>OX422218.1:150641267-151969655 GCA_949130495.1 Sambucus nigra
ACCCGACCCGTTTACATGCCTAGATCCGTCCTTCTTCTTGACGAACAAAACTAGAGCACCCCACGACAAAGTAATCAACCTAATAAACCCCTGTCCCAATAATTGCTTAATCTGATCTCGAAGCTCCCTAATTTTTGGTGGAGCCATCTGATACGGTGTACGTGCAATGGGTCTCGTGCCCAGAATCAAGTCGATCACGAAGTCTATCTCTCGATACGGTGGCAACCCTGGGATCTCCCCAACACTTCTAAAAACTCACTAACTACTGGGATGGAATCTGGCGTCACCACAACCTCTGAAGAAGTATACTCCTTGATGTAGTATAAATGCGTGCTCGACCCACCCCCAGGGTGAGGCATCGCAACTAGGTACATCACCTGCCCCAAGACGGGGAAGACGATGGACCTCCCGTAATAATCAACACATGCCCTGTATGTAGCTAGCCAGCCCATCCCCAAAATAACGTCGTACTCGTTCATATCAAGTCTGAATAAGTTGGCTACAAAAGTGAGTCTCCCTATCTCAATATCGATACCCCTACATACTGAAAGTATGGGTGTCCCTCTACGCACCGGTGAATTAACGTGTAGTATGATATCGAAAGTAAAGTCTATCATCCCAGTCTCTCGCACAAAAGTCGTGCGAACAGAAGAGTGAGATGCCCCCTTATCAAACAAAAAGCGACCTACGTGATGAAAAATAGGGAACATACCCTCAACTGCCTATCCTAGAGCTAACCCCTTTGCGGGAGCAATATGATAAACCCATTTGTACCGTAGTGGATACTATCCCTGAGGTGGGGCTATGGGTGCTGGAGCGGCTGGTGCAGTAACTCCTGGAGCTGGAAATGGTGGGCATTGTGCCTGTGGTGACTGATGTCCCCTCTGACGTTCGTGCTCCTGAGTTGTCTAGTTACTCCGAGGATACCGCCTCTACGTATGTCCCCTCTCTCCGCAAGTGAAACAATTACAGTGAAATGAGCGTCGTTTTGTCTGTCGGCCCTACTTGACTCGAGCCTGTTGTCCTTGGCCCTGATGGCCTCTGTACTGGTCGCCCTGTCTCGACTACCATTGGCCCTGCTGGCCCTGCCTTTTTTTATCATCAAAACCCTTGAACTTCTTATTCTGATCTGCGGACGAAGTACCCCCGAACTGTTGGGTCCCGGATCCGCTACTCGTCTTGCCCTACTGGCTCGACATCTCAACTCCTTATTATTTCTCACCCTTGCTCTTCTAAAAAGTTCTGTGATCTCGATAGTGGAGAAGAGTGACGTTCACCAACTAATTGTTAGTGGTAAAGGTCGGGTTCCCCAAAAGAGCCTTTCGAATGTGCCAAGCTTACCCCACTATGAATCTGTCCATCCTCCTTTGTTCAGTATGCACATCTTCTTTGGCAAATTATGTAAGGATAGTAAGCTCTTCTTCGTACTTGGCCATAGTACGCCCCTCCTACTTGAGATCCATAAACTGGCTTTTCATCTCAGACTGCATAGCTTGGGGAAAGTACTTTCATTCAAATCTCTCCCAAAACTCATCGATCGCCAGGCTATCCCACTCTGCAACCGATGTAATCGACTCCTACCACTGGAGCGTGACCCCCATTAATCAAAACAAAGCTAATATCAGCTTTTTCACTAGAGTGCACTTTACCATCCGTAAATGTCGCTGTATGTCTTTCTGCCACCTACTTACCACTAGTATATATGGACTTCCTAGGAACTCTGTAGGTTGGCCCTTCACGAAGTCCTCCCTTGCCTTATCCCAAATCAACCCCAGTGCTTGGGATGGTATGGCCACATGCTAAGGTGGTGGTGGTGGCTGTTGCTAAGCCTGTGGAGGTGGAAAATGCAGGAGCATGGCCATCATGGCAGTGGAATCCGATTGAGACACAATAGTTGTAATCTCTACTGGTGTAAGCAACTGTGGGTCTGGTGGGGCCTGTGGCTGCTGTTGTGGCTTTAGCTGAGCCTCCTCCTCAGTAGTAGGTGCAACTATGCACGTCGACCTACCTCTCCGTCCGTTTGCCATCTGAAAGCAAACAAGGTTCAAATTAGTACAATTGCAAGAATACAATGAACCCTAAACATATGCTCTACATATCAAAGGAAGCAATGAAGAACGTAATGAATACTTTGATACCAACTGTAACAACCCCCATTTTCTCATGTAAAGGCTGGCCAAGCATGATTCGCCAAAGATGGGGCCTTCTTGTCAATTAATACCATTCTCAGTGTCAACATAATATAAATCATATATCAATGGCACATAATTGAGTTTAAATTATCGTTTCAATAATAAATAAATCCAAACCAACACTAAGCGTATGATAAGTTCGACATAAATGTAAATAGGTACCTCAACAAACATAAAGTAAATAAGTCTCAGGCTTATGCACATATAATAATCCCAAATGAAATAAGTAACTAGAGCTAAAAAGCACCTAAGCTAGAATTAATAGATCTGAAATTCTTGAGGAGCAAAATGGGAATGCAAGGCTACCATGTCAATAGTCTCGCTATCCCTGGCTAGGAACACCTAGGGGGAGAAAACATTTAAATTTTGATCAGAGCCCTAGATGTTCAAGAATTAACTTATTCAATTTAAAATACAATAAATACATTAGATGCAAAGTAAATATCCCCATCGTCACTCACATGCAATTAACATCTGACCCCTCATCTATGGGTGATATTACTCGCATCCCAAAAAGTCTCGAAATAATATATGTGACAACTGTGTCAATTTAATATTAATTGAATTAGCTATAATCAATTGCTAAAAACAAAGCCGACTATATTTAATTACCAAATCCCAAGGTATCCCAGTCTTATATATATATCGTGATAATAGCATAACTATCTACTATGCACAACATAGTAAGGGTCTATAATTTATGTCTACATTCTTAGACGAATTAATTAAATCTCATTTAATTTGGGCAATTTGTGTGTATATATATGTCATTTCATATATGTGACACTCAAGGGAATCTACCACTGGTCTCTCGTTCGTGCTCTATCGGCAAGTCTGAGGGAATATTTATCCAAGTCTGGCGTCACAAAACACACATAAGTGGGGTGGTCCATACGTAGTACACCAGTTCATGACCCATACCCAGTGGTGATAAAGGATCCCAGCATCGACACCTATCTCTCCTAAATAACATACACAACGACTAACCCCTATGTCGACGTGTGCTACGGTCCCGAACGCGCAAAACCCCAAGCCGATAGGACCGTCCATGAACATTGGTATGTCCACACAGATACACATAAATACATATTATTATTCCCTATATAATATGTATAGGTAATTACTCTATAATTACCTTAAAATATCCCATATGATGTCCACAATTATTCGCCCATTAATGATTGACCATCTAATCATTATTAGTTCCATCTTCTTTAACAAATTATTTAACCATCTAGTTAGATATAATATCTCAATTAACATATGTGCCACATTTACATTTTTAATAAATTCCTTGTTGGCCCAAACACCGTCCGACCAACTCGTTTAAACTCATAAATATATTCAAAATTTAACCCTGGCCTAAACTCAATCTGTCCCCAGGATCGAATCGATTTAGTTTCTTGGCCGAGTCAATTCGCTCAGCCGAATCGATTCGGATCAAGGCCGAATCGATTCGAAATGCCACGGTAGCCCATATCTGATAGTTTTTCTCATTACGGGATTTCTTAGTTCCTACCCAAAATCCCTTCCTATGGTTAAATCCTTTGCATAATCATATGAATAGGTCCCTAACACTTTGTTACTCATCTTAGAGTCATAAATTTCATATATTGACATGGATTCCTTTCCCCAAATTCCCAGAATTTATGTGATTAAACTACAACTTTTAGTCCAGATTCCTTCCACAATAACAATTATATGTAATTCATATTTTGGGGCATATAACATGGAATTAAATTCATGAATCTATAGATCATAAACATATATTGAAATCCTCTACATGTGATTTAAGATTTCTTCAAATTTACTTCGAGAACCCTAAGTCATCTATCATCAAATCTCAAGATTCGATTCCTAGATTTATGGGTTAACACCCTATTTTATAATTAATCCTCTACATGTACAAGGTTAATTCCTAACATTAAATCATCAAAATATAACCTAAAACCCAAAAATCATATGGGGTCATTACAATGAACCGAGAAGCAAGTTGGAAATCAAATTGGGCAAGAAAATTCTTGTCATAATACACGGTTGAAGAAATTCCCTTGAAATCCCCTTCAATTCATTGTTATGATTCCTTCTTCCCCTTTGTCTGTCACAGTAGCGCAGGCTTGGGATCTTAGATGATCTCGAGGCAGTTAATTAGTTTCTTAATATAAGTCATTAACCCTCAAATCCCGAGTTGGGTTAAATTCCCAAATTTTGGACCCCCAAATTGGTCCGAACCCATAACCAGACGAGCCCAAAAGTCCCATAACTTATGTACCTATACCCCGGGACCATTTTTAAAGGTTTAAAACACCTAAACGAGCCCATATACTTCCCGAAATACGTCCCAATGAATTTTATCCCAACAATACATTTTTATGATTGCGTCACACATCATTTATGCATTTCCTACTACACATGCAATTGTTATAAACATTATCACAACAAAAATCAATCACACATAATTACATTATAACAACAAGTTACATGTTTGTAATTAATAAATTTAATTCGCCGATTAAATTCAATTTCTACGAATTTTTATTTTTTCCAAAAATATATAATTTTAATTATTCTAAAAAATACACGGTATTACAAACACTTGGGCGTTTACCTTACAAAAAAAATTATATACATTATAAAATTTCATGTAAAAATATTAAGGAATTGCTAGAAAAAATTGCTGAAAAATCCAGTATATACACAAGAAAAGATTATTTTCATCGTGTCTTCCATAAAAAAAACTTATCTATAAGTACAAAACATATCCTTAATACTCAAAATACTTAGTAAAATCATATTTCACAATATATATTGACTAGCTATATAAAATTCATGGATATCTATGTGTGACACCCCGCTTACTTTAATCACGACTGATTAATCCTTTATCAAAATAAATAGGAATCGCGTATGGTTCATTTTTAGCATCATTGTTGAAAACTCTTTGAGTTACTAACCACCTATGTTAAATTAAGACGGTGTCAAACTTTATCTTATTAGTAACTTAACAACATGCGGAAATAAAACCAAAATAAATTAACCAAACCATCCATACACAATAATAGTCAGAACAATCCACAGCACATATATAAGTAAATAAGACCGAATAAATCATTGGTCCCCAATGAAAAACCTTACTAAGTTGTTTAACACAAGTTAAAATAGTTGAGTATGTTTCGAACAACTTTTGAAGAAACTCTTTTATAAAACAAAATTAGTAAACACAGGATGTGTTTCAAGATAATGAACCAGCTATTTAAGTTC
The DNA here is from genome assembly GCA_949130495.1 of Sambucus nigra. Taxonomy (NCBI): domain Eukaryota; kingdom Viridiplantae; phylum Streptophyta; class Magnoliopsida; order Dipsacales; family Adoxaceae; genus Sambucus; species Sambucus nigra. The sequence continues at coordinate 150,646,721 of OX422218.1, forward strand.
TTGGAAATAGGTTTTAAAACCTAAGTCTAACTTGCAATAGTAGTAGTGAAGAGTTAAAAAGCACACTGACGAGACAAAAAAATTTATGTGATAAAATCCCAAACTAGGAGAAACATCCACGGAGGTCTCTACACCTCAAAACAAAAAAATCCACTAAAATCGAACACAGATTACAAGATTACAAGCACTAAGCACGCATTCAAGATCCTAAGACTAAGATAGAAATTACACCTATACAAGCTCTCCTCCTTTAAGGTTTTTCTGATCTGACCCCTTAGACATTCCTAGAAGCTTCTTGGACTTCCTCCTTGCTTCTTATTTGCAGTGGCTCAAACAACCTTAACCTTTCTGATGAACTGCACTAACTATGTGTTCATGTGAGAGTGATAGTGAACGTGAAGTAACTATAACTACATGCAAAGATGCAGCTCACTCCTCTTAAAGATTGTTCAAATAAATCCTACAAATTACATATATTCTATATGTATGCAAATATTTCAAATCTCTTTTCAAAATCAGACTTCAAAACTATTTTCATATCTGAAAGAAAATATTTCTAAAAAATAGATCTCAAAGTTTCTAAACTTAGGGTTTGGAATTCAACGATTGGTTTTCTCTCTCTCTCTACCTTCTCTATACACTTTCTCCTTTCTCTCTCTACCTTCTCTCTACTCTCTCCTTTTTCTCTCAATTAAATGAATGGCCAAAGATCTCAAATGGATGACCCAAGGAGCCTGATGATACTATAAATGGTATCACTAGGTCACAGATGTATGAAACTCAAATAGGTATACAACAATGGTGATAATCACACAATGAATCAACAAAGAAGGATATGAGGTGAAGAGAATGAACACCTGGGTTTAAGTGGTTCGGTCGGAGCCTATGTCCACTGCGTGTGTGTGAGTGAAATCCACTAATAAGTATGGCTCTATTGGCTTGGTTACAACATAAGCTTTCTTCCTCTCTCCTCTGTATACAAATGAGCAGCATTTTAACTAGGATTTTAATTAATTGATACTCTATAATGAAGAAGATTAAGGGTTTATATAGTGCCTAGGGGGTGTAATACACCCCCAAGCATGTTGAAGGTGTGCACAGATGAGAGCATCCACTCAAGTTGTGACAATTGTCCATGCACATGTATGTAATGATGATGAAATCTCCCCTCATGTGAGGAGAATAATATTAGTTATAACTGAATTACTCACGTGGAACATGTCACCTTGATATATTCTACAACTCATGCAATCATGCTGTCATCTACAGATGTCGTCCTGGACGAGTAGGAGGCTGTTGAAGGAGCGCTTGACCTTACACGTGAAACTGGAAAGTGTGGTCTCGGCCTAAGGAGCTCAGGCCGAGGTTGTCTAAGCTGACCAACTGCTGGTGTCGGTTAGGCAATAGGATGATAGATGTCTTTGTTTCTATGATTCTTTCTTAAAGTCTCGGCCTACTGTATGGCCGAGGTTATATGTTCGAGATCGACCTTGGTTTTGGCTGAGTCTTGGAAGTGACCTGTGAGTTCCTTCTTGAAGCTCGGCTATTTGGAATTTAGAGGTCTCGTCCTAGGACGAGGTCTTTTTAGTCATAGTTTGTCATAGAGGTCTCCCCTTAGCCCTTTATTACCTATGTGAAGAAGTGGCTGGGGGATATGAGTCGGCATTAGCCCTTGACGAGATGTCTCTAATGCATCGGCTGGATACATCTTGATATGTAAGAGGGTGACACATGTCACAGTTTTGGTTGGGTAGCATTTTGCCCAAGTTCGACTGGATGGTAAATGCATTGGGTTTTGTGCCTTCAAATGATGACTCATTTTGGGAATTGTGCCTCATCGTTGCCCTGATATTTAAACACCAAAATTTCCTCTTTTCTCTTTATCTTCTTAAAGAACTCCCACCCGTTTACTCTTTCTCTAACCTTTTGTGCTCTCTGCAACTTGTTTCTTCATTCCTTTCTTTCAAGCATTCAACCCATTTAGGTATCCTCTTTGTATCCTTATCTCAATCCTTCTTTTCATTACAGTCTTTTTAGATTTACTGCATTTTACTTTTTTGGTGAAATTTCCTTTCCAGTGAGGTTTTATCCTTCTGGCGAAGTTTAGGGTGTCTCTGGGGTAAGCTGAGCCCCTTTTTAGGACGTCTCAGGTGGTAGGCAGTAGTTTGATAGGTTTTTAGGGCTTTTTGAGTCTTTTCAAGCATTTTCAGGTAATCTTTGGTCATCTTTTTTGGTGAGCTTCAAATTGTTCTTGGAGTTCTTGACAGACAAAGCCTTTCAACTTCTTATTTAATCTTCAGTCAACCTTGGTCAATGTTGTAAACTGTTTGTCCCTTTTTCCAAATTTTTGCTCAAGTCAAACCTCGGCCTTTGATGTTAATACATCTTACAAGTTATCCAAGGAATTTTCTAGTATCAGAGATAAGTGCTTCGAACATATTAGGAAGATAGAGTCTGAAGAGGCCGAGATGGGTAAGACCGAAGAGTTTCCCCTTCATCATATTTATCCTCCCCCTTGTCTGTCATCTACCCTCAAGCTGCTGAGCCCTACGATCCCCCAGTCACCGAACCAAGTGATCCCATGTCTATGTCGTCCTCATCTCCAAACGACCCTATGTCCACATCTGAGGCGTTCGAGAATGTGGATTTGTTTGAGGAGGCCATGGACTATTCTATATCCCATACTGAGGGGTCTGATGTAGACGAGGCCACTTCTCGTGTCTCTTCATCTCAGAGAGATGAGGCTTCAAATCAATTTGGCCAGATTTTTAAGCCATTATGGAAATTCCACCCCTTGTGGATGCAATTCCCCTATCGGTTGTAACTGGGCTGAGTTTGCAGAAAGGTTCCCAAGTGGTTACCCAAGTAATCCACAGACACAAAATGATCCTCAAGCCGAGGCTCAAGAAATTAGTGGTGAGGAGAATGAGGTTGATACATCAGTGACTGAGGAGTATGAAAGAACAATGTCTGAGACCAACCTCTTGTTCTGTAGGCACTTATATGGGATAGATTTCTCTATTTCCATGAGAAAACCTGATAAGGATGAGAGAGCATTTCATGGCCGAGAGAAGGAGAAATTTGTGTTTACGAGCAAATGTTTAAGCTCGGCTTTCAACTTCCCATCCATCCTATAATCCGAGCCATCTTGGCCCATCTCAAAATTGGACCTTACCATCTTTCTCCGAATGCTTGGAGGGTCATCCTTGGTTCTATCATACTTCGGAGGAGAGTTCACCAAACTGATATTCAACTAAACATTTTCCTTGCTTGCTATACAACCTCGTCCCCAAAGACCCAACCTGGCTGCTACCACCTCATATCTAGGAAATCTGAGAAGAAACTTCTGCTAGTCACTTAAACTTCCAACCATAATTGGAAGCCTCGCTACTTTTTTATTTCTGTGGCTTGGGAGTTCGGCCCACCCAATCTTGTGGGACCTCTGAGCCTAGGACCCCTCTGAGGTGGGGTATCAACGTCGGCCAAATTAGACCCAGGTTTGAACCTTGAGGCTTATGAGAAGGTCAATAAGATTTGGGGAGAGGGTGAGAAAGGTTGTCTAGCAAAGTTTGAGCATCTGATGACTCCATACTACCTAGCTCAGACATGTCTAGATATTAGCCCCTTAGAGGAGTTGTGTAAGTGATAAACTTTGCCAAGTGTAGTTTCGTATTTCTCAGATATTTGTGACTAACTTCCCAAGTCTATTATTTGCAGGTCATTCGGAAGGCATTTTCGATACTCTTTGTGAAATGGTGGCTCCAAACTTAAGCAAGTTCCCAGGCAAGTGTGGGCAGATAAATGAAACCCCTTTCCCTCCAGCAACGTCATCTGTAAGCAGCCCCAACCGATTTGATGAAGCTGGGAAGAAGAAGAGGACCCGAGTTGATGACACTATCATAACTTGTCTATCAAAACATGGTCGTCAAGACCACGCCATTCCAGTCTCATCTGAAGATGTGATCGCTGCCAGGCTATCCCAGCTAAAGATTGCTAACGATAGCATCATCGACCATAGCAGACAGGCCATTGATGCCATCGGCTGTATCATGTCAGAGGCCGATAAGCGCTTCCTTTAGTCGATGGATATTACGTTGCTAACTGAGTTTTCCATCCACTAAGTTGTTCAGGTATCTTTTTAGGAGTTTTTCAAAGTGATGTCTCATCTTTTATGATACCTCGTACTGACTTGTCATCTTATATTTTGCAGGGTATAGTCTCTTTGCACAGGATGGGGGATTGGATTAGCAAGAGGATGCCCTTTATTCAAAAGGGAAGAGATGCAGTCACAATGGAGAGTAACCTTCAAACTGAGCTACAGACTGCCAACTCGACTTTACAAGAGGCAAACGCCAAAATTGACAATCTCACTACGAGTCATGCCAACACTTTGAAGACCCTGGCTGAAAAAAGGCAATCTAAAATTGATGTTGTTGTTAAGGCTGTTAGGGAACAAGCTATAGCTGAATTCAAGGACTCCAAAGAGTTTTTCGATCTTAGCCTTGAGTATCTTGAGAGGGGCATCAAAACTGTCATCCAGTGGGTTATCCTTAAGGATGTCGAGACTGGGGATCTTTCCCCTGATGACTTCTCAGATCTTAGCTTTAATGATACGCGTCTGCAGACAGCCTTGGCCGAGGTTGAGGACCCCATTGCTGTCACAGAGACTAGTATCCCTGAGGTCACAGAGATGAATGAGACCACGACCGACCTTGGTCTTGGTGATGATGGTGTCGAAATAACAAACACTGGGACTGAGGGGGACACTCAAGTAGCTGGTGATGGATCGACCCCAGCCGACGGTGACGGCGCTCTGTAGCTCTGATTTTGTGCAACTTTTGTGTAGCCCATTTCATCTTATTTTTTAATGTATCTGTTTTATGTAAGGTGACTCTTGGCCTTTTACGACCTTCAACTTTTGTTGTAATCTTGCTAATGGAATTTAGAATTTGAACTTTCACCTCTATCGTTCTTGCTTAATATTCTCAAGTGTTGCCTTTGATTTTATCAACTTTTTTTATGCTTGCTTGGTACGAACCAGAATTTATAACTTCGTTGTATCGGGCCGATGGATTGATGAACTAGTTTTACAATTAACAAGTCATCTTTCGTCATTTTCTAGAGTGTATGGATGAGTGTCATCTCATGCATGCACTATCGTCTTCGACCGAGAGAGTTAATCCACCAAACTAATGATGTTTAATAATGAACCATAATTAAGTGATTTTTTAATTTGCATTCACTAAATTGTGGTGTTATGGCATAAGTCTTCTCTCGTCATTTTTGAGAGCGTATGGATTGAGTGCCATCTCGTCCATGTAGTATCGTCTTCGGCCGAGAGAGTTAATAAACCAAACTAATGATGTTTAATAATGAACCATAATTAAGTGATTTTTTAATTTGCATTCACCAAATTGTGGTGTTATGGCATAAGTCTTATCTCGTCGTTTTTGAAAGTGTATGGATTGAGTGCCATCTCGTCCATGCACTATCATCTTCGACCGAGAGAGTTAATCCACCAAACTAATGATTTTTAATAATGAATCACAATTAAGTGATTTTTTAATTTGCATTCACCAAATCATGGTGTTATAGCATAAGTCTTCTCTCGTCATTTTTTAGAGTGTATGGATTGAGTGCCATCTTGTCCATGCACTATCATGTTCGGCCGAGAGAGTTAATCTACCAAACTAATGATGTTTAATAATGTACCACAATTAAGTGATTTTTTTTTTAATTTTAATTCACCAGATCATGGTGTTATAGCATAAGTTTTCTCTCATCATTTTTTAGAGTGTATAGATGAGTGTCATCTCGTCCATGCACTATAGTCTCCGGCTGAGAGAGTTAATCCACCAAACTAATGATGTTTAATAATGAACCACAATTAAGTGATTTTTTTTATTTTTCATTCACCAAATCATGGTGTTATAGCATAATTCTTCTCTCGTTGTTTTTGAGAGTGTATAGATGCTTTCGATGTTATTGACAACCCATGGACGAAATTGACCCCGTCTAGGTTGTCGTATCACCTAAAGTTACTTAAGCCTACTTCACCACGAATGATGTTTTGTTTCTTAAGATAAGTTGACACATACAAATAACAATCATTCAAATAAATAGACAACATATGAGAGAACACACTGATATTTTCATTGAATTTCATCCATCTGAGTCTCATACATATGTAGTACAATGAGACTGAAAGAAAACTAACATAATTGAAATCTTACTGGTAATACTTTTTGAGGTGGTTGGCATTCCATGGGTTGGAGAAGGGTTCTCCCTCTAGATTCTCCAATCGGTATGTCCCTGGTACCACCTCTTCAACCACTTTGTGTGGGTCGTGCCAATTTGGATACAACTTATTAGGCTTCTGCCGTGTGTTTTTCAACTTTAGGTCTCCTACTTTCAGTGGTCGAGTCTTGACTCTTTTATTGTAGAACCTCATTATTCTTTGTTGGTAGGCATCTCGCCTAACCTTAGCGTCTTCTCTTCCTTCTTTTATAAGATCTAAATCAAGCTTACGCTCCTCACTGTTCTTTTTAGGGTCGTAGGTCTGAACCCTATGAGTAGGCAGACTTAGCTTTGTCGGCAGAACTACCTCTGAGCCGTAGGTGAGCATAAATGGGGTCTCCCCAGTAGGAGTCCTCTCTGTTGTCCTGTAGGCCCATAAGACAGCATACACTTCTTCGATCCATCTCCCCTTTGCATCTTCTAACTTCTTCTTGATTCCATTAAGAATCGTTCTATTTGTTACTTCCATTTGCCCATTATCTTGGGGTCAGCCAGGAGAGGAGAAAAATTGCTTGATGCCGATCATTTTGCATTATTTTTCTAGGGAGACATTATTAAATTATGTTCCATTATCAAAAATTAGGGTGTTGGGTAGGTCGTACCTGCAAATGATATTTTCCAATGAACTGAAAGGTCTTCTGCTCCGTAATTATAATCATCAGCTCGGCCTCCACCCAGTGTGAAAAGTAATCTATTGCCACGATTAGATAATCATAACTGTTTACATCTCTGGGCAAATGTCCTGCCAAATCAATTCCCCACATCGTAAATAGATAAGGAGAAGTAATGGAGGTCAGAGGTTGATAAGGCTGGTGAAGGATGGTAGCAAACCTCTAGCACTTATCGCACTTCTTGAAATATGCTGCAACATCCTTGGCCAAGGTCAGCCACCAATACCCTTGGGTAATAATCCTCTTAGCCAAAGATCTTCCCCTAACGTGACTGGAGCAGGATCCTTCATGCACATCCTTTAGGATATACGCTACCTCAGATGGATGAACACACTTTAGCAGAGGAAGCAAAAACATTTTCTTGTATAAAGTGTCTCCTATTATGGAGAACTTAGCAGCTTTATATCTCAACTTCCTTTTCTCGATCTTTAATTCTGGAAACTCCCCATCCTTTATGTACCTGGTGAGAGGATCTATCCAGTAGGTTCCCATGTTCATATTCAAATAAAACTCTTAAGCACTGTCTTCCTCTTCAATGGTCGGTCGGTGTAAGATTTCTACTGGCACCGTCCTTCTTATCTATGTTCTTGTAGCTACGCCAACCTTGCAAGGGCGTCAGCTCGGCCATCATCCAATTGGGGTATCCTCTTCAGCTTCACTTCAGCAAACTGCTTGAATGTTGTCTTAACCTTTTCTAATTATTTTGCCATTCTTCCATCTTTAGCCTCATACACCCCCAAAATTTGGTTGACAACCAACCTGGAATCACTATGCACAAGGAGTTGGCCAACATTCAGCACTCGGGCAAGGGAGAGGCCTTCTAGGAAAGCCTCATACTCAGATTCATTATTTGAATCTTTAAAGTTAAACCTCAATGCGTACTTAATATCGATTCCATCTGGGGCCGACATTATCAATCATGCACCGCTTCCACAATCACATGAAGACCCATCAACAAAGAGACTCCACACAGTACCATTTTATGAAAATCTACCCTATGTAGAGGTTCCATTCTTGAAAATATACTTTTCCTCTTCATTCTCAGATACTTTGGTTCTTGCTGAACTTGTCTCGACCTAGGCCGAGGGAGGACATGCTCTACTTTCTTGTTCACAAGTAATCTCAACATCTTAGGTATCGACCTCGTCACAAGTGAATTCAGCCATAAAGTTCGCTAGGGCTTGCCCTTTAATGGTCATTCTTGGCTCATAGATGATATCGAACTCTCCTAATTCGATTGCCCAAGCCATTAGTCTTCCTAACTTCTCAGGCTTTTGGATTACTTATCTTAGGGGTGAGTCTTTGAGGACCACTATGGTATGCGCTTGAAAGTAAGGCTTCATCTTCCTCAAGGCATGGATCAATGCGTAGGCTAACTTATCCATCTTGGGTACCTCTGTTCAACCCCTTAGAGTGCCTTACTATATAAATACACCAATTTTTGAACTCCATCCTCTTCTCTTAGAATGGCAGCGCTGATGGCCGACTCAGATAAAGCCAAATAAAGATACAGTTTCTCCCCCCAAATTGGTCTAGATAATAGTAACGGGGAGCCGAGGTAGGACTTCAAATCCTTAAAGGATCTATCAAACTCTTCATTCTACTCAAAATCTTTTCTCAATACTTGAAAGAAAGGAAGTCATTTATCAGTGGCTCTAGAGATAAACTTGTTTAGCACTGCCACTCGTCCGGTGAGTCTCTGTACGTCCTTTGTTGTTGTAGGAGTCTTCATCTCTAACTCTATCTTCAATTTCTCTTTGTTTCATAGTAAACCCCAAAAACTTGCCTGCTCCCATGCCGAAGACACACTTGGCTGGGTTGAGCTTCATTCGGTACTTGTCCATCGTGTCAAAGGTGCGCTAAAGGTCTGACACATGAGTATCTGCCTAGAGGATCTTTGTCAGCATATCATCCACGTACACTTACATTGTCTTCCCGATCTAGTCCTCAAACATTTTTTCGACTAGCCTCTGATATGTCACCCCAGCTTTCTTTAACCCAAAGGGCATGACCTTTTAGCAATAAGTACCCTTCTCGATAATAAAAGTTATTTTCTCTTCATCGACCGGGTCCATGAATATTTGGTTGTAGCCTAAGTATTGTGTCCACCATTTGATCGATCCTAGGTAAAAGGAAGCTATCATTTAGGCATGATTTGTTCAGATCCGTAAAGTTGACACACATCCTCCACTTGCCATTAGCCTTGGGGACGATGACAGCGTTTGCTAACCAGTCGGGGTAGATGACTTCCCAGATAAAGTTGTCCTTCTCCAACTTCTTAACCTCCTCTCTGATAACATCATACTTCTCTATTGAAATAGAAGACGAAGTCGAAAGTCAAGCTTAAACATTTGCTCATAAACACAAATTTTGCCTTCTCGATTGTGAAACACTCTCTCATCCTTATTAGGGTTTCTCATGGAAATAGAGGAATCTATCCTATATAAGTGCCTCCAGACCAAAAGGTCGGCCTCAGATACTGTGCTCTCATACTCCTCAACCACTGATGTATCAACCTCACTCTCCTTACCACTACTTTCTTGAGTATACTCATCTTCTCTGTCGTATCTGCTTAGCATCATCGGCTACATTGAGCTTATGGAACTTAAATTTTGGGTCAATACCTGACATGTCTTCGTGTATCCATGTGAAGATGCTTTCTCTCTTCTTCAACATCTTCACCAGCTCTTCCTTAACCTCTTTTTTTAGGGTTTTGCCAATTTGTTAGGTTTTTTTCGGCTCGTCCTCATTAAGGACAACAGATTTTACCTCCTCAACGGCTTCTCCCTTCTTGAGTTTCTTCTCATCTCTTGGGTCCAGGGTAACGATATTGTAGGTCATAATTATTTTTTATGAGCTTCCTTCTCCTCGACTGTGTTAAAGTAGCATTCTCGTGCCAAGATTTGATCACCTTGGACTTCCCCTACCCCATAAGGAGTTGGGAATTTCACTATTTGCCTTACAGTGGAGGGTATGACCTGAAAATCTTTTAGGCAAACTCTTCCCATGATGATGTTATAACCCGAGTATACACTTTCATCCATTATAAAGAAATTAACCTTGTTGTGAGCCTCAACGGACAAACATCTCCTATCATGATGTCCATCTCATAGATTCCCAACGGATGAACTTTCTCGGCGCTGAACCCTATAGAGGATGATGGTAAGGCACGAGCCTCTTCTTGCTGAGTTCGAGGCCTTTAAAGCATGGCCAGAACATAACTTCATCCGAACTTTAGTCCTCAACCAGTATTCTCGGCATGTCATACCCGTGGACCCTGGTTGTAATCACTAGGGGTCATATTGGGGGGCTAGGATACCTTTGAAGTCGAGTCTTGAAAAACCCACAATCAAAGTGTCCATATCCACCTTCTTCCTTTTCTCTGACTTAACGCCTATTTCAGCCGAGTTAATCACCTCAACCTTAGGAAGAGATTTGACTTCTGCAACGTGTGCCTTTCGATCATCCATCTCTATGCATCCTCGTGCTAGGCCTCCACAAATCATCTTCGCATTGAATGAAATCATGTGAAGGCGACCTTTAGGACCGTCGTCCTTTGGTGGCATATATTGGTTGTCCTCATCATTATTGTCTGAGGCATCATCTTTTTTTCCCAGGGGACCCCTCTTTGCACCTATTGGACCTTCTTTTTCTGGGGTCGTCTCGTCCCCTTTTTGGGTTATCCCTGCTCACATACTTTCTCATCTTCCTAGCCTTAAGCATCTTCTCAATCTCATCTTTCAGAGAAAAATATTTGTCTATTAAGTACCCGTGATCTTGGTGAAATTCACACCATAAGCTTTTATTCCTTTTGTGAGGTGGAGCTTTCAGCTTTTCGGGCCATCTTAAGGATCGATCATTCTTGTGCTCACAGCTAACCGTGAGAGGAGTATAGCCGGTAAACTTATCATCAGTTGATCTCTTTTTTCCATCTCTATTCTTCTTCTGAAACTTGCTCCCACTGCTAGTCCCCTTCTCATCCTCATACTTAGCTACCATAGCCCAACGTTCATAACCTTGCCGACTGTTGCCAATAGCTCGGCCATAGACTTTAGTGGGTCTTTAGTAAGCTTCTAAAGCAGTTTTCCTTTCTGCAGGCCTCCTATTAATGTTGTCATCGCAATACTTTTCTCATTATCCTTCACTTCCAACTTCTCCTTATTAAACCTCGTGATGTACTGTCTGAGACTCACATTCTTCCCCTATTTAACGTACAATAAGTGAGTAGTCTTCTTCTGGGGTCTTACCCCAAAGCAGAAGTTGTGGATGAATCGTTCTACGAGTTGCTTGAAATTTTCAATGGAGTTCTTCGAGAGAAAAGTGAACCATTTATGGGTAGCTCCAGTTCAAGTGCTTGAGAATGCACGACATTTCATCTCATCTGAGATGGAGTAGATGTTTGCAACCGATTGGTATTTATCCACATGGTGCACAAGGTTAGTACTCCCATCATACTTTGGAGTAACCACTGGTGGCTTGAACTTGGCAGGGGTTGGAAAGTTGACTATCTTAGCCACAAAAGGAGAACCTTTTGAGTATCCCCTCTGCAAGGGGTCACGGCTCTTAAGGATGTCTCCAATCTTATTTTCTATCCTTTGAATTGATTCATTCCAAGGCCTCTAGACCGCTTTAATAACATCGGTCTGGCCAAACTGAGGGTTCCACTGCTGCTGACTTGCGTCGGCTATTTACTTCTCACTGGCTCATCTTGACCACACGGGGGTCGATCGTCTTCCCCCACCCTCCTTGAGCTAGCATTTCTCCTTGACTTGGATAACCCTTCTCTCAAATCACTAACTGGGTCGAGCCTTTCAAAGGCTGACCCTCTACTTAATCAATCAAAAGTTGAACCCCTTGGTCGGGTATCAGGACTCTGCCTCCTACTATGACCTCTGCTTGCTTGGATGGGGCGCACAGTATTTCCAGATACTTCGTAAGGATCCCAGCAATCAGCCTGAGCATATTCACCCTCATAATCATCATAACGGTCCATGGGAAGGGTTGGCGTTGCCTCCCCAGGCATAAATGCCTAGGGTCAATAACGTCCTTCCACTGCTGAAGAGGTGGCACAAACTAGAAAAGGGAAGAGGATAATTGGTTCACTACCATAGAAAGTGTCCAGCATAAGAGATGCCTAGGGTCACCCTGTCTTAACCCCCTACCCCATGGCCGAGCTATTGGCACAAAATCTATGGTAGTGAACCAATGCCTAGGGTCACCCTGTCTTAACCCCCTCCTTCCCTCGAAGAACCCATACAGATAGCCATTCATACTGATGGAGAACCTGGTCGTCGTGCAGCACTCCATAACCCACCCAACAAAACTAGATGGGAAGCCCAAGTGGTCCAACAGTTTGACCAGAAAGTCCCAACTCACAGTGTCATAAGCCTTTAAGAGGTCAATCTTCAAGGTGCATCTGGGGGGGTTAAGCCCCCTGTGGTAGTTCCTCATAACCTCCTGCAGCAGTAGGATATTATCATAAATGGATCTCCCTTTTACAAACGCATCCTGATTCGAACTAATGATGTTGGGGAGAAGAGGCTTGATTCTGTTGGCAAGAACCTTAGAGATACACTTATAAATAGTGTTACAACATGAAATAGGCCAAAAATCATGCATCCCAGTGGGAGTGGAAACCTTTGGAATGAGGGCCAAGGCCGTGCAATTCCACTGACGGGGCATGTAACAACTCCTAAAGAAGAATTTGATGGCCCTCATGACATCACTCCCAACCACTTCCCAATTCTCTTTAAAGAAATGCGCATTGAACCCATCTGGACCAGGAGACTTTTCCGACCCAATAGTAAACATAGCCCCCTTAATTTCTTCATCGCTGAAAGCCCTAGTCAAAGTCGCTTTGTCTTCATCAGTTATTCTCTTGAAGACATTCGCATTAAGAAGAGGAGAAGGGTCCTCAGAGGTACTGCTACTGCCAAGAAGGTTACTAAAATACTCAGTTGCAATATTAGCCACTTTCTGGGTTCCTTCCACTCTGTTACCATTCTCGTCATTAACACTTACGATATTTCTTTTGGCTCTAGCCTGGTTAGCCTTCTTGTGGAAGAAGGTGTTGTTACCGTCACCCAGTTGAAGCCATCTAACCCTGGACTGCTGCTTATAGAAAGACTCCTACGCATTACGAAGCTCCAAGTAAATGGATAGCTTGAGCTTCTCCTCCCTCTGTATCTTGGTATTACCCCATCAGAATCCAGCCTTGATTGAACTTCGTCCAGCTGATCTTTGGCTTCTTTGACTCTCAATGAAAGATGGTTGAAGAATCTTTTGTTGAACACTTTAAGTTTAACCTTTAGACTTTTCATCTTCTTGCTCAATCTAGTCATGGTGTTTCCCTGCACCCTTTCGTTCCACGCATCGGTAAGAATCTCCTTAAAATCGGCATGGGACGTCCAGAAGTTGAAGAATTTGAAAGGCTTAATACCTCTAGGCTCATCATGGGAAAGAATCACAATGATTGGACAGTGATCCGATACACCGTGAGGTAACACAGTTGCTTGGGAATCAGGAAACCCCGCGTTCCAAGCATCATTCTGAAGAACTCTATCTAGTCTAGATTGGATATTATCCTCACCCTCCTGTTTCTTATTCCACGTGAACCATAACCCCTGCGTAGTCATATCATCCACACGGATATCGTAGATACATTGGTTAAAAACATCCGTTGCATCCTCATCAATGCCATGCAACCCCTTCTTCTCATCATGGGATCTAACCACATTAAAGTCCCCCATTAGCACCCAAGGTTGGTCGTTGACAACTACACTGTTGGATCTCAGAAAATCCCAAAGAGAGAGTCTACTACTCGGAAGGTTTTCTCCATAAATAAAGGTAGCCCAAAAGCTAGCATTCCTCCCCCTTATCTCCACCTTACACAGCATGGCTTGGGGGTGAGATTAAACCAACTTCACAGTGATGCTACCCGAATTCTACCCCACCAAGACCCTAGCAACGCCTCCTCCACTAGGACAATTGTCAATGTACTCCCAGTTAAAAAAGCAGTTACTCGTAACCATATTCAAATTATTAAACCTAACTTTGGGCTCTAGTAAACACACCAAGTCAAGCTGGTGGTCTCTAATAATCTTATTCACTTCCCGCTGTTTGTGAGGGGAATTAAGCCCTCTAATATTCCAAGACCCTAACTTGACCATTTGGTTCTATTCCCCTTCCCTTTCTTCCTGCTTCTATTCCCAGTATGCCCCATACAAATCATCTCCCCTTTCTGTTTATTGACAAGCTCATCAACAGCTAGAACTCTTCTAGCAAGGGCGTTTGGCTCAGGAGTAGTCTCGCTCTCCAAGTCTTGTTCCAAAGCCATAAACGCATTAACAAGAGGTAGGTCAACATGAGGCATCTGAATGCGAGGTTTCGCAGCCTGGACATTTACCTTACGTTGGTCAATAGGTTCAGGGGTAACCTCACCTTCTTCCTCTGGGACCATAGCTTCGTCCACGTAACTAGACCAGACGTTATTAGGTTCCTGAGAGTCCGGTGTAGCTTTGTGGGCTTCTCTGGACCCCTCCCCTCCATCAATATCTCTAGCTCCAGACGTTTCCCCCGTCTCAAAGGCCCCTTGAGGTTTGGATGTGCACTTCCTGCTGGCCATCTTCCAATCGGCGTCCACCTGAGCCCGCGCTTTCGCAGCTTCATTAGGGGTAGTCTGAGTACTCTTAGTTACCCTATACTTGGTGCATTTATTAAGCGTGTGCCCAAACTCAAGGCAGTGAGGGCATGAAGGTGGCTTAGCTTGGTATTCAATACGCACAGGAGCAAAGGTTCCGTCTTCCATGACAACGTTGATACTGTTCGTGTAGGTTTCCTTAGCTTCTACCTCAACACAGATTCGCGCAAACGAAATTCTATTCATCTCTTCTGTGACGGCGTCAGCGTACAAAGGAAGACCCACCGAACTTGCGACGTAACTAAGTCCCTCCTCAGTCCAAATCTGGACTGGGATATCATGTAACTTAACCCATATGGGTATTTTCTTTACGCTTTCTTTGCAGAAGACGAAGTTGGGTTGCCACTTCTTCAGCATGATGGTCATGCCGGCAAAATGCCATGGCCCATTATCTAAAACCTCATCCCTATGGAAAGGGTCATCAAAAATGAAGAAGAAAAACCCATTATCGTGAGCCAATACCTTAGTCAGTCCCAACTTGCTCCACATCCTCATAGCAATATTGTTGACGAAAGTATATGGGAGTTTTTTTCCGAGAAAATAACCCACCATGATGTTCTTCCATCTCCCATGGCCCTCTCTTGTCACTTCAGCCGGCGGCATGACAGTGATAACGTTGTCAACCACAGAGGGTTGGTGAAAAGTGAGTCTGAGTTTCGTTTTCCTCTTTTCAGCAGCAACAGAGCACCAGGTCTTGTCATTGGGAATCCCGTTTTTGTTAGCCTGCTTCGTTGTTCCATTTCGACTATCAACTGACACCTTTATCTTGTTAGCCGTAACCTCGTTATTCTGGGAACCTTCCTGGACAACACCGTCATTAGCACCGATAGCCGGGTTGACCTCAGATGATGTCACCTGTCTGGCAAGTGACCGTTCTCCGTCACCGCCCCTACTAGTGGCTTTGGAAAAGAGATCGACCTCTTCGGGTGAGAAGCCTTTGCTTCTTAAGAACTCCCAGACGTCTTTTTCATAACCCTCCTCATGGCCATTCTTACGTACATCTTCCTTAGCAGTGCAAGGGGCATATATGGTTGGGGTGGAAACAACGGGTAACTCATGCCTGTCCTGACTAGGCAACGACGGGCCTTCTGCCATGGCGGCAGTTTTGGGTGCTTATCACACAACCCATCAACCTCCATACCCATTTCAAGAGCCAAACACAATTTCTCCACTTCCTGCCAAAACAAAACCAAACCCAAGCCAAATAAAAGATCAAATCAAAATGCCACATGTTTAATACCTTTTATCCCTTTTCCCTATTATACCCCCAACTACCTCTTTTACCCAGCACCCAAAAATACCCTTATAACCAAATCAGATTTTGTCACCTCATCTAACCCACATGCCCTCAAACACACTCACACCCCATGCTCCCCTCACCATTCCCATGCACACCCAAGCCAATTCCCAAATATACCTCTTAACTCCATGTGTGCCATGCTTCTACTATAAAGGGGGACTTGTCATCAAATAGAAAAAAGCTTTTGAGAGAAGAAGACTAGAGAGAGAAAGTTAGGGAAAGATAGAAAAATTAGTTAATTCTAGAGAGAAATATTGGTAGAGAAAATTTGTACACACTTGAGTGAATATTGGATTGAATATAAGTGCAATTTCTTCTCTCCTATATGTTGGTTTTAATCTCTTCTATCTTTCTCTTTAATTTTTTTAGTAAGTTTTATTAGATTGTTAATAATTGAATTGTGACTATGGTTGGCTAATCACTCCATTCAAGGAGTGAAATGAAGCCCCATATAATTAATTGAATGTATTAATTAATCTAGTTTACTTGGTTTCATTTAGTTAATTTTTCTTTTCATTCCCACTTGAGTTTATGCATTGAGAAATGGTAAACTATCCTTGAGAAAGGATTAAAATCTAATATACTCTTAATTTGTGGATTCAAACTAGAGATAGTTTGACCCACTAATTAGATTATATTAAATTTTATTTTACTCATACATTAAAATTTTGTTTGATTTATGATTTATTATATGGATCTATTCTAGCGAGTGATTGATATAATACTTCTAAATCAATTATTCAATTGAGTTGTGGGAATGAAAATTAGATTAACTAAATTATATTAGTTTGTTTTGTCAATTGATGATAATTAATTGATAAGATGAATTAATATTTGGAAAATTAGTATACTAGAATAATTAACACATTTAATTGATAAAGTGGTGGTTAAGTTTCATTCCTTGAATATTTCTAAAATTTAAGTTCATCTCAATTGTTATTACTTAGTTCTTATTTGGCACACTAGTTAGTTTGTTAATTTCATCTCTTATATTAGTTTAGAGTTAATTCACCTCACCTCACCTACTTGTTTTAATATTTGAAAGACATAAAAAAATTAGAAAACCCCAAAAGTAAAAAAAAAAGATCAAGTGAATTATATTCATAATACTCTCCTATTTAGCAGGTTCACTCCTTAGATTAGGATTGTCATCCTTACTTACCATTCTACACTTGAGTTTGATATATATTTGGAGGTAATTGAGGATTTTGACTAACTTGGCTTTCAACAACGACGATACGCAAAAATCTTAGTTATCAAATGGCGCCGTTGCCGATCTTTGGAGCTTGACGTGCTTGAGAGGATTTCCAAATTTTGAGATTCACTTGTATTTCATTTTTCAATTTTAGTACCATTTCTTTTTATTTAGAAGGCTTGTATTTAGGATTTTATTACCTTGCTTGTATTGCGGTGCATAGAGACACCATTTTATTTTCATTTAAAATTGTAATAATTGAAGAAAGCATGATAGGGAAACCGAACAAGGTAGAGAGAGGGCGTCCAAAGACGAGGATTTATAAGCCTCTCTATATTGGGTCGATCGGACTCCCGGGGACGACTGAGATTGGCATATTCTCCCCCCGGTCGACTCAACATTTTCGGCACCCCATGGCCTAAAAACCGTGGGAGGTACATCTCTTATACCCTTGCGCCCTCTTGTTAGCGAGTTCATATCTTGTGTGCTCCTCCGTGCTCTTGTGTGATTTAATTCTTGCATTTAATTTTGAATGGAATGATGAATTAAATTGACTAAGACCTACGCCCGGTCACTCACGAGAAGGGATTTCATCATCCGACTCAATCACTTATCCTGTGTGTGCTACCCTAGCCATCACTAATTTAAAATCAATCAACTAGATAGCCCCATAGGATACGGTGTTCGTAGGCCCCTTTTTTATCATTTTGACTTGTAGGATAACCCGTAGAGTCCTCTCCACCGGGAAAACCCTCGAACGGTTCGCTTTGCGGCACGGAAGTGTCCAGGGAAACTGGGTTTTAAGTGCGGCCGCCCAGTAAAAACGGGTTTGTGTTGTCCCCAGCGTTGTACCGGCCGATCGTTTCGTCGTAGTAGCCTTGTGGCGAATCTCTGTGGCAAGCCTCTTGGCATCTTGTGATTAAAGTAGGAACACACATTTTGCAAATGGCGATCCCTCATATAAATTCCGTGATTTTTATCGCCCGCGAATTTCACTAAAATTTGACTACCCTTTTCATTAATTTTCAAGATAAAATATTGGTTATGTGCTAGTAGGGATTTTTCCTTTACTTGTGTGTGTCCCATTCCTTTTTCGGTAGTCCGTTTTAGCTAATTTGTCCAAAGTCTTAGCATCCAAATTTTCCCCCACCCTTTCTCTTCCAAAAAAATCAAAAAAATATTTTCTTTTCTTATTTTTATAAAAAACTCAAAAAAATATTTTCTTTCTTTCCATAACAGAAACAAAACTCCAAAAATATTTTCTTTTCCAAAAAAACAAAAAGAATCCCTCTTTGCATGCCAACGTGGAAACGAGTTAATCATCGCTTAATTCGTTCACGTAGTCTTTCTACCATCTCTTTTACATTAGGAGAACCAAGTGTTCCCCTTCCTTCTTCCATTCCACCGATCACTTTGAGTTGTCATCGAGTTGACATCTCTAATACCATCATTCATCCGCCCACCATGGCTGAAGAGCGTGCCTTAAGGGACTATTTTGCCCCGATAACGGCCACCCCACCATCTTGCATAGTTCTTCCACCCACCCCGACGGATCAATTCGAAATTCGTCCGGCGACCATTTCCATGTTGCCCAATTTCCATGGTCTTGAGCGTGAGTCTCCATACACTCACTTGCGAAAATTTCTCATGGTTTGCGCTACTTTCAAAAATCAAAACTTAGATGAAGAAAATGTTCAACTTCGCTTGTTTCCATTTTCTCTCCATGATAAAGCATCCATGTGGCTACATTCCTTGTCACCGGATTCTATCCATACATGGGAACAACTTGTGAATAAGTTCATGTCTAAGTTTTATCCCATAAGTAAGACCAATGAGTGCGCCAAGCCATTCAAGATTTTCGCCAAAAGCCCACCGAGCAATTTTGTGAAGCATGGGGCCGTTTTTAAGATTATATCAATAGTTGCCCACATCATGGTCTCAAGAAGAGTCTCCTCGTACATTGTTTTTACAATGGTCTCATTCCTTCCACTCGCACCATGATTGAGTCCATGTACAAAGGCAAATTCATGCACTTAACTCCCACTGTCGCCTACAATTTTCTCCTTGAATTAGGCGATGACTCCCAAGATTGGGAGGGCATCAATGAATTTTCGAGATCCGAGCCACCACGAGTAGGTAGCACTTATGAGGTTAAAAATGATCCCAATTTAAAATCCTTGTTCCATGGCTTAAACACTTTGACTAAGACTGTTGATGCTCTTAGTTGTTCTTTTTCTGAACAAGTGATGAATGTCAACGAGTCTAGTCCTTCTTGTCATGTCTGTTTAAGTCATGATCATTTATCTCATTTGTGCCCCCTTATTCAAGATGATCCTGAACCCACTCTAGCCCAAGCATGTGCCTTTGATACCACTCGAAAACTCGTACCACCGTCGTTTACTTACAATCCGAATAATAGTAACCATCCTTATTTGTCTTATAAGTACGATAATCACCTTGCTCCATCACAACCACAAAAACATGTTGGTGGTCCACCAGGGTTTCATCAAAACCCGTAAAGGCAACATCGCCCTCCTATCCAACACCACCATGCTCCTTACCACCAACAAAATCATCCATCATCCTTTTTCCCCCAAGGAGGACTGTCCCACCCCAATCATCAAATTGTCCCTGTCCCACCTCCGTCCTACGAGTATTCACAGCCGCTTAGTTCTAACCGAGAGTTGGTCCCCCAACCCCCTTATGCCCCTCCACCTCAATCATCCACCTCCTCTATCGAGAATCTTCTCACTCAATTCATCACGACTCAACAACAAACCACGCAAGAACAGACTCAAGCCATCCAACGGCTTGAGCAACGTCTTAATCAGTTTGAGTCCGAGCGAGAGAAAGGTCATTTTCTGAGTCAACCCATTCCTAATCCTAAGGGAAATGTAAAGGAGTCGGCTTATGAGGTTGGATCCCCTTCCACTTCCCCCACATACCAAGCGGACATGAAAGCGGTGAGTACTCTACGATGCGAAAAATAGGTTGACAATGGTGTTGATGCTCCCTGTGATGTTCCAATCCCACCCACCCAGAATTGCCCATCAGAACCACTCCCTAAGGTCCCACCACCCCATAAATCCATCGACAAGAATGCCTCTACACCTACTGAGGCCACAACTACTTTTGTCCCTAAAGCCCTCTTCCCTCATAGGTTGGCCCCAACAAAGAAAGCTCAACAATTTGATGAAATCAAGCAAGTTTTTCAGAATGTTAACATAAACATTCCATTCCTCACCGTGATCCAACAAGTTCCTTTTTATGCAAAATTCTTGAAGGACTTATGCACTGTCAAGTGACGGACGAATGTTCCTCATGATGCCTTTGTCACTGAACAAGCCACGTCCCTCATCCATGAGAATGGTATTGTGAAATATAAAGACCCTGGTCGTCCCACTGTCTCTTGCATGTTAGGAGATATGTTCACTACTCGGGCTTTGCTTGATCTTGGAGCTTGTGTTAATTTGCTACCTTACTCTCTCTACCTTGAGTTAGGTTTACAAAACATGAAACCTACATGGGTCACTCTTCAACTTGCAGACCGTTCTGTGAAAGTGCTTAAAGGAATCGTTGAAGATGTTTTGGTGAAAGTGTCTGACTTTTACTACCTTGTGGATTTCATCATCTTAGACACTCCTGCTCCCGACCCAACCAATATTCCTATCATTTTGGGTCGCCCCTTTTTGGCAACTGCCAACGCCATCATCAATTGTCGAGATGGGTCAATGAATCTTTCTTTTGGCAACATGACCGTCGAAGTCAATATTTTCCACCTCATGCAACAACCGTCCGATGTTGATTCCATTGATGAGGCATGAATGATTGACTCCTTAGTCCAAAAGATGTTGGATACCACATACCCAGAAGATCCTATCCACCAATGTTTGGCTCACTTTGGGTCCGACTTTGATATTGATTCTTCCATCTCCGAGGTCAATGCCTTGTTAGATTCCACACCACTGCTGGACACTTCTACTTGGGTTCCTCCATTTGAGCCTTTCCTTATCGATACTCTTCTTTCTGTGGATAACCCAGTCAACCCCTGTCCTGATATTCTGCCGGACTCTGTTTCTGCGTCTGAGTCTGATGCCTCTCCTGAGCCACCACCTAGTTTGGAGCTTAAGCCATTACCTGCTGAGTTGAAATATACCTTCTTAGGCCCAAACCAACATCACCCCGTCGTTATTGCTTCTGACTTGACACCGGATCAAGAAGAACAATTGGTTCACACTCTCACTCAACATTGCACTGCTTTAGGGTGGACCATTTCTGACATTCAAGGTGTCAGTCCCAATGTCTGTAGCCACCGCATTCATTTAGAAGAGAATGCCAAGACTTCTCGTGAGCCACAACGCCGACTCAATCCGGCAATGAAAGAGGTTTTTCGGGCTGAAATTTTAAAATTGCTTGATGCTGGTATTATCTACCCCATTTCAGATAGCCAATGGGTCAGTCCCATTCACGTGGTACCTAAAAAGTCTGGAGTCACTGTTGTCAAAAATAGTGACGATGAGCTTGTGCCTACCCGCATACAAACCAGCTGGCGTGTTTGTATTGATTATAGAAAGCTCAATGTTGTCACTCGCAAAGACCACTTCCCTCTCCCATACATTGACCAGATGCTTGAACGCTTGGCGGGCCATGCTTACTACTGCTTCCTTGATGGATATTCAAGGTACAACCAAATACCCATTGCCCCTGAAGACCAAGAAAAAACTACCTTTATCTGTCCATTTGGCACATTTGCGTACTCTCGTATGCCCTTTGGCCTTTGCAATGCACCTGCAACTTTTCAAAGGTGTATGACTAGTATTTTCAGTGACATGGTAGAGCATTTTCTCGAAGTCTTTATGGACGATTTTTCTGTGTTTGGTTCATCCTTTGAACAATTCCTATCTCATCTCACTATGGTCCTTCAGCGTTGTCAAGCAAAGAATTTGGTTCTCAATTGGGAAAAATGCCATTTCATGGTAAAAAAAGGGCATTATTTTAGGTCATGTTGTCTCCATCTTTGGTATTGAGGTCGATAAAGCAAAAGTTGACTTGATTTCCTCACTCCCCATTCCTAAGTCTGTTAAGGACATTCTCTCCTTCTTATGACATGCGGGCTTCTACCGGCGCTTCATTAAGGACTTTTCTAAAATTGTGCGACCTTTGACAACCCTTTTATCCAAAGATGTCCCTTTTGTCTTTGATGAAGCATGTGTTGCCTCTTTTGAGCGCCTAAAAGCTGACCTCACTTCTGCTCCTATCATGCAACCTCCCAATTGGTCTCTCCCTTTTGAGCTCATGTGTGATGCTTCTGATTTTTCACTTGGTGCCGTGCTTGGCCAGAAAGTTGACAAGCGCCCACATGTCATCTCTTATGCTAGCAAAACCATTCATGATGCTCAACTTCATTACACAACCACCAAAAAGGAGTTTTTAGCGATTGTGTTTGCTCTTGAGAAATTTCACTCATATTTCATAGGTTCCCCTATCATCGTGTATACTGACCATGCTGCTCTTAAGCACCTTCTTCATAAAAAGGATTCCAAACCACGATTGATACGATGGATTCTCTTACTCCAAGAGTTTAACCTTGAAATTCGTGATAAAAAAGGTTGCGAAAATGTTGTTGCTGACCATCTCTCTCGCATTATTATCTCGTCTGACTGTGATCATATTCCCATTTCTGAGTCATTTCCCGATGAATAACTTTTTTCCATCTCCACTTCACCTTGGTATGCTGATATTGTCAACTTTCTTGTTAACAATCAACTTCCTAATCATTGGTCGAAATAGGATCGATCCAAATTCATGGCGAATGTGAAGTTCTACTCTTGGGATGACCCGTTTCTCTACAAGTATTGCCCCGATCAAGTAATTCGTCGTTGTGTTCCCGAGTGTGAACAACTCAGTATTCTGTCCGTCTACCACAATAGTGCTTGTGGAGGCCACTTTGGTTCCAAGAAAACTGCTGCCAAAATTTTGCAAAGTGGTTTCTATTGGCCTATCCTTTTTCGCGATGCCCATCAATATTGCCAGGCTTGTTCTAATTGCCAACACTCTGGGCGTCTCTCTCGTCGTCATATGATGCCTCTCACACCCATCCTCATTGTTGAAATTTTTGATGTGGGGGTATCGATTTCATGGGACCATTTCCCTCCTCTCATGGTTTTCAGTATATTCTAGTTGCTGTTGATTATGTTTCCAAATGGATCGAAGCAATTGCCTGTCGCACCAATGACCATCGAGTTATGGTCCAAATTCTCAAAGAGCATGTCTTCACACGTTTTAGTACCCCCGTAGCTATCATTAGTGATGGGTGTAAACATTTTTGTAATCGAGTCTTTGAACACCTTGTCAAAAAGTATGGTGTTACCCACAAGGTTGGTCTCTCCTACCACCCACAGACTAGTGGTCAAGTTGAGGTCTCCAACCGCGAGATCAAGCAAATTCTTGAAAAAATCGTCAATCCTAATAGGAAAGATTGTTCCTTACGCTTGAACGACGCATTGTGGGCATACCGTACTGCTTACAAAACTCTAATTGGCATGTCTCCTTATCGTTTGGTCTTCGGCAAGCCTTGTCGCCTTCCTGTCGAGCTTGAACATCATGCTTATTAGGCCGTGAAAGCCCTTAATTTCGATATTGATGAGGCGGGTGTCCATAGGAAGCTGTAGCTTAATGAATTGGAGGAAATCTGAAATGATGCCTATGATTTGTCCAAGAAGTATAAGGACAAGATGAAGTGTATCCATGACCAAAGCATCATGCGCAAAGAATTCCACCCTGGTCAAAAAGTTTTGTTATATAATTCTTGGTTGCATCTCTTTCCCGGGAAACTGAAAACCAGGTGGTCTGGACCATTCATTGTTGAGTCAGTTACCCCTTATGGTGCTATCACCGTGAAAAATCCCAAGGATGGTAGACTCTTTCAGGTCAATGGTCAACGCTTGAAGCCCTTCTTAGAGCTAGGCTCCACTCCCATAGAACAGATTGACCTTGTTGACCCCATTTATGAAGACTGACTGTTCAGTCTTGTTTGGGGGTGATTCTTATCCCCCGATTTTTCTGCCCCGTTCTCTCCTCGTTTATCATCTCTTTTTGGCTGAGTTCCCATCGGTCTGGCTGAAGACGTTAAACTTAGCGCTACCGGGAGGCAACCCGCTTTTTCTGAGTATGAGTCTTATCCTATTTGGGGGTGGTGTTTCACACCACCCAATATTTTATCATGTTTATAGACTTGTACACATTTTTTTCTTTTATCATTCATTCAGGTTTATTCTTGGCTATATCTGTCCACTTCATTAGCGGTTCATTCTGGTAATCTCTTTCCTACCTTATGCTCTCATTTTAAAAATCATTTTACTTAACATCGAGGACGATGCTCCTTTTTGTTTGGGGGTGGGGAATTTTATCAAAATCGTACCTCTTTTGAAAAATTATGATTTTTGAACCTGATTTTTAAAATTTTGTGCAGTTTCTTTCATCTCACTCATTGATGTAAATTTTCAATCATCCATCTTTCAAAAGTCTAGGAATCAAGCTAGAGAATATTTTTTTTCTAATAGCTTATGCAATACGTAGCAAGACATGTTGCACCATGAATTTCTAGACTCAACAAAATTTGCGCACTTATCACGTCATTACGTTTAGAGTTGAGGAGTACTACAATTCTAAAGAGAACCTTAAGGATCACTAGTGGAAACTTTAGCCCGTGAGATTTGTGTCTTTCACCCTTTTAGAGTGTTTTACGCAATCTCCGAGTCACAAGTTGATTCAACTTATTTTGGGTCCGCACTTTAAATTGTTGTATGATCTCATTTCTTCATTTTTGACTTTATCACTGAGAATGATATCTCTTTCGAGTTGTAAGAAACATGTGTCTTGAAATTTGTCCCGGTCACTAGGATTTTCATCCATACACTACCACTTTTCCATATCACATTTCCATTTACTCACCCATTACATTTCCATATATTTCCCCACACCATCACTTATCACCTCCATTTATATCATCCATCATCATTTTCAAATAGAAGAGTGTGATTTCAAATGTAAATGTCTTCATTGTTGTTTTGAAAAGAGAGGGAAAAAAAAGAGAAACATAAAAATAGCAAAAATAGAAGAAAAAGAAAAGAAAAGAAAAGAAAATATGTAGTTGCGCACCTCTGTGTCACATTGGATATGCAGTTTTGCACCTTGCAGTCAATATATATAAATGTTATAAATACAATTTGTAACACCCCGCCCGCCCGGGGAGAGAGAACGGAGCGCTAATGCGATAAAATAAATTCAAATCCACAAGTGACAAGGTATAGAGCATCTAAATAAACCCACAATAATATAAATCCACTAATCTCAATCTCTTCAATTACAACAAGTCTCTCGAATTAAAATTACAACTATCTAACTCGAAAAAAAATAAATCCCAATGCTCTATACATTAAAATAAATAAATACAAGTCTTCTCAAATGTATTAAAAATTCTTCCCAAAATATCCAAGATAAAATCAATCTCCAATAATCCATAGCGCCCAAATCCACGCTAACCTGCCACTAAAAGAAAATATGGGGAACTACACAATACGACAAGAAAGATGCTCAACAAATATATGTTAGCGATGAATAAAACGTAACAACACGAGTACGAATATTCAAATCAAAATGCAAATCTCAAAGCATTTATCAATATAATTTCTCAACAACACTTTAACCGGGTCACCAGGCCTCACCACATCCATATATGCTTTATCAAGCCATAGACTGGGAAACAAGAATTTTGACGGGTGCCCAACCTCCGTGCCATATTAAAATCTCATGACAACGTGCTCAATTACAATATAATGATATCACATGAATCAAAATAATTTCAACAATTATTTTCCAGATTTCAATGAATTTATCAATTCAAATATGAGTTCAATTAAACAAGAATTCAAAGAGAATGACACTCGCGAGATTTAAGGAGCATATTGTGTAAAAACCCATACCTCAAACCATGATGAGGAACCAATGATCACATCCTCAAGATTAACACAAAAGATCTACAAAAGCTCCTCCAAGAACCTCCAACAAATAGCCCCAAGAACACCTATAATCTAAGGTTGGAACTCACAAATCTCAAGGGCCAATGTATAACTAAAAAGAAGAGGAATATAAAATATATTTTCTGCCAAAATTTATGCCAAAAGTATGTTAAAAGGGTTGCCCACGACTCCCTTTTATAATGCAAAGAAATGAAGAGTTGGAATCCAAAAGACTCCTTTAAATAAGGCAAAGAAATGAAGAGTTGGAAGTCAAAACAACACTTGAAAATTACTTAATGTTCGCCGACTTAGAATTCCAAGAGTTAAAAACATTTTAAAATCATTTTAAAATCCGTTTTAACTCCGTTTTTGAAACCGTTTGAAATTCTCGCCTTTAAAAAAAAATCAACATATTTGAGCAATAAAAATAATTTTATCAAAAACTTTATTTTCCTCCATTTTCCAAAAATTAATTAAAATAGCTCAAAATTACGCGGGTTGTTACACTTCCCCACTAACAATGGAATTTCGCCCTCGAAATTCGCCGAATGCCTAACAATCTCCAAAAATAATTCACGTCTCCAAAAATAAATTCCTCACATCTAATCTAGATGCCTAACACGAATATCACAGAAAATTTTCTATCTCCAAAAATTGCTAACCACGCAATGAACCCAAAACTAAAGCCCCGAGGGTTGCCGTATACCTAAGCTCTGATACCATTTGTAACACCCCGCCCGCCCGGGGAGAGCGAACGGAGCGCTAATGCGATAAAATAAATTCAAATCCACAAGTGACAAGGTATAGAGCATCTAAATAAACCCACAATAATATAAATCCACTAATCTCAATCTCTTCAATTACAACAAGTCTCTCGAATTAAAATTACAACTATCTAACTCGAAAAAAAATAAATCCCAATGCTCTATACATCAAAATAAATAAATACAAGTCTTCTCAAATGTATTAAAAATTCTTCCCAAAATATCCAAGATAAAATCAATCTCCAATAATCCATAGCGCCCAAATCCACGCTAACCTGCCACTAAAAGAAAATATGGGGAAGTAAACAATACGACAAGAAAGATGCTCAACAAATATATGTTAGCGATGAATAAAACGTAACAACACGAGTACGAATATTCAAATCAAAATGCAAATCTCAAAGCATTTATCAATATAATTTCTCAACAACACTTTAACCGGGTCACCAGGCCTAACCACATCCGTATATTCTTTATCAAGCCATAGCCCGGGAAACAGGAATTTTGGCGGGTGCCCAACCTCCATGCCATATTAAAATCTCATGACAAAGTGCTCAATTACAATATATGATACCACATGAATCAAAATAATTTCAACAATTATTTTCCAGATTTCAATGAATTTATCAATTCAAATATGAGTTCAATTAAACAAGAATTCAAAGAGAATGACACTCGCGAGATTTAAGGAGCATATTGTGTAAAACCCCATACCTCAAACCATGATGAGAAACCAATGATCACATCCTCAAGATCAACACAAAAGATCTACAAAAGCTCCTCCAAGAACCTCCAACAAAATAGCCCCAAGAACACCTCTAATCTAAGGTTGGAACTCACAAATCTCAAGGGTCAATTTATAACTAAAAAGAAGAGGAATATAAAATATATTTTCTGCCAAAAGTATGTTAAAAAGGTTGCCCACGACTCCCTTTTATAATGCAAAGAAATGAAGAGTTGGAATCCAAAAGACTCCTTTAAATAAGGCAAAGAAATGAAGAATTGGAAGTCAAAACAACACTTGAAAATTACTTAATGTTCGCCGACTTAGAATTCCAAGAGTTTAAAACATTTAAAAATCATTTTAAAATCCGTTTTAACTCCGTTTTTGAAACCGTTTGAAATTCTCGCCTTTAAAAAAATAATAACCAACATATTTGAGCAATAAAAATAATTTTATCAAAAACTTTATTTTCCTCCATTTTCCAAAAATTAATTAAAATAGCTCAAAATTACGCGGGTTGTTACACAATTAACAATTGCAACAATACTTTCAAAAACTACCACATAAGACGTTTAATATTAGATTAAACTATTAAAATGACTCTGAACTGTTTGTTGAAGAAGCGCTTTTAATCAAAACAAAACTTAACACAAGATGTGTTTAAAAAAAACTATTAAAATAGTATGAACGACTTATTTCAGATCTAGAATTAACCAGTTTTGAAAAAATAAAATTAAACTATTAAATTAGCACAACTTAGAAGAAGGCGATGAGAAAATGAGGAAGAGCACAAGTAAATTTTAACGTGGTAAAATGCCACCCAATTGGGGAAACATCCACGGTGACCTCTACATCACAAAACGAAAATCCACTAAAATCACAATAACAAATTACAAGTTATTTAACAATCAAACCACACAAACACACCTAAACTAAGTCCAGAATCGTTACCAACTCCTCTAGATTAGATTTGACTTCTCTGAAGGTTGTTGTTGTTGATGTTCTCTCCAGATTTGTAATCTGATTTGTTCCAGCTTTACGTCGACTCAAACAAGTCCAAGATAATACATGTGTAGTTAGTAGTTTAGTCCTTGTTAAATAAAGACATTTGTGCCTAAAGTTTATACACTCTTCTATCACATTCATTTTTCATCCATTTTACATCGCATATCCATCGCACGTCCATCACTCATTATTCATCCATACATCTTATCCTACCTCACCTCATCCCACATATCCCATTTAATTTTCCCCTCACCCATTATCATCCATATTCTCCCTAGGTGTTCGGGCAAATGAAAGTCGACGTGGTGAATAGCTCGACGTTCTCACTATAGTGATTAACATTGCTTTCATGAGATCATGTTTCTTTCTAATTGTTCGTTCTTTCTTATATGTGTGTGAGACGTTTGAACTTGCTTACATTTACTCACCTCCTCACACACAAGAGAGATACACTAACCCTAATCTCGAGAGTTCGTTTGAGAGAGATATATCCGTGAGATTTGAAGTTGAAGCGTTGATTTTGAAATGGCAATCTAGGAATTACTCTTGTGATACTCGACCCATTTTGACTGATTCACACTACACACGTTGAGTTCTAGGAAGGATATACCTTGTGTAGTTACCTAGCTAAACTTTTTACACATTCTAGCTTGTATTTCTGAAAATATTTTTCTTGTGATGGATTGTGCGATTATTCAACATCTAATAAGAGATAGACTGCCTTTTTGCAAATAAGAATTTTGTGGGTATATTCCCTGCAAACCCTCACGAGACACAACTCGTCTTATAGGGCAACCTATAGATTTAAAAGCTTGTTGCACATGCTAAGTGCAATCGCAAGTGCCCGCGAAAGTGGTACACTTTTGGTTTCTTATCTTTCTCTTTCTCTCTATCTTATTGCTCGAGGACTAGCAATGCTTTGTTTGGGGGTGGTGTGATAAGCACCCAAAACTGTACAATTTACACCCCGAATAGACGTACTTTAGTTGCTAATTCTTGGCAATATGGGTCTTATGCGCTTAATTGTTCAATATGCAGGCTTAATTGCAGTTGCGGTGTCAAAAGCTATATTTCCAGGCAATTTGCAGTTAAAATGGAGCTAATACCCAATCCCGTAACCTCACCCGAGTCTTAACCTAGCCTAAACCTACCCCAAACCCAGTGTATGTTTTGTTTGTCCCTTTTTATATTTTTTATATTTTTAGTTTGAGTCATTTTTATTTTTAGGATTTATTTTAGATTTATTTAGTATTTTCTAGGTTTTATTTTCTATTTTTCTATTTTATTTTTATTAATATAATTTTATTTTATTTTGATTTTATTAGTTTTTAGTTTTAGTTTTATTTTATTAGGATTAGAATTTTTAGGATTTCATGTATTTTTAGTTTTATTAGATTTTGCATTTTCTTTTTAGGATTTTAATTTTAAGTTTTATTAGATTTTATTTTTATTTCTTTCTAGTTTTATTTTTATTTGTATTTGATTCTTTATTTTATTTTTAGAATAGAAATTTAATTTTTAGATTTTTAGTTTTTATAATTTTATTTTATTAGTTAGTTTTAATTTTTTTAAGGGTTCAAATTAAACTCACACACACCCTAAAACCAACACACTACCAAACACACCCTAAAACTACCTACACCCTCACCCTCACACTAAACCACCTACACCTCACACATCCAATACCCCCCCTCCATCTTCAACCTACAACCCCTCTCTCTCCTCTCTCATCTCTCCAACCACCATTAACACCTTCAACCACTCTCTCTCATCCCACCATTACCAAACTAACACCCTCTCACCATAAACCCAACTCACCTCTGACCTCTAACCCCCGCCGATCACCTCCGGTGACGAAATCAGCAGCCCCTCTGCCGGCGCCAGCCCGGAAACCCAAACCCCGGTCGCGACGCAACCATGACCACCTTCTACAGCCCTCGTCTCTCTCAACTCCGGCGCCACCTACCGGCGCCGCTCTAACTAAACCCCAACCAACGCCCCTCTCTCTCACTCCATCCAGCCCTCCGCGACGCCATCACCATCCGACCCACTACCGACGCACACTGTCGGCGCCCCTGAACCTGTCCCCCTCGTTAACCCGCCAGCGATCAATACCCGCTGGAGACAACCCCTGTCCGGACAGAACCAGTTCCAGCTAGAACCCGAAAGGAGTCCGACCGAATCTGACCCCTCAACCCGATCTCTGCTACCGGCCATTTCCAGCCACAACCCATCAACCACCATACCCATTTCAAAAGCCAAACACAATTTCTCCACTTCCTGCCAAAACAAAACCAAACCCAAGCCAAATAAAAGATCAAATCAAAATGCCACATGTTTAATACCTTTGACCCCTTTTCCCTATTATACCCCCAACTACCTCTTTTACCCAGCACCCAAAAATACCCTTATAACCAAATCATATTTTTTCACCTCATCTAACCCACATGCCGTCAAACACACTCACACCCCATGCTCCCCTCACCACTCCCATGCACACCCAAGCCCATTCCCAAATATACCCCTTAACTCCATGTGTGTCATGCTTCTACTATAAAGGGGGACTTATCATCAAATACAAAAAAGCTTTTGAGAGAAGAAGACTAGAGAGAGAAAGTTAGGGAAAGATAGAAAAATTAGTGAATTCTAGAGAGAAAAATTAGTAGAGAAAAATTTTACACACTTGAGTGAATATTGGATTGAATATAAGTGCAATTGCTTCTCTCCTATATGTTGGTTTGAATCTCTTCTATCTTTCTCTTTAATTTTTTTAGTAAGTTTTATTAGATTGTTAATAATTGAATTGTGACTATGGTTGGCTAATAACTCCATTCAAGGAGTGAAATGAAGCCCCATATAATTAATTGAATGTATTAATTAATCTAGTTTACTTGGTTTCATTTAGTTAATTTTTCTTTTCATTCCCACTTGAGTTTATGCATTGAGAAATGGTAAACTATCCTTGAGAAAGGATTAAAATCTAATATACTCTTAATTTGTGGATTCAAACTAGAGATAGTTTGACCTACTAATTAGATTATATTAAATTTTATTTTACTCATACATTAAAATTTTGTTTTATTTAAGATTTATTATATGGATCTATTCTAGCGAGTGATTGATATAATACTTCTAAATCAATTATTCAATTGAGTTCTGGGAATGAAAATTAGATTAACTAAATTATATTAGTTTGTTTTGTCAATTGATGATAATTAATTGATAAGATGAATTAATATTTGGAAAATTAGTATACTATAATAATTAACACATTTAATTGATAAAGTGGTGGTTAAGTTTCATTCCTTGAATATTTCTAAAATTTAAGTTCATCTCAATTGTTATTACTTAGTTCTTATTTGGCACACTAGTTAGTTTGTTAATTTCATCTCTTATATTAGTTTAGAGTTAATTCACCTCACCTCACCTCACCTACTTATTTTAATATTTGAAAAACATAAAAAAAATAGAAAAACCCAAAAGTAAAAAAAAAGGATCAAGTGAATTATATTCATAATAATCTCTTGTCTAGCATGTTCACTCCTTAGATTAGGATTGACATCCTTACTTACCATTCTACACTTGAGTTTGATATATATTTGTAGGTAATTGAGGATTTTGACTAACTTGGCTTTTAACAACGACGATACGCAAAAAGCTTAGCTATCACACCTACCCATTTCACTACGAGCCCTAGGTCATACTCCGAGTACCAGTCTAAAGGCCATCGGGCGCTCCCAAGCCCCATTTGACTCTAGTCAACTCTATCATCAGAGAGAAAGCTCTTTAAAACTTAGAAGGGCTCTAAATCCCCTTTTTAATGGTTTGCCCCATGTGTGAAGAGGCATAACGGTTCGGACAAACGGACTATTTTACTATCGAAATTAATCTACAGGCTACTGGGCGCTTCCGGGCTCCGATTTGACCCCATTCAACTTCATAGTCAGAGTGAAATCTCTTTGAATATTTGAAGGGAACTGAAACCCCTTTCCAATGGTCCAACCCGTGCATGAAACGGCATAACTGTTCAGATGAATGATTAGTTTTCCTTCAAAAATTAATCCGGAGGTCATCGGGCGCTCCCGGGCTTCGTTTGACCAATGTCAACTCTTCAACTCGAATGAGACTAAATGAATCTTTGAAGGTCACTGAATACTCTTTCTAATGGTCTGCCCCATGCATGATTCTGACTTACAGTGCGGACGAACGATTCTTTTACTCCGAGGGGTCACCGGGCGCTTCCGGGCCCCGTTTGACCAATGGAAACTCTCTGAACCGAGCGAAGATCTTTGGAATGTTGAATAACATCACCTAACCTTTCAAACAGTTCACTCCATGCATGATTCTGACTTACTATTCGGATGAACAATTCGTTTTTGTCCAATGATCTCCCGTCCAAAGGACCGATGTGCTCTTCCGAGCCACATTTGACCCAAAGTCAACTGCCGGACCCAGGAGCGATTCAAAAGAATCCTGATGGTCTATGAGTTACATTTCTAATGGTATTCTCCATCCATGATTTGGATGGATTTCATTCTATAACCTTTTTTAGAAAAAATTTACACGAGATTGGCAATTGGAAGGTCCATTTCCCGGCCTATCGACAGTGTACCAAAGGTTACCTGCTGAATTATAGGGCTAGATCCATACCGATTGGCACCCCCTTACCCTATAAATAGAGGTCATGACCTCACTCCTAGGGCACACCTCAGATCCATCAACATCACTGATCTTAGCAACATTCTCTCGTAATCAGCTAAGTTTCTTCATGTGAAAGTCCATTCAAGCTTATATTCCCACCCTTTTCATACCCAATTTGGCAAAAATATCATTCTCTGTCATCCAACATTCATCTCACATTCAAGGAAGTTCATCCAAGATCAAAGATCCGGCTTGAAATAAGGTCCAAATCCTTCCCTCTCTCTTTAAATTCCTTATTTTTACATAAAATACATTAGATTCATAATTTATTTCTTACACATTAACATCTTACATTTTTATTAGTACATTGCACATACTTTATTTTCAATGAAAAACCCAAAAGAAACAAAAGAGGGTTACGCCCATAAATTCCGAACGGGATTATCCATCACACTTTTCCAATACTAAAACACTTTTTTTACACACACACATATAATAAAATCCCGTTCGAATCAATAGGATAACCCCCACCCTTATGTCGCATACGAACTACGTAGACTTTGATGCCTTTATAGGCTACGTGGGCGCCTCAGATTAAAATCCGAGACTCGAGTCCAATTTCCCAATTTCCCCGACTTCCCCATTTTCATATTTATCATATTCTTACATTACTATACATATTATATTTGTGATCCTTGTTTGCGTTTTATCCAACACATATTATTGTTTCTCCATAACGATCAATATCATTATAAACGCATAAATCATATTTTATAGCATATTTTGGGAATATTGCTATGGATGACCTCACTATATCTCTTATATGGTATGAGTTATGTGATTCCAATCTCCATTATATATACACGCACACACACTTCACGAAAAAATAAAGGAAAACAATAACACAAGCCCATGAGAGACCGAAAGGGTGGGATGGGTGCTTAACACTGTAAGGACATTTTTGTCCATTGTCAATATTTATGTCGTATGCCGTTACACCGTTGAAGAAATTCAAGATCGCATCTACATCAATGGATCCGAATATCAAAGCGTCTTCAACATCATAACCTCTATGAGAATGAACTTGGTAAAGTTTTGTTTTTAAGTCCCTTAAAGTTTCATACTTAGTATTGTAAAACTTTTATAAAATGACTGTAGACACCCCATTATGTTACCCCTTAACTCTCCTTAGGTCCCTAGTACCTCCCTTCATCACTATAAACCCAAGTCACGTCCCGAGTACTGACCTGGAAGCCATCGGGCACCCCCCGGCTCAGTTTGACCCAAAAGTCAAACTCCTCGTCTCGACCGAGACTCAATGAATCTTCGAAGGGCACTGAATACCCTTTCCAACAGTCTGCCCCGTGCACGATTCCGACTTACCATGCGGACGAACGCGCCATTTGTGTCCGAAACCTGACCAAGAGGCCACCGGGTGCTCCCGGGCTCTATTTGACCTATGTCAACTCTTCAGCTCGACCGAGGCTGAATTAATCTTCAAAGGGCACTGAATACCCTTTCCAACGGTCCGTCCCGTGCGCAATTCCGACTTTCCATGCGGACGAACAATCCGTTTGACTCCGGGAAGCCACCGAGCATTTCCCGGGCCCAGTTGACCAAAGTCAACTCTCCAAACCGGGTCAAACTCTTTGGAATGTCGAAGTACATCTCCTAACCTTTCCAATGGTATGCCCCGTGCGTGATTCGGACTTACCATGCGGACGAACCCGCTGTTTGCGTCCGCACGATTCCCCATCCAATGGACCGACAAACGCTTCCGAGCCACATTTGACCCAAAGTCAACTCCCAAACTCGGAAGCGGTCCAAATGACTTTCTAAGGTCTCTGAAATACCTTTCCAACGGTATGCCACGTGCACAATTCTTACCAACGATTTGCCCTAGGCGGCCAATTTTCCGAAAAAGCCTGAGGCGCACTACCAAATGGCAGGTCCCAGATCCTGCCTATCGGCACCTGCCGATAGGCAGTGCCATGATAGGGCTGATCGGCAGTCCCCTGGGGTTATAAAAGGAGGCCTTGGCCTCATTTTCAAGGGGAGCCCAGATCTGATAGAAATCTCTCTGAACGAATCCCAGAAACCTCTCTCGAAGGCAGCGTGATTTCAACTTCCAAATCCCTCTTTTACCTTCACTTTTCATCATCATTTTCATCAAACTTGGTGAATTAACCACCCTCCATCATCATCCAAGCTCAAGGGCTGCTCTCCAACATTCAAGATCAAGCTCAAGATCTTCAAGAAGGTCCAACGTTCACAAACTCTCTCTCTTAAATTCTCTTGAATTCCCAATAACTTGTTTTCTTACTTAGCACTTTTATAATCTCATCTCACACATCCTAATATACTTTTTATTTAGTATTATTGCACATCTTTTATTTTCATATAAATAAAAACCCCAAAACAAGAAAAAGAGGGTTTGCTCATAAATTCCAAGTAGGGATTCTCACACTTTTATCACATTTTTCTCACAACTAAAACACCTTTTCTACACACACACACACACTTACAAATAAGAGATCCCACATTTGGATTTATGGGATAAACCCCACCCCTTTTCTTTGTATTCAAACTACGTGGACTTTGATGCCTTTATAGGCTACGTAGGCGTCTCGGGGTAAAACCCGAGACTCGAGTCCTTTCTCTCACTTTTTCTCTCATTTCCTATTTTCTCTAAATCCATTTTTCTTATATTATATATATCCTTAGTCTTAGTGACACATTACTCCATGTGCGTTATCGTTCCTTTATAGCGATCAACGTAGGGGTAACCGCGTAAATCTTATTTTTCTAATATTACTTTTATAATCTTCCTATGGATGACTCGCTTTATCTTTTCCATGATACAAGCCGAGGATTCCTACCTCCATTCTATATATATACACATGCACACATCTCATGGGGGGAAATATAAAGGAAAATAGCAAATATCCATGAGAGACCGAAAGGGCGGAATGGGTGCCTAACACCTTCCCATTTCGTAACTAAGCCTCCGAACCCTTTTTGAATCATTTTGGTTTCGCACGCACCAGTATGTCTTTGGATGCCATCCTTCGGGGTGGCTTCCTCTTTTTCTTTTGTCTGTTTTGAGTAAAATAGACTGGCGACTCTGAATCTCTCTACATTTTTCACACCTCACAAAATCGACGCCGGCCGAAGCGCTCTCCCGAGAGGGGACGCGCAGGACCCGAAGGATTCCTCCTCCCTCCGCGGTGGGGATCGGCGGGGATGGCCACAATGACTTTATAAAAAAAAGTAAGTTTTTTCAAGCAAAATGAGGTCTTTAAAAGAAATTTTTTTACTGGCCACCGGACCGATCCAGAATTTTGAAAAACGAACCGATCTGGTTTGCACCAAAACCATTATACCCCAAATAGAAGCCAAACCGATAGAGTGTTTTTAAAAATGAACCGATCCGATAACCGGATCGATCCGGCATCAAAATCGGACCAATTCGGATTTGATAATCACGAACAGATCTGCTGAGATTTTTTCCACCAACTCAAATTTCCTATATATATACCTATTTTGGTGGTGTATTTTTCAAGTCTTTGAGAAAACGTTTCTAAGAGTTCAAACACAACAAGAATTCATTTTTGATGTGCCCAACATCTTTTTAATTCACACACAAAAATCCCAATTACTTGTGTGAATCTTTTGGAACCCTAGAACACAAGCTTTGCTATTGTTCAACCATTGTGGGGAGATCTTTGCAACCGAGAGCTGCGTGTTACTGCTGAGGGAGTCTCTACAAAGTGTTATGGCTGCGTGTCATTGAGGAGAGCTGCGGTTCTTCCTTAGTAGTTTGGACTGCGAGTCCTTGGAGGGTGCTACGTGTATTCTCTTGCTGAGTTCAAGACTGTGTGTCTTTGTGGGTTGGCTGCGCGTTGATCCATTGTAGATTTCTCTATGTAATTGTAAGTTGCGATTTATATATTCATAGTGAAATAAATGTTTTACCCGAAATGGGTTTTTTCCTGAAATCTGTGTCTCATCATATTTACTGTGTTGCATGCTTTATTTTTCACGGGTTGATTTAGCTACATGTTTAGGGGCTGTATTTATTTGATTTAAAAGTAGACTCTAATTAAATAAGGGTTACTTGGAACTTGTGAATTAATTTAATCAATTATCACACACGTCATATTTTACAAATTGGTATCAGAGCAGGTTATGCTAATTTATCACGTATTCCTATTTTCCGCAAAATCGTGTGATATTGTTTTTTTTTGAAAAATCAGTTTTGTGAAAAATCGCAATCTTTTCAATGGAACGTTCATTTAATAAGGTGCCTATTTTTTATAGAAATAATTATGCCTATTGGAAATCTCACATGAAATCTAGTTTAAAAGCTATTGACGAGCGTGTTTGGTTGCTTTGTGAAAATGGGTGAACTCCTCCCACGGTCACCGTTAATAACGTCACCTCTTTAAAACCCGTGTCAGCCTGGATCGAAGATGATTATAAAATGTCCAATTTTAATTCTCGTGGTCTGAGTGCTATTTCTGGAGCTGTCACTCCTGACGAGTTCCGCCGAATTATGACGTGCACTACGTCTAAGGAGGCTTGGGATGTTTTGAAATTGACACATGAGGGTACGATGCGGCTAAAGAATCAAAATTACAAAATTTGGCCACCCAATTTGAGACGATCACCATGTCTGAGTCTGAATGCTTTGATGATTTTTATGCACGTTTGTCAGACATTGTTATCACATGTTTTAATTTAGGTGAGGTGATTGATAACACGCGTGTCGTTAAAAAGATTTTGCGATCTCTCCCAAAACGCTTTATTCCTAAAGTCACTGTTTTGAACTCTTTGGGAAATTTGAAATCACTTAAGTTGGAAGAACATGTAGGAGATCTTCAAACCTATGAGATTGACATGTTTTCCAAAACCATTAAGGCTAAGGATAATGGCATTTCTTTAAAGACTTGTTGTAAGAAAAAGAAAGAAAAAGTTTGTGAGTCTGATTCTGAGGGAGATTTTGATTTTAATGATATGGCCTTGTTTGCAAAAAAAAAAATTAATTTCTCAACATGAACAAAAATAATTCATCCAATAAAAAGATTTTTTTGATAAAAATAAAAAGAAAGGAAAGGCCAAGGCAAATGGAGAGAGGAAAAAAGAGAATGACTCCGATGAGGAGTGTGTGGAAGATTTTTTGAGAACGTGACTTGTTTTGAATGTGGGGGCAAGGGGCATAAGTCGTTTGATTGTCCTACGTGGCTTAGAAAGAAAGGGAAGAATGTAGCCATGCCTTCCACACTTAGTGATAGTGAGGGTGATGAGGGAGATGAGTCTGATAAAGGTTTAGCACATGGGATGGTTGTCGCCTTTTCTAGTCGTGTGAGCACACCCACTTTGTCTCACGAGAGTGCACACGAGAGCGATGATAATGATTTTTGTTCTTCAAGTGAGGGAGAAAGTGAGAGTGAGAGTGGAGATGAAAGTGAGCTTCAAAAAGCTTTTAGAGATTTGTACACCGAGACCTTGAAAATAAAGAAGTATAATAGAGATTTAGGTCGTCGAGTTTTAGATTTGGAGAGAGAGAAGGAGGTTTTGAGAAAGGAGAAGTGTGATTTGACCAACACGTTATCTAGTCTGACGACACGTGTATCCCAACTCGAGAGTGATCTCGAACGTGCCAGGGAAGTCAAAGTCAAGTTTGAGAACGTACCTAAGAAGGTTGAAAAGGTGGTTATTAAGGGTAAAGGTGAGAATTTAGGAATAAGTCATGACATTGCTTCTACTTCCCAATTAGCACCCGAGCCAGTTCCCACTTTTGTGACAGTTTCACAAGTGTCTCACCCTAACCCACTTAGGCGTCTCATTCCTATTAGGAGAGTGCGTCCTAGTGTTTTTGAGAAAGGTGTTCCTAGGCCTATTTATGTTTGTTCTCGTTGCAAGAGGAAAGGTCACCTTAGGGAATTTCGTTTTAAGCTGGGGTATGTGTCACGTTTTGCTACCACACGTGTTTCTGACATACATTCACCCACACATGATACTTTACATGCTCCCGGATATTACATGAGAGAGTTTGCACATTTAGGTGAGCAAGTTAAGTTTTTAGTCAAAACTTCACAAGAATTGATGGAGGTTTTTCATAAGTTGTCACCACCTTTGGAGAATCCCTCCGCACCTAATGATTGAGGTATGACTTGTTTACTGGCATATGATGCTTTTCATGATGATATTATATGCCTATTGCTAGTGTGTATCTTTTGTATATTTGTTTAGAATTTTTTTTGAAAAACACAAAAAGATTTTATTTTTGCTAAAATTTTGAGAAAATCCAAAAAGATTTTTGTATTTTATCTTGCACCATTTATGGATACACTTAGGATGACCAAGTCACAATTTCATTCCATTTCTTCATGTGACTATTTGATAGTGTTTTGAGACAATATATCATGTCATCTTTGTATTTTATAATGTTTGAAGTCATTAAGATGTAATTAAGTGTTTCTTCCTACATGTTTGACTCATAATTTCCTTTATTGCACACATGCACGGATTTGTTTGATTATTGTTCTTGTCTTGTCACATGTTGGTTGGGTGTTTTCACTTCAATCCTGTCGTTAAAATGAACCAAGCGCGATAATTTTTATAAGGGAATTCACTACACCAAAATGACAAAATTGTCACCTTTCAGCCGGCCACCCTTGTCAAGGTCATTGACCGTGACAAAAAATACGCGTTTTGTGTCACGGTCAATGACCGTAACAAGTCCCTGACAAATGTAGTTATCACGGACTTGTCACGGTCATTGACGGTGACAATTCTTTAAATAATTGTCACGGTCAAGGACCTTGACAACTTCTGCAGCAAAAACCCTTACCCCTTCTTTTTTACCCACCGTCGTTCCCTCCTTTTTCCAACTCTCTCTCTCTCTACGCTGATCTCTCTCTATATATATACTTTCAGGTTAATTTCTCTCTCTCTCTCTCTCTCTCTCTTCCATTTATATATATGTTTGTGTGTATATATATGTGTGTGTGTGTGTGTGTATATATGTGCGTGTGTGTGTGTGTGCGTGTGGGGGGGGGGGGCAGGGGGGGTGTTGTGTGTGTGTGTGTATATGTGTGGTGGGTGGGGGGTGTGGAGGGGGTGGGGCAGGGTGGGGGGTGTTTTGTATGTGTGTGTGTGTATGTGGTGGGTGGGGGTGGGGGTGGGTAGGGGGCAGGGTGGGGGTAGGGTAGGGGGATATTGTGTGTGTGTGTATATGTGTGGTTGGTGGGGGTGGGGAGGGGGGTGGGGCAGGGTGGGGGGCTGTTGTGTGTGTGGGGTGGTGGGGGGGTAAGGCAAGGTACCATTGTAATTCTCTTAATATCGTGTTTTGATGATTCTATGAGATAATATATATTGTTTCAAGGTTAACTCATTGTAGATAAAAACATTCACATAGTAAGATTAAATTGAATCCATCCATAGATTCTATAATTACATCCACTAAAATATAATTAATAAATGAAACAGTTTTAGATGAAAGTAAATTAATAATTAGTCCCCATTTCATATGAAAGTAGGATTGCCCCTCAGTGTAAATTAGTAAATTAATAATTGTATACATTAGTTGTTAGTTTAATTGATGAAATGAATTAATTGAGTAGATGAATTAGAAGGAGTACGGGATACACATTTGTTGTTGACATTGTTGTTGGATTATTTTGTTTAGTAAATGTTGGGTTGATTAGTTTTAAAAGTGGCATGACAACTGGATTATTGTCCATATGGGGGTGGGATTTTTCAACTTTTGAATAATTGAATTTGAATATAAATAAGACATAATTAAATGAAACATAGTATATATAATTATTAATAATTATTGGATTATTGTGTGTGTGGTGGGGGCAGGGGGTGGTGTGTGTACGTGTACGTGTACGTGTGCGTGTGTGTGGTGGGGGTGGGGGGAGGGGGAGGGGGTGGGGTGGTGGCGGGGATGGTGGTGGGTGGTGGGGTAGGGGTGGGGGGCTACGTGTGTGTCTATGTGTGTGTGCGCGTAGTGTCCCTTGTAAAAAATTGATTGATTATTAATTTTTTTAGTAAATTAATATATGATTGCCCCTTATTGTAAATTAGTAAATTAATATATACTATATATAATTATTAATAATTGAATTTGAATATAAATAAGACATAATTAAATAAGACATACTACATATAATTATTAATAATTAATTTGAATATACACATTTGTTGTAGACATTGCTATTGGATTATTTTGTTTAGTAAATATTGGGTTGGTTAGTTTTAAAAGTGGCATGACCACTGAATTATTGTCCATATGGGGGTGGGATTTTTCAACTTTTGAATAATTGAATTTGAATATAAATAAGACATAATTAAATGAAACATACTATATGGGGGTGGGGGTGGGGGTGGGGGCAGGGATGGGGGTGGGTGGTGGGGTAGGGGTGGGGGTTGCGTGTGTGTCTATGTGTACTAATAATATTTTTTTTTTATCTGTACTAATAACATTTTTTACAGCAAATGTCTCCTTCAGGTATTAAGGCGAGGATGATGATTCTGGTTATGATGATGTCGTCTGGGCTCGGTGGTAGCGGAGGCGACGAGGGCTCCTCGGCCCCTAGGCTCCCCAAATATGGCAAATTTGGGATTACCATCAAGAACAAGTCGGAGCTATTAGCGAGATCCCTCGAGCTGCTAAAGACGGTCATCGGCCCGGGGTTTATGAGTTGGAAGGAGGTGCCATATGAGCTCAAGTTAGTTGTTTGGGCGGCACTATAAGTAATATATTTATATTTATATGAATATTTCAATTTCAATTTCAATTTCAATTTCAATTTCAATTTCAAT
Source organism: Sambucus nigra (assembly GCA_949130495.1). Taxonomy (NCBI): domain Eukaryota; kingdom Viridiplantae; phylum Streptophyta; class Magnoliopsida; order Dipsacales; family Adoxaceae; genus Sambucus; species Sambucus nigra. The sequence goes on from OX422218.1 coordinate 150,688,872, forward strand.
TTCAATTTCAATTTCAATTTCAATTTCAATTTCAATTTCAATTTCAATTTTAATTTCAATTTTAATTTCAATTTCAATTTCGATTTCAATTTAATTTTATATTTATATTTATATTTATTCGCAACTAACATTGTATTTGTTGGACATGAACAATTCAACTTGGATCCAAAGCTACGCGATTCCGTCTTGGAGAAGTTGAGGGAGCAACACAAGACGTGGAAGAAAAATATGCGGACACGGTACTTTGAGAAAACACGAGAGTCCATTATCCAATGGCGTGGATCCGTCCCGCCCAAGGAGCCTCATTGGCACAATGGCAAAAGTTCATTGACAATGAGATCGAGGATCGACAATTGGCATCTCGCCAATAGGGGAGGGAAAATCGGGCAAAAAAGACGGACGTGCACTACTCCGGTCGGTCGTCTTACGCCGAGGCGGAGCATAGGATGAAGGTAAGATTTAATTCTTATATAACTACAGAAATATATTATTCTTCATTATTTTACTTAGCGGGGCCGATACTAATTTTACTTTATTTTATTTCAGGGGGTAGGGAGTGGCCCAGGGGGTAAGCCACATAGGCTCGATACTTATGTGGCTCTTCGAACGAAGAAGGGGAAGGACAAGGAGGTGTCCCTGAGCGTCGTGGCCACGATTGTAAGTAATCCGACAATTTATTTTTTGTTAATTACGTTATAATTTTTTAGTTTACTTATTTTACTAATCATGTGCTTTTTGTCGTTTCAGGCAAAGCTTAAGGAAGTGCATGAGTTGAAGCCTGATGCCGACAAGGCGTCTTTGTCCACAAACGCACTCAGCCAAGTACTTGGCTCTGATCGCAAGGGGAGGACAAGGGGGGTGAGCTCGCGGGTGGCCAAATCTAGGATCATCGGATTCGAGACGAGCGACATCGGGTTGACTCGAACGGTGGATTCACATGACGCGAAGCTGTCCCATTTGGAGGCGACGGTCCAAGATATGTACTCATTCATGAAGCGTACGTTGGGCGGAGATCGTAAGGGGAAAGGGAAGGAGAAGGCGGTGGAGGAGGAGGAGGAGGAGGGGGTGCGGGAGAACGAGGCGCAGGATGACAAGGATGTGTACCTCGCTGCTTCATCACCGACATGTGCGTACTTCGATGATCCACTTCCTTATTTGGATCCCTTCCCCAGACCGATGTCGATAATTGGTTGACCGAGCGTGTTAATATTGAACGTATTTGATGACCAGTGGATAGGGCGGGGGTTGAGGGACCCGGATATCGTCAAGGGTGGAATAGTTCATGGACGTACGCTTCAAGAGATCGAGTTCAAAGTGTTCGTCACGCATGTGATACCCGGGAAGGAGAACTCCCTAATGTGGTTGCGCGAACAATGCGGCACGATGTATATTAGTGGGTGTGTTAATTCGTATATCGTGTGTCCTACTCACCTCCTCACATTTACCCCAGACATGTAGTGAAATTATTTTTAAGTTGGTACATTTGAATTATATTTGGATTATATCGTCATGTATATTGTTTCTATTTTGAATATATATTTGCATTATCTTTAGTTTGTTTGGATATATGATGTTTGAACAGGTACAATGTTGCTATAATAGGTACAAATATACTGCTGGACAGTGGCAGTGGCCATACTGCCCAGCAGATTTTTTTAAAATTCTGCCCAGAATTGTCACGGTCATTGACCGTGACAAGTCCTTGACAAATAAGGTTATCACGAACTTGTCACGGTCAATGACCGTGACAATGTTTTTAAAAAGGGTCAAGGCTTTGTCACGGTTATTAATCGTGACTAAACTTGTCACAGTCATGGCTCGTGACACGACCGTGACAATTTTAACGAACTTGTCACGGTCAATGACCGTGACACGTCCGTGACAAAAAAAAGTTATCTCTTCCCGAATTGTCACGGTCATTGACCTTGACAAGTCTAACTTGTCAAGGTCAATGACCGTGACAATTAGCAGATTTGGTGTAGTGATTGTGCATATAAGAATCATTTTGTCAGTTTGCATGCTTTGTTTTAAAACGGGGAAGGGCTGCGAAAGGTTCATTTTGCCTTTGCGAATACTAAGCCACCGTTATATTGGACCTAAAAATGGAGGAATTTTATTATCCGGGGTCCAAAGAGGTTATAAGAGCCCGAAAAAATTGAAGGGCAACAAAAAGATATTCATGCCAAAAAGGGGCCATTTAGGTTTTTGCACCAATTCTCCAAAGTTTGAGAATTTAGTTTATCACCTCTAAAAGAAAATATATATGAGGGTGTTTGGTTGGAGATTTCAAACGGATTTGCACGTCCTTGAAAATCTGGAAAAAGCGCTAAATAGTTTTGGACGTTATTGGTGTGAAAATCATTTAGACTTTGATTTGTTGATTTGCATAAGACGATGTCATTTAAATTCAACAAATTTTTACACCTAAGGATACTTTTGATGTTCATTCGTTAGGGGTACACATATGCATCGTGCACATAAGATTGATTGAGTTTATTTACCTATCGAATGTGTTCACACCCATTCATTCCATTTCCATGACTTGGTTGTTTGAGTCTAAATCCATGGTGTGATTTTTATAGCATATTTTTTTCAAATGTATCTTATTTTTGTATGAAAAAATGAAAAATCAAAAAGAGTTTGTGAATTATTTTTGCATATCCTTGCAAGATGCACGTTTGCCATATTGTTTGATGCCTTGTTTTGTGTACCGTGACACCCCGATTTTGCTTATTTTATTCATTCTTCTCATTTGTCTATTTGGGGACATCATAAAAAGGGGGAAAAAGAATTATCATAGGGGAGTTTGAATTTTGGGGGAGTTTTTGAGATTTAGCTTATGTTTTTATCAAAAATTGGTATCTATGCTTATCTCATTTCAAACTCGATATGTCACGTGGTATTTGCTTTGTCTCGTGTGTGTAGGAATGAAGATTGAAGATCAATATGTTGCACACCCTGATGACAAAAGCTTTGAGCTTTGATGATTGTCGAAGATTGAAGAACAAACGATGAAGATTTAAACATTTGTATCTTTCCATCTTTAGGGTTCATGGGAGGGTAGATTTGTATAGGTCATTAGTTGATAATTCGGATATTTTTTATGTATGTACCGGCATAGACATAGGGGAGATTTGTAAGGACATTTCTGTCCATTGTCAATATGTATGTCGTACACCATTACACCATTGAAGAAATTCAAGATTGCATCTACATCAATGGATCCGAATATCAAAGCGTCTTCAACATTATAACCTTTGCCAGAATGAACTTGGTAAAGTTTTGTTTTTAAGTCCCTTAAAGTTTCATACTTAGTATTGGGAAACTTTTATAAAATGACTTTATAAAAAAAAAAGTAAGTTTTTTCAAGCAAAATGAGGTTTTTAAAAGAAATTTTTTTTACTGGCCACCGGACCGATCCGACATTTTGAAAAATGAACCGATTCGGTTTGCACCAAATCCAGTATACCCCGGATCGAAGCCGAACCAATAGAGTGTTTTTAAAAATGAACCGATTCGATAACCGAACCGATCCGACATCAAAATCGGACCGATCCGGATTTGATAATCACGAACAGATATGCTGAGATTTTTTCCACCGACTCAAATTTCCTATATATATACCTATTTCAGTGGTGTATTTTTCAAGTCTTTGAGAAAACGTTTCTAAGAGTTCAAACACAACAAGACTTCATTTTTTGATGTGCCCAATATCTTTTTAATTCACACATAAAAATCCCAATTACTTGTGTGAATCTTTTGGAACCCTAGAACACAAGTTTTGCTATTGTTCAACCTTTGTGGGGAGATCTTTGCAATCGAGAGCTGCGTGTTATTGCTGAGGGAGTCTCTACAAAGTGTTATGGCTGCATGTCATTGAAGAGAGATGCGATTCTTCCATAGTTGTTTGGGCTGCGAGTCCTTGGAGGGTGCTGCGTATATTTTCTTCCTGAGTTCAAGACTGTGTGTCTTTGTGGGTTGGCTGCGCGTTGATCCATTGAAGATTTCTCTATGTAATTGTAAGTTGCGATTTATATAATCATAGTGAAATAAAGGTTTTACCCGAAAGAGTTTTTTTCCTGAAATCTCAGCATATTTACTGCGTTGCATGCTTTATTTTTGATGGGTTGATTTAGCTGCATGTTTAGGGGCTGTATTTATTTGATTTAAAAGTAGACTCTAATTAAATAAGGGTTACTTGGAAACTTGCGAATTAATTTAATTAATTATCACACACGTCATATTTTACAAACACCTTCACATTTCATAACTTAGCATCCAAACCCTTCGAACTATTGGTTTCATAAGCATCAGTCTGTCTTTGATGCCATTCTCTCCAGGCGACAACATGTTATTTTGCCTATTTTGTGCAAAATAGGCTGGCGACTCCATCCCTTTACATTCACCCAACACCGACGACGACCGAAGCGTTCCTAAGTCAGAAAGGGTGTGAGACCTTTCAATCCCCTTTCTTTCCACATCTCCTTTTGGGAAGAAGAATAGAGGAGGGGCACGCATTTTATTGAGATGTCCATAATGTTCATTAACAGACATAAATATGGCATTTTCCCGTTATTGTTACTTAAGGAGGCCTGTTTTTCTTCCTTAGTAAACTCATTGAGGAGTTTTTTAATTTTTACATTACTACCATCTGTAGTGGGCATTGTTAAATGATTATATCCATTTTCTATAGCATCCCAAGCATCATCTCCCAAAGTCCCTCGGATGAAGGCAACCATCCTTACTTTCGAGTAAGGAAAATTGGCTCCATAAAAGAGGGGAGGCTTGGACAAATTTTCAAGACGCTCAAATTTCTCGTCCATTAAAAAATATTTTTAAAACAATTTCAAAGTACACGATCTAACAGTTTTTGAACAACGAGTAATCAACTCTGATACCAATTGAAAATCCTTACTAAGTTATTTAACACAAGTTAAAACAGTTGAGTAAGTTCTGAACAACTTTTTCAAGAAACTCTTTTATAAAACAGAATCTGTTAACAGAAGATGTGTTTCAAGATTATGAATCAGTTATTTAAGTCCTTGGAAATAGGTTTTAAAATTAAACCTAAGTCTAACTTACAGCAGTAGTAGTGAAGGGTTAAAAAACACATTCACGAGACAAAAAAAATTACGTAGTAAAACCCCAAACTAGGGGAAACATCCACGGAGGTCTCTACACCTCAAAATAGAAAATTCACTAAAATCAAACACGTATTACAAGATTACTAGCACTAAGCATGCATTCAAGATCCTAAGACTAAGGTTGAAATTATACCTATACGAGCTCTCCTCCTTTAAGGTATTTCTGATCTGACCTCTTAGACCTTCCTAGAAGCTTCTTGGCCTTCCTCTTTGCTTTCTGTTTGTAGTGGCTAAAACAACCTTAACCTCTAAGATTAACCACACTAACTATGTGTTCGTGTGAGAGTGACAATGAATGTCAAATGACTATAACTACATGCAAAAGATGCACTTCACTCCTCTTAAAGATTTTACAAATAAATCCTACAAATTACATATACTCTATATGTATGCAAAGATTTAAAATCTCTTTTGAAAATCAGACTTCAAAACTAATTTTAGATCTGAAAGAAAATATTTCTAAAAAACATATCTCAAAGTTTCAAAACTTATTTATGTACTAACTAATTTCACAAACTCTGACACTTAAAGAAATTGAAACAAGACTTTCAAATCTGAAAATTTTAGACTATAAGAAGTCTCTTTTTCAAAGTTACTTTAAAAGAGAAAGTGGATCTACAAATATAGACATTTACAACAGAAGATCCAAGTAGAAAAGGATTAACAGAAACCCTAGATATTTTGTGAAATTTATCTCTTAGTAAATCTCACACTTTCTAAAAAGAAAAATGAGATTTACAAGGAGAGTGATCGATTGAAAAACGCGTGTTTTAGAACTTTTCAAAATCTAATTTTCATCCACAAAAGTCTCTAGCGCTTTTGGATTCTACCCAAGGGAGCTTTTAAGGAATAAAAATAATTCAAATTAAGCCCACAGTATTTAAAACATCATTTTAAATATGCTTTAAAATGTTTTAAATTATTTTAAAAATCCCTAAAAATATGCAATCATTTGTGCACACACATTAACACCTATATGCATGAATTGTGTCCTATAGTGTGTTCAAGATATAAGAATACTTCCCTTTTTGGTAGATGCATTTTCCTTGGACAGGATGATGTTGAAGATGAATCTTGTAGATAGCTTAGACAAGATGCTCGTGAAATGTAATCATATTTTGTCACCATATCCAAACTAGTTGGAACTCCTATATGATGCAGACTCAAGTGAGTCAACCATATAGTGGTATCTCATCCAAAACAATAAATCCAACTACAATATGAAGTAAATAAAATAGAATATCAACACAATCTGATAAATCTACGAAAGTACTAAAGAGTCTGAAGGGGCAACACGCCTAAAGGAAATACCAGAATAAAATTCCTAATGAGGAACGAATAAGCTGAAGCATCTAAATCAAATCTTGAAAGCCTCCACAATACTGCAGTTATGCATCCCTAGAAAGAATCCTCAAGTTGGGCATCCCTATGGCTGGACACCTAAAATTATTTTGGAAAATATTTTTGACACAGGTCAGAGCTCAAGAAAACCTTTTGAAAATATTTAGCAAGTAATTAAAATGAAATGATTTAAATATGCATGAACCCTTTCCATATTTGGTGTCACACTCTCTTGAGATATAACTCACCCCCCAACTAATGTGCACACCTATAGCTTGCCTTCTAACCCAACTAGTTATGCTAACCCACCTAACTAGACTTAGTACACCCTTTCTATCCTGCTACTCTAACCCGAGTATTCCTTACTTTGATTTATAAGTTATTCTACTCATTAACTTATTTAATCATTTCAAGTGTAATTACTCATATAACCTTCACACTAATTATATGTGAAACACATTCACACATTATGTATTTATCCCATATATAATTATTTACTCGTATTATATACATACTAGCATACAACAACATTCACTCATGTCACGTATAGTAACCATCCTTCCGAGTTATAACTCATCGGATGCTTGTTTCTAAAATTCTATCATCCTAGGTATGCTCACTCTAACCCGGTTACCATAAATCGGTTAACTCACATCGAAATAGGTAAATAAATCACAAGCGTAGTGGAGGCGGTCATATTTCTCCGAGTTTAGACCGAATCATACCCAAAATGTCCCACCTCAAAAATAAATCACACAATACAATTACCTGACGATATGACCTGAGGATTATATTATCCTTGCATTCACTTGTCAGGGGATTTACCCACATCACGCAACCTCCTATGATAGCACTAGAGGGGTATGTATTCACATAAATATATAACACTGATATTTATAAATCACACAAGTATATATATACTATCACCCATACCGTTTATATATAATATTCACTTAAATTTGGCCAACCCGTGCCCAACTCCCATTACACTAGCCCATAATACCCGAGTCTATCTCCCGACTCTAAATTTATTTAAATTTCGCATCCCTTAAATAATTTACATAGCTTCACTTGCTAAAATACCCGGACTCACCCAATCGGCCCATACCTAAAAATTTATGAATTTATTTCACTTAATTCGTTTATTGAATCTCTCACCAATTCTCATATTTATAATTCATCATGTAATTACCGTAGTCTCAACCTACTACAATACCCGAACCCTCTCAATCGGCCCGTATTTAAACGATTATGAATTTATTTCACATAATTCATTATCTATGTACCACCCCTTTTCTCACCTTCTTAAATCCAATTATATCCACACATAATCACTAGGGAATATACCCCCTATTTATTTTTCACTAAATAAAGAAGTCTAGCACAAACCACAACGAAATTAGAACCTTTAAATAAAAATAGGCAAAACTGCCAAGAAGCAGGGTCATCGATTAACCCGATTGATCGATCTGACACCTGGCTTCTTCTTCAAGTTACTATTCACACCATTGTTAAACCCCAAATCACCAAACTCCAATTCAAACCTCAATTAAATAATACCCAATGTTTATTACGCCTATAAATAGGTTCTAACACAATTTAAATCATCAATCATCACTGATTCTCATCAAATTTTAATTTTTCACAAATTGAGTTTTTCTCCAATTTATTCATTCTCGTATATGATTCGATTCAAAAATCTGAATAAATGATTTTAACTACTGGATTCAACTCTGAATTAGATTCCAACAACATGTGATATTATCCCCATCATCAATTGAACATTAATTTCACTACTAATGCTCAAATTCCCAAAAACCATTTTAACATGTGACAACCCTCCCAAAAATGGATTTGTGACCTACCAAGATATGAGCATGACTTTTTGCAATAAAACTTAAAAGCAAGATAATCACTTGCCTTATAGGATTTGTAGGGTCTGATTTCGCATAAAAGATGACGAATCTGACAATGCACACACGAATCCCCCTTGAATTTGGTCCCCAGAGCCCTCTCTTCTTCTTCCTTCTCCCTTTTCTCAAATTCTGGGGTTTTCACTTTGAGTTATGGCTGCCTCTAATTCCATAACTTAGGTATAATTCTCCAAATCCCAAAATTAGGCTAATGGGTCGAGCCCAAATGATCCGTATACTCCCATATGGACTCGGTTATGACTATAAAGGCCTCGGGACCTGCTTACTACCCCCCGAGTACACTATTTTGACTATCTCGACCCTTACGAAACCAACTATGACCTCGAAATCGTCATTCAAGTCATCATACAATATTTTTCTATCTCAACCCCATATAGTCTACACGCGACTCCCCATTGAGATATAATATTGTCACGTCACTATCACTCGATATGATGTAAAATAATAAATCACGATTCACTTAGTAATTATATTGCATAAATATTAATCATTAACTCTACTGGTTAATATTTTAAATAAACACATAATAATTAGTTTACACATAATGATTAATTTAATTAAATTACAACACACGTGTAATTTATAAATACCCTAATTAATTAAATTATACTCTAAAATTCGTTCTTAATTTTGGAAAGGGTGGTGTAGGAAAGAATTGAAGGTTAGAAAAAATCTTATACAATTGAGGTATATATCTTTTCAAATATCAATTTTAGTTTGATGAGTTAAAATGGATTAAAGTTTGCTGCTTAGTTCTTCTCAAAATGGCAGTGTTGATGACATCTTGACAATAAATAAAGTTGGCATTAATATATAATTTATTAGAGTAATTACTAATTTGTTTTCATAAAAGTGATTTTTTAATCAGGGGTTCCCACAACGGCACCACTTACGGACCCTTCGTACGGGATGTTTTATATAGAAAAATATTTTTTATAAACACTTCAGGGTACCCCTAAAAAAAGTCTGTTATTTTAATAAAAAATATCTCGCAAACTAACCTTATTTTACGCTCCATTACAAGAGCCCTGGTCATATATTTATCGTATTTATGTAGCATATGTTAAAAGATAGCTTTTCATTTGTTGTTGGTTAATCATTTTTTACGAACATGCCATTTACATTTTTTAGGAATACGGGTCCTCATCTTTTAATATGTATCGTATAGGTTAAGTATACACAAACTCAATACATATATAGTTTAAAAAATTGAGCATACATTATAAATTTCACTTATACATTATTTTTTTTATAAAAAATTATACTAAATTAAGAACGAATTTGTAATGTATATATTATACTAAATTAAGAACGAATTTAGAGAATATTGGGTAAATGGATGTTTGGGGGACTGAATGGGTTAAACTAAAAATAGATATATTTTTAAAAAATATCTATTTATGTTTGGGACTATACAGTAATTGATCATTTTTAAAATAGTTGAAATGGTTTTTTTTGTGACACCCCGCCCAATTAAATACCGGGTGATCAGTCCTTTATAAAATTTATAACATAATGTTCGGTTGGTTCATTCTTAGCATCAATGTCGAAAACTTAAATCCAATTAATTACCTAACATTTAATTAAGCTAGTGTCAAAACATTTTTCCAATATAATTTGAAACCAATTAATTCAATTAATTTCTGAACATTGAATTATAAACCATACACAAGAAATGAATGTTGACTTAATCAAATACTGAATAATTAAGACTGGATAAAACCTTCCAGTTCAAAGTCACAAACCAAACCATAATGAATACTCAATCCAACTGAAAAGAACTATCAAGGAACTGAGTACAACCCCGCTAATGAGAATGGGCGACACATGCCCGAACTTAAATATCTGAACTAGGAACTGAATGAAATGAGGGAAGCGTCTAATCTCAATGACCCGCAACTTCCACAACAGTTGCAGCTCGGCAAGCCATCCAAGTATCTAGAACCAATGTCCCTATGGCTGGGCACCTGTACTAATACATATATATATAACAAAAGTGAGAAAAAATGTAAGAGACGGGTCAGAGCCCGATGTTTTAAAAAGATTTATTAGCAAGTATTTAAAACTGCATTAAAGCAAGTATTATATGCATGTTAGTTCGAACTCTCACATAACATTCTCACCTCTCGACTAGTGTGCATGCCTAACGTACATCTAATCCAACCTAGCCATCTGACACACTCTTAACTAGGAAAAAGTATTGTCCTTCTAGTTACCCCTCATAGTAGTATTCCGTATTTGATCTCAACATTTATCATTTTAAATAAGTGTTATCACACTAAAGTTCAGTATTTACTATTTACGTTATTAAAGATTTCACTATCTTAATAGTCTGCAATTATCTCATTGTAGATATACCATAAGCATACATATATATCCTTCACTATTTTATATATATATATATATATATATATATATATTCACCATTATTATATATATATATATATACTAACACAACACCCCAAGGATACACCTGTAGTGCATTGCATACTCTGCTATCATGTCCCGGTACATCTCGTACTCAAATAAGGACTATCGATTCTGAAATCTCCCACGAACCATATAAGCAAATCACATATATTGGCGGCGAACATAGTTCACATACCTATGGGTCACGCACATACCTACGCTCCCATAGTGAGTTGACTTATCAACTCACAAATAAGTTTTCACAGTCCTATGTTCTGAGATACAAGTCAAATATCCCCCCGAAGGTCACTCAGAATAAGACCGTCTCTACACAACCCCCCGCAAAAGCAAGCAGCTAGGTATGTCATACACATAATATCAAATATAGGTATACACACAACCAATTGTCATATTTCATACATATTATTTTTATCACTAAATACTATCAACGTATTTTTAAATTACGATATTCCCTCTCTCGTAATATATATATAAGGATAATATGTCACCCAAAAATCCTTAATACATAATCATAAGAAGTCCCACAAGTAACCACTAACTTTTATTCTTACAAGTTCCATATCTTTAGAACTAATATTGTAAGTATTTATCATGTAATACTCTCGACGCATTTATAATTACGATTATCTCTCTCTCTTAATCTTCAAGGTAAACTCACCGTCCCAAATATTTAAATCATTACACCTAAACAACTCCGAATTATTCTGCACTATGTTGGGTTCAACGAACACTAATTTTTCCGCGCTCAAATTGACTATTTACCAAAATAGGAAATTCTATGAAAATTAGAAATCTCGCTCGAACCAGAATAGGATCTCGCTCGAACGACATACACGTGTCGCTCGATCCAGCTTCGTGTGACATCTCTATCTCGCTCGAACGACTTTGCGCGACTTACTGATCTCGCTCGAACGACCCACTTCGTGCGACTTCGCGCGACATCTCACGACCTGGGCTGTTTCGTCCCCTACCTCCAGATTCAGCGTTTTTCCACCATTTTTACTCCTAAAACCTCTAAAGATCAAGCCCAAACTTCCAACAATCAATACCAAATATTATTCTAACATATATATGTGATTTCCCATAACCTAACATCATTAAATCATCACCAATCATCCATATAATTAGAAATCCCCAATTTATTATCAAGAACCCTAGTTCTTAATTTGATATGCATAACTTCTAAATTAAACCCAGATTTGTTCATAGAAATCATCATAATTTTGTAGCCGTCATCTTATCTACATATGGGATTCAAATTCTTAACAAATCATTCCTAGTTTATGATATAGTTCTCCAATTTCACCCAAATTAACTTTCATAACAAAGGTTTATTAACCTAGACTAACATGAACACAATTATCGCTAAAGAAAGAAAGCAATAAACACTTGCCTCGATTTCGAAGGTCTGATCCGTTGGTGTTGTTGGTATGGATGCTCTCCTCACGTTCCGATCTACACGATGGTGGTAGTGGTTGTGCAAGGTGGTGTAAATTGACTCTCCTCCTTTGGAATTTTCTCTCCCACACCCACTGTGGCTCTCTCTTGATTTTGGTGTATCCTAACCCTAATTATCCCCAATTAGCTGATATAATATTTCTCCAATTTTTGTCTATTTAATTCCTCCAAAAATCCAAATTATAAAACTACCCTTACCGGGTGCCGGCTTGGCCTAAAAATATCCCGGAGTCCAAATAGAATACTCGGGTAGAGTTTTCTGACTATCTCGACCCCTCTGGACTCAACGACGCACTCGAAATGATCATATGAGTTACTTACAATAATATACCTTTCTTATTCCACTTATTTAGTCCTGACATCGCTCACACGCGTGTCCCGACTTAATATACCAAATTATCGTATTTCTCTCTCACAACAAGTTATATAAAATCGTCATTCCATATTACTTATTCTCACAGTAATATTAATAATTACTAACTTCTCGTCACGGTAGTAAATATTCAATTTTAATTCGAATTAATAATTAATTCTCACATTTTAATTTAATTAATCCAACAATAATAATAAATCACATAATTATTTAAATCCTCAAAAATACGGGGTGTTACATTTTTGAAAAATAGTTATAAAAAACTTAAAAACAATTTTTAAAACAATTTATTATTATAAATATATTTTTAAACAGTTTATAAGCATACATAATGACTTACTCGGCTACGCGACATGAAATCTTAATTTTGGTAGAAAAATCTTATTTAGGTACCAAAATTAAGATTTCCTGTCGTGTTGTGTTGTATCACATTTTTTTTATATGCGTGTAAAAATGTGGTCTCATGTCATTGAATTGTTATTTTTTTCCTAACATGAACACAATCAAATTAAAAAATATGAAACTATACAACACGACACGAAATCTTAATTTTACTTTAAAAAAAATGAAAAATGGCCCCATTTAACTTTAGAGTCCATTTTTATTTCATTCTGCTAATGTGGGGTCATTTATATGTAAAGTGATGATCATGGTTTGGGAAGTGGGAGAACTGTCAGGTCGTCACATCAGTAATGTAGTTCTAATGAGGTTTCTCTAGGCGGGCTGAATAAAATTATTTGTTGACTAAATAAGTACATAAGATATCGGGATCATACGTCCAACAAATCACAAACCACCCGATTGCGACTAACATATAATACATGGATACTATATATTACACGTCCATGGAATTATGCACCACCAAAATGGTGATGCCACCCAATTTGTGACTAGTGTATACTACTAGCGCTCAACTTAGCATATTATAATTTACAATCATTTAAAGCTCACTCAACTAGTGATGCTACCTGATTGGTAGACTTAAATGTACCTATAATCATATGTCACTCGACTGATGGACTACTACTTACAAATATTTTCATTTCATAATTATGAAAAGAGTTAACATGGTTAAACTTGTGACTTTTACCGAGGGTTAAGTCAAACTTTTCATATTCCGGGGAATGACTAATTTCAGTATTTTCTCATGGGTGATTACAAAAAACCCTAAATGAAAACACAATTTATTATAGACATTTCATTTTATACCCTTACTGGTGTGATCGAATAATCGTCATGACATGCTCATGTTCACCACCTTTTTCTCCATGTTCATTGAGACGACCTCCTCATTTATCATTTCTTAGGGTTGATTTACATTTGAAACAAACAGGTTCAAATTTATAAGGATTGACCTTGTTTGAATCTCTCTCTCTCTCTCTCTCTCTCTCTCTCTCTCTCTCTCTTTATATATATATATATATATATGTATGTATATATAAAAAGGAGTACAATAGTTTTACTACTTCATAAGTTGACAAGATAACTTGAGGCTAGGATTGATTCTTAAATTTATACAATGGTTGGGATAAAAAAACCTTTTTCTTTTTTATCCCTTTATTATTTGATTTCCCCCTCTTTTTTCACTTACTTTCATTTCCCATCCTTTCCCAAAAATTCAAACACAGGGATAAAATAGGAAAATACCCTTAACCATCTCACTATCCATTTCGAACTACCAAACCCAACCCATCTTAGTCACTATCCCCCACGTTCATGTCCTCCCTCTGCCTTCCTTATTCCCCTATTTCCACACCCTACTCTAACATTGACACCCTCCCATTCCCTCATCCTTCCCAAAGCCTCCCACGACATCATTCCTTTCACGTTGACCTGAAGCAAACATTGCATCAAATTGTTAGATAAATCTCTTGAACATCACTTGGATTTTTGGAAACTAATGATGGCAGAGTAAAGTGTCACTGAAATACTATACTCGTTACATTCCATGTAAGTAGCAGTTGTTTGAAAAGTCAATCATGTGAAGGAAAAAATAGACACTTTATATAAGGGTGCGCTGTTTGTTACAAATGGAAAAGAAAAATGAAAGAAAAAAATTGGTAGTCTCTCTCTCTCTCTTGCGCACACACTCGCCCCCCCCCCCCCCCCCCCTAATCTACCGATTTTTTGTGGGTTCAATATCTTTGAATTAGTTTTAAGATCATGATTTCTTTTATTGATTTTCAAGATTTGACCATGGATTTATACATATTGAACAAAGATCTTCAAATCTCCAACCAGTGATAGCAACCACCAGGTGTTTTTTTATATCTTGAATTTTTTAGGGTTGTTTTTCATTCACAATTTTTTATAGGGTTCCTTATTCAAAATTTACGAAGCATTTGCATTTGTTGTTTAATTTTTTTTGGCTTGACCAAAGGGTGGGATCCTAAAAAGTTGATGTTTGTGTACTCAAATAAGTTCTTAATGACTCAATTCTGGCATTTAATTTGTTTCTTTGGTGTGGAAAATCATGAATAGGTATTCCATTTTATGTTCAGACGTTATTTTTTTATTTGACTTTTAACACTTAAATGAAAAAAATTCTGAATATATTACAGTTTTACACACCTGAACACAATACATGTTTACTGATTATGTTTGAATCTCTCATTTTTTTTGTTTCTTTTAGTGATGTCTATAAGTTGGTCATATCCAAGAAAAAAGAAAATACAGGGGAATGACTCTACAGGTTGGTCATATTGCTCAATGTTTTTCCTTTTCTCACATTTTTAGGTGCATAAATCATCTTTACCCAAATTGCTATTTGGATATCTTGATGAAATATCTTTCGTAGATTAGTTCTTTTGTTTGTGTTTTATTGTTTCTCTACTATTTTGCTGATCAAAACCTGTTTGTACTCAGGTATTCTCTGCCCATCTCTCAACATCAAGGTTCAAAATATGGTGCTACATTCAAATAAGAGTTTTTAAAACCCTTTGAGTTTGGGTTTGGTTCTTTAAGGTTTCCACTGGTTAGTTTTTTGCTTTGGGGATTTCTTTATAATGTGTAGTTTTTAAATATCAATGGTCTTTGGAGTGATGCTTTTATTATTGTTAGATTGATTCTATAATTTTGGTGTTCCCTTCGATTTATTTTACATGATATTTTTTTTACATATCAATGTTGTACTACATGTTTGACAAAATGCCTAAAAGTACACGTCTTCTCTTTAATCATTCTCTTCAATGCGAAAGTGGGAAAACAGTTTTGGTTTATTTCTTTTATTATTTTTGAACAAGAATCTACAATTGTTGAACAAAAAACTACGTTTTTTTACGATGGTTGTTCTCTTACAATTTTTATGGTGAACATTGTTTTGGGATTTTTGAAAACTACTCACTTTGTATTTTGGTACCTATTTAATTTGTTATATTTTTGTATCTTGTTTCGTGTTTCACCGGTTTTAAATTACGATGCTTTTTTATCCCTTTACCACTTATTATGCCTTTTAAGCATTCAGTAGTTCATTATTTATTTTTTCATTACATGTTAAGACGACTTTGCTATTCTTGTTGCCACAATCATTTGAATTTAGTGTCCGAAAATACCTAGGATTTTCAGAAGCAATTGGTAACAGGATGAAAAATAGTAATATTTCTCCTCATATTTTTTTTTCAATGAAAAAAAAAGTTCACAGCTTCAAATCCTTGGCACTTCACTGTAATATCCTCTTTTTTTTACAAGTACACTTCAATGAAATGTCTAAGCGTTCGCATGATTGAAACTGGCATGACGTAAAATATTTCAACACAAATCAATGCAGTTGCCTCGGACATTATGTTTCTTACTATATGCCAAAAAATGGGTTACGCGCTCATGGCACACTGTGGAATTTCTAAGGCCTGCACACAAAAAGATGTAAAATTTAAGTGTTATATCCCGTCGACATCTACATAGGTTAACTGCCCGAGGCCAACTGCAGTTTTTTGGAAAACCACTTCATAAGTCAATGTTCCAGATCGAGAGACAATTTTGATATGCTCTAGTTTGTGGATGTACCGAGGCATAATTTCAATTTTGCATTCTCCAGGTTTAATGATACCAGGGTAGTTTGATCCAATCAATCGAGTTTTTTATTGCTGGTTGAGAGCAGTCTTTACCCGCACCATGTCATACAGAGGAATTCCTTCAGCGATGCACATAACCAAATCTAATTCAGCCTTCATTGCCTCCCGAATATTTGTTGTTGCAAAAGGTGGAGGGACATAAATCACCGATGCATTAGCCTTTATTTTAGCCTTTGCTTCTGCAACAGATTTGAAAACGGGGATCCCCAAGTGCTATGTTTGATTTAGTTTTAGGTGCTTCAGTTTATTTTGGTCACAAGTGTTTTAGGTGCTTCAGCATTTGTTTCTCGATCCATATCTTTGCTATGAAGTGGATTCTGATGATAAATATTGTCGATGATGGAAATACTCTAAAATGATTTCGTCTTAGGTAATCCAACTAATAGTTTATTAAATCATGTGGTTTTATCATTTTATGGTCATATGGATTGACATTTGTATTTTTTGGTTTATATTTTTTTCATTTACTATTGTTGACTAAATTAGGTATCTACTTTGCTGAAGATGGCCTCAATCAGGTATCTATACCATATAATCCTAATGAACATATATAACTGAACTAAAAAGTTATAATTTTTTTAGTTAATCATTGATATTACAACTGATCACTTTGTGTGGAGATTATATATTGCACGTCCATATTGCAACTTTAACTAGGATCATGTTCTATACACCAAAATTGCAATTTCAAATATCATGTTTCGAATCGCAATTTCTAATTTAGATTTGTTACTTTTTTTTAGTGCTAAAAGATATTCCTTTTACATTCCATTGAAATGTAAGCATTAGTTACATTTGTTACTCTGCTTATTACTTCAGTAGTTCTAATGACCTTACATGACATGTTTTTATCTCATCATTTTTTTACAGGTACTAAAGAGTTTTATTTTATATCTCATCAACCCTGTGTATGTGTTTTTGTATTCTGTGCAGAGCCTATTTTGTGGTGAGAGTGCATGGCACCCTCCTAATTAGAATTTTGAAGTTCAAACAATGATTTTTGTTTCATAGAGATAACCAATGTAAACTTTTGATATTTTGTCATTTCAAATACATTTAATCATATACTTTGTGGCACAACAATAGTTTGACATTTTTCACAATGTTAAAACAAGATCAATAATGATTTCACGTGTACTAAAACTTGGGGTGTTTTTGTTAATTTTTTTAGTGTGATAATTTCAAATGTTAGTGAATGTAACAAGCCTCGAACTTAATATCATGTAGAAGCTTTACCACTGAGTAAAATCAACCAATATTTTGGCAAGCATTGGTGTTTCATTATTGAGATTTTTTTATCAATGATAGTTTGTCGTGTACTCTTATTTGCGCTTTATATCCTAATATTTTTAAATTGATGATGTGGTTTAGACGAGGTCCGACATCAACAATTAGTATTGTTAGTACCGTTGAATATTTTTTATTTTTTAAACAAGGTGGATTGTCCTATAAACAAAGGGAGTTTTGCCTAGATTTTTTAAATTATTTACACCAATTTTGTAGTAAAATAAACTTTTTGACTTAGTGAGTATTTTTTTCTTTTACAGGATGGATAGTCCTGCTAATAGAGGAAATTAAGCATAAACTTTCAATTTATTTACACTTATAATGTATAAAACATTTGCGAATTACATTATGCATGACTTTATAATTTTCAAAATTACAGTTTGTTGGGGAATAATTTTTTTTTTTCATTTTGCAATTACGTACTTTGAATTTTTTTGTCGCTTTGTGATTACGTATTTTGGAAATTTTTGCCGTGCCTTCAAGCATGGGAATTCCGCTAGTATATATAAAAAGAGCAAAATTTGTGCACTATTCATGTGACATCATAAGATATAACTTATGATGTCATAAGATGAATTTTTCCTGCACTACCTATTTTAAACTCAAAAATTTTGAATTCTCCCTCTTTTGACACACTCTAATTTCTTTCTCCCTTTTCTTCAAAATTCAAAAATAAGGATATAAATTTGCACCCATTCTCTCACTTACCCTCATTATCCAAACCTACTCGTTTTCTTATTTTTCTCCCTCACTTTACTCTCTCCCTTTGTCTTTCTCTCTATTGTACAACTAAGTCTAGTAATGAACAACAATAAACAACCAACGAATACGACCTATCTTCAAAGTTTAAAAGATAAAGTCTGGTAACGACCAATAACGATAAACTGAGGTATTTTATTTGGTTGTATGTCTTCTCATCGTTTTGTTGGCTGTACATCTTATAAATCGTTTTGTTCTTTAATTTTTGTTCTGAAGAAGAGAAATAAAGGGGCCGTTTTATTTTTCTAATCTTTTATACTCCTTTTGATTTGTTTTGAAACCTAGACCTATTGACACATAATGTAGTAGTAATTGTGTTGTAGATTTGATATGTTGTTGTTGATGACAAATAATGTTTGTTTCTCTTATTTTTTTTGGTTACTTAATAGGTGTTTGATAAACGTCCTAGCTCACAATCTCATATAGGGTGTATTTTATGAAGTTCACTCACTTGTTTCATATATGGTTAATATTGTAAGCATTTATTATTATGGGGTCAATTTTTTTATACATGTTTGGTTGATGGGTTGTTGATGAGAATGACTTTTCAATTTTTTATACCTGTTTGATTCATATGACAATAAGTCAAACATATCTATTTGGTTAGTATTAACAAATGCCCTTTCTAATCGATTTATGACTTTTCAATTTTTCTGGGGTATTTCTACTACACATACCTATTCGTAGTGTTGATTTATTAGTTTTATTTGTTGAATGGAAAATTGACATATTGACATATATTGACATAAAAATTAACTATAAGAAACTGACCTAATTTCTTACAAGTAGTAGTCATTATACTGAAACTGAATTGAAAACTAAACAGATTTTATAATGTTTGCAGATTTAATGTTTGATATATTGTTGTTGACGGGATATAATGTTTGCCGATATAATGTTTGATATATTGTTGTTGATGAGATATAAAGTATACAAGTGCTTTTTTGTCAGTTTTTTTTTATTAAGTTTGTGGTCTGTTAATAAATGTCTGCTAAAAGTTCTAGCTCATTGTTATACAGGGTGTTTTTCTATATGTTTGACTTTGTTGTTGTTGGGATATAATGTTTGTTTTGTTTCAGTTTTTGATGGTAAATATGTATATGATAAACTTTCTCACTCATTTGTTTCACATATGGTTAATATTTCCAGTGTCTGTTAATATGCGGTCGATTTTTTATACATGCTTGGTCGATTTTTCATTCGTATATATATGTCGATTCATGGTCGATTTTTTCCCCAGGGTTATCAATTTTTGTCCTTAAGTAATGGTTGATTTTTATACTTATTTGTTGTTTGTAAACCTATTTACGTATTTGGTTAGTATGTTTTAAACGATTGACACCTGCTTGCAATGATATGTGTATAAACAATTTAAACATATGATCGGTACCTCTTTGATTAGTATACTTTAAACAAGTATTTTTGGTTTTACTTGCTGTAAGATATTGTCTTTCGATTCAGTTTTATTATTTATCAGTTTTAGTAATCTTTGTTTATGATTTTAGCATTCGGTTCAGTTTTAGCTGTTGCAAAAATAGATTCAATTTCATTATTTATTAATGCGTTTGTTTGTGTTTTAGTTTATGATTTAATGGTCATTTTTATTTATTTTTGGCAGGTTTATACTGATCTATTTCTGTTTCAGGACGATCTACCTTCACACGGAGGACATTACCGTATTCGGTATTGTACAACATTTTTTATTCTTATTTTCGGTGTATCTTATGACCTTTTTAACTATTATTTTTCTTTCATTATTTTCTAATAGGTGGATCAAGATGCATCATATGCTGTAGCAACCACTTCCCTATATTCTAATTGCACATATTACAATAATTTCTTTGGCTTTCAACTTACATCGTCGTGTTTACAATCACAAATTCAAAGGATGTGCAACAATAGTATCAATGTTCTTATCGAGGATGAATATCAACTAAATGTTATTCATTCTATGGTAATCAAGTTCATTACATTTGTGTGTAAAGTTCTTATCAACGTCCTCAATTATATATATATATATATATATATATATATGAAAGGATGAAGTGAGGTCCCAGTTTGAGGACCCTGAATGAGGTCCAATTTTTTAAAATAGTAAAAAAAATATTTTTGGGCTGATTTTTTTCTATGGTTTTTAAACATTTCAGTAGGACCATAAAAAAATAATCAGTTAAAAATCAATTTTTTTGCTATTTTAAAAAAAAACGGTCAAACTGTGTCAGTTTTTAAGCTGTTAAAAACTGACAAACTTTGACCGATTTTTTTAAAATAGTAAAAAAATATATTTTGAGCTGATTATTTTTTTATGATCCTACTGAAATGTTTAAAAACCATTGAAAAAAATCAGCTCCAAAATATTTTTTTTACTATTTTAAAAAAATGGTCCTCATTCAGGGTCCTCAAACTGGGGGACCTCTCTCTCTCTCTCTCTCTCTCTCTCTATATATATATATATATATATATATATATATATATATATATATATATACCCGTTCATATTCGTTGGGTCGACCAATTAATAGCAACAAACATGTCAATCAACGGTCGAAGGGACAGAAAAACATGTCGCCGTCTCACGCACTAATTTCTTCCCATACGCATTCCATGTCTTAAATCATTTGCTATTTCATTATTTTTTTTGGATTTTATATGTTTCCTTTTATTTTTCAAGATAAAGAGAAACGGAAGGAGAAGGCATCCTCACAGTCGGTATGTTTTGCCATAATAACATTGCAAAGTTATTATAAAATTTAAATATTAACATGTTATAGGTTGGATATTCTCGTGACTTTCTTCCTCAATTTTTTCAAAAAAAAAAATCATAGATTCATATCCCGCATTGGAGATACAAAGGTATTGTTATCCGTGATGTTATCCAACCTAATGCTATAGCTATTGAGGTCCCTATTCGCCACTACATGATTTTTATTTTCAAATTGTATCTATAGATTCTTTTTTTTCATTGAATTAATACTATATATGTGAATATATTCTGTATCGTCACACTAAATGGAGCAACGCAAACGACAAAGGCAAAGAAAACATGCCCGAAATAGAATCTGGCACGCGTAAACGGGTTAGAGATTTTTCAACTACTTTTCATAGTTCATGTTAAAATATATTGTAGATTAATATTTGTCATATCTAATTTCATCATTTTTTTGTTGTTTAATACAATTTATGAGTAATTGAACCTTTTCTTGATGTGCTTTTCATACCGTCACACTAAACTTTTGTCTTTTTAATTTTTTTTTCAGCAAAATGTTGACAACTCGAAATTACAAGTGAGTCTACTTTTAAGGATTGAAACATTGCAATGGAAACGAATAGCTAAATTTGTGCAGTCATTTGGTTCAAGCGCGAATTATAATCTGTGATGGATACATTTCTTTTTAATTATTTATACAATGTCAATGAAGTAATAATATATTTATTTGTATTTGTTTTCCTTCAAGAGGGCGAATTGTCCTATAAACAAAGGAAACGCTAGTCCTTTTTTTTCAATTGTTAGGTTTTGTACATGGCATTTTTATAAAATATTTTTAAATAGGTCACATCTGAGTCAGTGTTTTCATTGTTAAAGTGCCTTTTTTTATACCTTAAACAGGTGGATAGTCATATACACAAATGGAGTTTTGCCCAATTTTATTTTGTTGATACAAGGTCCATGAGTGTATTTATTTGGTTGTTGAAGTGTTTTTTATAACTTAAAATGGTGGATGCAGGCACCTTTTAAAAAGTGAGTTTTATACCTTTTAAACTCACCTTTTTTTAAGGATAAAATACCAAAAAGTCCCTCAAACATTTTTTAATACACATTTAGTCCAAGCCTTATATTTTGTACCAAAAATTCCCTTATTCTCTTATCTTTAAAGATCTGCGCTAGCAGCATGGTAAAGCCTTTTTAGCATGGTGAAGGACTTTTTGGTGCAAAATAAAAAGGCTTGGACTATACTTGTATTAAAAGAAGTTCAAGGGACTATTTGATATATGCCTCTTTTTTTAATTGTAACTTACTTGTATTGAAATTAAATCTGGTCGATCATTATTTTGTTGTCATTATTATAACAACCCCAATTTTCTCACGTAAAGGCTGGCCAGACACAATACGCCGAAGATAGGGCTTGTTTGTCAATTAATACTATTATCAGCATGAAAATCACATAAAACATATATTAATAAGATATAACTGAGTTTAAATTAAAATCCCTCGATAATAAAATCCCCTCAAGTTCAAATCGTATGCTAAATCCAGCATAACAGTAAATATCCAAACCGACACAAAATAAATCATCCTGGGCTTATGCCCATACAAATATCTCAAATGAAATAAGTAACTGGAGTTGAAGAGCACATAAATTAGAATCAATATATCGAAAATGTCTAAGGAACAAAAATAAACTACAAGGCTCATACGTCAACAGTCCCGTTATCCTTGTTTAGGAGCACCTGGGTTGAGAAAAATTTAAATTTGGGTCAGAGCCTTAGATTTTCCAGAATTGACTTATTTAAATTAAAGTATGATAAATACAGTCAATTCAAAGAAAATATCCACCATCGTCACTCACAAACGATTAACATCTCACCCTTCATCTAAGTGTGATATTAGCCGTATTCTAATAAGTCTCGAAATAATAGGTAGCGACTGTACCGAGTAATATTAAATCCATTAATTATAGTCAACATGATAAAACGTAATCCTCTACATTCATATTATCAATTCCCAAGGTATCTCAGTCTCATATATCTCGTGAAGGTGGCATAAACATTTATTATGAAAAATATAGTATGGGTCTATAATTTATGTCTACATTCTTAGACAAATTAATTAATTAATCCCATTTAATTCGGACAATTAATATATATGTCCTTTCATATATGCGACACTCAAATGCATCTACTAGTGGTGTCTCATTCGTGCCCTGGAAATCTCTATCCACTTGGCAGCATTCTTTGTCATTTGGTGTCTCATTTGGGCCTTGAGGAGTCAGAAGGGCCCAAAAATTAATTCCCTCTTACACTTGGCAGCATTCTTTGTCATGTTTCTGAGTAGGTTCCTTCTTCCTAGGAGGCTAGATGATTGTCCTCGTGAGCTTCTTTTCAAGATTTTTGTGAGGCTTGCTCGAGGGAGGGGAGTCCCCCTTGCGGCTCTAACCTTAGGGTCTCTAAACACTTGATTAGATAGGGCTCATGTGGATGTTAAGCGCTCTTGTGGTAATTATGATGCCATCAACTTTACCAACACTTTCATCATCATGTACTTTTTATTTGAGAGATTTCCCAAGTTTGCCCCAGAGGCTAGGGCTTATCACAGCAGGGATGCTCGTCCTTCAAGATGGCACAAGAAGACTCCTAAGACATCTCTAGGGTCTTTGATAGACAACATTGATGAGTTTTCATTCATTCCCTACTGGAAGACTGTTGGAGGTATTTTTACTTCGCACTCATTTTCTGCTTCTAGGGGCACCTTCTACTGCCTTGCTAATGTTGAGTATGTTCCAACCTACCCTCACATTTCCATAATTGTTATGCTTCTGCCATGTACCTTGCCTTCTCTGACTGACCTGGGCCAAGGTGTGGAGTTCTACCACTCTGAGAAAGTGAAGAGGCAATTTGGTTATGATCAGGAGGTTCATAAGTGCACGGACTATTGAAATATAGCGGGTGTAAGTACGGGTCGAACCCACAAAGATTTCATCAATTTTTATAAAGTATTGATTGTCCAACTAGACATATGAGTATATAAGAGTGATTAAGTTTCTAAAATAAAAAAAAATAATACAAAAAATAAACAAACAAGTACAATAGATAATATTAAATGAGGAAGAAATTAGGACGTCGGATCCGTTTGTCAATTTTAATTAAAGTAACACATCAATTTAATTTCGTAGTTCCGAATTTATAACACAAAATATACCGACTCTCGTCGCGTACATTTCGGAGAATATAACACTATATGCGCTCAAAATATTTTAACGTCTCTTGAATTAGACACCATAAATCCCTATTCCCTCGAAAATATCACGTTCTAAATTTTTAATGTGTATTTAAGCATGGGATATCAAAACATCTAAGTGCAAGCATAACCCATCAAAAATGACAACTCTAAATTTTTAAAGCATGAATTTCTAATTGATTCTTGAGGTTTAAAAATACACTCTCGTGTATTTTTAAGCGAATACCGAATTTTTTTATTTCAAATTAAAACATGTCGGAATATGTACGAAATTAAATTAACATGCGTGGTTTAATTAGTCATGAAAAACATCACCTAAGTCCTAGTAATTAAACTACTCACACAACATATTTGACACACAAATATTGCAAGATGAAAAAATAATTTTCATTAATAAATGTCAACTTACAAGATTTTGGGTCGAAGACTTGAATTACAATAAACAATATGCTCCTCCAAAGTGTGCCTCAAAAATACACTCTACACAGATTCTTTCTATCTCTCAAAGTGTCTCTTTTTATTTTTCTCCAAAAGTAAAGTCCACCCCTTCATGTGGGAATTGGCTTATGATTTATACCCCAAAATGGGATATATAACGTGGGGAAAATAAGGTGGAGTTGTGGGAAATTTAAGTGGGAAGGTGGGGTAATGGGTTTAGTGGACAAGTGGGTTAGTGATTAGGGATTTTCGCCAAAAATAAATAAGGGTGGCAGGGGTCGAACGCCTGACCTCACGCATTCTCTAGCGTGGGCAGTCCAGGGATGGATTTTGGAGAGGACATCATCTGTCAGCATGTCACTGTGACCATGATACACGTTGTCCATTCAAAAAATCATTTTTAACTACGCACATGAGAATTCCTATATAAGATCTTCAAAATTCTAATCATATTTTACCCTTGATATCATATACGAAGTAACTTTAATTTATTGCCATTGTAACTTTAGTTTATTCTCATTCAGATTTTAGTGTCCAGTGATTTAAAAACCGAGTGATATATGATCACCTTTTTAAACAATTTGATACTTTTCCCGTTGAATGTATTCATGATTGAATCCATTTTTGGGGTCTCAATGAGGATGTTAAGAAATTTCATTGGGTTTCTTGGGATACTAATTGTCGTCCAAAAAAGGAAGGTGGTTTAGGTATTAGGAATCTTCTTGATGTGTGTAATGATTATTCTTGTAAAATATGGTTTCGGTTTTTAAAAATGATTCTATTTGGGCTAATTTTTCGCATTGCAAATATAAAAAATTAGCCCATATGCCTTATCGTGGTACTCCTTCGTTTGCCAGCCAGACTTGGAAAAGGAAGTAATGGATTCATAGTGTTATCGAGGATCATATTATGGAAGCTCCTGATCTTGGATTATTTTCAAAAGGGTTTTCTTTCAAAGTTTCTTGGGAGGTTGTTCGAAAAAAGAATTGTCATATATTTTCATTATCGATGATTTGGGACTCCATAATTGCTCCGAAGATTTCTATATTCATGTGGCATTATCTTCATGATGCTCTTCCTCTTGATGCTAATTTGGAAAAGATTTATATCCATTTGGCATCTGAGTGTAAATGTTGCTCTATTGCTCACGAAGAATCTGCTTCTCATCTATTTGGTTTTAGTGAAATTACTTTATGGGTGTGGTATCAGTTCAAAAATTTAATGGGTCTTTAAACTCTGAATGTTGCAATTTGCTCTCGTCTTATTCATTGGTGGCTTAATTCTCGAGGTGGTTCAATTAGAGCAATTCTATGGAAGATTATCCCGTCCCTCATATGTTGGAAGTTGTGGTGTTCAAGGAATGAGTCAACTTTTGAAGGCATCAAAATGAATCCAAAGTCTATTATTGCCGAAATTCACGAGGATTTAATTTTTTTATTTAAAGCTAGACCTTATAAAGGGCCTTTCTCTAGATTTATTTGTTCTTTAATTTCTGATTTTTCTATCTCTTTCTTTTCTATGTACTCTCCTATGTAAGCCCCCCATGGAATTGGATTTATATATATGGGGTCTAATCCTCTTTAAAAAAAGGATTAAATCCATTTTTTAATATGTTGATTTAGGCTACTCTATTTCAATTGGCTAAACTACACTATGGGACTTTGATTGAAACTGCTATGCCTTTATCAATTACAATAGCTGATGGAAATAAATTGATGAGCAACTCTAAGTGTCCTAAACTTAAATGGTCAATGCAGGGCCACCATTTTGAAGAAGATATGAGAACTCTAACCTTGGGGTTGTGATATTTTCTTAAGGATTTACTGGTTGCAAAAGTACAATCTAGTACTCTTTTACTTGGCACAACTCAAAACCTCTTTCAAAAAGGATGGACAACCGGTGGTGTTTGCAAGGTGGTCAAAAGGAGGGATTGTTAAGATGATGATTGGTGAAGACCTTAACAAATTCCTTAAGAAAACCAAACATGGATGTGACATCCTTCCTATTTAAATACCGGGTGATCAGTCCATTATAAAAATAAAATAGTAATCTCATTTGGTTCATTCTTAGCATCACTGTCGAAAACTTTTTAAATTACTAACCACCTACGTTTTAAATAAACTGATGAAAAATTGTTATCTTTCATTAAACCATCAATGCGTAAATAAAGACAATAACCAAACCACCCACGCAATGATGATGATGATGATGATGATGATGATGATGATGATGATAATAATAATAATAATAATAATAATAATAATAATAATAATAATAATAATAATAATAATAATAATAATAATAATAATAATAATAACAATAATAATAATATGAACCCATCACAAGATAAATGACCAAATAAATAATACCGAAATAAGCCATCGGTTCTCAATACAAAATCCAACTATGAGTTTATGAAATAAAACTGAATCCAATAATACATAGTCTGATATAACTGAATATTTGAAATAGATGAAGGGGTGACATGCCCAAATAAAATACTGAAACTGAATCTTACTCTAGGAATGAAGAACTTAAGCATCTAATCCAAATCTTGTAAGCATCCACAAGTGTTGCAGCTACGCATCCCTGGAATATATCAATAAGCTTAGTGTCCCTGTGCTCAGACATCTAAAAGGTTTTGAAAATAGATTTTATACGGGTTAGATCCCAAGGAAACAGTTCAGAAATATTTACCAAGTATTTATCATAGTTTAAAAATAGTTATTGAAAACACATTTTAGTTCAACGTACACTCAATGAGTTGACCTCTCAGCTAATGTGCACGCCTAACGTCCTTTACCTAGCTATGCTAAGTCTCATCAATAACTATATAACCACTAACAGGTCTAGCTCCCCCTTACTTCCCATACAGTACACTACAGTATTCTAATCATTAATCATTATGTCTTTCGTTAAATTTCTCTTTAACCCTCCCGTACCGTCCATACAGTACGCTATTGTAACACTAATAATTAACATGTCTCGTATGTTATTATTAACCATAATTAACATTTCACGTATGTTATCAATAAATCATTTCATTAAGTTACTCTACTTAAATCATCTTTAGATATATGTTATTTAACTTTACTACCATTACACACTAAGTAGATTAAGCATTATTTTAGATAAACACCATCTAGTCTCCCTTCGATAAATCACCCTATATATATATATATAAAGAGAGAGAGAGAGAGAGAGAGAGAGAGAGAGAGAGAGAGAGAGAGAGAGAGAGAGAGAGAGACTCACCTACATCATGATGTATACATCACACCTAGTTCTATACCCTAAGGAACCTTTTTCCAATTTTTTATTTTTCTCTTGAAATTAATCTTCCAATCAACCCATATTCAAAAAATTAGGTCAAAATACATTTTCTAGCTATTTTAAAAAAATCTACAAAAAACTGCTCAAAATACCTTATAAATAAAGTATTTTTAGCAGTTTTTTGTGGATTTTTCAAAAATAGCTAGAAAATTTATTTTGACCTAATGTTTTGAGCATGAGTTTATTGGAAGGTTAATTTCAAAAGGAAAAAAATTGAAAAAAAAAAGTTTTTTAAGGCCTACAACTAGATGTGATGTATGGATAATGTATACATCATGATGTAGGTGAGGCATATATATATATATATATATATATATATATATATATATATACATCATCTCCCATCTTGGCCATTGCGATGCACACTTGCATACTCTGCTATCAAGTCCATGTACTTCTCATACCATATCAAGGACTATCGGTTCGGAATGTCTCCTCGAACCATAAATCAAACAACATATAATGGAGTCGAACATAGTTCTAGACTTGGGGCTATGCACACACCTAACGCACCCAAATGACTTGTCACGCTATCATACACACAAGTAGTGCTCAACCCTAAGTTCTATGTCCTGGGGCACAAGTCTAGAATCCCCCCAATGGGCTCATCATGATAAGACTATCCATGCCACGGAACCTCCCGTGATAGCAGATAACGTAGGTATGTTCACACACATAAGGAAGCACATAATAAGCATACACATAACCTATAAATATAACTCGTATAGGTATACACACAGCCTATAAATATAATTCATATAGGTATACACTCCACCTATAATGTAATCGACATAGGTATACACTCAACCTATACTATAATCTGTATAGGTCTACACTCACCCTATAATTATCCTTCGTATGTAGTATAGATATACATCTCTTGAACACTTACCATACTTCTTAATTAACGATTTATAACACTTTATCATATTTTCCCGATTATTATTCTCTACCCGAAGGGCCCTAGTTACCCCATAAGTTATTTCAGAAGTTATACCCTCTTGCTCTACTAGTCTTTCTTATAGGATCACTTATTCTCTCCGTGACTCATTCTCATTCTTTCGAATTCACTTACAATGAAAATTATGTCTAATTAATCTTAGCCTTAATTATTTTCACTTATGACTAATCCCCCAACCTTACCATTAGCCTACTGTAAATCACAATATCTCTTAATATATTTCAAAGGTATCCTAAAAGTTCACCCGATCATTATTCACAAGTTCTAGGATTGAATAGGGGAAAATTTCCAAAATCTGGGAAACCGAATCGATTCGCCCAAAGGACGAATCGATTTCCTTTGTCGAATCGATTCGCTCTTAGGCTGAATCGATTCGAAATATAACAAGTCTTCTTCTTCCTCTCATTTTGTAATTTTCCACCATTGAAACACCATCCACTCTTCTTGAAACTTCACCAAACTCCGAACCAACATATCTAAACATCATATATATATATATATATATATATATATATAGGTGTGATTTCTAACGTAAATCATGTATTAAATGCATATAAATTTCATTCGAGATCAGAATAAAACCCCATTGATCATTAAAACCATAGATTTTGTGTTCTTCACATAAATCAATTAAAAACCCAGATTTTTTCCATTATTATCATCACACAAATTCTGATTTCATTTTCTATTCACATTAGGATTCAATCTACATGGAAATCCTACCAAAGATCATGTGTTTAATTCTAAAAAAAACAACCAAGAACATCAATTTATCATTAAATATAAAACCCTACACTACAAGGGTATTATAACTTTTGTTAGAAAAATGCAAGATAAACACTTGCCTTGAGATTATAGGTCTGATTTGGGCAGAAAAATGGTAGAGTTGTCTTCCTCTCCTTCCGATCTAAACTCCGTTGGTGGTGGTGGTGGTGGTGCAAAAGTGGTGTGGGGAGCCATGGAAACCTTCACCTTCCTCCTCTAATGTCCTCTCCGTATTTTTGTAACTGTTAACCCTAACATCGTCAACCCACATTCTGATATAAACATATTAAATTTGTAGGTCCCTTTACCCTAAAAAGTCATAAGAACAAAATACCCTTCCAGGGTGCCAATTTGACCTAAAAATATCCCGGGACCCAATCCAAACCACGGATCTAACTATCCATCCGGACACACTGACATACTCGAAATGACCATTTGGATGAACCATAAATAAATCACATTTTATTTCATAAATTTAAGTCCCGACAGGACTGACACGCACATCCCGACTAAATTACTGTAACTGTCGCATTTTTCACTCACGACAATCATAATGCGTTCTTACTAATATATTACTCATTCTCTAAGTAATACTAAATATAATTCATACAAATAAATATCAACCCTTATCGTGCAAATCATTATATATTTTAATACGGATTAATTTCCCATTTTAATTTAATTAATCCCCATATAAAAATCATTAAAAATTATAGGGTGTTATATACTTCCCCCTTACAAGGGAATTTCATCCTTGAAATTAGAATAATCTACGCACTAACAATCTCAGATACCTCCTCGCATGGTATCCACATATTTCTAAAGTTTGGAACATTACAATGTTCCCAGGACCCTATGACACCCCGCTTAAATTAATAACGGGTCCCCAGCCCTATTCTAAGATAAAACAGGAATCCCAAGTGGATCATCCTCAGCATCACTGTCGCACATACTAAAATCTGACTAAGCACCCAAGATAATAAAGTAAGCGGATGCCAAAAAAATTCCAAAACATGTAAGGAACTACAAACGAGCATATATAACAAATACAAACATGCCAATATATACACGAGTACGAAAAAAGATATACCCAGATATGCTATCGGGTCACAGAAAATAGAACAACCAATTATTAAAACATATGTGAACTACAAATATACAACCCTTGGGTGTAAACCTGATACATAAAATGATACTTAACTAGATTTACAAAAATGGGAAGCGTCTATAACAAAATCATGTAACATTCCTCATCTGCTAAAGATCCAAGGACTATGGACAGAAAAGGCATCACTGGCATCCTTGCGGAGGGAAACCTAAAATATACATATATGTATAGCAAGAGAAAAGATATAAACGGGTCAGAGCCCGAGGTTCAAAAATAATTTTATCAAGTGAATTAAAATGCATAATAATTATGAGTGCACATATTTCATAATTAAAGTGGTAGAGCACTCTCTTGGGACTCAACCTCACCCCTCATCTATAGCGCGCGCCTAACGTATGCATATGAACCTCAGTTAAGCTACCCGACACATTCTCGGGACAAATCCTCTTAAATCTACGCACAAACCTCATTCGCTTAACTCACTAACTCTAACGTAACCATCTATCTACCTCTTCTATCGTGTTCTAAGTTCATGCCCAAACTATACATTAATATATCTCAATTATATTTTCTCGGTTTCTAATTATTAACTTCACAAGTTATTAGTATAAGATATCACACGTCATCATTAATGCTAGTAATATACCCCCACTATTTCACCTATACCTAACAACTAAGGACCAAACATCTCCACACGCCCAACGTTACACTAAGTTTCATGCGTGGGACATATCGCAAACTGAAATCCAAACAAGGAACCCCCCGATACACTAGCACCTAACATTGTCGGTCATGGGAATCCATTAGGCCCTCGGTCCAAAGTATGCACCCATTTACTCCCGTCTATAGGCATAAGAGTATATACTTATCCACTCTCATGCTCTAAAAGACAAAACATAATACACATCTTTATAACTTTCTCTAGTTATAATATTACGATATCACACACTATCTATAGAGCTTGTATAATACTACTCGCACGTATTATACATGATTTATCATTCTCTAGCAAGTACACACACGTAACACACATAACATATGTATACTAATAGTCTCTATAATGCTATCATCTTCTAATGGATCGCTCACATGTCCCGCCTTTCTGTGCCATCCCCCTGTCTCTGGACCCACTGGCCATGTCGGGTTTCCTTCTTTCGGACCTGGTAGGCTTGGCCCTTATTGCTACCCGAGTTGTCCTTTTAACTCCACTGGCCCTATGGAACTCGTTGTTGGCCTTGCTGGCCTTGACTGAATTCATTGTCGCTTAGTAGGACTTCCATTGATCTCAATTAATTAAATGGGTCCCCTACTGGGTATAACCTCCCATGGTTCTTCACTAGCACCGTTTAATCCAGTATTACTCTTCAATAAGATTCTCCGACCCTCTGGGTTCCCTTCTCATGGAAGCGTTGATATAAACTTGTAGACGTACGACCTTAATGACATTGGCACTATTCATTACAATTGGATTTCCCATCCATGCTTGATTATTCTACCCATGAGTCCATTATAGACTTACGAACCTTTTTTATTCTCTATATCCTCTTCATCGGGTACGAAGTTCGCTAAACAAGTCAACTTCTCTCTCACAATTGGTCTCTATCTATCCACTTGTGATAAGTTTCGAAACTATATTTGCATCTTTGTTTAAACATCAGATGGAAAATGTTACCATCAAACCGTACCCAAAATTTTTCAATTCATTCCATGTCTACTTCCTTATATGTTGTGATTGACTCCCTAATCACAATGCTGCTCCTACGAGCAAAAAAAATAATTTCGCCTGAAATTTAATCATAGGTGTCGTTGCACTCCATCCTACACAATTGCCTTTGGATTATCTCCTTCCACTGGCTCATCATACTTCCTCTCTTCTTCGAATTCCTTAAAGATAGCACTTCAAAAAATTCCCTCCAACTCCTCCCCCCGTTTTGCCGACTATGCTGGGTGAGTCAAAATAAGCATCGCCATTATCTATGATGGTGCCTGGTGAAGCTAATGCTCCCGAATTATTATTCTATTATCACTCATACTTCCTAGTCATCTCCTGTGTTCAGGAAGAGGAGTCTGGTAGGTCTGTACTCGGTTCTTCTGAAGAAAGTTCCTCGAGAGTTTTCTCGATAACATTACTTTCTCCTGATTCTTGTTCTGCCTGCTCATTTTATTGCTCGGGGACCTCGGAGTAAGTGAACTCCGCTATGAAATCTTCTGCTACTTTACCTTTCAGAGAAGACCTTAGTTCATATATGATATCATACTCCCCCAATTCCACAGCCACATTAGTTTACCAGATTTCTCTGGTTTATGCAAAGCCTGCCTTAGAGGCATATCAATGTAAACTATGACTATATGGGCTTAGAAATATGATTTCATGCATCTGGATGCTTCAATCAATGATAATGCCAAGTTTTACAAATAAGGGTATCTGATTTCTGCTCCTCGAAAAGCCTTACTAGTGTAGTAGACGGGTTTTTAAACGTCATTCTCTTCTCAAATCAATGTTGAACTTACTGTCGATTCAGAAATAGCTAAGTACAGGTACACCTTTTCACCTGTGATTGGTCGGGAGAGATAGTGGTGACCCCAAATACTTTTCAACTCCCCAAAATCTTTTTCCCATTCTTCATTCCATTCAAATCTTTTTCTGAGAACCTTTAAGAACAGCAGGCATCTATCTGTAGCTTGGGACACGAATCTGTTCAAGGCGCTACTTGTCCGATCAGTCTTTGCACGTCCTTCTTGAAAGTTGGAGATTTCCTTTCAATTAGTTCCTTGATCTTGTCTGGATTTGCTTTGATTCCCCTTTAGTTTACTATGTACCCGAGGAACATTCCCTCTTGCACTCCGAAAACACATTTGGTGGGATTCATCATCATCTGGTGCTTCTCAAGTTGATCGAAAGTTTGGTTGAGGTCAACAAAGTGATTGGATGCCTTTTTGCTCTTTGTAAGCATATCATTTACGTAGACTTCCATATTATTGCATCTTTGTTCCTTGAACACCTTATTGACGAGCCTTTGATATGTTGCACCTGCATTTTTCAAACCAAGAGGCATAACATTATAACAGTATGTTCCTCAGGGAGTGATGAAAGAAGTGTTCTCTGTCCTCGGGTTTCATTTTTATCTGGTTATAACCAGAATAAGCATCCATAAAGCTGAGTAGCTCATATCCTGATGTTGCATCCACGAGTTGATCTATTCAGGGAAAAGGAAAATGATCATTTGGACATACTTTATTTAAATTTTATGAAGTCTACACACATTCTCCACTTGTTGTTTTTCTTTTTGACCATAACTACATTGGCCAACCAGTCTAGGTATTTCACTTCATTAATAAAAGCTGTTTTTTGAAGCTTTTTGACTTTTTCCCGAATGCCTTGGTTCTTCTCGGGACTGAACACTCTTTGACTTTGTTTGACTGGTTTAATTTCTTTGTTTACGTTGAGCTCATGACAATGGAAATTGGGATCTATATCAGGTATGTCTTCATGACTCCAGGCAAACACGTGTTTTCTCTATTTAAGGAATCTCACTAGTTCCTATTTAACACAGGATCTAATGTTGTCCCTATTTGAGTGATGCACTCCCATTTATCATCGTCTAACATAATGCTTTTAGTTGCCTCCACAATCTCTCCCTTTACCATCTCTGTTTACTCTCTTAGATCTAAGGTTTCAACCTCAGATTCTTCATTAAGCTCAGGAGTATCCACTTGGTAGATTGTGGTTTTCTTCTTTATTTCTTCCAAGTCTTCTTGCTCAGTGGAAGAGTAGTAACATTATCGAATAAATTTTTTATCACCCTTCACAATTCCCACACCAAAATTAGTAAGGAATTTTAAACACTAATGAACAATGGATGGTACTGCTTCGAACTTCTTTAGCCCTACTCTTCCCATGATTATATTCTAACCTTAATGGATATTTTTATCCATTGCAAAGAAATGAATATTCTCTGTTCAGCTATCTAGCCAGGTGCCTATCATCACTTCCATTTTAATGGTTCCCAAAGGGGAGACTTTCTCACCTACAAAGCCTATTAGTGGTCGATGATTGGGTTTTTATTGGCTGAGTTTAAAATCCAAATTATTGAAACAAGGATAGAACATGATATCCATCGAGCTGCCATTATCTACTAACACTCTAGAGACAATGATTTTTTCCTTTCTGACTTTGATTACTAATGGGTCATCGTGAGGATACAATACTCCTGAAAGGTCATTTTTAGAGAAACTAATTACTAGTTTGTCTTTATTAACCTACCTTAGTCGATCTTCCTCTGTAAGGTTGATTCTCTATATATACGAGAAATCTTGTGCCTCACGGAGGTAAGATTTTCTCTCTGCTGCATGATCTCCTCCTCCTGCATCTCCACCTGTAATCATTTGGCAATCAGAAGAATCAAAATTAATACAAAATACCTCACGTTCTGGCTGCCGAGTTTTTTTAGGGAGATCGACATCATCATCCTGATCATCTTCATGAATTATTTTCTTATCCTCTCTGGGCTTGCAAGGAGATTTTGATCTACGCCAACCTCCTTTATTGTTTTGCCAATCAACGTACTGATTCAGCTTTCCTCTTCGGATGAGAGTTTCAATCTCATTTCGAAGAGCTATGCAATATTCCGTCATGTGACCGTGATCCTTGTGAAATTCGTAATACTTAGTTTTATCTCTCTTGGTCGGGGAACTTCTCAACTTGTCAGGCCGACACACATTTTTATTATGCTTGTTTTCCTCCATAACATGATGAATTCCCATGGTTAGGGGAGTATAGTCATTGTACTTCTTGAGTCACTCCAAGATTAATTTTTGTCTTGATTCCCTGTGTTCTCTGGGATCTTTATGATCTTTCTTATCATTTTTTCCATCAACTCTTTTGCTCGAGCTACGCTTGGTTGCCATTGCTTCTTAGGCATTCATGATCTTTGCTGCTTTAGCCATAAATTCTTCCATTGTCTTTGAAGGATCCTTGTCAAGGGTGTAATAGAGTTTTTGTGGGAGTAATACACTCACGAGGGAAGTTATTGCAGTCTTCTCCTCATAATCTACTACTTATAGTATCTCGTTATTAAAACGAGTAATGTAATCTCTAGTGCTCTATCCTTCGTTCTATCTCACACTAAGTAAGTGTGCCACCCTTTTCACAGGCTTGGCCCCAAAGAAAAAATTGTTAATAAATAGCTCAGCCAGTTGGTTGAAGCTAGAAATCTGTCCCCGAGGAAGACCATTGTACCAGATTTGGGCAGATCTAGTAATGGTTCTCGAAAATGCTCTACACCTCATTTCATTGGGGACGGCATAAATATCAGTAGTTTCCTGGTATTGTTCTATATGGAGGACTAGATCAGTTTTTCCATCATATTTGGGCTTTGCTATTGGATCCTTGAACTTTACCGGAGTAGGAAAATCCACAATTGCTTGCATAAATGGAAACCCTTTTACAAAACTTCTTTGTAGTGAGTTTCTTATCTTCGCCATTTCTCCCAATTTGTCTTCCAATCTCTGTATGGAGCATTTCCATGCATCATTGGCAGCACCAGTTTTATGTGTTACAACTTTATTAGTTGCTAAGCTTTCCTCCTGGAGCTGTTGCTCGGTCCGAGTAACAATTCGTCGGGCGTTCGATCTAGATTGAGTCGTGCTTTCCCTTTGATCATATGGTCATCTGGTATTACTAGATCTTTCCCTAGGAACATTTTTGTTCCCCTGGGTCCCGAACGATCAAAGGGCGATGCGCGACTTAATCTTTCTAAGGCCCTTGGCCTTTCTGTAGAATATAACTGCGTATGAAAAGATTCTGATGTCCTGAGTAATGAAGTTGATCTTGGATGGTAGGAGGCATCTCTTGTTGATATTGAGTGGCTACACCGACCACCTTTTAGTGGGGGTGGTGGCATATTTCCTTGAGCATATACATCAGGTGCCTCATCTTGAAGGGTTTGTGCAAGTTGCTTGATAGTATCTTGCATGGCCTCTTAGCCTCTTGCAAGACTGGCCAGAATTCTGGTTAAATCATTCACA
This sequence comes from Sambucus nigra, assembly GCA_949130495.1. Classification (NCBI taxonomy): domain Eukaryota; kingdom Viridiplantae; phylum Streptophyta; class Magnoliopsida; order Dipsacales; family Adoxaceae; genus Sambucus; species Sambucus nigra. Next base: position 150,726,253 of record OX422218.1, read on the forward strand.
GATAGAGGAGTAGAAAGAGCATGTGGAATACCTTCATTCTTGAGATTAGATTCATGAATTTCATCCATTTAGATATTTGACTGAATGAGATCAATTAGAAATATCGTTCCCACACATGGCGCTAATCTATTGATGCAAAAAACTAGACTATGCTAATTAATTGATCACAGATAAATAGAAAAAAGAAACAGGAGTTTTTAAAGTGGATCGGTTTAAAGGAAGAGCCTACGTCCATTGTTGTATATTGCCTTGGGATTGTTCAATTTCCTCCCTTTTCATGTGTCCTCGTATGTAGGGTTTATAATGTACTTATAGCCCCCAGGGGGTGTACAAGAGATGGAATATCAAAGGATGGAATGTCTTTATATCATAGACATTTACATTTGTACAATCATTAATGTATACAACTGTTGGTGTTTGCCTGTCATCATTGGTTGGCATCCCCGGTGTTGGTCGGTATTCCTCATCGTTGGTCAGTATTCCTGGCGTTGGTCGGTATTCTATCCTTAATGACTAGGATTAATCGCCAACTATATAACACGTGTCGGCATGATAATGGTCCATGTAGATAAAAAAAATTAGGTATCAACTGCCGGTAAGTAGCTCGGAGGTCAAGGGTCCTTGGAGGTCCAGGATCCTCATGGGTTCCAAGGTCGTTCAAAGATTTTCAAAATTGATCGAATGTTTACAAGGTCCGTCGGGTTTTTTATGCCCAATTTGAGGTGGGTCGCTCTTAATTTCTTTAATGAAAAACCGAACAAATGTTTAAAACTGAGAGGCTCCTGATAAAATAAAATTGATGGTAAAATGGAAATTAGATCCTATTGATAACATTAACGGTAGTTCTAACTTTTGTAAGGCCCCTGGCTGGAATAACATTGATGGGATTTTGATAAAGGTGCACACCTCCTGTCGGGGTAAGATGGTTGTATTTTACCGGATTTTTTATACGTAGGACGAAATAATGATGGTGCCGGAAGAGAGGTACACCGGAGGACGATATTTACTTCGCTGGAGTTTATAGCACTGGAGAATGGGTTTTGAATAATTGCGTAGGTAATTTTGAAAATACCGTAGATGACTTTTTGACAGTCTAGCAGCATGCCTAATATGTGGCGCGTTGTTTTTTATTATCTGACAGCCTGGAAATAGTCTTGTCAAGGAGTTTCTTTGTGATTCAAAAAGACTTTTATATTGTTGTGTCAATAAAAGTTCATAGTTATACAACTTCTTTTTTTTCTTTCGAATCTCGAGGAGATCTTGCGTATTTATTTGTCGATAGCTATTAATAGTTAGGTAAAAGAAACCTCATAAATGACCATAACTTTTAAGCATGTGTCTGTCAGACATAAAAGAAATAAATATTATATTACAGAGAGATTTGCTTGTTGGTCATAATGATTCTTATTAAATGCCTTATTATAAAATCATTTAGTCAACTCAAAGATTGTTACTGATTGGGGACAAAACACATGTTTATCCATCTTCTTCTAATATATTTCATTACTAATGAAAATAAATAAACCTGTTATACCAATCTCAAGCTTTATCTTTCGAGTGACTATATTAAGAAACAAACAGAAGCACAATCCTATGTTGTGTTTTAACAGGTGGTATGGTGATTTCTCACGATCAGAAAAATAAGACCACTAGTCTCATTGTGATATGTGCATATATAATATTTACATATAACTATATCATAAACTTTTTTTTATGTAAAACATCAAAGATCATAAGCATAAAAATTAGATTTCTTATCTCAAATGGGGTATCTTTCACACCTTCTCCACTCTCGTCGAGTTTTCCGTGTGTGTGCACGAGGCGTTACGCAATCGAAATTATGAATACGTTCCCAGTGGAGTCGTCAAATGTAAGATGTGAGTGAAAACTTGGGGAAGCACCTCATTAAGCGTGTTTTAGACTTGAGCAATGTTGTTGCACCTACATATCTATCTCGTTGCGAAATCAAAGTCTACGTAGTTCGTGGGTCCGTATGATACATCGAAAAACACAATTTTTGGTAGTTTTGGTGCACGGGGGTGCCAAATCTGGCCAACCGCCTCCAAATGTCCATACACTGTAATGAAACTATGAAAATCTGCTCATCACTATCTAACCCCTGACGGATTTCAAGAGGTGCGTGGAGGAGAAGAGTTAAATTTACTCTCCTTACTTTGCCTCCAAGACCATCATCCCACTAAATGAGGGGGAACCCTCTTTTTATAGTAAAAAGTGCCTCAAGTGGGCTTGACAAGTCAGGTTCTCTATGGAACCAAGTGTCTAATATTTATGGTGTCACTTATCACAATATATGTGGTGGCATCTTAAATGAACAACTTAAATCATTACAAGAGTATTATCTAATGTAATTTATCAAATGTGGAGTATACGCAATATTAAACCGCACATAATAATATCTCAGCCCGTGTAGGGTCTAAATTGTAGTAAAACTTGATAAATCATAAATCAATATTTGATCAAATATGTGGGGTTAACTTATTAGAGTGTTGGTGGTTAATTTATTTAACCCCATAGTACAAAACCGATGCCAAATTTTTATCTTTCGTTAAACCATCAATGCGTAAATAAAGGCAATAACCAAACCATACATGCAATAATAATAATATGAATCCATGACAAGATAAATAACCAAATAAAAAATACCAAATAAGCCATCAGTTATAAATACAAAATCCAACTATGAGTTTATGAAATAAAACTGAATCCAATAATACATAGTCTGATACAACTGAATAAATGAAATAACTAAAGGGGAGACATGCCCAAATGAAACACAGAAACAGAATCTTACTCTAGGAATGAAGTAACTAAAGCGTCTAATCCAAATCCAGCAAGAATCCACAAGTGCTTCAGTTACGCATCCCTAAAATAGATCAATATGATTGGCGTCCCTATGGATAGACACCTAAAAGGTTTTGGAAATAGATTTGATATGGGTCAAAGTCCAAGAAAACCGTTTGAAAATATTTAGCAAGCATTTATCACAGTTTAAAAATAGTTATTGATTACACATGTTAGTGCAACGTACACTCCCCTAAATTCCTCACCTCTCAACTAATGTGAACGCCTAATGTCCTTTACCTAGCTACGCTACCATGTCCAAACTAGGTCTCATCAATAACTATCTAACCACTGACAAGTCTAACTCTCCCATACCTCCCACACTGTACGCTATCTAACACTAATAATTAACATGTCTCATATGTTATTATTAACCATAATTAACATTTCACACTAATAAAGTTAAGAGTTACACCACCAGAAAAGCAATATGCTCCTCCTTCTCTCTAAAAATCCATAGCCCTAAGTAAACACAAACTCCACAACTCTACCAGGCCATAGCTCCAATGACCAAACCTGATGGTCGGCCTTCCTCTCCTAACCCTACTCCTTCTAACCTACCTTCAGCAATACGTGGGAAAGCTATCTCTCAAACTTCATCTTCTTTGATGGTTGAATCGGGTGTATGGTCTTCTGTAAAGAATACTGCCCTTTTCCCGATCGATGGCATGAGTTTGAACAAGATTGACGAGACAGAAGAAGGGCAAATCTTAACGTCCGACAACAGCTTTGATAGAGCAAATGAGCAACTCGCAAGGATACAAGAGCCAAACACAGAAAATAACATCGTTATGGACTTCCTCTTGTGCAAAGGCTACTCCCTTGAAGATATGAAGATGTTCAGAACCTCCAATGATCGGAATGAGAACTTTTCTCCAACTGTGAAGGCAACGGAGGTAGAGGTAGGTTTCATCCCTGAGAATAGTGCAGGCAGAAACGGTGGGCTCAAGCGTACGGTAGATAGTACGGAAGTTGATATAAAGTTGACAGATATTGAAAAGGTCTCGGCTGGGGTAGCTAGTACGTCTACTACCCTATCTGGCACTATACCTGCTAGTGAGAGAAAGCTGGGAAATGAGAAAGGAAGCCTGGGAGTCCCTATATCCCAGACCAACAACATGGTACGCAATGACAAGACGTGGAGTTCTATTATCGTAGAAAAGAAGAAAACGAAACTCAAACTAACTTTTCACCAACCATCAGTTGTGGAGTCCACCATCACTGTCAACCCACCGCTCGATGTTGCCAGGAAAGGATATGGACATTGGGACAACAGCATGGATGGTTATTTCTTAGGGAAAAAGCTTCCTTTTTCCTTTGTTAATAACGCTGCTACTAGACTATGGGGGAAATATGGTATGACTAAGGTCATAGCGTATGATAATGGATTTTTCATTTTCATGTTTGATAAACAAAGCCAGCATGATGAGGTGCTGGATAATGGACCGTGGCATTTTGCAGGTATGATAATCATCCTTAACAAATGGCAAGCACATTTCAAATTCTTTAAAGATACATTGAAGAAAATTCCTGTTTGGGTCAAATTCTACGACATTCCTGTTCAACTTTGGACGGAAGAAGGGCTTAGTTACATCGCCAGTTCAGTGGGTCTTCCTCTTTACGTTGATGCGATGACTGAAGAAATGAATATAATAACCTATGCTCGCATTTGCATTGACGTTGAGGCCACAGCAACTTACCCTAACAGCATTAATGTTACGATGGAGGATGGTACTACCACACCAGTTAGGGTTGAGTTTCAAGCAAAACCGCCTTCATGCCCTAACTGCCTTATCTTCGGTCATAACCTAAATGCTTGTCCACATCACAAAATGTAAGAGAAAGCCTCTCCCAAGGCTGGCGCTATCCCAATGAAGGAACCACTAACGGATGAATGGAAACAGGTTACCACAGCTAGAGCTGCTGCGAAATATAAGGCTAGTCACAAGGGAGAACGCAATCATGATAAGGAAGACATCCCAAATGTAGATCACTCTAGCACTAATCATAATAGCTTTTCCATCCTTGCTCTGGATGAGTAGATGGACACACCAGGTAATGATAATAATGAAATGACAGATAGTGAAGAGATACCACAAGAAGAGAGTACCCCAGCTCCACAAGGCATTGTGCTAAAAGTTAAAGCCATTGATGAAATGGCTAGAAATATGGAGTACACTGGCCTTAATAACAAAGCATCTTCCAAAAAGAAGCAGAAGAAGAAGAAGAAGAAGAAGAAGAAGAAGAAGAAGAAGGGAAACGACAGTTGGTTGATCCCACAAATAGAGTTGAAGAGGGGTGGTGATAAGCCTAAACCAAGATGATCAAGATAGCTTCATGGAACATTAGGGGTTTAAATTCCCCTCACAAGCAGGATGAAATCAAGAAAACCATTAGAGACAATGGTATTTCTCTCATTGGTTTAATGGAGACTAAAGTAAGACTTAACCATATAAATGTTATTAAGAACAATTATTTTTTTAATTGGAATATGTGTCATAACTGCCCGGATAATGGTGGTGTGGCTAGGGTCATTATCGCTTGGAACCCTAATGTTTTTTATGTGGAAGCATGTGACATCCACCATCAAGCTATTTTATGCAAAGTCAAAGTTGTGGGATCCTACAAGATGTTCTTTGCCACGTTTGTCTATAGACATAATCTACCCGCGAATAGGAATACTTTATGGGACTTCCTCAAGTGCAATTTCATTACCACTACCAATCAGCCTTGGATCATTCTGGGGGATTTTAATGTTGTGAGGTGCTAAGAGGAGAAGAAGAGCCACAATGGAATTGATTTTAGAGTTGTGGATGATTTCAACAATTGCATTGAGGATATTGAAGTTGAGGATATGAATTCCACTGGAGTGTGGTTTTCTTGGTCTAATAAAAGTGGGGGATCGGCGTGTGTTCAATCGAGGATTGATAGAGTCCTCCAGAACTCTTGTTGGAGTACCTCCTTCCCTGATAGCCAGGCTAACTTTCTCTGTCATGGTATCTCTGACCACAGCCCCATCATTATTACCCTCTTGCCATCTTTGAACACTAAACCTAAACCTTTCAAGTTCTACAATTTTTGGATGAAGCATGATACCTTTATGGACACCCTCATGGATTCTTGGCATGAGGATTGTAGTGGGAACCCCATGTTTAAACTCTCTACCAAACTTAGAAGATTGAAGACCCCTCTCCGAAGCCTGAACAAGAAGTTTTACTCTAATATTTCTGCTAGAGTTAATGAGGCTAAGAATCTTCTTAATCAGGTGCAGGCTAATATGGATAATGATGGTAGTAATCATGAGCTAAGGAGGGAGGAGACTGAGCTTTCTAACTACTATAACCATCTGAGGAACAATGAGGAGTCTTTCTTCAAGCAAAAATCAAGAATTAATTGGCTCCAATTGGGGGATTTGAACACCTCCTTCTTTCATAAAAGGGTTAACAGCAACTGTGCTAGGAAGAAAATCCTAATGATTCAGAACTCTAATGGGCTAACCATTGAAGGTAGCTAATGAAGCTATTAACTTTTTCCAAAACTTATTCTCTGCTGATGATGTGAACTTATTCAGACCCTTCAATATTGAGAACCTGATGGTTAGGAAGCTTAATCAAAATCAGTGTGATGGCATCACCTCCATCCCATCAAATGAAGAAATCAAAAAGGCTATGTTCTCTATTGGTTCTGATAAAGCACCCGGACCTGATGGGTTCAATGCTGCCTTCTTCAAGCTGAATTGGGATGTTGTAGAGAATGATGTGACTAAGGCTGTTAAGCACTTCTTTATCAACTGTAAAATTCCTAGGCAATGGAATTGCGCCATCCTTGCCCTCATACCTAAGACCTCTAACCCCTCTTCCATGAGAGACTTTAGACCTATTGCCCGCTGCAATACTATATATAAATGCATATCTAAAATCATTGCTTCCAGGATTATGCCCCTCATGAACCACCTCATAAGTGAGAGTCAAGCAGCCTTTGTTAGAGGGAGATCCATTGTTGATAATATCCTTTTACTTCAAGAGATCATGAGGAACTATCATAGAGGCAATTGTGTGGCTACATGTGCTATTAAGGTGGACATTATGAAGGCTTATGACACTGTGAGCTGGGAGTTCCTTTTTGATGTCTTAGAAAAGGTCAGATTTCCTCATATCATGATTAGGTGGATTAAGGAGTGTGTGACCACTGCTTGGTACTCCATTGGCCTCAATGGGCAATCACATGGGTTCTTTAAAAGATATAGAGGCCTTATACAAGGTGACCCTCTATCCCCTTATCTTTTTCTTCTGGCTATGGAGAGTTTTTCATGTCTTCTGGACCAGCACTACAACAACATGAACTTCAAATACCACCATAAATGTAAGGAAATTGGTCTTAACCACCTATGCTTTGCTGATGACCTGATGATATTTTATGGGGAGGATGAGCAGACAATTGACTGCATCAATCATACTATTGAGGAGTTTGCTCTTCTTTCTGGGCTTTGTCCCAACATGGAGAAAAACAACATTTACTGTGGGGGAATGGATGTTCTTCAGGCTCAGGCCTTGGCTGACAAAATTGGGTTCCAATTAATGAAGCCTCCTTTCAAATACCTTGGTGTGCCTTTGATCTCCACGAGACTTAGGAAGGAGGACTGCTTGGATCTCATCAATAGACTTACAAAGAGGATTAAAAGTTGGACCAACAAGATGCACAACTATGCTGGCAGACTTCAGCTTGCTCTCTCTATCCTTTTCAGTATACAGGTGTATTGGGCCAGTCTTTTCATCATGCCCAAAGGAGTCATTAAAGATATTAACCAACTGATTAGAGACTTCATCTGGCATGGTTCTGACCTGAAGCATAGTGGGGCCAAAGTGGCTTGGAGTAAGGTATGTAAGCCTAAATTCGAGGGAGGGTTGGGGATTAAATGTATTGAAGAATGGAATAAGGCTGATATGATGAAACATATATGGAATATATGCAATAATAAAGAGAGTCTTTGGGTGAAATGGTGTCACATGTATAAAATCAAGAGAAGGAGCTTCTGGGCGATTGCTATTCCTAGCGATTGCTCATGGACATGGAGGAAAATTCTGAAAATGAGGAGGGAGAGCAGACCTCTCATTAAGTCTATCATTGGTAATGGTAACAACACTTTTATTTGGCATGATAACTGGCACCCTCTTGGGCCTCTACAACCTTTATTTGGGGATAGGACCATTTATGATGCAGCCAGCAACTCCTATGCCAAGGTGGCTGATTTCATTAGAGGTACGAATTGGAGGTGGCCTTCCACAGTTACGTGGGAGCTTAATGACATCCAGAATGCCGCTCTTCCAGTTATTTCTCATCATGAGGATGTGGTAACTTGGGTACCTTCTACCAATGGGATATTCTCCATTCAATCTGCCTATAAGGCTATTTGCAGTCACAACACTGAGGTGGAATGGAATAGGTTGGTACGGAACCGTGCCAACATACCTAAATGCTCTTTCATCTCTTGGCTGGCCTGCAGAAGAAGTCTTATTACCAAAGATAAATTGATGGAGTGGGGGATAGTGGACAACAATAATTGCTTGTTATGCACTAATGGGACTGAAACCTTATCGCACATACTTGCTGACTGCCCATACACTAAGGAGGTGTGGATGGAAGTTTTTTGCAGAAACCAATGCTACAAAACTATAGGGACTTGGGAGAGAGAGCTGGAGAGGGCTGTGGAGTATGCTAACAACAACAATCTCATCAACAAAGTCAGAACTCTATCGTTCACTACTACCATCTATTGTATTTGGATGGAAAGGAATGGCAGGCTGCACAGCAGAGGGGCTAAAACTCCTGGCCAGCTCATGAATGAGATTAATAATATGATGAAGATCAAGATCAGTACTTGGAAGAACACTAACAGAAGCTACACCAATTGGATGGTCTGCAACCAATGGGGGATTCCTGAATCCATGTTGTACCTCTAATGTTATTTTCTTTTGATTTCCTTTGTTGATGTTTTGGGGTTGTTTGTTTTCTTTTGATTTCCTTTGTTGATGTTTGTTGGGAGGGGGGTATGCCCCACCTTATGGTTACTAGCCTTTGGGATTGGTGTTCTTCACCTTGTATATTTCTTACTTTTCAATATATTTAGTTACCAAAAAAAAAGACATTTCACGTACGCCATCACTAAACCATTTTATTATGTTACTATACTCCAATCATCTTTAGATATACGCTATCTAACTTTACTACCATCACGCACTAAGTCGAGTAATCATTATTTTAGATATACACCATCTAGTCTCCCTACTATCTCACATAAGTAGGATTAATCACCTAAGTATGTATATATATATATATATATATGTATATATATACACAACAGCTCCCGGACTGGCCACCGCGATGCACACTTGCATACTCTGCTAACAAGTCCATGTAATTCTCGTACAACATCAAGGACTATCGGTTCAGAATGTCTCCTCAAACCACAAATTAAACAACATACAATGGAGGCAAACATAATTCTAAGCCTTTGAGCTACGCACACACCTAACACACCCAAATGACTAGTCACACTATCATACACACAAGTAGTGCTCATCCCTAGGTTTTATGTTTTGGGGAACAAGTTTAAATTCCCCCCATTAGGCTCATCAGGATAAGACTTTCAACGACGCGGAACCTCCATGATAGCACGCAACGTATTTATGTTCACACACATAAAATAACACATAATAGGCATACACACAAGCTATCCATATGTCCCATATAGGTATGCACACAACCTATAAATATAACCGATATAGGTATATAATTTATATAGGTATACACTCCACCTATAATGTAATCCGCATCGGTATACACTCAACACATAATATAATCTGTATAGGTATACACTCAACCTATAATTATCCTTCGTATGTAGTATAGATATACATCTCTTGAACACTTACTGTACTTCTCAATTTACGATTTATAACTCTCTATCATATGTTTTCGAGTATTATTCTCTGCCTGAAGGGCCCTAGTTACCCCATAAGTTATTTCAGTAGTTATACACTCATATCTTAGTGATCTTTATCATAGGGTCACTCATTCTCTCCGTGATTCGTTCATATTCTTTCGAATTCACTTACATTACAAATTATGCCCAATTAATCTTAGCCTAATTCATTTCACTTATGACTAAGCCCCAACCCTACCATTAGCCAACTGGAAATCATAAAATCTCTCAATATATTTCAAAGGTATCCTAAAAGTTCACCCGATCATTATTCACAAGTTCTAGGCCAAAATAGGGGAAATTTTGAAAAATCAGGGAAAACTAATCGATTCGCTCTTGGGCCGAATCGATTCAAATGAATAACAGGTCTTGTTATTCCCCTCGTTTGGCGATTTTTCACCATTGAAACTCCATTCAATCTTCAGGAAACTTCACAAAAATCTCAACCAACATATCTAAACATCATATATATATATATACACACACATAAAGTCTCCTGTAAGGACTCCTTATGGTGCAGACCCTGGTACATACCATTTTTTTAAAATAGTAAGAAAATGAATTTTTTGATGAAACTTCATGAATATGATGTCCACGGTTAGAATATCATCTCCAATTTTTTTCGGCGACAAATTCAGTAAAAAAAAAACGTTGAGATGAGGTAATATGTAAAAAAATAATATAAATATTCATTTTCAACCGTTGAAATGTTGGGTTGGCACCAACCGCTTTTTTGATTGAATTTTTTTATGAAATTCATGGATATGATCTTCTCACTATCGAGATCATATCCATGAAGTTTCATAAAAAAATTCAATAAAAAAGTGTATGATCACCCATATTTCAACGGTCGAAAATTCATATTTATACAATTTTTTCACATATCACTTCATCTCAACGGTTTTTTTATTGAATTTTTTGATGAAAAAATTTATAGATGATCTTCTCACCATGGAGATCATGTCCATGAAATTTCATACAAAAATTCATTTTTTTACTATATATATATATATATATATATATATATATATATATATATATACTAGTGTATGCCCGTGCCTAAAGGCACAACGAAAATTTCTAAAGTACGTAATCGTAAAACGGCAAAATTTTCAAAGCCCGTAATTGCAAAACGAAAAAAAATTTGTTCCCCAACAATACACGGTTACCCACCCCCTGACCTCCTACTCATTATGCCACCCTCCACCCCATCGCTGCCTATCCCACCTTAGTTCACCCAAAAACCCATGCCATTTTGCAATTACATAATTAATGTCCAAAAACACAAAATAATACAATCCATAATGACCCAAAATATGACATTGTATAACAAAAAAGAACATTATTTGGGTAACAAATTCAATGTCCTTGCCTAAAGTCACGGTCAAAATCTCTTTAAACATTCAACACGCATCAAGTGTGTAAGCATACGGGATGAAAAAAACACTCGAAAGACTTACCTCTATAGTAGGCGACTGGTCAGGTTTGTAGATTTCCAACCCAATGATCATTCATGTATTAGTTCATTACCAAACTTCTAGGGTCATACTAATCCCAAAATTGGGTGACCCTATATAATTAATTATCAAAAATATAATTTCCTAGCCAATTTAATGACTTTACTAAACAACTAAATGAAAAATTAAAGTTGATAAGAAAAAAAATCACATTAACATTAAAACTTCAGGCCTCCAATACATGCTTCGAAACTCATGTCTGTGATACATATTTATGACATGTTCCGCTACACACAATAATTTATACAACACGGAAACTGAAATAAAACTAGTAATAATGCAAATTCTTTTTTCAAGTGAATGCAAAATCCCCTAAATGGCATTGTTCTCATTGTTCTCTTCACCTGGAAAACAAAAAGGGAGAAAATATTAGTATTTCATTATTCTCTTCACATGCACAACAGTTACAATAATTACTAATACATGATCAGTACAACAGTTACATGTACATCAGTTAAAACGGGTACAACATCTACCCGCATTATGACAGTTACATGTACAGCAGTTACCATTACCCGCGTTGTTGCAACAATCAGGTCTCGGCTACTTTGGGGATGTTTTTGAACCTTGTGAATTAAAAAACAGATACCACAATATAAGTCAGCTCATCATATTAAAAAAAACTGATATATGAAGATCCAAAGAAAATTTAAAAATAAAAACATACAAACACTACACCAAAAATAGGAATCTATAATGGTTTAAAACTGTGCCAGATCAAATCTGGCACGGTTTTGAATGGTGCCAGAATCAGGTGTACCAAAATGGCCATTTTTTTCTGGCACGGCTCAAAAGTGTGCCAGATTTGGCCGAACAGGAACACTTCTGGCACACTTTTAAACCGTGCTAGAATTTGATAGTTCTGGCACACTTTTGGCACAATTTTTAACTGTGCCAGATTCAGCACAGTTTTAAAAAAATTGGCACAGTTCAAAACCGTGCCAAAATATGATACACTTTTTCCACGGTTTTGAATTGTACCAAATTTTTTATAAAAAGAAAAAAAAATATTTGAAAGCACAAAAATTCGCAAATTAAAAATATTGCACGTTGTTGATAAACTAATGTACATACAAACTTCAAAATATTACATGTCTTTAATAGTTCACAGGCCAAAAAAAAATTCTGGACATTCCAAAACCTGCTAATACAAAACCTGCCTAACATAAAGCCCACACGACCATAAAATATAACAATTAACTTATAAAAGCCCACACGGCCATAAAAGTTAACAATAAAACTATAAAAGCCTGCACGATCATAACACAAAAAAATGAAATCATGAATAAACCCCTTGTTGTAAACCAATGAGTTCTCTGTGTGTTCCACGTGAATAAATGCCAACGATAAAATGTTATCCTGCAAAAAAAATAGGATACAAAAAAGATACGATATTAGTAACCCAATAATTTACAAAAAAAACTTACTCAAACTAAAAAATTACATATAGGAGTGGAAATTATCATCATATTCTCAAATCGGGAGACTCGGGACTACGCGGTCAGTTCCTACAAATTACATTGGTGCCGTGCGAGTTGTTCGTGCCTCCTACGGGGTCGTTTGGGGGCTGGTTTGGGTTTTCACCCTTTAACGGCTTGTTTTTAAGTCTAAGTGTTGATTTTTGCAAATTATCATTGTATTCTAAAATCGGGAGACCCGGGACTATGCGATCAGCTTCTACGAGTTACATTGGTCTCGTGCGAGGTGTTCGTGCCTCTTACGGGGTCGTTTGGGGGTTGGTCTGGATTTTCACCCTTTAACGGCTTGTTTTTAAGTCTAAGTGTTAATTTTATAAATTATCATCATATTCTCAAACCGGGAGACCCGGGACAACACGATCAGTTCCTAGAAGTTACATTGGTCCTGTGCGAGGTGTTCGTGCCTCTTACGGGTCCGTTTAGGGGCTGGTTTGGGTTTTCACCCTTTAACGGATTGTTTTTAAGAAAAAGTGTTAATTTTTGCGAACTACCATCATATTCTCAAACCGGGAGACCCGGGACTACGCGGTCAGTTCCTATAAGTTACATTGGTCTCGTGCGAGGTGTTCGTGCCTCTTACGGGATCGTTTGGGGGCTGGTTTGGATTTTAACCCTTTAACGACTTGTTTTTAAGTCTAAGTGTTATTTTTGCAAATTATCGTCACATTCTCAAATCAGGAGACCCGGGACTACGCGGTCAGTTCCTACAAGTTACATTGGTCCCGTGCGAGGTGTTCGTGCCACTTACAGGTCCGTTTGGGGGTTGGTTTAGGTTTTCACCCTTTAACGGCTTGTTTTTAAGTTTAAGTGTTAATTTTTGAAAATTATCATCATATTCTCAAATCGGGAGACCCGGGACTACGCGGTCAGTTCCTACAAGTTACATTAGTCCCATGCGAGGTGTTCGTGCCTCTTACGGTGTCGTTTGGGGGTTGGTTTGGATTTTCACCCTTTAGCGGCTTGTTTTTAAGTTTAAGTGTGATTTTTGCAAATTATCATCATATTTTCAAACCGGGAGACACGGGACTACGTGGTCAGTTCCTACAAGTTACATTGGTCCCGTACGAGGTGTTCGTGTCTTTTACGGGTCCGTCTGGAGGCTGGTTTGAATTTTCACCCTTTAACGGCTTGTTTTTAAGTGTAAGTGTTGATTTTCGTAAATTATCATCATATTATCAAACTAGGAGACCCGGGACTACGCGGTCAGTTCCTATAAGTTACATTGGTCCCGTACGAGGTGTTCGTGCCTCTTACGGGTCCGTTTGGGGGCTGGTTTGGGTTTTCACCCTTTAATGGCTTGTTTTTAAGTTTAAGTGTTGTGTGACACCCCGCCTAATTAAATACCGGGCGATCACTCCTTTATTCAATTAAAATCAAGGTGAACAGTTGGTTCATTCTTAGCATCACTGTCGTAAAAATAACTTTTCCAATTTTAACACCCTAATTAATTAAGCTAAGTGTCAAAACTATTTTTCGACATTACTTTCCAAATCTTTATTTTATAAACCAAGATTTAAATCTTTACAACAATTCAATATTAAGGAATCACATCACAATAATCCTGGAACATATAATCCAAATAATTTAAACATTCAACAACTAAATCCCAACATTAAAACTTAAAGTAAAAACATCCAGACAGTAATAAATCCCAAGATGACAAAACTAGAAATAACTGAATCATAATGTCCAAATAAACAACTGAATAATGGAAGGGCGACACATGCCCCACTAAATGAATATGCTAGGAGTGGAGTCAAATAAATGAAGACGTCTAAGCAAGAGGCCTACAACTCCCACCTAAGCTGCAGCGCGTTCCTTCCAAAGGATCCTATGCAAGACGCCCCTGTGGCTGGGCACCTGTAATATATACATATATATACAAGAGAGAAAGAGAAATAGAAATAGGTCAGAGCCCGATAGTGTAGATGATTTAAAATTTGTTTAGCAAGTATTTAAAATGTTTACAGGCCAATGCAACAACATATTAGTGCGGCACTCTCTTGAGAAATTCTCACCTCTATCCTAATGTGCACGCCTATCGCACTAATCTTCCCAACGGATTATCTTATCTTATATCGCACTAAACTTCCCAATGGTTTAACTTATCTTAGGTTAGTCGTAAGATTCAAAACTGAACAATATAATGGTTTAAGAGGAAAACTTTATTCAGTAACAAAGCTCTCATCTTAACTTTATTTATTAATAAAGTTTCCCAGTGTCATGTTATACTTTTTCAAAACAAGTATTTTCAAATTCGAGTCATTATACATGTCTTACTTATCATAACACAGTAGACAGTTCCAAATTTCAGAATTTTATATATATATTAAATACTCGTATAATATATATATTCTAACAGCACCCCACATAAAAATTATGGTGCGTGCATACTCTGCTATCCAATCCCCGTATCTCTCGTACTAAGGGAAATACAAGTTCGGAGTCACTCTCGAACTGTATTAACACATACACAAACAATATTGAGGCGAAACATAGATTCCAAGTCTCTAAGAGGATAGCACATGCCCCCACGTCTCTTAGGACCGTCTGAACTATCGATTCGATAGCCTGTACCAAGGATTTCTATCTTCTAGGGTACGAGTCAATATCCCCCATAAAAGTCCCATCGAGATAAGACTGTCCCAGCGCGGTAACCTCAGGGATAGCAAGTAGCGCGGGCACGATTTTCACACATAGATAGTATATGCATAAACACAGTCATATAACTATACTAATATTACCATATCAAATTAGGTACATCTCAATTCCCATAATTACGACATTTGTCCTTATTTCTCATTATTTAGTTCTCACGTATGACCGTTCATTTCTTACTTAAATTTGAGGGATCATACCAACTTATTACGTAACACTCATGGACTTTATCCTCCTAAGCGTAGAATTCAGTAGGTACTCATCTAATTTCCAACGTAACTATTTTACGCTTCTATCCCCTTAATACACAATTTCATCATCCCTTATATGTAAATATCCCAAAAATACAACTCTCGTCTTACATTAAAGGTCCCATAATTATTTATAAGTCCTACTGGTCTTCTTCATCTCCCAAAATATTTTAACAAGGGTGTCCAAGGATTATTTCTCATTAAATTGAATTCAACTAATTTAAAAAGGGAAATATGAGTCTGCCAGAAGGGGTCGGTCGATCGAGGGTTGGGGCTCGATCGATCGAAGCTCTTGGCTCGATCGATCGAAGCTCTTGGCTCGATCGATCGATCAAGCAGGTATGGCGAATTCTGCAGTTGACCAGTTACGGGTTCTATCACATAACCTCATCCAAATCCAAAATTTTCATTCCTAATCACCCAAAAATTTGTACTACTAATAGTATAAACCCATTTCATACATCTTTTACGTAAAGCATGCAAATTTCTATTAATAACCATGGATTAACTGGCCAAAATTCATGTAAATCTCAAGAACCCTAGAAATCTCTTTAACATGGTTCTAATCAGTCCTTTTCCAGAATTTTCTTCTTCTAAAACATCATAATCTTGTGGTTTAATCCTCTACATGTGAAGGGGTTTCCATATTTACATTCAAATCATTACTACATGCGATTTCCTATCTCAAATTTGGGTTTTCTTCCATAAAACTCATCCTAATCATCCCTAGACTAACATGAGTGATGCATTAACGAAAATAAGCAAGATAAACACTTGCCTGGGATTTTCAAAGTTCTGATTTGATGACGAATTTGGTGTTGTTGCGTTCCCCGTCGCGCGATCTACGCGTTGGTGGTGGTGGCGGTGCAACCGGGTGAATCGTTGGCCTTGGATTGCTTGGAAAGCCTTCCCCTTTCCTCTCCTATGGCCGTTCTAATGTTTTGAGTCTGATAACCCTAAATGACTATTCCAAATTGCTGATATAGTTTAATAATTTTCGTGGGTTTAATTACCCAAAAATGCAAAATGACCAAAATGCCCTCCCGGGGTGTTAAATAGGCCTAAAAACGCCCCGAGACCCAAACTAAACCCCCAAGTACACTTTTCTGACTATCTTGACCCTTTCGGACACTTTGGCGCACTCAAGACGACCATACGAGCAACTTATAATATATTCACTTTTATTCATCAATATTTAGTCCCGACGCGACACAGGCGCGTCCCGACTCAAATTTCTAAAATTGTCATTTTATTCACTCGTGACATTTAATATAACCAATATTATATATTACTTTGCTCATTAGTAATATTCAACAAATTTCCCATAATTACTAACTCTCATCACGTTAATAATTATAACATAATTAATTTCCGGATTTATATTAAATAATTAATTCGCATTAAATTTAATACATCCCCAAATTAAGATAGCATAAAAATACGGGGTATTACAAACTTCCCCCCTAATAACGGAATTTCGTCCCGAAATTCAAAATATAAGGCATACCTGGTAAAAATAAATCTGGGTATCTCTCGCGCATGTCTGCCTCACGTTCCCAAGTGGATTCCTCCACATTATGATGCTCCTACTGGACCCGTACAAGTGGAACTACCTTCGACCTCAATCTCCTCTCGCAATGGTCTAGGATAGCCACCGGTCTCTCCTCGTAAGAGCTTTCAGGCTGTAAGTTTATCTCATCTATCGCGATGTGAGTATGGGCCATATCATCCTGAAGATATCGTCTTAACGACGAGATGTGGAATACATCGTGAATGCGATGTAAATGCGCTGGCAGTCCCAATCTGTATGCTAATAGCCCAATCCTCTCGATAATGGGAAATGGTCCCACGTACCTCGGGGCCAATTTCCCTTTCTTCCAGAACCTCGTCACTCCTTTCATGGGAGATACACGTAGTAACACTTGGTCCCCCACATTAAACTCTTGGAAGAACCGTTTCGCATCGACGTAGCTTTTCTGCCTGTCCTGGGCTACTCGAATGCGACTCCTGATCATCTCAATCCTCGTTGAGGTTTCCTGAATCACCTCTGGTCCTAGCAACTTGTTATCCCCCACCTCGAGCCAACAAGTTAGGGAACGACAAGGCCTGCCATACAAAGACTCAAATGGAGCCATGTCAATCGTGAACTGATAAGAGTTATTATAAGCAAACTCTACCAGTGGAAGATGTGGCTCCCAACCTCCTCCAAAATCAAGAACACACATGCGTAGCATATCCTCCAACATCTGATTAGTACGCTCTGTCTGTCCATCTGTCTGTGGGTGATAAGCTGAACTCAGTCTCAACTCAGTACCCATAGCCTCCTGAAAGCTCTCCCAGAAACGCGACACGAAAATCTTGTCTCTATCTGAAACAATATTCAGGGGCACCCCATGTAATCTGACAATCTCAGTAATGAATAACTGAGCATACTGACCCGTGGTATAGTCTGTCCGCACCGGTAGAAAATGAGCCACCTTGGTCAAAAGGTCTACAATCACCCAGATAGAGTCATGGCCCCGCTGTGATGTCGGCAACCCTGTAATAAAATCCATGGAAATACTTTCCCACTTCCACGCGGGTACTTCCAATGGATGAAGAAACCCCGACGGCTTCTGATGGTCCACCTTTACTAGCTGGCAGGTAGAACACTTGGACACGAACTCAGCGATGCCCTTCTTCATCCCACTCCACCAGTATTGCCGCCTCATATCCTGGTACATCTTATCTCCTCTAGGATGCACCGCAAATCGGGACCCGTGAGACTGGTTCATCACTGCATGACGTAATTCTGCTCCTTCTGGAATCACCAATCTCCCATTAAACCTCAAACCCCCATCAGAACTAACAGAATAGGACTCAGCACCCTCAGCTAAGAGTCGTACAATCTGCTCCTGGCAAAACGGGTATGCGGTCTGTGCCTGTATCACCCTCGTAACAATCTCGGGTGTCACTGTCATAACAGATATAAAGGAACGGGCTATTGCGTCCTGGTGGCCTAACTCCTTCCACTTTACTTTCCATACGTCCGCTACCCCGTCTACCGGTCTACGGCTCAACGCATCAGCAACTACGTTGGCCTTCCCCGGATGGTACTATATGTTGAACTCATAGTCCTTCACAAACTCTAACCATCTGCGCTGAAACATATTCAGCTCTCGCTGAGTGAACAGGTACTGCAGTGACTTGTGGTCTGTGAACAAGCGGAATTTCTCCCCCAACAAATAGTGTCTCCATATCCTCAATGCAAAAATGACCGCTGCTAACTCCAGGTCGTGGGTGGGGTAATTCTTCTCATGAGGCTTAAGCTTGCGGGAGGCAAAAGCTATAGCTTTCTCTTCCTGCTGAAGTACTCCCCCAAGTCCCCGTAAAGAGGCATCAATGTAAACCAGGTACTCCACACCCGGCTTCGGTAAAGCTAGGACTGGTGCTGAAGTAAGCTTGTCTTTCAGCTCGTCGAAAGCCAATTGACAAGCATCATCCCAAACATATGGTACCCCTTTGTGAGTCAAGTTCGTCAATGGACCCGCTATTTTGGAGAATCCTCAAATGAATATCCTGTAATATCCGGCTAACCCCAAGAAACTTCGCACTTCCGTCGGTGTCGTGGGTTGTCCCCACTCCCTCACCGCTGACACTTTACTCGGGTCAACTGCTATCCCCTGCTCCAAAACAACATGCCCCAAGAACTGTACTTCTCGCAACCAGAATCCGCACTTCTCGTACTTAGCATACAACTGATGCTCTCGTAGAGTCTGAAGAACCTGTCTCAAGTGCTCGGCATGCTCCTCCTCGGAGTGTGAATATATCAAAATGTCGTCTATGAAGACGATGACAAACTGATCCAAGAACTCTCTGAACACTCGGTTCATTAAGTCCATGAACACGGCTGGAGCATTTGTGAGGCCAAATGGCATCACCCTGAACTCATAGGACCCATATCTCGTCAAGAAAGCAGTCTTTGAAACATCCTGCTCCCTAATACGTAGCTGATGGTACCCCGACCTCAGATCTATCTTCGAAAAGAAAGTTGCTCCCCTCGGCTAGTCGAACAAATCATCGATTCGAGGCAATGGATACTTATTCCGTATCGTGACCTTGTTCAACTCCCGGTAGTCCACACATAGCCTCAGTGAACCATATATCTTCTTCACAAATAGAACTGGAGCGCCCCAAGGTGAGGTACTCTGCGAATGAAGCCCTGACCTAATAGCTGCTCTATCTGATCTCGTAACTCTCGCATCTCGGCCGGAGCCATACAGTATGGAGCGCGTGCTATCGGTCTAGTATTCGGTAATAAATCTATGACAAAGTCTATCTCTCGATTGGGGGTAGGCCTGGTATCTCCTGAAATACATCAGAATACTCACGAACAATTGGAATCGAGTCTAAGGGAATCACAACCTCCTTAGAGGTATCCTCCTCTATGTAATACAAATGAGCGGTCGAGCCTCCCTCTGGGCGAGGCATCACCACTACAAACATCTCTTGCCCCGGAATGGCAAAGACAATACTCCCACCGAAACAATCAATCATGGCTCTGTAAGCTGCGAGCCAATCCATACCGATAATAACGTCATGCTCATGCATATCTAAGACTAACATGTCTGCAGGTAATACCAAGCTACCAATCTCTACCCCCACTCCCCGGCATATAAAGAAAATAAGCGACCCACTCCCCAGTGGTGAGTCTACACACATCACCGTGCTCTCTGCTGTGGCTAACAACCCTAAGGCCTTCGCAAAATGCGTAGCTATAAAACAGTGCATCGCCCCAGTATCAAACAAAACTCGACCCATAGTACCATGGATAGGAAACATACCCTCAATCGCGGGTGGTGCCTGTGGAGCTACTTCCTGGTGGACGTTATAGACACGTCCATACTGTAACTGCCCCTGCTGCACTAGAGCTACTGGAACGGCTGGTAGGGCTGGTACTTGAGCTGGGGATGGGAGGGAAGCTGGAAAAAGTGGCCTCTGTGGCCCATTACGGGCACCCTGCTGCTGTGGGCCCCTCTCTCCCTCTGGACAATCCTGGCGCCTATGGCCATGCTTGCCGCACCCAAAACATCGGCCTTTGAAATTACCTCCCCTCTGACCCTGCTGACCACGGCCCTACTGGCCGTTACCACCCCGCCACTGGCCCTGTTGGCCCTGGTGAAAGCGCTGTTGGTCCGGTTGGCCCTGCTGTCGGTGTTGGCCTTGTTGGACCTGCCTATAACCCCCAAATCCCTGTCTGGAATCACCTGAACGGGATCGCTTAGCAGGGTCCCCCCGGTGGGAACTCTTCTCGTGCTGACGAGTCTGTCCTTGAGATGTCGGTGCTCCACTAGCACTACTACCCCCGGTCCTGCCCTGCTGGCCGGACTCTCCTGCTCTCTTGCTTCCCTGCAGATGGAAGCTATGATCCTGGCAATGTAGTAAAGCAGCATTGAGTACATTTGTGAAAGTACTCAGAGATAGATTCCCTATAAGGTGCTGACGGATCCTCCAAGCTAACCCGTCCATAAACAGCATTATCTTCTTACCCTCAGTGGGTGCCTCATCTGGCACTATGGTGAGAAGTCTCGTGAACTCCTCCTCATACTCAGCAACGGTAGAATTCTCCTATTTCAAGTTCAGTAGTTTTTGCCTCATCTCAGTCTGCACGGCGGGTGGAAAGTACTTGCGGTCAAACCGCTCCCAAAATGACTGAATCAGGATCGTGTCCCTCTCCTCCAAGGTGGTGGTGGACTCCCACCACTGCAAAGCGCCCCCACTAGCTTAAAGGAAGCCAACAACTGTTTATGCACGTCTGTGCACTCATACATACGAAGATGCCGCTGGATATCTTTCTTCCATTGGCTGACGATGATGATATCTGAACTACCCGAGAACTCAGGGGGATGCGCCTTCTGAAAAGCATCCCTAACCCGCTCCCATGCAGATGGAAGCTACGCAGGTACTGGCGCCACTGCCTGAATCTGGGGTGGAGCCTGCTGAACCACCGCTAGCGCGACATTCACCGCCTGAGCAACAATAGCAGCTACCTCATTAGCATTCATTGTACCCTGTGTCGGAGCTGCTGGCTGCTCGGCTTGGGCACGCCTATCCTTTGGTGCACGTCTCGGAGGCATCTGAAACGTGAAGAAATTCATTAGTCTACAGTCATTATCCAATCTCAAATAGCTGAAGACATAAACGTAAAAGCAAGAATACAACAATCCTAAAATAGGGCTCTATAGCAAAAATGTTAAGCTGAAAGCGAAATAAGCCGTACAGATCCTATGGACACTAGAACCTGATGCTCTGATACCACCTGTGACACCCCGCCTAATTAAATACCAGGCGATCACTCCTTTATTAAATTAAAATCAAGGTGAACAGTTGGTTCATTCTTAGCATCACTGTCGTAAAAATAACTTTTCCAATTTAAACACCCTAATTTATTAAGCTAAGTGTCAAAACTATTTTTAGACATTAATTTCCAAATTTTTATTTTATAAACCAAGATTTAAATCTTTACAACAATTCAATATTAAAGAATCACACCACAATAATCCTGGAACATATAATCCAAATAATTTAAACATTCAACAACTAAATCCCAACATTAAAACTTAAAGTAAAAACATCCAGACAGTAATAAATCCCAAGATGACAAAACTAGAAATAACTGAATCACAATGTCCAAATAAACAACTGAATAATGGAAAGGGTGACACATGCCCCACTAAATGAATATGCTAGGAGTGGAGTCAAATAAATGAAGACGTCTAAGCAAGAGGCCTGCAACTCCCACCTAAGCTGCAGCGCGTTCCTTCCAAAGGATCCTATGCAAGACGCCCCTGTGGCTGGGCACCTGTAATATATACATATATATACAAGAGAGAAAGAGAAATAGAAACGGGTCAGAGCCCGATAGTGTAGATGATTTAAAATTTGTTTAGCAAGTATTTAAAATGTTTACAGGCCAATGCAACAACATATTAGTGCGGCACTCTCTTGAGAAATTCTCACCTCTCTCCTAATGTGCACGCCTATCGCACTAATCTTCCCAACGGATTATCTTATCTTATATCGCACTAAACTTCCCAATGGTTTAACTTATCTTAGGTTACTCGTAAGATTCAAAACTGAACAATATAATGGTTTAAGAGGAAAATTTTATTCAGTAACAAAGCTCTCATCTTAACTTTATTTATTAATAAAGTTTCCCAGTGTCATGTTACACTTTTTCAAAACAAGTATTTTCAAATTCGAGTCATTATACATGTCTTACTTATCATAACACAGTAGACAGTTCCAAATTTCAGAATTTCATATATATATTAAATACTCGTATAATATATATATTCTAACAGCACCCCACATAAAAATTATGGTGCGTGCATACTCTGCTATCCAATCCCCGTATCTCTCGTACTAAGGGAAATACAAGTTCGGAGTCACTCTCGAACTGTATTAACACATACACAAACAATATTGAGGCGAAGCATAGATTCCAAGTCTCTAAGAGGATAGCACATGCCCCCACGTCTCTTAGGACCGTCTGAACTATCGATTCGATAGCTTGTACCAAGGATTTCTATCTTCTAGGGTACGAGTCAATATCCCCCATAAAGGTCCCATCGAGATAAGACTGTCCCAGCGCGGTAACCTCAGGGATAGCAAGTAGCGCGTGCACAATTTTCACACATAGATAGTATATGCATAAACATAGTCATATAACTATACTAATATTACCATATCAAATTAGGTACATCTGAATTCCCATAATTACGACATTTGTCCTTATTTCTCATTATTTAGTTCTCACGTATGATCGTTCATTTCTTACTTAAATTTGAGGGATCATACCAACTTATTACGTAACACTCATGGACTTTATCCTCCTAAGCGTAGAATTCAGTAGGTACTCATCTAATTTCCAACGTAACTATTTTATGCTTCTCTCCCCTTAATACACAATTTCATCATCCCTTATATGTAAATATCCCAAAAATACAACTCTCGTCTTACATTAAAGGTCCCATAATTATTTATAAGTCCTACTGGTCTTCTTCATCTCCCAAAATATTTTAACAAGGGTGTCCAAGGATTATTTCTCATTAAATTGAATTCAACTAATTTAAAAAGGGAAATATGAGTCTGCTAGAAGGGGTCGATCGATCGAGGGTTGGGGCTCGATCGATCGAACCTTCGATCGATCGAAGCTCTTGGCTCGATCGATCGATCAAGCAGGTATGGCGAATTCTGCAGTTAACCAGTTACGGGTTCTATCACATAACCTCATCCAAATCCAAACTTTTCATTCCTAATCACCCAAAAATTTGTACTACTAATAGTATAAACCCATTTCGTACATCTTTTACGTAAGGCATGAAAATTTCCATTAATAACCACGGATTAACAACCCAAAATTCATGTAAATCTCAAGAACCCTAGAAATCTCTTTAACATGGTTCTAATCAGTCCTTTTCTAGAATTTTCTTCTTCTAAAACATCATAATTTCGTGGTTTAATCCTCTACATGTGAAGGGGTTTCCAGATTTACATTCAAATCATTACTACATGCAATTTCCTATCTCAAATTTGGGTTTTCTTCCATAAAACTCATCCTAATCATCCCTAGACTAACATGAGTGATGCATTAACGAAAATAGGCAAAATAAACACTTGCCTGGGATTTTCAAAGTTCTGACTTGATGACGAATTTGGTGTTGTTGCGTTCCCCGTCGCGCGATCTACGCGTTGGTGGTGGTGGCGGTGCAACCGGGTGAATCGTTGGCCTTGGATTGCTTGGAAAGCCTTCTCCTTTCCTCTCCTATGGTCGTTCTAATGTTTTGAGTCTGATAACCCTAAATGACTATTCCAAATGGCTGATATAGTTTAATAATTTCAGTGAGTTTAATTACCCAAAAATGCAAAATGACCAAAATGCCCTCCCGGGGTGTTAAATAGGCCTAAAAACGCCCCGAGACCCAAACTAAACCCCCCGAGTAAACTTTTCTGACTATCTCGACCCTTCCGAACACTTTGCCGCACTCAAAACGATCATACGAGTAACTTATAATATATTCACTTTATTCATCAATATTTAGTCCCGACGCGACACGGACGCGTCCCGACTCAAATTTCCAAAATTGTCATTTTATTCACTCGTGACATTTAATATAACAAATATTATATATTACTTTGCTCATTAGTAATATTCAACAAATTTCCCATAATTACTAACTCTCATCACGTTAATAATTATAACATAATTAATTTCCAGATTTATATTAAATAATTAATTCGCATTAAATTTAATAAATCCCCAAATTAATATAGCATAAAAATACGGGGTATTACATGTTGATTGTTGCAAATTATCGTCATATTCTCAAACCGGGAGACCCGGGACTATGCGGTCAGTTCTTACAAGTTACATTGGTCCCGTGCGAGGTCTTCGTGCCTCTTACGGGTCCGTTTGGGCGCTGGTTTGGGTTTTCACCCTTTAACGGCTTGTTTTTAAGCCTAAGTGTTGATTTTTGTGAATTATCATCATATTCTCAAATCGGGAGACCCGGGACTACGCGATCAGTTCCTACAAGTTACATTGGTCTCGTGCGAGGTGTTCGTGCCTCTTACGGGTCCGTTTGGGGGCTGGTTTGGGTTTTCACCCTTTAACGGCTTATTTTTAAGTTTAAGTGTTGCTTTTTGAAAATTATCGTCATATTCTCAAACCGGGAGACTCGGGACTATGCGGTGAGTTCCTACAAGTTACATTGGTCCCGTGCGAGGTGTTCGTGCCTCTTAC
This sequence comes from Sambucus nigra, assembly GCA_949130495.1. Taxonomy (NCBI): domain Eukaryota; kingdom Viridiplantae; phylum Streptophyta; class Magnoliopsida; order Dipsacales; family Adoxaceae; genus Sambucus; species Sambucus nigra. The sequence goes on from OX422218.1 coordinate 150,751,785, forward strand.
GGGTCTGTTTGGGGGCTGATTTGGGTTTTCAACCTTTAACGGCTTATTTTTAAGTTTAAGTGATGATTTTTGCGAATTATCGTCATATTCTCAATCCGGAAGACCCGGGACTACGCGATGAGTTCCTACAAGTTACATTGGTCCCGTACGAGGTGTTCATGCCTCTTACGGGTCCGTTTGGGGACTGGTTTGGGTTTTCACCCTTTAACGACTTGTTTTTAAGTTTAAGTGTTGATTTTCGCGAATTATTGTCATATTCTCAAACCAAGAGACCCAGGACTACGCGGTGAGTTCCTACAAGTTACATTGGTCCCGTGCGAGGTGTTCGTGCCTCTTACGGGGTCGTTTGGGGGTTGGTTTGAATTTTCACCCTTTAACGGCTTGTTTTTAAGTTAAGTGTTGATTTTACAAATTATCATCATATTCTCAAATCGGGAGACCCGAGACTACACGATCAGTTCCTAGAAGTTACATTGGTCCCGTGTGAGGTGTTCGTGCCTCTTACGGGTCCGTTTGGGGGCTGGTTTGTGTTTTCACCCTTTAACGGCTTATTTTTAAGTTTAAGTGTTGATTTTTGCGAACTACCATCATATTCTCAAACCGGGAGACCCGAGACTACGCGGTCAGTTCCTATAAGTTACATTGGTCTCGTGCGAGGTGTTCGTGCCTCTTACGGGATCGTTTGGGGGCTGGTTTGGATTTTAACCCTTTAACGACTTGTTTTTAAGTCTAAGTGTTATTTTTGCAAATTATCGTCACATTCTCAAATCAGGAGACCCGGGACTACGCGGTCAGTTCCTACAAGTTACATTGGTCCCGTGCGAGGTGTTCGTGCCACTTACAGGTCCGTTTGGGGGTTGGTTTAGGTTTTCACCCTTTAACGGCTTGTTTTTAAGTTTAAGTGTTAATTTTTGAAAATTATCATCATATTCTCAAATCGGGAGACCCGGGACTACGCGGTCAGTTTCTACAAGTTACATTAGTCCCATGCGAGGTGTTCGTGCCTCTTACGGCGTCGTTTAGGGGCTGGTTTGGATTTTCACCCTTTAGCGGCTTGTTTTTAAGTTTAAGTGTGATTTTTACAAATTATCATCATATTTTCAAACCGGGAGACACGGGACTACGTGGTCAGTTCCTACAAGTTACATTGGTCCCGTGCGAGGTGTTCGTGTCTTTTACGGGTCCGTCTGGAGGCTGGTTTGAATTTTCACCCTTTAACGGCTTGTTTTTAAGTGTAAGTGTTGATTTTCGCAAATTATCATCATATTATCAAACTAGGAGACCCGGGACTACGCGGTCAGTTCCTATAAGTTACATTGGTCCCGTGCGAGGTGTTCGTGCCTCTTACGGGTCCGTTTGGGGCCTGGTTTGGGTTTTCACCCTTTAACGGCTTGTTTTTCAGTTTAAGTGTTGATTGTTGCGAATTATCATCATATTCTCAAATCGGGAGACCCGGGACTATGCGATCAGTTCCTACAAGTTACTAGGGGTGGACAAAAAAAAGACCGACCCGATTGACCCGGACAAAAAAAGACCTACCCAATTGGACCGGACCGGACCAAACCCATTTTTGTAGGCTTTTTTATAAATCGGTCCTAATTCGGTCCTAAATGAAGAGACCCGAAATATTCGGTTCGGTCTAAAATATCCATTATAAATTCGGTCTTAAGACCAGAGCGGACCGTTTAATTTAATATTATATAATATATATTAATTTTATATAAATATACCATATACTAAATACCAAAACCCTAAACTTGACTTAACCTTTCAATATATCCATTATAACGCACGGCCGCTCCTCACTTTTCCTCACTCTCTTTCTCTAATAAAACAACTCTCCTCACTTTTCCTCACTCTCTCTCTCCACTCCAACTCTCCGATCGATCACCATAGCCACCACCATGAACACACGATCCCATCATAGCCACGCCCACGGTAGCCCAAAACAAATGGCCACAGCAGCTGATCCGACGCACCTCGCCTCCACAGCAGCCGATCCAACGCACCTCGCCTCCACGCCCACGGTAATATTCTGATTTGATTTCCATTTTTTGGTTCTTAACAACAAACCCAACTGATTTCAATTTTTTTGGTTCTTATTAACGACGCACGACGACAACACCAGTTTTTTGTTTGCTTCAGTTTTTGACTTTTGGTTCAGTTTTTGACAACACCATTTTTTGCTTCAGTTTTTTACAAACCCACCCAACTGATTTCAGTTTACATGCAAACCGAACTGATTTCAGTTTTTGACAACACCATTTACAAACCCGTTACCCAACTGATTTCAGTTTTTGACAAACGCTCAAGGGTTTGCTTAGGTTTGTTGTAACCCACATTTTTCTTAGGTTTGTTTCAGGGTAAACCCATTTGTACCTCTGTTTTTGCAACTCTTTTTTTTTGTTACAGTTAGTTCATATAACATTTATAAATTGTAACTTTGTAAGGTTTAAAAAAGTAAATAAATGTAAATGTGGACCGATTATTAACCGAACCGGACCGAAAATAGCCTAGACCGAATAAATAGGCTAAACCGATTAAATCGGTCCAAATACGGTCTTCTCAAATATAGGACCGAATAATTCGGTCCGACACCTAAAATGACAAAAAACCGGACCGGACCGGACCGCGCCCACCCCTACAAGTTACATTGGTCCCATGCGAGGTGTTCGTGCCTCTTACGGGTCCGTTTGGGGTCTGGTTTGGGTTTTCACCCTTTAACGACTTATTTTTAAGTCTAAGTGTTGATTTTTGTGAATTATCGTCATATTCTCAAATTGGGAGACCCGAGACTACGCGGTCAGTTCCTACAAGTTACATTGGTCTCGTGCGAGGTGTTCGTGCCTCTTACGGGTCCGTTTGGGGACTGGTTTGGGTTTTCACCCTTTAACGGCTTGTTTTTAAGTCTAAGTGTTGATTTTTATGAATTATCGTCATATTCTCAAATCGGGAGACCCGGGACTACGCGATCAGTTCCTACAAGTTACATTGGTCCCGTGCGAGGTGTTCGTGCCTCTTACGGGTCCGTTTGGGGGCTGGTTTGGGTTTTCACCCTTTAACGGCTTGTTTTTAAGTTTAAGTGTTGATTTTTGCAAATTATCATCATATTCTCAAACCCGGAGACTCGGGACTATGCGGTGAGTTCCTACAAGTTACATTGGTCCCGTGCGAGGTGTTCGTGCCTCTTGCGGGTCCGTTTTGGGGCTGGTTTGGGTTTTCACCCTTTAACGGCTTATTTTTAAGTTTAAGTGATGATTTTTGCAAATTATCGTCATATTCTCAAACTGAGAGACCCGGGACTACGCGGTCAGTTCCTACAAGTTACATTTGTCCCGTGCGAGGTGTTTGTGCCTCTTACGGGTCCGTTTGGGGGCTGGTTTGGGTTTTCACCCTTTAACGGCTTGTTTTTAAGTTTAAGTGTTGATTTTTACGAATTATCGTCATATTCCCAAATCGGGAGACCCAGGACTACGCGGTGAGTTCCAACAAGTTACATTGGTCCCGTGCGAGGTGTTCGTGCCTCTTACGAGGTCGTTTGGGGGTTGGTTTTAATTTTCACCCTTTAATGACTTGTTTTTTAGTCTAAGTGTTTTTTTTCAAATTATCATCATATTCTCAAACCGGGAGACCCGAGACTACGCGGTCAGTTTCTACAAGTTGCATTGGTCCCGTGCGAGGTGTTCGTGCCTCTTACAGGTCCGTTTGGGGGCTGGTTTGGGTTTTCACCCTTTAACGGCTTATTTTTAAGTTTAAGTGTTGATTTTTACAAATTATCGTCATATTCTCAAAACAGGAGACCCGGGATCTTACGAGTCCGTTTGGGGGCTGGTTTGGGTTTTCACCCTTTAACGGCTTGTTTTTAAGTTTAAGTGTTGATTTTTGCAAATTATCGTCATATTCTCAAATCGGGAGACCCGGGACTGCGCGGTCAGTTCCTGTAAGTTACATTGGTCCCGTGCGAGGTGTTCGTACCTCTTACGGGTCCGTTTGGGGGCTAGTTTGGATTTTCACCCTTTAACGGCTTGTTTTTAAGTTTAAGTGTTGATTTTTGCAAATTATCGTCATATTATCAAACCGGGAGACCCGGGACTACGCGGAGAGTTCCTACAAGTTACATTGGTCACGTGGGTGTTCGTGCCTCTTATGGGGTCGTTTCGGGGCTGGTGTGAATTTTCACCCTTTAACGGCTTATTTTTAAGTCTAAGTGTTATTTTTTCAAATTATCGTCATATTCTCAAACCGGGAGACCCGGAACTACGCGGTCAGTTCGTACGCGGGACTACCCTAATTGTGAATCTTCTCCATGATCTAAGAGAAAAGCTAATTGTCAAATTCAACCCACCCCACCCATATATATACATAAAACATTTAAAAAAACGCTAGGGAAGCAGTGGGAGGGGAGGGGTGACTCAACGGGCATTAGCACCTGATAAGGAAACCGAGTGTAGATTAATGTTCTGCGTCTTTTTACTTCATTGCTAAAATTCCAAAAGAAATATATGCATATATTTGCAAACTTTAATTCTAAAATTCCAAAAGAGCTACAATAGAAATTTTATGAAGTTTGCAAATATATGCATAGATTAATGTTTTGCGTCTTTTTACTTCATATCTGCATATATGCTTGCAGATATATGCATATATGATTGCATATATGCAGCATATATGCATATATCCTTGCATATATGCACATATATGCATATATGCAAGCACATATGCAGATATATGCATATATGTTGCATATATGCAATCATATACGCATATATGCTTTCATATATGCAGATATATGCATATATGTGCATATATGCAATCATATATGCAGATATATGCATATATGCATCATATATGCAATCATATATGCACATATAGCAGCTTTCATATATGCACATATATGCATATATGCACATCGCATTTACAATAAAAACACATCGCATATAGCAGCTATAGCTGGTATATAGCAGTTATAGTAGCTATATAACAACTATAGCAGCTATATAGCAGCTATATAGAAGCTATAACAGTTATAGCTGGTATATAGCAGCTATAGAAACTATATAGAAGCTATAGCTGGTATATAGCAGCAATATATCAAAAATAAGTTAGGTTTGATTCTTCTCGTGCCTAATCTATAAGTTAGGTAAATGAATTACTACTGTGTACAATTCAGCAACTGACTAAACAGAGTAGTGAGGACAAATCAGTCATGACAAATCTATACAGTAGCTATAGCTGGTATTCAATGAGAGTTAAAAAGTTGATGAAAACTCACAAAATGCATATTCAATGTTGTTACTTGTCAGAAAAGAAACTAGGTGAAAATTAGGTGGATTCCGATGTTGTTAGAGATTTTAATCAAGCCATTGATGACTGTGGCTTACTGAATTTGGGGTTTATAGGAACCATATGGGAACTCCTAGTGGTCCTCACTCTTCTCTCATACTAGCATCCTTAATATGAATATAATTTGTTCGAATCATGATTCATTGCTAGTGTCTGTGAAAACTGAGTTCAACATCATTCCTAAAGCGTTTAAATTTTAATCTATGTGGTGCAACCATCATGATTTTTTTGACGTGGTCAAATCTTCATGATGTGGGGAGGTTCGGGCTCTAGTCATAAGGAAATTCTCTATTAAAGTGCAAAGACTTAACGATGTCTTCAAAACATAGAACAAGAACAATTTTTGTGACATATTCCAATTAGTTAATGATTTGGAAGATGAAGTTCTTAAAAGCGAGGTGGATTATGAAGGATGTAAAAGTGATTCAAAGAGAGTTAGTCTTCAAGATTGCATAGCTAAACTATTAATGGCCCTTAATAGTAAAGAGATATATTAGAAGGGGATCCTATTTATTTCCCTAAGTCTATTTCTCATTCCTGAAAATTCTTTTAGTCGAGGGCTGAATAAAATATTTCCGCAAGTCTATTTCAAAGTGATGAGTTAATGTATGTAGACTAAGTTACTGAGGAATTAAATTGCTGTCCAATAATCTATCCTGATTTTTCTTTTCTTTGGGATATTCTCACCAAGGAGATTGTTTGTCGTGATACTAAAAGAGGGGGGGGGGATATATTATATGGATTATTTCATTCTTGGTAGAGTTAATAATATGCAACATTCGTTGGATGTCAATCATAAGGGGATCAGTTGTGGCATCACCGTCTGGGGCATCCTTCTTTTGGCCAAATGTGATGCGTCATGTTTAAAGAATGATTTGCATACAAAATATTTCTAAAATAATAAAATTTACATTGAATTTGGCCCCAACCAATAAGACGCCAATGCTTCTCAACCAAAAATACTTATACGAATGAGAAGCTATAACGAATTTTGAGAAGGTTCAATCAATTGATCCATATATGGTCACCTATATGAATGACTATGCAATGCTTTTAAAGCTCAAGTCTGGTCACTCAAAGTTGAAGTTTCCACAAATCACAAAAAGCTAAAAATGGATTAAATTAAAGAGTGATGATTTCTTAACTCTTTTTTACCACTAGAGAGAAACACGTTGGGCAAAATAGGATCTCACAGCCCACAATGAAATAAGCATATAATATAAACATGAAAATTATTAAAGACATACCCAAATCATGAAATAATCTTATAATCTAACAAAAATAATGAGAAAGGGAAAGAGAGACTCACAACCCATAATGGCAAAACAGGATCTCGACCGGTAACGATGAGCCATACCCAACCATAGCTAATAAAGTTTTGAATAGCACCAATAAGAAGCGCCACAATGGCAAAAACTCGCACAATATGCTAGCGAGGAAGCCAACACTGACCACAAAATTATACACGCATACAAAATCTCAACAACAAACATTTCCATTAAAAAAAACACTTTCTCCAACAACACAGATCACAAAATTTCAATCTTACCTCAAAAATAAAAATTGTATATTAACTTATATCCCCATCAAGCAATTGAAACCAAAATATCCCAAATTAGGTATTCCTAAAATGCCCAGATCACAAAATCTCAATATCAAAACTACATTTCAAAGATTTGGTCAGAGTTTACCTTGATTCGGAGCTTTTCTCAGTGGCCAAACACGATGGAGTTGCTACCTTTGGTCGATTGAAGTCTCAGTGGCCAAAATCGATCGGAGGGTTTTTATCGGTGGAGGTTTTTTACCGACGAGAGAGAGTATGGAAGAAAGAGCTATCCAGAAAGAGAGAGAAAGAGCTGGACGGAGATAGATACAGAGAGAGAGAGATGGACGGAGAGAGAGAGAGAGAGAGAGAGGCGAGAGCGCCAATGAGATGAAAGAGAGACGGGCTTGAGCGGGAATGAAAAGAAATATTATCTAATGTTTTTTTAGGGCTTTTATAGTTTAGTAAATGTACTCAATTTTGGCACACTTTAAAACAGTGCCAAATTTTGGCACTGTTTAAAAGTGTGCCAGATTTCTATTAAACCGTGCCAAAATTTGGCACAGTTTAAAACTGTGCCAGATTTTTAATATCGGGATGTGCCAAAATGTTGTTTTTGGTGTAGTGAAATTAGGGTGAAATTCAAACTAAAATAATGAAATTGAAACTAACAGCGATAAAAAATAATTCAAATTCAAACAAAGTGATTCAAACTATTAGTGACAAATCATTTCTATTAATTATCAACACTTGTAGCCTCTTCAATGCTACAAAAACAACTTACGTATGTTCGGTTATTTCTGTTAATTTGAGTTTAAAAAGTATTAGCACATGGTACTCACCTTTTTATTACAGGGAGCATGGCAGACCTTCCCATATACTCGTATCGATCATCCCATGAACGAAGCTGCAACACCCTCATATAGGTTGATTTCTTAGCTATAAGTAGAAAAAACTACTTACGTGTGTTCGGTTATGTGGACGACATTGATGTACCACTACTTGGATCTCTATGGCCTCTTAAATTCTTTCCTTGGTGTAGGATAGACCTTGAGAAGATAAGCTTCTATAAGTAGCCACAAATTGAGTAGTCTCCGGAATTACGTTAAATGCTTAGCCTCTCTCTAAGAACCCAACTTTCACCACTTTGTGACGATCTATCTCTCCAGATACAACTGTCACCCAACAATTCAAATAAAATTTTGTAAACTCAACGAATTAAATCAATCATACAAAATGGACCGAATTAAAATAGAATCCAAATGAAAATTACTCGTGCTAGTTAGGAGGTTCTAGCCCAAAATCCAAAATCCAAAATTATATAGTGTGAAATATTAGTGTATATATACCCCCCAAAAATGAAATAAAGAATAAATATTTAACCTTAGAGTCTCTGTGAGATTGGTGCAGATTGGTCCTTAGCAGCAGCTCCTCCAACGCCTTCTATTTGTTAGCTTTTATGCGAGCTTTTTTTTTCTTTCGAGATATGCATTATTTTAGTTGAGCTGCTAGTTATATAAACTTGAGCTTCTTTCGGATCAAAAGATGGATAACAGTAACAATCTCGTCATGCAAATCTTGAGATGGCTCGAAAAGTAGCCGAAGATTTAACACCACTCAAAAGTTTCATCTCAATATCTGCACCAGAATAATGAGAACTTATTAGGACTTTTCATCTCAATATCACGCTCCTTCTACTTCATGTGTACACAGCTAATATCCTGCTCCTTCTACTTCATGTGTACCCAACTAATATCATAAATAGTTTCATTGTCCTGAAGAACTGCAAAGTATTTGTTAGTAAAAATGATCTAAAGTAAACAGAGATGAAATTAAATAAAAACGATCTAAAGTAAAAAAAAATGTGACCAACCTTTATACACACTCTGTCATTCAAGGGCTTCAAATCCGTAACATCACCTGTCTCAAAAATACAAAAAATGTCATCTTCCTTCAGTATGAGATTATTAGATCCATTAAACTACACTTCAGATCCTGCATACTCGGAATGCACAACCTGGGTACCTGTCTACATAAAATTGGTATTCGATCAGCACCCAAAGAGAAAATGAAGAAATGTCAATTGTAATATGTTAAACTCAAAACAATTACCTTCAGACTGATCTCCACATTGTTCTCTCCCGGCCCTCTCCAACAGCAACAACCTCACCTCCTTGAGGCTTTGATTGCGCTGATGTTGGCAATAAGATACCACCACCGATTTTCTCCTCTGCAACCTTAATCTTCACCAACACTCTATCACCCAAGGGTTTAAGTAAAGTGTAGTGAGGCAAAAAGGATAGTGACACAACAAATGAGGCAGAATAAATAAAGAACTGAATTTACTATGTGTAGATGCAAATGAAAATATAATCGAGACAAATTATTCAAAAGTTGATTCAATACATGAAAAAATTCGCGAAATCAGAGTACCATCAGTTAGATTATATGAGAATAAAAATTGGTACAACACACCTGAATATTAGGGTGCATTTACTAACAAACACTTTTTCAAAATTTTGTATGCGTTTCTGTACTTTTGTACTTATTCCATACTTCATAGCTGAGTTCATAAGAGAATAAAAATTGGTACAATCATCTTCGTTATCATAAAAGAATAAAAAAAATTCAGAAGTTGAGTTCAATATGAAATTTTTGTCCAAAAGAGTAGTCCTCTCCACAAACTACACATTAATCCACTCGAAATAATAATAACAGGGGCATCAACAGCCTTCCTCCACTGGTCGGAATGCACCTTCAGTCGTCTCAGCTCAGACTCCATCTCTTAATTTTCCACCTAAGCCCCTATAACTGCTCAACTACCCATGTCACCCTCTTATTAGTCTTCTCTCCCTCGTCCATTACATAATCAAGCTTCACGAAAGCCTCTATTTCTGCAATCTTTGTTGCCTCTAGTTGCTTAACACCCTCAGCGTGCACTTCCTTTTTCTTAGTCTCCAGCCAGAGTATCTCATTTTCCTCCAATTCCTCCAATATATGGAGTTAAAATCATATACTACCAGGTGACATTAGGCGAAAAGAATACGATGTAACCAGGGAACATAGCAGCACCACTTTGTCACGGGTTCGAACTACAAAAATAGAGAAATGAGAATATGTTAATTTCTTTTAACCAAAAGTAACAAAATATAGAGGACGAATAAAAAACAGTTAATAAAAAGGAACGATCAATCCAGTATACTCGATTGGGGGATCCGACTCGCTGACAATGAAATCACCAACCTTGTACTCAATCCAGTATACTCGCTCGTCCCAGCCTTTTTCAAAATCTACCCATCCAGTATACACGCTCGTCCCATGCTTTTTCAAAATCTACCCATGTTAATATAGAAACACAAAGTCTAGATATCGGTAGGAAAAGGAAACTTCACTGCCCCATTAACTTCAAACCACCACATTTGCTGCAGGTTGCAAAGGATTCAAAATTAGAAAAATTCTCGTCCATCATGATGGTGACAATGGTAAACAAATTATACATGAAAAAACTCCAAAAGATATTAATTAATGGCATGTCATGCTCCTGATATAAGATGTAACTTACAGGTATAAGATTGTCATGCACCAACAGCAACATAAAAATTCTCACAATCAAAGGAATGTTAATGCTTGGAATGTACACATGCATATTATTTGAATTGGATAAGAAAATAATTATTAAACTTAGCATTTGCAAGATTAACTTAAAATTAACAATTACTTTTGCAAAATTAGAAAGATTAACGTGAAATTAGAAATTAGCAGAATTAACTTGAAAAAGTGGTAAGCTTTGCAAGAAAAAAAAGGTACATGAACAAAGCTTACCACTTTTTATCACAATAATATTAGCTAAGAGGGACTTTATCCAGCTTGCATAACCTTGGCCATCCCAAAAGCAGTTGCAAATGCGATGTCTCCGATAAATGCAACTTGCATAGTCATGACAACAATTAACATAGAAGTAGAGTAGTGATAGCATTCAACATAGAGTAGTGATAGAAGTCAACATGGAGTAGTGACGGCAGTCAACATAGAAACATATATGGGTTATTAGTTCTTTTCCATTTAAGTACTCCTCTCTTTCTCTTTTGCTTCCTTCCAGATTCTTCTTCTGTAGAGCTGCAACTTTAGCACTCAGTACGATGCTACCATCTTCGTCCTGCACTGTAGATGTCATGGTTTAAATGAATCATGCAATGTAAGTTTAATTCAATTTTCTTACAAAGTATTCTTAAACATTGTATATATCCTAAGTTATTCCTATATCATTTTAGTTAAAAAAACAAAAGCAAACCCGGATCAAATTTTTAGGAATAATGTTGAAAGTTGAAATAATAATAATTACACTGCTACTTTAGTTGCAGATCAGTACAACTTGACCCTTAGAAATCGCAAAACTTCTTGTTCACACTACTGATTGCATAGGTGACAACGATTCTCATGGTGGAGCAATTAAGTCTTCTACTGAGACAACTGAGGGCAATTCGACCATGTGAATAGGATCGAGGGTAATGTAGTCTTCTACGGAGATAACCAGTTCTCTTGGTGGAGCATCACAATAAACAGTATTGGCATGACCATTCTTACGATCTAATAGATTAAGAAAAGAACTGTTAACAATAAGAAGTGAAAAAAATCATTATAATAGATATGAATACACATTTTCAAGCTAATTTATTGCTTTGCAAACTTCCCAGTCCCTTGAGATCGTCATGATTCGCACCGCACAATATCCTAATCTGCAGAAAAATAGAAATTTAACCTAAGGAAATGTAACCTGAAGATTCCTCTAATCCACGTTAAATGTAACCTGAGGAAATGTAAACACTGCTATTTAATTCATTTTCGTGAGGAAATGTAACATAGCTGAGTACAACGAATGTAATAGCAGTGCACACTGCATTCGAAATTATGTAATAGCAGTTAAATGTAACCTGAGGAAATAGCAGAGTACACTGAATGCTGCAGAGTACATTTCGTGTTAATAGCAGTGAGAAAATGTAATAACAGTGTTTACATTTTGTTTCAAAGTCTGCAACCTTTATTTTCGTGAATTAGAGGAATCTTCAGGTATTTCCTTACGTTAAATGTAATCTAAGACACACCATGTGTGGGACACCACGTTAAAATAGAAGTGTTAACATCATTTACAAAAATGTAACCTGAGGAAAATGAAAGCGATCAGCAGTGTTTATAACATAGATAGTCAAACAATATAGATAGAAACTTTAACAAACCAGATAACAACGTTAACAACGGATGTATGTTAGGCATTTGAGCAAATTACCTGCTACTGTGCTGCCCAGTTCTATATCATTTGGTACTGATTTTGATGTGGCCTAATCAGTGTTGCTGAATGGGTTATCAGTGCTGCTGATTTTGAGTTTCATTTGGTGATCTGGATGAACCTGATACAAAGGCAAAAAAAGGATTGTTATCAGTTATCATGTAACAGTTACGCAACTCGTGTAACAAAAATTGGTTTTAGTTGTTGATTTATCCGTTATCAAACTGGTGGTTAAAAATATTTTTTTATCATATGCACATTACCAAGTAAATAACTGTGTATAGTTTATATAACAGATAACTGAAGTGTGATAATGAAAGAGGCATTGAAAACATATATACCAAACTATAAATAATACTCCAATCAAAAAATACCTACCAATATTTGACTTACTCAAAATTTATATGATGCCGCTGAGATCCTTGTACAACTCTGCCCGAAGTCTTCCTTGATTGAGTCGGTAATAAGTTAATCGATTTTGCTCTATAGAAGCCCAAGCATCAACAATAAACTCTTGGAACAATTTCCCCCTCTAAGGATTGTGGAGTACTCGGAGTCACGCTTGAACAATCGGTAGCCATAATAATTTAATTGAGTTAAGCGATCATCCTGTTCTTGAAACCGTTGGACATCCCATAATTTCATTTCGGGGTGCTAACCAAGTTCACCGTGGGGGAACAATAAGACGTAACGCAAAGGCAAATATGATGGATGGCACTCGTTAATTTGCATCAACCCATTGCCTCCTTTGAGCCGAACAATAATATCACGCATGCCACTAATGTTAAAACCGTCCCCCGGTAAAATAACAGCAATCTCTTTAGATGATGGCAAGTTATACGTTCAACGGTCCTTTGAATAACTATAATGAAGATAAGCAGGTAAGTCTTGCCCCATTTTATCCATTTGATCCAAAATAGAGAAGGCTTCACGGTATTTATGAGTGAATTCATTATTCAACAACAAACACTGTTGTATGGTGTTAAGGACATCCCTCCTCAAATGTGGATTCCTATGGTGTCGAATATCTAAAGCTGCACCTGAATCATAAATGTACAATTAAGCATATGTGGCATTTAATTCATGACCCTCATCCGACAATAAGGATCCTGTGCGATGGCGTAGCTCACCATGTATTGTAAAACCCGTGGGACCCCTCCCTGGGAGGACTCGGTCATCCATTCGCACACCTAAACTTGTAAATGCATTGGCTGCATTATACTCTCTTATGTAAGCACGAAAAGACCTAGATTGGTCATCATTGCCATAAAAAAGAAGCTTTATTTCAGCAGGGGGTTCCCTAAGGGCAGGCAGTCTGATTTGTCCTTGTAGACAACACTTCCCAAACAACGATCGTATCATAGATGAAGTTGCTAACCTTTCAGCCATCTAGTACAAGGCATTACAATGAGGGCATTTAACATTCATAGGTCCCAACTCGTGTCTTTCGGATAAAAGTCTAGCCCATCCTGCTCTTTTACAACCCACCTGGTATGTGATGACTTGCCTCCTTGACCTGAAATGGAGAAAGAAAGAACTTAAGTCAAGACTATCTCAAATAGACATTGGCCTTAAAATATCAAAGTAAATAGGATGTTATACCGAGTTATAGAAGGAAGCATGGATACTCTTGATGATCCAGTCGGAGCATTGTTCACCAAATCTGTCAGTGGTGGCGTAGGAAAAGACTGTGAATCTTTAAATACACTCCCAATGTGTTCATGGTTGGGATCAGAAATGATAGTAGCATCAAAATCTACGCTCAAATTTCTAGGAAGAATAGCAGGGGGCAAAACATCAGTGTCGCAGGACTGCTGCATAACTGGGCAGCATTGTTGTGGTGGGGTGGGCGGCAACATCAGAGTCGACGGAGTAGGATGTTGCCTTAGAGTTCTTGCACGTGACCGATTTGATGATGTTGAGCGAGTTGAAGTGTGTAGTTGATTAGGACAGCTAGTGGGATCAAGTTGCAACCTCTGTGATCTTTCTCGATTACGTCGTTGTCTTTGAGCAAATGCACGGGCACTGATGGGTGGGAAGTTCTGGCACGTTGAGTAAAATTAATTAGAAGATAAGAAAACAATTCATTTGATAAATGAAGGAAATGGGGAAGAATTTTTACAGTTGGAGGATCAATTGTAAGGCCAATGTCTAATAACGAGGTGCTATCACGAAGAGGGCAGCACTGTTGTAGAGGGGTGTGCAGTAATGTAGAAGTGGATGGAGTAGGTTGTTGTGGGGTTACCAAATTCGTAATTCCCCACACATCAGTGCTCGTCGAAGTGGATGATTGATTAGAACAATTACTGGGATTAAGCGACAACCTTTGTGCCCTTTCTCCATCACGTCGTAGTCTTTGAGCCAATGCATGGGCAGAAGTGGGAGGGAAGTCCAGGCACGTTGAGTAAAGTGGAGTAAAAATGTAAGCAAACAATAAATTATTAAATAATGAAAAGAAAATGCAAAATAAAAAATAACACACCGTGGTGGGGGGTTCGTTTTTTTTCCCTTTCCCTTTCTCTTTATCCCAAAGTTGCTCCGTTCGTTTTCTCTTCTGAAAAAAAAAATAATTAATGTAAAGAGTTGGGTAGCAAAAGTTAAATTTGTCGTGGCAAAATGTAGAAGAAGTAAAATTTACCTATTTAAGAATCATCTCAAGTTCTGATTCATCGCGGATCACAAAACCAATGTTGATCCTACGCGCGCCTTGAATCTGTGAAAAAAATTAACGCAAAATCCATGAAAGCCCCTTGATATAATAACATAGGGAGGAAGTAGAAAGTATATTTTTCAGAGGGCGGTTTTTTTACTTACGTTGGAAAATGTAGGCTGATTATCCATGTCCAAGTCAAGTCAACTAACCGGACCGTCCGTAGGTCCTATTAAAAATCGTAAAATGAGATGTTAGGATTATTAGTACCTAAAGTAATAATAGTAGTACCTAAAGCAATATTAAATATCTAAAGCAATATCTAAAGCAATATTAGTACCTAAAGCAATAGTAAAGCAATACATATTAAATGGAATTTCTCACTAAAGCAATATCAGTACATAAAGCAATAATAAAGCAATACATATGAAAGGGAATTTCTCACTAAAGCAATATCAGTACATAAAGCAATAATAAAGCAATACATATGAAATAGGAATTTCTCAACATAAACAATACATATCAAAAGAATTAAGAGCGTACAAACCCAATATTGGAGACTTCGAGGCAGTGTGAGATGCGAGGGGGGAGGCGGATCTAGAGTTGGTGGAGTAGAGGTTGGCCGCGTGTGAGAGGCGTGAGAAGCGTGTAGGGAAGAGTGTGAACTGAGAGAGATGGGGGAGCGACTATGGTTTTTTGGGAAAGAAAATGAGGAGACGGGTTGTGAGAGTGAGAGAGGGAAGAGCCCACGGGTTGTGAGCCTTGTGAGAGGAGTTTTTTTAGTCTCAACCCTTGGATTGTACACGTGGCAAAATGTAGACCCTTTGATTATTTTGATAAGATAAGATAAGATGGCACTATTTATTAGACCATTGTCCCATATTATATATATATATATATATATATAAATATATATATGGGGGGGAATGATTTCAATCGTAAATCATGTATTAAATATCATTCAAGATCAGATTAAAACCCTAGATTTTGTGTTCTTCACATGAATTCATTAAAAACTCGAATTTCTTCCATTATTATCATCACACAAATTCTGATTTCGTTGTCTATTCACATAAGGATTTAATTGACATGCAAATCCTACCCAAGATCATGTGTTTAATTCTAAAAAAAAACAAGAACATCAATTTATCATTAAATATAAAACCCTACACTACATGGGTATTATAACCTTTTAGAAACATGCAAGATAAACACTTGCCTTTAGATTATAGGTATTATTTGTGCAGAAAAATGGTAGAGTTATCTTCCTATCCTTCCGATTTAAACTCCGGTGGTGCAAAAGTGGTGTGGGGATCCTTGGAAACCTTCACCTTCCTCCTCTAATGGACTCTCTGTATTTTTTGTAATTGTTAACCCTAACATAATCAACCCACATACGTAAACATATTAAATTCGTAGGTCCCTTTACTCTAAAAATTCAAAAGACCAAAATACCCTTTCGGGGTGTCGATTTGGCCTAAAAATGTCCCGGGACAAATCTAAACCCCCGAGTAGACTTTTCTGACTATTTTGACCCTTATGGACACACTAGCGTACTCAAAATGACCATTTGGATGACCCATATATAAATCACGTTTTATTTCATAAATTTAAGTCCTAACACGCGCGTCCTGGCTAAAATACTATAACTGTCGCATTTCTCACTCACGACAATCATAATGCGTTCTTACTAATTTATTACTTGTTCTCTTACGTAATATAATTTATACAAGTAAATATCATCCCTTGTCACGCAAATTAATATTTATTTTAATCCGAATTAGTTTCCCATTTTAATCTCATTAATCCCCATATAAAAATCATTAAAATTATGGGGTGTTACATACTTCCCCTTACAAGGGAATTTCATCCTTAAAATTAGTACAAGCTCAGTACTAACAGTCTCACATACTTCCTCGCATGGTATCCACATCTTTCTAAGGTGTGGAACATTACGCTGTTCCTGGTACCCCTTCACTAATGGTACTCTTTAGTCTGACGGTATATACTTTACCATCCGAACTAGTGATCAATCTGCTCTAATCACTTTACTTCAAAGTACTCCTACATTTCCCGTACTGTATCACCTTGGTGCCTGCAAACCAGCTACTCTTATCCCAGGTATATTCCAACACGATTGGGCCAACATTCTAACGTCGATACCATTCACTATCCAGGGGAAATGTCCCTTACTCCTTTGGTGCCAACTTCCTCCTTTTCAAATCTTATACTTGCTCCGTGGGAGATATCTATAATTATACACGACTATTCACGTCAGACTTTTACATTTACAGTTGTTTATGATGTAACTCTCATCATATTACTCCTCTGCAGAAAGTAGTTCCGGATTATCCTCGAAGATCTAAAATGTACATTCCTTATACTTTTCAACACCATAATCACCCATTTCCGTCTACTCATCAGTTCCTTGTGGCACTCCTTGCTCACAATGAAACTATATTCTCTTTGTCTCATTCTAGTTATGCTTATAATTTACCCATGCATCTACATTTATTTCATACATTTCCACGGCTTCTCCTCATGAATGATACTAAAAATCTCTACTAACTAGGGCGCACAGACACCATATGTCTCGTGCATTTCTTCACAAATCAACTGAACATAATATACTTGTTTTAAATTAAGCCTTGGAGCAAGTGGTGCAATATAAGTGGTGCAATATATACAAAATCAAAGGGAGGAGCATATGGGCTTTGAGTATACCAAATGACGCATCATGGAGTTGGAGGAAAATTCTTAAGATAAGAGAAAAGTTTAGAAGACAAATCAAAACATTCATTGGGAATGGGACTCAAACCTTTATGTGGTTTGATTTGTGGCATCCAAATGGGCCGCTGTTTCCCCTTTATGGGAACAACATTGTGTATGACTCAGCTAGTAGTCTAAAAGCTAAAGTTTCTGATTTCATCCACCATATGGAGTGGAGATGGCCCTCAACTGTGACCTGGGAATTAAATGAAGTGAAGAATGCTAACTTACCTGCAATTCTTGAGGGAAATGACTATGTGGTTTGGCTTCCTTCCAAGATAGGGACCTTCACCATTGCATATGCTTGGGAGCTATTGAAGACCCACAAGCCAACTGTTACTTGGAGCAACTTTGTTTGGATCAAGGTTTGCATTCCTAAGTGTTCTTTCATTGCTTGGTTAGTATTTCGAAAGGCCATCAACACTAAGGAAAAATTATTTGAATGGGGTATTTCTGAGGATGACCTGTGTGGGATGTGTGGTTCTAAGAGGGAAACATATAACCACCTTTTCTCTCAATGCAGCCTTAGCAAGAGTATATGGGAGGAGGTGATGCTTAGGAATCAGCGGTACAGGAAGTTTCAAAGTTGGAATAGAGAGTTATCCTTGGCCACTGTTAACCACTCTACAAAATCCTTATGTGACAAGATTAGATCCCTTTCTTTCACTACTACGATCTACTGCATCTGGATGGAGAGGAATTCGAGGTGCTTTAAGCATGTCTTCAATTCTCTAGACACCAATGTGAAGGGTATTGAAAACATGGTTAGAGCCAAAGTTCTTACTTGGAAAAAGGATAGAAGAAATTACAATAACTGGATGGCTTGTATGTATTGGAACATCCCTGAAAATAGGCTTCTGAGCTAGTTTTTGTTAGGCATGTTTGCCTTGTTTAGCGTTGCTTGTTGGTTGGCTCCGGGGTATGCCCTGGGGTTTTTTTTATCTTTGAGGTTCCTTCCTCTGTGTATTCTTCTTTTTTATATACAATTAATTTCCCAAAAAAAATAAAATAAGCCTTGTATACAAGGCACGACTAAAGAATATGGCCACACTCAACCACTCTATTAATCTCAACTTAATTATTCTCACATCAACATCATATGGCTCTATTGGCCTTAAATCGTAATATAACTATCATCTCTCAGTTATAACTACATACACGTATAATAACTAAGGTATTAAACTCATTTTCTAAAGGCCAAAGATTTCCCAAATCCCGAGGTTTTCTAAGCGTCATGCATGGGATGTCTCGCAAAGCGAAATCCAAATAAGGAACCCCACCCCCTGATACACTATTAACTTACATTATCTGTCGTCGAATTCCATTAGGCCCTCAGCACATAACATGTACCCCCAAATCCCCGTCTCCTGACATAAAAGTCTACTCATCCACTCTTGTGTCACTAAGGACGATGTACAACACGACACTCTTACTATTACTGAGTCCTTGGTGCTAAATCTCTTCACTCGACAATAAACCAATATATCTTGAATCGTATCAGTAAACGTCCCTACTCACCTGGATAAATTATAACAAGACACCATACTCATCAAAGTCTACGATACAATATATATATAGTCACTACAAATGATCATAATAAATTATACTTTCATAACTTCAAAAGTAGTAAAACTAATTACACAATACAAACATTCTCCTAGTTTACACACCCGCTCCCCCACAGGAAACACCATGGGGCCCGAATGATACCAGAAATGGTATCAGCAAATCAATGTAAATATGCAAGCTCAAACCAGTGTATCAATGGAGTATAAACAGATATGAAAATATAGAATGAGATGAGGCAAAGATGGAGATAAGAAAAAATATAAGTGGTTCAATCAATCTTGGCCTACTCCAGCATGTGAATGTGTGTTAAATCCACCAAGTAAGGGAACTAATGGCCTTGGGATACAGAACAGTCAAGATTTCTCTCCCTATTGTGATTTTGATAGAGCTTCAGCTAGGGTTTATAATGATCTATCCTTTACAAAGATGTAAGAGACTAGTATTTTTAGTGCATGGGGTGTAGTGTACCCCCCAAGCATGTAATAAGCATGTGTGGAATGTTCTTAGCCAATGAGGAGGGTCCAGCTGTCACATGTAGGTAATGATGATCAAATATGTAATACCCCGTACTTTTGGCTATATTTATTTTTGGGATTAATTAATTAAATGTGAATTAATTGGAAATTAATCCGGGTAAAATACTAGCGAGATGTGAGTTGGTATTTAACTATATTGAGCATATATGATGTTATATGAATTTGGAATTATGAAATTTGTCGTGAGATTTATATACAGCGATTTGGGAATTTTGTTGAGACGTGTGTGACCGCCGCGTCATGGTATATTATGTTAATTATAAAAGTGATTTTTTATTTCTATTATCCGTATGGTCGTTTTGAGTGCGCCAACGCGTCCGGAAGGGTCGAGATAGTCAAAAAACACTAGCCGGGGGTGTAGGTTGGATTCCGGGGTATTTTTAGGCCATACCGGCAACTAAAATGGTATTTTGGTAATTTTGCATTTTGAGGAATTAATAATGACGAAAATTAGGAGTCTTAATCTGATGTGGACTTAACCCACTAAACCCACTAACCAACCCATATTAACCCATTAAGCTACGGAGGTTATCATTTAGGTTTCCAACTTTCCCAAAGCAAACCCTAGCCACCATAGCCACCTTTGGAGAAGAAGCTTGGAGAAAAAGAGAGAGAGGAAATTCTGCAGAAATCCTTACCAAATCAACACCTAAATCAGAGATAAACTCGAGGCAAGTGACTTAATTCCATTTAATTTCAGAGAATGTTCTTTCCATGTTAGATAATTCAAATTTTATGTTTGTTCTTGGTGAAATATGAAAACCCATGTAGTTTGGAACTTAGAACTTGAAAATCTTGAGGAGAATTGCATGTAGAATGATAGGTAGATGATTATTCTCATGATATTTGTGATTGGAAGAAATTAAACGGATTTATATTGGGTTAATTCATGATTTAAAATGTTAGGGTTTGTGTTCTTGAAAAGAATTGGGGAAAAGTGTAGAGATTTGTGATTTAATGATGTTTAGGACGAATTAATTCCTTAAAACATGTTAGGATGTGACTATATATGTTTAGGATTGATTAGAGACCTTAAAACATAGTTGGGACGAAGTTTAGAGGAGATTTGAGGAGTAGAAATTTGGTGAAAAACGATTTTGGAATTTCTGGGCTCACAGCTGGTAGCTCGTTAGAAACCAACCCAGGTCGTTCGAACGAGCTCGTTCGAATGAGATTCTAACGAGTTGACCAGTCGCTTCTAACGAGGGGCAGTTTTGTTCGATAATCTCGTTCGAACGGGGTATCGTTAGAAGGTACAGTTCGTTCGAACGAACTGGATCTCGTTCGAACAGTCTCGTTCGAACGAGACTTCTAACGAGCTGACAGTGGAATCTCGTTCGAACAGTCTCGTTCGAACGAGACTTCTAACGAGTTGACAGTTTAGGCCTTTTTGGCCTGTTTCGATTTTTGGAGTCCCGTAAACTTGTTCGAGGATATAGATAACATTTCCGATGATAATGTAGTGATAGATTTGGGGCATTTGGGTATTTATGAGAAGGAAATTATATACAAGTGAGTTAAATTAAATGGACGGTTTGGGTTGAGACGTGAGTGTCTACTACGACATGAGAATAAATTATGGCGCGTATGATTTAGTACGAGAATGCGACACGTACTACGATTAAACTACGTTGATTACTAAGATGCGTGTTTACTTAGTATTGGTATATGAATTGTGTGTATGACATACCTACCATACTTGCTATCACGGGAGGTTTGCGTTCGCTTAGGGCCCTCTAATCCTTGTGTTGCCCGGATTTAGACTGGTTACCTTGATGATCATAGGTCATAGAAAGACTTATTGGGATATTAATAAGTCCGCTGATCGTGGGAGCGTAGGTATGTGCGTGACCCATGTGATGTGACTGTGTTCGCCTCCATTATTTGTGATGTTATCTGTGAACTATTCCTGAGAGATTCGGAATATGTAATCCTTATGTACGTGATGTACCGGGATGGATAGTAGAGTATGTGTGCACCACAGCTTAGTTCTCGGGGTGCTTGTATTGTATATTTATGTTGTGATTAATATACACTTAATTAATGGGAACCTTCATGTTAATGTTGTGAATATAATTACGGTATTGTTTCGAGAAACATAACGAGTTAGCTGATAGTGAAATATATTGCATATTGAGCATCTGAGTTACGTTAAAACCCTACTTAATTACGAGCGTTATAATGTTAATAGAACCGAGTACTATGGGTAGGACCTATGATAGTCTAGCTAGATATGATGTCACTTAGCTAGTGGTTTGTGTCGTTATAGATGGGTACTTACGTTAGGAGTGCACAGTTAGACGAGAGGTGAGAATATCATGTGAGTGCACGTCCTAACATGTACTTTGCATTTAATGTTTTAAATGTTTTTAAAGCACTTGCAGGTTTTTAAAATATCTCCACATTCGGGCTCTGACCCGTTTGCTTTCAAATCTACTTTTCTTGTAAAACCATTTTAGGTGCCCAGCCACAAGGACACCATGCATAGGATACTCATTCTGGTAACGAGCTGTAGCTGTTTGTGGAAGCTACAGGAAATTGCTTGTAGACGCCTCTATCACTTGGATTCCAGATTCATTATCTATCAGTTGTAGGGCATGTTGCCCATTTCTATTAGAGTTACTTTTCCATTACAGTTTTCAGACTTTGGCATGTATTGTTTTAGTATTCGGTTTATTTATTTCAGTTGTGGGATTGTAGTGAGGAGTTTTCCTCCAGACTTTAATTACATTGCGTGATGGTTATTCTATTTACTTCATTATGGTGAATGGTGTTAGTATTCTTTATTACACTTGTTGCATGTTAATCAGACTTTAAATAAAATTTGGCACTTACTTTTTAAATACTAGGTGGTTAGTAATAATAAAAATGTTTTCGACAGTGATGCTATTAACTGAGCCAACTTGGCATTTTGAATTAATTTAATAAAGGAGTAGCTACCCGGTATTTAATTAGTCGGGGTGTCACAGGTGGTATCAGAGCATCAGGTTCTAGTGTCCTTTAGGATCTGTACGGCTATTATGTTTCCGCTACGTTTCTTTGATATAGAGCCCTATATTTTAGGACTGTTGTACTTTTTTTGTGTATGCTTCGTTCTTCAGCTATATTAAGTTTATAACCGTGAACTTATAAACTTTGCTCTTATTTCAGATGCCTCCACGACGTGCACGATGAGTTCCCAGGGATGCAACGCCCGAACCCCAGCCCGCTCCAGTTCAGGGCATGATGAACGTCGCTGAGGTTGCAGCTATAGTAGCCCAAGCGGTAAATGCCGCAATTGCCGTTGTTCAGCAGGCACCACCTCAGGCGCCGGTTACCGCGCCAGCATAGGCAAATGCATTCCCGTCTGCTTGGGAGCGTGTACGTGATGCTTTTCAGAAAGCGCATCTGCCAGAGTTTGCAGGAAGCTCAGATGTGGTAGTCTCGAGCCAGTGGAGGAAGGATATGCAGAGGCACTTGAGGATGTATGAGTGCACGGATGTTCAGAAGCAGGTGCTAGCTACTTTCAAGCTAGTTGGATCTGCACTGCAGTGGTGGGAGTCTATTACCACCGTGGAGGAGAGGGATACTCTCACTATTCAGGACTTCTGGGTGCGGTTTGACCGCAAGTACTTTCCGTCGGCAGTTCACACGGAAATGAGGAGGAAATTGATGAGTCTGAAGCAGGAGGGTAAGACCGTGGCTGAGTATGAGGCCGAGTTCACAAATCTGTTGAATATCGTTCCAGATGAGATACCAACAGAGAAGAAGAAGATTGAGAAGTTCACGGACGGATTGACATGGAGGATCCGTCAGCATCTGTTGGGGAACCTTTCGTTGGCCACGTATTCTGATGTGGTTAACGCTGCTTTGTTACACTGCCAGGACCACCGCTTTCATATGGCTGAGAGCAAGAGGTCGGGAGAGTCTAGCCATCAGGGCAGGACTGGAGGACATGGTGCCGGTGGGGCACAATCTGTTCAGGGGCAGAGACAGGGTGAGCAGGGTACCTAGCAGGGGGATCAGAAGAGGTCCCGATCAGGGAACTACAGACAGGGACAGGGAGGTTTCCGTCAGGGCCATCAGGGTCCAAACGGCCATCAGGGCCAACAGGGGCGGGCAGCAGTTTCACTAGGGCCAGCAGGGCCAAGGGAGGAACGGTAACGGCCACCAGGGCCGGGGACAGCAGGGGCAGAGAGGAGGGAACTTCCCAGGGAAGTGTTTTGTTTGTGGCAAGACTGGCCATAAGGGACAGGATTGTCCTGATAGGGGCAGGGCCCCACAGCAGCAGCAGCAGGGTGCTCGCCAGGAGCCACAGAGGCCTATGTTTCCCGCCTCTCTCCCCGCACCGCCACAGATGGCAGCATTGCCACCCATTCTAGCAGTCCCAGCTCAGCAGGGGCAGCTACAGTATGGACGTGTCTATAACGTTCACCAGGCTGCAGTTCCACAGGCACCGCCCGCGATTGAGGGTACGTTTCCTATCCATGGCACTATGGGTCGGGTGTTATTTGATACGGGTGCTACACATTATTTTATAGCTACACACTTCGCGAAAGCTTTAGGATTGTTAGCCACGGCAGAGAGCACAGTGACGTGTGTCGACTCACCATTGGGGAGTGGGTCACTTATTTTCTTTATATGCCGGGGAGTGGGGGTAGAGATTGGTGGTTTGGTATTACCTGCAGACATGTTGGTATTAGATATGCATGTTCACGATGTGATTATCGGTATGGATTGGCTCGTAGCTTATAGGGCCATGATTGATTGCTTCAGCGGGAGCATTGTTTTTGCCATTCCGGGGCAAGAGATGTTTATAGTGGCGATGCCTCGCCCAGAGGGAGGATCGACCGCTCATCTGTATTACATAGAGGAGGATACCTCTAAGGAGGTTGTGATTCCTTTAGATTCGATCCCGGTTGTCAGGGAATATTCGGATGTGTTTCAGGAGATACCAGGCTTACCCCCCAGTCGAGAGATAGACTTTGTTATAGATTTGCTACCGGGTACGAAACCTATAGCACGCGCACCGTACCGTATGGCTCCAGCTAAGATGAGGGAGTTACGGGATCAGATAGAGCAGCTGTTAGGTCAGGGCTTTATTCGCAGGAGTACCTCACCTTGGGGCGCTCCAGTTTTGTTTGTGAAGAAGAGGGACGGTTCACTGAGATTGTGTGTGGACTACCGAGAGTTGAATAAGGTCATGATACGGAATAAGTATCCGTTGCCTCGAATCGATGACTTATTCGACCAATTGAGAGGAGCTTCTTTCTTCTCAAAGATTGATTTGAGATCGGGATACCATCAGTTGCGTATCAGGGAGGAAGATCTCTCGAAGACTGCGTTCTTGTCGAGATATGGTTCTTACGAGTTTCGGGTTATGCCTTTCGGTTTGACCAACGCTCTGTGTTTATGGACTTGATGAACAGGGTGTTCAGGGACTTCCTAGATCAGTTTGTCATTGTCTTTATTGATGATATTCTGGTTTACTCCCAGACAGAGGAGGAGCACGCCGAGCATTTGAGGCAGGTTTTGCAGACACTTCGTCAGAACGAGTTGTATGCAAAATATGAAAAATGCGGGTTTTGGCTGAAGGAGGTCCAGTTTTTGGGACACATTATTTCCGACCGGGGGATATCTGTTGATCCGGGGAAGGTATCCGCGGTGAGGGAGTGGGGACAGCCCACGACACCGACTGAGATTCGTAGTTTCTTGGGTCTAGCAGGATACTACAGGAGGTTTATTTGAGGTTTCTCAGAGATAGCAGATCCTTTGACACATCTGACTCGTAAGGGTGTGCCCTACATCTGGAGTGATGCCTGTCAGTTGGCATTCGATGAATTGAAGGACAAATTGACCTCAGCACCGGTGTTAGCATTGCCGAGACCGGGAGTTGAGTATTTGGTTTACACCGATGCGTCTCTGCAAGGGCTTGGAGGTGTATTACAGCAAGAGAGACAGGCCATAGCTTATGCTTCCCGTAAGCTTAAGACTCATGAGAAGAATTACCCCACGCATGATTTGGAGTTGGCAGTGGTGGTATTTGCTCTACGGATTTGGAGGCACTATCTTCTGGGGGAGAAATTCCAATTGTTCACGGACCACAAGTCCCTACAGTACCTGTTCACGCAGAAAGAGTTGAATATGCGACAGCGTAGGTGGCTTGAGTTTGTAAAAGACTACCAGTTCGATATCCAGTATCACCCGGGTAAGGCTAACGTGGTAGCAGACGCGTTGAGCCGCAGGCAAGCAGATGAGGTGGCAGAGGTGTGGAAGGCTAAGTGGAAGGAATTGGGACACCAGGATGCAGTGGCCCGATCTTTCATGTC
Organism: Sambucus nigra; assembly: GCA_949130495.1. Taxonomy (NCBI): domain Eukaryota; kingdom Viridiplantae; phylum Streptophyta; class Magnoliopsida; order Dipsacales; family Adoxaceae; genus Sambucus; species Sambucus nigra. Next base: position 150,777,787 of record OX422218.1, read on the forward strand.
TGTGATGACCGTTATACCGCAGATTGTCACGAAGGTAGTACGGGCACAGGCTAATGACTCGTTCTGTCAGGAGCAGATAGTTCGATTACTAGAAGAGGGAGCCGAGTCCTATACCGTTAGCTCAGACGGGGGATTACGCTTCAATGGGAGATTGGTAGTTCCGGAAGGGGAGGAATTGCGACACGATGTGATGGCAGAGTCGCACGGCTCACGGTTCGCGGTACATCCCGGAGGGGACAAAATGTACCAAGACATGAGAAGGCAGTATTGGTGGAGCGGTATGAAGAAAGATATCGCTGAGTTTGTTTCGAAATGCGCCACTTGTCAGCTTGTAAAAGTGGATCATCAGAGACCGACAGGATTGCTACAGCCGTTGGAGGGCCCGGTGTGGATGTGGGAGAGCATATCCATGGACTTTATCACGGGGTTGCCTGCGTCGCAGAGGGGTCACGACTCCGTTTGGGTAATTGTGGACAGGTTGTCCAAGGTCGCTCACTTTTTACCCGTAAGGACTGACTACACTACGGGACAGTATGCCCAGCTCTTCATTTGAGAGATTGTGAGACTTCACGGTGTGCCCCTAAATATCGTGTCTGACAAAGACAAGATATTTGTTTCGAGGTTTTGGGAGAGTTTCCAGGAGGCCATGGGCACGGAACTGCGGTTGAGTACGGCTTATCATCCGCAGACTGATGGGAAGACCGAGCGCACAAATCAGATGTTGGAGGACATGCTACGCATGTGCATAATTGACTTCGGGGGTGGATGGGAGCAGTATCTTCCACTGGTGGAGTTTGCCTACAATAACTCCTATCAATTTACTATTGGCATGGCTCCGTTTGAGGCATTGTACGGTAGGCCTTGTCGTTCCCCAGCATGTTGGTTAGAGGTGGGGGACAACAAACTGCTTGGGCCGGAAGTGATTCAGGATACTTCGGCAAGGATTGAGTTGATTCGGAGTCGCATTCGGGTAGCTCAAGACAGGCAGAAGAGTTATGCTGATGCGAAGAGATTTTTCAGGGAGTTCCAAGTAGGGGACCAGGTTTTGCTCAGGGTATCTCCTATGAAGGGGATTAAGCGTTTCGGGAAGAAGGGGAAGTTGGCACCAAGGTATGTGGGGTCGTTTCCTATTATTGAGCGGATCGGACCGGTTGCGTATAGACTTGGATTACCGGAGCATCTGCATCGGATTCACGATGTGTTCCATATTTCCTCGCTGAGGAAATACCTTAGAGATAATTTGGCTCATTCTCACATTGCTGTGGAGGACATCGATCTCCAGCCGGATAGCTCCTACGAGGAGGGGCCAATTGCTATTTTGGACCGAAGCGAGAGGAAACTGCGGTCAAAGATAGTCCCGTTAGTGCGTGTTCAGTGGCGACATCATAATGTCGAGGAGTCCACATGGGAGCGCGAGGATGAGATGCGCGAACGTTATCCAGAGTTATTTTTAGCAGGTACTTTCTAGTTTCGAATTTCGGGACAAAATTCAGTTATTAGGGGGGAAGTATGTAATACCCCGTACTTTTGGCTATATTTATTTTTGGGATTAATTAATTAAATGTGAATTAATTGGAAATTAATCTGGGTAAAATACTAGCGAGATGTGAGTTGGTATTTAACTATATTGAGCATATATGATGTTATATGAATTTGGAATTATGAAATTTGTCGTGAGATTTATATACGGCGATTTGGAAATTTTGTTGAGACGTGTGTGACCGTCGTGTCATGGTATATTATGTTAATTATAAAAGTAATTTTTTATTTCTATTATCCGTATGGTCGTTTTGAGTGCGCCAACGCGTCCGGAAGGGTCGAGATAGTCAGAAAACACTAGCCAGGGGTGTAGGTTGGATTCCGGGGTATTTTTAGGCCATACCGGCAACTAAAAGGGTATTTTGGTAATTTTGCATTTTGAGGAATTAATAATGACGAAATTAGGAGTCTTAATCTGATGTGGATTTAACCCACTAAACCCACTAACCAACCCATATTAACCCATTAAGCTATGGAGGTTATCATTTAGGTTTCCAACTTTCCCAAAGCAAACCCTAGCCACCATAGCCACCTTTGGAGAAGAAGCTTGGAGAAAGAGAGAGAGAGGAAATTCTGCAGAAATCCTTACCAAATCAACACCTAAATCAGAGATAAACTCGAGGCAAGTGACTTAATTCCATTTAATTTCAGAGAATGTTCTTTCCATGTTAGATAATTCAAATTTTATGTTTGTTCTTGGTGAAATATGAAAACCCATGTAGTTTGGAACTTAGAACTTGAAAATCTTGAGGAGAATTGCATGTAGAATGATAGGTAGATGATTATTCTCATGATATTTGTGATTGGAAGAAATTAAACGGATTTATATTGGGTTAATTCATGATTTAAAATGTTAGGGTTTGTGTTCTTGAAAAGAATTGGGGAAAAGTGTAGAGATTTGTGATTTAATGATGTTTAGGACGAATTAATTCCTTAAAACATGTTAGGATGTGACTATATATGTTTAGGATTGATTAGAGACCTTAAAACATAGTTGGGACGAAGTTTAGAGGAGATTTGAGGAGTAGAAATTTGGTGAAAAATGATTTTGGAATTTCTGGGCTCGCAGCTGGTAGCTCGTTAGAAACCAACCCAGGTCGTTTGAATGAGCTCGTTCGAACGAGCTTCTAACGAGTTGACCAGTCGCTTCTAACGAGGGGCAGTTTCGTTCGATAATCTCGTTCGAACGAGGTATCGTTAGAAGGTACAGCTCGTTCGAACGAACTGGATCTCGTTCGAACAGTCTCGTTCGAACGAGACTTCTAACGAGCTGACAGTGGAATCTCGTTCGAACAGTCTCGTTCGAACGAGACTTCTAACGAGTTGACAGTTTAGGCCTTTTTGGCCTGTTTCGATTTTTGGAGTCCCGTAAACTTGTTCGAGGATATAGATAACATTTTCGATGATAATGTAGTGATAGATTTGGGACATTTGGGTATTTATGAGAAGGAAATTATATACAAGTGAGTTAAATTAAATGGACGGTTTGGGTTGAGACGTGAGTGTCTACTACGACGTGAGAATAAATTATGGCGCGTATGATTATAAACCGGAATCGTATAAATTGTGATAATTATAAGTTAGTACGAGAATGCGACACGTACTACGATTAAACTACGTTGATTACTAAGATGCGTGTTTACTTAGTATTGGTATATGAATTGTGTGTATGACATACCTACCATACTTGCTATCACGGGAGGTTTGCGTTCGCTTAGGGCCCTCTAATCCTTGTGTTGCCCGGATTTAGACTGGTTACCTTGATGATCATAGGTCATAGAAAGACTTATTGGGATATTAATAAGTCCGCTGATCGTGGGAGCGTAGGTATGTGCGTGACCCATGTGATGTGACTGTGTTCGCCTCCATTATTTGTGATGTTATCTGTGAACTATTCCTGAGAGATTCGGAATATGTAATCCTTATGTACGTGATGTACCGGGATGGATAGTAGAGTATGTGTGCACCACAGCTTAGTTCTCGGGGTGCTTGTATTGTATATTTATGTTGTGATTAATATACACTTAATTAATGGGAACCTTCATGTTAATGTTGTGAATATAATTACGGTATTGTTTCGAGAAACATAACGAGTTAGCTGATAGTGAAATATATTGCATATTGAGCATCTGAGTTACGTTAAACCCCTACTTAATTACGAGCGTTATAATGTTAATAGAACCGAGTACTATGGGTAGGACCTATGATAGTCTAGCTAGATATGATGTCACTTAGCTAGTGGTTTGTGTCGTTATAGATGGGTACTTACGTTAGGAGTGCACAGTTAGACGAAAGGTGAGAATATCATGTGAGTGCACGTCCTAACATGTACTTTGCATTTAATGTTTTAAATGTTTTTAAAGCACTTGCAGGTTTTTAAAATATCTCCACATTCGGGCTCTGACCCGTTTGCTTTCAAATCTACTTTTCTTGTAAAACCATTTTAGGTGCCCAGCCACAAGGACACCATGCATAGGATACTCATTCTGGTAACGAGCTGTAGCTGTTTGTGGAAGCTACAGGAAATTGCTTGTAGACGCCTCTATCACTTGGATTCCAGATTCATTATCTATCAGTTGTAGGGCATGTTGCCCATTTCTATTAGAGTTACTTTTCCATTACAGTTTTCAGACTTTGGCATGTATTGTTTTAGTATTCGGTTTATTTATTTCAGTTGTGGGATTGTAGTGAGGAGTTTTCCTCCAGACTTTAATTACATTGCGTGATGGTTATTCTATTTACTTCATTATGGTGAATGGTGTTATTATTCTTTATTACACTTGTTGCATGTTAATCAGACTTTAAATAAAATTTGGCACTTACTTTTTAAATACTAGGTGGTTAGTAATAATAAAAATGTTTTCGACAGTGATGCTATTAACTGAGCCAACTTGGAATTTTGAATTAATTTAATAAAGGAGTAGCTACCCGGTATTTAATTAGTCGGGGTGTCACAAAATATTCCCTCACGTGTGAGGGAGATGTTGTTATAACGGTTTTGGTACACATGGAATCTGCAGCCCACGTGTACACTCTCCCATGCGTTCCCTAATCCACGCGCTTTGCCAGTTTTCCACAGTCAGCCGTTAGTCCAGGCCAAGGTTGAGTTGTCGAGTTATAGTCCACTGATGGAATGACACATATCCTATTGGGTTATCTCGTACTGTCCTCGTCGTTCGAATGATGGCCGAGGATGGGGGTGGTAGATCATAAGATCAATGCTGTAAGACATGATGGTTGGTCTTCCAAGATGAGGCTAAGATTCTATGTGACGAGCCATTGGCCAAGGCCAAGTCAGCTCGGGCTGAGTCCATGTTCGAGTCTTAACTCCTTATACGAGACAGGTTAGCGATGCTCGGCTTTGGTCGAGGGGATGTAACTTTGGGACGACGCTATATTTGGTATATCAATTACCCCCAGCCCTTAGTCTTTAATGTGAAATGAAGGCTAGGGGATAAAGCATCTTCTGGGTATGAGTTTAAAAGGTGTCCTTACATATGTCATATCTGAAGAGTTCGATGAAGATTGGATTGACACTTGGCTGCCATCATGTGGAATGACGTATGGCCCAAAAAATTATGATTGTTGGTGTGCCCTAGGGTATAGCGCCTTAATGATGTATGCCTTGGAAGTTGTGCACAATGATTATTAGTATTTAAATGGTTTGGAAAACTATTGTCTTTTTACTTCAACTTCTTCATGCGCCATTATCATCTGTCTCTAAAACTATTCTTACTTTTTCTTCCTGTTCAAGTGTTCCATGCCACATTTTGAGGGTTTCCTTTGCTTATGCCTTCATCGCTCTTCAAGTAACATTTATTTTCTGACATTTGCAAGTTTTCCCCATTTCTTATTGGTTTTCTTTAAGTTTTTACATTTTTCGTCGATTTTCATTTTTTCCGACCACTTTCACTGGTAGTTCTAGGTGTAAGGACATTATTTTACATTGTCAGTTCACAATTGAGTATGTCGTATACCGCTATAATCGTCGAAGAATGTTCAAGATCACATATGCAACAAGACGGATCCGAATATCAAATTTTCTTCAACATTCAAGCCTCCGCGAGATTCACTTTGGTAAGGTTGTGTTTTAATTCCTTAATGGTTCACTTATAGAGTTGGGATAACTTTTATGAAAAAATTTCTAAGTGTTGGAGCAGAGTTTTTCCTCAAAAATATTTTCTAAGTGTTGAGGCGGACCTGAATAAAAAATAATTTTTCGCTTGGGGCATTCGAGCGACTTATCCACATCGTTCAAGCAACAGAGGCCGTCGCGCAAAGTGTCGTTCAAACAACACGTGTCCCCGTTCAAGTGAGACTCTGATTTCATTCAAGAGAGCTACCGCCTTAACGTTTTCTATAAATTCATTTTTCCAGTTGCATTTTTATTCAAAAGACCTGGAAATACAATTTTATGAAAACACCTTTGGTAGAAACATTTGTCTTCTCAATTTTAAGGTTTTAATCCTTTGTTTTCAATTCACAAATCATCCCAATAGCTTATGTGAATTGTTTTGGAACCCAAGAACACAATTTTGTGAAGTTTCTCTTGTAAAGAAGATCTCTACTGCTGATCTAGGTGCCGCTTGAGGGAGGTGCTGGGCCGACGATGACTGCATGTAAAAGGGAGTACTCGAGGGTGTACCCGGGCTGATTCAAGAGTTTGTGTCTTCGTGGATATTATGCAGTTGATTCATTATTGATTCAGAACTGAGGTTCTTGAGAGTTTGTTGGGATAAATTCTTTGAAGATTTCGCTGTAATCATTGTGAGTACTATTAGTAAAATAAAAGGTTTTACCCTTCGGGGATTTTTCTTAAAATCTATGAGTCAACAATTATTATTTGTGTTTGCATGATCCACTACACCTAGTTGTTTATTTAGGGCTGAAATAAAATTTGACTTAATTAATTTGGTTTAAAACTGACAATTGATTAAATAAGGGTTTACTTGCAATTTGCGAGTTTATTTAAATCGGTATCACACCGCGCATCACATTTTTCTCAAATTGGTATCAGAGCTTATTATTTAAGCGATCACCACTTTTACAAATTGGTATCAGAGAAGGTTTCACTAATTTATTGCGAATTCCTATTTTCGTAAAATTTATGTGATATTGATTTTTTTTTAATAATCTATTTTTGAAAAATTGTCGCAATGTTTATAAATGAAAACTTATATAATTGGTCGCCAATTTTTTATGGGTGTAATTATGCTTACTGGATAGCCCGCATGAAACCCCATTTGAAATCAATCGATGAGAGAGTTTGGTTAATGTGTGAAAGAGGTTGGACTCCTCCCACCATCACTGTAAAAAAATGTCACTAATTTAAAACCTGTAACGAACTGGACTGAGGATAAGTTTGGTGGAGCACGTTTAATTCATGAGGGATGAGTGCGATTTTCGGTGCCATCACTCCTGAGGAGTTTTGACGTATTATGACGTGCACCACGTCTAAAGAAGCGTGGGATGTTTTACAACTCACCTATGAAGGCACTAATGCTATCAAAGAGTCTAAACTACAAAATTTAACTACTCAATTTGAAATAATTACCACGCCTGAGACTAAGTGTTTTGATGAGTTTTGAGTACGTTTTCTGATATTGTAAACATTAGTTTCAATCTTGGTGAGCACATTCCTGATGCACGAGTGGTTTAAAAGATTTTAAGATCGATGCCTAAACGTTTTATCCCTAAAGTATGTATTTTTAATTCCTTAGGAAATTTGAGTGATTTGCAATTAGAAAAGTTGGTAGGAGACCTTTAGACATATGAGATTGACATGTTCCCCGACACTGTCAAACCTAAGGATAGAGAGCACTTAAAGCCCAGTCTAGGAAGGGAAAGGAAGTGTCCACGAGTGAGAAGAAAAAGAAAGTGGGATTTTATGAGTCCGAGTCTGAGGACGAGTCTGATTTTGATATGGCCATGCTTGCAAAGAATTTCAAACAGTTTCTCAAGTTTTCAAAACAAATTGCAAGTGTTTATGGTCATATTCTCATGATATGACCAGTCTAGGTGTACCTAGGCCTGTTTATGTGTGCACAAATTGCAAGAATAGAGGACACCTTAGGGAGTTTTGTTTTAAGTTGGGTTATGTGTCACGTTTTGCTACTACATGTGTTCACACACACGCATCCATACATGATGCTCCGGATGATTACACGAGAGATTTTGCATATATTAGGGAGCAGGTAAAGTTTTTAGTCAAGACTTCACATGACTTGATGGAGGTTTTTTATAGGGTGTCACTACCTGTGAAAAACTCCACTGCACCTACCGGTTGAGGTCTAGACTTGTCTGCTAGCATAGGATGATTTTCATGATGGTATTTTATACCTATTGCTAGTATGTATCATTTTTGTATTTATGTTTTTCCACTTGTGATATACTTTTTGAAAAACAAAAAAGATTTTTTATTTTGAAAATTTTTGGAAAAATACAAAAAAAAAAAATCTTTTTTTAGAAAAATTGAAAAATACAAAAAGATTTTTGTATTTTTTTGCACCTTATATGAATGGACATTTAGGATGACCGAGTTACACCTTCATTCCATATCCATGTGACAATTTAATAGTGTTTTGCTATGCGTCATCATTTCATTTTTGTGCTTTATAATGTGTGGAGTCATTAATATGTAATTTGTGATTACTACCTACATGTTTGGCTCAAAATTGCCTTCAATACACACTTGCACGGATTTATTTGATTATTGTACTTTTTTATCACATATTGGCCGGAGTGTTGTCATCTCAATTCTGCCTTTAAAACGAACCATATGCGATAAAACTTGACAATGAAAGTAGTGCATGTAATAATCGTTGCCCGTGAGGAAATAAATTGAAAAAAATGATGTGTGAAACACGGGAAAGGGCTGCAAGAGTGTAAAATTGACTCGGTGTGAAAGCCACCTTCTTAAAAGAGCCCAAAAAAATGAAAGGCATTAAAAAGATAAATATGCCAAAAACGGGCCATTTAGTTTTAGATCACCTCAATAAAAAATAAAGATTTATTATTTATGAGGGAGTTTGGACGAAAATAAATCAACGGGTTTGCACGTTCTAATAGCGTCGTGAAAAATAATTGCATAGTTTTAGACATTATTGGTATGAGAATTGACTTTGATGAGTTGATGGATTGATGTCATTTAAATTCATGATTTTGAGTTCATTCGTTAGGAGTATTCGGATTCATCGTGCACATATGTTATGCGTGATTGTATTGATTTTCCCATCGAATATGTTCACACCCATTCATTCCGTTTCCATCATTTGGTTATCTTAGAGTACATTCATGGTGTGGGGTTTTTTGTAAAATTATTTTTGCATTTTTGTTTGAAAAAATTAAAAAATCAAAAATAGTTTTTGTAATGTTTTTTAGTATCTCTTTATGATTGTAGTTTGTTTGCCTTGTTTATCGTGACAACTCCATGTTTGTTTTGTTTATTCATTTCCATGTCTATTTTCGACAATTAAAAAAGGGGAGAATGAATTATGGGTGAGATCTGAGATTTTATACTTGTATTAGTTTATGTTTATCTCATTTCAAACTCGATACGTCACGAAGGGATTTTGGTTTGTCTCATGTGTGTAGGTACAAAGACTGAAGGTCATATGTTGCACACCCTAATGAGAAAAACTTAAAGATTCGAAAATTTTGATGATGAAGATTTTTGAAGAAAAATTTTAGACCTACATGTTTAGTACCTTTTCAGTTTTGGATTCATGGGAGGGTATTAGATTTGTATAGGCATTTTGATTTGATAATTCGGAAGTTTTTATTTTCTACCATCATAGACATTGGGGGAGATTTGTAAGGACATTGTTTTACATTGTTCGTTCACAATTGAGAATGTCGTATACCCCCACAACCGTCGAACAATGTTCAAGATCACATATGCAACAAGACGGATCCGAATATCAAGTTTTCATCAACATTCAAGCCTCCATGAGATTAACTTAGGTAAGATTTTGTTTTAATTCCTTAATGGTTCACTTAGAGTGTTGGGATAACTTTTATGAAATTTTTTCTAAGTGTTGGAGCGGAGTTTTTCCTCAAAAATATTTTCTAGGTGTTGAGGCGGACCTGAATAAAAAATAATATTTCGTTTGGGTTGTTCGAGCGACTTAGCCAAGTCGTTCAAGCGATAGAGGTTGTCGCACGATATGTCGTTCAAACGACACGTGTCCCCGTTCGAACAAGTCTCTGATTTCGTTCAGGTGAGCTGTCGCCTTAACATTTTCTATAAATTCATTTTTCCTATTTCGTTTTTGTTCAAAAGACCAGGAAATACAGTTTTATGAAAACTTCTTTGGCAGAATCGTTTATCTTCTCAATTTTAAGGTTTTAATCCTTTGTTTTCAATTCACAAATCATCCCAATAGTTTATGTGAATTGTTTTGAAACCCAAGAACATAATTTTGTGAAGTTTCTCTTGTAGAGAAGATCTCTACTTCTGATCTAGGTACCGCTTGAGGGATGTGCTGGGCTGACGTTGGATGCGTGTTAAAGGGAGTACTCGAGGGTGTTCCTGGGTTGATTCAAGACTACGCGTCTTTGTGGATCTTCTGCGGTTGATTTATTATTGATTCAGAATTGAGGTTCTTGAGAGTTTGCTGCGGTAAATTCTTTGCAGATTTTTCTTGTAATCATTGTGAGTGTTATTAGTAAATAAAAGGTTTTGTCCTTTGGGGATTTTTCTTGAAATCTATGAGTTAGCAATTATTATTTGTGTTTGCATGATCCACTGCACCTAGTTGTTTGTTTAGGTTTGAAATAAAATTGGACTTAATTAATTTGTTTTAAAATTAACAATTGATTAAATAAGGGTTTACTTGGAATGTGCGAGTTTATTTAAATCGGCATCACATCGCGCATCACATTTTTCTGAAATTAGTATTAGATCTTATTTAATTGATCACCACTTTTACACTAGGGTTGTTCTTAGGCAATTTTTTGGTGGTTGTGAGAGTTAGGTGGTTACCCTTAAGTTTCCTACCATTTTTTAGCCTCATTTACCCACAAAACCAACCACCAATTAAACTCCGACGCAATTCCGGTGAACCAGTTCTTTACTAGTTCTTGAGTGTTCTATATATATATATCATCTTTGGGCAGATGATGGTGATAGTTCCATTTGTTTTGGCTATCAACAGATTTTTGTATTAGAAGAAAACTGTCATTAATTTTATTTTTGATCCGTCTGAGAAAGGATGTGTTTTTTTTTTAGATTTTGGCAAGTGATACTTCAAGAAGACCGACTATACTTGAGACAAGCACAAGCCAAGATTGAAACGTAAGAATGAGTCGTGGATCATATACGCTTTATAATCTGGTAAAGTTGATTCGTTGATTATAGGATTTGATAAATGAGTAGGACATTTTTTTATAGATTCAGAATAACATTTGAGAAAAAATAAATTCTTACATATGATGGATTAGTTGACGAACAATCATGCAATCACTCTGGAAATGATTTCAGACACTCACACAACCCAACGACACTAATGGGTTCCTTAAGGATATAATCCTTAAATGTCTCCACTGGAAGAGAAACAGGGGTTCTCATAATCTACACTAACACCACTACTTTTCATGGGTACCATAAGTGCAGGTTCCTAAAGGTCTTCAATCCAAGCTTTTCATCATCAAGCACTCGCATGTTGGATCGTGGTGGTTACAGTAAGATTCTGACTTTCTTTCTTTCTTTCTTTCTTTCTGGATCATTGTAAGATGTATATGGAAAGAAATGATGATGCCCAATTTGGGGGTTCCTGTGTTACGACGATGAGCTTTGAAATACAAATATGTGTAATTTATGTGTTACTATCTCAGGTGTGCTCTTCCCATATTCGGAGTCTTTCCTCTCAGTTATCTCATCTTTTAATTCATTTATGACGTTTTGTTAAATCAATTGGTTTTTTTTGCTAGGGTTTCTCCTTTTTAAACCCCCAAATCCAATTTTTTAGATATTTGAACTAAACAAATTCCAATTTTAACTCGACAGAAAAAACCAAACTGTTTTCTTATTACAATTTCATTTTTTTGTCAATTTAATAGTCTTGATTTTTTTCCAGATAAAATTACCACTCTATATTGTTGCTTTGTGGCCCTATAGGGTAGAATGGTGAAAGAATTAAACGTATGGAAAAATCATAGAGCACAATGAAGAGATGTTAAATGGGATATTGAATCATCCCATAATTTTCGGTAAGTCTCTCCACTCAGGCTTGGTTTGTTTGGTTAATTAAATTTATTTTACAATATGTCAGACCATGAGACCAAGGTCTCTGAATTTTATTTATTATTTATTTTTGTTTTTTAGTTCCACTTTCTCCATATTCAATCCATTCGGTTGCCAAAATGCCCCTCGGTCTCCCAAAACTTCCTTTTGCAATCTTTTTAAGCTTCAATTACATAAATGGTTAAGAAATAACTAAAGATCAAGTATATGAAGAAAAATATATACATGTAATCGATTGAAAATTTAAGATCTTCTGTTTGTGTTGAATATTGTTTACGAAGACAAAGTTGGATTTAAAAAAAATTAATGCGGAGACGTTAAAGTCTATATGACCTTGCAAGTCATTTAAAGTTTTCCAAAATTTATATTTGGACTTAATCACATCAACATCATTCTAATGTGATCCAATGCAACAACCAACTCCCTGTTCTCGAGAAATTATTTTCGCATTATTTGGTTAATGCATACAAGTTTTGCACTTGCACGAAGATAGTGCAAACTACTTAAATGTGGTAAACACATTATCTGTAGCAAAATGTTATAAGTATCCACATCCTTTTTAGATTTATTTTAAGAACGCTTTAAGTAAAATATTCGTAAAAAATATAAATAATTTATAAAACGCCCGCGCATCGCACGGGTTACGTGCCAGTGTTTACCAAAATTGTGTGTTGGTTTAAAACACAAGTTAATAAATGCACACTTAATATTTAAAAACACAAAAAATAAAATATATATCTATAAACCATGTTAAATCAATAGACGGAGTGAAGGAGGATTTAACCACACACGTAAATCCAGCTAACGGCTTTTACGGATTGTGGTCCACCTCACCATCATACTGTTGCTGTGTGGAATGGAATGACAGTCCAATGATTGATGCTCAACATAGTCGACTCATGGGTTGATTTTGGGCACTCAACGCTCACCTATTGCTATTGTTGCTTAGGTTTTGCCCTTGATTTCTTTCTTGGCCTGGAATGAGCACAAACTACATCGTTACAGAAGATTGAAGGGTTAGATTACATATCTTTGGATGCTTGGTGAGCTTGTTAAATTTGTTTCCAGGTTTAGTTTCTCTGGAATTATTTCGTCACTCCAATTGCTACCATGTTGTTAAATATCTAGTTGGCATGTTGTGAAATAGGTTTCCTATTTTGAGAGCATTTATTTATATTTTATCAACTTTCCCCTTTTTATGCTTCGTATCGGTAATCTCTCTGTGTTAAGTAACGTCCCTTTGGTTGTCCCAAAATTGTAAATTGGCTCGTTAATAAATTGGTTCATTTATAATTTGATCCATGAATTGTTTTCGGTTTCATTAATGAAATGATTCATTAATTGCCTGATTTTAGTTCAAGTGTAAAATCTGAAATTGGATCCTTTCACAAAAAATGTGAAATGCATCCTTTTGAAATAGTAGTCACTTTAGTGCTTGCTCCTCTCTTTCTTTTCCTCCGTTTTCCCCTCCCCCTCCCCTCCCTCTTAATTTGTTTTTATCGTTTTTTCTCATAGAACCTTAACATCAATTTAAGATTACCAAGCATTGCATAAAATTGGATTTCTACTCATTTACAATTCATTAATTCACAACGAACCAATTTACATAATAAAACAATTTACGCAACTAAACTAGGCCTAAATGTATACGATACGAACGTTTCCTAATACTAGTACTAATAATATATTATATACATATAACCAAATAATCATATGCTTAGAGTGAAATGAATTTGGATTGTTACATCATCTCCATCTCCAACCCAACCCATTTTGCAATTTGTATGACCAAATAGGTAAAACCTACGATGTATTGGATAAAATCATGTAAGTTAGATCGTTTGCCTTAGGGTTGGTGTGGTAGTTGACCTGCTGTTCCAAGGCAAGCCCAACAGATCCGTTTCTACAAGTTTCACCCCGATTATCCTCCATCTTAGGTCACTCAAAATTCTATTTTCACTTTAAAGGCCATATTAATACTAAAATAAATACATAAACAATTTTTTTTTATAATCCATAAATATTGCATTAATTAAAAAGATAATAGTAAAACCAAAAAGTATATAGACTAATAAATAATTTAAAAAATGAATATTAATCATTGTGGAACTAGTTCTATTGTCGGCGTGTTTAGCTCGAAATTCGTTATCAGCTTTTAGCTCTTCCCCACCATTCCTCCTATATCGCCGCCTTACTCCTCTCAGATTTCGCTAAATGAGACGAGGTGCTGGACTTGTCCTTATTCAAACCCAGCGTGTTGTAGTTGTTGATTTTTTTACTTATCTGATGAATATGATTTTTTTTGTAAACAACTCCTTGAGCTATTGATTTGAATTGGGTCCAACTTTATCAATTCAACTTTATTAATTCAAGTGGTCCAACTCTATCAATTCAGGATGTTGTTGGACGATTTATGAGTGGTTGCTTTCCTTTTCTCCTTCATAGTATTTTTTATTGGCCAGACTAGGTAAAGGCAACTTGGCATTGTCATCCAACTCATTAGCCATCAGACTAACGAGCACGTTTGACTCTTGATGTAAAGGATAGGCTCAGGCCTCGACGCACATGGGCAAAAAGCTGTTGGATACTGAATTGGCCTTAGATTTCTTGTTTGGCACGTCTGCGCTCGACTTTGGATTGTCTTTCAGAATAGCCCAACTAACATCAAATCTGAATTGCTCCCCACCTCTAATCGGTATGAATAATAAGCATAACAAATTCGTGTAACGAAAAAAACTGGTATGAAATAGTATAAAAGTTAATGTGAAAGAAATTTTTACATCCTCAGTTGGGTAACCACTTCTTGGATTTCGTTGTAGCCTGTATGTCCTTGAATTTGGTGAACTTTCTATAGTCGATCACCTATTAGAAAGTGAAACAGGCCTTGGGGATCCGTTGAAGTAAGCTCCTCCATAAAAGTGTGTGGGATTTTCTCTTGTACAATTATTGATTGTTAATTATCGTTGATGATGGAGCCCTCTGAAGTCTATAGCCGACATGACAAATCATCGCTTCTCCTGCGATGAATTTTTCTTGTGGTGGCTAGCACAACCACGCTTCAATGTTTACTATTTAAAATTGATTTGTTTCAGAGTGCGAGGAAATATTGAGAAAGAAGGAATATTGAGTTGGAAGAGGATGAGATGGATTTTGAGAGAGCAAAAAATATTGTATTAAATTTTGAGGTTATGTATAAATACTTAACTCAATAAAGACTTTTCCTGATTATTTAGTGTCTACATGAATACTATATCTCCATTTTGTGTGGGCTACATGAATAATATATGTCCATTCTTTGCCGAATACTACAACTTTGATGGTTAAACCACATAATATCACGTCTTCAATAATCTTTTACTATGTCAATTTAGGCATAGCTGAAGCCTTAATGTTACCATCAATATTATCCAAATCACTCTTCCTTACTTGGCATTTATCGGTCTGTGACGACATGTCCAACCCATTTACGACGTTTTTTTTTATTAATTATCTTGTATATGAGTTGCTTTTAATGATTCACTAGTATGCTCATTTCTAAATTAATCCCGAATAGTTTTACCACTCTTATCTTAATAAACTCTGGTGGGTATGAAGTCACATTCTTAATGGCGTTTGCCTGTGGCCAACACCAAAGGTGTTCAAGGTTATTCTTATTAGTTCCGGTGCCATCGCTGATACGAAGGTAGTTTTGAAAATTGATCCTCCTTCATAAAAAAACAAAGCAACTCTAAACTCTTCCTCCACCGTAGCCAAGTGGAACATTGCCACCCTTAATGGCGCTCGCTAGCGTCCAATATCAAAGGTGTTCAAGGTTATTCTCGTTAGGTCCGATGCCATTGGTGATACAAAGGTAGTTTTGAAATCGACCCTCCTTCATAAATAATAGGGCACCTCGAAACTCATCCTCCGCTGTAGCTAGTGGAACATTGCCACCCTTAAACTGAAGCGGAACCAGCCCATCTCTTATAACGGTTTATATGAGTAAAGAAAAAAAAGAGAGAATGCAAAGAGAGAAAAAAACAAACGAAAAATTACGATTAACCACTATAACAAAGCTCCACAAATAAATGAAAGAACCCATAAGTGGATGGAAGAACATATGAAGACGAGCAAATAAACAACTCAAAAAAGAGAAACAGTCTTCTTATAAGGTAAACAGTTAAACCAACAACCCATCTAACAAGCGACACATGTTAGTATCTATGCTCACAAAAAGAATGACATGGCAGAAGAACATCACAACTCTGTTATATAAACCACTTTGAAGAGGGCCCCCACAACCATCTCGACCCAAACCCGAATCAAACACAAAACTCCACTACCCATGCAATAAAACTACTAAAACACCAAGATTAGCGCACCCACTTGATACCAAGGGACGTCGTTTGATACAGAGAAGCACCACTCAAAAGCATAGGGTTGGATTTCATGTTATATAGGATTAATTTTATCACTTTTCATTTATAGTGGGCCCTCTGTGTTTTAGCCCTTAGTTTTGTCGAACCTTCTAGAAATGTTATTTTTTAGAATAAATACAAGTATTGGGCCAATTGGGTAAGCCTTCACAAATTCCTTTTGTATGTACTCTTCTACCAAGGAATATCGATTCTAACAAATTTTTGTTAGCTTAAGTTAGGCAGTACTTGGGCCATCCACAATGGACTAAATAGTTAAATTGAGTCATCGGAACATCACAATGGGTAGACTAAATGTGTAAATTCACGCTTCAAAAGGGTTGGCGAGGAGTAAACTTACCCCTCACTAACCATTTTGTTAAGTGGGCCACAGTTTGAGTGTAAACTTTTCCTTGTGCACCGACTTCATTTTTAAGTGCCCCCCATCTCATTGGGACATGAAACTATATCCCATGTGAACCATAAACTCAATTTAACTCTCCCTACCTAATTTTAATTCTCTTTGGGACAAGAACTATATCCCATTCCAGCTCATTCAACCTCTACGCATTGTGGTTTAGGAGGAGTAAATAGGTAGGCAAAATCTAGGAATAGTGCTAACCATGCTCCATCCCATTTTGGATGGCCTTAAGAGGCATGCAAGCCTAGGTCACCCTCGGGGAGCTTTTAGGGTATGTGGGTTTGAGGATAGAGAGTAGGAGTTTCGTTAGGCTAACACAACTGACCACCTCAAAATGAGAAGAAGGGCACCACCTCTTCACTGCATCCTCGAAACCTAACAACTACATCCTCACCCCCCACCCTTCTGCCCTAATTGAGAATAATTCAAGGCCCACCTTTCACCAAGGTATCGATTGCTCGAACATCAAAACTCACGAAACAAAGTCACTGCAAACCTTAATGAAACGTAACCTCTCTGGAAAGACACCACACTTTATATCTCACCTCAGTCCAAAATCCCCCCTTGATCCCCTTTCCAATCACTTCTTACGTCCGAAACCAACGGCCATATCACACCATCTTCTCTACCTCATTAAAGAGGTTCATCAATTTCCATGTACCTAGTATGTTATAACTCCCCCAAAGCACCCTCTGACAGTTTCTTGAGAGTTCAATAGCCATAAATACACCACCACAAGCCACCGCCACTGCCTTTGACACCTATACCTGGTGCTGAGGCTGCCTTCTCATACTAATTCTCTAACGTGGTGCCTACTCTCTCACTCTCCGTTACGTATCTCTTAAGGAGCGCTACAATACAATCTCTCCAAATTACATCTCGGCTCGAGGAGCACTTCTGAATCTCTACTCGGGGCAACTCACTACTCTCTTACACCACATGGAGGGTCGTGGTTGATTGTGAAAATGCTCCCGTGGCACAACTAGTATCCCCTTGGCTGAGTTTATATGTGTGGTCACCTTCTGCAAACTATTCCAACTAATCAGAATAAATTTTTTCACTTCTAGCTATGTACCCTGTCTTCTTAAATTGATTTATCGGTTTTCTATAATACAACTCTATAAAAATGTCACAGTAGCTTAAAAAAAAGCACATAATTTTGTTTATGATTGACAGGAGCCATTCAAGGACATCAAAAACTAAACTACAGTGTTGATTTATAGTAATTTGGGGGGGGGGGGGGGGGGGGGGAGGATGGCTCCCGGGGGAAGTGTCTACCAGGACGTTATCGAGTCAAGTGCAGCATTAGCTGATTATGGTATAGCACCTGAACATATGGAATTTCGAAGTTCCCTTTTCAGAAAATCTGCTGCTGTTGGTGGGAAGCTGGGAATAGCGTCAAATAGTGCTGTGCATGAGCTACTTGAGTGCCCTGTTTGCATGAATATAATGTACCCTCCAATACATCAGGTATTATCTTTTTTATTTCGGATCAACAAGCTTAAATTACATTTACTATAAAAAATAGAACTTATCTATCTTTTGTTTTTTGCTGTATGACTTGTACATATATCCCTACGATTAGAGTATTGGGATTTATGAGTTTTTTGTGTTGTTTTTTTGTGTCTTTTGGAATTTATGAGTTTTTTGTGTCTTTAACAAATAGTATTTACCTATCAAATTGATGCCCGGTGTCACTGTTGAGTCAGAGCAAAAGGTCTTTTTACATATTAGCAAAATATTGAATTAAGAAACATTTATGTTGTTTTTTGAGTGGTAGTTCCAAACTTGTGGTTTTGTTCCAAGAAAACTACTAGTTCACTGAATTCCAGAACACGTCCTCTTTCGTGCTGGGGTTCTGTTGTATATTCATATACTTACACAAGTTTCTTTTGTGGTTCGGGGGGTGGAAGTTGGGGTTGAGGATAGGCAATGCATGCATATACAAGTAAGGGCGAAGCCAAAATTAAATTCTCAGATAGGGACGGATATGGTCATTACCAAACATAAGTGTTTCTTTTTGGTTTGTTTCGGGTCGTTTGGTGTGTGGATTTCGACCTAATGTTCCATTGCGTTTCACAGTTAGTAATACATGATATATTATAGGGACTGCAGTGAATCGTGTCGTGTCATCTCAGGTGTTATTGGGTTTGTGTCAAAATAACCTCCACCTAAATCGGGCTGGTTATACCTTTTATGTTTAACGTGTCACTCTTATTGGGTTCGTAACAAGTCGTGTGTTGTATTCCCACTAAATGGCTAAACTCAAATATGATTTTTAAGTAGCGGGCATACCCGTTAAGCACCCGAATTCGTTAAGGCTCCCCCAACCCCGCTAAAAATCGAGGTCATGTCATGTTATTGGGTCGTGTGGCATTTTGTCTCCCTTAATATATTAAATGTAATCAGGGGTGATAACTTTTTACACAACAATTTTACATGCCTCAAACTTGACCTGAAGTTTGCAAGTTAAGATTGACCATTTGGACACGACACAAAGACTACACAATCAACCAACACAAATAATAAACATGTCGGGTTAATGTCAAACACAAATTGCTTGAAAATGTCACAAATAAACCCTATTTAGCTACGCAGCTATGAAGCACGGACTTGACACGTGATTCGGGATCCGACAGGACACGAGACACGTGATTCGCATTTTTTTTCAAAAATTAGAATACGACACGTTGAGATACGTGTAATATTATATTATATTATATATTTAATTATATGTAAAACATAATTTTTTATATACTCTAATTTTTTAAGATATAGTGTAAAATATTTTAATAAATTTTAATTACAAATTAACAAATAGTTTAATAATTATAAGTTACTAAAGAAATTAATTCCCAATTATTCTAATTTTTTATTCTACATATTATAAGTTGGACAACATTATCTTAATGTAATCTCTAAAGTCGTAAAAGTTTGACAGCTAACCTATTTTGACAGCTAACCTGTCTTCATAGCAAGCTGCTCTGGAAAAGGAGGTCTTTGAAAAAATAAAACAGGAGAAACCAAAGTAATAGAAAACCTTGAGAGCTGTCTTTGGGATTGGGTACAGTTTTCTTCTTCCATTTCTTTTATTCTTCTTCTTCACGTTCACAACCAAGTCTTTTGGTTGTAGTTTGATAGTTTGTAGACGCCGATCATAGGAAGCTTGACTGGGGTTGGGCATACATCGACAAAGGTCTCTTGATGCTGACGAAGGTGTGAGGGCCTCAGATTTAAAGTTTTGATGATGGGTGGGAACTTCAACGACATCGTCGGTAAAAGTTTCCAGACGTTAGCGAAAACAGGGCGTTGAGATGGTTTTAGGGATTTAGGAGGCAGACAGAGATGGTGGCACTTGACCACTGGTGGCGGGGGTAGAGTTTCGAGGAGTATTCCGCCATTTCCTTCGAGCATTACCCATGGTTCCTTCTACAACATCAGCAACCACATCCCCATCCCTCTCATACCGGTTTAATGTAAGTGTAGCAGAAATTACTCAAAGCAACAACATATTTTCAGAGAATTTCTCTCTAACTCATTTTATTCAGTTATATTTAATTGATAAGTATCTTGTAAAAAGAACATACAATGGTATTTACAGGTCTTAATATGCTTGGTGGCTAAGCTAACCTCCGATGTCATGGGTTATGAAGTTACGGTTCTAGTCACCCAAGTCATGACATCACACATGTCAAGATCATCTTTAAGGCACGGGACAAATTGCCAAAGTAATAGTTTGTCATCACTTTAGAGCCTCATGCATCAATATGAGAGGACTGTTCCACAACCTTGCACAAACCTTCTTAGTGCCGAGCAAAGTGATTTTGTTTTGCCTTCTCCGGGTGTAAAATTGTTTGGACAAACGTTGTTTAATTTGAGTGTGTATTGTCAGTGAGGTAGTAATCTATGTTGTACGAATGTCTGTTGACTATGTAGTTACATTGATGAACTCTATCGTGTATTAGTTCATTGAACATGCCCGACTGGTTTAAGACGTTTAAATCGTTGTTTACTTCGGACATACCGAAAAAAACTGCCCAAAACCAGAGGTCTTGGTCCAGTATAACAATATTTTTTTTTTGTGATGGCTACGTTGACCTGCCATGCAATGGGGCTCCCAGTTTATACAATCTATGCTAACGCGTATGCTCGAGAAACCTCACTGTTCCCTTTTTGCGAGTAATCGTTGGACATCCTCGGCTAAAGGTTTTCTCAAATACTCGCTCGAATACATGGCATACCCCGCATTGGAAGACCATTTCAAAGTCTCAATGAAGTACTTAACAGTTTGAACATATTCGTCAATAGAATCGGCGGTATGGATAACATCTGAAGAGCTGCAGTCATTTACAACTCACCCAAAAGACGCCACCGTTTGCGCTCGTTCAACTACCTTAAGAAATCACTTCCCTAAAAAGAAGTCAGTAAAAATATGGATGCACAAGTCCCGCCTCATGCCGAATCGACTATGAAAGATTTTCGTATCACAAGTCGGATCATCAAAATAGTCTTTCAATACTCCTTGTCGCGGTTAACAACCTTATGCCAGAACTCGGATGGGGAAATGCTGTCCTTTACAGACTTCAAAATGTCGGGAATAGCGGTGACCATGGAATATGTAATGGCTTTTTCTTAGTTAGAATCATCCATAGATGAATGACAAAGAATTCATGTTGATGGTGTTGTCGGATGAAGAAGACATATTCTTAGTGTGAAGCTGATAGACAGAGAATTGATCGTTTATGAGAAAAGAATAAATTGTTAGCAATAAATGCGAGGGTGTAGTGAAATATAGGGTTGTATATACAATTCTAAATATCACAGTCGAAGATAGATGTTAGTAGATGGTAATAATTTTGTTGGTCCTTGTGGCATTTGAATTTCCATGGGGGAGTCACCTTGGCCCTTGTTTATAATATCCTTTGGAGTTGCAAAGGTTTTCTCGGCAGGCAAAATACATTATGCTAATTTAAATGTGGTATTTTGCCTCAAAGCTTTGGAGATGATCTAACTAACCTTTTTTAGGATATTTGCAAATAATTAATTTATTTAAAAACTAATAAACAATAAAAATAAAATGGAAACTACAATTATACCATTGAGACCTCGCGTACACATCGTATGTTTTATTTTAGAAATTAGATGAGCTATTGGCTAGTTGAGGGGCGTCTTGCTCATTCCATCTAATATGACCTTTAGCATGCCTAAGCTCCACCATGGTCTTCAGTCGATAACGAACCTCAAGCCAAGGTGAGTCGATCCCCTTAACAAAGCGGCTAAACTTGCTCGACCTCAAAAAACTTCATATGTATGAATGGCAGTGGGTTGAGGGTTGAGGGTTTAGGGTTACCCCTTCCCCTTTTGCACCTTCCCTCCCCATGCCCCATTTAGTTTTTTTTTTTAATATTTTTTTTGAAAATGTTGAGTATTTTTTTATAGAAGTATTTAATAAAACAATATAATTATAAATAATGTTAATGTATGAACATTGCATAAATATATTTTAATAACAAATAATATATTTTAGTAACTATAATACTTTAAATGGGGTGGGGCCTTGCGAGGTGGTAGCATAGCCCAAACCCTACCCTGCCCATTGCCATTCCTATCCTTTGGTGGTGTTGAGGGGGACAGGCTTCAGAAAACATCTAGTACACTAATGCAAGAGCATGAGTGACGAGGGCTATATTTGTATTTTTGCTTATTAGATATTTTGAGAGGCAACATCTAGATTGATGATGTCATTGTTGAGGACTACTACATCATGGCATCATCATTCTATAACCCTCTCTTTTATTCTGTTGTACCCTATATATAAAGTGTCCCTCTCATTTCATTTGAGATGACATTACAACATTTTTTTAGAGATGAATATACAAGGAGTTGATAGTTATCTTTTATTATTCTTAAATTTGTGTATTTTCGTTGTGTTTACATCAAATTGGTATAAGAGCGGTGGTGTTCATGGGATACTAACATCGGACATGGAGTTAGAGGACTGGGATTTCGATTGGATTCACCTGAACGAGGCGGAACCACCATCCACGCACTGCCTGCGAACCTTCTCCCGTCCAACAACTTTGCTTTGGTTTACCACCCTTGGCTCAATTGGGATCACCTTGACTGCCTATACCTAAGTTTCACTGTCCTACAACCCACTTCCCTCTATGGGTGACAATTCGGGTCAACGAGTCGTGTTTTAACACGACTCAACCCGATAATAGTTTAACGAATATGAACATGACACGACACCATAAACTCGATAAGTAATTTCGGGCTAATTTAACACGAGTAAACCCGACCCGACAAGTCAATTTTAAAATTTAACACATACAAAAATCTAAAGTTCGAGATTCAGATGAGGTGATGGGTTTAAATCGGGTCTAATTGGGTCAGTTAATGGGTTTAAATCGGCTCTAAATAGGGTCGGTTAATAGGTCTAAATCGTGTCGTGTCTCAACGGGTGTTAAATAGGCCGTTGGAACCCGAATACGACACGAACACGAAAGGTCGTGTCAATTTTTGTTGTGTCGTGTTGTCGTTTCGTTCCTGAAATTTTCACCCATACTTCCTGCACCTGTTGCGGCTCAATCAACCACTGCGGAGCTGCTCGATCCTCCCTCTGTTGTGAAAACCCTAATTGATACTTCCCCCACGAGATTTACCCGAAACCTTTGATCGAAGACGGTAAGAGGCCAATCAACCTTTAATGACATTCGCTTAAACTGCTCAATCTTTGACGACTGACGTCGGGGTGATGCGGCTCTCTTAAATCCGTCGGCAGTCAATGTTCCTTCACAGCCATTAGCGATGAATACTAGGGCTGACTACTATAGCTTGGAAAACGACAAGTCTGGGTTCCTTCTGGCTTTAGCTGAAGAGCCCAAAGCTCACTTTTGTTGGGCCACTTCTTCTAATTAGGGTTACCTCAAGACCAACCAAACCCTCAACCCATGGATATTATTCTTACCCCCCAAACAATGTAATTAACGCTTGAAAATTCTAGAATGACTCCTAAACTCCTTTTCTCGAACGAACCCTATTCCGATTCCCTTTTCCCATATACCCTATTAACCTCCGAACCTTCGCCTCGGCGTTGAACCTCTACCCCCAAACACCTCTCAGTCTGAAGCCTCCTTTGCGTCGCGCTGACACCATGTTTTGCAGTTTTCAAATAGGTCTGTCTATTAGGACCCTCACCACTCCACAGAGTGCTCCCGTACCGATGTATCTTTAGCCATAATCTGCATTCTCACCACTATGACCCTTCCTTCATGACATCAGATTGGCCTCGCAAACAACTGGTTTCACACCCATTGCTTATCTAAGGGACGGTTGTGTACAATCATTATTGATAGTGGTTCGAGTAGCTTCTCGTGTCTCGAGAGATGGTGGAGAAACTCAAGGTTGCCCACAGAGATGTTACGGGCTAATTGCCATATTGGATAAGTAGGGGGAGAAGCCTAAATTGCCATATAGGATAAGTAGGGGGAGAAGCCTAAATTGCTCTAGGTTGACAATGTTGTGTGCCATTCTCCATAGGGCCATGCTTATTGACCTCGTTGAGCTCCATTCGAATACTTCGGTGTGCCCTCGACTTCTGAGTTTGTGGCACGTTTACTCTCGATTCATGCCGATGTTTGTGCCCTCCTTTAGTGAATGTATGCCTATTTGTAGATTGAGATGGATTGATATTCACTATTATGTCTCTTCCTTATACAAGTTGATGCTGCGGCGATGCCTAATATGACTTTGCTCCTGCCCACACAACTTCGAGCTTCCCATCGAATTGATCGATTACAGAGGTTTCAGCCACTGAACTTGCTTATGCTCCCCTTTGATCGAGTGCTATCTGTTTGTTGGATTTCATGTTATTTTGTCTTTTTTCCTTTTATATTTGGGCCCTTTATGTGTTGGAATTAAGGTATTTTAGTCTTCTTTATTTTCGTATCATGTATGTTCTAAAATCATCCAAATACTAGTATAAATTCATTTATTTGGCTACCAATTGGGTAAGCCATTACATCATAAAATTCTTCTTGGTATCGGAGCCAAAACAAAGAAAACCCGAATACTACTTTTCTTTTCCATCTTCTTCAACCACTTTTTTCCTTTCTCTAACCCTAACCCTAACCCTAACCCTAACCCTAATCCCCCCTTCTTCCCCACCCAACCCAGTCGAAACCCTAGCCTACTTGACCAACCCTAAGTTGCGCACCTAGTTGGGGGCTGTTTTGGTCAGGTTTGTTCGGATTTTTGGGGCTGTTCTTGATGAACTACACATCAATGGCTAAAAAGAAATATCAAACCCAAATTTTAGAGAGATAATCAAAAGTTGTCTTATATTTCAAGAATGAGAAAAGTGAGTACAAATGAGATTACATGGGGTATTTATATGAGATGGATTACTTGCTAATAAAGTAATTAGCTAAAATGACTAAAAGGACCAACTAAAAATAAAAGAATGCCTAATTAGTCCCAAACATGCTTGGAGACTAATCAAGGATAAAATGCCTAAAAGAACCAAAATAGAAAATAGAAATAAATGAAAAATAAAAGGAAAATAACAATGGATTCCCATCACTCTCCCCGGCTTCAAAAAAGTTCGTCCTCGAGCGTAGGAGATGAACGGCAAGAAAGCAATGCAGCCATCAAAGAGCTCTCCACTAAAAAGAAGACCCGTCCTCGGACACGTCCTTTGTACCGGCTTGCAATAATTCAGTGTAGAATAGGAACACAATCCAAACATGGTCGATCAATAAAATCTCGATCTTGGAGTCCCGTGTTGAGCCTTCTTAACACTAAACCGCGAAAAACATCCACCAAGCGTATATCAAATATCACAAAAATGGATCCACATACTCACCACAATCAATCACATCACTTAAGATTGCCACCTCATCCCGAGGAGACAACTACCGATCCATCCTCATCAAAATCATCATCCGCTCTCCCGAAGTTTGGAAAGAAATCTCCCAAATCAAATGTTTCTAGCTCGCGAAAGTGCGTGCGAGTTACCCAACCATCATCGACAAAAATGTTAAAAAAATCCTCAACACAACCCAATTTCGTCGTTTCGGTCTTTCTTGCAATCAACCGACTTGGGAGGGGAGTTTTTATCGTTGAGTTGACACGATCGGATGAATGAGGGAGGAAGAATGATTGGGTGAAGGAACCAATCTTGAACTAGCCGCCGATTATCTTGAATTGAGCTTCGGAAGTTAATCGGGGTGGAAACATTATTTTCTTGATGTTTGGGGGTTAAAAATGGTTCGGGTAGGAACCCACGGGTTGAGGGTTTGGTGCGGAAGTTGGTGGGACGTGATTTAGGGTTTCATATGGTGTCGTCCGGAAGGAATTTTGGGCGGAGCACGGACGGGAAACCAGGTTGGGGTGGTTCGGGTATGGACAAATTTCATTTGGGTTCGAAATGGGTCGACCCAGATTTTTTTTTTGGTTTTAAACATACGCAGCAGCTAGGGCGTTTTTTTTTCCAGTGGTGAAAGCAGTCGGGGAAAGGTTGCGAAAGACTGAAAACAAGAGGGGCAGGTGGGGGAAGTCGGGGAGGGTTTCTGGGGCAGTGGTGGCTAGGGCTTGGGGCAGGGGAAGGGTTTTTGCCCAAGCCGCCATCGCCGCCATTGATGCGGCAGAGGTCCGATGGTGGGAAGGGCTAGCGACGACTGAAGGGTTGCTGGGAGAGCTGCTGCACAGGGTAGGGGTGGGGGCTGGATTAGATTTAGGATTTGGAGATGGGTAAGCTGCTGGGTAGGAAATGATGATGAGGCGGAAGTGAGTCAACGTTCTTGATGAGATCTTGAATGTTTTTTCTCCATTCTTTATCGCCTTTCTTCAATTTTTGAATCCCCCACTGTCGTTGGTTGGATTTCTTTAGAGTCACCGAGAGAGTAGCATACGATTTTGATAATCTACACACTAACACACGAATACACCAATGATTGGAGCGACAACCGCTCTGATACCAATTTGACGTAAATTACACGTTAATAGCTAAAAAGAAATACCAAACCCTAATTTAGAGAGGGAATCAGAAGTTGTCTTATATTTCAAGAATGGAAAAAGTGAGAACAAATGAGATTTACATGGGGTACTTATATGAGATGAATTACTTGCTAATCAAATAATTAGCTAAAATGACTAAAAGGACCAACTAAAAATAAAAGAATACCTAATTAGTCCAAAACATGCTTGGAGACTAATTAAGGATAAAATGCCTAAAAGAACGAAAATAGAAAATAGAAATAAAATGAAAAATTAAAGGAAAATAACAATGGATTCCCATTAGTTCTGGTCGAGTTTTAAGGGCTGTTCTGGTCGGGTTTTTGGGATTGTTCAGTAGTTTTTTGGGGCTTCTCTGGTTGGTACCCATTTGGGTAGGATTTCAACCAATATACCCTTTCTAGGTTTTTTTCTATTGGTCTCATGTGTTGAAATCACGCTATTTTTTTTGCTATTTTTGGGTGATTCTTGATGTGTTGAAATCACTCCATTTATTTTTCTATTGGAGATCTAAGTGTTTTGATGGTCATATTTTGGGGTGATTCTTGATTGGAGTCTTTTTATTTTATTTTTATTATAGATTGATATACTCCGGATCAGTTTGTGGGGAATTTGGTACTAGACAAGATTTTTCACTTCTCGAGTCATTTTAAGATCCCTTTGAGTCACTTCTTGAAATAATATAGGCGATTTGGGTACTAGACAAGATTTTTCATTGGTCAAAAGTAATCCGGTTCAATTGACACCGGGTCCCCATACGAATGGGTACAAATTTGCTTTGAGATCCCTTCTTGATAATGGGAGATTGTTTGTAGACATAGTTCGAGATCTTGGATGACCAAAGTTCTTGATACCACTAGTCCTTGGGTGGATCCTCCACCATGTGCGTACAATTCTTCTCATACCGCCATCGTTTATCACGTTAGAGCTTCAAATTCTACTTGAATTTTGGATTCTGGAGCCCTGACGGGGAGTTCTCTCTCATTTCCTAACCCATCGTTCCCCTTTGTCAGTACGTTCATATTGCGAATAGCTTCCATACACGTATCCATAGTAAAGGGGATGTATGTTTATCTCCCGATATTACTCCTCAGTTTTGCATTGTCCAAAATTTTCTTTTAATCTCTTATCTGTTAGCAAACATGCCAAACATCTCAATTTTGTTGCCTCTTACAAGACTCAAGTTTGAATAGGATTCTTCGTAGGGTTTATGAGGGCCATGGGTTGTTCTATCTTGAGGATCCACCACCACCACCACCACCACCACCACAACCTCTCACCTTTACTCTTAGTACTATTGTCTTGTCGAGTTCCATTTCTTATGAGGTTTCCTTCCGGACCTTGCATTTATGGCATGCTCGTTTAGGGCATGTCAATTTTCAATACCTATGTTTGTTATTTCCTTTCCTTTTTAAAGCTTGCAAGGAAAAAAAGTTCATATGTGAAGCTTGTGAGCTCTCGAAGCATATTAGGACTCGCTATATACCACATATGAGTCGTGCTTCTGGTATATTTGATTTGATCCATTCTGATGTGTGTGGACCATCCTCTGTTACTGCCTTTTCCGGTCATTGTTATTGTGACACCCCGCCTAATTAAATACCGGGCGATCACTCCTTTATTAAATTAAAATCAAGGTGAACAGTTGGTTCATTCTTAGCATCACTGTCGTAAAAATACTTTTCCAATTTAAACACCCTAAATAATTAAGCTAAGTGTCAAAACCATTTAAAACCTTATTCTCATTTTATTAAATCCGGTTATAAAACCTTAAACCATTAACATCTAAAGAGTCACACATTAAGAATAAAAATAGAATTGAACATACACGAATTTAATAATAAATCCCAACATTTACAACACTAAAGGAAAACATCCTGACAGTAATAAATCCCGAAATAAAGGTACTGAAAGTAAAAATTTCAATCTCTGACAATACCAACTAAATAATAGAAAGAGGGCGACACATGCCCCTGCTGGATAAAACTGAACTAGGAGTAAAATCAGATGGATGAAGTCGTCTAAACAACAGGCCTGCAACTCCCACCTAAGCTGCAGCACGTTCCTTCCAAAGGATCCTAAGTAAGACGCCCCTGTGGCTGGGCACCTGTAATACATACATATATATACAAGAGAGAAAAGGAAATAGAAACGGGTCAGAGCCCGATAGTGTATATGATTTAAAAATTCGTTTAGCAAGTATTTAAATTGATTACAGGCTAATGCAACAACATATTAGTGCGACACTCTCTTGAGAAATTCTCACCTCTCTTCTAATGTGCACACCTATCGCACTAACCTTCCCAATGGTCTATCTCGTCATATACCACACTATCTTTCCCCAATGATTTAACTTATCTTAGGTTATTCGCAGGATTTACAACTGAACAACACAAGTATTTAAAACGTAAGATTTCAATTTGTAACCAAGGTTCTCCTTTTAACTTTATTAATCAATAAAGTTTTCCAGTGTCATATTATACTTTCTCAAAACAATTATTTATAATTTGAGTCATCAACCATGCCCTACATATCAAATCACAGTAGGCAGTTCCAGATTTCAGAATTTCATATATATATTAACTACTCGTATAATATATATATCATAACAGCACCCCACATAAAAACTATAGTGCGGGCATACTCTGCTATCCAATCCTCGTATCAATCGTACTAAAGGGAATACAAGTTCAGAATCACTCTCGAACTGTATAAATACATACACAAACAATATTGAGGCGAAGCATAGTTTCCAAGTCCAAGAGGTCAGTACATACCCTCACGTCTCTTAGGACCGTGACTAACGATTCGATAGCCTGTACCTAGGGATACGATCGTCCCAACGCGGTAACCTCAGGGATAGCAAGTAGCGCGGGCATGATTTTCACAAATATATAATATATGCATACACAATCATATAAATATACCACTTTTATTATATCAATTTAGGTTTATCCAATAACCCACATTCACAATATTTATCCTTATTTTCCCATTATTATTTATCAAGTATAATGGTTCGTTTCTAACTTTAATCCGAAGGGTTTTTTCCAACTTACTACGTAACCCTCATGGACTCTATTCTTCCAAATGTACAATTCAGTAGATATCTATTTATGTTCCAACGTAATTCTCTCTTACGTGTCTCTCCCCTTTAATATATACTTACATTATCCCTTATGCAAAATATCATAAAAATATAGATTTCGTCTTACATTAAAGGATTTTGAATTTTATTTTCAAAGATGAGAATTTCAAACGGTTTCGAAATCGGAATTAAAATGGAGTTTTAATTGAATTTTTATTATCTCTAAGAGTCTTCAAAACATAAAACTGTCTAGCAAAAAAATATTAAAAAATATTGAACGGTTCGATCGAGCTGAATTTTTTTCTGTAGCTTCCTCTCGTCTTCAGCTAATTCTCTGTAAAATTTCATTCAATTCCAACGGTCCGATCGTCTGGAATAATTTTTTTTTTTTTTTGTGTTTGTATCTGATTAGAACTCTTTTCTTAATCAAACTCTTAATCCTTTACATGACGAAGGGTGTCCAGAATATCATATAAATCATCACTACATGAAAATTTCCCATCTCAAATTTGGTTTTTCTTTCATAAATCTCATCCTAATAACTCCTAAACTAATATGGATGATGCATCAACGAAATAAGCAAGATAAACACTTGCCTAGGATTTTCAGAAATCTGGTTTGGTGTTGAATTTGGTGTGGTTGCGTTCCCCGTCTCGCGATCTACGCGTTGGTGGTGGCGACGGGGTAAACGGATGAGTTTTGAGCCTTGGAATGCCTTGAGAGCTCTCTCCTCTCTTCTCCAATGGCCGTTCTAGTGTTTTGAGTTATCTAACCCTAGGAGATAACCTAAACATTTGATATAAGCCCTTTAATTTTCGTGGGTTTAATTACCCAAAAATACAAAATGACTACAATGCCCTCCCGGGGTACTAATTAGGCATAAAAACGCCCCGAGACCCAAATCAAACCCCCGGGTATACTTTTCTGACTATCTCGACCCTTCCGGATGCGTTGGCGCACTCAAAACGACCATACGAACAACCTATAAAATATTCACTTTTATTAATCCACATTTAGTCCCGACACGACACAGGCGCGTCCCGACTTAAATTTCCACAATTGTCATTTTATTCACACGTGACAATATTATAAAAATAAATCTCATATATTACTATACTCATCCAGTAATATGCGACAAATAATATATTCTCAATAATTACTAACTCTTGTCACGCTAGTAAATATTTAAAACAACATTTCGGATTAAAATTAAATTAATTTATCTCAATTAAATTTAATAAATCCTTAAATTTAAAAGCCATGAAAATACGGGGTATTACATACTTCCCCCCTAATAACGGAATTTCGTCCCGAAATTCGGAAAATAAGGCCTACCAGGTAGCACAATTCTGGATATCCTTGTCAGTACGCAAACTATCTACATAGTACGGCGCTCAATCACTATAGTTTTTTCCTCACAGCAACATTGTTTTACATTCTCATTGGAGACACTTCACATTGCACTCCCAACTGATAACATTTGAATAGGTTACATCTATACGTTATAAATTTCATTATCTCACTATCATTAGGAGGCCGCACCTCACTACATGACAACTACTCGGATTTATTCATACACAAAATTCTCATTCTGAGAAGATCATGCGAACATTTGACCACTCTTGACTGCCTAAAACAGTCGTGGAATTCCACCATAGTTATCGGATATTTTCTCGACCGATCCAAAAATTCTGATTATCTACTCTCCTCTAAACATACGGAAGGAGAATAGTCGAGGTTCTTCCATAACAAAACCTTAATAAGTACCTCGTACGCGACAAACAAGTACGAGTGCTTCTACAGAGCATTCTTGAAATCATCGTACCAAGATTCCAAAATCTCCTTCACGTGGCTCCACTTATCTTTAATCACCATGCGCTTATTCCCTGGCTAAGGGTGATACATCCTACTCGAAACGAAATCTTATATCCGCTGGTTCCTGAAATCCCATATCGAAGGTGGGATTCACCAATCTCATCCTGATTCAGAAATTTATACTGCGCCGGACCATGCACTGGCGCGATCCTTCCTTTCAAAGGAAGTCTGGGGCATACTAGTTAATATTGTAAGCCAGCCCAAAGGAATATCAATCACTTCCTTCTCGGCGACTTAATTCACATGTTCGGGATAAACCATTGATCTTGTTTTGAGGATGGCAACCCATCCAAGAACTTTACCGACTTTACCAACCTCTTCCAATTTCAGGAATTTTCGATAAACACAAAATTCTTTGGTTGATTCTCCTCTTTCAACCAAACCTTACCTATGGGCAGTGCATGTAGAGACTACTCACTACGTCTCGCTAAACATCGATTCTTCCCTTGAAATGTCTCACATTAAGTGACACGTAATACTCCCCTTCCTTCCTTGGAGTATGCCGAAAGTTCCGACCCTTGCTCTTTTCTCCACGAAGCGCACTTCTGGATCTCTTATACTATACTAACATCATTACTCTTTGTATGCGCAAGTCGCTCTCACACTTGACTAATAACAACTCCATTCCGGGTGTGCTTCGTAACAATTAAATTCTACTCTATTCAAGGAATACCAATTCTTGAATGGCTTCCCACAGCCTTCCAATCAAGTTAGGGCGTGCTATTCTAATTGCACACTTATGTATGGATTATCGCCCCTTATGACGTTTAATCCACTCTATCACTTCCACTTCGTTATACTAGTCCCACAAACATATATTTCACACGTCTATTACCACGTCCCTTCGACTCGGACTATTTTAACTGTAGCTAACCAAGATGCCCACATTTTTGCAACACTCCGACCGCCCTGGGAGAGCGAACGGCGTGCTGCTCATCTGTAGGACTAACTAAATTCAACGGAATGGAAGAAATAGGGCATTCAAATTCCATGACAATAAAAGAGGAATAATAATTCTCAACCTTCCTCAGATAAGTACAATAATTTTCCCAAATAGGTACAACAACCAAAATAAATCACTAACGCTCTATTCATCAAAATAATTACAGGTCATCTCTTTTGTATAATATAAAGTTCTTTCCAGATAATCCATGCTAAAAATCATTCCAACTCTTTATTCACCTTGTGTTCTGTACGCGGTTATGACATTTGGGTACTCTCAATCACCCTAGAAATCAAAATTCTTAAATTCTCCTTATCATCGTTTCACCCCTCAACTCGCGGGGATAACTTTCAATGCTTTCCTACCACAAAAATCCGGCTCCAATGACCTTAAAACAAAATTCAACTTCCAACTTACATACATAATTACTTGATCCCATTTCGACCAGGGTACCGAACTCATGGAATAGTGACCAAACGTCTCCCTATTTCCAACCTTACGCTAAGTTTCATGCGTGGGATGTCTCGCAAAGCGAAATCCAAACAAGGAACCCCCCCGATACACTACTACCTAGCATTGTCGGTTATCGAAATCCGTTAGGTCCTCCGTCCATAGTATATACCCCTTTATTCCGTCCCTTGACAGAAAAGTTACAATTTCTCCCGTAATTATGCTTAACAAAGAACGTTTCACCAATTTCACTATCGTCCCGTATTGGTTGATGGTAATTACATTCTATAAACCTCGGATACATACGATCGAAATTCTCTAAATTTCCCTTTTCTAACATTAGGGGTATAACTCTTAACTCCCACATCTCTTAAGGATAAATATAACACTGCTCTCCTCCTATCACTAAGTCCGGAGTGCTAAACATAATACCGAGTCAAGTCTTTTCGCTCAACGGTAAATCTCGGTAAATACTGAATCATACTGACAAAGTCTATACATACATTGGTATCGAATATCTCGAGCCCACTATCTCCTCCGAAGTCTCTAGGATAGATAATATAAGTGCGAGTCCAACCTTCTTACAGGTAAAGCCTCGCCAAAACAAAACGTGTTGCACTAATGTAACTACTCCGATAGCCTTGCAATAAATGCCCACTATCATACTACCCATTTCTATAACATTTTAACAAAGATAATATCATACTCGTGTATCGCATCACTACAACGAGTAACCTCAATAAAGTATAAAACACTGTTAATATACTCATTCATCCCCCGCGGATAGCACCAAAGAAAAATCCCGCTATACTAAGGAAAAAATATTCACATAATGGTAACATTTATAATGATATGCATTAAACTCGTCTCACATGCTAATCTAGCAATGAACAAAATATGGTGACTCGCTCGTGTCACATAAACATGTCGCATCCTCTAAGGATACAACTTATACTTCCATCCTGGCAATCGTCTTGACTGCACAAATGGTTTTCGGATGTAACACGTCTGCCCAAACCAAACCAAAATTATTTTTAATCGTCGTCCTTTATTAGGCACCGTATTATTGCCCCTTTTTCTCACTTTGGAACATATTATCGCGAGCAATTTCACTCCGCACCAAAATACCTCAACACATAATCCACTTATCACCTGTCCTACTAACCAGGTTAGGATTGTCCTTCTCTCGGACTTTAGTAGACTCGATTCCTGTTAGCCATCCCGGTTGTTCCCTTAGCTTTTTAGGCCATAAAGATCATGTTACTATCTATAATAGTACTTACTGAATTTACCATCACTTGGTAAGAATTTAACTATCTGAAGCATTTAAATGGTTTTCCTGATGTGTATCCACATCCTTTTGTGGTGCTATACCACCACCGTTGTATTCAGTCTTATTCTCGACTAAATTCTTCGATTCCTTTAACTTCCCCCACAAAGAAGCGTTATCATCTATATTGACAAAATATGACATTGTCAACCTCTGAATCGGTCGTCCATCAGAATTTCCTCCTCGAGTATTATCAACTATCATTACAAGTTGGTCTCCCACTTGGAGTCGTTTCCTCCACTAGTATCTACCTCTTTCGATACAAAATTTGCTAACGATTAGGATTCATATCCACAATTGGACTTCTGTCATGCCCTCCTGCGATGAGTTCAGAACCACGTTTGCTTCTCATCCTGAACAGTTGAGGAAGGAACATACGGTCAACACTGTACCTAAGGTTCTCTTATAGGCATAGCATTCCACTTCTAAAATTGGTGGTTGACTCCAACCATTATAATTTCGTCCCGAAAGCCAAGAAAATTTTCTCTAAATTTTCACTTTCAGTTTGCCACACTCCGTCCTATATTTAAGCCTTTGGATACTTTACCTCCTTTGGTAAACACATACAATTTTCGCGTTTCTAAAATTTTCCACTGACAGTCTCTACACGTTTTTTGTAATACGTTGGGTAAGTTTACCCTCGCACCTCATTTGACTATAACAGCATTTGAAAATCATTGCTGCACCTTAGTCGCCTTTCTAGTCGTGGCTTCTCGTGCCATAATGGAGGTGACCTCGACTACGGTCATCATCCTCGGATATATTTCATAATCTCAACTGAGCCCTGCCTCCTGATGTAAGCTTAACGGTCCTCTTCTGACATCCGTCATCGCTCGGCACACGCACACATCCGAACGAAATTAGAATTCACTAGTGTATACACATTATAGCAGGAGAACGAAATCTCGTCAAAGGAATCGACAATCCTAAACATAGGGCTCTATAACAAACAAAGCAACGCTGAAAGCATAATAAGCCGTACAGATCCTAAGGACACTAGAACCTGATGCTCTGATACCACCTGTGACACCCCGCCTAATTAAATACCGGGCGATCACTCCTTTATTAAATTAAAATCAAGGTGAACAGTTGGTTCATTCTTAGCATTACTGTCGTAAAAATACTTTTCCAATTTAAACACCCTAAATAATTAAGCTAAGTGTCAAAACCATTTAAAACCTTATTCTTATTTTATTAAATCCGGTTATAAAACCTTAAACCATTAACATCTAAAGAGTCACACATTAAGAATAAAAATAGAATTGAACATACACGAATTTAATAATAAATCCCAACATTTACAACACTAAAGGAAAACATCCTGACAGTAATAAATCCCGAAATAAAGGTACTGAAAGTAAAAATTTCAATCTCTGACAATACCAACTAAATAATAGAAAGAGGGCGACACATGCCCCTGCTGGATAAAACTGAACTAGGAGTAAAATCAGATGGATGAAGTCGTCTAAACAACAGGCCTGCAAACTCCCACCTAAGCTGCAGCACGTTCCTTCCAAAGGATCCTAAGTAAGACGCCCCTGTGGCTGGGCACCTGTAATACATACATATATATACAAGAGAGAAAAGGAAATAGAAACGGGTCAGAGCCCGATAGTGTATATGATTTAAAAATTCGTTTAGCAAGTATTTAAATTGATTACAGGCTAATGCAACAACATATTAGTGCGACACTCTCTTGAGAAATTCTCACCTCTCTTCTAATGTGCACACCTATCGCACTAACCTTCCCAATGGTCTATCTCATCATATACACACTATCTTTCCCCAATGATTTAACTTATCTTAGGTTATTCGCAGGATTTACAACTGAACAACACAAGTATTTAAAACGTAAGATTTCAATTTGTAACCAAGGTTCTCCTTTTAACTTTATTAATCAATAAAGTTTTCCAGTGTCATATTATACTTTCTCAAAACAATTATTTATAATTTGAGTCATCAATCATGTCCTACATATCAAATCACAGTAGGCAGTTCCAGATTTCAGAATTTCATATATATATTAACTACTCGTATATTATATATATCATAACAGCACCCCACATAAAAACTATGGTGCGGGCATACTCTGCTATCCAATCCCCGTATCAATCGTACTAAAGGGAATACAAGTTCAGAATCACTCTCGAACTGTATAAATACATACACAAACAATATTGAGGCGAAGCATAGTTTCCAAGTCCAAGAGGTCAGTACATACCCTCACGTCTCTTAGGACCGTGACTAACGATTCAATAGCCTGTACCTAGGATTCCTATCTTCTAGGGTACGAGTCAATATCCCCCATAAGGCACACGAGATAAGATCGTCCCAACGCGGTAACCTCAGGGATAG
Source organism: Sambucus nigra (assembly GCA_949130495.1). Lineage (NCBI taxonomy): Eukaryota > Viridiplantae > Streptophyta > Magnoliopsida > Dipsacales > Adoxaceae > Sambucus > Sambucus nigra. The sequence continues at coordinate 150,814,442 of OX422218.1, forward strand.
CAAGTAGCACGGGCATGATTTTCACAAGTATATAATATATGCATACACAATCATATAAATATACCACTTTTATTATATCAATTTAGGTTTATCCAATAACCCACATTCACAACATTTATCCTTATTTTTCCATTATTATTTATCAAGTATAATGGTTCGTTTCTAACTTTAATCCGAAGGGTTTTTTCCAACTTACTACGTAACCCTCATGGACTCTATTCTTCCAAATGTACAATTCAGTAGATATCTATTTATGTTCCAACGTAACTCTCTCTTACGTGTCTCTCCCCTTTAATATATACTTACATTATCCCTTATGCAAAATATCCCAAAAATATAGATTTCGCCTTACAATAAAGGATTTTGAATTTTATTTTCAAAGATGAGAATTTCAAACGGTTTCGAAATCGGAATTAAAATGGAGTTTTAATTGAATTTTTATTATCTCTAAGAGTCTTCAAAACATAAAACTGTCTAGCAAAAAAATATTAAAAAATATTGAACGGTTCGATCGAGCTGAATTTTTTTTCTGTAGCTTCCTCTCGTCTTCAGCTAATTCTCTGTAAAATTTCATCCAATTCCAACGGTCCGATCGTCTGGAATAATTTTTTTTTTTTGTGTTTGTATCTGATTAGAACTCTTTTCTTAATCAAACTCTTAATCCTTTACATGACAAAGGGTGTCCAGAATATCATATAAATCATCACTATATGAAAATTTTCCATCTCAAATTTGGTTTTTCTTCCATAAATCTCATCCTAATAACTCCTAAACTAATATGGATGATGCATCAACGAAATAAGCAAGATAAACACTTGCCTGGGATTTTCACAAATCTGGTTTGGTGTTGAATTTGGTGTGGTTGCGTTCCCCGTCTCGCGATCTACGCGTTGGCGGTGGCGACGGGGTAAACGGATGAGTTTTGAGCCTTGGAATGCCTTGAGAGCTCTCTCCTCTCCTCTCCAATGGCCGTTCTAGTGTTTTGAGTTATCTAACCCTAGGAGATAACCTAAACATCTGATATAAGCCCTTTAATTTTCGTGGGTTTAATTATAAAAAAATACAAAATGACTAAAATGCCCTCCCGGGGTACTAATTAGGCCTAAAAACGCCCCGAGACCCAAATCAAACCCCCGGGTATACTTTTCTGACTATCTCGACCCTTCCGGATGCGTTGGCGCACTCAAAACGACTATACGAACAACCTATAAAATATTCACTTTTATTAATCCACATTTAGTCCCGACACGACACAGGCGCGTCCCGACTTAAATTTCCACAATTGTCATTTTATTCACACGTGACAATATTATAAAAATAAATCTCATATATTACTATACTCATCCAGTAATATGCAACAAATAATATATTCTCAATAATTACTAACTCTTGTCACGCTAGTAAATATTTAAAACAACATTTCGGATTAAAATTAAATCAATTTATCTCAATTAAATTTAATAAATTCTTAAATTTAAAAGCCATGAAAATACGGGGTACTACAGTTATTATGTAACCTTTATAGATTGGATGATCATACTCGGTGTATGTGGGTGTATCTTCTTAAAAAGAAATCAGAAACCTATCCTTGTTTGTACAATTCCTTCAAATGGTTCAATTTTAGATAGTGGTCCATAACACCCTATCTGATAAAGGACGTGAGTATCTTTCTAATGAATTTCAGTCCTAACTTAATCAGAAGGGATCCTTCATTAACTTACTTGCCCATATACACTTGTGCAAAATGGGGTTGCGGAATGAAAAAATCATTATCTAATGGGAGTTATTTGGTGCTTGTTGAGTGGTATGAGGGTGCCGAAGTCTTATTAGTTACTTGCTGTCCTCACTGACACTTTCATCATAAATCGCACCCCAAGTTGGATTTTGGGGTGTAAGGCGCCCTTTCAGTGTCTTTGGTCCGATGGCCCCTTATTCCAAATCCCCCCTTGAGTATTCGAGTATTTGGGTGTACTCGTTTTGTTCATAACTGTAGTCCTTCTCGACACAAACTTGATGATAAATCTATTCGGTGCATTTTTGTTGGGTACTCCTCGATGTCTAAGGGGTATCGGTGCTATGACCCGATGTTCAAACACATGTATCACTCTCTTGATGTTACATTTCATGAGGATATTGTAACACCCCGCCTAATTAAATACCGGGTGGCCAGTCCCATACCAAATTAAAACAAAATGTACAGTTGGCTCATTCTTAGCATCACTGTCGAAAACATTTGCAAATCACCCAATACCCAATTAAGCTGGTGTTAAAACTTTTCAAATTTTAATTCAACAAAATTCATTTTTAGTTACGAATAACACTACACATTTTATTCTACCACAATAATAACAGAACTGATAACTTACAAGAATGTAAATGCAATTGGATTTAACATTCACAAATATTTTCTCAATACACTAAGCCCAACAATAATAAATGTATTAAAATGACACGAGTACAAGACTATTTGACTCAGATAGAAAGGAGATAACTGAATTCCTTTGGGTGACATGCCCTAAATAAAAGATCACTACATAATGTGAATCAAATGAAGATAGGCGTCTAAGCAATACTCCATAGCTCCATAGCTCGTCATAATCCTCTAAGGTTGGCGTCCCTGATGCTGGACACCTGATATAGAAGGTACAATAGAAAAGAGAATATGCAAGGAAACAGGTCAGAGCCCGATGTAAAAATAATTTTGAAAACAACAAGTATTTAACAAGTGCAATAAAGCATTTATTATGTACATGTTAGTATCCAGACTCTCACTTGATATTCTCGCCTCTCATTTAGAGTGCACACTTAACGGTTCCTATTAACCTCCTAGTTAATGGTTCCTCCTAACTAGTTTCCATAATATGATTCTATCCCATATCATAACCCCGTATGTCCCATACCATACGTAGTATAATCATTCATATACGTTTCTCATTAATATGAATTAAGCTTTCAAATCTATAAGAATAAATATTCATTAACTTAATTCAATTCTTTTTCTCTATTCACCGTCATCTACAATTATCACACAGTAGATTGATCTAACCACTATATATACATTCATTTAATTCATTATATACATACATATATAATACGGCACCCCGAGACACAGCTGCGGTGCATGCATTACTCTGTTATAACGTCCCAGTATCGCTGGTCGTCGAATAGGGGACTAAAGGTTTGGTAAGGATTCCTCGAACCACAAATATCGACACAAAAATTGGAGGCGAACATAGTTCTCATACCCACGGGTCACGCACATACGTACGTTCCCATAGTCAGCGGACTTATCAACTCACCGATAAGTCTTTCATAGTCCTATATTTCTCGAGCGACAATTCAAAAATCCCATGGATTCCTAAGGATATGACTCCCCTCACGCGCCAACCTCCCATCGATAGCAAGTAAGCTAGGTATGTCATACATATAAATCATCAATTAATCAAATAGGCATTATCATCTACCTATAGATATAATATCAACAAGGTAATCACACTATCCTAAGATAATTCCCATACGTAACATTATATCTCTTAAATCCTACGTATTAAAATATTATGACTTTACTTCTTTAATTTAATTATTCCAGAGTCTCACTCATTACTCCAGGTTTAAATAGGTTTTCCGCAATATATTTATTCAGTAAGAAGTCACTAATATGCTACTGATCTATATCACCTTTTCTCCCGAATTACTACGAATTAAACTCTCCTTTAATTAGGGTTATAACCGATAGTTTCTAATCTCTTATAAACACATCTTCTATCACCTAGGATTGAACCCTCTTGTAAACCTAATGCTGCCCAGGTGATTTATTAAATTTCCCTTACTGGACCTATCCTTAATCCTCATGCATACAAATTAGAATCCAACACATGAATCTAGCAACCGAAATTTCTTCTAATTTAATTATCATAATTCTCATCAATTAAATCCCAATCACATTAATTCGGTTCTTATCTAGGGCTTACTGATCTTCCCTAAGTCCCATTATATCCAAATAATAATCACCAAAGATTTACAAAAGATTTGGGATAAGAACAAGAATTAAAAAGAAACAACATCATCATTTCTGGGAAGGTCGATCGATCGAAGGTAGGGGGTCGATCGATCGATCGCCCAGATATCAGCCCAGATTCTGCAATTCTTATACTACGGGTTTCATAACTTTTGATCATTCCAACCTCCATATTAACAACCCAAATTCCTTATAATCCTTACTACATGATATAGCAACATATGTAAATGATTTCTAACGATCTAAACATCCTAGAATCATCAAGAGTTTGAATTAAAAGCATATATTCATCCTATTTTTCCAGAAAATTATCTAAATGATATCTTCAAGAACAAACCAATGATTCTCAGAATTTCTTCAACAAATTGATGATTATTTCGTGGATTACTATCTACCTACAACATGAGTTTGATTCCTATATATTTCCATTTTCCAGAATTCCATTAACAACTCTATCTTTATCTTCCAAACATGTAAAATCTCATTTTTTTTTATAACTATCCTAACATGGACATTATACAAACTAAATTGCAATTATCAAATAACTTGCCTCTAATGAAGATCTGATCCTTTGGGGTTGGGTATCACAGGTGGTTCTCCCCTTCTCCGGTCAACTTCCGGTGGTGGTTGGTGGTGGTGACCTTTGGCCCTTGGTTCTCCTCCTTTCCAAGCAATCTTCTCTTCTCCCAAGCACCCTTTCACTCTCTCAAAAGGTGACCTCTCAATTTGTGTAGAAGAGAAAAATGAACCTATGTACAACTAATCTCCAAATATTTATAATAAGACAAAATCCGAAATCACTATTCATCCCCCCTGTAAAAATGACCAAAATGCCTTTTCGGTTGTCTTTTCATTTCCAAATGACCCGAGACCCAAAACCAACATTCAAATAGACTTTTCTGACTATTTCTACCCTTCCGGATGCAACGACGCACTCGAAATGACTATAAGGTTGATGTAAAAATAAGTTTCTTATTTAATCTGACAAATTAGTCCAGACACGTCCGACTAAAAATTCAAATTACTGAATTAATAACTCACAGCAATATCAATAACATCACATTCATTTTAATATCCAAAAAAAAATTCGGATTTAAACCCAATGAATTAATTTATAATAAAATTCAATTAATCCATTAATTTAAAATATAACCTATATTAAAAGTCATTTAAATTACGGAATATTACAGATATCCCTTTTTATGAGGGGGTGGGAGCGACTACTCCAGAATCACCTATCCCTTTATCACTCGAGGATGAGACTTCACGTCCTCTTGTTTGACCTATTCATTTATTTGATGAGACTCTTCCTCCACTTCTGGAGTCCTCCCTGCAGGTGTATTTCCTCGCCCTCGTCAACCTCCGCTAGCTCCCTCGCCAGACTCTGGTAGCTCACCCTCTCCTCTACCACTTCCTACTGATTTTCTATCTTGTTATCCTTCTCGTATTCGCCGCCTCTTCCCGATATGGCCATGCTTGTACTATTAATCATCCCATTCCTCAGCATCTTTCTTATGATAGTATTTCTTGTCCCTATTGAGCATATATTAACCAATTTGACTCCATTTCTTTTCCTTGATCCGTGCCTGCGTCCCTCCAGAATCGTGAGTAGAAGCATTGAAAGTGAAAATTGATGCTTTGGATCGAAATGGTACTTGGGAGCTTGTGTTCCTATCTCTCGGGGACAGTTGGATGCAAATGGTTTTTTAGCGTAAAATATTTGGCCGATGGATCCGTTGATCGCTATAAGACGCGGTCAGTGGCTAAGGGATTTACTTAAGTCCCGGGGAAGGATTTTGGTGCTACCTTTGCCCTTGTGGCTTAGCTTACTTCGGTTCGATTATTAGTTTCACTTGCGGTATCTCATTCTTGGTTTCTACATCAGTTGGACGTTAAGAATGCTTTTTTACGCGACGATTTATCCGAGACCATCTATATGGACCCTCCTCCGGGTTTTCGAGCTGAGAGGGAGTATACCGAAAAAGTGTGCCGCCTTCGGAAGTTGCTTTACGGCCTTAAGCAATCACCTCGGGCTTGGTTTGGCCGTTTCAGTGAGATGGTTCTCTCCATGGGTTTTACTCGGTGCCATTCTGATCATACATGTCTCATCCGTCGTCAGTCCGATGGTAGATGCATCATCGTATGGTGTATGTGGATGATGTTATTATTACAGGTGATGATGTTGATGGGATTGCCCAAGGTAAACGAGATTTAGCAAGGTGTTTGATGTGAAGGATTTAGGTTCTCTCCGCTACTTTCTTAGGATTGAGGTGGCTCGGTCATGCCACGGGATATCTTTGTCCCAACAGAAGTACACTTTGGATCTTTTTCAGGATACCAGAATGCTACCTATGTACCCCACCCTGAAGCTCTTAGCCAAAACGGGTGATTTGATTCCAGATCTATCAGTTTATCAGAGATTGGTTGGTCGCCTCATTATTTGACCAACACAAGGTCGAATTTGACATTTGTCGTGATTATGGTTAATCAGTTTATGGATGCTCCACGCACCGCACACTTGGATGCTGTTTACCGCATTTTGAGATACCTCAAGTCCTGTTCAGGACTTGGGTTGTTTTATGCTTCAGGGAGTTGGACAGGCCTCTCATACTTTACGGATGCAAACTATGCAAGGTCTAAGACAAATAGACGATCCACTTCTGGTTTTTGTACGTATTATGGTTCTCACCTCATCTCATGGAAGATAAAAAAACAGGCAGTGTTTTCACGCTCTTCAGGTGAGGCTGAGTATCATGCGATGGCTCAGGGGACGTCTGCGATCTTATGACTCCGATCATTGGAGTTATTTTACGATAACAAATCCGCCACTATGGTTGCATTGGATTATGTGCTTCATGAGAGGACGAAGCAAGTGGTATTCACTTTATTTGAGAAAAAGTAAGGGCTGACATTATTTACCCGATTTTTGCCCCTTCTTCAGACGATGGATTTCTTCACTAAATCAGTTGGGCCCTCTCTTCTTCGGTCTTCCATTGCCAAGGTGGGTTCGATTGATATATTATCTCCAGCTTGAGGGGGAGTATTGGATTTCATGTTATTTTGTCCTTTTTCCTTTTATATTTGGGCCCGTTATGTATTGGGCTTTAGGTGTTCTAGTCTTCTTTATTTCCGTATCATGTATGTTCTAGAACCATCCAAATACTAGTATAAATTCATTTATTTGCCTCCTAATTGGGTAAGCCATTACATCATAAGATTCTTCTCTATTAAATAGGCCATTGATCAGCATTGCCGCCGTCGCCTCGTCTTTCAGCCTGACGACTTGGACATGATCTATTTGCATAAGAAACAACGTGACGACAAGGACCACAATACGTCGTTTTGGTCCCCTCTCATACCATTCCCTTGCCTCTGGCCCTCCTCAGGCCTTTTCCGTACCTCTGACCACCTCAGGCCTTTTCTGTTCTAATATTGATCGTGTGGAGGGTGTCATCGCTTCCGAGACTGTTGATTCCCTTATTGGGCCATATACCCATTTCCTCATCCGATGGGCTAGACGCCTCGAGTCCGAAGACACCTAGATTTCGAAGGCCACACTCCAACATATTGATTTGTATTTCTACCACTAGTACTGGAGATACATGAACTCTTCTCAGGAGAGGGGGAGGGAGAGTGATGCGGGAGCATGAATGACGAGGGCTATTTTTGTCGAGGACCCACTACCTCATGACATCATAAGTCTAGAACCCTTTTCCTTATTTCATTGTACCCTATATAGAGGATCCCTCTCAATTGAGAGGACACTTACATTCTGAGAGATGGATATATGAGGAGTTGAGAGCAAGCTTTCATTATATCTAAATGTGTGTGTAATTTCTGATGCGTTTACATTAGTAGATGAGGATTATATTTTCCCTCATCATTAGTTATTATCAATTAATTAGGGTGAAGCTATTGCCAAAACAAAAACACGGAACACATTTTCTGTAAAGTATGCTTTGATAAGAGAGCGCAACCTTACTATTATCAATGTGGTTTGGAGAATAAATTATAATCATAATTTTGTGTTTCATCATCTTAATTTCAGGGAACTTAGCAACCCAAGTTGATTTATTAGTGCATATGTTGATATGAACTGTTCTTTACCTTTTTCAGAACAATTTTTCCCTATTCTTTTGTAATTGTGTTCTTATCCTCCGTGTAGTGTCCAAATGGCCACACCCTATGTTTGCACTGTAAGTCCAAAGTACAGAATTCTTGCCCAATATGCCGTCAAGAGCTTGGAAACATAAGGTGTTTGGCTCTGGAGAAAATTGCAGAATCGCTAGAACTGCCCTGCAAGTACCATTATTTGGGCTGTCAAGATATATTCACCTACCACATCAGGCTTAGGCATGAACAGAATTGCAAGTATCGTGCATATAATTGCCCATATGCTGGAGCCGAATGCTGTGTCACAGGTGATATCCAATTCCTTGTTGCGCATCTCAAGGATGACCACAATGTCGACATGCATGATGGCTGTACTTTCAATCACCGATATGTCAAATCCAATCCCCAGGAAGTTGAAAATGCTACATGGATGCTGACTGTAATCTCTTTCTCTCTACACACACACACGCAACTATCAACAAGTTCTAACTTATGTTAGGTTCTACTGTTTCTTGGTGTCGACGGATAAGGAGCAAGTTTTTGATCCCATTAGTACCATAAATATGTCATTCATGACTGCCCCATTATGCTTTAATTCATTTAATATACATTACATTATGGAATATTATAACTAAGATATTTTTTAAAACTTCTGTCATTATATCTATACCAAAAATCTGAAGCAACTATTGAGTGGTTGTTTATTGGCCACACAATTCAATTAAGAAAATGACACTTCCACTCCTCGCTCCACCACTTTAAGGATGCTTTTTTTTCTCTTTCCCCACTCTTGAAGATTTCATTCTTGAATTTAGACTCATCTATACTATTTTACAAAAAATAAGGTTGCTGAATGTATTTTCTTGGAAGCACCAATTTCCAAGTCCCAATATTGTAGCGTGTTAATGCTGACATTCGATCAATGAATGGCTGTTTTGCCATCCCAGTGAGTTAATGTTCCTACTTAATAGATTTGATCGGGTAATTTTCATTCATAGGCAAGGTTTTAAAAGGCGTGAGGCGTAGTTGAGGCGTTTTGCCTCTGTGAGGCGAGGCGTAAGCCTCGAGGCGGTCCGAGGCGTAAGCCTCAACTTTTTTCCACAAAAGTAACTAAAAATTGATATAAAAATAGTAATTACACGAGGAACAAATTAAGTATCACAACTATCATGAAAACAAACGATGTAAACTTGATTCCACAACACAATACAAATAATAACACCATAATGTCATCATCACAATACATATTATACCGTCAAGACAGAATAAATCCATAATGAAAACCATCATCAATAATACAGATTTTGTGTTAGCATAAAAGCCATATATATACACACACACGCACACACACACACACACACACACACACATATATATATATATATATATATATATATATATATATAATAGGAAAAAATATACAACAAAATATATTTTCATATGTATATTTTCATATAGCAAAAAAACAGAATACATATATACTGTATATAATATACATATATAAAGTATATATATTATATACAGTATATATGTATATATTCTGTTTTATAAGATGTTTTATATATATATATATATATATATAAAACAGAATATATATATAGAACAAAATAGGGGTACGGATAATATAATTAACACAAATTCCTTATATATGTATATCTTTATATATATAGCACAAAAAATATAAAAAAAACAAATCAGCACAGAAAATAGAAGGTATTTACCTTCGGTTTGCTGTAACAGAGGTGACCGGAGGTCAGAAAATCAAAACCGAGCAAAATTAAGGTTTTTTCCCTTCGGTTTTGTGTAACAAAGACAATCGGTGGTCTGTTAGGGCAAATCGGCTAGGGTTTTTAGGTTCGAGCTTCAGACGAGGGGTTTTTCTTTGAAACGCACATTTTTTTTCTTTTAAGTTGGGTTTGAACACTTGAACCCTTACTCAGGACAAAAAAAAAGAGGCGTACGCCTCATGAGCCTCGAGGCGCATAGCCTCAAGGCGGACGCCTCACCCCCACAAGGCGGAAGCCTCAAAAAACATAGTAGAGGCGTAAGCCTCACGATGCCTCTACAGTGCCTCGCCTCGAGGCGGCGCCTCGAGGCGCTCCTCAAATCGCCTTTTAAAACATTGTTCATAGGCATTCTTTTTAGAATAATAATACACGGATTACTAGGTTCTTTTTTAATATTGTTAGATCAGTAAGGGTGCTGTTAAGGCACCCCAAACTCACCAACACCACAACCTAATCCAAACCTTATTCCAAACACCAACAAATGGGCAGCCCCAGTAGTCAAAAGGGTATATGAACCCTCATTTTTCATTTCAGCCCTTTTTTCTTTGTTCTATCTCTCTAACCTCTCATTCTCTCTCAATACCTAACACTAACTTTAAACACCACCACCGCTTCCCACCGCTGCCTCCACTTCTCTCTAAACTTCTCGTTCTCTCTGCAACGCTAAAAACAACACAACCACCACCCCACTAGTACCATCACCACCACCGCCACCATTCTTACCCTAATTTTGATTATGCAAAAACAAACATTATAAATGATATTAAATGAGTTTTTTGACTTATCCGGTATTCAAAAAATCAAATAAAAAACGGGATACCCTCCTGCACTCGTATCGGGGCATGTCAGAGCACATCCCCTACGAATCCGAGTTCGACTTGAGTCAAACAAATTCGAGGCCTTGGAAGAGTATCCGTGCTTCATAGGTAGAGGCGAACACTTTTATGCGTTTACGTTTTTGGTGTTTATTTTGGGTATATTAGGGATCTAGTTTTTCATTTTTAGTCGTTTTTAAGTCAAAAACTCCTTTAATATAATTTATTATGTTTGTCTCGAGGAAAAAAACAAAGTCTGGGTTAAAATGGTGGTGGTGAATGGAGATGGGAGAGAGGGACAGAGGTAGTGAGAGGGTGGCGGTGAAGTTAGGATTATAATTGCTGAATTGAAAAACTAATTTTGTATATTGTGTGGAGTTTTAAAAGTTTTTTGTGGGTTTGTTTACTATTTTTAAATTTTTAAAAATGATGTGGTTACTTTTGGGTAATTTACTTTTTGTTGTTGAATTTGGCACTGCAACATAATGGAGGGTCCTCCACACACCCATAACCCAACATTAATGTAGGATTTAACGATAAGAGCCTCCGCCACTCAAGTGGCAAGATTTTATCATCTATAATTAGACCATCGACTCTCATGTTGGAGTTGGGAGTTAATATGTAAAATTTTTGTGGGTGATTTGTGGGTGATCCATTTGTTTATTTGTGGTGAATTCGTGTTTCATTTATGTACAAATCAAATGATGTTATATTGAACCCGTGTGATGGATGTCTTGGATATGTTTTTGTTATTCTTCTGTTCCATTCCTCCTTGAGGGGCCATATCCAGCATTGTTGGTATTGAAGTAATAGTCAATATTCTTTCTTATTGGTAACAAAATAGGTTGAAAAAAGAGCGAACTAAGTTTCTTTGTTTACCACGGATCTTTTTAGAGTAAGCAGATGGTTATTTCTATTTAGCCTTAATCCTTTCATATATAATATATATGAACATGATAACATGTGCCTTAAGGGCACATGTTTTGAGACTTGAAATATTAAGTATGAGAACTGTGCATGAGTATGTCATGTCCCATGTGTGTATGTGTGTGTATATATATATATATATGTGTGTGTGTGGGTCTTGATAATATGTGCCCTTAGAATCCAAAAATAATAAGGATATAATTTCGATATATATTTAATAAGGCACATATACTCATATGGAGCTTTCATACTTACTATTTTGAAGCTCAAACATATATATATATATATATATATATATATAAACTAACTCGGTAGACCATGTTACCAGGAACCCATACCATGATTTACATGCAAAAAATAGTTCAAATGAATTTTAATTTTAAAAACGCATCATACATATACATACATGCTTGATTATCTTACCTGGGTGCAGGTTTTTAACTGTTTTGGCCACCAGTTCTGCTTGCACTTTGAGGCTTTCCATCTTGGAATGTCACCTGTTTACATGGCCTTCCTGAGGTTTGTGGGTGATGAACAAGACGCCAAAAAATTCAGTTATAGTTTGGAAGTTGGTGGAAATGGCAGAAAGTTAACCTGGCAAGGAATTCCAAGGAGCATTCGCGATAGTCATAAGACTGTTAGGGACAGTCTAGACGGACTCATTATTCAAAGAAACATGGCTCTCTTCTTCTCCGGTGGTGATGGGCAAGAGCTCAAGCTCAAAGTTGCTGGACGTATATGGAAAGAACAGTTGTAACTTTGAAATGATACCAATTTTTCGTGACTGTTTGCTCCTAACTACGGGCTCTATTTATCGACATGTCGTACAGTCTAATTAGGGGATTTAATATAGTTTGGTCGAGTTTTTTTTTTTTTTTTTTTTTTTTTTTTTTTTTTTGTCTCTTTGAAAAAAAGTAACGTATCCTTATTAATTCTAAAACTTGTCTATCCGCTGGTGGATTATTTGTGTATTTTGCTGTAAAGATATAGATTGCTCTATGTTTTGAGTTTGCAGAAAACCATCTATTCTCCCCCATTTCTTTTGTTGGTTCCTATGGTATCAAGGCTAGCAGTCGAGGCATTAAAATGGGACATATATCAAATAGTCCCTCGAACATTTTTTAATACTCATTTAGTTTAAGCTTTTTTATTTTGCTTTAAAAAGTCCTTTGCCACATATTTTGGTGAGGGAGCGCGGACCTCTAAAAATAAGATAATATTGAGTGCTTGAGGAACTAAATGGGTTAAACTAAAAATGTGTCCTTTTAAAAAAAAATATATTTACTATTCAATAATTTACCCCATTAAAATTGTATCCTGCGACTCATTTGTTTGTTTATTACTTTTGATACGATCGTGAAGAGAATTTGGTCTTTTGATAAGTTGGAGCAACTTAATGCATTCCTGTTAGGAATAGTTTAATAAATGATTAATTTTGAAATTAATGGAAATTCAAGAATAATTAATTAATCAAATACTAGCATGTAACTCGCGCGATACGCGGCGTTTGATAAAATAAACACTTATAATTAAATTTAAATAATCATACACAATAAAAATAAAAACTAATGTACACAATATTATGCTTAATATTTATGGTGAATCACTTAAAAATAATGAACCCAAAATAGGATCACAATTTTAGGCATGATACAACAAAATGATCCAAAATTGAATTAAAGCAAAAACGATATATCTTGTTCATGTGAAAATTACGGATGTTAGTCATAAACTAGTGTCATGTCAATCATGTTTTAACACTTATTTTTTTGTATTATCATGTTTAATTTCGTGTTAAAATATTAATTGTATTATTCGTGTCGTTTGTTTTCGTTTGAGGTAAAAACAGAAAAAAGAATTTCATTTCGTATCATGCTCAATAATACTTGTCATATGGTGTCAAGTACAAACACGACCTCTAAACTAAAATTTACTTTTGATTCGAGAGATATACGTCTAAATAGAAACAAAAATTCAAAATAAATTACTACAAAATTTGCAGACAAATATTTGCCAAACTCAACGTGAAGAAACACATTTTTATCTTTGAGCTCATGATGACGGTCCCAAAAGAACCAAACTCTTCAAAATCAACATAGACTCGACATTCTTTCGCCTACAGTGACACAGAAGAAACACCAAAGATCCATGAAGAACTATACATTTTTTTATACAATTAAAAAAAATCTATGAATAAAAAATCAATTAAAACTATTTAGAGTAATGTCGTACAAAATCTCGGAACTTATCCAATGACAAAAAAATGCAAGAAATTAAAAATTATTCAATACTTTCAAGAGTAGTATTTTCAACCCATACTAACAAAAAAATACAATTTTATGAATATGTGAAGGTCAACTGTATAATAAAAAAAATAAGAAACAATATAAATAGAAAAAAACAATCAAGTTTGCCTTCCATTTACATCAATCATTATATTACTCGGAGTCTAATATAGAAATATATTAGTCAAAACATATAAAAAATGACATTTATGTCACTGTAGCAATCTGTTATTATACATGGCAATATGCTTACGTAGTGCTTCTACAACGACTTAAAATTGGGACTCAAAAATCGCGACTCGTTCGCGATTGGTTAGTGCCGCTGGCGCGGACTCACATTCATAAGCAATCAACCAATGACGGCACGCCATGACAGTGGGAGTCCCAATCAAGAGTCAACCTGACTTTCTCGCTTAAGTATCGTACCTTCAAATTATAAAGAGAGAATCGAGAGAGATTGAACTAATCAAACGTAAAAAAAAGAACCAAAGGAGAAAAGAATCATTTTCTTGTCTAATAATTTCTGAATACACAATGTTTTGACGTGACTTTCATACCCATCTTTGAATTTGCAGATAAACCGATCAATAAACTCCTCCAAGAGAAATTTGAAAAGAATATATTCGACTTGAGAAACTTCACAAGCTCTTGATTTGTAAGCTTCTGACCAACCCTGTTTTAAGCCCAAAGTACAGATTAACAGCTGAATTGGAAAAAAAAATGTAAGGCTAGGGGTTGAAATGTCAATCTCCCTGCAAAGGAAAAGAAAGGAAAATTAATTCGGTATTGTTAGTTGGAAAAATAAAAAAAACTGCATAAAGATAGTTGTTCATATTTTGTATTCTATTATTTATCTCAACTGTTATGGCAATTCCAAATCACAGGATCCCGCACCAAAGGTCAATTACAACCATGGACCGAGCCACATGGGGCCTAGTGGGGGCTTGAGCCCCCCCCCCCCCCCCAAAAAAAAAAAATGCCTATGTACCAAAAGAAAATTCTAGGAATAAAATGAAGTTTTTTAAAAATTTAAGATGGGGTTTGGTAATTATAAAAAACTCTTATATTCTTTTTCTTCTCACACAACTCTTTGAAAAGAAAAGGAAAGGACTTTCTTTTGTTTAGTGTCATTGTTGGTTGGTTTAACTTCTAAATTTAGTTTTACGATTAAATTGTGATTGACTTTAGGGATATTGTATATATAAATTTGGGGGGCTGAACATTGGTTTAATCTTAGTGAAAATTATTTCTCTTTTCATTAGATTAAATAAATATTTTACTAATTATTTGATAAATACTAAAAAAATAACCTTAAAAAAATTTGACTCGGAGGCTCTGAGCCTGAACCTCCAAAAATTACCATTACATTAGTCCCACTCTTAAGAAATCCTAGGTAAGTCCCTGATTAGAACCTAATAGTAGTAAGTTCCAATAAAAACGCAAAGTACCTAACATACCCTAATTGTCTCCAATTATAATGTTCTTTAAGATGCAGATTTCTTCCAGGTTAGGACAAGGCCGTAATCTATTCTTCGGTGCAAACCCATTACATTCACCAGAGCTCCGACTTCTAACGATATATCCTCTACTCTAACCATCGTCATTTTGCAAGGGGTTGCGAAAGAGCTCAAACGCAATTGTTAAAATATTCAAATTTGAAAAAAAATGGAAGAAGTGAGGCTTTAGTAAATGTATACCCACCAGAACATGAAGAAATTGAGGTTGAATTAGATGCTTGCGTTACTTAGAGATCCTCGAAAGGCTTATTCAATGGAAAAATTATAGCCAAACAGTGCTTGAATTGGATGATTGGCTCCTGTGTGTAGCAGACCTGTTGTTTCACAGCATGTTGGTGTGATAGATGTGGATACCAAATAACATCAGTTGAAATGGGGGCAAACCGAAGAGAAATGGGTTTGGGGATTTATAGTGTATGGGAGTAAATCGATTGGATGCATATGAATGTTTTACAAGTAAAGTCACTAAAAACGAATGGTTTTTGGAAATTGATACACTACCCGGAGTTAACCCCGGGTTGTTACTACATGGACGACACTTTCTTTTTTCTTTTTATTTCTCATGTAAAATTAGTTTAAAAAAATAAAAAAATAAATAAAAATTATTAGAATTGTTTTTTTAATTAGTTTTTTTTGTTTTTAAAAAAAATATTTTTAACTCATTTATTCCCTTAAACGCCCATTTACTCAATCTTCTCTTATATTTACAGGTCAGCGCCAGCAGCACCCATTATTTTTAAACTTATTTTTTTTAATTAGTCCGGCACTATCTCTCGGGTTGTCTAGTATTATTCTTTTTTTTTTTTAATTATTTTTTACTCATTTAGTCCCTCAAACACCTAATATTCACTTATTTTTAAAGGTCCGCGCCAGCGACACCCCTTATTTTTAAATTTAATATTTTTTTACAAAATTTAAACAATATTTGTATTTCTAAAAACGGTTTAAAAATGTAAAAAAAAGTTTTTTTTATTTATATTAAACTAACTTTTATTTTTTGAAACAATTTTTTTCAAAAAAAATATAAATCTGTATTTTCAATTAAAATACGTTTTAAAAAAAATAAAACTATTCCAATAAGAAATTTCTTTTTTTAAAAAACAATATTTTTAACTCATTTAGTCCCTTAAACACCCATTACCCAATATTATTCTATTTTTAAAGGTTCGCACCAACGGCACCATTATTTTTAAACTTATTTTTTTTTTAATTTTACAACATTTAAAATAATTTTTGTATTTCTTAAAACTGTTTAAAAATGTAAAAAAAAATATTTATATTAAACAACATTTCTTTTTTGAAGTAGTTTTTTTTTAAAAATATTTTTTATATTAAAATAGTGTTGTTTTACAATACATTTTTTTTAATTTATAAAAAACATTATTTTCTAATAAAACTGTTTTTTTTAAATAAAAAAAAGTCAAATAATGCTAATAAATCACATAAGACAAAGGGGAATTTTTTTTTACCTCCATGTACTAACCCGAGGTTAACTCCCGGGTAGTCTAGCATTGCTCATGGTTTTTTTGGGAAGTTTCAAATACTTTGATTCGTGAGATTGCATTAAAAAATTAATTATATTAATATCTCATTAAACTTTTAATACTATTGTATTAGAGGTATAATATATATTAGTGTCCTTTTTAATGTGTTCCGCATAAGAATTAAGACAAGATAAGAATTTCTTTTGATAAGTCATCAGATTTTTAAGATGATAATGATGGATTAGATTTCAAATTAAAGTAAAACATGTCTACTATGATGAATGGTAAAATTAAAGTAAAATAAAAAAAATTGGAACCTCTCTCATTCAATATATAATAGATTTTATTCCATCAATAATTTGCATCAAAATAACACAATATATTGGGCAAGAGAGAGAATTTCAAATATAATTATATTTTAATCCATTTATAATTTGCATCAAAATAACACAATATATTGTGCAAGAAAGAAAATTTTAAAATTTCAAATTATTGCAATCTTCTATCAAAGAAGAATGATTTGTTGGAGCAATCAAAACAAGGAATAAGAAGACAAAATTTTGTCTCAATCTAATTTATATTAATGGATAAAAGTATGTGTTTTAGGCTTAATCATATTAACGAACTCATGGATAATTTATATTATTCTCAAGTACAGTTTTACATGTGTTATCGTAGCTTAGAGTTTAGGATCTCAAGTTTTATGTAATGATAATTACTTATAATGAACTTTGCATAAAATTCAATTTTACATGCTTAGGAAATATGTTCGGTTTCTGCAACGTTTTTTTATGCCTCTAAATTTGCCTTGAGAATCGACTTGTACGCCTGGGACATTATGCAACACTTTTGTGATGATTTACTTATGTGTTGTTGACCTTTGGGGACGTTTCCACCGACAAAATTTTCTGTTGTCAATTGCGCGCAGTAGTAGAAATCAAAATAAACTTGCTCGATTTTTTTAAAACTTTGTAGGTAGATTGAAAATGGCCCAATGATTAATACGCATGACGTTTGGACTAGAGATGTTTTTCGACTATCCGAGGTCGTTTCGGCTGTTTTTGGTAATAATGTAGGAAAGATAATTATTTTTCAAATTCTGCCAGCGGTCTTGAGATCTTGGAGTGATTATCTGCAACGTTTTGTGGTGCTAACTCAAACTTTCATTTTTGACAGAAATTAAGTTTCTCCCCAATTTTATTTAATTTCACCACTTGGGTTGTTTTGTTCGTTCATACTGATTCTACAACATGGGTTTATGTGTAGAACTCCTTACTCAAAGCCAAGATTGTTCAAGAAAGTAAAAAAGGAATTCAATCGATATTACATAAAAAGAATTGATCAAAAAGGTTGCAAAACTGAGGAAGCTCAGGGCAGCAACGAAGGGGCTTAGAGTCAAGATCACCGAAGAAACTGCATGCGATAAAATAAAAGCCGAAAAAGCTCCACACATTCCAGCACTCTGTGAAGAAACTCATCCGAGAGAGCATGTCACAAGCAACCACAAGCTTGCACGATCAATAATGCTCCGTGATCTATAAAGCTCCACTAACATAAAAAACACCATCTGACATAAAAGAATTTTCCCATTGGCACATGTTCCGATGCTGGCAGAGTTTATTATAATGCATTGGACAGTGCGACCAGTTCAGTTTATTAGAATAATACTTTATTCCATGTTTTAAGATCACTTTATGCCATGATTAACCATTTTTGTCCCCCATTAGATATTTGGGTGCGGTTTACCAACAGTGGCATTCTAAGACAGGAGACAAAGACTCAAGGTTCCATGAAAGGAAAGCAGGCTATATAGACCACTTCCTCTCAGTAAAGAAGACACACATAAAATTGTGGTGAGAGAAAAGATAGAGAGGGAGAGGGGAACGTATTTTCACATTACCATCTATAAAGGTTATGCCTCAGTTTTACTACAAACACCAAGGTGACAAGAGAAATTAATACTTCCCCTTATTACCTAAAGAGAAGTGATCTGTATTTGGCGACTCTGCTGGGGAGGTATTCTTTTAGAAATGGTGAATGAGAACATCAACCGTACTCTTGCATTCGATAATGCTCAACATGAGGAGGAGCAAGCTATTATCACACCTGTATATGCGGTGCCTCAGGTAACTGTTGCTGTGAGGAACATTACTAGGGGATAAGCTTCCACGAGCTCTATCTTGGGCCCCAACCAAATGACCAACCTCATGGCCAAATTTATGGAGTTCCTTCAAAGCTAGCAAGAAATGACGATGTTTGGTTCCACGATAGATACCAGTTCCTTCGTTACACCAGTGGTGCAACCGGATGATCTTCCAACAAGAGTTTCTATTAACCCTCTTAGCCCAGCTATTCCAGCAATGGTTAATCCTGCTTTAACGACGACCGTTGAAGCTCCAGTTGTCATTAATCCTCCACTTGTGGTCATTCCACCATAGGCTAAATGGTGGAAGCAGCCATCCCACCTTATTTAACCATTTAAGAGGTCAATAAGGAAGTGATGAAGATGCTTGCATCATCCTCACTAACATACATTTAGTGAGACAATGATTCGTCATAAATATTTCATATTTATCCCCTTAATTTCGGTACTTTTACAGTTCTGTGCATTGTATTTACCCCGAATTTATTTCATATTTATGCTACTAACCCTTTTTGGTGAGTATTTCGTATTTTGTGTATTTCTCTCATGTTTTACTGGAAATTTATGCAAGTGGATTCGAAAGAGAAATCGAAACAGTGAAAGAAATGCAAGAAAGGAAAGTCAAGGGAATTTTTGTAATTTTCCAGTCATAAAATGGAGGAGGATCCTACTGAAAATTTGAAGATCTTGAAGTTACAAGATTACTGGAAAAAAATAGCACCTCAATCCGAGCTACGGTGATGAAGTTATGCATGTTTGAAGTTGGGATAAGAATCAAGGGGTGAAAGGTGCAAATAGGAGAAAAAGAGGATAAAAGATAACTTAGGCAGTGAAAGCATGTGAATCAGTTCAGATTTTAGAGTGAAATGGTTTGACCTACTAATCGGTTCGGGTCCCCTGGGGAAAATAGCTTTGGGTTACTTGTTTGATTAATACGGTAGTTATAATTTTCTCCTTATTTTCAGCTAAAAGAGTTGTGTTAGTTGAGGACTCTTCTAAATGACTTAGGGACCTATGTAAACACGTATGATGAGTCTTTTAACTTAGTTTTTATTAACGAGAAGGTTAGGGAGGTAGAGGAGCATCTAGAGAAATATTTAGTACTTTTCATGCATGCAACTTCAAAAATAGAGCTGATTATTTCCGGTTTATTTCTTTCAAAGCTTAGTTTGTGTTTGTTCTTGATTTTCTACCCTTTTGGTAATATTATCTACATTATTTCTTCTTATTTTTCATTCATCATACAACGTAAATAATTCATGCGTAATTAGTTTCACCATGTCTAGCTAGATATTTTGAGGGTTAGAATATATGAACCCAACCTAGGTGTTGGATATGAAATTGAATAAAATTGTATAGACAATTTGTAGGTTCGATATTTTGTCGAGACAATTATTATAGGTCAGAAACTTCATTTTTCCTAGGTAGCCGGAGTGTTTGAGGGTATAATACGAGTATCGACAATCTCGCTATTCACGTTAAATTATTTATTGACTAGATATTGTGTGTATTTTAAAAAAATTAATGTTTGCTTCTAATTATAAGTATAGTTTTTGAAAATTTTGTATCCAACAAAATTATCGACAGTTCGGGGGATTGGATCCCGATCCCATTTTTCTCAAATAGTTTTAAAAACTCAAAAAATTTCAGTTTTCGCTTTCTCTTAGTTAAATTGCATTTGTTAGTTCGTTTGCTTTAGTTAAGTACAAAAATGCATAAAAAAATGATCACATTTTCCGTTTTCTTTCGAAGAGTCAATAGTTAGGTTTTATATGCCTTCCCTTAGTAGTCGTTACGATTTCGTCCTATTCCCTGAGGATAGACCCCAACTTACCGAGATTATTACTTGAGCGACCGACTCGCACTTGATCTGTATTTATACACACAACACACTTTTTGCGTCGCGTCAGATAGCTTGTATTTATGATGATTTTCATACTCTCTATCCAAAGGAATACGATGATGAACCTTACCCTAGGGGTACATTTTTCCTATCTTTGAGAAGTTTAATGGGAAATGAGGCAACCCAAAAGAGCGTTTGAAGATATTTGTGGAGCATTTAGGTGCTCATTGCAATAAAAAGGCTTTTTCTAAGGGAGTTTTTAAAACCCTTCACTGACAAAGCTTATACATAATATTCTCACTTGGCCCTAAGGAGTGTGGCCACATGGGAGGGTATGCACGAGAAATTCCTCCATAAGTTCTTCTTTGCAGATGATAAGTATACTAGCTCAACTTTCTCGTGAGAAGCAAAGGCCAGACAAGGAGTTAATGGCATACATCAAGAGGTTTAGATAAAGATCTTTAGATGTATGAGAAACTGCAATTGAAGGGAAACTCCTCCAAATTTTTGCTAAAGGTTTGTTACCAAAGTTTATTTTCCATATGTAAATGAAACTAGAGAAGGAACTTTCAAAGCCTTCACAAAGGCAACCCAAAATATAGCATTGATCATTCGACCCCTGGCAGTCATGGTCAACGTTGCGTGGAAACAACCAGCCAACCAAGCAACTAGAGGGCCCCAGTTTCCATGAGTCAACTATGACGATGGAGGTGGATAATGGGGTAAGAATGATAAGTAGAATAATAATAAAAGGAATTTTAATTGTGATGATCCACCCCCATTACCTTTTAGTGCAATGAGTTATTACAATACAATGGTGGATGATGGAGTAGTATTCCCATGTAAAAAATCTCCACCTTTCACTCTTGCGACATACACCCAAATTATGACCTGGTCCATTAGTGTGTTGGTCCTCCCACGGCTACATGCTTTACATTGAGGAAGATCATCAATAAACACTTACTGGCAGAGTCTCTACAAATCCCTCAACGAAATGTTAACAATAACCCATTTCTAGCTCATGGGGAACACATGGTAGTGGCGTTTGATGAAGAGGCAGAAGGTCGAACAAGAGAAGGAAAAATCTTCCAAGACATCTATAATAGCTATTTGCACGGGATGGATAATGTGGTTCTTACGTACGATGAACCAAGTGGTAGAGATAACGATCAAGCTTGCCTTCCCTTGCTTGCTTCATCTCGCTTCGATAGTATGGCATTCTTTCTTTAGTAACAAGGCTTGTTCAAACAAAACCACGTCCAACGTGGAGATAAAGATTTGAATATGGTGCAATGAAACCATGTTTATCATGGCACAAATCATCTGCCAAAGAAATAGAAGGTAATACGAGGTGGATCCAAGCTTAGAGTATTAAGCTATTTCAAAATCACCAAATTTTTTATAGTTCTTCGATCAGGTTGGGATGATTCCAGAGAGTAGGTTGGACATAACTCAAGCTATTTTAGACATTACAAGGAAGAATGCTATTCCATCACTGAGGTGGAAGGGACCTATAGCCAGGTTGTTTGGAAAGATTATGTCTGAGATCACTTTCTCAGATGCTGAAAGATTAATAAGATTCCTCCACAATAGATGTTTGTACATATTAAAAAGTATCAACGAAACAAGCTTTGCTCTAGATTTGATGGACAAAGGTGATTCGATGAACATAATGCCTATTATCTCATTTCTCTATAGAGTGTTGTTTGTAGTAGGATTCCTCTGTATTTCTCAGCTCCAGGTATATGATCACCAAGTTCTTTTCCTCTGCTGGGATTGTAGCATTGCCACCATCCCTATCCAACCTAGTTTGAACCTTATCTAGAGCTGCCTTGGCCTCATCCACCCTCATAGATAAGTGGTTATAAATTTTTTTGTCAAACTCTTTCAAAGACATATTATGACCTTTGAGAGATCAAAAGGAAGAAAAAGAAGAAGTTATGCAAGTCTAAATGGAAGGGCATGCCAATCCTAATCTCTCTTATTTTGATATAGAGATAGAATGAGGCCAAGGATAAACCCAATGGAGCAGGAGGTGAAGCGGCAGAATGCACTGAACAAAGATAATAGACCAGCGAGGGAGCAACTAGAAAACTACAGGAAAAGAAAGGCACCACCAGCTCCTTCAAGACAATGCAAGAAGGTGATACTCAATGATGGAAGGGTGGTATATTTCCTTTGAAGGTGTGAGTAGGGAACTAAATACACTGATGAGTCTTACCCGAAATATGAACACTTTTGATTAATAATCAAGGACAATGTCTTGTCATTGATAACTCGAACATTCAAGAATATATTGAAGATGTTGAAGATGAGCCCGAATGCATGCAAGATCACCCCAAACCACAAGTTCTAGAGCTGGAGAAGGTGGATTTAGTCGAGGATGATGATGAACCAAGGCAAATTTTTATTTTGAAAGACCTGGAAGACACGAAGAAGCTGGAGCTGATGAAGCTCATTTGAGAATTCAAAGATGTCTTCACGTGGAAATACGTTGAGATGCATGGTCTAGATTAAGAAGTGAGTTGCCACAAGTTAAATGTCCTACCTATAAAAATTTCAATCAAGCAGTTGACCAGGACATGAAAGATTGTGTTGGACCTTAAAATCAAGGCTGAGGTGGAAGAGTTGCTGGTCGCTGGATTCATCAAGCCAATTCAACATCCAATTTATCTTTCCAGTATCGTGCCAGTTGGGAAGAAAGATAAAATATAAATTCACATTTGTGTTGACTTTAGGGACCTTAATAGAGCTTGCCCCAAATATGAGTTCCATCTACCTTCAATTAATAGCTTGATTGCCTCAACAACTGGCCATGAAATGTATAGCTTTATGGATGGCAATGTGGGCTACAACCAGTTCAAAATGGACCCAGATGATGCAGAGAAGGTAACTTTCAAAACCTCTTTAGGCAACTTCATGTACAATGTAATGTCTTTTGGTTTGAAAGGGGGGGGGGGGGGGGGGAACTTATCAGAGGATAAGGATGGCTATTTTTCACTACCTTTTCCACTACATTGTGGAATTTTATGTGTATGATTTACTAAGTAAGTCAAAGAAGGAGGATGCTCACCTGGATGATTTGAGAAAAGTCTTCAACAGATGTAGAAAGTACAAGTTAAAGATGAACCCACTCAAGTGTGATTTTGGGGTAGCTAGTGGAAAATTCTTGAGTTTTGTGGTTGATCGATAAGGAATACAGATGAACCAGAGAAAGCAAAGATCCATCCTTGATATTCCTCCTCCAAAGATGCAGAAAGAGTTAACAAGTTTCCTAGGGAAAATTTCCTACTTGAGGAGGTTTGTCTGAGATCACCCACCCACTGATGAAGCTGATACGAAAAACCAAGAAATTCAAATGGGAGGAACCACCCTATTGAGACCAAAAAGTATCCTGCTTCGTGGACCAATCGGATACTGACACGTGTAATATAGTATAAGGTTAATCCTAGTCAATAAGGACGAAATGCCGACCTACTAAGGGATGCCGACCAACCTGTCATTGAAGCCCGACCAACACCAGGACGAACGACTAACAATGACAGAAAAATACCAACAGTTGTATACATAAATGATTGTACAGATGTAAATGTCTATAATATAAAGACATTCCATCCTTTGATATTCCAGCACTTGTACACCCCCTAGAGGCTATAAATACATTGTAAACCCTACATCTAAGGGACACATGAAACACGAGGCAATTGAACATTCCCAAAAGAAATACACAACATTGGACATAGGCTCTTCCTTTAAGATGAACCACTTTAAAAACCTTTTGTCTCTCTCACTTATATTTATCTGTGATCAATTAATTAACCTAGTCTAGTTTTTTGCATCAATAGATTGGCGCCGTCTGTGGGAACGATATTTCTAATCGATCTCACTCATTCAAACATCTAAATGGCTGATATTCCTGAATCAAGTCTCTGGAACGAGGGTATTTCGCATATCCTTTCTGCTCTTCCATCTACAAATGATTTAATTGGAATTCTGGCCAGTCTCGCAAGAGGCCAAGAGGCTATGCAAGATACTATCAGATAACTTTCATAAACTCTTCAATCCGGGGCACCTGCTCAGCGAAATATGCCCCCACCCCCACCAAGAGGTGGTCGACGCAGCCAATCAATGACAACAAGAGATGTCTCCTACCATCCAAGGTCAAATTCATTGCTTAGGACATTAAAATCTTTCCACACACAATCTTATTCTCCAGAGAGGCCAAGTGCCTTAGAGAGATTAAGTCGTGTTCTCCCTTCGATCGTTTAGGACCCAGGGGGAAGAGAAATGTTCATAGGGCAATGCCAGGTAACAACCAACGACCATCTGATCAAAGAGAAGGCAGTCTAGATCAAACACCTGATGAACTACTGCTCGGACCGAGCAACAACTTTAGGAAGAAAGCTCAGGAAATAATAAGGTTGCAACGCATAAATTCGGTGCTACCAATGATGCATGAAAATGCTCCATATAGAGATTGGAAAACAGATTAGGAGAAATGCCGAAGGATAAAAACTTACTGCAAAGAAGCTTTGTAAAAGGGTCTCCGTTTGTGCAGGCAATTATGGATTTCCTTACTCGAGCAAAGTTCAAGACTCCAGTAGTAACAC
This sequence comes from Sambucus nigra, assembly GCA_949130495.1. Taxonomy (NCBI): domain Eukaryota; kingdom Viridiplantae; phylum Streptophyta; class Magnoliopsida; order Dipsacales; family Adoxaceae; genus Sambucus; species Sambucus nigra. The sequence continues at coordinate 150,839,984 of OX422218.1, forward strand.
CCAAATATGATGGAAAAACTGACCCAGTTCTCCACATAGAACAATATCAAGCAGCTGCTGACATTTATGTCGTCCCTGACGAAATGAGGTGTAGAGCATTTTCTGGAACTATTGCTGGATCTGCCCAAATCTGGTATAATAGTCTTCCTCGGGGACAAATTTCTTACTTCAAACAACTGGCTGAGCTACTCATTAGCAAATTTTTCTTTGGAGAAAAGCCTGTGAGGGTGGCATACTTTCTTAGTGTGAGACAGAAAGAAGGAGAGATCACCAGAGATTACATCACTCGTTTTAATAACGAGAAACTAGAAGTTGTGGATTATGAGGAAAAGACTGTAACAACCGCCCTTATGAGTGGACTCCTCCCTGAAAAACTATATTATACTTTTGCCAAAGACCCTCTAAAGACAATGGTAGAATTGATGGCTAAAGCAACAAAGATCATGAATGCCTAGGAAGCAATGGTGGCCAAGCATAGTTCGGGCACAAAAGTTAATGGAAAAAATGATATGAAAGATCATAAAGACCGCAAAGAACACAGGGAATCAAAATAAAAAGGAGTTTTGGAGCGAATCAAAAAGTACAACGATTATACTCCGTTAACCATGGGAATTCACCATGTTTTGGAAGAAATCAAGCATAATAAAGATGTGCGTTGGCTTGATAAGTTAAGAAGTTCCCCGACCAAGAAGGATAAGACTAAGTAGTGCAAATTCCATAGGGATTATGGTCACACGATGGAGCGTTGCATAACTCTTAAAAATGAGATTGGAACTCTCATATGATGAGGAAAGCTAAATTAGTATGTCGATCGGCAGAACAACGAAGAATTTCGACATAGATCAAAATCTCCTTGCAAGCCCAGAGAGGAGAAGAATAGAACTCATGAAGATAACTGGGATGATGATCCCGATCTCCCTAAAAAACCCCGACAATCAAAACACGAGGTATTCTGTATCAGTTTTGGTTCTTTTGATTGCCAAATGATTATAGGTGGAGATACAGGAGGAAGCGATCTACAGAAAAATGAAAAGCTTACCTCAATGAGACACAAGCTTGCTCGTACATACAGAGGATCAACCTTGCCAAGGAAGATCGACCAAGGAAGGTTAACAAAGACAAACTGATAATTGGTTTCTCTAAAAATGATCTCTCAGGGGTACTATATCGTCACGACGACCCACTAGTAATCAAAATCAGAAAGGAAGAAATCACTGTCTCTAGAGTACTAGTAGATAATGGCAACTCGATGAATATCATGTTTTATCCTTGTTTCAGCAACTTGGATTTTAAACTCAGCCAATTAGAGCTCTATCATTGACCACTAATAGGCTTTACAGGTGAGAAAGTGTTTCCTTTGGGAACCATTAAGATGAAGGTGATGATCGGCACATGAATAGCTAGCCTAACAGAGAAGATCCGTTTCTTTGTAATGGATAAAAACATCCATTCAGCTTACAATATAATCATGGGAAGAGTAGGGCTAAAGAAGTTTGAGGCAGTACCATCCACTGTCCATCAGTGTTTAAAATTCCTTATTAACTTTGGTGTGGGAATTGTGAAAGGTGATCAGAAAGTAGCTCGAGAGTGTTACTACTCTTTTGCCGAGCAAGAAGACTTGGAAGAAATAAAGAGGAAAACCACTGCCTACCAAGTGGATACTTATGAGCTTGATAAAGAATCTGAGGTTGAAACCTTAGAACTAAGGGAGGAAACAGAGTTGGTAAAGGGACATATTATGGAAGCAACTGAAAGCATTGTGTTAGATGATGACAAATCAGAGCGCATCACTCAGATTGGGACAACGCTGGATCCTGTTCTTAAACAGGAACTGGTAAGCTTCCTTAGATAGAGAAAGCATGTGTTTTCCTGGAGTCACAAAGATATGCCTGGAATAGATCCCAATTTCTTTTGCTATGAGCTCAACGTAAATAAAGAAGTTAAACCAGTAAAGCAAAGCCGAAGAGTGTTCAGCCCCGAGAAGAACCAAGCCATACAGGAAGAAGTTGAAAAACTTCAGAAGGCAGCTTTTATTAATGAAGTGAAATATCCAGATTGGTTGGCCAATGTAGTTATGGTCAAAAAGAAAAACAAAAAGTGGAGAATGTGTGTATATTTCACAGATTTAAAAAAAGCATGCCCTAAGGATCACTTTCCTTTGCCCCGAATAGATCAACTCGTGGATGCTACATCAGGGCATGAGCTACTCAGTTTTATGGATGCTTATTCTGGTTATAACCAGATAAAAATAAAACCTAAAGATAGGGACAACACTTCTTTCATCACTCCTCGAGGATCATACTGTTATAATGTTATGCCTTTTGGTTTAAAAAGTGCTGGTGCTACATATCAAAGGCTAGTCAATAAGGTGTTCGAGGAGCAAATAGGCAAGAATATGGAAGTATATATGGATGATATGCTTACAAAGAGCAAAAAGGCATCTGATCACATTGCTGACCTCAGCCAGACTTTTGATCAACTTGAAAGGCACCAGATGAGGCTGAATCAGACCAAGGTAAGAAGGAATGTTCCTTGGGTACATAGTAAATCAAAGGGGAATTAAAGCAAATACAGATAAGATCAGGGCATTAATTGAAATTCAATCCCCAACTTGCAAGAAGGAGGTACAAAGGCTGATTGTACAAGTAGCAACACTGAACATATTCGTGTCTCAAGCTATAGATAAGTGCCTGCCATTCTTCAAAGTACTCAAAAAGAGTTTTGAATGGAATAAAGAATGTGAAAAAGATTTTATGGAATTGAAAAAGTATTTTAGGTCACCTCCATTGCTCTCCCGACTAATCACAGGTGAAAAATTATACCTGTACTTATTTATTTCTAAATCGGCCGTAAGTTAGGCATTGATTCGAGAAGAGAATGGAGTTCAAAAAATCGTCTACTATACCAGTAAGGCTTTTCGAGGTACAGAAATCAGGTACCCTCATTTGGAGAAATTGGTGTTATCACTGATTGAAGCATCCAGAAGTATGAAACCTTATTTCCAAGCCCATACAATCATAGTTTACACTGATATGCCTCTAAGGCAGGCTTTGCATAAATTGGAGAAATCTGGTAGATTAATGTACTGGGTTGTGGAATTGGGGGAGTATGATATCATATATGAATCAAGGTATTCTTTGAAAGGCCAGTGGCATATTTCATAGTGTATTTCACTTGCTCTGAGGTCCCCGAGTAATAAAGTGAACATGCCGAACAAGAATCAGGAGGAAATGATGTTAACAAGAAAGCTCCCGAAGAACCCTCTTCAAAAGAGCAGTTATCGACCTACCAGATTCCTCTTCCCTCACACAGGAGATGACCAAGAAGTATGAAGAAGAAAGAGGAAAAATATTCTACTATGGGAATTTAACAGACCAAGCATTTGACAACAACGCCCCAATATGGAATTTATATGTTGATGGGTCATCTTGTGCAACCGGCAGCGGAGCAGGTATAATACTTAACACTCCTGATGGTATTGATATTGAGTATGCCTTGCATTTTCAATTCCAGGATTCAAATGAAGCAGAGTATGAAGCCCTTATTATGGGCTTAAGTTTAGCCCAATCATTGTGTACCAAGAATGTTGTGGCGCACAGTGACTCTCAGCTGGTGGTGAACCAAGTATTAGGTTTATATGGAGCTAAAGGAGAATTAACAACCAGGTATTTATCCAAGGTGATGGAAATAATTTCAAAATTGCCTGACGTTCGGATGAATAGAACCCCAAGGTTAGAAAATGCCCGAGCTTATGCCCTTCCTCGGCTAGCCTCAGCTACTAGGATTGAACTCTGACGAACTATCCCCATTAATATTTTGGCCAATAGAAGCATAGATGAAAATTTGATGATCAATTTGATTGCCATAGACATGGGTCCATCATGGATGGACCCCATTAGAGCATATATTGAAGAGGGAACTCTACCAACAGATATGGTGGTAGCAAAGAAGTTGAAGTATAAAGCAGCTTGGTATGTACTAGTTAAAGGTGTTTTGTGCAGGAGAGGACTAATAGTCAATTTGCAACATTATGTGCATCCATCAGAGGCCCAAGACCTAATTCAGGAGGTGCATGAAGGATCATGTGGAGCTCACATAGCAGGGAGAACACTTCTGCAGAGAATCAGTGCTCAAGGATGTTACTGGCCAACAATGCGAGCAGACTGTGCAACTTTTGCCAAGAAGTGTGATAAATGTCAAAGATTTTCCACCATTCAAAAAACTCCACAGGCTGCTCTCACTCCAATCACTTCACCAAGGCCATTTTCCATATGGGGTATAGACTTGGTCGGAACACTACTGACCACCCGAGGAAGATTTAAGTACTTGGTTATCGCAATGGATTATTTTACAAAATGGGTTGAGGCAGAGCCCTTGATAGACATGCCTTGTGAAAAGGTATATCAGTTCATATGAAATAACATCATCTGTAGGTATGGGTTTCCCTATTTCATTACTGACCATGGAACACAATTTGATAATGATGAATTCGTAACTTACTATGCTCAGTCCAATATTCAAAAATTGCATTTAGCTCCAGGACATCCTCAGAGTAATGGACAAACTGAAATTACGAACAGAACTTAGCTTAACGGGTTGAAGAAATGGCTTGATGATGCAAAGGGCACTGAATAAATGAGCTACATTCTGTCTTGTGGGCAACAACAACTGGAGAATCCCTATATATATTAGGATTTGGGACTGAAGTTATCATACTTACTGAGCTGGGTTTACCATCCCATTGAGTTTTAAATTTTAATTCTCCTGTAAGTGACCTGATGAGAAGGCAGGATCTAGATATACTGGAAGAAGTAAGAGAAGATGTTGTACTGAGAAATGCAGCCTACCAATAGAGAACAACCTGTTTTTACAGTAAAAGGATGAAACCGACCAACTTGAAGGAAGGAGATTATGTGCTGAAGGAAGTGTTGCAGAAAAATAATAAGCTAGAGGCCAATTGGCATGGGCCATACCGTATTTCAGTAGTCATCCGACCTGGAACTTATTGAATTGAAACCTTAGAAGGCGAATAATTCAAAAACCCATGGAACACCGAGCATCTTAGAAAATATTTCCAATGATGTTATCAGTTGTAATCAGTTTGAAATTAAATTTAAGTATCAATACAATAATTCGTTCTTTCAATTTTTGTTGTTAAATTTTTTGGAAGTACTAGTGCTATGCACTACTATAAAACTTCTAATTGACCAAAGTTTTTATGCACTACCATAAAAACTTCAAATTTCTACTCGGTTTAAGAAAATATTTTCCTAAAAGATGCTCGGGAGAGCACAAGAATACAAGAGAGTTTCTCAGCACAAGCAATAAGTTGCTCGAAAAAAACACATACTTGATCTCTGGTACGCAAAGTCCAAGTAGGCAGGAAGCTAAGTCCTGAAGAAACTTGGTCCACAAACATAAAGATAAAACAATATCTTTATCCTACTGGGAAAAGTGCATGAAGAACGTTGCGAAGATTTCTCAAGAGGAATGTAAGCACATATTTCACATACGCCTGGTTACACCACTGGTATCTAATGCAAAAACCTAACACTTGGGTAAACCTTTGGAGACACATGGGTAACTAGATTCAAATTTATATTTTAATCTAAGTATGCTAGTAGAACCTATGTACTCATCTAACTAGCTTTAAATTTAGATTTTAATCTAAGAAGGCTAGTAGAACATACTCAACTTAGATTTCAATCGAAGTGTATCAATAGAACTAATGACAAAGAAAGGATTAACATTAAACACAAGATAAGTTGATCAAATTTCCATTTCATTAAATCAAATTAATTACACGACTGTGTTAACAAAACAAAGTACAAAGCTTCATTCTGCAGGATGTTTCCCTCCAGCTTTGGAAACATGATCCATTCCAGCAGGAGGATCATTAAAGTGTAAGGATAATTAATGAAGTTAAAATATTGAAGAATTCTGGCATTGCTGCTAGTGGGACGATCAAGCAGGTGAGGAGGTCGGACGATCTCTAATTCATCACTAAGCTCATAATCTCCCAGGTACTTTGAAATCAAGCATTGAGGAAAACGCCGAACTGGAATCCAGTTGACATCTAATTTAAAAGGGGGATTATCAAGATCAAGAAATATTGGGTCATACCAGTCCTAAAGTTGGTTGTTTTGGTCCACCTTCATCACATTCAAATCATTATCCAACACCATTTATTGCTCTCATTCTTAGCTTGTTAAAGCTTGTCCTCAGGATGCCCTAAAGATTTATTGTACCCTTCCATCCAGATTTCCCTTAGTTCTTTATGGAATTGGAAGGTCAATCTGTCAACCTAGTGATGCAGTTTCTTCAACACTCCATCCTTAGCTTGTAACTGAGAAAATTGAACGGATAGTTGCTCGGACAAGGCATGTAGCTTCTGGGACATCTCAACAATGGCTTGATTTATTGCTTTTAGTTGTGTAGCTTCATTGGTAAGGGTCTGTTGGGTCCTGATTTCCTCTGTAGTACCTCGGCCTGGTCTGACTCTAGATCGGGAAGATGAATAAAAAGGTTTTGATTTCTTCAAGGCCTCCAACTCCTCACTCAACCTTGCATTCTCAACCTCCAAGAATGAATGACTATCATCTGTAGTAGCAAAATAGTAGTGGATAACTTCAAGGCATCAAGTTCATCTCTCAAAATGTTGTTCTCTTCCTTCCGAAGCTTAGCAATGTCCCTTGCTTCCTCCACTTCACGATTAAGCAAGAATTTTTGCCTTCGAAAATGGGAGGCAAATTTATCCAAGTTTTACTTAAAGCCCCAACCTTCACTCTAGGCCTGGAACTTCTTCTCATAATCCTCATAAAAATGTGCCTTAACTTCCCTATGGTCCTTTGTAGCTCTTTAATCATTTCGTAGTAGGCAACGTTATTGGCCACTGCCCGATCAAGAAGACACTTCAGATGAACATAAGCCTCTCTGGCTTGCTCGAATGCCCCTTCCCTAAGTAACTTCAGTAGGTCGACCTCAGTCATAGATAAGTGATCAGCTTTGAAAAGATCATTACACCTCTGGAGTAGCTCAGAGTCAGTAAATGAGAAGTATTCCAATTTATCCATAAACTATTAAGAAGAAGAAAATCATCAATAAAAAAGGCACAGAGCATGGAAAAATTCAAGCAGAGGAATAAAAAAAATTCTCTTTTCATTAATAAAAGGGGAAAGCATACGTATATCTTTAAAAAGAAAAGGAAAAAGTACAACTACTGAAAATGGGAAACAAAAAGCTGCTCGGTTCTACACCTTCTTCTTATTTGCCTCAGGATCAGCTGAAGTAGAAGCAGAGGCAGAAGGAGGAGGAGGATTAACCGTGGAGGGGGTATAAGAATCAACATCCTAGTGCTGATCAGCAGACTCCATCACCATAAGGGATTCACTGGAACCCCCATCATCATCAACTTCGTCGTCTATGTTTGGAGGGGCCCAGGATCATGTTGTAAGAACAACTCGGAGTCTTTTAGAGTGATGATCTCCACTAGGGTAGATGACCAGCCATCCTTAAAGCATTTCTTCTTCACAAACTCAATCTGTGAAGAAGCTGCTCCAATGGCCTTATCCTAGCTTCTGTTGAAGCCAACCTCCTTGACTTTAATCCGTTTCGCCTTCTCAACATCCAAATCCTTCTGTAGCTGTGCGGTCTTGACTTTCTCAACATCTAAGTCTTTCTGCAACGTATCAGCTAGACCCCGAGCAGTTTCAGCAGCTCCTTCAATAACTTTCACCTTCTCGTTCCATTTCTTCTGTTCATTGCCAAGTGCTTATTGGAAATCAATCACTGACCTTTTCAGGTCATTAAAAGCCTCTTTAACTTCCCTAGAAGAAGCTCTCAAAGCCTCATCTTTCTCCAACATGTTATTAAAGTCAACGAGGAACTGCATAAAGATAACAAGGAAAGTCAGTATTATGAAGATCAAACAAAGAGACAGAAAAATAAAGAAGGTAAAAGAATATAGCAGACCAAGGCTTTGAGCAACCCTGTCAGAACTTTTGGAATGAGGCAATGCCACGGCAGCATCCCTGTGGTCTGGTAAAGTCCTTGACTTTATTAGTTATTTTTCCAATCCAGGGCCAAGAGCCACTAGAGAGGCAGAATAAGATATATCGACCAACTCTCACTGGTTAGGAATGGAAGGAGAACCTTCTACTAACTTAGAAGGAAGCCCTTTCCTGATTCTTTTCAAGGGGATCTCTTCAGTTTTCTTGGCTGGGGGTTTCTTTCCAGTTTCATCTTTGTTTTTCACCCCCTTATTATCTTGTTTGGAAGGGGCATTGGTAGCCATGTCTCCCAAAATATTGGGAAATTTTCTTTTCCCATAGCAACGACAAGAGGTAAGTTTGAATCCAAGGAATGAGCAGCAAGATCACCACTGCTCGATGCATCAACTGAGAACGTAGAAAGAGGTTGGTCAAGGTTAATTATAAGGTAAGGAATTGCTATTGGGGGACGAGAAACAAAGGAGGAAACTATATTCTTGTACTGCAATAAATATAATGCAGACCTAATGTGTTCCTAGCCAATCCACTGATGAAGTCGCCAAATGAATTTCAACTCCTTGACGTTCACTTCACTCTCCTTTGGGCACCTTCTCTTCTGATCAACTGCAATCAAAATTTACAGAGCAATAATTAGTATTACATTTAAACAAGTATGTACAAGGCAAGACAGTTGAATGAGGAATAACCTATCCCATTGCCAAAAGATGGTACTTAGCATTTCCAGTCAAAGGGGCGTATTGCCAATTTTTTACAGCAACTCCATGCTCGAAATAATCCCTATTGGAGTCTGGAAGATTGAATACTAATTCTTTGTTTATAGCCCTAGTCTTTTTAAGTAAAAAGTGGTGTCACTAGTCACCCACTTATAACAAAACATTATTTCTGGAATCCCTAGATGGGTTCCATGGATTTGATTCAACCTATACACTCTATTTATAACCGTCTAGGTATTGGGGGCTAACCTAGCTGGGACAACGTCAAAATTTGACAAAACTCAAGGCAAAATGGGTTTGTAGTAAAGGTAACCCACACTCAGCTATAAAGATAGAGGGAAACCAGTGGCCCTCAGCAAGTGAGAAAAAATTAGCTGGCAAACGTGTTTCAAAACAACCCAAGAGGGAATCTTAAATTCATTTTTGAATTCGTCAAGAGAATCAATAGAGTAAACCATGGTGAAGAAAAGAGAAAGAGTTCTTATAGAGATTAAGGATTCAATAAGAATTGAAGGACAAAAAATGATCGTATTAGAGAGAAAAAGAAAGCTTGAAGACGCAATAGCCAAAAACATTTAGAAAATTTAAGGTAGGAAAAGATCGTGGCTTTTCCCGCTCTTTATAGGTTGCCTCGAAAACTGGAAAAATAATGATTAAAAGGTAGCATCGATTGAACTGGTGGCGGCTAAAGGCAGAAAAGATGAATTTGTCCCAAAATGATTCATTAAAGTGATGGATAATTACAAAAATTCCATGTACATTATATGTACACAGAAAAGTCATAATTTTTACAAGTATGGGAAGTCGACAGCCGACCAAGCCTAAAATTGTTGCTCGAGCAACGTTTATGAGCTAAATATTCCATACTCTTGTAAAAACTTCAAACATGAAACATTGGGGGCTTCTGTTGAGACCAAAAATTATCCTGCTACGTGGACCAATCGGATACTGACACGTGTAATATAGTATAAGGTTAATCGTAGTCAACAAGGACAAAACGTGTACCTACCGAGGGATGCCGACCAACCTGTCATTGAAGCCCGACCAACCCCAGGAAGACCGACCAACAATGACAGAAAAATGCCAACAGTTGTATACATAAATGATTGTACAGATGTAAATGTCTATAATATAAAGACATTCCATCCTTTGATATTCCAGCAATTGTACACCCCCTAGGGGCTATAAATACATTGTAAACCCTACATCGAAGGGACACATGAAACAAGAAGCAATTGAACTTTCCCAAAAGAAGTACACAACAGTGGACGTAGGCTCTTACTTTAAGCCGGACCACTTTAAAAACCTTTTGTCTCTCTCACTTAAATTTATCCGTGATCAATTAATTAGCCTAGTCTAGTTTTTTGCATCAACACACCCTAGGAGGCTTTTGACAAGCTTAAGAAATTGCTCACCTCCCCTCAAACGATGATTCCACCTAAGGTAGGAGTGTCTTTGCTGCTGTATCTAATCTCTATTACCAGGTCCGTCGGTGCTTTGTTAGCATAGGAGGTTGATGGAAAAATGAGGTCTGTCTACTACTTGAGTAGGATCATCCCTGGCCCTGAGGCAATATATACAGGCATGGAGAGAATTGTTTGGATTTAATTTTTGTGGCTAAAAAACATAGGCATTAGATGATGTCTTTCACTATTAATATTGTGATAAAATACGATCCAATTAAGTTTTTGCTCGCATGAACTATTTTGGTAGGGAGAACATCAAGGTAGTTCCTCATTCTATCAGAATATAATATGAAGTGCGTGGTTTCTCGCGCAATCAAAAACCAAGCTCTTATAAATTTATTGGCTTTTCTCTTACCAGGATTGTTTTAACTCCTTCACGAAGATTTACATGCTGATGACTTGTAAGATAATATGTGTGAGGCATACTTAGAGGAATGGTCCATGGAGTTCGGTGGTTCATCGGCTAAAGTCAAGGGATGAGCTGGGGCAATTTTATCTAGAACAAAAGAAGAGATCTCTTTTTCCTTTAAATTAAAATTTCCTTGCTCGAATGATGAGGCAGAGTATGAAGCTTTGATTCTAGGGTGTAATATAGTATAAGGTTAATCGTAGTCAATAAGGACAAAACGTGTACCTACTGAGGGATGCCGACCAACCTGTCATTGAAGCCCGACCAACCCCAGGAAGACCGACCAACAATGACAGAAAAATGCCAACAGTTGTATACATAAATGATTGTACAGATGTAAATGTCTATAATATAAAGACATTCCATCCTTTGATATTCCAGCAATTGTACACCCCATAGGGGCTATAAATACATTGTAAACCCTACATCGAAGGGACACATGAAACAAGAAGCAATTGAACTTTCCCAAAAGAAGTACACAACAGTAGACGTAGGCTCTTACTTTAAGCCGGACCACTTTAAAAACCTTTTGTCTCTCTCACTTAAATTTATCCGTGATCAATTAATTAGCCTAGTCTAGGTTTTTGCATCAACACACCCTAGGAGGCTTTTGACAAGCTTAAGAAATTGCTCACCTCCCCTCAAACGATGATTCCACCTAAGGTAGGAGTGTCTTTGCTGCTGTATCTAATCTCTATTACCAGGTCCGTCGGTGCTTTGTTAGCATAGGAGGTTGATGGAAAAATGAGGTCTGTCTACTACTTGAGTAGGATCATCCCTGGCCCTGAGGCAATATATACAGGCATGGAGAGAATTGTTTGGATTTAATTTTTGTGGCTAAAAAACATAGGCATTAGATGATGTCTTTCACTATTAATATTGTGATAAAATACGATCCAATTAAGTTTCTGCTCGCATGAACTATTTTGGTAGGGAGAACATCAAGGTAGTTCCTCATTCTATCAGAATATAGTATGAAGTGCGTGGTTTCTCGCGCAATCAAAAACCAAGCTCTTATAAATTTATTGGCTTTTTTCTTACCAGGATTGTTTTAACTCCTTCACGAAGATTTACATGCTGATGACTTGTAAGATTATATGTGTGAGGCATACTTAGAGGAATGGTCCATGGAGTTCGATGGTTCATCGGCTAAAGTCAAGGGATGAGCTGGGGTAATTTTATCTAGAACAAAAGAAGAGATCTCTTTTTCCTTTAAATTAAAATTTCCTTGCTCGAATGATGAGGCAGAGTATGAAGCTTTGATTCTAGGGTTGGTTGAGGCCCTTTGGAGGGGAATTCATTCACTGTGCATCAAAGGAGATTCTAACTTAAGTGAATGGTGAATACACATTAAAGCACCTCAGCCTAGCTCCCTATAAAATAATAATATAAATATTGATTGATTAGTTTTATGAAGTCAAAGTAGAGTGACATCCAAGAACAATGAATAAACACACTGATGCCCATGCCACGATTGCACAAAAGATATCCATATAAGGAGAGTCAATAACTATGGTGATCCATCGAAGAACTGCTCCATCTTTTGTGCTCTATTTTTTTCCCACAAATGATGCCTCAAATTGGGGAGGAACAATAAAGAAGCAGTTAGAAACAAGAGAGGGTTTGATGAAACTTATCGAAGTATCATAATTCTTCCTTCTCCAAGGAAGCCTATACTATAAAAATTTGGGTGGTTGGTTGGCCAGATACCTTGGCCTCGAAGAAGCTCAAAACCTGCTAAAAAAACTTATGAGAAGAATTATGAGACCACTTATATTTATCTGTATAGAAGAATCTAAATAGTGGTATTATTGGCCTACGATGAAGCAAGATGTAGCACTAGACTAGCAAAATTGTGCTAAGTCGCAAATCTTCTTTTAACTAGTTGAGTGCAATTTTATTGAAGATCAAACGAATTGAAGGCATCCCTATATTGGTTTTATCAAAGATGGAGTTGTAACAATAGAAAAGGCAGACACCGTAGCACTTAGAAGAAGATCCCTAAGGTCACTTATAAGAAGATCCCAAAGGTTTTACTTACTAGAGGAGAAGCTCTATCGGCGAGGGTATTTCAACAGGTCGTTACAATGCATCACCACAGAGGAAGCAAAAAAGGTTCTCAAATAAGGTCACGATCTAGCTCACATAGGAGGATCCAACTTACATGATCAACTTATGATGCTTGGTTATTATTGGCCAAAAATGGAGAAGGATTCTAGTGAGTTTATTAGAAAGTGCAAAGTTTTCCAACTACATGGCAACCCAATATATGCTCCATCGGTCAACTTTTACTCATTGGCAACACCTTATCCTTTCCATATTTGGTCATTTGACCTTGTGGGGATAATTAAGCCCCCATCCAAGGGAAAAATATGGATTCTCGTGGCAACTGAGTGCTTTACAAAATGGGTAGAAGAAGTACCTTTGAAGAGGGAAACTACAGGAGTGGTGGCACAACTCATTATAAAATACATCATTTGTTATTTTGGCATTACCAAAGTCATTCTTTTAGATAATGGCACTACATTCATCAACAAAGAGGTGAAAATATTGACTGATAAGTATTCCATTATTCACCATACTTCAACGGTAGCTTATCACAAAGGCAATGGTCAAACAGAAGCTACAAACAAAACTTTGGTCAATATTTTGGCCAAAATGATGGAGGATTTTCTTGGATAATGGGATGACAAGTATCCTATGGTGCGTTAGTCATATCGAACAACAAATAGAAAGCCAATAAGTTACACGCCTTTCTATTTAGTGTATGGAGTTGAAGTAATTCTTCTAGTGGAGTTAGAAGTGCCATCTTCTATATATGCCTTACGAAGCAGAATGTTACTCAAAGTAGGCATGCACAACTGGAGGCGTTGGATGAGCACAGAGACAATGCGAGGAAGCAATTTTAAGTTTACACGAAATAACTTTCCAAAGCTTATGAGAACCTCGTGAAACCAAGAAAGTTTATGGAAGTCAATTTTGTGTTGAAGGCTGCAGTCAACCATATTAGAAGACTTCCTTTACCCAAGTTTGCAACAAATTGGGAAGGACCATACGTGGTTAGTGAGGCACATGATTCAGGTTGCTGTCTGATTTCAAAAATTAAAGATAATACGACTTTCAAGGTCAATAATAAATGGTTGAAAATATATCGCGTTTGAAGAAAAGAGGCTTATAAAATTTTCATTTGTTATTTAATGCTTGAAGAAATGTAAGAGCTACATCAATTTGTGATATATACAAGCAAAGTATTAAAATAAGGAACAAAAGCATACATGGGAGATTCAAGAATTACTTTTTTTTTTATTTATATTTCAACTTGGGATACTTACAATTCAAAATGGGAATACTTCCGAGAAGATACAAATGGCAAAATTATCCTAACAAAAATCCAAAGTTAGAAGTAGTAAAGAAATTCTCCCCAATTGAGGAAGCTATATCTTGACCAACCTTCTATTGATGATTAGACATAGCATAGATATTCAATTTAACCATAACTTTCCATTTGAACACAACTTCACGTTATATCTTGGCATCAATTAAAGACTCTTTGGTTTCAACCACTCTTCGATCCCGCTTTTCAAGCTGGGGGATGAGTTCCTTCAGTTTGCCTTCTTCGATCTTTAAATCCACCACAACTTTGAGGTATATGGAATGACAGGCTGCTAGATGAGGGTACTTTAGATCCCTCAACTTACTGATCAATCAAGAAAAATCACATCTATCCTTCCCCAAAGCTTTGAGGTTGCATATGAAGCGATTTAGCACAAATCTATCTAAGACGGATGGTGAAATATCTTCAATCTCAGCAAAAACGGCAGCAGTCCCTTGTAAGTGGTAATCCATCACAAAGTGGTAAGGTCTATTGCAATCAGTGGTAAACGTTTCAGGGTGAGAAGTCCGAAGGCGATCAAGCCCTGAATAAAATGGTCATTGAATAATGGTGCTTCCTGTAAGCACCTTCCGATAATACTGATCTGGAGACATGCTTAACAGAGGAAGCTCAAAACTAGATTCACTCTCCTTGGTTGGAATGTTTGCTATAGAATCTTGGTCAGTGTGAGATGACGAATGAGCACAATTCGAAACAGCTAGATTTATCTCAACCAAAGGCATAACAACAAAAGGTGCCTCATGAGGGTGGGTCTTTATAACAACCTACAAGAAAATTAAAAAAAACTGAGGATCAACACAAACCTTAGCACAATAGGTGCTAAGTCACCAAGAAGATGTATTTAAAAATTTTGAGTATTAGATAAACTTTAGTAGAAAGCTACTAAGTTGACTTATAAGGTATAAAGAGTTTTTGAGAAACCTTAGTAGTAAGCTAGTAAGTTGACTTATAAAGTGTAAAGAGTTTTAGAGGGGATGAGGTGAGGGGTTGTGAGACTGAGGGGGATATTATAATTTTTTTCTGGAGTTGCCAATTGATTTACTTAGAGCTGAGAGGGGGCCAACGTGGGTCCAGGGAAGATGGGAAAGATTTGCGTTTATGGTCTGATGTGGCAGGTCGTTCTGGGCATGCTTTCGGGAGCTCTAGTCTTGGAGATTTTGTGGAGACATCTTCCTTATTGAGGTGCCTAGATTTTGGGGAGTTGGGTCGGGTGGAAAATTCTAGGATAGGTGTATTCCTTCCCCCTTCCTAGCATTGAGATGGAGGACACAGATTCCCCGACGTATGCACAAGGAGGAAGAGGAGCTAGTTGTAAGGGTGTGAGAGGTGGGTATAGAGCAAGGACAAACCCAGGAAGAGGAGTCTATCACATCTCGTATTACAGATCTCAAGGCTAAGGTGTGGGAATTTTAGGAGGGAGCTCTAGGGAGAGGACAGGAGGGGCTGATTCCTAGGGGATTCTCCTTTTCTGAGGGTGGACATTCATATCTTACTAGTGGAGTTGTAATCTCATCGATGGGGCCTTTTAACTATTTTTCCTATTTCCGAGTCCCTCGCTGTTTTGGACCGTTTTGCTTCCAGGTTCCACATGTCGTTGGGAGCGAAGGAGGAATGCCTTCCTTGTTATTCATATTTTCCTTTTATTGTATCATCTTTCTTTCCAGTCATTTTATATTGATTATCTTCTTGGTTTTGCGTATTTTTATTCTAGGATTTGATAATTTTAGCGTCTAGCCTCCAGATGGTATTGACTCTTTAGTCTTTTCTGTAGCAAGGATTGTCATACTCGGTGTAAATTTTTAGTCCCACAGAGGCTTTTGAGAAATGGATCAAGGCTTGGGTGCCCAATTTTTGTTCTCGTGTAGCCACACGTTTTGAGATGGTTTTTGACTCTTGCACGATGTCCATGAACCATTCCCCAACTGTCCATATGCTCCTCCCTTGACTAACCCAGTCCCGTGCGATAGGGGGATGTAGATGTAGGAGGTGATCTTAGAGGTGATGACATAGAGCGGGCCAAGAAGGCTCATCTTGACGAGTAGGAGATGTTGTCTCTTTCAATTCATACATTTCACTCTATTTATCTTATCCTTTCCTTGATGAATAAATAGTATTCTGTATTTATTTTTAGAGGAATTTGGTGCTTGGGATATGATATTTAAGATTTATTTATTTTTTTGTTTTTTTATCACGCATACTCTTTTATACTTTCCATGGGGAAATATCATTGTTGATGATGCATTAACATAGTAGGTTCGATGTTACAATAATTTACAGGATAAATAATGCAAAATATGCATATGAGCAGAGTGAGCCTAAGCTATTTTATTACAATGGTGGTGACATGCCTATATTTTTAAATATAAGGGGGAGATATACATATAAAATGAAAGGTGTCCCATCCTTTTGATACTTTTCTTTGGGAGAAAGGTGGTGTCATCCATTTGCTGGTGAGCCGTCTATTGTATTTCCGTTTGAGTATGAGGGAAGGAAGTTCCCTTTCTTTATTTATGCGCTAGCAAGGGCCTTTTGATGTTGTTTTGGAATCGGGATGTCGTCCTTTAGCCAAGATAGGGTGCCGTTTGTAAGAGTCCTTTGTGAGTCTACCTGTTAAATGTTTTTATCTCTGGATGTGGGGTGTTATGAGGAGGGTTTTCTTTTGAATTTATTTATTTAGGGACAGGGTATGTGGGGTAGCGTCCTTTCCTGCTAGGCTTCTTTTGACCACTTTCTCGTAGTACTAGTCGATTTGTGTTTTTTAAATATTGATAACTCTACGAAGTTCCAAATTCATTAGGGCACCATTTTATTACTTGATGTTTAATTTATTTAGACCATGCTGTCTCTTTAGGAGCGAGGGCTCAATGACCATAAACAGTGTTTCCCGTAAAAGGGTTTTTGGATGTTCGTTTAGGCTAGTACAAAAATGATATCTCGGGTTGCCTACGTATCTCCGATTCAAAGATAATTGGATGTCTGTATTTGAATGTTTACAATAATAATATAGCGGAGAATCCGGTTTACGTAGTTATCTTCAATGAAAAAGTTTAGGGGCCAAAGGTTTCAGTCGACTTCAAATGAGTGGTTAGTGGCTTAAGTGGGCATTTTGATGTATAGTTAGGAAGGTGTATGGAACTGTATGGTTCTCCTTTCTCATTATGACCAATCAATTTTTATATTAAATCGATTTCTTCCTTTTCACCATAAGCTGGTTCGAGGAAAGAATTTTTTTAATCGGTAGATGTTGAAGGGTTGGGAAAACGTGACTCTTTCGAGATCAACTAAGATACCCTTTGGAGTTTATTTTGGTGATGAGGCCTCCGAGTTATGTGCAAATTTTTGTTCAAGAGTCTGGGCAGGCTTGAGTTTCTCTTTTTAGGATCAGGTCTCCCTCTTATATGTTTTGCCTCTTGACACTTTTATTAGATGTTTCGGATATCTATTAGTGGCATCACTGATTATGATAAGCATCTTTTAGTCTCCTCTCATCGAGGAGAACTAGTTTGTCATAGTGAGCTTAGACCTAGTTGTTTTGGCCACTTGGCTTTTGAGCATGACTCATAATAAGGGTATCTCGAGTTATATAAGTTTGACAACCTCCATATGGTAAAATAATGAGTAGGGGGTGGACCCTATCAAGTTATGTTAATGCGGTTAACTCAGAGGGCATACGAGAGTTTGTCTGACCAATCGCTGCAGGTCTTAATCATCTCGTTGATGATATTTTTGATGTTCTTGTTAGTAGCTTCGAATGCTCTGTTGGTTTTATATCTGTGTGAGGAAGGCTTATGTCGAGTAATTCCATACTTGTGTAACAAGTTTGAGACCTATTTCTCAAAGTTGTAATTGTTGTCTGATACCAACTTGTAGGGGGCTTAAAGATAAACTTGTGGTTGGAGATAATTCCCTCATTAAGAAACTAGGGAAAGATTCAATAAAGATTAGTGACACTACAAAAGAGTGTAAGGAGTCAAGAAATCTTTCTCATAAGCCAACTTGAACGAAGATAGAGGAAGATGGATTAGGCATAGAGAAAGATGGAGCAAGCGCAGAGGAACCTGGAACAAGCACAAAGGAAGTAAGTAAACCAGTCCAAATGGTAAAAAGAGCAAGGAGGAAGCTTTTTCTAGGGAGTTGCTCGAAGAAACTTTGTGTTTTGTTTTAATTATGTTATGTATTTATGAGGAATATTGTAATAGTTGGTGAGGTTACTCGGTATCCACAAGGGACCAGGTCTGGCATGACTTAGGAAAGGTTGCATACTCTATCGAACAACCTCACTTATAAAACATACGAGGGAACTAGTTTGGAGGATTGAGAAGCAAGGCAACATTAAGTCATGACTTAACCTCTTTAGATACACTAGGTAAAACACTAGCTCATCCAATAGAGCATAATTCGAGGGAGAACCATTCGAGCAACCATGAGTTTCCTTATCCACAGGGTTGGTACATGTGGTCTTTTTCCAGAGTAACGAAGATCTTTCCATAAAATATCCCCATGACGTCATGAGTGACCTGCCATACGTCCAATCCAAACTTAAGTAAATCGTGGTGGTTTTAGGATTGTAGATGATTTGGCGTGCTACCACCTGTGGGTAGTCGCATGACACATAGCTAGTCGCTTAATCCGTTTCTTAACATTTAACACGAGTGACATGGAAGCATGGTGGCATAACTTTGCATTTAATGCTAGCAATGTGGAAGAATGGTCTCATAACTTTTCTTTCAATACCAGTGACGTGGAGGTATAGTTGTCTCGCATAGAATTTAATGCCCCTGAGACTACTCAAGTGTAATTGACATACTATATATACCACTAACTATCCTTTGAGAGGGGAGGAATATTTTGGAATAGAGTTATTACACACATACTAGAGTTTTTTTAGCATAATATATACACTTTTAGACATAGTTATTACCACAACTTTCAAATATTTTAGCCATACATGATTTGTTGAAGCTTTCACCAAGAACATAGGCATTTAATACCTACTGAACTTCGTCATTGATGACCCTCGTGTTTAAGCGACCTACCTAGGGTTTGTCTAGAGTGATCGCTTCTTTCTCCCTCTAGTTGGTTGATTTGGAGTCGTTGGTATTCATTATTGTCTGAGTTTATACAAAGAGTTTGTTTTACACTAACTGAGTTTATTATTTCCTTATTAAGAGCACTTTGACTGCTAAATTATTTCCATTAATAGAGTTTAAGCCTCACTTTATATTTAAGCACCCTAGTACAAAGAGAACTACTCTCTTACATTTCGCGACTCTACTCGGGAGGTATTATTTTAACAATGGCTCATGATAATATTAACAGTGCGATTGATTTTGATGATATCTAACGGAGAGATGGGAATGCGAAGTTCCTAGGGATGGGGTTCCTCTAATGGAGGTTCCTCGAGTTATAACTATTACCGAAGCTTCCATGGTGGCATGGTCTTCCATGGGTACTCTAATGGGGCCTCCTCAGATGGCTCATCTCATAGAGAAATTTATTGAGTTTCTACAAATGACAATAACTGTAACACCCCGTATTTTTGAGAGTATTTAAATTACACGTGTGCTCGTAATTTAATAAATTGAGAAATAAAGTAAATGGAATAAATATTAATTACCTAGTATTGGATTAATATTTATGTGTTATTATATTTACTTGTGTGATAAGTAAATGAAACTATATTATTTTATATTACATAAGTGGGTAAAAGTGACGGATTGATAGTATCTTATACGAGACATGCGCGTGGACTTGTGTTGGGAATAAGATGGTGATTTTTGATAAGTGACTCGAATGGTGATTTTGAGTGCACAGTTGATCCGAAATGAGTCGAAATAGTTAAAATTAAGAACCCGGGGTAGTAATTGAGTTCTAGGGGATTTTTAGACTAGTTAGGACTCGTATAATGGTATACGAGTCATTTTACATGTGTATTATAACTTTTTTTTTTTGGGAATTTAATTGTATATAAAAAACTAAAGGATATACAAAGGAGGAACCCTCCACAGAACAAAAGAAACCAGGGGCATACCCCACAGGCAAACAGGCCAACAAGGCAGAAACCAATCAAAGCCTAACTTAGAAGCCTATCTTCAGGGATGTTCCAGTACATACAAGCCATCCAGTTAGTAAAACTCCTTCTGTCCTTTTTCCACGTGAGAGCTTTTGCTCTAACCATGTTTTCAATACCCTTGATAATGGAATCAAGGGAATTGGAGACATGCTTAAAGCATCTAGCATTCCTCTCCATCCAAATGCAATAGATAGTGGCAGTAAAGGATAGGGATCTAATCTTGTCACAAAGGGTCTTCGTAGAGTGGTTAACAGTAGCCAAATCCAACTCACTATTCAGACCCTGGGCATCCCTGTAGCACTGGTTCCTTAGCATCGCCTCCTCCCATATACTTTTACTAAGGCTGCACTCAGAGAATAAATGGTTATATGTTTCCCTTTCAGTCCCACATAACTCACACAGGTCATCCACAGAAACTCCCCAATCATGTGTATTATAACTTGATTTCGGGATTTGGCCTAGTATAAGGAAAGATAGATCCATACACTCATTTAACCAAACCTGAGAGAGAGAGAGAGAGAGAGAGAGAGAGAGAGAGAGAAGAGAGGAGAAGGAAAATCAAAGGGAAAATCAAAAAGATTTTTGGGAGCAATCACAAAGAGGATCCTACAAGCAAGATCATCTACAATTTAAGGCAAGTGCTTAACTTGTCATGGTTGTAATTTCAATTCATATTATAGTTGGTGAAATTGAAATTGATCTTTGGGTGGGGATTCACATGTCAAAATGGAATTTTTGGAATGAAGTTAAAGAAAGTTAATTTGATTATAAGATCTGAGATTGAATCATATATAAAAGATGTGATCTTGAATATAAGATATGAGATTGATTCATAAAAAAGATGTGATCTTGAATGCTTCTTGTGAGAATTAAAGAAACCTTGAAATTGAATTAAGAAAATTGATGAATCTAACAGAAATTATGACGTCAATTCAAATGCATGCCATTTTATTGTTACTTTAAATTAGACTATGGGCCATAGATAAAAAGAAAGGTATGGATATTAGCTTTATATTTAAGAACATAATTTTATAAATGTCCGGGG
The DNA here is from genome assembly GCA_949130495.1 of Sambucus nigra. Classification (NCBI taxonomy): domain Eukaryota; kingdom Viridiplantae; phylum Streptophyta; class Magnoliopsida; order Dipsacales; family Adoxaceae; genus Sambucus; species Sambucus nigra. Next base: position 150,861,093 of record OX422218.1, read on the forward strand.
TAGAATCTAGGAATTTTCTGTCTTCCCTAGATCACAGTTTATATGTCTGATACCGCTACATTCGGCACGTCCCTTCACGATATCACATGATGGCTTCTATCCTAAATCTAGGAATCAAGAATTCAATATCTCCATCAAGTGTCCCACATCTGCCTCAATGTCTTCACGTTCCACGATTTTATGGATTTTATGCAAGTGGTACGCTAGAGAAGTCAAAATAATGAAAGAAAGACAAGATAGGAATGTTCAAGGGAATTTTGGTAATTTTACAGCCATAGACCGAAGGTCTGGTCAACTGGAAATTTGAAGAGCTCGACGCCATGAAGATTCTAGAAGAAATGGTAACTCAATCCAAGCCACGGTGAAGGAGTTATGACCTTTTGAAAATGGAGAAAATCCCATAGAAGAATGTTGATTTCTTTTAACCCCATACCAGCGAGGTAACGCGAACCACATAGTGAACCGGTTCGGGTTACATGGAGAACCGATTCGGGGTACACGCACAACAAAAGTCCCACCGACTCAAACCTCTTTTGGTTTTCCTATAAAATCCAACTTCGGGGGAGTTATTTTTTAAGACTTGGAGAGACGTTTTTGAGAGTTCTATTAGCTCAAGTCTTCATATTTTTGAGTCCCAAAAACTCATGTTTTGATTCACACATCATTCCCATATTTTTCTGAATCTTTAAACCTTCAAGACGATTGTTTTCACTCATCTGGAGTAACTTGTGGAGAAGCCGTCTCTTCTTCATTGCTGCCCATCTGAAGTTCTTGCGGGAGATTCCAGTCGAGACATCGAAATCGATGCCTGAGGGTATTTTTTATGTCGCTCTAATTTCCATTGTAATTCGTGTAACCGTTTTTACAAATTATAGTGAAAATAAAAGGTTTTGCCCCTTTGGGGGATTTTTCCTCATTTGTGTGGTTTGTGTGTGATTAAATATTCTTGCATGGTGATACTATTTTCAATCACACCTAGATGCATGTTTTAGGATTTAATTAAAAATTTGAGATTTAATTAAATAATTTCCTTATTTGAACGCAGGCGCACTCTTCAAATTGGTATCAGATCCAATTACACAATTATACCGTGTAATTTTCTGCCAATTTTTTCTAAGATATCAATTTTCTAAAAAAATTGATTTTTGAAAAAAGGGCGTGTTCAATGGAGAAATTATATAATAAAATGTCACTTTTTGACGGGACTAATTATGCTTACTGGAAAGCCCGCATGAAATCTGCTTTAAGTGCTATTTTCGGATCCGTCACACCTGACGAGTTTCGACGCATAATGACGTGCACCACGTCAAAAGAGGCATGGGATGTTTTGTAACTTACCCATGGAGGAACTAATGCTGTGAAAGAGTCTAAATTGCAAAATTTGACAACTCAATTTGAAACCATCACCATGCTTGAGACTGAATGTTTTGATGAATTTTATGCTAGATTGTCTGATATTGTAAACACAAGCTTTAATCTTGGTGAACACATTCCTAATGCTAAAGTTGTTAAAAATATTCTAAGATCACTGCCTAAGCATTTTATCCCTAAAGTCACTTTGCTAAATTCTATGGGTAATTTAAACACGCTTAAATTGGAGGAACTTGTTGGAGACTTACAAACATATGAAATTGATATGTTTCCTAAATCTGTCAATCCTAAAGATAAGGGAATTGCACTTGATGCCCAGGAGAGAAAGAGTGAGGGGTTGGCAAGAAAGAGAGTCGAGTCATCCAGAAAAAGGGAGATAGAAACGTCTGATTCCGAGTGTGACTTTGATTTAGATGAATTGGCTCTATTTGCTAAAAATTTAAAGAAAATTCTCAAATTCAAGAAAAATGGAAATTTCAAAGATAAAAAGAATTTTGAGAAAAATAAATTTGAAAAGAAAAATGAAAAAGATTTTAAAGACCCTCCTAAGAAAGACAGTGAGAGATGTTATGAGTGCAATGGTAAGGGTTATAGAGCTTTTGAGTGTGCTACTAGGCTGAATATACTTACAAAAGAAAAGGGCAAAGTTGTTCTTAATACTGCCCTTAGTGACGACAGTGAGGTCGAGTCGGTGGACTCTAGAGAGAGTCACCGCATGAGTGTAACTTCACCGCATTCATGGCTAGTCATGTGAGTACTTTTAGTGCTCTTCACGACGATGAGGATGCTGCTTCACAGGGACACCTCGACAGTGAGAACGATGTGAGTGAGGGGGAGGATGATGCAAGTGAGAGCGAGAGTAATCTTCAATGCGCCCATGCTGAGTTATATAATGAGTCATTTAAAACCAAAAAACGTAACAAAGCGTTAGTTCTTAGGATCACTGCGTTGAGGAAGATTTAGAAGAAGCAAGAGAGAGAGAGACTGTTTGGAGAGAGAGAGCGGTTTTGAGAAAGAGAAAGGGGACATGACTAAATAAGTGGATAGTCTTACGAGTGAGCTCCATTCCTCCCTGGAGACTCGGAAGAAACTTGAAGCCCTTATTGCCCAGCTTACTCATGATCTTGAGAGATCACGGGAAGTCAAGGTTCAAATCAAGGATAGATTTGGAAAGATGTTAAAGATGCTCCTCGATCCCACTTTAGGTTTTGGTGATAGGCAGGGAATAGGTTATGATGGTGCCTCCACATCCCAAATTGCACCTGGACCAGTTCCAGAGTTTACTACGACTCCATATGGCCATCGTCAAAAACCACAAAGGCGAGTACGACCAAGAAAAGCAAACCCAGGTCCGGCTAAAACTGCATTCTTTTATACGTACTGCAAAAGAAAAGGCCACCTCTGGGAGTTTTGCTATTGTTTGGGTCGAACACGACATACTACTGCTCCACCACATCATGCTGATGATTTTGCCAGTCTGAGAGAGCGTGTTGAGTTTTTAGCTGCCACATCACAGAGTTTGATGGAGGAATTCCGACGGATGTCTTTGCCGTCAGTGAATGCTTCCCGCATCCTGGCTAAAACCAACCACAACAAGGGTAAACAAAAGGTTACCACTTCTTTGGTACCTAAGAAAGATGAAAAGGCCCTTATTGTTCATGTCACTCTCAAAGCACATAATACCCCACAGTGGTATTTTTATAGTGGGTGCTTCAGACATATGACAGGTGATGTCTCAGTTTTTACCTACCTAGAGGAGTATAAGGAAGGTAGAATCATCTTTGGACATGGGAACAAGTCTAGCATTGTAGGACGAGGTACAATAGAGTTACCAGGATTTCCTAAGCTAGAGAATGTTTTGTACGTCAAAGGTTTGAAAGCAAACCTTCTCAGCATTAGCCAACCGTGCGACACTGACTTTGCTGTAAAGTTTGATCGGGACGCATGTAATGTCTATAATAAAGCCGATAAACTTTTAGTACAAGGGGTGAGGACAGAGGATAATTGCTATGGGACTGTGCCCACATCCTCACTTGTCTACAACAGCGCAACGATCACTCCTATGGATCAGTGGCACCAACGTCTAGGTCATGTGAACGTTAGAGATTTGACACGCTTAGCTAAAAAGGAACTAGTATGTGGCTTACCATCACTTGGAAAGCCAACTTCCATGGTTTTTGGACCTTGTCAGTTGTGAAATCAAATCCGTAGCCCCCATAGGAAGTTGCATTCCATTACCATCTCCCGTATACTTGAGTTGATTCACATGGATCTTATGGGTCCTACTCGTACTGAGAGACTGGGTGGTAAGAGGTATATCCTCGTGATGGTGGATGATTTCTCCAGATATTCAATTATAGGTTTTCTAAGAGAGAAATCCGATGTTGTAGAGTTTTTAACGACCAAGTGCCATTTCCTGCAAAATCAACACGGAGTCACTATTAACAGGATACGTAGTGACAATGGCACAAAATTTAAGGAAGCAAAGGTAGATCTTTACTGTGACAGCCTTGGAATCAAACATGAGTTTTCTGCTGTGAAGACTCCTCAGCAAAATAGGATTATTGAGAGAAATAAGAGGACGATTTAGGAAATGGCTAGATTTATGCTTCTAGGCCGTAAGGTTGTTAGGAGATTTTAGGCAGAGGCAATGTCTACTGCATGCCACACGATGAATAGGGTTTACCTACGTCCACACACCCTTAAGATGCCTTATTAATTATGGACTGGAAAGAAACCCAACCTTGCATATTTTTGTGTCTTTGGGAGTAAATGCTACATCCTTTGGGATAGAGAGCAATTCGAAAAGTTTGACTCCTGAAGCGACGAGGGAATATTGCTAGGATATTCATCAAATAGTAGTGCATACCGGGTTTTTAACCTGAAGAGCTCTAAAGTTATGGAGTTAATAAACGTCACCGTGCAAGATGACGAACCTTCGACGTTTATTGACCCTAGCCTTCAGTGTGAGGATGAGGAATTTTCTGGCAACGATTTACTTGTCCCTCACCCACACCCTGTGGACCCTACTCCTGTGTTAGGGGACTGCTTGGGTTCGCAAGAGTCATGATCCCTCTACCATTATTGGCGATCCCACTTTAGGGGTCAAGAATCTTGCTCAACTAGAGAACGTTGTTAGTCATTTTTGCTACACGTCCACAGTCAAGCCTAAGAATCATAAATAAGCACTCAAGGATAAACACTGGATATCTGCCATGCAGGATGAGTTGCTTCAGTTTAAAAAGAACAAAGTCTGGGAACTTGTCCCCTGACCTGGTGAGACTAATGTGATAGGTACCAGGTGGATTTTTAAGGGTAAACTGGATGAAAATGGTACCATAATCAGAAATAAGGCTAGGTTGGTCGCTCAAGGCTACACACAGATAGAGGGTGTAGACTTTGGGGAGACTTTTGCTCCTGTTGCGAGGCTTAAGTCCATCCGCTTACTACTCGCCCTCGCATGTCATCTGCGCTTTAAGTTATATTAGATGGATGTCAAGAGTACCTTTCTAAATGGCATTCTACAGGAGGAGGTTTACGTGGAACAACCAAAAGGATTTGAAGACCTTAAGCACCGATAGCACATCTACTATCTGAGGAAAGCCTTGTATGGTTTGAAGCAAGCACCCCGTGCTTGGTACGAGAGGCTTACTTCCTATCTCTTAGCCCGTGGCTTCAAGAGAGGGGGATTTGATATGATGTTGTTCATCAGGAGAGATGACGGTGCTATTTTGGTTACCCAGGTCTATGTGGAAGACATAGTCTTTGGATCCACGTGCTCCCAGCACGCTTACCACTTTAAGGAGGATATGAAAAGTGAGTTTGAGATGAGCATGGTAGGTGAGCTTACTTTCTTCCTTGGTCTCTAGGTTCGTCAGCTAGAGGATGGGATGTTCATCTCCTAATCCAAGTATGCTAGAGACCTAGTGAATAAATTTGGTTTAGACTCCGCTAAGCATACACGTACACCTATGAGTACTTCTATCAAGATTAGTAAGGACACTTTAGGCAAGGACATAGAGTAAACCTTGTATCGGAGTATGATAGGTTGTCTTCTCTACTTGACTGTCGCCATTTCGACATAGCCTTTAGTGTTGGAGTCTGTGCGCGATATCAGGCATGAACCAACCCCTCAGTCAACTGTGCAAATCCTATCCTAGCCTTTAATGTGGATATTATCTTATATGTCATTTGTTTTAGGGAGATTGCATAATTCGGATTTTTGTATGTATGTACCGGCATAGACATAGGGGAATATTTATAAGGACATAATTTTATAAATGTTCGGGGTAGAATCTAGGAATTTTCTATCTTCCCTAGATCACAGTTTCTATGTCTGATACCGCTACATTTGGCACATCACTTCACGATATCACATGACGGCTTATATTCGAATTCTAGGAATCAAGCATTCAACATCTCCATCAAGTGTCCCACATCTGCCTCAACGACTTCACATTCCACGATTTTATGGATTTTATGCAAATGGTACGCGAGAGAAGTAAAAAGAATGAAAGAAAGATAAGATAGGAAAGTTCAAGGGCATTTTGGTAATTTTATAGATATAGTCCGGAAGTCTGGTCAACTGCAAGTATGAAGAGCTCGACGCCACAAAGATTTTGGAAGAAACGACACCTCAATCCGAGCCACATTGAAGGAGTTATGACCTTTTGAAGATGGAGAAAATCCCATAGAAGAATGCTGATTTCTTTTAACCCCAAACCAGCGAGGTACCGCGAACCACATAGTGAACTGGTTTGGGGGGGAACCGGTTCGGGGTACATGATGAACTAATTCGGGGTACATGCACAACAAAAGTCCCACCGACTCAAAACTCTTTTGGTTTTCCTATAAAAGCTAACTTCGGGGGAGTTATTTTTTAAGACTTGGAGAGACGTTTTTGAGAGTTCTATTAGCTCAAGTCTTCATATTTTTGAATCCCCAAAACTCATGTTTTGATTCACACATCATTCCCATATTTTTCTGAATCTTTAAACCTTCAAGACGATTGTTTTTACTCATCTGGAGTAACTTATGGAGAAGCCGTCTCTTCTTTATTGCTGCCCATCTGGAGTTCTTGAGGGAGATTCCAGCCGAGACATCGAAACCGACACCTGAGGGTATTTTGTATGTCGCTCTTATTTTCATTGTAATCCGTGTAACCGTTTTTACAAATTATAGTGAAAATAAAAAGGTTTTTGCCCCTTTGGGGGATTTTTCCTCAGTTATGTGGTTTGTGTGTGATTAAATATTCTTGCATGGTGATGCTATTTCCAATCACACCTAGATGCATGCTTTAGGATTTAATTGAAAAAGTGAGATTTAATTAAATATTTTCCTTATTTGAACGCACGCGCACTCTTCATTATAATTATCTTTGAATAAGTTCATTTGGACTTCTTTGGAGGGAGTAATTGCGATTTTTGTAAAATGTGTTGGATCTGTTAGAATATCTGATTTTCTCGAATTTTGACGTCACTTAAGATGAATTACATTTTATTTGTACTTTGAATTAGATTATGGTCCATAGACGAAAAGAAAATATGGATCTTAGCTTTATAATGAGCTTTGAATCAAATTATTTGGACTTTTGTTGAGGGAGTAATAGCTATTTGAGTAAACAGTGTTTAATCTGTCAGAATATCTTATTTATGAGAATTTATAATTCTTAAGAGTTCTAATGGGATGAGGACTCTTATATTTTTACCTATTTAAAGGGATCTCGTGGGAGGACTTTTTAAAACTCATATTGACTTATTCCCAATAGTCTTAGGAGGCGGCGTAGGCTAACCGAGGATGGATTCCGTGAAAGAAAATACGTAACTAAGCGAATAAATGATCACGAGTGAACATTGGGAAACTAGGTTTGGATATCAAGGTGGCTAGGCTAAGTGATAGGGTTGAATGGCATGGTGGCCAGAAACATGAAATTAAAGAATTTCTTATAAGTAAGTGAATACTTGATAAATCGAGAGTCGAGATAGACTCGGGATTTGTGGGCTAGTGCTACGAGTGACATATGCACGGTTAATCGATTTATATATATATATATATATATATATATATATAATGAGAGAGAGACTATATATATATATATGTATGATATATCTGTGTGTATTATATATTTGTGAAACATATCTACTCTAGGGGATGCTAACGGTGGAGGTTACACGTAGTGGGCGATCTTGAACTGTGTAGCATCGATCCCCAAAATCATACATCTGTGCATGCCCACTATGTGAGGTTGGAGTCCAAGTAGAGTAATGTGAGATGGTTATGACCCACTGAATTAAGAATATGACCGCCTCCAATTACATTTATGATTTAGGTTCGGTGGTGCGATTTCGACCCGGTGGCCCAGGATGTGACGTGTTTTCCCTGGAGCATGATAGCAAGAGATTCACATCCAGTGAGTTATTACTCTGCGGGATTGCGGTTATACATATATAGCGAGTGATATATATGTGTACTTGTTATGATATAAAAATACGTATATAAAAGTGAAGAAAATTATAAACGGGCGTAAGACATTAAAGTGTGAATAATGCATTAATAACGAGTGAAAGTTATTGGAAATGAAGTTATACATTATATTTGAGAATTATAATGGTTGAGCAGATGTGTAATCTAAATAGATAAAATACGTGTGGCACATGGTAGCGTATGGACTTAAGGGCGGGCATATAGGGACTAGTTGGGCTGGGTAGCATAATTAGTGATTAAAATGCGTGCATTAGGTGCACACTATAGATGAGTGGAGAGTATTATCTCAAGGGAGTGTGACACTAATTTATATATGACAAAATGCACTCATATTTATTATGCATTTCAATTACTTGCAAAATATTTTCAAAAGGATTTGGGATCTGACCCGTAGTAAAATCTTTTCAAAACCTCTTAGGTGTCCCACCACAGGGACGCCAAGCTTGAGTATCTATCCTAGGCTGTCGTAACTGCAGTAGCTGTGGAGTTCTTATAGGGATTACTGTATATGCTTTCTATCTTTGATGTTCTAGATAGGATTTAGTCAGTTACTATCCGGTCATGTCGTCCAATGTCAGTTTTATTCAGTTTATTTTATTTCAGTTACTGGATATTATGTATTGGACTGTAAACTGATGGTTTATTCGGTCAGTAGACTTTTATCTTATTCCAGTTTGTTGTATTTAATTGTGTGGTTGTGGATTTAATTATTTAGTTGGTATGGTTTGTTGTGAATGGTTTTATCTGTGTTAATTTAATTAAAGTTTAAAATTGGCACTAAACTTGTTTTAATAATAGGTGGTTAGTAACTAATTGAATTTTCGACAGTGATGATAAGAATGAACCATATGAGATTCCTGTTTTATTTTAGTAGAGGATTGATCACCCATTATTGAAAGGGGTGGGGTGTCGCAGATGGTATCAGAGCATCTGGTTTTAGTGTCCTTAGGATTTGTGCAGACTTATTGCATTTTCAGCATTGCTTTTATTTTTGATGTAGAGCCCTATGCTTAGGATTGTCAATTCTGATCGTGAATTACTTTCTCCTCCTATTGTATATAATTGAAGTGAATCTTATACGGGTTAGATTGGGTTTCGTATGCCGAAGAGTAAAGGACGATGAGTGAGGTTCGTCAGGAGGACAACAAGAGTTGAGGCTCAGTCGGAGCCAAAACGTATTCAGGGGTCGGTAACCGCAACAGAGGTCACCTCTATTGTTGCTCAGGAAGTTAATGCTATAATGACCACTAGGTCGTAGTAGTTTCCCAAGAACCGTCACAGCAAATGGGGGCGCCAATTCAGACTCACCCAGTGCAACCAGTATGGGAGAGAGTCAGAGGGGCCTTTCAGGAGGGCCATCCGCTGGAGTTTTAAGAAAATGCGAACGTGGTATTATCTAGCCAATGGAAGGAGGACATCCAAAGGCATTTGGTTATGGTTGAGTGCAGTGACACTCATAAATCAATTTGGTGACTTTTAAGCTCGTAGGAGTAGTGTTGTAGTGGCGTGAGTCAATCACCACATATGAGGATAGAGATACTATAATAATAGAGAAATATTGGGTGCAGTTTAACCGCAAGTTTTTCATCTACTGTTCAGACAGAGATGCGAAGGAAATTTCTAGACTTATCACAAGAGGGCCAGATAGTGGCCGATTGTGAGGAAGAATTTACTTGTTTAGCGAACTTTATGCCCTAAGAGGTGGATACGAAGGAGAAAATAAGCCTTAAGTGTAATTATGGACTCACGGGTAGAAGTCACCAACACTTATTGAGAAATTTTGCTTGGACGACTTGTGCAGATATCATCAATTTTGTACTTTTACGATGTCAATGTCAACGCTTCCATGTGAAGGGAGCCAAGAGAGTTGGAGAGTCTAGCCAGTAGGGCAAGACTGAATGTAATAATGTTAGTGAGGCACCACATGAAGATATTTTATATGTGGAGAGGAGGACCACATGCGTTGATCTTGTTCGTTGTGAGTTAAGGGATAACAGAAGGGTGCCCAACATGGGCATCAGTTACAATAATTATTGGTTTAATTTAGATGTGAGTATTATGTCCAGGAGTCATTTGAACAACTAATGTTATTGGAAATTGAAGGTATGAGTTTTATCCATGGGTAAATGGGGTAAGTTTTATGTGACACGGATGCATCACAGTATATTATTTATTTTGTTAACACTAGATTTGCTCATGAGACGGGTTTAGTGGATGTATTGTTAGTATTTCCCCTATGTGTATATATTTATCGTTTGGTAGCAGGGTTCTCTTTGGTTCCATCTGCAGGGGAGAGGGTGTGGACACTAGTCGGATATTTTTTTAGTGTACTTACTCATTTTAGAAAGATGTGTTATGCGAGTTTGATGTTATCCAGGTTATGGACTGGTTAGTGATGGTTTGAGTGATGGTGGGCTATTACAACAAGGCTATTGTTTTCGCTGTTCTAGGGTAGGATATGTTATTTTTGCGATGTCTCACCTGAAACAAGGTTAAGCTCGCGTTTAGATTATATTGTAGATGAGACTTTATAGAGTATAGTTGTCTTGTTATATTCGATCCTGATGCGTAGGGACTTTACTGATATGAGTGCGAACACAGTATTATAAGACTCCTTTAAAGATATGGGATTTTATGACTAGACTTATACATCTGGGGACTGGATTTTGAGTGTCTCGGTTATATGCATTGTGCCTACAGATCTTGATGACCGAAGATGCTAGGTAGTAGCGTATTAAGGGGGTTCCTTATTTGGTTTTTTCTTGTGAGACGTCCCACACATGAACACCAACGAATATCGGGTGTTGAGAGATGTGTTGGGCGCTAGGGAATGGGTTTAGTACCTTAGTTATTATACGTGTATGTAGATAACAGTTTGAGCTGAGATCTATTCTATGATTTAAGGTCAGTGAAGTCACGTAGTGCTGTGTACAAAGCACCGTGGAATTTTTGCACCACTACTTGATGGATGGGGCAGTCTCGAGAAGGATTAAGTCACCATTTGTAGGGTAATCGAGTATAATCTTGCTGTATAGCCATGCCGATAATGCAGGGATGAGCTTGAGAAAAATATGTTATGCATGTGACGTTTGTGATGTTTGTGCAAAAATGCACGGGATATAAGGTGTATGGGCACCCTGGTTAGTTTGACTTTCAATATCGTCCAGAATAAGGGGACATGGCTATAAATGTGTTGAATGTATGTCCGTGGGGTAGTTAGAAGTAGAATTAGGATAGTAAGATGGACTGAACTTCGATTGAGGAAGGAGAGAGTCTGGATATATATATATATATATATATATATATATATATATATATATATATATATATATATATATATATATATATATATACACACACACACTCACATGCTCAACAAGGAAAACTATCACACCCGACATGGGTTGAAAGACTGTGGAGACACAGGTGAGGGATCTCCTAACAAGGGAGGATCCAATAGTTTTGGAGAGTCGAGTGGAGTCTTATTCAGTCGAATGCTGAGGGTGGCTTGCGCATAAATAGGTTATGGATTTTTACCAGACAAAAGGAACCCAGGAAGTGTGCAGTTTTAGAGCAGACATCTGGTTCACGATTTTGGTGTACCCTGGGAAGGTAAGTAAGATGTACCATGTAGTGTGAAATATAGAGCGTGTATATCAGTATTGAGTGAGTCATAGTGAAGATGTCTCTAGGTTCACCACTCATATATGGGAAAAGGGTGGTCTGAGGTGGTCAACCAAAATTTTGCAATAATTGGTGATTCTAGTGACAGAATGAATAGGCATACTGATAGAGTTCATTGTTAGGCTACCAACATCGTGGAAATGTCAGGATTTCTTTCGAGTTTGTGGAATGGATTAATCGATACAGAATAATTATTATTCATTTGGGTGAGTTATACTATCGGAAAATATGCCCAACATTTCATGGAAGAGAAGGAATGAACCGGCAAGAGGTGCCGCCAAACATTATTGTGGATCAGGGTGAGATCCTTAAGTCCCACCTCAGGTAGGGATTATCAAGATGCAATGACGACGAAGGTGAGTTTTGATAAAGGCGTATCAATCGTAGATACATGGGTAGACGTGAAGTGACTAAGATGTTGGAGAATGCGAGAAATGCATATATTGGATTTTTGGGTAATTGGGAGGAGTAGTTATCTTCGGTAGAGTTACGTGTAATGACTCGTACTAGTTTATTTTTGGTATGGAACCTTTTAATATTTGGTGTAGGAGGACTTGTCATCCACCCTTTGGTTGATTAAAGGTGAGGGAATAATAAGATTTTCAGGTCGAACGTGATTTAGCGCCTGTCAGTAAGGATTGTGTTGATCAAAAACTATTTTGTGTTGTTCAGGAATGTCGTAAGAGTTACGTCGTCATGAATCGAAATTGTAAAGACTAACATAAGTGGTCAAACACTATTGCGGGCGTATGCCATGAAGGGAGTTATGTGATTTGGCAATAAGGGAAGTTGATACCTAGGGATATGGAGCCTTTCCCCAGTAGTGAGATGAGAGAGCCAATGATGTATATGCTTATCTTACGAGAGTATTTTAAGCAGGATCACAATGTGTTTGGCGTATCATCATCAAGGTGAGACCTTAATAATGATGGAGTATATCAGTATAAAATTATTTTAGCAGATTTATCACTAGACTTGCGCCATAGTGAGTAGGACTTTAGATAGGTGGGTACCACTAGGGGGTGTATAATGGAGGCATTGTAATGTCGTGATATGATTTTGGGTACTAGAGGATGCCGTGCGAATAAGTATCTGAAGTTTTTTTTGTACCAAGCATATTCGAATTAATGGAAGAAATTCATTTGCAAGGGGAAGTATGTAATACCCCGTATTTTTGGGAGTATTTAAATTACACGAGTGCTCATAATTTAATAGATTGAGAAATAAAGTAAATGGAATAAATATTAATTAGCGAGTATTGGATTAATATTTACGTTATTATATTTACTTGTGTGATAAGTAAATGAGATTGTATTATTTTATTGTGACATCCCGCCTAATTAAATACCGGGAGATCACTCCTTTATTAAATTAAAATCAAGGTGAACAGTTGGTTCATTCTTAGCATCACTGTCGTAAAATAACTTTTCCAATTTAAACACCCCAATTAATTAAGCTAAGTGTCAAAATCATTTTTAAACATTACTTTCCAAATTTTATTTAAAAAAAAGATTTAATTATTTACAACAATTCAATATTAAAGAATCACACCACAATAATCCTGGAACATATAATCCAAATAATATAAATATTCAACAACTAAATCCCAACATTAAAACTTAAAATAAAACATCCAGACAGTAATAAATCCCAAAGTGACAATACTAGAAATAACTGAATCACAGAGTCCAAATAAATAACTGAAGAATGGAAAGGGCGACACATGCCCCACTAAATGAATATGCTAGGAGTGGAGTCAAATAAATGAAGTCGTCTAAGCAAGAGGCCTGCAACTCCCACCTAAGCTGCAGCGCGTTCCTTCCAAGGGATCCTACGCAAGACGCCCCTGTGGTTGGGCACCTGTAATATATACATATATATACAAGAGAGAAAGAGAAATAGAAACGGGTCAGAGCCCGATAGTGTAAATGATTTAAAATTCGTTTAGCAAGTATTTAAAATGTTTATAGGCCAATGCAACAACATATTAGTGCGGCACTCTCTTGAGAAATTCTCACCTCTCTTCTAATGTGCACGCCTATCGTACTAACCTTCCCAACGAATTATCTTATCTTATATCGCACTAAACTTCCCAATGGTTTAACTTATCTTAGGTTACTCGTAAGATTTAAAACTGAACAATATAATTGTTTCAAAGGAAAATTTCATTTAGTAACAAAGCTCTCATTTTAACTTTATTTATTAATAAAGTTTCCCAGTGTCATATTATACTTTTCAAAACAAGTATTTCCAATTTGAGTCATTATACATGTCTTACTTACCATAACACAGTAGGCAGTACCAAATTTCAGAATTTCATATATATATTAAATACTCGTATAATATATATATTCTAACATCACCCCACATAAAAATTATGGTGCGTGCATACTCTGCTATCCAATCCCCGTATCTCTCGTACTAAGGGAAATACAAGTTCGGAATCACTCTCGAACTGTATTAACACATACACAAACAATATTAAGGCGAAGCATAGATTCCAAGTCTCTAAGAGGATAGCACATGCCCCCACGTCTCTTAGGACCGTCTGAACTATCGATTCGATAGCCTGTACCAAGGATATCTATCTTCTAGGGTACGAGTCAATATCCCCCATAAAGGTCCCATCGAGATAAGACTGTCCCAACGCGGTAACCTTAGGGATAGCAAGTAGCGCGGGCACGATTTTCACACATAGATAGTATATGCATAAACACAGTCATATAACTATACTAATATTACCATATCAATTTAGGTACATCTCAAATCCCATAATTACGACATTTGTCCTCATATCTCAATATTTAGTTCTCACGTATAACCTTTCATTTCTTACTTTGATTCGAGGGATTTTTCCAACTTACTATGTAATACTCATGGGCTCTATCCTCTCAAGTGAAAGATTCAGTAGGTATTCATTTATGTTCCAACGTAACTATCTTACGCATCTCTCCCTTTAATACATAGTTTCATCGTCCCATATATGTAAGTATCCCAAAAATACAACTCTTGTCTTACATTAAAGGTACCAAAATTATTCATATGTCCTACTGGTCTTCTTTATCTCCCAAAACATTTTAATAAGGGTGTCCAACAATTATTTCTCATTAAATTGAATTCAACTAATTTAAAAAGGGGAAAATATGAGTCTTCCAGAAGGAGTCGATCGATCGAGGTCTGGGGCTCGATCGATCAAACCTTCGATCGATCGAAGCTCTTGGCTCGATCGATCGATCAAACAGGTATGGCGAATTATGCAGTTAATCAGTTACGGGTTCTATCACATAACCTCCTCCAAATCCAAACTTTTCATTCCCAATCGCCCAAAAATTTGTACTACTAACATTATAATCTCATTTTATGTATCTTCTACGTAAAACATGTAAATTTCCGTCACTAATCATGGATTTATTGGCAAAAACTTCATAAAAATCTCAAGAACCCTTGAATCTCTTTAACATGGTTCTAATCAATCTTTTCCAGAATTTTCTTCTTCTAAAACCTCATAATTTCGTGGTTTAGTCCTCTACATGTGAAGGGGTTTCCAGATTTACATTCAAATCATTACTACATGCGATTTCCTATCTCAAATTTGGGTTTTCTTCCATAAATCTCATCCTAATCATCCCTAGACTAACGTGAGTGATGCATTAACGAAAATAAGCAAGATAAACACTTGCCTGGGATTTTCAGAGTTCTGGTTTGATGATGAATTTGGTGTGGTTGCGTTTCCCGTCGCGCGATCTACTCGTTGGTGGTGGTGGCGGTGCAAACAGATGGATTTTGGGCCTTGGATTGCTTTGAAAGCTCTCTCCTTCCCTCTCCTATGTCCGTCACTTGTCTTTGGTTGTTTTAACCCTAGAAGGAAACCTTAGACATCTGATATATCCCTTGAAATTTCGTGGGTTTAATTACCCAAAAATGCGAAATGTCCAAAATGCCCTCCCGGGGTACTAATTAAGCCTAAAAACGCCCCGAGACCCAAACTAAACCCCCGGGTACACTTTTCTGACTATCTCAACCCTTTCGGACACTTTGACGCACTCAAAATGACCATACGAGCGACTTATAATATATTCACTTTTATTCACCAATATTTAGTCCCGACGCGACACGGGCGCGTCTCGACTCAAATTTCCAAAATTGTCATTTTATTCACTCGTGACATTTAATATAACTAATATTATATAACCAATATTATATATTACTTTGCTCATTAGTAATATTCAACAAATTTCCCATAATTACTAACTCTCATCACGTTAATAATTATAACATAATTAATTTCTGGATTTATATTAAATAATTAATTCACATTAAATTTAATAAATCCCCAAATTAATATGGCATAAAAATACGGGGTATTACATTTATATCACGCCGTAAGTGGGTAAAAGAGACAGATTGATAGCATCTTATACGGGATATGAGTGTGGGATCGTGTTGGGAATAAGATAGTGATTTTTTATAAGTGACTCGAATCATGATTTTGAGTGCATGGTTGATCCGGAATGGGTCGGAATAGGCAAAATTAAGTACCCGGGGTTAGTAATTAGGTTTCGGGGGCTTTTTAGACTAGTCAAGATTCATATAAGTGTACACGAGTCATTTTACATATATATTATAACTCAATTTCGGGTTTTGGGGTATTAGAATGAAAGAGGGCAACCATACCCTCATTTCACCAAACCTAAGAGAAAGGGAGAAAGAGAAGAGAGAAGGAAGAGAAGAGAAGGAAAATCAAAGGGGAAATCAAGAAGGATTTTTGGGAGCAATCACAAAGAGGATCCTACAAGCAAGATCATCTACAATTTGAGGCAAGTGATTAAGTTGCTTAGTATTCATGGTTGTAATTTCAATTCATATTATAGTTGGTGAAATTGAAATTGATCTCTGGGTGGGGATTCACATATCAAAATGGGATTTTAGGAATGAAATTATAGAAATTAATTTGGTTATAATCCCATTTAAGATCTGAGATTGATTCATAGAAAAGATGTGACCTTGAATGGTTCTTGTGAGAATTAAAGAAACCTTGAAATTTAATTAAGAAAATTGATGAATTTGACAAAAATTTTTATGTCAGTTCAAACGCATGCCATTTTATTTTTACTTTGAATTAGACTATATGCCATAGATGAATATAGAGGTATTGATCTTAGCTTTTTAATGAGCTCTGAATCAGATCATTTGAATTCTATGGAGGGAGTAATAACTTTTTTAGTAAAAGGTGTTTAATCTGTCAGAATATATGATTTTTGCAAATTTTGATATCACTTACAATGCATTCCACTTTATTTATACTTTTAACTAGACTATGTTCCATAGATGAAAAGAAATATATGGATCTTAGCTTTTTAATGAGCTTTGAATCAGGTCATTTGGACTTCTATGGAGGGAGTAATAGGTATTTGAGTAAAAGGTGTTTAATATGTCAGAATATCTGATTTGTGTGAATTTGTGATTTTTAAGAATTCTAATGGGATAAAGTCTCTTATATTTTTACCTATATAAATGGAGATCGTTGGAGGAATTTTTTAACTCATGTTAACTTATTCTCAATAAACTTATAAGTGTCGTAGGCTGACCGGGGATGGATTCCATATAAGGAAATACATGACTAAGCGAATAAATGATCACGGGTGAAAATCGGGAAATCAGGTTAGGATTTCGGGATGGCTAGGCTAAGTGATAGAGTAGAATGCCATGGTGGCCAAAAACATGAAATTGAAGAATTTGTTATATGTAAGTGAATACTTGAGAAATCGAGAGTGAGGGTAAACCGGGGATATGTGGGCTAGTGCTATGAGTGACATATGCACAGTTAATCGATATATATATATATATATATATATATTGTAATACCCCGTATTTTTGGCTATATTTATTTTTGGGATTAATTAATTAAATGCGTATTAATTGGAAATTTATCCGGGTTAAAAATACTAACGAGATGCGAGTTGGTATTTGATTATGTGCATACATGTTTTTATATTAATATTGAATTATGAAAAATTTGTCGTGAGATTGATATACGACATTTTGGAAATTTTGTTGAGACGCGTGTGACCGCCGCGTCACGGTGTAATATTTTGATTATAAAAGTGAATTTAAATTCTTTAAACCGTATGGTCGTTTTGAGTGCGCCAACGCGTCCGGAAGGGTCGAGATAGTCAGAAAACACTAGCCGGGGGTGTCGTTTGGGTTCCGGGGTATTTTTAGGCCATACCGGCAATATAAAGGGTATTTTGGTAATTTCGTATTTTTAGGAATTAAAAATGACGAAAATTAGAGAAGTAAATCTGATTGGGAATAGACCCACTAAACCCACTAACCAACCGTTAATGACCCAATAAGCTACGGAGGTTATCAAATTAGGTTTCCAACTTTCCCAAAGAAAACCCTAGCCACCATAGCCACCTTTGGAGAAGAAAGCTTGGAGAGGGAGAGAAAGAGAAGGAATTCTGCAGAAATCTTTACAAAAATCAACACCAAATTCAGAGACAATCAAGGCAAGTGATTTAATTACATTTAAATTCAGAGAATGTCCTTTCCATGTTAGAAAATTGAAGAATTCCAATTGTTCTTGAAAGATGAATGAAAACCCATGTTAATTGGATTTAGAACTTGAATATTGAGGACAAATTGCATGTAGAACCATATAGAGATGATCATTCTGGTATTAGTATACGTGGGATGTAACAAAAACGGATCTAGAATGGACTAATTGATGATTACAAATTCTAGGGTTTATGTTCTTGAATAATTGGGGAAAAAGTGTAGAGATTTGTATATTGATTGATGTTAGGGTGATTTAATCCTTTAAAACGTGTTAGGAGGTGACTATAATATGTTTAGGATTGATTAGAGACCTTAAAACAATCATTGGGACTAATTTTAGAGGAGATTTGAGGAGTAAAATTGATGAAAAACGAAGAAGGAAAAATCTGGGCTCGAACTGGTCGTTCGTTAGAAGAGCCTCCCCAGGTCGTTCGAACGAGCCTCGTTCGAATGAGCTTCTAACGAGTTGACCAGTCGCTTCTAACGAAAAGGAATTTCGTTCGATACTTCGTTCGAACGAGATCTCGTTGGAAGGTACAGTTCGTTCGAACGAACTGGATCTCGTTCGAACAACCTCGTTCGAACGAGACTTCTAACGAGCTGACAGTTTGATCTCGTTCGAACAGCCTCGTTCAAACGAGACTTCTAACGAGCTGACAGTTTGATCTCGTTCGAACAGCCTCGTTCGAATGAGACTTCTAACGAGCTGGCAGTTTGGGCCTTTTTGGCCTGTTTTGATTTTGGGAGTCCCGTAAACTTGTTCGAGGGTAGGGTTAACATTCCTTTGATGATGTATTGATAGATTTGGGACTTTTGGGTTATTATGAGGAGTAAATTATATACGAGTGATTTAAATCAATGAACCGTTTGGGTTGAGACGTGAGTATCTACTACGACGTGAGAATAAATTATGGCGCGTATGATTATAAACCGGAATCGTATAAAGTGTGTAAATTATATATTGGTACTAGAATGAGGATAGTACTACGATTAAACTACGGGATTACTAAGACGTGTGTTTACTTAGTATTGGTATATGAATTGTGTGTATGACATACCTACCATACTTGCTATCACGGGAGGTTTGCGTTCGCTTAGGGCCCTCTAATCCTTGTGTTGCCCGGATTTAGACTGGTTACCTTGATGAACATAGGTCATAGAAAGACTTATTGGGATATTAATAAGTCCGCTGATCGTGGGAGCGTAGGTATGTGCGTGACCTATGTGATGTGACTGTGTTCGCCTCCATTATTTGTGATGTTGTTATTTGTGAACTATTCCTGAGAGATTAGGAATATGTAATCCTTATGTACGTGATGTACCGGGATGGATAGCAGAGTATGTGTGCACCACAGCTTAGTTCTCGGGGTGCTTGTATTGTATATTTATGATGTGAATAATATACACTTAATTAATGGGAACCTTCATGTTAATGTTGTGAATATAATTACGGTATTGTTTCGAGAAACATAACGGGTTAGCTGATAGTGAAATATATTGCATTTTGAGCATCTGAGTTACGTTAAACCCCTATTTAATTACGAGCGTTATAATGTTAATAGAACCGAGTAATAAGGGTAGGACCTATGACAGTCTAGCTAGATATAATGTCACTTAGCTAGCAGTTTGTGTCGTTGTAGATGGGTACTTACGTTAGGAGTGCACAGTTAGACGAGAGGTGAGAATATCATGTGAGTGCACGTCCTAACATGTACTTTGCATTTAAAGTTTTAAATGTTTTTAAAGCACTTGCAAGTTTTTTAAAATATCTCCACATTCGGGCTCTGACCCGTTTGCTTTCAAATCTATTTTTCTTGTAAAACCATTTTAGGTGCCCAGCCACAAGGACACCATGCATAGGATACTCATTCTGGTGACGAGCTGTAGCTGTTTGTGGAAGCTACAGGGATTTGCTTGTAGACGCTTCTATCACTTGAATTCCAGATTCATTATCTATCAGTTGTAGGGCATGTTGCCCATTTCTATTAGAGACATCTTTCCATTACAGTTTTTAGACTTTGGCATGTATTGTTTTGGTATTCGGTTTACTTATTTCAGTTGTGGGATTGTAGTGAGGAGTTTTTCCTCCAGACTTTATTTACATTATGTGATGGTTACTCTATTTACTTCTTTATGGTGAATGGTGTTATTATTCTTCATTACACTTGTTGCATGTTAATCAGACTTAAATTAAAATTTGGCAAATTACTTTTAAATACTAGGTGGTTAGTAATCATTAAAATGTTTTCGACAGTGATGCTATTAACTGGACCAACTTGGCATTTTGAATTAATTTAATAAAGGAGTAGCTACCCGGTATTGAATTAGTCGGGGTGTCACACATATATATATATATATATATATATATATATATAGAGAGAGAGAGAGATACATTATATATATGTATGATATATTTGTGAAATATACATACTCTAGGGGATGTTATCGGTGGATGTCGCACGTAATAGGCGATCTCTCATGGTGAATCTCAGCGGGTGTAGTATCGATCCCCAAGGTCGTACGTCTGTGCATATCCACTCTATGTGTAAGGACACAAATTTCCAATTGAGTCCATGTGTAGTTATGGCTTAATTCCGGAAAAAACCATTTGAGTCACAGGATAGAAGTTTGTTCCTATCAAGCCCATGACATTTTTAAGAAGTTGAAGACGTAGCGACCAAGAATTAAAGTTTTATCGTTGTCGGGTTTCTAGTGCCATGTTTCACGTCATGAACATTTGAGGATTCCAAGTCTCCAAAGGCATGAATGCAATATTATATATATAGGAGCTTGGAAGATATTTTAATTGGGTGTATTTTATAAAATACTTTGTTTAACGACTTTATTTTTCTTAGAAAATCATTTTAGATCTTTTTATAAAAGTTTTGGGCCTCGAATGAAAAATTTAATTTTCTGAAAAGGCGTTCGAGCGAAATGGGCATCTCGTTCAAACGAGTTTTCCAGGTCGTTCGAACGAACTACTATTGAGAATTTCTATGTTTTATCGTTAGTAATGTCATCTGAAATCTCGTTCGAACATAGTTGTTCGAACGACCTCAAAAAGTCATTCGAACAAGATTTCAGTGGGAAGAGTTATTTGATAGTTTTGACCCATTTTCCCACTTCTTTTCCCCACTACTTTTTGACAGATTTATCTTGTGTGTATTGAACCAACCTATTCCGCACTTGGAAATTAAATAATTTAATTTTAGGGGGCTTCCGTGCTTACACTATGTGAGGTTTGAGTCCAAGTGTAGTAATGTGGTATGGTTATGACCCACCGACTTAAGAATATGATTGCCACTAACTATGCTTACGATTAGGGTTCGGTGGTGCGATGTTGACCCGCTGGCCGAAGATGTGAGGTGTTTTCGATGGAGCATGATAGCATACTAGAAATTCAATCTAGTGATTATTACTCTAATTGCGGTTATACGTATATAGCGAGTGATATATATGTATATATATATATGTATATATATATATATATATATATATATAGAAATACGTATATAATAGTGAAGAAAATTATATGCGGTCATAAGACATTAATATGTGAATAAAGCATAACTAACTAGTGAAAGTTATTGGAAATGAAGTTATAAATTATAATGGTGTAGCGGATGTGTAAGCTAAGTAGATAAAATATGTGTGGCACAAGGTCGTGTAAGGACTTAAGGGTATATAGAGACTAGTTAGGCTGGGTAGCATAACTAGGGATTAAAATACATACATTAGGTGTGCACTATTAATGAGGGGCGAGTATTATCTCATGGGAGTACGACACTAATTTAAATATAGAAGAATGCACTCACATTTATTATGCATTTTAATTACTTACAAAATATTTTCAAAAGGATTTGGGCTCTAACCTGTAGCAAAATATTTTCAAAACCTTTTAGGTGTCCAGTCACAGGGACGCAAAGCTTGAGTATCTATCATAGGTTGTGGTAGCTGCAGCAACTGTGGAGTGCTTGCAGGGATTACTGTAGACGCTTTCTATCTTTGATGTTCTAGATAGGATTTAGTCAGTTACTATCCAGGCATGTCGCCCAATGTTAGTTTTATTCAATTTATTTTACTTCAGTTATTGAATTATTTGTATTGGACTGTAAATCGATGATTTATTCAGTTAGTGGACTTTTATCTGATTTTAATTTGTTGTATTAAGTTGTGTAATTTTGTATTTAATTATTTATTTAGTATGGTTTGTTGTGAATCGTTTTATATATGGTAATTTAATTAAAGTCTAAAATTGGCACTAGACTTGTTTTAATAATATGTGGATTAGTAATTAATTGGATTTTCGATAGTGATGCTAAGAATGAACTAGATGAGATTCTTGTTTTATTTTAGTAGAGGCTTGATCACCCGTTATTGAAATGGGCAGGGTGTCACAATAACCTTGACAACATTTGGGGTAACGGTTGATCCCAACTCATTTACTATCCCCATGGCACCTTCTACAGTTCCTCTAAGTGGAATCCCTATCTCTTTGACTAGACCCATTGGTCTTTTAGGGAGCAATATTACTTCTGCCGTTACACCTATCATTAGAGCACCCGTTGCTACCAATCATACACCTGTGGTTGCTCGGCCAACAACCGTGGTCATGGGGGAACTATCCACCCTTTTTGTCCATTGAGGAGATAAAGAAAGAAATATTGAAGATGATGGCAACTTCCTAATAAACTGCAAGTAAGACTGCCTCTATTTATGATGACTTTTTGAGTCCTTATCCAAAGGAGTTTAATGATGAACCATATCCCAAGGATTACATTTCCCCCATTTTTTGAGAAGTACACAGGGAAAGGGGTGAATCCAAAGAAACATATCAAGAGGTGTGTGGAGCATTTGGGTGCTCATTGTAATAATAAAAAGCTACACGTAAGGGTGTTTTCTAAATCCCTTACGGATAAAGCTTACACGTGATACTCCCACTTAATTCCAACGAGTGTGGCTACTTAGGAGGACATGCACACTTTATTTCTCCAAAAGTTATTTTTGGTTGAGGATGAGTTCACTCTGACCTAACTTGGATGCGAGAGACAACGGCTAGGGGAGAACATTGTTGCATATATACAAAGATTTAAAGAAAGGTCTCTCTACGTTGAAAAGGACGACAAAGAAGGATTGATACCTGAGTATATTTGTCACTTGATAATGAGACATGCGAGGGCACATTTGCCGCTTTCTTGAATTTTGCAAGAAACATTTCTCTAGTTGTTCACCCAAACCTAATCTTGACAAATATAGTGTTCAAACCACAAACTGGGGTTGGAAGAGGCCCGGATCCAAAGGCGGGTTATGCGGATGGAGACGATGAAGGTAAAATAGAGAAAAATAAGGATAATAAAAGGAAGTTTGAGAGAGATAGAGAAGACCCTCCACCATTGTTGATGTAAAAAACTAGATTTCGATCTAATTATTTTAATCACAGATAAAAATGAATAATTAAATGAGACAATAGGTTTTTAAAGTGGTTCAGCCTTATGAGAATGGCCTACGTCTACTGTTTTTGTATTGCTGACTGTTTGCCTAGAATTCTTGATAAGTGAGTTTTCCAAGAAATTTCGAGTCCCCTACTAATGAGGAGGTTACAATGTATTTATAGCCTTGAGGCTGTACATGTGAAAGGATAATGCGCTATTATCTAGTAGACATATACATCTGTACGATAATAATGAGCATTTAATGCGTAGTCGTCCTTTTGATTCTCCTAATTTGGATGCTCTGCAAGTTGAGTAGCTCGGACCGCCTGAGTTGCTCGGTATGATTGAGTTACTCGGGGTGCTTGAGTAGCTCGGACCGCCTGAGTTGCTGGGTATGATTTAGTTGCTCGGGGCGCTTGAGTAGCTCGGTGACAGTATGATCTGTTGAAAGTATTCAAAATTGCCACATAGGTAGACACGCGTCTTCTAGTGATTGGTTCATGTCAGCAGACTAAATTTGGTATCAACAACCATTCCTTGCACCATTGAGGAAGCCATCAGCTATTACAAAAAATGCTTTATGATGGGATAGTTTATCCATCGAATAAAGCTCCCCAATATGTACCAGGAGCATATGTACAAGCTAATCCCAAATAATATCATATATATTGACGTGTTTTACACCCGTCCAACTCATGCTTTATGTTGAGCAGGATTATAAAGAAGCATATGGTAGCTGGAACGATGGAAATACCTCAAGGAAACATTAACAACAATCCATTGCCAACGCATGTGGTAAAGATGGTGGTGGACTATGACAAAAGAGATGATAATCACACAAGGAACCTTAGAAGATAGAGGAAGGAGTTTGAGTTGGCATTGGAAATTTATACGGTGGGAATGACAAAAATAGTTGTTTCTTATGATGAATTGAGTGCTAGAGACTTGGAGGAAGTATATAACACGAAAGACTATGTTGTTGACCCCAACTTGGAGTACCAAGTTATGTTGAAATCCCATAAATTCATGTGGTTCTTTGAATAAGTTGGGATGCCTCAAGAGAGTAGGATAGAGATTAATCAGGAAATTTTAGACATTGTAAAGAAAAATGTTGTTCCTTCACTAAAATGAAAGGTCCCACTAGCAAGACTGGTGAAAAAGTTTATATAAGAGATTACTTTCTCTGATGCTGATAGAGTAGTAGTGATCCCACATAACCGATAGTTGTACGTATGGTAAGCTTGGACGGTGTAAAATTTTCTATAGCTTTGATGGATGGAGGTTCCTCTATCAATATCATGTCTATTAGTTATTTTTATGAGGCTAATATTTTAGAGGCAAGATTGATAGAAATGCCACCTGCTATATCTGGTTATGATAACCAGACCTCAAAGTTTATTGGGTATGTTAATGTTAGGATTGTGATGGGGAATCTCACATCACATATTAAGTTTCATGTAATTGAGAATGCCACTTCGTACCATCTTTTGATAGAAAAAGCATGGATGCATAACCACGATTTAGTTCCTTTGACGTACCACCAGTGCGCGAAAGCCAATGTGAAGGGGACTGAGATAGTAATTCGAGCAACCAATAAGCCTTTTGCAAAAGAGGAGGAACACTTGGTGGATCCTGCATTTTACACTGAGCTATTTATGGATGTGCGTGTTTTAACACAACTTGTGGAGGGAGTTATAATTCCAAGGATTAAAAAAATGTTAGGACTTATGAACAACCAAGGTGAAGAGTTGTAGATGTTAACTAGAGGGTTAAGGAAGAACAAAATGTCATGTCTAAATCTCAGAATATTTTTAAACAGTTGAGAGATAGAATGAGGCCAATGATTGATCAAATGGAACACGAGGTGAAACAACAGAGTGTCCTTAGTAAGTATTCTGGAATGAAGTTAGAGGAACATGAGAGAGACAAAGAGGAAGGCAGTTGCATTGCCCAAATGCCAATGCAAGAAAGTGCAGCTGGGGATGGAAGAGTGGTGTGTAGCCTATGTAGGTGTGCGCAAAAAGCTGAAAAAGCTAAAGACGAAGCTGACCCAGAATATGAGTATTTCTTGGTGGATAATCACGGGCAATGCATTGTCATTAATAATTCAAACATTCATGAATTTGTTGAGGAGATTGAAGATGAGCCAGAATGCATGACCGATAGGCCAAAGTCAGAAGTCTAAGAGTTTGAGAGTAGATTAATCAGGCCGAGGGTTGAGAAGATCAAAGGCCAATATTTACTTCAAAGGACCTAGGTGTTGATAGGAAAAGAGGAATGATTGAGCTTATTTAGGAGTATAAAGATGGAACTACACAGAGATGGAGGGGCTAGATAAAAAGGTGAGTTACCATAAGTTGAACGTTTTGCCTTCAGCAATACCGAGGAAGCAAGCAACTTGAACGTACAAGACATAGCTAAATCTCAAGATCAAGGAAGTGGTGCAAAGGTTATTTGTAGTTGGATTCATTAAGCTGATTCAACATCCAATTTGGCTTTCCAATATTGTGCTATTAGGGAGGAAAGATAAAAATCTAATACATTATTACACCGATTTCATAGATCTTAATAGAGCTTGTTCCAAGGATGAGTTCCCTCTATCGTCCATTAACAGTTTGATAGGTTCAATGGCAGATCGTGAAATGTATAACTTCATGGATGGGTATGTGGGATATAATTAGATCAATATGGATCTAACCTATGCAGAGAGAACATATTTTATAACTCCATTGGGTAATTTTATGTGCAACTTCAAGCTATTTGGTTTGAAAAAATGAGGGGGCAACTTATCAGAGAACGATGATGGCCATTTTTCATGACTATTTCTATGACATTTTGGAGTTATATATGGATGATATGTCTATCAAGTAAAAGAAGGAAGAATCTCACTTGGTTGATCTGAGAAGAGTTTTCAACAGGTGTAGGAAATAAAAATTGAAAATGAATCCGCTCAAATGCGCTTTTCGGGTAATGAGCGGAAAATTCATGGGTTTTGTGGTGGATCGACAGGGAGTTCAGATGGACCATGATAAGTAGAAATATATCCTTGATATGAATTGACCAAGAACGATGAAGGAGCTGAAGAGCTTCCTCTAGAATATTTTCTACATGTGAATATTTATCCTAGGTTTGGTTGAGATTACTCGTTTGTTGATTGATTTTTTGTGCAAGGTTGCAGAGTTTAAGTGGGAGGAACCTCACCATGAAGGTTTTTACAAGCTTGGGAAACCACTCACCTCCCCATAAATGATGATTCCTCCAAGAGCAAGATTATTATTGCAACTTTATCTTACCTCTACCGTGAGGTCAATTGGTGCACTATTAGCACAAGAGATTGATGGGCAATAATGACATGTATACTATCTAAGTAGAATTATTCATGGTCTAGAGGAAAGATATACTAGTGTTGAGAGGCATTGTTTTGCCTTGGTATTTGTTGCCCAAAAATTGAAGCATTATATGTTATCTTACACCATTCATATTATGACAAAATATGATCCCATTAAGTTTTTATTGGCATGGACCATTTTGATTGAAAAGGTAATAAGGTGGTTCCTCATCCTCTTAGAGTATGATCTAAAATGTGGTCCCTCACGTGATAAAGAGTTAAGATTAAGGATATTTACTTGTTATTTTTCCTTCTGGAATATTTGATCCACCTCATGAAGACATTCCAAGTGATTATTTACAAGCCAAATTCTTGGAGGCTAATCTTGAAGAGTGGAAACTTCGATGGTTCACCAGCTCAAGGAAAATAAGGAGCATGGGTCATCCTTTAAAAAGTAAATGAGGAGATTTATCTGTCTTTTAAGTTTTTATTCTGATAATGAGATAGGGTATAAGGCTTTGGTTTTGGAATTACCGGAGGCTCTTCGAAGAGGCATCCGTTCACTCTGCATCAAAGAGGATTCTAATTTAGTGGTCAAACATGTGAATGGAGAATACGCATTGAAGAACCTTAACTTGACACCTTATAGAATATCATTCAGAGGTTGATCAGTCGGCTTCATCAAGTTAAAGTGAAAAGGCATACCAAAATAATGAACATGCATGCTAATGCCTATGCCATCAGTCGATTTCCTCATTGATAGGGTCAAGCTGCTTTAGTCTTCCCTCTTCAACATGTTGGGGCTCAATTCTTCAGATATAATTCACGTTGAGTCACCATACGAACATCCTTAATGCATTTTAAGCGATCAATAAGCCAATTGAAGTTGAACCCATCCTTGGACTAATCTTTAAGGTTGCTCAGGTATTAGTTGATCCTTGTGACACTGTCTAGAGTGGACATTTGATCATTCACGACATTTACTACAATTATTTCCTTGCTTTGGAGTCTATACCGCATTACAACTCTATTTCGTACTTATGTAGCGACATCTTTTTCAAAGTGAGAACCATTATCTGATGCTAACTCTTGGGGTATGCCGAAGTGATAGATGATGTTTGTATGTATGAATTCAAATAACTTCTTAGCATTAAAGACCAAGTAAAAATTTTTTTCGACCCACTTGGTGAAGTAATCGATGGAGACTAAGATGACTGGTTACCGATTGAGGCTTTAGGGGAAACTTTCCCTATGATGTTAATCCTTAGGTGGAGAAAGGCCATGACAAGGTCATGAAATAGACCTCATGGGGAGGTAGATGTTTTCGTGGGGAATAAAGTTAGCATTGAGACACCTCCTAACGTAATTAGTGCAAACCTTTTGAATGGTAGTCCAGTAGTACAACTGTCAGATTACTTTTATGAAGAGGGCATGTCCACTCATGTGTGGGCCTCATTTATTACTATAGGTTTTCTTCATGATCTCAAGGGTCTCGTCTTATGTAACACATCTTAAGTTTACTCAATCGAACCCTCTTTTGTAGAGTTTCACCCCACAAATGATTAATTGGGCCGCTAATCATCTTAGGGCAAATAAAAAAATCAAAGGGAGCCTGGTGGGTAGTGGTTCTTGTTAATGAAGTTCCATATGTCATAGTACCATATCATGGGTCATACTATCGTTTCCTCGACGACATCGACCTCAAAGCAGTATAAAGGAGTGCTCCGACTAGTACAATAAATATGATCTCTGTGGTTCCCTCTGGCATATCTATCATAGAGGTCATGCAAGTCCATCTGTAAAGTTTTTTTGGCCCTAGGGAGAAATTCAAATTCAAGACGTTCATATTGTGAATCTACCTCTTCTATGTAGGCATTGTAAGGTTGTAGTTTATCATCTCATACTCTCCATTTGCCTAATATCTGACTGATGAATAGACTTGAGTCTCCGTAGGCTTTCAGTTTGGTGATTACCATTCCCAAGGAAATTTTGAGTCCTGTTGTAACCACTCACCCCAAAATAGGAATTTAGTCCCTTTAAGACCCTAAAATTCCTAAGGAATCCTCAAATTTTTTGAAATTACCGAAATACCCCAAAACAAAGAATCATGCTAATATATACTGTACCATACCAATTTAATCCAAACTTGAACCCAAAATTTGATCAAATGATTTATATTTTGTAGTAATATCATGAACCAATCCCCTAAGTTTGAGAAATTACATATAAGACCTTAAAGCTTTCAAAAAATAATATATAAGCCCAAAAACCTACTAAAACCACCCAAGGACCAAATCTTAAAACAAAGCTTTTTCTACTTGTTACCCTGCTGATATTGGCCAAGTGGCTTTCCATATGGCAGTATACCACATGGTTAAAATATGTACCCATATGTAACCACATGAACCCATCTTGAAACCAAAGCCAAACCAAGTTAAAACTCACCAACTTCTTTATATAAATCCCAATTTACCTCAATGAAATACCCACCTAGCTCACTGTACTTTCAAAGTAAATTTTTTAGCTTTTGTGCATCCTTAAAATTTTATGCATGAATGTTGTCTTCTCTCATTTAATTATGTTTATGCACTTGCCTAGAGTAAATATATGTAATTACATGTAAGTTTTAATGTGTGTTTGGCATTTAACAAGCTTTAAAAACTAGAAAACTCCATTGAATCTTGAGCTTCAATGGTGGATTTTGTATCCCTTACTTTGAACTGGTTTCAAGGTCAGGAAAATGACGCTCTGGTTTTAATGAACCTAGGTGCAATGTTTGACTGAACCAAAACAAAGTTTTAATGCCCCAAATTGAAGTTTGGAAAATTCGACCATGTGATTTTCAGTACAAGAATTCAGAGGCTATACTTAACCAAAATCCTTCAAACCAAACCTGGTTGATTGCATTTTGAACCTAGAGCACAACCATCATCATGTTGGAATACAAATCACAACCTACCATCACAAATGTTCAGGTCAAATTATAGCCATTTTTACAAAAATACAATAGTTTGAACCAACCACCAAAATCTTTCAAACTTATATGATTGGATTCGGCTTCAAAAATTACATAATTTCATTCAGGAGCCAACTCAAATGATATTCTAAAAAGTTTCAAATGGGTCAAAGTTTTAAAACCCTAAAGTCAATAAATTGAGGGTTAAAGATGATGTGGGTTACATACGTGTGAGTGGTGGTCAAACTAGGCGCGTATAAGGTTTGACCCAACGCATGAGGGCACGCCAATAAAAAAAATCTAATTTTTCTCCAAAACTTTTATTTTTAAATTCCAAATAAAATGGTATATTACATCACCCTATTTCGATTCCTAGGAAGCATAATCTCGAGAAAATTGGTTTAATGTTTAAAAATTAAACTTTTACTTTACACATAGCCCACTGGCCAATTTTTTGAGTATTTCAAAACAACCCTAATTTTTTCCCCATAAAGTCCTATTGTTAAATACAACCATTTTCTCTGTTTCAACTAAACTCAAATCCAAATGAAAACGAGAAAAAATTATACTTTAATATTTTAGAAATTATAGAATTATACCCTACCAGTATTTTTACACTTAAAACCTCTTTAAATCTCCACTCCACTGCATCCCATAATCATCCTATAAACATTTTTTTAGACCTATATTACCTACTTATATTCTCCCTAGTTTCAGAATATCTAGCCAACTACCATGAATAGAAGCACAAAACCGCAACCTGTACTTACAAAGTAAGTGATTCTAGTTCAATACTAAACAATTGAACTCATATCTTTGAAAATTACTGTATTGTTATATCACTCTGTGATAAATTTAAACTCATGATTCCATTTACAAATTCTTTTGTGTATTTCACTTTATCGCAATAATTTATCCCAATTATTCCTGAAACTCGATAAATCACTAAAATTTATGAATTCAGCAAGAACCACTGAATTCCATTAAACCCTTAATTGTGGTATAACCATGCATCTTACTAAACTTAATTGCATTAAACCCTATAAGTATTACCCATTATCAGTGAAACCCCAGTAGCATATTTTACGATTCAGGGATTAGACCCCGTTATACCATGGTAGTTCTAATTG
The DNA here is from genome assembly GCA_949130495.1 of Sambucus nigra. NCBI lineage: Eukaryota > Viridiplantae > Streptophyta > Magnoliopsida > Dipsacales > Adoxaceae > Sambucus > Sambucus nigra. Next base: position 150,892,038 of record OX422218.1, read on the forward strand.
GCCTGTAGGACTTAGATGGTGAGTGTTTATTTTTTATTTGCTACATACATACGAGTGCCAGTCTAGCTAAGTATTCCAAGTCATTTTATTATTTCTCATTTATTAGGGATTGGGTGTCTAAACTCAACGATATTGTAACAGTATTGCTACACAGTTGAAGTCCTATAACCGATAATTTATGGGTTATCTTGTTATAGTTCGACCCCTTATCCCTATAATTCAAAACCAACATATTCAGCTATGCTTCACCATATTATTCATTTACATATCATTAGACTACAGTATACCTCTGTCAGTTCTAGGATATTTCATTTTGTTCCAATTATGATATCTGTATTATTAATCCCAGTTGCACTTTGAGAAAACATTTTCTCACACCTTGTATAGAAATACAATTGTTTACTTGGCATGTCTGCTTAATTGTTTTCCTTCTAGACGAATGATGAGCTCAAAGAAGGAGAAATAACACCCCCACCTATGGATTTTTACTCAGTTTAATCCCAAAAATATTTTCAGTAACATACGTGTGGGCGGTAGCAAGCAAGGATGGTAGTCCCTGCTGGAATATCTATACTGCAACTTATTAGCTCTTGTGATTCCCTAGTGTTCTTTATAAGTTCCCTTTTATGAGTAACATGTATGAATAATGTATTTCTACTTTATGTAGACCCATGTATGTAACAAGTTGCTGAGAATCCCCCCATAATAGAACAATTTAAGTTATATTTTTCTTCAATTTATCTATTGTAATTACTATTACTCAATGGTTACCATTAAAGCATAGAATCACGAATACGACAACATGGCATCAGAGCATCGCAAGGTTTTATTCCTATAAGGGACCAATACCAAGAATCTTCTGTCTACTACTTATAAGATTATTATCATAAAAATTTCCTTTGTTATAGTCTAGAACTCATACTATTTTCCTGTAATGAATATCTGGGATGACATCTACCTCAATATCTATGGTACTACTACTCATGAAAGGTTTGAGCAAGCTACTAAAGACACCGGTTACACAATGTTATGTCAGCATATACGAAGCATAGATCGTGAGTAGGTTATCGTTGCAATCAAGCACAGTTTTCTCATCGGACGCCTGATGAGCGAAGCCCAAGCGACTCGAGAAGCAAAACGATTCTCCAAAGATACCAATACTCTGCAACATGCTATTCATCTTGCCTGGGATAGTTCCACCAAATAAACTCACTATTATTACTCTTCCCAATTCTCCTATAGATTATTGACCCGTCTCACCAAACACTACTTGTTTTATTCCCTCTACCACTAGCACCTCCTAAGATGATTTCGATCCTTTTGAACCCGGCTCAGAATTTGATCACGTTGTTTCCCAGTTAGCTTGAAGACCTGTTATGGAGTATGGCTGTAGATAAATAAATCTGTGAAAGAACTAATAACTTTCGTCCGGTGTGTGCGTGTAAATAGTAGAAGCCCCATATTCCGTAATGATGATGGTAGATGAGCTGATTGTTCTTTTGTAGTTGCTAATCGTTCTTTTTTTTTTATAAAATAGAATCCTATGAATATGTACTTTTCTTTTCCTGCAAGTTTGAGTGTAAGATAATCCTTGTAATTGGATGTAATATAATATAACAAGTCTGTTTGCCTTATCTCTATTTTGTAATTTATCCAGCAGGATATTGTTATATAGGATGGTTAACACTCGCGCAACTACTAGTGGGACCCAAGATGCACGACCAGTTCCACATATGACCAATCCCCCTACAACCAATGAAGAGATTCTTCGTTGCTTACAGGAATTAACTATATTAACCCAGAGGCAACAAAACATACCTCCCTGGAAACCAGTTAATAATGAGGTATTAGATGAAACTCGAAGGATGAATGCCCTTAAGGGATTTCTGAGATAAAAACCCCAACATTTTTCGGGAATCCTGGTGAGAGGTGGATCCGCCAAGCACTCAAAGTGATTAACGGAGTAGGTATTAGTCCATAAATAAGGGTGAGATTGTCCTTGTATTTATTCGAAGGGGAAGCAGATTTCTGGTGGAAGTTTGTTATACGTTCTTGAAATGTGAACGAGTTAAACTAGGAGCAATTTGAAGGAATCTCAACAAATACTTTTCATAATCATCAAGGGATCAAATGACTGTGGGTTTCCTAAGCCTACAATAGCAACATTTAATTGTAGCCCATTATGAGGCTAAATTCACAAAATTATCACAATATGCCCAAGAGTACGCTGTTACCGAAACTAAAAAGTACAATCATTTCGAACAAGGATTATGCCTGAACATTAAGTACTCCATCATCCCTTTGTAGATTCGTGAATTTAATCGAATAATTGAAGTAGCCTCTCTCAAAGAAAGGACCCAACATTTGGTAACACATCCCGAATCTCTATTCCTTCTCGAAACCCCTATGTCATCAGGAACCAACCAAATCAGTGAGATCATCACTACACCAAGCCCGATGATGGTCAAAATTTTAGTTAAATCCATCATAGTAACAACAGACCTTTTATGCGCAGTCACGAATGCAACCAAGTAGGACACCTTAGGTCCCAATGCCCTCTTCTATAAATGCCTTCTCCATCTACGTCCCCCAACTTTTTCAAACCTCCTTTCACAACCCCAGTCAATAACTCTAACCATCCACTATAGCGAATGCCCCATGAGAAGAAGAAAGATCCACTTAATAAGACCCGAGGTTGGAATTTCTCCCTTATCCCAGCGAGAAATCCAAATTATGATGGTGTGGTGAAGATAATATTCCTTTTAATAACATCTCAGTATACATATTATTTGACTTAGGATCCACTCACTCTATGATTAGTCAAACACGTATAAGTCAACTTGTCCTTTAGTTCATTACCCCATCCTTTCACCATAAGAATGCCAACTGGGAAAATGGCCATCACCAATAAGGTGTGTAAGCATCACACTTTACGCTTTGAACCGGGATCCTAACTGTAGATTTGATAGTTCCTGATCTAACATAATTTGATTTGATAATAGGGATGGACATTTTATCCCCTAATTTTGCTCACATTAATTGACATGCCAAGACGGTAACATTCAAACCATCCCCATCAACCTTCACTCTATTTCCAATGAAGAAATCCCCATCAACCCCTACTTTTTCAAATAGGTGAAAAGGAAACCTCATCCCATTCTACCGTCTTAGCTAGATATAAGGACATATTTTTGAAAGATTTACCACGAATACCCCTGGCCCAAGAGATTGATTTTTTCATTAACCTGTTACCGAATACCTCCCTTATTTCAATACCCCGTTACGGTATGGCTCCTTTAAAATTATGAGAACTAATGACACAACTAGACGATTTATTAGAAAAAAGGATTTGTACTCCCCAGTACATCACTTTGGGTAGCCCCAGTTCTATTTGTACGAAAGAAAAACAAATATTTTCTATTGTGTATTGATTATCGAAAGTTAAACCAAGTGATCATAAAAAACAAATACCCCTTGCCCATGGTAGGAGATTTGTTTAACCCGTTATGAGGGTCAAAAATATTCTCAAAAATTGACTTAATATCTAGATATCACCAACTTCACATTAGGGAAGAAGATATACCCAAAACTGCTTTTCAAATTCTCAAAGGTTTGACGTTCTTTTGTTTCTTTTGCTTTGATTTAGCTGTGACTCTTTGGGCTTTTCCCTATTCCTTTTCTTTTTTCTATATACTTAATTTACCAAAAAAATGGTATGGTCACTTTGAATCTTTAGTCATGTCTTTCGGATTGGCAAGCACTCTCACCACTTTCATAGGTTTAATGCATAAAGTATTTTGCCCTTTCCTCGATCAATTTGTGATCGTCTTTATAGATGACATATTAATTTATTCCAAGACTAGGCTAGAGCACGAAGAACATCTATGCATAGTGTTGCAAACTCCGTGTAAACATCAACTCTATGACAAACAAAGAAAATGCGACTTCCTCTAAGTCAAATTCCTTGGACACGTAAATCCAACCAAAATAGCCACAATACTTGAATGGCCTCATCCTACCACCATAATAGAATTGTGTAGTTTTCTAGGATTCGCCGGGTATTATCGACATTTCGTGGAAGAATTTTCCAGTATTTCTTTGCCACTAATGAAATTTACCAGCAAGGATGTTCGGTTTGTATGGAACTCCGATTGCGAACAAGCCTTACGTACTTTAAGGGAAAGTTAACTACTGCCTTTGTCCTTACTATTCCTTCTAGTAACATTATCTATGACATCTATACTGACTCCTCCCTATAGGGACTTGGTTGTGTGTTAATGCAATATGGAAAAGTGATCGAATATGGATCCCGATAGTAAGAAGTTCATGAACGCAATTATTCGGTACACGACTTGGGATTAGCAACAATAGTCTTTGCCCTAAAGATTTGGAGATTTAATCTATACAGAGAAGAATTTTACGTATTCAAGGATCATAAAGGACTTAAATACACCTTAACTTAAAAAGATATGAACCTTCGATAGAGATGATGGATAGAATTTCTAGAGGATTACAAATTTTATTTACTCTGCCATCTAGGAAATGGTAACGTAGTTGCCGATGCCTTGAGCTGAAAAGCCTAGGGAAACCTCCACATTATGTTTGTATTCTTAAATAGCAAAGGAGAATACAATATATAGATATAATCCTTTGAAAACCAAATTGTTTTGTGAAACATCATAACTCGCCCCTCCCTGTATAAGAAAATAATTCTAAGACCAAGATGAATTTTTGAAAAACTAGAAGCAAAAACTGCAAAGTTACCTGCCCAAAAAGGACTGAACCTTGGACCCGAGAGAGGGTTAGAATTTAAGAATCGTGTGTGTGTTCCCCTTGTATCTTCATTACGAGAAGAAATCATGCAAGAAGCCCACCATTCCAAATTCATGATTCATCCCGAAAGAACCAAAATGTATCATACTATTAAGCAACATTATTGATGGCCAGGTATGAGAAAAGATATCGTCCATTTCGTAGGAAAACGTTAAACTTTACAACAAGTGAATGTTGAGCATCAACACCCCAGCAGGTTACTCCAACCACTCCCCATACCAGAATGGAAATGGGATCACATTACCATGGATTTTTTCAGCAGGTTACCCCGAACCTCTTAAGGATTCAATGCGGCATGGGTCGTCATTGATCGCCTTACGAAATTTGCCCATATTCTACCAACCCGATCAACTGATTCCTTTCAATGAATTAGTGAGATCTACATCAGAGAAATTATTAGACTCCATGGTGTATCTATTTCCATTGTATCAAACCAAGATCCCTGATTAATAGGACGATTTTATCAAGCCCTACAAGCCTCAATGGGAACTAAACTCTATCTGAGTACTGACTTCCATTCACAAACTGACGAAAAATATGAATGAGTAATCCAAGCCCTTGAAGATATGCTACGGGCCTGCACGTTATATTTCCCAGGTTCTTGGAACAATCACCTTACGTTGATCAAATTCTCTTACAATAACAACTACCAAACTAAAATTCAAACCACCCCATATGAAGCTCTTTATGGGAGACCCTGTCATTCACCCCTATGATGGAATGAATCAGGAGAAAATCATATGCTTGGACCCAAAATTATCACTGAAACCATGAAAAAGATATGCCTCATTAGGGAAAGGTTACACTCAGCCCAAAGTCAATAAAAGAGTTACGCCGACACTAGAAGAAAGCCATTAGAGTTTCAAGTGGATAACCGATTATTCTTACGTGTGTCCCCAAGGAAGGGCATAATTCAATTTGGGAAAAGTGTAAAACTAGCACCCCATTATATCTTTTGTTTGGTAAGTAAAATGTATATATAGATTTCGAGAACAAGGGAAAATGGGCATACCCCTTGAAGCCCCAAAAAGGCTACAAAAATAAAGAAATTGGGCATACCCAATCACCTAAATCAACTCATACTGTCCAAGAGAATAGGAGAAAACAACTACATGAAGGATTTGCCCTTAGATTCAGGGAGTCCCCAATAGTTACATGCCATCCAGTTGTCATAGCTTTTCCTAACTTTCTTCCATGTCATAACCTTGCATCTAATCATGAAATCTATTTTCTCGATTAATTCAGTAGTGGTATTGGTTCCTTTTCTGTGTAGTCTATTATTCCTCTCCATTCAGATGCAATACATAGTGGTGAAGAAAGACAAAGCTCTTATCTTGGTCAAGAAGGATTTGCCCTTGGACTTTTGGGCAGCCTCGTGAATTTCATCCTCCCAGATACCCATATGTCTATAAATTTGGGCACCCCATTATATTGATCCCTTTAAAATCATAGAACATATAGGACCAGTAGCCTATCATTTGGAGTTACCTCCCGAAGCATCTAATATACACAATGTGTTTCATGTTTCGTAACTGCGAAAGTGTATCCCTGATCCAAGTCACATAATCACTTGGAAGGGCATAACCGTCAACCCTAACCACGAATTCGAGGAAATCCCTATCCAAATCCTTGATCGACAAGATAAAGGTCCTCCGACATAAAGTCATTCCACTTGTCAAAGTTCTTTGGCAATACCAAGGAACTAAAGAAGCAACATAGGAGACTGAAGACATTATGAGACAACATTACCCTATGCTTTTCTCATGTAATTTTGAGGACAAATTTTTTTAGGAAGGTAGAATGTAACAACTCACCCTAAAATAGGAATTTAGTCCCTTTAAAACCCTAAAATTCCTAAAGAACCCTCATATTTTTCCAAATTATCAATATACCGCTAAATAAAGAATCTTGCTAATATATACTGTACCATACTAATTGAATCAAAACTTGAACCCAAAGTCTTATCAATAGCTTATATTTTCTAGTCATATCATGAACCAATCCCTTAAGTTTGAGAAATTACATATAAGACTCAAATACTTTCAAAAAATAACATATAATCCCAAAAACCTAAAGAAAAACCACCCAAGGACCAAAACTTAAAACCAAACTTATCTATACTTGTTACTAATATGGGCCAGTGGCAGCCCACATAGCAATATACTACATGGTTAAAAGCGTGTACCCAGATGAACCCATATTGAAACCAAAGCCAAACCAAGTTAAAACTCACCAACTTTCTTCACCAATCAGACCTCCCTCACAAACCTTATATAAAGCCCAACTTACCTTAGTGGAATAACCACCCAAATTACCGTACTTTTAAAGTAAATTTTTTAGCTTTTGTGCATCCTTAACATTTTATGTATGAATGTTGTTTCTTTCATTTAGTTATGTTTCTACACTTGCCTAGAGTAAATATATGTAATTACATGTAAATTTTAATGTGTGTTTGGCACTAAACAAGCTAAAAAACCAGAAAACTCCATTGAAGCTCAATAGTGGAGTCTGTAACCTTGACTTTAAATTGGTTTCAAACTGAGGGAACTTAAGCCCTTGTTCTCATGAACCTAGGTGCAATGTTTGATTGAGCCAAAACCAAGTTTTAATGCCCCAAATTGAAGTTTGAAAAATTCGACAGTCGTAACCATAGAATACGACCCTAATCGAAATGCATACATTTTCCTAATACACTATGGGGATGGTGAGAAGAGATATGTTTTACATCCCAGAGGGGCAGGAATTCAGAGGCTATAGTCAATCAAAATCCTTCAAACCAAACCTGGTTGATTGCATTTTGAACCTAAAACACAACCATCATTATGTCAGAACCCAAATCGTAGCTTGCCATTCCAATTATTCAGGTCAAATTTTGGCCATTTTACGGAAAAACTATATCTCGAACTAACCCACCAAAATCTTTGAAACTCATATGGTTGGATTTGTCTTTGAAAATTATGCAAATTTCATTCAGGAACCAACTCAAATGATATTCTAAAATGTTTCTAATATAGGGTCAAAGTTTTAAATCCCTAAAGTTAACAAGTCGTGGGTTGAAGATGATGTGGGTTACATGCTCGCGAGTGGGGGTCAAACCAGGCATGTGTAAGGTTTGACCCATCGCGTGAGAGCGCATTCCTAATAAAAAAAGTACGATTTTTTCCAAAATTTCTATTTTTAAATTTTGAACATGATGGTATATTACATCACCCTGTTTAGATTCGTAGAAAGCATAATCTCGAGAAAACATGTTTAAGGTGTAAAAATTGAACTTTTACTTTACACATAACCCCTGACGAGTTTTTCAAGTATTTCAAAGCAACCCCAAACTTTTTCATGAATTCCTTAGGTTAAAAATAACCATTTTCTCACTTTACACTAAACTTAAATCCAAATGGAAATGAGAAAAAAATTATACTTTAAACTTCTGAAAATTATAAGATCGTACCCTACTAGTATTTTTACACTGAAAACCTATTTAAATCTCCACTCCATTGCATCGCATAAGAATTATACAAAAAATATTTTTAGATATATACTACCTACTTATTATATTCTCCTTGGTTTCAGAATATCCAACCAACAATCGTGAATTAGAAGGACAAAGCTGTAATCCGTACTTGCAAAGTAGGTGATTCTATTTCAATATTAAACAATTGAGATTATGTCTTGCAAATTCATGTATTGTTGTATCACCTTGTAATAACTTTAAACTCATGTTTCCATTTACGAACTCTTTTGTGTGGTTCATCTTTACTGCAGTGATTGATTCTATCGATATCCCAGTTATTCCTCCAACCCAATAAATCGCTACAACTTATGCATTCATTTTGAACCACTGAATTCCATTAAAACCTTAATTGGGGTATAACCCTACATATTACTAAACTTAGTTGCATTAAACCCTTCAATTTATACCCATTGTCAGTGAAACCCCAGTAACATACCTTATGATTCTGGGATTAGACCCCGGTATACCACGACAATTCTAATTGGCCTGTAGGACTCAGATGGTGAGTGCCTAGTTTTTTATTTTCTACATATATATGAGTGCCAGTCTATCTAAGTGTGACAAGCCATTATAATATTCCCCAATTATTTTGGATTGCCTATCCAGACTAGACGATATTTTAACGGTATTGCTACACATTTGAAGCCCTATAACAGATAATTTATGAGTTATCTAGTTATAGTTTGACGCCTTATCCTTATAACTCGATAAGCAACATATTCAGATACACTTCACCATATTATTCATTTACATATCACTAGACTACAATATACCCCTACCAGTTCTAGGATATTTCATTTTGTTTCAGTTATGATATCTGCATTATTAATCCCAATTACACTCTGGCAACACATTTTCTCACGCCTTGTATAGAAATCTAATTGTCTACTTGGCATGTCTACTTAATTGTTTTCCTTAGAGATGAACGATTAGCTCGAAGAAGGAGAAATACCATCCACGCCTATGAACTTTTACTCAGTTCTCCCCCAAAAAATATTTTTAGTAACATACGTGTGGGCGGTAGCATGCAAGGATGGTAGTCCCCGCTGGAATATCTATACTGTAACTTATCAGCTCCTGTGATTCCCTAGTGTTCTCTACTAGTTTCTCGTTTTGAGTAGCATGTATGAATAAATGTATTTATGCTTTATGTAGACCCATGTATGTTAGAAGATGCTAAGAATCCTCCATAATAAGAACAATTTAAGTTCCTTTTTCCTTTAATTTAACTATTGTAATTACTATTACTCCTTGGTTATCATTAAAGCATAAAATTGCGGATATGACACCCATGATGAAAGCCTCATATTTAGCCATGTTATAGGTGCATTAGTTGGTGAGTTTGATAATTATTGGTAACTGATATAAATCAGGAGATTTCATGAGAATTTCGATGCCGAATCATCTTTTGTTAGAGGCATCACTGAAATAGATTTACCAAGTTTCGTTGTTGTTTAAGGCGAATAGGCTATCATCTGGGGATTCTGCCTCGTTTTCTTCTTCCTCATTTGTCAAGACTTGTCTCACAAGAAGGTAATATATGTCTCTTCCTCTCGTTGATTTTTGTGTGATGTATGTGATTTCAAATTTGGACAACATCAATGGCTATTTGGCCGTTCGACCAGAGGGAGGGTTTCTCAAATAGGTATTTCAAGGTATCCATCTTGGAGATAAGTTGTATGATGAAGGACATCATGTAATGATGGAGTTGATGAGTGATCCATACGAGAGATACACAAGCCTTTTCCAAGGTGGTGTATTTGAGCTCGTAGGATACTAGATTTTTGCTGATAGAGTAGATGCAAAACATGGCTCCTGTATCTGTGCAAGTTATGGTCATGTCGAGTATGAGAGGTTATCCCGATTGGGGAGGTACTAATACAGGTGGGTGATGAGTTTGCAAATTGTGGCATGTTGGTTGATGAACTAACTTATGAATTGTATTTGACCTAAGAACCCTCTAATTTTTTTTCTCTATTTTGGGGGTGGCATCTCTCGTATAGCTTTGACCTGGGGGGATATACTTCAATTCCCTCTTTCCTAATAATGAATTTGAGGACTTCCCCTTGGTGACTCCGAAGACACATTTATGAGGGTTTATTCTCATTTTGATTGTGCGTAGTCTTTGCGTTCATTGGATTTGATGATCATGTCGCCTACTATACCTCTACTTCCTTTTGTATGAGGTCATATAGGATGGTTGTGGATACTCTTTGGTAAGTTGCAACGTAATTCTTGAGATCAAAGGGCATAATTGTATAAAATTACATTCCTTGTAGGGTGATGAATCTGATTTTTTTCGATGATTAGGATTCATTTTCATCTGTTATAGCCCTCAAATACGTCTACAAAGGACTTGAGTGCATTGCTGGCCATGTTATCCACTAATAGTTCGATATGTGGTAAAGAGAAAACGTCCTTAGGATGAGATCGGTTGAGAACTCTATAATCTATTCACATTCAAACTTTTCCATTGGTTTTAGGTATGGGTACGATGTTGAATAACCAAGCAAGATATTTAACTACTCAAATGAACCTGATGCCGAGTTGTTTCTCCACTTCCTCCTTAACTTTTAGGGACCATTTAGGTATCATCTTACAAAGTTTCTTTTTTATAGGCTTTGCATCAAGGAGATTGTGTATCTCGTGCATAATGATGGTCATGTCAATTCCAGGCATGTTGGCATAAGACCAAGCCAATTCATTTCCAAAGCTGGCGAGGATAACAGTGAACTTCTTTTGCTCGTTGTCATTAAGGTAGGACCTAATGTGTAATTGCTGGGGTTTTAGGGAGTGATCAAGTTTATGGTTATTGTGTCATCCTCATTGGGAGTTATTCGTCTATTTTGAATCTTGTTAAGTTTTTATTAGTGTTTTAAGTATTTTAGATCAAAAGAGTCATCATTATTAGGTGTGAGTTCTAATCCATCACTGGATTTACAATCGTCACACGTAACACGCACAAGCATATACTGGAAATAGCCATTTATTATGTCATCAAAGAGAGGAAGGACATCATTGATAATAGCAAAAAAGTCTACTTTATAGAATACATTAGGGGAGGGGATAAGGGGACACGGTTATTAACATGACACGCTCAAAAGGCCATCGAATGATGGATGTCGGGATGCATCTGATAGAGGACCAGTTATTAAGTTCTACCATTCCCGTGATGTTAGAGGTGGTCAAATTCTGTCGAAGGATTTTTGGAGTAGTCTTTGGGTGCTCTGGAACCTCGGCGCGAACTGTAGGCTGGGGCAGATAACATTCATTGAGGTGGGATATCATTTCTTTAAAGGTTTCCACAGGGTCCTCTGTTGGGTCTATCTCATCAGTGTAGAGGTGGGTCTTGGAGAGGGCTTGTAGAAAATTTTGGGTACTTGCTTCACCCCTCTGGTAGTCCTAGGGGAGTTGGAAGGTCGTATCTTGAAGCTCGATTAAAGCCGATGTCTTAGATTATGGGGTCGTTGAATCTAGTATGCATAGGTAGAGATTGAGTTCAAGGATGCTAACTAATCGTCCTTTCTCAATCGTGTTATCGTGGGATGCGAATGCATTTATCACTCGTGAAAGCATGATGTGGGGAATAAGCCTGAGGATTATTACATGGCTACTGGGAAATTACATCAGGAAACAAGGAGGGTAATCCCCACTCAAGTTGTAGATCGAGAATTTTTTTGTCCTCCTCAATAATCCATGACAGTTGTGCTAATTGTGGTTGACCTTGTGGGTTTTCCCATAATCTATGTACAGTCCCTCCTCGTAGAGGATCTCCATCCCAAGTTGCAAGAATTTTTTTATTTCATTCCACAATGGTTCAGGGAGTCTGTGATAGGGGAAGTCCTCCACTTGGAGACAAAAATAACCGTTCTACCCATGCTGGGGGCCTTTGGGATAGGTGGATCGGGTCTTATAGATAGGGACATAGCCCATACCGACTTTCCCTTTGTGTTCCATGGTAATGATGACATTTAGGGTTCCTTATTGATTCCTTCTAAGTACGAATCTTAACGTGTATCCTGCTTTATGGGTGATTCGAGTAAATACCTTATGAATAATTGTCTCCCCTTCGATCATGTGAGCGAGTGGGGTGACTCAGAATCCTCTTATACATATATAGCTACTATCACAATGGGTATCCAGGAGGGGAATGGCATTATTATTGGCAACTGCAGCCCGAACATCATCCCATTGGATCGTGATGACATCCATATCAAACGGGAATCTAACCTTCATGTGAAATGATGAAGGTAATGCCTAAGTTACATGTACAATGATGAGGGTAATGCCCTCATGGGGTGTATCCAGACCCTACCTAGCAAGAGGTTTTGCTGGGGAGGGGACATAGAGTATTTGGAAATCTATGTTATTTTTTTATAGGCCCCACTATAAGTGTGAGGGTAATGGCTCCTACGACCTCTCGGTGAGTATTATTACAGGACCTAATGGCTGGAGAAGATGGTGTGAACTCAAAGGCAGTGTATCCTAGACCAGTGGTGATGCGAAGAAGGAACATGCTGATGGTGGACCCATTGTCTATCAGTACTAGGGGAACAATCTATCCTCAAGCCTTGGTGGTGATGTATAGCATGAACCGATGATTATTGCCTTGCATAAGGAGATCTTCATTAGAGAAGATGATTTACTGTTGCATGGTAATGGACCCGATGGTGGAAAACATCTCAGTCGAAGTCAGGTCTTGAGGAACAAAAGCTTGAGACAATAAATGGATGAAGGAAGTTTAGTGTTCTTGGGATGTAGCTAGTAACTTCCATATTGTGATTTAGCTGACGTCCGTCGAAGTTGCTCTTGGATTTTTTATTTTCTCGAGGTTGTCGAATGATATAGATCCTTTGGAGGGACCTTTCTCCATGTTATCTGGGTTTTGAGGAATGGAGTGTCATCCTGACTGCGTGTGGAAGTTGACCTCTTTGTTCGGGGAGAGTATGGTTCTTCTTGGCTTATTATTCAACATTTTCTAAATGGAGCAGAAGATCAGTTAAGGATATGGGGTCGGAGAGAGGCGGTATTGGATTTGGAACCATAATTTAGGTCAAATCAAGGATGAGGGCCGATTTTAGGACTTCAAGGGCTTTGTTCTGAGTATGGGGGGAGGGATTTAGACATAAGATCAAACTCAAAATATCCCTCGAATCACATCAATCTCCCCATCTTCCAAAAAGGTCGTCCTCGAGCGTGTGGGGGAATGCCACCAAAAGGAACCCATCCTCCATGAGATCGCTGCATGCCATGGAAGTTGTCCTCTAACTCGACCTGAATACCGTCTAGAAAAGTGTCAGAGCATTAAGGCCAAGAGCATCCAAAGAGAGCCTTCCACCATAAGACCATCATCATACCCAAAGAAGATCAAACCCATGTAATGTACGACCATGTCTATATTGGGGTGTGAGTGAGGCTTTTTTCTACTGTGGAGGAGTGTACCAATTCATCCTTTTTACTCAGGGCGTCAGAAGGTGGTTCTATAGACATGGATGATCCTGACCATCATTGATGCGAGGGGAACCGAGTGTTCTTATAGGGACACTATCATTGATTTTGGCTCCCCTCAACACGCAAAAAGCTAAGATACTACTACACTTGATAAGGCAAGCACATCGATAAGTCGGGTATCATAAGAAATCCACAAGGTGTGATTAAATTTTAGATTTTAATTGCTTTAATTACTTCAGGAATAAAAGTGTAAAATAAATAAAAGAAAAGGTAATGTGTGGTTTTGGTGGAAAAAGAAAAGAATAAGTTACGCTTCACAAACGTAAAGCGAGGATCGGTATCGCATCCTACCACACGAATAAAAACAACTACTAATCAAGATTTTGGCTCGAAAGCTATTTAATCGAACATTTTCAATTAAGCATAAACATCACACAATAAGGAATTTAACCCAAAGTTGCCAGATTAAACATTTAATAAAAAATGATCACGCGCGGATTAAATTCGAATTGTCACTATAAACAATAAAGTTGCATGAAAAATAAAGTTAAATGCGTAACAATCCAACTTTAATACACGCGGTTTCAATTAAACACAATTTTGCACGAAACCCTAACTTTCGAGGTCCAAACCCGTAAATGGCGGAACACAACCCCGACCCTATTTATCTAGGGGCGAAGCCTGAAATAGCTAATTAAACTACAAGTAAACTAATTACAACAAGAAATAAATTAATCTAGGCAAGAAAGTAGAGAAATCAGGTAAATGAAAGCATGGAAATTAATGGAAGCAAGTAAAGAAAGCAAGAGAATAAGGAAAGACAACTTAAATTAATAAGCTTACATACATCAAAGTGGGCAAAACACCCAAAGTGGTGGAGTAGGGAAAAGCTACATACAAACCCTAAACTAATGTGAAATGTAAGATATATCTCTCCCAAATGAGAGAAATGAGTTATATACAAAATATCCCATGGAAAACTTGTAAATAAAGAGAAGAAAAACAAATATTTGCAGGGCCGAATCGATTCGGATGGAAATATCTCGAGGCTGCCAAAGGGGCGAATCGATTCGGCTGAAATCCAAATCAATTTGGAATGGAAGAACTGGCACTCTGTCTCAACCTGAATCGATTCGGATTTGGGCCGAATCAATTCGGACCTACAGGTCTTGAATCCTTCCCCTGTTTTTGGTGTGTTGAAATTCCCTTCCGCTAAAAAGGCCATAACGTCTTCGATTCAACTCGAAATCGTTCACCATTTATGGCCACATAAAGCTTGTTCATAGGGCTTCAACTTCCATGAAGACATTGGGCGAGTTACCCAAATTGTGAAATAACTAAAATTCCCTTACACGTGCGGTTATGTACGAAACTTTGCCGGAATGCATCCAAACTTCATACTAAGCATCCAAATACCTATAAAAGCTCAATTAATCCCTGCAAAACATGCTAACATAGAAAATATGAGGTTGTCTGGTTAACGAGCATAAATATAAGGATTAAGATACCCGTGGGGGCTAATAACGCGTAAGTTAACGGGTGAAATACTCAATATTTGTGTCGTATCAGTCATCCGAGGCGGTCTTGTGGATGTCGTCATCATTTGAAGAATTTTATGATCTTCTTGAGTTTATGTACCTCACTATGCTTGCAACCTTATATTATATGTCTCCATAATAGTAGCGGTAATCCACATATTATGGTCCCGAGGTGGAGAGTGCCTTGACAAATCTAACAACGAATAATGTGAACACCACACACTGAAGATTGTGGAAATTTCCTTGTGTATTATCGTGGAGACGTGTGATAACTATTTATGTCAACAAGTTGTATGAATACCTTTGGTTGGGGGCCTTTGGGGGCAGAGTGGACTTGACAGATCATATCTTCTTGGAGCTCGTTGACATTGGTGATGTGGGAAACATCTAAGTACTAACTCACGTAGTTGTGCCCTCGCTGGTGTAGTGATGAGTCCACGGTGATATTCTAAGTATGAATAGGTCAAAGGATAATGATAGGATGAGTAAGTACAGTTCACTATGAGGATTGATATGTGCAACACCTGCTGCCTACCCAGTACGCCGCGACCGTTTGATCACTTATTCTCATGGTTAAACTTTAAAATTTTATTATTTGGGCAAACTTAAATGCTGTAGCCTATAAAAATAAGGCCTCGACCTCATCATTAGAGTTGGCAGATAAATCAAGTATTACAATTTAGTAATACACAATATAAAGAGAACAATAAGTGAACTCTAACTCTATTGATAATAATACCGATAAAAGATTTTAATACAATCCTCAAAACAAAAATAGCCTTTCTTCTCTTACAAATATTTGCAATAAAACTAAAAGCTGAATATAGAAAACTAAGAGTGAAATCTATAAGGTATAACATGATTTAAATAAACATTTCTCTCAAAACTCCCAATATCCAATTCCTCCTCCGAAACTCTAACTATACTTCGCGGCCTCTAAAATACTCCCCAACCACTCATCCTGAGGAAATAAGGAATATAGAGGGGATGATCTCAAATAACCTAATAAGGGTGAAATCAAAAGTCCGCAACCACTTGCTAATGTTAGTATATATAAAACCAATAGATATACGAACGATGCAATGTAATAATGGAGTAAACAGTAAGAAATATGAAATATAATAAAATAGGAAAGGAAAGAATAGTATTTCCCAACCCCTCCGATTACCCTGATGACCAAAGGCTCAATATCCCTTTATTCACCACTTTGCGGCTTATCTCAAGGCTCAATATCCCTTGGTTCACCTCAGCTACCTAAGGCTCAATATCCTTTTTTTCACCCTCATAGTCCACGTCCTTTATTATCAACCTTGGACATATCAATCTTCGTTGACTTATTCTAGGTATCTTTAACCTAGTCATGCCACATGTCATGATCTCCCCTCCTATCCAATTCTAGGATGGAGGATGCACGACCTGCTGTTAACTTTATAACCTTAGTTGAGCTTTACTAAGTTGCAAGTCCAATTGTGAGTCCTAGGATTGATCTCCTTACAGCTAACCATTTTGTCCTCAAGCATTAAGCAGGTGGCCCTCACTAGACAATGATACCTTGGCCTGGATAAAAGATGTCGCGGCCTCAACATCAAATCCCATATAAAAAATACTAGACATAATATAATACTTCTCAAACTCTGCAGCCTTAAAGAAGGAGTTAAAGCTCCTGATTAGAAAGGGTATTTTAGGTACAATAGTAGTTTTAAACCGTAAATATCTCATGGCTCAAATCCTCAAAGATCAAATGTAAAACCCTACATATAACCTCATAAGTTCAATATGAACATCCTCAAAGTTTCTTCTCCTAAAGCTCACAAACTCCAACCTAGAATCCTAGGAAAAATCTTTTAAAATAAGGAATCAATATAACAAGTAAAATTCCATGTCCTGTAAACCTAAAACACTCTAAAACCTTAATGAAAACTAAATGACAAGGCCTCTAAACCCAAAAATCAATGAATAGTGAAACTCCATGGTATAAACCCATAAAACTTAAATACAATACAAAGGCTCATCTTATTCAATATAAAACATGGAAACTTGAGTTTTATCAAGGAAAAGGAGGTGGAGGACATATCCCTTACTTTAATAGACTAGATCTAATGAATAATAGTTTTCTTTCTCCTCTTCTTCTCTGGTGAACAGTGAAATTTCACGATTTTCTTTCCGGCATCACTTCCTCCTCTCTCAAAATCTCACTTTCTCTCTCTAAAGTGGGGAATTAAGGTTTCAAGCAACTTTGATAAGTGTGCCAAGGGTGGATACTTATAGGAAATGCTAAGGAACCTAGGGTTTCATCTTTAGTTATTTCTTTTCCATCAATACCCTTCAAAAATGGCTTATAGAACTCTCTAAACTTGGTTCATAATTTATGACATAATGAGTCCACATCATCATCTCATGCTCCAGGCCCTTGCAACCTACATTTCTAAACTCCTCTCTATAGATTAAACTCGCTAATATACATTTCTTACTTGCCACGACCTTTATCTCATGTGTCGGTATTTATAATAGAATTTCATTTGTGTCCATGGCATCCTATATCGCTGTAGCCTTAGATAATTTAAGGGTCATTATAACCTCCCCAACTTAGGAAATTATGTCATCAAATTAAATACAGCAAAAGAAATTACTTAATATATACTTTGGAATGGCTGTGGGTACTTCTCCCTAATGGATGACTCCTGCTCCCATGTGGCTTCATTCGTGGCCTTGGATGGCTAGAGAAATCATCTTTTTCCTCACCTATTTTTCATTTCTATCCAAAATTTCCACTGGGGCCTCATCATATCTCAAACCTCCACGGGTCTCAATGGGATCATGATTAATAGTATGGCCACGCTTTCTAACATAATTCCTCATCATTGAAATATGGAATGCGTTGTTCACATGGGACACATTTAGGGGCAAGGAAATTCTATAAGAAGTCTTCCCAACTTTTCCAAGTATCTCAAATGATCCTACATACCGTAGACTCAACTTTCATTTCTTCTAAATTCTCATAATACCCTTCCAAGGAGAAATATTAAGTAATGCATGGTCCCCGACCTCTAAATTAACCTCTCTTCTGTTAAAATTTGCCCAACTCTTTTGTCCACTTTGAGACTTTCTTGAATAAGTTCCACCATGGACGAGGAGTTCTCTACCAGCTCAGGCCCCAACAGTTGTCTTTCTCCCACCTCATCCTAACACAAAGGTCTGCGAAATTTTCTCCCCTATAGGGTAGTGTATGGGACAATATTAATACTTTCTTGATAGATGTTTTTTTGGGAAATTAAATGTACATATGAACAAAAGATCTACAAGGAGGAGAAAACCTTAATCAAAGAGCCTAAGGGCATACCCCAAAGGCAAAACAGAAAAACATACCACAAAGGCTTCAAATCAATACATAAAAAAAAAGACCTAAACAAGCATGTGTTCAGGAATATTCCAATACATACAAGCCATCCAGTTTGCATAATTTCTCCTAGCTTTCTTCCATGTTAGGGCTTTAGCAATAACCATTTTCTCAATGTCCCTAACAATGGTGTCCAAGGTTTTGAAAATGTGCTTAAAACATCTACCATTCCTTTCCATCCAAATACAATAGATTGTAGCAATGAAAGAAAGGGATCTAATGTTATTGAGGAAGCTCTTAGTACTATATTTTTTTATGGCCATTTACAGCTCATAATCACAGCTTTACACCTCTCTATATCATTGATTTCTGAGGAGAATTTCCTCCCAAATAACTTTAACCAAGCTACATTATGAGAAGAGGTGGTTATAGGACTCCTGCGCAGTCCCACAAACACCACACATATCATCTTCAGTAATTCTCCATGAGTGGAGTTTAACTTTTGTGTTAATTGCTTTCTTACAAATGAACCAAGTAATGAAAGAGCACTTTGGGATACATGCCCTACTCCAAACCAAATTTCTCTAAGGAACAAAAGTGAGAGAGGGGGTCAACAGCTTCCAAGCAGAGGATATAGTAAATTGGCCCTTATGGTTGGCTTGCCATATCACTCTATCAGTAACATGCTACTTGATGAGAGGCAAACAAGCATTCTTTATCTCATTCATCTCCTAGTCACGGTTACAGGCTAATTCCACTCAAAGGTGTGGATGAAGTCAGAAAATTTAGACTTCAAGTTTCTAGCTGAATCATAGATAACATTATCCCCATATAGGGGATGAAGAGGGCCATTTGGATGCCAAAAGTCACACCACATAAAAGTTTGGGAACTATTACCATTGCTGGTCTTAATCTGAGGTCTAAATTTCTCCCTCAACTTTAGAAATTTCCTCCAACTCCACAAGGCATCATTAGGAATATTCAAAGCCCAAATGCTCCTTCCTTTGATCTTGTATGTGTTGCACCACTGAATCCAAAAATTATTATTTTTACTACATATGTTCCAAAGATGCTTAGTGAGCTACTATGTTCCAGGTCTCAAGGCTCTTAATATTAAGTCCACCTTCATCTTAAGTTGAACAGAGGTCCTTCCATGCCACTGTTGCCCCAGTGCTTTTTGATTCATCCCCTTTCTATAAGTAGTTCCTCATAATTGGCTCGATCCTCTTAATAACACTCTTAGGCAAGATAAAAATGCTAGACCAATACACCTGAATGATGAAAATAACTGACTTAATGAGGAGGAGCCTTCATGCTTAGCTAAGAAATTTGTTAGTCAAACACTTGATTCTCAAAGTAATTTTATCAACAAGAGAGTTGAAGTCTTCTTTTTTAAGTTTAGTGGTGATGAGAGGCACCCCAAGGTACTTAAAAAGGGTACCATATGGGATACCTAGGATGGTCTGGAGGTCCTTAATACCCTCATCAGGGATCCCAGCAGTGTACAAGTGACTCTTCTCTAGGTTAACATCAAGGGCATAAATGGAGCTAAAATTAGAAATGGCCTTCTCGATAATGTTACCAACTTCCCCAGAAGTCCAAAAAAAGCCCTCGATAGATTGGTTCCATTTGTCTATCCATCTGTCTATGGTTGGTAATGGGGTCACTGCTGTAGTGTAATCCTTTTTCCTAAATAGCACTCTCCTTAAGCAATGGAATTGCACTAATCTTGTACTAATCCCCAAATCCAAAACCCCAACCACTATGATGGACTTCAGGCATATTGCTTGTTGTAACACCTTATACAAGTGCATCTCCAAGATCATTGTCAATCATATGAATCCTCTCATTCCTTTCCTTGTCAAAGATAGGCAATTCGCTTTTGTATGGAAGGTCCATAGGGGACAACATCCTTGTCATGCAAGAGTTAATGCGAAATTATCACAGGAACCATAGTCCCCCAAGATGTGCTTTGAAGATTGATATTCAAAAGGCTTATGACACAGTCAATTGGGACTTTCTAACCCATGTTCTCTTCCACATGGGGTTCCCCCCCATCTTCATTGACTGGATAAAAGAGTGTATTACCACTCCCATATTTTCCATCATAATAAATGGAGCCTCACATGGGTTTTTCCCAACCAAGAGAGGGATCATGCAGGGAGAACCTCTCTCACCCTACCTTTTCCTATTCATAATGGAAGCCTTTGCAAGCATCCTGTACCTGCACACAAATTTCCCTCTATTTACTTTCCACCCTAAATGTAAAGAGCTGCACCTGAATCATCTGTGTTTTGCTGACGATGTTTTTATCTTATCAGGTGTTGATCTTAAATCTCTTGCAATCATTAACACTGCCTTGAGTCATTTCAACTCCATGTCTGGTTTATACCCAAACCCTTTTAAGTGCTCCTTCTTCACCGCTGGACTCTCCCTCAGTGAGAAATCTACTATGGCTAACTTATTGGACTTCCAACTTGGTTAACTCCCAGTTAAATACTATGGCTAACTTATTGGACTAATCAATTCTTGAGCTATGCAGGTAAACGGAACTTAGTTTCTTCTATCTTCTTTAACATGCAAATATATTGGTCAAGCATCTTCATTTTGCCTAAAATAACTACAATTGAGATTAACACTAAACTTCATAGATTCCTGTGATCCGGTCCTGACTTAAAACCTGCTGGAGCTAAGGTGAATTGGTATGATGTTTGTTGCCCAAAATTAGAGGCGAATCTTCGCCTAAAAATCACAAGGGAGTGGAACAAGGCCATCATGTTCAAACACCTATGGAATCTTTATAGCAAAAAAGATAATTTGTGGGTTAAGTGGTGCCATATTTATAAGTTGAAAGGCAGAAGGTTATGTCATATTTCAGTTCCTTCTGATACTTCTTGGTCTTGGACCAAACTCATGCAACTTAGAGACAAGTTCAGACCTCTCGTCAAATGTACCATTGGGAACGGCCACAACACTTTCTTTTGGCATGATCAGTGGCACCATAGAGGCCCTTTATGGATGCTATATGGTGCCAGAACAATTTATGACGCAGCTAGTAATCACAAAGCTAAGGTTGCTGACTTCATTTCAAATGGTATGTGGACTTGGCCAGCTACTACTACTTGGGAACTAAATGAGATTAAATATGATACTCTCCCCCTATCTATCCGAATAGGGATGATTGCGCTTGCTGGACCCCAAAGTCTAATGGTGTCTTTATCGTCAGTTCTGCATGGAACGTCATCAGAAACCATCACGCCCACCAGATGGGATACCATTATCTGGAATAGTAGTTTCATTACAAATGTGCTTTTATTCCGTGGTTGGTTTGCAAAAATGCAATCAACACTAAAGATAAAACTCACAGCAGGGGAATCTCCAACGATAGCAACTGTATTTTATGTAACAATGCTATTGAGAATCGTGATCACCTATTCTTCAACTGTATATTTTCAAAACCTATTTGGGAAGAGGTCAAGTACAATAATTCCTACAACATCTCTACTACAAATTGGGAGGGAATCATTGATGAGGTCGCTACTCAGTTCAAGGGTAAAAACTTTATTGCCAAAATCCGGAAATCTTCCTTTGCTGCCACTATCTATTGCTTATGGATTGAGAGGAATAATATAATCTTCAAGAAAAAAGCATCCACATATGAAGATATTATGAGTGACATTGCATCCCTTGTTAGATGCAAATCCCTTAAGTGGACTAAAGCGAGGAGAAACTTCAAGTCATGGCTTATCTGCAGAAATTGGGGTCTTGGTGAGAACCATTTACTTTTTTGTGAGTTCGCTTGTGTCCTAGGCTATGTCAGTTTTTCTTGTAGCTATTCTGTAATACCCCGTATTTTTTGGCTATATTTATTTTTGGGATTAATTAATTAAATGAGAATTAATTGGAAATTAATCCGGATAAAATACTAGCGAGATGTGAGTTGGTATTTGACTATATTGAGTATATATGATGATAACTGAATATTGAATTATGATATTTGTCGTGAGATTGATATACGACAATTTGGTCATTTTATTAGGACGCGGGTGATAGTTGCGTCAGGATATAATTATGTTATTTATAAAAGTGAATCTAAATTCTATTAACCGTATGGTCGTTTTGAGTGCTCCAACGCGTCCGGAAGGGTCGAGATAGTCAGAAAACACTAGCCGGGGGTTTAGTTTGGGTCCCGGGGTATTTTTAGGCCATACCGACATCTTATAAGGGTAGTTTGGTAATATTGTATTTTTGGGATTTAATAATGACGAAAATTAAGAGTTTTTATCTGATTGGGAATTGACCCACTAAACCCACTAACCAACCCTTAATGACCCAGTAATCTACGGGGGTTATTAGATTAGGTTTCCAAAACTTTCCCAAAGAAAACCCTAGCCACCATAACCACCTTTGGAGAAGAAAGCTTGTAGAGAGGGAATTCTGCAGAGAGAGAGAGATAACTTCAGTAAATCAACATCAAAATCAGAGATAAACTCAAGGCAAGTGATTTAATTTCGTTTAATTTCAGAGAATGCTTTTCCATGCGTAGGAATTTAATAAAGATTGAATTGTTCTTGGAGTGTTATGAAAACCCATGTATTTTGGAACTTAGAACTTGAAATCTTGAAGAGAAATTGCATGTAGAATGGTAGGTAGATGATTATTCTGATGATATTAGATATTGGATGAAATTAAAACGGATTTAATTGGGTAAATTCATGATTATAAATTCTAGGGTTTATATTCTTAAAAATTTGGGGAAAAGTGTAGAGACTTGAGGATTTAATGATGTTTAGGAGGAATTGATTTCTTAAAATATGTTAGTATGTGACCTAGGTACGTTTAGGGATGATTAGAGACCTTAAACAATCGTTGGTTTGATGTTTAGATGAGTTTTGAAGAGATACAAATGGTGAAAAACGAAACTAGGGAAATCTGGGCTCGAAACTGGTCGTTCGTTAGAAGACCTCCCCAGGTCGTTCGAACGAGCTTCTAACGAGTTGACCAGTCGCTTCTAACGAGGGGAAGTTTTGTTCTATAATCTCATTCGAACGAGATCTCGTTAGATAGCCCAGTTCGTTCGAACGAAATCTCGTTCGAACAACCTCGTTCGAACGAGACTTCGAACGAGTTGACAGTTTAGGCCTTTCTGGCCTGTTTTGATTTTGGGAGTCCCGTAAACTTGTTTGAGGTTAGAGATAACATTCCTTTGATGATGTATTGGTATACTTGGGACATTTGGGATATAATGAGGAGTAAACTATATAATTGTGGAACGAATCAAATGAACATTATGGATTTAGACGTGAGTGCCTACTACGACGTGAGAATAAATCATGGCGCATATAGATATGGACCGGGATTATATAAGTTGTATATATATTATATGTTGGTACTAGAATGAGAAATGTACTACAATTAAACTACGATAATTACTAAGATGCGTGTTTACTTAGTATTGGTATATGATTTGTGTGTATGACATACCTACCATACTTGCTATCACGGGAGGTTTGCGTTCGCTTAGGGCCCTCTAATCCTTGTGTTGCCCGGATTTAGACTGGTTACCTTGATGAACATAGGTCAGAGAAAGACTTATTGGGATGTTAATAAGTTCGCTGATCGTGGGAGCGTAGGTATGTGCGTGACTCATGTGATGTGACTGTGTTCGCCTCCACTGTTTGTGATTTGTGTTATCTGAACGAATCCTGAGAGATTCGGAATGCGTGATCCTTATGTACGTGATGTACCGGGATGGATAGCAGAGTATGTGTGCACCACAGCTTAGTCTCGGGGTGCTTGTATTGTATATTTATGGGGTGAATAATATACACTTAGTAAAATGAGAACTTTCATATGGTATTTTGTGTATAATATGGAAATGTTGCGAGTTTATATAAAGGGATAACCTAAAACGAATTGTGTTGCTTAATTGAGAATCGGAATTTACGTTAAGCCCCTATTTAATTGAGATTGTTATAATGTTAATGGGAACCGAGTAATAAGGGTAGAACCTATGGCAGTCTAGCTAGATATGATGTCACTTAGCTAGTGGTTTGTGTCATTTTTGATGGGTACTTACGTTAGGAGTGCACAGTTAGACGAGAGGTGAGAATTTCATGTGAGTGCACGTCCTAACACGTACTCTGCATTTAATGTTTTAAATGTTTTTAAAGCACTTGCAGGTTTTTAAACTATCTCCACATTCGGGCTCTGACCCGTTTTCTTTCAAATCTATTTTCTTGTAAAACCATTTTAGGTTCCCAGCCACAAGGACACCATGCATAGGATACTCATTCAGGTGACGAGCTGTAGCTGTTTGTGGAAGCTACAGGGATTTGCTTTTAGACGCTTCTATCATTTGGATTCCATATTCAGTATTCTTCAGTTGTAGGGCATGTTGCCCAAATTCTATTAGAGACATTTCCATTTCAGTTTTCAGACTTTGGCATGTATTGATTCAGTATTTAGTTTAGTTATTTCAGTTTGTGGTATTGTAGTGAGGAGTTTTCCTCCAGACTTTATTTACATTATGTGATGGTTATTCTATTTACTTCGTTATGGTGAATGGTGTTATTATTCTTCATTACACTTGTTGCATGTTAATCAGACTTAATTTAAAATTTGACAACTTACTTTTTAAATACTAGGTGGTTAGTAATAATAAAATGTTTTCGATAGTGATGCTATTAACTGAGCCAACTAGGCGTTTTGATTTAATTTAATAAAGGAGTAGCTACCCGGTATTTAATTAGTCAGGGTGTCACATATTCATGCTTTATCTGGATCCTTTTCTCCTGTGAAATTTGATCCTAGGTGGGTGTGCCCTCCTTTTCTTGAACATTTTGTCTTTGTTTAATTGATTCTTACTTACCAAAAAAATTTTGTACCACGGGGCGACGACCACCACCAACTTCCCCCAAATGGCACCGCGTGTGGCACGAACACCGCATGCGCAACCAACGTATTATGTAGCGACCGGCCATGCAGGCGCAAGACACCCGTTTTGAGAATAGAACACGAATTTCAAAATAGGCATACCTAGGTTTGAAAATTGAAAACTTACCGCGAGGGGGCATACACCCCCAATTGCTAAAAAATGGCACCACGAGTGGCACGTACACATCCTCTGCATCCAACGTAACACGAATCAACTGACCACGTAGTCGCGAAACTCTCGGTTTCATAATAGGACATAATATTTAAAACAGGCACTTAGGCTTAGAAACTTGCTGTGAGGGGGTAGACACCCCAACCGCTCCCAAATAGCACCGCGAGGGCAACGAACACCTCGTGCCAACATTACATGTTGCAATCGGTCATGCCATCGCGGGACTCACGATTTAGAAATAGGACATGAATTTGAAACAGGAACACTTGAGCTTGATAATGTACCGCTAGGGGGAGGACACACCTAACGGCCCCCAAATGGCACCGCAGGTGGCAAGAACACCTCTTACACATCCAACGTAATACGTAACCACTGGCCGCATAGTCACGGGACTCTTGATTTGAGAATAAGATATGAATTTGAAAATAGATTTTAGTCTTGAAAATTAAAAATGATCCACGAGTGGGTGGACACGCCCAATGGCACCCACACGGCACTGTGTGTGCGAAAACCTCGTCCGCATCCAACGTAATACATAGCAACTGGTCACACAATCGCGAGACTCCTGATTTTAGAATAGGACACTAATTTGAAAATAGGTACATTTAGGCTTGAAAACGTGTCGGAGGAGGGGTCATCCCCAATGAGCCCCAAATGGCACCGTGAGTAGCACGAACACTTATGCTATCCATTATAATACATAACAACCTACCACACAGTCGCGGGTCTCGCAGTTTAAAAATAGGACACAAATTTGAAAAGAGGCACATTTAGGCTTAAGATGTGCCCTGAGGGTGCAGACACCATTAACTACCCCAAAACGGCACCACGAGTGGCACGAACACCTCGTGCGCATCCAACATAACACCTTGAAACCGTACGTACCGTATCGAGACTCATGGTTTGAAAATAGGACATGAATTTGAAACACAGGCGCACTTGAGCTTGATAACGTCCCACGAGGGGGAGGACACCCCGAACGTCCCCCAAATGGCACCGCAGGGAGAAGGAACACCTCTTGCGCATCCAATGTAATACGTAACCACCGGCCGTAGTCGAGGACTCCTGGTTTGAGAATAGGACATGAATTTGAAAATAGGTTTTAGGCTTGAAAATTGAAAACGATCCGCGAGTGGGCGGACATGCCCAACAATCCCCAAATGGCACCGCGTGTGGCACAGACATATCGTGCGCATCCAACGTAATACGTAGCAACCGATCGCACAACCGCAAGACTCCTGGTTTTAAAATAGGACACAAATTTGAAAATAGGCACACTTAGGCTTGAAAACGTGTCGGAGGAAGGGTCATCCCCAATGACTCCCAAATGGCACCGCAAGTAGCATGAACACTTCGTGCGTATCCATTATAATACGTAGAAACTGGCCACGTATTCACGGGTTTTATAATTTGAAAATAGGACACGAATTTGAAAAGAGGCACATTTACGCTTAAAACGTGCCGTGACAGCACCGCGAGTGGCACGAACACCTCATGCACATCCAACGTAACACCTTGCAACTAGACGCACTTCCACGGGACTTCTGGTTTGAGAATAGGACACGAATATGAAAACATGCACAACGGCCCCCAAATGGCAATATGAATGGTACGAACACCTCGTGCACATCCAATATAAAACTAACAACCGGTCGTGCAGTCGCGGGACTCCCGATTTGAGAGTAGGACTCAAATTTGACAAAAGGCACACTTAGGCTTAAAAATTAAAAACGTGCCGACAGGGGGTGGACACGCCCAACGGCATCCAAACGGCATTGCGAGTGGAATGAACACCTCGTGTGTGTCCAACGTAACACATAGCATCTGACGACGTAGTCGCGGGACTCTAGGTTTAAGAATAGGACACGTATTTTAAAAAAAAGTGCCATGAGGTGGCGGATAACCTCCCCAAACGTCACTGCAAGTAGCACAAACATCTCGTGTGCATAAATTATAATACATACCAACCGCCCAAGCAGTCATGGGACTCCCAGGTTAAAAATAGGACACGAATTTGAAAATAGGCACACTTAGGCGTGAAAACATGTCGCGAGGGGGAGAACAACCCTAACCACTTCTAAACGGTACCGCGAGTGGCACGAACTCCTCATGCGCATCCAACGTAACACATAGCAGCCGGACGCGCAGTTGCAGGACTCCCAATTTAATAATAGGACATAAATTTGAAAACAGGCAAACTTAGGCTTGAAATTATGTCGTGAGGGGGTGGACACACCCAACGGATACCAAACGTCACCAAAGATAGAACGACCACCTCGTACGCATCCAACATAGCACATAGCAACCAGTTGTGCAATCACGGGAATCCCGGTTTGAAAATAGGATACAAATTTGAAAACAGGCAAACTTAGGCTTGAAAACATGTCGCGAGGGGGTGGACACCCCCAACGGCCTTCAAACGCACCACGAGCGGGACGGACACCTTGTACACAACCAATGTAATAAGTAGCAACCGACCACCCAGTCACGGACTCCCAATTTTAGAGTAGGACACAAATTTGAAAACAGACACACTTAGGCTTGAAAACGTGTTGCGAGGGGGCGGACACTGCCAATGGCCCCCAAATGGCACCAAGAGCCACCTCTTGTGTGTCCAACGTAATACGTAGAAACCGATCGCTCAGTCGCGGGACAATAGTTTGGGAATAGGATAGGAATTTAAAAATAGGCACACTTAGGTTTAAAAACGTGTCGCGAGGGGGTGGACACCCCCAACGGCCTCTAAACGGCACTGCAGGTAGCACGAACACCTCGTGCTCATCCAATGTAATACGTATCAATCGACCACCTAGTCACGGGACTCCCGATTTGAGAATAGGACACAAATTTTAAAATAGCCACACTAAGGGTTGAAAATTGAAAATGTGATGAGAGGGGGCGGATGCCCCTAATGGTACCTCGTTGCGCATCCAAAGTTACCCGTAGCAATCGGCTAGCAGTCGTAGAACTCCTAATTTAAGAATAGGACATGAATTTGAAAACATGCAAACTTCGGCTTGATGCTCCTTTATACCGTACTAACATGTATAATTTAAGAAATGTGTATAAACATGGATCATTTAAGAAATAAATGTTAGTGAATTGTTTTTAAGAAATCACAAAATATGTAACAAATATAAAAAAATGGGTGTAAAAAAAGTACTAATTTTAAAAAAATAAAGTTGATTTTTAGGTGTATTTAAACATTTCACCCCCTCCTACTCGCCGCCCATCCACTGCCCGGGAAACCCCCAATTGAACACGCCCTTAACAGCAGCCCCCACTCGCATTTGAATCATTAAGGGTGGCATTATATGCAATAGGTTTCTTTCCCTCCTTACCTAGTTTAGTGGGACACGCGGTTTCCCCATGGCCATAACCCTCAAAACCAAAACATCTATTCGACTTGTCCCTCTTAAGATCATCATTACGATTTGTGAGGAGTTTCTTGACGTTGTTATACTTAGACTTCTCAAATTTCTTAAAATTACTTTTAAACTCTTTACTAAACTTCAAATTTCTTTTAAACTTCTTAGCAAACATAGCCATATCATCCAAGTCGATGTTAAACTCATTTTTCAAAATAGGTGTTTCTTCCTTCTGGGTTTTCAAAGATATTCCCTTATCCTTCTTCTTCACGTCCTTGGAGGTAAACATGTCAAGTTCATAGGTTTGTAAGTCACCTACAAGATCTTCAAGTTTCTTAGAGTTTAAAGTGCCTTAAGAATTCAAAACGATCACTTTTGGATTAAACCTATCGGGTAATAACCGCAAAGTTTTCTTTATAACACGATTGTCGTGTATCTTCTCTACCAAATTAAAAGACGGATTCACAATATCTGACAATCTAGCATATAACTCATTGAAAGATTCACTCTCATCCATTTAATGGTTTCAAATTGAGTGGTAAGGAGACTTAACAACACTACTACCTTCATCGTGAGTTGGAGTGTGTCCTAAATCTCTTTAGACGTTTCACATGTCATAATCCGGTGGAACCTCAGGTTTGACCGCACTAAAAAGAGCATTTAAATCACGAGAATTGAAATTTGCTCGTTTAAGCTTATCCCCACTCCATCTTTCTACGGGTTTAGGAACTAGAATTTCTCCTTATAAACACGGTGGGGACCACCCTCTAACGATCGATTACCAAACTCACTCATCCAACGATTTAAGTGCTGACATCATACACACTTTCCTGTATGCGTAGTTAGAACCATAAAAAATAGGTCTATTGATGACAATGAAAAAGCTAAGGGAAAATAAGTGTCATTGGGATAAGTCTATTAATGAGAAAATGAGAGTATTACCATTAATGATTTGGATTTGGATAATGATATTATTCTAGAACATTTTGGTAGTGATTCAGCTGATGGGGGGACGTGATGCTCAATCAAATGCATACCCAACGTGATGTTACATCACCATAAAAGGGTAAAACATAAGGCTTCACACAATAAATATGTGAAACACAAAATTATATGAATATGGGGCGATTCAGAATTTTCTAAATCTAAATATTTCTTTAAATTTAAATGTTCTATTCTTAAACACGACTTCAATTCAAATTCAAATTTATACAAACCAAATTAAACATGAATTTTGTCAAATTAAACTTTTTCCTACACAACCCAAATGAATTAAGCACCAATTATACCATTTTCGTGATTAAACCAATTTTATCTTATTAAACCAAAGCATGCATCTAAGTGAGAATTTTTAAGATAAAATAGTCAACCACAATGCCGCGATGTACGAGAAAACCCCATAACGGAAAAAACCTCAGACGGCCAAACCACAAGTACACTAAGTACGGATTTAATACAAGGACATGCCAAAAGACTTACTCAATGACTCGACTCCCTTTTAAGACTTGACGCTCTCGTTCCTTTAACCTCTCCCTAGTGACAATGCAGGAGTCCACCTATCGGGCACTACTACTGTCATGCATACGGAATCAACCGTAAAGTAATGAGCATGGAATCCTCCGTAATAAATAATCTCAATGATGTAGAGAATGATGGAACCGGTGCTAACACTTGATCTCAAACATATATTATGTAGAAACTTGGATCATAAAATAATTTGGGTGTAAACTTGGTTTTTGTTTTGAAAATTAAACCATAATTTAAGAATAAAAATACTCTTGAACTTTTCTAAAGGTTTCTCACTCTTATATGTTGGAAAACTCTCTGAATAAACTAATCTCCTGTACTACATAAATGGTTGGGAAAAAGTAGTGGGAAGTTATGGAGAAAACTTCTTCAAAAAACTGACTGTTATGAAAAACTTCTCCTATCATTCGAACGACATAGCGATCTCGTTCGAATGAGATAAGAAAGATACTTCCGACGAGAAATCATCACAAACCAAAAGTGACCTTGTTCGATGGTCGTTCGAAGGAACAAATCTCGTTCGAACGACCTGGGAAAGTCGTTCTAATGACCAGGGAAAAATCAGATTATTTTTCTTGAAAAAAAATTATGTCATTTTAAAATATTTTAGAAAAAATTAAAACACCGAATAATAAATTTCCAAGGCCTAACATAATATAAGCATTCAAACCTAAGAGATCCTTGGACTGCTGATGAGGAAAATGAGGAACGAAACACGACCCGAGTTTTAGTCGCTTGGAGTTGGCCACCACGTTTTCAACAAAATTTCAGACCCTTGAAAGGTCACAAATACAACCTCTATCCTATGACTCAAATAGTTTTGTCCGGAATTAATCCAACACATACGTATTGCCTCAATTGGAAATTTGTTCTTATAATGAAAATAATCTTTTAAATAGCGCTATTGACAATGTGGGTCATGCAATTCGAGAGGAAAATACAGTTATTAAAGAATCTCATCCAGAGTCAGAAAATTTTGAGGAGTTGGTGGCTATTGGAGTCCATTCACATTTTATCGATGAGGTGTATTTCCTCTCACAAAATCCCAACAAACAAGGATAGTTCTTGGTTGCCGATTCGAGAGACGCTTGACAATTTTGGAGAAAATGATGACTGCTACTCATGCTCTGTGTTGCATTATGAAGTTTATGTTTTGGAAACATCTTATTTTATGAATACTTTACTGGAATTTTTGGGACAATATGTTTAAGACTTATTATTATAGTTTGAAACACTTTATTATGATTTTTTTTTATTAAGATTTATAATTAATAATTATGTTGGTATGCATGATGAATTAATATATTATTGTGTACTTTAAATTGTTATAACATTCTTGGTTAGTTATAATGGTATAACTATTTTTTTTCCTTTCCTTCCTTCTCAACTCACAAATAAAGAGAAAAGAGCTTTTCTCTCGTTAACTCAGAAACGGAGGAAAAAATTCATTCTCCCTAATAAAAATTTCATTTCTTTTTTTTCCCTCCAAAATTAGCAAACGAGGCCCAAACCTGTGCCCACCAAAAGGATTATCTCTCTCCCTCCGCTCGTCGCCATATTTTCCATGTTTGGATGAGGTCTGGAAAGTGGTCTTTCCTTGTGGTGGTTTCCCTCACCGAACTTGGTCATTTCTCCCATCTTTGGATCCAACCTTTAGAGCTTGGTCGCCATCTTGTAGTAGACTTATCCATGTTGGTTTCTAATAATGGGGTTTTGTCCCGTAATTAGTTGAGGTCGGGGTTATTTCCAACCCTCTTTGGTGTCTAAAATCGGAGTAAGAACCCCCTTGCCTCCCTCTACCTTTCCTTCTCATTTGTTATGATATGTGTCAACTATGTATTGCTATCTCTCATTGTTCCTCATGTTATATCCATGGGCGGATCCAACCCCGCGCAAACCGTAGTTGTGGCCAAGGGTAAATTGAAAATTCAACTCATGGTATATAAGCTATTTACTCCATCCGAATGATATAGCCCACGCAATTGTAATCCCAGCTGAGTTCTTGATAAGGCAAGGCATGAGATTAAGTCGACTACACTTAACTAATGTGATTAATCCCATTACACTTAATTGATGTTCCTTTTTCATAAGACATCTAGTGTTTTATATTTTTATTAAACAAAAATGGCACTATGAGGTTTTCATTCTCTTATAGGCTACTAATAAAAATTAAAATAAAATTGCCTCTCAAGCAATGGTTTATGGGACTCCTAGTATTAAATTAGGATGTTATGTATTATAAATTTCTATTGATTTGTAGGACTTATTAAACAATTAAGAATTAATAATATAGTATTTTAAAATATATAAACTTATAACTATATATTAAGTCAATATGAAGCATTCTGGGGATAAGATTAAATGGACTAATGTTTACCACCCAAAAATGAAAGGGGGTCTTGGTATCAAGAGATCCTATGACTGGAATAAATCCACCATGTTCAAGCACCTTTGGAATCTTAGAAGCAAGAAAGACAACCGATGGGTTAAATGGTGCCACACTTACAAGCTTAAAGATAGAAGTTTGTGGCACATTCATACACTAACGAATGCCTCCTATACTTGGTCCAAACTCATGAAGCTCAGGAGTAAAATTAGACCTCTCATCAAATCTCTCATTGGTAATGGCCATATCACTTTCATATGGAATGATCATTGGAACCCCAATGGCCCTCTTGGCTTGCTTTATGGTGAGAGAACCATTTATGATGCAGATAGCAATCACAAAGCAAAAGTATCTGACTTTATTGCTAATGGTATCTGGGCTTGGATCTCTACCATCACTTGGGAACTTAATGAGATAAAAATGATGCTCTCCCACTATAAATAGCAACTGTGAAGACACTACCACTTGGCTACCTACATCTAATGGAAAATTTGATACAAACTCTGCTTGGAACTCCATTAGACAACATCATTCTTCTCCTAATTAGAACCATTTGGTTTGGTATTGCAGAAACATCCCCAAGTCCTTCATCCTATGCATTGTTTGTAGGGATGCTATGAACACCAAAGACAAAACTCACAGTTGGGGCCTTTCTCATGACAACATTTGTGTTCTATGTGATAATGCCGTTGAGAATCGTGATCATTTCTTCTTCAACTGTACTTTCTCTAAGTCTATTTGGGAAGAGATAAATTGTAATAACAACTACAATTGAAGCACCGCAAATCGGGAGGAGGTGATAAAGGATGCTGCTACTAATTTCAAATGGAAACCATGATTGACAAGATTACAAGATTACAAGATCTACTTTCGCTGCAGCCATCTATTACCTATGGACTGAAAGGAACAATAGGTTATTTAAGAACTCTTTATCCAATCATGATTCCATTATAGAGAATATAACCTGCTTTATCAAATGTAAATCCTATAGCTAGAAGAAGTATTTTCAAGAATTGGAGCCTTGATGATAGTCATTTCCTATTTTCCTAACTCATTATGGTTTGTTTTGTTTGGTTTTGTTCCTTATTCCTTATTTGTAATGTTTTGTGGTTTGTTTTCCTTTCATGTTTGTTTAGGATCATTTTCTCTTGTGAAATTTGATCCTAGGAGGGTATGAACTTCGATTACTCTTGTATAGTTCCTTTTCCTTTTATTATAATTTTTTTACCAGAAAAATATAATATGAGTTCTATTTTTCGCCTGCACTTTAAAAAGACTATAATATCCTCAATTGATTAGTACTAGAACAAAATTTTATTATTACTGATCAATTATACATATTTTGAATGTCATGGAGAAGCCTTAATATATCTAATAACTTTTTTATTGAAAAAAAATTGTGTTTGCACATAATTTTTTTTTTATTTTTTAAAATTAGAATATCACTAATTGATATTACACAAGTATGAAATGTGCTTCTATTTCTTGTATATACATAGAATTTGTAGTTTGATGTATTTTCAATGCACTCTCAATCGACAACTAATAGAAGGTGGCGTGAGGGAGGTGTGTTGTCGGAAAGTACCACTCAGTACACCTCTTGAATGAATCCTAGCTCCACCCTTGGTTATATCCTCCCATAGAGTTTGGTGGTTTTTTTAAGGATCTAATTGTTTGCGACTTGTGTTTTTTGTTGGGTTTTCAAACCCGATGTTTGATGGTTCTTTGTTGGATTTATACTTATTCTATCCTAGTGAGTAGATTCTATGATGTTGGTTGGATTCTTCCTACAAGTTTCCCAATGACCTCCACCATATCGGTGGTAGGCGATGCTTACCAATTGTTTCTTGAGGGGACCATGGCCCCCTTCCACTTTGAAAGAATTAAAAATCATACCCCATAAATTTTGTAGAGTATACAATTGAGTTTTTTTTAAATACTTTTACCAACACAATATATTATTTAGGAATATGACATAGTTTACAATATAGATTTCAAGACATAAATTCATAATAATATCAATTTGTAACTATTTTGTGTTCTAAAATTTTCTAATAACAACTTTATTAATTAAATTAATCAATTTTTATCTTAAATAAGTCAAAAAAGTTATATTGCCCCCCCCCAAACCTATATTCCTGGCTTCATCGCTGGTTTTTTAGGTTTGTCTCCCATGCCTCTTTGTTGGTACTTACTAGGTGGTCCCCACTATGGGGTCGATTTTCTCCCATTTCGATGGGGGTTAATTTCATTCATGCGATGGTTTTTCAATTAGACTATTTCAGCATATTATATGGTTGTCTGGATCAACCTTGTTGTGATGGTTCTACCACGCTGTCGTAATGGGTTTGTCATGTTGTGGTAATGCATTTGGATTGCCTTTTTCGATTGTTTGGATGTTTGGATGCACTTTTGTGCTGGGCCTTACCTCGACACTTCTTGTTCATCGTTGTTTTAATTTGTCTTATTCCACATGTATATTTCTTATTTTTTTGGTAATTAAACTATATTAATCCACATGTATATTTCTATTCCTTTGTTTGTGTTGTTTGTTATGTTTCGTTGGGGATTTCACTCCCCCTAGTTTGTCTTGTGAGCCAGATGTATTTTGAGTCTTTATATTCTATTGTTAGCTAGTTGCATTTGTGAAATACTCTCGGGAGGACATGCCGTCTCTCTATTGGTGCAACATTAATTTTTTATTTATGCATATCGAAAAAAACTTTCCAAGTTGCAATTTTGATTTATCACTCGTCATTACGCTAACAATACTTAATTACGTCACCCCTTGGGTCATTTCAATTAAAGGATCAAGATATAATACACCATTATTTTGAGGGTTTATTTATGAATAAGATTTCGATAATATTATTATTTTAATTATCAAAATTTTGATATTTTTTATTTTAGTTTGAAATAGAATCAAATATTTAAATTTTATTTTATATCATTTTTAGACATTTTATAATAGTTTAAATATGTAAAGTAGACAATTTTGAATTAAAGTGCAATATAGTAATATGCGTTAGCTTAGGCTCTGTTTTGAGGTTTATATGGAATGTTAGAAATGATTTTAAGTATGAGAGGGAAAATAGAGAGGACAGAAACAAAATCCAAAGTGACAAAAACAAGAGGAATGAGAAGAGTCCAATTGGAATGGTTTAAATATTCGTTTTGAGTGCTTTCAGATGAAGTTTGAGAAAAAATCAAAACACATACCTTACCTAATTTTTTGTGTAGAACAGAAATATGAAGTCGGATTGGTGATTCGGATAATCTTTGGATCTGATTTTCTTGGAATTTTAAAACATGCCTATAATTATGGATTTTGACTCACTTGAGGTAGCTTCGTCCTCCCATAGTTAGTTTAGTGTGCTACACCTATTTAACATTGATTGTATAATTATATTCATGCCTTGTGTTGCATTTATATACATTTTATGCTCATATAGTATTTTCATTGTTACACCCATTTTATATGTGTTATTTTCATGCCGTGTAGTTTGGGTAATGAAACTAGTTGATTTTACGAGCATGTTAGTTTATAGAAATTGGGTAGAATACATGTATAGTTTAATTTATGGGAATTGAATCCGAAATTTATTTTAATTGAGAGAAGGATATTATGATGATTATTATTTGAGAATGCATAGGAATTCATAGCCAAACCACCCATTGCACAGGGTGTGCTATTGGCTACAATTTTGTTTATTATGATAGTATGCCAAGTGTTATTATGGAGGTGATGCCAAGATTTTATGGCGGTGATGCTAGGTTATAATGGTCCATGGGGCTGAATTATGTGATTTATTTTTGGGTGCCATCTGATTGTTTTGAGGATAATTAACAAGATAGTGGACTGTAGTCTGTCGTACGATGGGAAGTGTGGTGGTAATTTTGATATGGGGTCTTGGGTTGTGCAGTGCCCAAGGTGAGATCCTAGGTTATGATTATATTATTGGGATTTTAGTTTGAGTGTTCATAGTGCATATAATCTTTTATACAATGCACGGACACACGAGTATATGTAGTTACACTTGGAGCATTTATACGGGCTGCTTAGTTTCCCACTCATCCCCTATAGTTTGTTGTATTTTAGGTTTAATGCGAGAAGGGGTTTGATAAATGGGGAACTTGGGATGTGTAATGACAGAGTGAGATCGTTGGAGGTGATATTTTATCTCGGGATGATGGTGAGTGTTCATATGCACGCACGCACTAGTTTTTGTAATTCACTTGAAGAATTTATACGATCATATTGAGTTTCCGATTCAGTTATCATTTTCTATCGGAGTCAAATACTATTGTATTCGTGTCTTTTTAATACATTTAACATTGTTGGGATTACTGTAATGGATTAATATTATGTGGGAATGTTTATTCCAAATGCTTTTAAATTCTTTTATGTTATCTATTTGGTTATCAGTGTTGTAGAATAAAATGTGTTGTGTTATTCTTAAACTAGAAATGAATTTTGTTTAATTAAAATTTGGAAAGTTTTTAACACCAGCTTAATTGGGTATTGGGTGAGTTGTAAATGTTTTCGACAGTGATGCTAAGAATGAGCCAACTGTATATTCTGTTTTAATTTGGTATGGGACTGGCCACCCGGTATTTAATTAGGCGGGGTGTTACAGGTGGTATCAGAGCATCAGGTTTTAGTGTCCTTTAGGATCTGTTCGGCTTACTGTGTTTTCAGCTTAGCGTTCTTTGATGTAGAGCCCTATGTTTAGGATTGTTGTTCTCTTTGGTAAGATTCCATATATATCAGTGAATCTTATTTATGTTCGGGAGTGATTGAACAAAGAAGTATGGAAGATGAGGGCCATTGGATGGATAGCGGAGATCGTACTTATGAGGTTATGAAGTATGTTCGAGTATGATGACCGTAGTCGAGGTCACCCCTATTATGGAAAAAAAATTGAGGAGAGTCATTAGTAGAAGTTCTTGGAATGCGGGAATTATGTGTGTTACCTAGCGAAGGCAATATATTCAAAGGCTTGGACATATAGTGGAGTGTGGTGAACTAGAACTGAAAATTTGGGGTAAAACTTTTGTTGACTCATCGGAGAAAATTTATAATAGTGGGATTCAATAACCACCACCCGCAAATGAGGTTATGTTTCCTATCTAAGGAATTATGAGGCGTATTGATTTTAGTAGCGATTAATATTGTGGGGGCTATAAGGGTTGCTAAACTTAGCCTATAGCATCGTTATTTACGTAGACTTACTGAGGGGTGTGGGACACCTATAAATTACATGTTATCACGTGGGTTTGATTTTTATCATGGGATTACTTCCTTTGGGCATGTCCGAGCATGATGTGACTATCGGCATGCATTGACTTGTGGTATACGAGAGCGTATGTACTACTATTAGCCAACATCTTGTCTTCTAGAGAAGAGTAGATGAGTAGACTCTATCTGAAATCGATAAAACCTAAAATTTTTTTTGTTTAAATTGATAAACCTGATATATTTTGTTTTTCGATAAACCAAATTTTTATATACTATTGACTAAGGACCTTAGGAGTTTCGATGACCGACTACTTTAGGAAGTAGTGTATCGGGGTGGTTCCTTGTTTGGACTTCGCTTGCGAGACACCCCACACATGAAACTAATAACCGTTGGGAGTCGAAATAAGTTAGGCCCTTAGGATATGAGTTTATAACCTTTGCAATAAATGTTATAATGAAAGTGGTACGATAGGGTGTATGGGCGCCCTGGATGGTTGAATGGTAGTAGTTTTCATAATTGTGAAAGAGTGAGTAGTTGTGACTTCAGGATGTATTTACTTGATGATTGAGGATCATTTTTCTGAACTTGGTTACGTGAATGGTATAAGGAAGATTAGGTAAAGTTTAAATTCGATTCAGTTGAAACTATATGGTGAGGCTTGGCGTATTACATCAATAGGGATTTTCGTTAATGTACTGTATGGGCGGTACGTCTTAGATTTCTTGCGATGTGAGATTTATACTCGGAGTTGACCTTACCGGTATGATTTATATTCCTGAATTTCGGGACGAAATTCTGTTATAAGGGGGGAAGTATGTAATACCCCGTGATTTTTAATGACTTTTAAAATGAGTTATATTTTAAATTAATGTATTAATTGGATTTTATTATTAATTAATTCATTTGGGTTTTATCCGAATTGATGATATTAAAATGGATGATTCTGAATATTACTTAAAGATATTTAGGTAATATATGAATGTGATGTCATTGATATGACAGTGTGATATAAAATCGGTAATTTGAATTTTTAGTCAGACGCGGTATGGGACGTGTCGGGACTAATTTATTAAATTAAAAAGGAAATTTATTTTCTATCGACCTTATAGTCATTTCGACTGCGTCGTTGCGTCCGGAAGGTTCGAAATAGTCAGAAAAGTCTATTTGGATGTTAATTTTGAGTCTCGGGTCATTTGAAAATGAATAGACAACCCGAAAGGGCATTTTGGTCATTTTTCTAGGGGGATGAATAGTGATTTCGGATTTTGTCCTATTATAAGTATTGGTAGATTAAGTGTATGTGGGTTATTCATCTCATCTACACAAATTAGAAAGGTCATCTTCTTAGAGAGAGTGAAAGGTTGCTTGGGAAGAGAAAAGCTTGCTTGGAAAGGAGGAGAACTAAAGACCAAAGGTCACCACCACCAACCACCACCGAAAGTGGCCGGAAAAAGGGAGAACCACCTATGTTATTCAACCCCAAAGGATCAGATCTTCATTAAAGGTAAGTGTTTGATATTTGCAATTTAAGTTCATATATTGTCCATGTTAGGATAGTTATAAAAAGAGATGATTTTCATGCTTGGAAGATGAAAGGATATAGTTGTTAATGGATTTTTGGAATCTAAAAATATATAGGAATTAAACTCATGTTGTAGGTAGTTAGTAATCCAAGAAATATTCATCAATCTGTGGAAGAAATTCTGAAAATCATTTTGTGTTCTTGAAGATAATATGTTGATAATTTTCTGGAAAAAGAGGCAAAAACGAGTGGAATGAGAAGAGCCAATTTGGAATGCTTAGATCTTCTTTTTGAGTGCATTTGGATGAGATTTAAGGAAAAACTCAAAACACATACCTGACTCAATTTTTCGTGTAGAATCCAAATCTGAAGTCGGATTGATGATTCAAATAATTTTTGGATCTGATTTTTCTGAGTATTTAAAATATGAGAATTCATGATGTTGTTTCTTTTTAATGTTGGTTCTTATCCCAAAACTTTTGTGGATCTTTGGTGATTATTAATTGGATATTATGGGACTTAGAAAATATCAGTAGACCCTTGATAAGATTTGAATTAATTTGATTGGGATTTTAATTGATGAAAATAATGATAATTAGTTTAAAGGAATTTCGGTTCCTAGATTCAATTGTTGGATTCTAATTGGTATGCATGATGATTAAAGATAGGGCCAGTAGGGGTGATTTAATAAAACACCTGGGTATCCTTAAGTTTACAAGAGGGTTTAATCCTAAGTGAAAGAAGATGTATTTATAAGAGATTTGAAACTATCGGTTTTAACCCTAATTAAAAGGAGAACTAAACTCGTAGTAATTCGGGAGAAATGATGTTATGGACCAGTAGGATATTAATGACTTCTTACTGAATATATGTTGAGGAAAAACCTATTTGAATCTTGTGTATTGAGTGAGGGTAGCCTTAGGGTTACAATTTGAACATCAAGGACTGAGTTTAAGCTCATTATTGATTTCACAAGGACGGAGTGTAATACAAGAGCGTAGTGGTATGTCTCCTGGATAGAGATGGGAGTTTAGAACACATTTGGTTAAAAGAAGGTATGAGGTCATCCCGATCGCATAGTTGAAGTTGTCGGACCTCCTCGATCGACAAAGTTAAGTAGTAATGTATTGGAGGGATTCCTTGTTTGGATTTCGCTTTGCGAGACGCTCCGCGCATGAACCTTAACGACGTCGGGAGTGGAGAGATGTTATAGGATGCGAGGATAATTAAATTATGAAGTAAAGATATGATATTTTAATACGTGGAATTTAAAAGAGATATAATGCTACGTATGGGAATTATCTTAGGGTAGTGATATTACCTTATTGATATTATATTATAGGTATGATAATACCTATTTTATTGATTGATTGATGATTCATGTATATGACATACCTAGCTTACTTTCTATCGGTGGGAGGTTTGCGCGTGAGGGCAGTCATATCCTGATGAATCCATGGAATCTTTGATTTGTCGCTCGAGAACATAGGTCTATGAAAGACTTATCGGGGAGTTGATAAGTCCGCTGACTGTGGGTACGTAGGTATGTGCGTGACCCATGGATACGAGAACTATGTTCGCCTCCAATGTTTGTGTTATTATTTATGGTTCGAGGAATCCTTACCGAACCTTTTGTCTCCTATTCGGTGACCAGCGATATTGGGACATGATAGCAGAGTAATGCATTGCACCGCAGCTGTGACTCGGGGTGCCGTATTATATATGAATATATATATAATGGATTAAATGAATGAATGGATATTTATTATGGTTAAATCTATCTACGGTGATAATTGTAGATAACGGTAAATAGAGAAAGATAATGGAATTAAGTTAATGAATGTTTATTGAAAAGCTTAATTCATATTAATGAGAAATGATTCATGTTAATGAGAAACGATGAGGTATGTAAATGAATAATAATGTGACGTATGGTATGGGACATACGGGGATTATGATATGGGCATGGAATTATAATATGGAAATTAGTATTGAGGAACCATTAACTAGGAGGTTAATAGGAAACGTTAAGTGTGCACTCTAGTTGAGAGGTGAGAATAGCAAGTGAGAGTTGGATCTAACATGTACATAATAAATGCTTTATTGCACTTGTTAAATACTTGCTGTTTTAAAAATCATTTACACATTCGGGCTCTGACCCGTTTCCTGGCATATTTTCTCTTCTATTGTATCTCTATATCAGGTGTCCAGCAACAGGGACGCCAACCTTAGCGAATTATGACAGGCTATGGATTTATGGAGTTTTTCTTAGACGCCTATCTTCATTTGATTCACAGTATTCTCTTAGTTGGGGTATGTCGCCCAAAGGATTTCAGTTATCATTTTCTATCGGAGTCAAATACTATTGTATTCGTGTCTTTTTAATACATTTAACATTGTTGGGATTATTGTAATGGATTAATATTATGTGGGAATGTTTATTCCAAATGCTTTTAAATTCTTTTATGTTATCTATTTGGTTATCAGTGTTGTAGAATAAAATGTGTTGTGTTATTCTTAAACTAGAAATGAATTTTGTTGAATTAAAATTTGGAAAGTTTTTAACACCAGCTTAATTGGGTATTTGGTGAGTTGTAAATGTTTTCGACAATGATGCTAAGAATGAGCCAACTGTATATTCTGTTTTAATTTGGTATGGGACTGGCCACCCGGTATTTAATTAGGCGGGGTGTTACAAACTAGTTGCATTTTTTTTGGATTTTATATTGGATTTAAGATATATTATTTGAGTTTTATTATTTGAATTATACTATGGATTAACATATTTAGTTAACTTAATTATTTCTAATATATGTAATGAGACTTTTTTATTTAGAGAATTTTGGTAGAAATTTAATTTGGGGACTTGTTAGTGAGAAAAACACACTCAAAATAATAAAAATAAGTGTGTATGGGATATAAACTCCTTTGGGATAGTTAGTTGTGGATAAATATGCGTATTTGGAGCCGCCCATTTAAATAACTTAATGGAGGCCCATGTGAATAAATGGGATTGTTATTTTTAAAACCTTGGTTATTCACCTCTTAGTATAAATATGTTATATTACGACACCTATACTTTGACAGAAATCTATACGAGGCTACATAACAGTAGATTTGAAGATAAAACACAAGAAATATTGAAGCGAGAGGTTTCTAGAAATTCAAGGGTTAGAGAAGAATATGAAGAGAGCAAAAGAGGTGCTAAAATTCTCTAAAATAAACGCGTCACTTTCAAGCTCTTTTTTGCATGAGATATCTATGAAACTTGATTTATCATCTACAATAGGTGGTTGATAATTGAATTATAAATGAGCGGGAGGTAATCTTGTAATTTTCGGATCTTCCATGAATACCTTATGAATATTTTCCCAATAGTGTGCAGGGCTAGATTTTCTTATAGATTTGTTGGATATTTTTGCTTATTGAGATAGGTTTGTTCTCACATGTTTATTTTATGTGATATAAATGTTCACCCAATTTTTTATACATATATTCCATGATATGTGTTCCATCTTTGTATGTTATACTTGTATGTAAATATTTTCCTTGGTGCACACATGTTTACGTGATCTTGTTTTCATATGGAGTAGTTAGGAACATATATAATTAGATGATTTTACGTATATGTTAGGTTGTAGGATTGGGTAGAATAATAAATACCTAATTTCTTGGAATTTGATAATGTTGTTATATTGTGAGTTTGATACTATTATTTTTGAATGATAATAAGGCATCCCTTAGCCAAACCACCCACTAGATGGGGTGTGCTTTCAGGATAATTTATTGTCTTTTATCTCATGTGCCATCACATGA
Organism: Sambucus nigra; assembly: GCA_949130495.1. Taxonomy (NCBI): domain Eukaryota; kingdom Viridiplantae; phylum Streptophyta; class Magnoliopsida; order Dipsacales; family Adoxaceae; genus Sambucus; species Sambucus nigra. The sequence continues at coordinate 150,935,675 of OX422218.1, forward strand.
ACCTATTAGGCTATTAACGTGATTTTATTGTGGGATGTTAAGACATTGTGATAGGACGAGGAGGGGTGATACCCTAGCGTGCCTTATGACTGTGATTGTGTTGGTTTTAGGACCACAGAGAGTTATGATGATAACTGACAAGAAATGTGATCCAGAGTCCACACCATACTAAGGGAAAGGTGGTGAGGTTTGGATATATAAGGGACTTGGTATGTGTAGTGACATGGTAAGATCCTAGAACGTGATATTTTATCTCGGGATAATAGTGAGTGTTCATATGCAAACACTCTAATATATATGCACGGACGAGTATGTGTATTTCACTTAGAGCATTTATACGACCCTATTAAAATCCCCTCTCACCCTCCTATAGTTTATATATGTGTGACATGTTTTGATTTGAGCACAAGTTTGTTTGTTTATTATTGCGGCGTGATTTAGATGTGGTTTACAGGGATGAGTAGACAACTTTGTACTTTATTTTTACAGCATTGTACTTTTTATTGTGAAAACTTGTTTTAAAGGACTTTTGAGATGTAATGAGAATAAAGAATTCATTTATTCGTTTATGCTTCCATGATTGTTTATTTAGCCATTGGGCAAATGGTATGGGAAAAGGTTTTAAATTGGACACATTTTCACATTTTTAATGGCACTCTAGGGATTTATTTTCCCAAGTTGTTACAACTTAACTCGTGTTGACTAACATTTTCAGATTCTGTGACGGTGTATTATAGGATTAGCGTTGCAGTGTTGATTCTTTGGATTGACATGCAGCTTCATAGTACTGGTCTTTATTAAGTTAGAGTTTATGTATTGTAGAGGTTTAATTTTACCGCAATTGATTAATTTTGTATAGAGGTGATTGTTATTATGTTCAATATCAATTTTATTTTAGCAATTATATATTGAGACCCTTTGACATTTGGGAATTTTATTTTTTTCATATTTGTATGGTTTGAGATTTTCCACATTCATGTGTCCTCTCCATGTTATTCCACATATTTGTTATTATTATTATTAATTATTTGATTCTAAAAAATTGTATATTTAGGATTGATCACCTAAATATGGAATTTTGGGGGTATCACAACACTGCAGCCAATTCAATACCTCTGCATGGGATACTATCTTTCATGGATTCATATTATGAGTAAAATGAGATAAATATGGAAATCTCAAACAGAGAGAAGACCTCTTTCATCATAGATATTGCTATAAAGTAATTCCATGTGGTTTGAAAATTGATGAAGTCGCCTATAAAAGGGTGATCAATGCCATGTCAAAAAATATGATCGATAAAACTATAGAAGTTTGTGTGGATGATATGTTAAATAAGAGGTACTATATTATATTCAACACCCTGAGGAGGCATTTATCCTCCTTTAAACAAACAAAATGAAACTCAATCCAAATAATTTCACCTTTTGACTCTCAAGAGTTAAGTTCCTAGGCTTCATGGTCACAAATAAGAGATATTGAATCTAACCTGGAGGGAATCATATCTCAGTTGGAGATGCAATCCTTTAGAACCATGATTGAGGTACAATGCATAATAGGGAGAGTAGTTTCCTTGAACTTGTTTATGTCCAAGGAAACTAACACGTGCCTTCCATTATTTAAGATCTTTAAATGTAATTTCAATGGGCTGCTGAGGCATAAGAATATTTTGCAAACCTAAAAAGGTACCTTAACTCACCACCACTTCTCTCCAGAACCATCATATATGAAGACTTATTTCTCAACCTCACATCATTTTAAACTATGGTAAGCTCATCCCTAATTAGGGAAGATTTATTAGTTCAACACCATGCATATTATGTTAGAATATCCCTCAAAAGGTTGAGAGCAGGCACCAAAAGCTGGATAAATTATCCTTTGGCTCAATCATATTAGTATAATGTCTAAGGACTTATTTCCAAGCTCACTCCATCAATGTAATAACTGATCACATTCTCATGTAAATCCTTCGCAAGTTAGACACTTTAGGAAATATGTTGAAATGCCAAGTAGAACTGGAGGAATATGATATCAAGTATTAGCCAAGGGTTATCTGCTTTCATAGACGAGTTCAACAACCTAAGAAAAAATGATGAAAAGACTTAGGGAATAGTAATCACAATAGAGATCATAAAAGATCAAAACTCCCTGATTAGGCATAAATTCTTCCTAATTTATCCCTTGATTTAGTCACTTTTAGCACCTCGAACAACGTAATTAAGTTGACTTTATCTCATAATCTTGCTATTGACTGATCCTAACGAGTACACCGAGTTTTTGGTATTTCGTAGTGATTTTACAGGTATTTGATGACAAGAAATGGAAGAAGGAAACCGGAAGAATTAAAGAAGAAAGAAGGAAAGTCAAAAGGGAAAAAGTGTAGTCTCCACCCAGAATTCGGATGAGGTACCTAAAGAGAAGATGAAGAGATCTCATTCACAAACACATAGGAAGAAACGACACCTCAATCGGAGTCCCGGAACAAAAGATGTGAGCAATCAAAGTTGAGCCAAAAAGTCAAATAGCCGGCCCGGTCCGCCCCTATCCCGGACCGGTCCGCTTTGCCAAAATCCAGAAGACCCCGGACCACAAGCAAACTGAAGAAGGCCAAAATAAAAGAACCGTTCCACCCTCGGACCGGTCCACCCCAAAATAAAATAACCGATCCGCCTTGAAAGCAGATCGATCCGCCTAAGGCCAGGACCGGTCCGACCTTCGAGATTTGCAAATATTGTTTGTCTCAAAGAAGAGTCCTAGTGCAGCTGCAATTCCTAACTTCATGGAGGGTATAAAAACCCGATTTATTATTGTTATTTTGACGGATTATTAGATAGGAAAATAGTTAGTTTTTCTTTTCCAGCAAAAAAAACCCTAGTTTAGATAAAAATTTCCAGTTTTAATTCAAAGATTGAAGATTGATTCAGAGATTAGTAGATTACCAATTTCATTCATTGTTGCAATTACTGCTTGGGTAATTTTAGTGAGAATTTCTTATTTCCAATTCCTTTCTACATCTAATTACCATTTTCCTTAGATTAATCATGAACTCTTGCACATTAAACACTGTTTTCATCACTTTCATCATGTTAGGCTAGATTTTCTAAGGCCGGGATACATGAACCCAGCTTGATGTGTTAATTGCATGTGTATAACATTAATCCTTTGAATTTAGTGATTGATTACGACCGTATTGCGTAGGAACACAACAATTGTAGATCTTTATATCTCGTTTGCCTCTGGGTAACCGGGATGATTTAGAATGCAATTCGAGTGTCACTATCGTGATACCGATTTACTCGTCCTCAGATTAAGTATGACGCGGTCTTGAACCTCGTATACGTAATGCTTGGGAGTACTAAATTCCGGGTCAATTTAATCAGATAAATTCATGATTAGTATTATTGCTGCGATTCACTAGGATTGGGGGATTGTATTCCCGTCCTATTTTTCTTATCAGTTAGTCAAAAATTCTAAACCAGTTTTCATTCACATTTTAGGTAAATTAGTGTAGTTGCATTTCTTCATAATTTCATAATTGCATTTAGCATATTCATTCTCAAAAACCAAATCATTTTCTTTTTCTTCTTCGAGTCAGAGTTAGGGTTCCTCCGTCTTTTCCCGTCGTTACAACTCCGTTGTCCTTTTTCCCTGTGGATACGATCCCGACTTATCGGGTTTATTACTAACGCGACAGGCTTGCACTTGAGCCTAGAGTGAACGCACATTAGAGACACATTCTGAGTCGCGTCAAGTTTTTGGCGTCGTTGCCGGGGAAATAGGTAGACTTAGGATTAGATCGAGTCAATCCAAAGCTTTGACCAAAAATCTCCAAAAATCCAAAAACATAAAAAAAAATTAAAAAAAAACACAAAAAGATCCATCATCATCTCTCCTAAGCTTTAATGAAAAACTATGAAACCACTCCCACACCCCATAATACTCCAACCAACATTCACGAAAATCCAATTGTCGAGTATAATCTGATAGTCCCCACACTCCAAACGGCCCACAGTTCTGGATCCCACCTCCCACACCGTCGCACACAATCTCCAATAACAGTTCGTTTTCCTTCGTAGGACACACTTCGAGCACACCTAGTGAGAGCACCGAGTCAATAAGTGAGGAAGAGATGTCGCAACAAGGCAGTGCACCCGCCGATGAGGAAGAGCCCCCATACCGCCCGATGAGAGAATTCTTATATCTCGAGCACACTGTCACTACGGGATGCATTATACTCCCGTATAATGCCGGGAAATTCCGTTTCAAAAATGGGATGATCCAGATGTTACCGCATTACCATGGTATGGATTCTGAAAAGCCATACCTCCATATTAGGGAATTTGAGGACGTGTGTGATACTCTCAATGATCAAACCTGCACACAAGAGGTAATCTGCCTCAAACTCTTCCCTTTATCGCTCAAAGATAAAGCCAAGACCTGGCTATGGTCTTTACCCCCAAGCTCGATTCCATCTTGGAACGAATTGCAATCGAGATTTCTCAAGAAATTCTTCCCACCACATCGAACAATCTCCATAAAGGCTCAAATTCAAGCGTTCACACAAGCTGAAAATGAGCCATTCCATCGATGTTATGAACGTTTCAACGAGTTAGTTACTTCATGCCCCCATCATGGATTTGATTAAGCGCAAATCATCTCTTTTATCTATAATGGGTTGAGTCTTAACTCCAAACAACTTGTCGAAACCATGGGAAGTGGTCCGTTTGTCGATTTAGATGCCCACGATGCTAGCTTCACCTGAGGTATGTCGCCGAGACTACCCAATCCTGGGATACATCTGATCCTAACGTTCAAAATCGGAATCGTCAAGTGACCACCATTCCGTCGGCGTCCGGTCTATTCCACGTAGACAAGAACTCTATGACGGATAGTCGATTGGAGACTCTTGAGAAAGGATTTCGATACCTATGCGAGATATATGGAAAAGGACCAGATGGATCCGTACCAAACCCCGTCAAAAAGGTGTGTGCTATTTGTGAGGTGGGCCATTCAACTGAGGAATGCCCGACGATACCCGCCTACAAAGTTATGCTTCAGGAGCAAGTTAGTGGTATAGGAGGATTTAAGGGAAATTTCGGTGCCCCGCACGGAAATTCATATAAACCTTCATGGAAAAACCATCCCGGTTTTAGCTATGGGCAATAACATGCTGCAATGAACCCTCCTTCACATGTTGCCCCTCCTCCACCACAACACTTTCAACAATCTCCACACATGCAAGGACATGTGCAAGCACCACCACCTCAAGGAGCGTATATTTCGCCACTGCGGAGAACTCTCAAGGATACCATGAATCAATTCATCGCAATCCAGACCGCAACCAATGCCAAATATGATCGTCTGATTGGTGCCATAAATGTAAGTCTGTCAAAGATACAATCCTCGCTGAGTGTCCAAGAGAAGGGAAAGTTTTCTGCCCAAGGACAAAGACCTCCCCAAGGTCAACCTAGTGTTAGCTCCACATCTACTGAACAACAGGAGAAATGTCAAGCTGTGACCACTCTTCGTAGTGGGAGAGTCGTTGATCTATCACCTCCCTCACACGACACGACGAAAGACAAGGAGATTTCGCCCAGCACAAAAGAGGCCGAAGATGTCCCCTTTAATGAGAGTGACAAAGAAGAAGCTAGTGAGCCAGAGGTGGTAGTGAAACCACCCTCCGCGGCACCGTTTCCTCAAAGGTTAATTCCCTCCCAAAAAGGGAACCCACGTGAAGATGTGTTAGAAGTGCTTAAGCAAGTAAAGATGAATTTACCTTTCCTCGATGCCATCAAGCAAATTCCAGCTTATGCTAAAGTCATCAAAGACCTGTTGACGGTTAAGAGAAAGATGAAGGTGAAGAAGAACGTCTTTCTAGCACAAAACGTGAGCTCCATTCTACTAAATGAACTCCTGCCTAAATTCAAAGATCCCGGTGCACCCACCATATCCTGCATCATTGGAGAGAATAAAATCGAAAAAGCCTTACTTGACTTGGGAGCAAGCGTAAATATCCTCCCTTACTCCACTATAGGCAACTTGATTTGGGCGACCTCAAGCCCACAAAAGTCACTCTCCAATTAGCGGATCGAACAGTGAAGATCCCACGAGGCATAGTCGAGGACGTAATCGTCCAAGTTGACACTTTCTACTTCCCGATAGACTTTGTCATTTGGGACACGGAGCCCTCCTTCAACTCGAGCAATCATGTTCCCATCATCCTTGGGCGTCCATTCTTAGCTACGGCTAATGCAATCATCAATACTCAGAATGGGCGAATGCAACTCACCTTTGGGAACATGACCTTGGAGACCAACATCTTCCCCATAGCCCAACATACGGGGGAGGAAGATGATTTTCACGCGGTGAGTCTCATAGATGAGATAGTAGAGGGGTATTCTGAGGAAAATTACTGTAGCGATGCTTTAGAGACCTGTTTAGCGGCGAGATATGAGAGTGCGGGGACGTACACCGACTTCGAGAGGGAGGTTGGGGAGTTGAGTGAGTTACTCAATGAGAGTGCGTCGGACGAGGACGTGAGAGATGTTAATTAGGTTTCTAGATTCGAGGAGTTACCTCCGAGGGATACATGCATGGTTCCCTCCAGTGACAAATTTCCAACCCTCGAATTAAAGAAACTCCCCTCCCATATTAAATATGCATACCTAGGAGAGGATGAGACATTTCCTGTTGTTGTCTCCTCTAGCCTAGACGAAGGGCAGGAGGGTAAATTGTTGAAAATTCTGAGGAAGCACCAAAGTGCTTTTGGTTGGTGCATCGCTAATTTAAAGGGGATAAGTCCATTGATTTGCACTCACAAAATCCATCTCGAAGAGGATGTCAAGCCCTCTAGAGAAATGCAAAGAAGACTAAATCCCAATATGAAAGAAGTTGTGAGAACTGAGATTATCAAATTATTGGATGCCGGGATTATCTACCCAATCTCGGATAGCAAGTGGGTGAGCCCCATTCAATTCATCCCGAAGAAGTCGGGTATGACTGTGATTGATAATGCCAAGGGAGAGCCAGTTACCCAACGTACCACCACCGGGTGGCGCATTTGCATTGATTATCGGAAACTCAATGCGGGAACTAGGAAAGACCATTTTCCCTTGCCATTTATCGATCAAATGCTTGAGAGAGTAGCGGGCCACCCTTACTATTGTTTCCTTGATGGTTATTCCGTATATAACCAAATTGAGGTAGATGTACTTGACCATGAGAAGACTACCTTCACTTGCCCTTTTGGTACGTTTGCCTACAAACGTATGCCATTTGGCTTGTGTAATGCATCTGCGACCTTTCAAAGGTGCATGTTGAGCTTATTTAGCGACATGGTCGAGAGAGGTCTCGAAGTGTTCATGGATGATTTCAGCGTTTTTGGCACCTCTTTCGATCATTGTTTGGAAAAGCTGGAAAAAGTACTCACCCGGTGTGTGGAAAAGAACTTAGTGCTGAATTGGGAGAAATTCCATTTCATGGTCACCGAGGGAATAGTTCTTGGCCATATAGTATCATCCAAAGGAATAGAAGTTGATAGGGCAAAGATAGACGTCATAGATGATCTTCCCCCATCAAAATCGCTGAAGGACGTGCGCTCATTCTTGGGCCACGCGGGGTTTTATCGAAGTTTCATTAAGGACTTTAGCGCCATCGCTAGGCCCTTAAGCAACCTACTCATGAAGGACACCCCATTCGAGTGGACGGAAGCATGTCAAAGCTCTTTTGAAAAATTGAAAAACATGCTTGTGTTCGCTTCCATCATGCAAGTTCCAGATTGGTCCATGCCATTCGAACTTATGTTTGATGCTAGCGATTATGCAATCGGGGCTGTTTTGGGCCAACGAAAAGATAAGCAAGCTCATGTCATCTACTACGCTAGCCGGACCCTTATCGGACCTCAACTCAACTACTCTACCACGGAGAAGGAGTTGCTAGCGGTAGTCTTTGCCCTTGATAAATTCCGGTCATATCTCATTGGTTCTCCCATCACGTGTTTCACCGATCACGCGGCTTTGAAATACCTACTTGCAAAGAAAGATGCCAAGCCACGCCTCATAAGGTGGATCCTACTCCTACAAGAGTTCAATCTCTCCATCAAAGATAAGAAAGGAGTAGAAAACGTCATTGCCGACCATTTATCTCGGCTTTCGTCCGACGTACCTAGTGATCCCGCACCCATAGACGAATACTTCCCGATGAGCTACTTTTTGCTACCTCTTCATATCCCTGGTTTGCAGATATAGTGAACTATCTTATCAGGGAGCCGTCCCTCCCGATTGGACACCGCAAGATAAGAAGAGGTTTATTACTTGGTCGTGTATGTTCTTCTATGACTATCCATTCCTTTTTAAATATTGCGCTGACCCAAATCATCCGACGATGTGTACCGAATGACGAAATCCCGAAAGTCATCCAGTTTTGTCATTCAGAAGCTTGTGGAGGCCACTTTTTGACGAAAAAGACGACCGCAAAAATTCTGCAATGCGGCCTCTATTGGCCCATACTCTTCCGAGATGTAAACGATGCTTGCAAATCCTGCAATAGATGCCAACATATGGGGGTCATTACCCGACAAGACATAATGCCTCTTACCCCTATAATCATTATTGAGATCTTTGACTGTTGGGGTATTGACTTCATGGGCCCTTTTCCCCTGTCCTTTGGTTTTCTATACATCCTTGTCGCGGTAGACTACGTTTCTAAATGGGTGGAAGCCATAGCTACCAAGACAAATGACAACAAGGTGGTGATAAAATTCATGCAAGAACACACACTTTCCCGGTTCGGTGCACCGAAAGCGATAATTAGTGATAATGGCACGCACTTTTGCAATAGGCCATTCGCGAAGCTCATGAGAAAGTATGGTGTCGTTCACAAGGTTGGAACGACTTATCACCCACAAACGAATGGGCAGGCCGAACTAGAAAATCAGGAAATCAAGAACATTCTTGAAAAGACCGTCAATCCTACCCGAAAATATTGGTCCCTTAGATTGAACGATTCGTTATGGGCCTATCGTACCGCATACAAGAATCAACTCGGCATGTCCCCTTTCCGCTTTGTGTGTGGCAAACCTTGCCATCTTCCCATTGAGCTTGAACATATGGCGTATTGGGTAATTAATCAATTGAATTATGCCATGGACAAGGCCGGTGAAGCCCGCAAGCTTCAATTGAACGAGTTAGAAGAACTACGCAATGATGCATATGAGAATGCCAAAATTTCAAAAGAAAGGATGAAACTCGCTCATGATAGCATCATTCGACGAAAAGAGTTTCTTCCCGGGCAAAAAGTTCTTCTCTACAACTCTCGACTTCACCTCTTTCCAGGCAAGTTGCGATCACGATGGTCTGGCCCATTCGTCATGAAGAATGTTTTCCCCCATGGAGCTGTTGAACTAGACGATTTAAAAGGGGGAAATACGTTTAAAGTGAATGGACAACGCCTTAAGCCATATCTAGAGGCGTGTACGGAAGAAGTCGACACCGTCTCGTTGTCGGACCCCAAATACACGGTAGATTGAGCTGAAAAAGTGAGGTCATCGCACCACCGACGCGTATGGGGTGAGAGTCGTGTGTGTTTTGAGAGTCGTTAGGACTAGGTTTCGTTCGGGAGAAGAATTCGTGTGTTTTGGGAATTTTGAGTCAAAGGGTGTTGACCAGCGAAGTCGAGAGGGTTTTAGTCCAGATTGATAGAGAGTATGTTGTGAAAGTGAGAATTTTTGGAGAAGAGAGATCGAAACCAAGTTCGGAGAATTCCAGCCCAAAAGACCTGGGGCCGGACCGGTCCGCCCCCGGTCCGGTTCCTTTAATTTTAAAAAGAACCGGTCCGCCTGGCGAAGGTTTGAAAAGTCAAAGGCCCGGACCGATCCTTCCCTACCCCGGACCGGTGCGCCTTCTGCAGTTTTGAATTCTCCCCTTCCCAAGATTCACCCCCCTTTCCCCCCAATCCCATTCATTCCCTCCAATCCGTTTTTCCCCCTTCCAACTAGCCCTCCCAAATCCACCCCCTTTTCCCTCCAAACCATTTCCCTCCAATTCCAACCTCTCCCCTCACCCCTTCCACTATAAATACAACCCCACCCCTCCCTTTCTCCTCACACCTTCAACCCAAATCCTCTCTTCTCCCTCTCTAGCTTTCCTAGAAAAAATCCCTTCTGTTTCAATGGCTCCCCGCGTTGCCCCCACCAAATATGATTCCACCGAGATCCAACCCTCCGATCATGGCGAATTTCGCTCCCGCCAAGAGGAGCGATGGTGCAATCAATTTTTCAGTTTGGGCCGCAAACTCCATATGGAGCGCGTTGTCCAATGGGAAGGGCTGCCCAACTCTGTCACCGCCCTCTTCATGGCTCGGGGCTGGTGCCGATTCCTCAACCAACCCTACGAAGCGGTGTGGGCAACCGAAGTCCGCTCATTTTATGGCACCCTAGTCTGGACGGGCCAATTTGAGGTCGAAGTTACGTGGATGGGATTCCCATCCCATTTTCCTTGGCCCGTCTCACGGCCAAGTTAGCCGAGTATGACGTCCCGGACGTTCAAGAATTCACATATCCCCGTAACGTCTCCCCGGTTGACAAGGACATTATCATGGTCCGCATTGCACCGAACGTGGCTTGGACGGGGCAAACCGTCGCTGTTGGACGCCTCAACGAGAAGGCGCGCCTCACGTTTCAGATTGTGTGCGCCAACATTTTACAAACATCCAACGACTCCGCCATGCAGCCCCGGCAAGCCACCTTGACGTATCACCTCTTCGACCCCCAAACTTCCATCCATTTGGGTCGAACCTTATACGCGGATATCATTAACACGTCCTTGGATGAGAAGGGCACCACCCCACTTCCCTATGCCCGTTTGATAACTTCCATCCTTAAAGACGCTGGTATAGCGGCACCGATCGACCATACACGCATCCCCGGTCCTTTCAGATAAGGGACCCGCACCAAAAGCGCCAAACAGCTAGCTGTCCTCCGGGCTAGGCGGGGAGTTAATAGTGACGAAGAGGCTGCCTCGAGCGAGAGCGAGGAAGAAGCAGGGGCAGCCGGTGAGGACGTCGAGATGGGGTATATCGGTCCGGACGAGGAATCAGCTGATGAGGAGGACGACCCAGATTTCGAGTGGGCGGGAACCGACCTATCCACCCGCATGTCGACACTTGAAACGAACTTCAAAACCTTTCAGACCAACTACGAGCGCGACATGAGCATCGTTCTTCGCTTCCAAGCGGACATCTATCGCCGCATAGGGGATCCTAATGAGCCACTGCCTTCTTACTACCATAACCCCTATGACCACAACGCACCCGGTTCCTCCCATCCCCCACCCCGGTGAAGCTTTATATGGTGTTGGCAGTTTTTTACTTTTTTTTTCCTGTTCACAGTTGTATGTTTTTTCCCTGCACATGTAACACAGTCCTGTTGTAATAAAAACTACATTTTGGCCATTTGTTTGTTTTATTTATCGCACTTATTATTTTTCCTTATTTAGATTTTAGTCCTTTTTGCTTGAGGACAATGAAAAAGTCTAAGTTAGGGGGGGGGGGGGGGTCACAAGTGCGTATGTCTAAAACTTCACAAATTTTCAAAATGCCCAGATATTTCCAAAAAAATAAAATAAATAAATAAAAAAATAAAAAATCATAAAATTTTAAAAAATCCAAAAATATTTTTGTTCAAAATAAATAAAAATTGGAATTCAAATTTTGCGAAAATATCATTAAAAGTCGGTTTAAAGTCTCAAGTTGTAATAATCCAACATATACAAAGCCGAAATTGACCAAAGATGGAAATTGAGCGAAAATTGACGACTTAACGAATAAGTGTGGAGATTAACAAACCCGGTGAGATTCGAGCCTATCACTTTTTGCGAGTTTTTAAATCAATCCGAGTTAATTGTTAACTCAAAGTTCTTTTCAGCGCCTAAAAAGTTGTCAAGGATCTCAATCCTTTCATTTTGATCGGTTTTGAAAAATGTGTGTAATATTGCTTTAAAAAAAACGTGCCAAATTGATCTCTAAACTTAAATTCATCTCGAAGCGCATATGGTAACGCAATTGGCATTTGGGGCAATGAAGTAGGCCCTCGTTTGTCACCCAAAAATATTGGCCAGAAAAAGTAGCGAAAAATTACCCCTTTTGTAACCCAATTTGAGCCAAACAAATTGTCCCTTTCGTTTGATAACCCAAAAAACCCAAATAGCCGAAATTGTGAAAAATGAGAAAATTCAGAATTAAGTCCGAAAAGTGCATAAAAAGAGGCAAGGAAAAAAATGGATATGCTCAACAAAAATAGCAAGAAAAGAAGTGAAAAATAGAAAAATAGAGAAAAAGAAGAAAAAATGAGCAAAATCCCGAAAAAAAAGCACAAATGGACATCATAAATGACTTTTCCAATTCCAATCCTTCCTACCGTTTTCATTTTACCCCAAACACCTTAAAACCCGAAAAAAGTCCTAACCGAGTCTAAATTGCATAATTGGTTACCGCGTGGAGAGCTAATACACCAAAAGATAATATAAGAGATTGAATGCGTGAAAAAGAGGCAATGTTTCCATTTTTTTAAAACCGTAATCCATTGATGAGATCCTATCATTCTGAAATTTCCGTCATTCTACTTGTATGCGTGACTTTGCATCCATTACATATATCACGCATACCGAGAGAATAGCCATAATTCAAGAGATTCGTTTGTGAGAACATTCCGTGAGAAATTGAAATCAAAACGAATTTTTGGATAAGTAACGTAATGATCAATCGGTGGAAATTCACGGTTATATTTCCGGCTTCGCACACACACACACTACGGTTTGAGACTTATACATATGGCTTGATAATGACTATTTTCTGGAAAAGTTTGAATTGCACAATTTTTGCATATTTTAAATTTTCTTTGAGTCAATAACGAATTTTGTGGGTATATTCACTGCAAACCCTCACGAGACACAACTCGTCCTACTAGGGTAACCTAGAGGTTTAAAGGCTTGTTTCATACGCTAAATGCAATCGCGTGTCCGCGAAAAAGGTATTCTATCCCAATAAAATGTTTTCAAGAATTGAGCCTGGCTAGGATTCTTTTACATTGCCCGGGACGCGCAAAGTTCTAAGTTAGGGGGGTTTGATTAGGCATAAATTCTTCCTAATTTATCCCTTGATTTAGTCACTTTTAGCACCTCAAACAACGTAATTAAGTTGATTTTATCTCATAATCTTGCTATTGACTGATTCTAATGAGTACACCGAGTTTTTGGTATTTCGTAGTGATTTTACAGGTATTTGATGACAAGAAATGGAAGAAGGAAACCGGAAGAATTAAGGAAGAAAGAAGGAAAGTCAAAAGGGCAAAAGTGTAATCTCCACCCGAAATTTGGATGAGGTACCTAAGAGAAGATGAATATATCTCATTCACAAGCACATAGGAAGAAATGGCACCTCAATCGGAGTCCCGGAACAAAAGATGTGAGCAGTCAAAGTTGAGCTAAAAAGTCAAATAGCCGGATCGGTCCACCCCTATCTCAGACCGGTCCTCTTTGCCAAAATCAAGAAGACCCCGGACCACAAGCAAACCGAAGAAGTCCAAAATAAAAGAACCGATCCTCCCTCAGATCGGTCCACCCCAAAATAAAAGAACCGATCCGCCTTGAAAGCAGACCGGTCCGCCTAAGGCCCAGACCGGTCCGACCTTCGAGATTTGCAAATCTTGTTTGTTTCAAAGAAGTGTCCTAGTGAAGCTGCAATTCCTAACTTCATGGAGTGTATAAAAACCCGATTTATTATTGTTATTTTGACGAATTATTAGATAGGAAAATAGTTAGTTTTTCTTTTCCAGCAAAAAAAAAACCCTAGTTAAGATAAAAATTTCCAGTTTTAATTCAAAGATTGAAGATTGATTAAGAGATTAGTGGATTACCAATTTCATTCATTGTTGCAATTACTTCTTGGGTAATTTTAGTGAGTATTTCTTATTTCCAATTCCTTTCTACATCTAATTACCATTTTCCTTAGATTAATCATGAACTCTTGCACATTAAACACTGTTTTCATCACTTTCATCATGTTAGGCTAGATTTTCTAAGGCCAGGATACATGAACCCAGCCTGATGTGTTAATTGCATGTGTATAACATTAATCCTCTGAATTTAGTGATTGATTACGACCGTATTGCGTAGGAACACAACAATTGTAGATCTTTATATCTCGTTTGCCTCTGGGTAACCGGGATGATTTAGAATGCAATTTGAGTGTCACTATCGTGATACCGATTTACTCGTCCTCTGATTAAGTATGATGCGGTCTTGAACCTCGTATACGTAATGCTTGGGAGTACTAAATTCCGGGTCAATTTAATCAGATAAATTCATGATTACTATTATAGCTGCGATTCACTAGGGTTGGGGGATTGTATTCCCGTCCTATTTTTCTTATCAGTTAGTCAAAAATTCTAAACCAGTTTTCATTCACATTTTAGGTAAATTAGTGTAGTTGCATTTCTTCATAATTTCATAATTGCATTTAGCATATTCATTCTCAAAAACCAAATCATTTTTTTTTCTTCTTCGAGTCAGAGTTAGGGTTCCTCCGTCTTTTCCAGTCGTTACAACTCCGTTGTCCTTTTTCCCTGTGGATACGATCCCGACTTACCGAGTTTATTACTAACGCGACAGTCTTGCACTTGAGCCTAGAGTGAGCGCACATTAGAGACACATTCTGAGTCGCGTCACTCCCTTTATGTCAAACCTTGAATTCAAGTATCCTATAATGGGCCTTTCATAAGGATGTTTCATCCTAACAGCTTAAGAAATGGAGTTGGGCTTCATGTTTTGACCCTAGGGGAAGGTACCATTTCTCTCTCTTTGTCTTCTAAATTTAACGCCTTAATAACAAGGTGGAATACGAGTTCATGGTAGAATGTTTTGGCTTAGCCATATATATGAATACACAATTAGTGGTGGTAGCAAGTGACTCCCCACAGGTGCTCAACTAGATCATTAAGTTCAATGGGGTCATGGGAGATCACATAGCCATCTACCTTGGTTCGGTCAAGGGTCTTATTATTTAAATTCCAAGATTATCATCAAATAATCCCCTAGGTAAGAGAACTAAATTTCTAACTGCCTAGAAAGAGTGGCATCATCAAATGAGTCTGATTTGGCGATTCTCAGTGTGAGTTTGGACCAACCTAGGCATCACCGAATTTCAAAAAAGAACATTAATAGCATACTTAACCCAAAATTGGATTATTACCATTAAAAAATATATCAAAAGTGATCAAATGCCTAGGTACAAGCTCTAATCCAAATGTATGAAATTTCTAGTGTCATGCTACTACATCAACCAAGGGGTCCTATTCAAGTACGACTTCGAATCTTATACACAAAGATCCTTAGACCTTAGGACGCACAATATGTCCTCAAATAAATTCATAAATGTGAGTGTGGTGATCAATTTAGTCCCAAGAATTTAATTTACAATGTCCTAAGGCAAGGGTAGTTTTAACCAACCCTAGTGAAAGAAGCTAAGGATCAGGCTAAATGTTTAAAAAGTGTCAAAGGTTTACCAATAATCCAAATAAACCAAAAAAAAATATAGATCCCATATTAATATCATGGCCTTGCGGGAATGACTTTAAAATGTTTCTTATTCAATGATCTTAAATTCATCATGTTTCAGAAAAAACAAACACAAACTAGACATGTTCAACTAGACCCAGGGTTTTATCACCATACCTTTTCGGATCCTATAGATGATCCAACAAACATGATAAGGGTTGATGTAGATTATGTAAAATCACTTTAAATACTTCTATATATGAGTAAAAATCCTTTCATCTTTCATCATATGATCCACCCAAAGAAATTTATGTGTGTGGGCACTCTTTGAGATGAAAAATATAGTGAAAATGGAGAAAACATATTTTCTCTCACACAAAAACGTGCATAGTATTTTCTATAACCCTCTATAATCCTTGAAGGATCCCATGAAGATTAAATCCCTTCCCTAGACCCAATATATAAGTACGTGAAGTGGGCATGGAACAATTAGGTTTTCTAAAGAATTCCTGGCTTGCTACTTGGAATATGCACTATACTAGGGAGCCAAGGAAAATAATTAAAGTGGATTCCAAACAAAAATATGGAAATACCAAATTATCCTTTGTCATTTTTTTATTTTATTTTTAGTTGTAATAATTCCACAAAATCATCACATATGTATTCCAATTTAATTATCTAAAAACCACTCGAATAAAGAGGCATTGTTTGCAAAGTTAGATATCATATAATATGACTTCCCGAGTTAAGTATTCAATAATTCCTAGGAGAAATTAAATTTGTGAATCGTGTTTAACAACATATTATATTCCTTGATTCTCAAACTTAACTTATTTGATACTCGACCATATTATAAAGTAATTCCATGAATCAAATTTACTGGTAGAATAAAAACTTACAAGAGTATCAAGGGGATATCACAATCCAGACACACTATCATAGACACAGATTCCTTTGGGGCCTGATCCCGGATATTCACAATTACTTCCCATCTCTTAGTTTATAGACACAATATATTGAATTCCACGCATTGGAAAATAAAATAAATTACTATTTGAATACTCCAATTCTCACATCTCTCAAAGTTTAGAATTTATGCACTTATTGAAAGTTGTGAGATTGTATAAGTCTTATCTAATCAACACCAAAATAAAAATCTCGACCTTGTGATACGACGCAAATATTGCGTATTTCACCCGTTAACTTACGCGTTATTAGCTCCCTCGGGTATCTTAATCCCTATATCTATGCTCGTTAACCAAACAACCTCGGATTTCTATGTTAACATGTTTTGCAGGGGTTAATTGAGCTTTTGTAGGTATTTGGATGCTTAGTATGAAGTTCGGATGCATTCCGGTGAAGTTCCGTACACAATCGCACGCGCAAGGGCATTTTAGTCTTTTCACAGCTTGGGTACCTGGCCTGACATCTCACGGAAGTTTTATCTCTCCTCGCTAGCTTCGCGTGGCCGCGAATGGTGCGCGATTCCAATTCATAACGAAGAAGTTACGGCGATTTCGGCGGAGGAAAAACAAGGAAAGCAAAAGAGGATAAGGGAGAAGAAGAAAAGAGGAATGCAGTGAGCTGCTGCAATCTACCCTGCTTGATCGATCGATCGACGCTTCTGGTCGATCGATCGACCATTCTGATTTGTCGAATTTTTGCCTAGGTCGATCGATCGACCAAAGGGGTCGATCGATCGATGCTCTGTTTTCTGCAGATATTTTGCCTTCTTTTCTTTCTTCTTTATTTTTATTCCAACTTACTATATAAGCCAATTTTGTTGTAATAAAACCATATATCAGTTTAGGAACGATTTTAGGTTAGAATAGTTAGGGTTTTGGTTTGGAGAGCTCATTTTCTCTTCCTCTTGGATTGACAACCCATGTGGTTTTGTAAGATTGAACTATTCTCTTCCATTTCCATTAATATAGTTTGTTCTTCATCATTTCTTGCTTTGTAGTTAATTTACATGCTTTCATAATTAGGTTTACATGCATTAATTATTGCTTTCCTAGTTTAATTAGTTTAATTTAGTTTATTTTCATGATTTGTCCGTAGATAAATAGGTTCGGGATTACGTTTCCGCCATTTACGGGTTTGAGCTCCGAAAACTAGGTTTCTTGTAAAATTGCATTTAATTGAAACCTCGCGTATTAAAGTCGGATTATTATGCGTTTAACTTTCTTTGTCATGCAACGTTAGTGTTTATAGCGATTATCCGAATTTAATCCGCGTGTGACCATTTTCCGTTAAATGTTTAATCTCGCAACTTTGGCTTAAATTCCTTATTGCGTGATGTTTATGCTTAATTGAAAATGATCGATTAAATGTTTTCGAACCGGAATTCTAATTAGTAGTTGTTTAGCCCGTGAATGCGTGTATGCGATCCCGATACTCGCTTTCCTTTTGTTTAGCGTTAACTTCTCTTTTTGTTTATTCACGATAACCAACCATCACCTTTTCATTTATTTCTTTTACACCATTTTTATTCTTGAAGTTTTAAAACAATTAAAGTCTAAAATTTAATCACTCCCTGTGGATTTCTTACGATACCCGACTTACCGCTGTGCTTTCTTGTCAAGTGTGGTTGCAGCTTAGGTTCTTTTGTATCGTGGCGGCGAAACACACAACGATTGTGTCCTCACACTAACACACTTTTACCGCACGATCAAAATGGCGCCGTTGCCGGGGATGATACCCACAAACATCACATGGTTTCCTCAAAATATGCCCAACCTCGGGTATCTTAATCCCTATATTTATGATCGTTAACCAAATAACCTAGGATTTCTATGTTAACATGTTTTGCAGGGGTTAATTGAGCTTTTGTAGGTATTTGGATGCTTAGTATGAAGTTCGGATGCATTCCGGTGAAGTTCCGTACACAATCGCACGCGCAAGGGCATTTTAGTCTTTTCACAGCTTGGGTACCTGGCCCGACATCTCCCAGAAGTTGTAGCCCTCCTCGCTAGCTTCGCGTGGCCGCGAACGGTGCGCGATTCCAATTCATAACTAAGAAGTTACGGCGATTTCGGCGGAGGAAAAACAAGGAAAGCAAAAGAGGAGAAGGGAGAAGAAGAAAAGAGGAATGCAGTGAGCTGCTGCAATCTACCCTGCTTGATCGATCGATCGACGCTTCTGGTCGATCGATCGACCATTCTGATTTGCCGAATTTTTGCATGGTGAGACTTGTGAGATTTATTTGTATGGTGAGACTTGTGAAATTTATACCGATCATAAGAGTTTGAAGTATATATTTACTCAGAAAGAGTTAAATATGAGACAAAGGAGGTGGTTAGAATTGATGAAGGATTATGATGTAAATATTCACTATCACCCGGGGAAAGCTAATGTAGTAGCCGATGCTTTAAGTAGGAAGTCTACACCAAATTTAGCATGTCTTATTACAAGGCAGGAGGGACTGTTAAGGGATTTGAGAAGTATGGAAATAGATGTACATATCTATAGCAAAGGAGGAATAATTGCAAACTTACAAGTACAACCCATGTTAATGGAGAGGATCAAAATTGCACAATTAAATGACCCACAACTGAAGAAGATTAGAGAAGAAGTCATCGAGGGTAAGAGAACTGAATTTGCGATGCGAGATGATATATTGAGGTTTGGAAATAGAGTGTGTGTTCCATGTGATGCCCAACTAAAGAGGCAAATTTTGGAGGAAAGTCATTACTCAAGATTCACATTTCATCCCGGATGTACAAAAATGTATAGGGATCTTCGAGAAGTATTTTGGTGGAAAAACATGAAAAGGGAGATAGCGAAATTTGTATCTCAGTGTTTGGTTTGTCAGCAAGTAAAAGCTAAGCATCAGAGACCATCAGGATTGCTACAACCACTGCCTATCCCTGAGTGGAAATGAGAACATATCACTATGGATTTTGTGACAGGTTTACCAAAGTGTTCAAATGGTAATGACTCTATTTGGGTAATTATTGACAGGTTAACTAAATCTGCTCATTTTCTTGCCATTAAGATTACCCATTCTTTAAAGTAGTTAGCTAAGTTGTATGTGCGGGAAATTATTAGGCTTCATGGAACCCCAATTTCAATTGTTTCTGACCGTGACCCCAGATTTGTGTCTCGCTTTTGGAAAAGCCTACAAGAATCCATGGGGACAAAATTGAATTTTAGCACTGTTTTTCATCCTCAAACAGATGGACAATCTGAGAGAACCATTCAAACCTTAGAGGATATGCTTAGGGCATGTGTACTTGATCTGAAAGGGAATTGGGATGATCATTTACCGTTAGTGGAATTCGCATATAATAATAGCTATCAAGCAAGTATTCAAATGGCTCCGTATGAGGCACTCTATGGTAGAAGGTGTCGTTCCCCTACATGTTGGGTAGAAGTTGGGGAAAGAAAATTATTGGGACCAGAATTGATTCAGATCACAACAGAGAAGGTGAAATTAATACAAGACCGACTTCGAACTGCTCAAAGCCGTCAAAAGGGTTATGTTGACAATCGACACCGACAGTTAGAATTCCAAAGAGGAGATTATGTGTTCTGTGAGTATTACCTGCAAAGGGAGTAATACGATTTGGGAAGAAAGGGAAATTGAGCCCAAGATACATAGGACCTTTTGAAATCCTTGAAAGGATAGGAGCTGTTGCGTATAAAATAGCCTTACCACCGAAACTCTCTAGTGTACATAATGTGTTTCATGTATCAATGATAAAGAAATATGTCCCAGATCCAAAACATATCTTAAGTCATGAGCCTCTTCAAGTTAGAGAAGATTTGTCGTACATTGAGCATCCAGTGGAAATTTTGGATCATAAAGATCAAATATTACGAACCAAGGTTATTCCACTAGTTAAAGTATTATGGCGGAATCATTCTGTTGAAGAAGCAATGTGGGAGCGGGAAGATGAGATAAAGGAGCGATATCCATACCTTTTTGAAAATTAATGTAAGTAAAGTTTGGGGACCAAACTTTTTATAAGGAGGGTAGGATGTAATGACCCCACTTTTATATATAGTTTGTTTTTACACTCTTATGTTACTTATTATCTTATACATGTTGTATTATTAGATATGTGGTATTATTGGCTATCAATATAACAAACCCCCATTTTTTTATTTACGGAGAATCAACTGTAAATTGGATCAAATCGAAGTCTTATGACATATCTTAAGGCAAATAATAAGTTTTGGGGTAGAAAATATAATTTTATGAAACTTTAAGGACTAAATAAAAATATAAAATGGGCCATTTTGTAAATAAAATATTTTCAAGGACCTCTAAGAAATATTCAAAATATATAGTGTGAAATTACCAAAATACCCTTCATGTGTGAAATGACCCTTATACCCTTAATACCTATCCTCGACACCTCGTGCTCGGTTTTTGAACATATCCACTGCACACGTGTCACCTTTATAGGAAAGGATAAAACTCATGTAAATCCTCTAGAAAAAGGAAAAAACACGTGTCGCCGTTTGGTAAACCAAGACTGCAAGGCTGATCCGTTGCACGACACGTGAACGACGACTCACCAAAGTGAACCTTATCATCCAGACACGTGTCAACACCGTAATACTTTTGAAAACCTATAAATAGGGCCTTAGGGTTCATTTGAAACTCACACCAATTCCTTGAGAATTATAGTAAGAAAGAGTGATAGAAAGCTTGGGAAATATCTTAAGAAGGAGTTCTATAATTTCGAAGAAAGAATTCATTTCGTAGGTATGATTTTATTTAAATGTTATAATGTATTTTTATAGTTTTAATTTAATGTTTTATAGATTTACTTAGTAGTTATGCTGGTAAAATACACTAAGGACTTCACTAATCAAAACAAAAAGTTTAGAAGAAATCCAAGTTTATTTTATTTTCAGGTAAACTTGTTTGAAATTGTATATACGCTTTTAAAAAATGATTTTTTAAAAGTAATTGCTCGTTATTATGGAATCTCATTTAAGTAATTCCAAAGTCAGGCCCGATGAAATTCTGTCTAGACGAGATGGTATTTAAGTGGTGCCCCTGTGACCCTCCATCTCTACTGGGAATGAATCCGGAAATGTTCTATCTAGAGGAGATGGTATTTAAGCGGTGCCCCTGTGACCCTCCATCTCTACTGGGAACCGACTGATTAGGAAGAACTATGAATTGAATCCTTTAAGCGATCAATGAGTTTTAAAAGTTAAGAAAATGGGTATTAGAAATTCTTTGAAACAAGTTATTATTAAAATACAATATGTAGACTGGATCTTGTTTAGAACGTATACTTAAACCTTTATCGTATTTGTTAGATTAACGTGCGATTGAAGACTCATTATCTATAATTTCGACCTCTATTTTAGGTGAGTACTCTATGCAATTTCTTGCGCATTTTGATTATATTATATTATGCAAACTATGTATATTTTGTGAAATGCTTTTATTCTCAAAATGCATCTGATACCGATGATTCCGTCATTTGTTATATGTTTATATCTCTCCATATAAACATCTGATTTGAATTCTAAAAATTATTGATTCGGCCTATGGAAACTCTCTTACTATGTTGGCCTTGACTACCGGGTGGAAATATTTGGGTGGTACCTTCCCAGCTGGTTTATCGCTGGTGTGCCCTAAACAAGGCGTTGTTCCAGAAATCATGATTATCTGTCTGTGATGTTATCAGGTGGAAACATTTGATAAGGCTATCTGTCTAGGTATTAGAGTGTACATGGCCACTAAAACTGAATAATTGACACATGCTTAATTGATTCATCTGCTCTGTTCTGAACTGTTTATTCTGAATATATATATTATCATTTACTTTATATATATTACTTGAAATTACTATCTCTATGTATATACCTTCTGTTCTAAATTAAATAGGTATCTATTTTCTGAAAACCTTAGAATTTTTGGAGATTGAATCTCATTCGGCTTTTAGCTGATGTTTTATAATTAACCATTTTTCAGGAAATAATTAGGCAAGCGGATGGAACATAAGTGGACTATGTTGAAGATTTAGCTTTTAGAGCTCTTTTTGTTACATTAAGTAGAATTTTGTTTTATTAAATGAAAGATGTTTGTCTCTAAAATTTCTGTCAAGTTGTAACTCTTGGATATTTTAATATAAATGAAGTTTCCTTTAGAAGGCTCTGATGATGAAATTCCTTCACTTTCAGTATTTTACGATTCATAACCATGTGATTATACTTCCGCTACATATATTTTAAAAGAAAAATTTTAAGGCCAGAATATTAGATGCCTTGGTGGCATGTCAAGACACTCGTTCCTTACTATTTTCGGGTCGGGGTCGTGACAGAGGTGGTATCAGAGCATAGGTTATGAACCCGTAGACTACTGGACATAGGTTTCGAACGTTATAGATTTTATGTTTCCATCCTTAGGAGATAGTATTAAAATCTAATTTATGTGATAACCCTCCCTTTGTGTTTTATTATTTATAATTGGTCTTTTAGTTTTCAATATTGATGTAGTATAGTAGATCTTACGTTTGGCCATGACTGTAGAAAATGACCAAGAGAAGATCATCAATGGGAACTAGTGATTCGAGTATAGAAGGACTGGAAGGTGCATACAAGGCAATTGAAAGTCTGGCAAAGATTGTGGAGCAGCAGGTGAACAATGGAGTACCAAAGAATCTTGAACTAAGTAGATGTACTATTGAACAGTTCAAGAAGTTGAATCCTCCATCTTTTAAAGGTACTCCTAACCCCACCGAGGAAGAAAGTTGGGTAATGCAGATGGAAAAGATACTCGATGTTCTTAAGTGTACCGACGAACAAAGGGTGTCATTTGCAACATTTATGTTAGAAGGGGAGGCTGAACATTGGTGGAGAATGACTAAGAGAATACACGAGGAAATGCATACTTACATAGGTTGGAATGATTTCTTAGTAATCTTTTATGAGAAATATTTTCCAGAAACGGTGAAAGACGAAATGGCAGCTGACTTCATGAGTCTGGTGCAAGGGAATATGACGGTTAGTCAATATGAGGCAAAGTTTACTGAGTTATCCCATTTTGCACGTCATGTTATAGCAACTGATGTTTTAAGAGCGAAGAAGTTTGAGCGTGGGTTAAGGTTGAATATATACGTAGTCGAATTTCCATCCTGAAATTAACATCATATATTGATGTCGTGACTAGGGCTATAATAGCTGAGAGGGATGGTGAGGAGTACAATCGAATTAGAGATGGCAAGAGGAAGTTTGGGGAACAAAAAGCAAAGAACCTGAATAATAGAAATTTCTTTAGGAGCACATCCAATGTTGGGGGATCTAGTGATAACAAACAATATAATAACCAGACATGTCAGCAATGTGGAAAGATGCATGGAGGACGACCTTGTTATAAGGATTTGGGAGCTTATTTTAGATGTGGACAGAAAGGACATCAGATAAAAGATTGCCCAAACCCAGCAAGGGTTCCGATAAAGCCTTCAAGTGCAAAGACGGATCAAGACAGACATGGTAGAGTTTTCGGACTTTCTGATACCCAAGCTTCTAATGCGGTAGTGTCAGGTACACTTTCTATATGTGCACAGCCTTTTAAAGCTTTGATAGATCCTGGTTCTACCCATTCGTTCATATCTATACATGTATTAAATCACTTTCATCAATTGCCTGAACCCTTGAATCATAACATACACGTTTCTACTCCTTCGGGCGAGTTATTGATGGGTAAATTAGTATACAAGGCTTGCCCCATAGATATTGATAGTCATAAACTATTTGTTGATTTGATAGTTTTAGACATTAAAGATTTTGAAGTCATTCTGGGGATGGATTGGTTAGCATCGCATCATGCTAAGGTAGACTGTTTTGAGAAAAGTGTTACTTTCCAAATTCCTCACCAACCAAAATTTAGTTTTGAAGGAACTGGCATCATATCTCCGATGTGTATTATTTCTGCAATGCAAGCCTATAGTTTTCTTAAGAAAGGATGTCAAGGATTTCTTGCAACTGTTACTAGTTTGGAGATGATGGATCCTAGATTAGAAGATATTCCTATTGCTAAGAAATTTATGGATGTTTTTCCAAATGATTTACCAGGCCTACCTCCTAATAGATAAATAGAATTTACCATTGACCTTATTCCTGGAACTATACCAATCTCAAAACCACCATATCGTATGGCACCTTTAGACTTAAGAGAGTTAAAAGTTCAATTAGAAGACCTTTTAGACAAGGGTTTTATCAGACCAAGTATATCGCCTTGGGGTGCTCCAGTGTTATTTGTGAAAAAGAAGGATGGGACAATGAGACTATGTATAGATTATCGTGAACTAAATAAGGTAACCATTAAGAATAAATACCCCTTACCTCGTATAGATGACTTGTTTGATCAATTAGAAGGTGCACAAGTATTCTCTAAGATTGACCTTAGGTCAGGTTATCATCAATTGAAGATTAAGGATGATGATATTTCAAAATCAGCTTTTCGTACTAGATATGGTCACTATGAATTTCTTGTAATGCCATTTGGACTAACTAATGCACCAGCTGCTTTTATGGATATGATGAATAGAGTCTTTAGGATTTATTTGGATCAATGTGTTGTTGTTTTTATCGATGACATTCTCATTTATTCTAAGAGTATTGAAGAACACGAGAAGCATTTAGAGACAATATTACAAATCCTTAGGAAAGAGAAATTATATGCAAAATTAAAGAAGTGTGAGTTTTGGATGCCTAGTGTTTCTTTTCTAGGACATGTCATATCCAAAGAGGGAGTATCAGTTGACCCTCAAAAGATTGAGGCTATATTAGATTGGCCCAGACCAACTAATGTGAGTGAGATTCGTAGTTTCCTAGGATTAGCAGGTTATTACCGAAGATTTGTTAAAGGATTTTCTAGCATTGCTAAACCTCTATCTAGGTTAACACAAAAGAAGGTAAAATATGAATGGTCTGAGCAAGCCGAGAAAAGTTTTCATGAACTTAAGAATCGATTAGTAACTGCCCCAATTTTGACTATTCCTTCCGGGACAGGGGGATTTGTGATTTATAGTGATGCTTCTAAAAATGGTTTGGGATGTGTGCTAATGCAAAATGGAAAAGTAGTAGCTTACGCCTCGATACAATTAAAAACCCATGAGCAGAATTATCCAACCCATGACCAAGAATTAGCAGGTGTAATTTTTGCTCTTAAGATTTGGAGGCACTATTTGTATGGTGAGACTTGTGAGATTTATACCGATCATAAGAGTTTGAAGTATATATTTACTCAGAAAGAGTTAAATATGAGACAAAGGAGGTGGTTAGAATTGATGAAGGATTATGATGTAAATATTCACTATCACCCGGGGAAAGCTAATGTAGTAGCCGATGCTTTAAGTAAGAAGTCTACACCAAATTTAGCATGTCTTATTACAAGGCAGGAGGGACTGTTAAGGGATTTGAGAAGTATGGAAATAGATGTACATATCTATAGCAAAGGAGGAATAATTGCAAGCTTACAAGTACAACCCATGTTAATGGAGAGGATCAAAATTGCACAATTAAATGACCCACAACTGAAGAAGATTAGAGAAGAAGTCATCGAGGGTAAGAGAACTGAATTTGCGATGCGAGATGATATATTGAGGTTTGGAAATATAGTGTGTGTGCCATGTGATGCCCAACTAAAGAGGAGAATTTTGGAGGAAAGTCATTACTCAAGATTCACATTTCATCCCGGATGTACAAAAATGTATAGGGATCTTCTAGAAGTATTTTGGTGGAATAACATGAAAAGGGAGATAGCGGAATTTGTATCTCAGTGTTTGGTTTGTCAGCAAGTAAAAGCTGAGCATCAGAGACCATCAGAATTGCTACAACCACTGCCTATCCCTGAGTGGAAATGGGAACATATCACTATGGATTTTGTGACAGGTTTACCAAGGAGTTCAAATGGTAATGACTCTATTTGGGTAATTATTGACAGGTTAACTAAATCTGCTCATTTTCTTGCCATTAAGATTACCCATTCTTTAGAGAAGTTAGCTAAGTTGTATGTGCGGGAAATTATTAGGCTTCATGGAACCCCAATTTCAATTGTTTCTGACCGTGACCCCAGATTTGTGTCTCGCTTTTGGAAAAGCCTACAAGAATCCATGGGGACAAAATTGAATTTTATCATTGCTTTTCATCCTCAAACAGATGGACAATATGAGAGAACCATTCAAACCTTAGAGGATATGCTTAGGGCATGTGTACTTGATCTGAAAGGGAATTGGGATGATCATTTACCGTTAGTGGAATTCGCATATAATAATAGCTATCAAGCAAGTATTCAAATGGCTCCGTATGAGGCACTCTATGGTAGAAGGTGTCGTTCCCCTACATGTTGGGTAGAAGTTGGGGAAAGAAAATTATTGGGACCAGAATTGATTCAGATCACAACAGAGAAGGTGAAATTAATACAAGACCGACTTCGAACTGCTCAAAGCCGTCAAAAGGGTTATGTTGACAATCGACGCCGACAGTTAGAATTCCAAAGAGGAGATTATGTGTTCTTGCGAGTATCGCCTGCAAAGGGAGTAATACGATTTGGGAAGAAAGGGAAATTGAGCCCAAGATACATAGGACCTTTTGAAATCCTTGAAAGGATAGGAGCTGTTGCGTATAAAATAGCCTTACCACCGAAACTCTCTAGTGTACATAATGTGTTTCATGTATCAATGATAAAGAAATATGTCCCAGATCCAAAACATATCTTAAGTCATGAGCCTCTTCAAGTTAGAGAAGATTTGTCGTACATTGAGCATCCAGTGGAAATTTTGGATCATAAAGATCAAATATTACGAACCAAGGTTATTCCACTAGTTAAAGTATTATGGCGGAATCATTCTGTTGAAGAAGCAACGTGGGAGCGGGAAGATGAGATAAAGGAGCGATATCCATACCTTTTTGAAAATTAATGTAAGTAAAGTTTGGGGACCAAACTTTTTATAAGGAGGGTAGGATGTAATGACCCCACTTTTATATATAGTTTGTTTTTACACTCTTATGTTACTTATTATCTTATACATGTTGTATTATTAGATATGTGGTATTATTGGCTATCAATATAACAAACCCCCATTTTTTTATTTACGGAGAATCAACTGTAAATTGGATCAAATCGAAGTCTTATGACATATCTTAAGGCAAATAATAAGTTTTGGGGTAGAAAATATAATTTTATGAAACTTTAAGGACTAAATAAAAATATAAAATGGGCCATTTTGTAAATAAAATATTTTCAAGGACCTCTAAGAAATATTCAAAATATATAGTGTGAAATTACCAAAATACCCTTCATGTGTGAAATGACCCTTATACCCTTAATACCTATCCTCGACACCTCGTGCTCGGTTTTTGAACATATCCACTGCACACGTGTCACCTTTATAGGAAAGGATAAAACTCATGTAAATCCTCTAGAAAAAGGAAAAAACACGTGTCGCCGTTTGGTAAACCAAGACTGCAAGGCTGATCCGTTGCACGACACGTGAACGACGACTCACCAAAGTGAACCTTATCATCCAGACACGTGTCAACACCGTAATACTTTTGAAAACCTATAAATAGGGCCTTAGGGTTCATTTGAAACTCACACCAATTCCTTGAGAATTATAGTAAGAAAGAGTGATAGAAAGCTTGGGAAATATCTTAAGAAGGAGTTCTATAATTTCGAAGAAAGAATTCATTTCGTAGGTATGATTTTATTTAAATGTTATAATGTATTTTTATAGTTTTAATTTAATGTTTTATAGATTTACTTAGTAGTTATGCTGGTAAAATACACTAAGGACTTCACTAATCAAAACATAAAGTTTAGAAGAAATCCAAGTTTATTTTATTTTCAGGTAAACTTGTTTGAAATTGTATATACGCTTTTAAAAAATGATTTTTTAAAAGTAATTGCTCGTTATTATGGAATCTCATTTAAGTAATTCCAAAGTCAGGCCCGGTGAAATTCTGTCTAGACGAGATGGTATTTAATTGGTGCCCCTGTGACCCTCCATCTCTACTGGGAATGAATCCGGAAATGTTCTGTCTAGAGGAGATGGTATTTAAGCGGTGCCCCTGTGACCCTCCATCTCTACTGGGAACCGACTGATTAGGAAGAACTATGAATTGAATCCTTTAAGCGATCAATGAGTTTTAAAAGTTAAGAAAATGGGTATTAGAAATTCTTTGAAACAAGTTATTATTAAAATACAATATGTAGACTGGATCTTGTTTAGAACGTATACTTAAACCTTTATCGTATTTGTTAGATTAACGTGCGATCGAAGACTCATTATCTATAATTTCGACCTCTATTTTAGGTGAGTACTCTATGCAATTTCTTGCGCATTTTGATTATATTATATTATGAAAACTATGTATATTTTGTGAAATGCTTTTATTCTCAAAATGCATCTGATACCGATGATTCCGTCATTTGTTATATGTTTATATATCTCCATATAAACATCTGATTTGAATTCTAAAAATTATTGATTCGGCCTATGGAAACTCTCTTACTATGTTGGCCTTGACTACCGGGTGGAAATATTTGGGTGGTACCTTCCCAGCTGGTTTATCGCTGGTGTGCCCTAAACAAGGCATTGTTCCAGAAATCATGATTATCTGTCTGTGATGTTATCAGGTGGAAACATTTGATAACGCTATCTGTCTGGGTATTAGAGTGTACATGGCCACTAAAACTGAATAATTGACACATGCTCAATTGATTCATCTGCTCTGTTCTGAACTGTTTATTCTGAATATATATATTATCATTTACTTTATATATATTACTTGAAATTCCTATCTCTATGTATATACCTTCTGTTCTAAATTAAATAGGTATCTATTTTCTGAAAACCTTAGAATTTTTGGAGATTGAATCTCATTCGGCTTTTAGCTGATGTTTTATAATTAACCATTTTTCAGGAAATAATTAGGCAAGCGGATGGAACATAAGTGGACTATGTTGAAGATTTAGCTTTTAGAGCTCTTTTTGTTACATTAAGTAGAATTTTGTTTTATTTAATGAAAGATGTTTGTCTCTAAAATTTCTGTCAAGTTGTAACTCTTGGATATTTTAATATAAATGAAGTTTCCTTTTGAAGGCTCTGATGATGAAATTCCTTCACTTTCAGTATTTTACGATTCATAACCATGTGATTATACTTCCGCTACATATATTTTAAAAGAAAAATTTTAAGGCCAGAATATTAGATGCCTTGGTGGCATGTCAAGACACTCGTTCCCTACTATTTTCGGGTCGGGGTCGTGACACACTTATTCCGCCCCGTCACAAAATGGCGTCGTTGCCGGGGAGTGTGTTTTAGATAGTAATTGTTTTATTATTTCGTAGTATTTTTCCTTTTGTATTTGTATTCTTTGTTTTAACCTTTTTTGCAGGATAGCATATTTGAGCGTTAAGAAACTTTGATTCGTGGTTGCTCACTTTCTTGCTCGGATTCTCCATCTAAAAACAACGAGGTAATCATGTCCTACTATTATAGTTATTATGGTTATTCTAAGGATTCATACTTTGGGGATAGTTTTCAAGTTTTTCATTTTCAAGATTTTATTGAAAATGAAAGACTTGAAAACATTTATCGCAATGAAAATCGTTATTGGGAGTTTGAGTTGGATTCATATTTTGAAACCAATGATGATTTTTATTCCGATGATTTAGAAGATGAGATTTTACCAAATGAGAAGTTCGAGGCTCTTGAGCCGAGGAAGCCTACTTTGGAAGAAACTTTTCTTCTTTACTCCCAAGGTTTGGAAAGCCTAAATGGTGCTGGAATGAGACTTGGAGCACTTTGCGATGAGATGAATTATTATGCACAAAACAACGAGGCGGTGGAAACTTGTGTTTCACCTAAATTTTTCGAAGAATTTCTCATCGAATGTGAATCTCTCTCCCCCGAAATTCAATCTCCTTCCGACGATATATTGACGGAGATTGAATTTATTTCATTACCATATACGTTTTCCGTCATTGAACCATTAGAATTACCGGTTGATTCCTATGAGTCGGTAGAAACTTTTAAAACTTCTACACTTTTTGCCGATGAGGACTCCTTACCGAACTTGTTTTCGATGGATGGTATCCCGATGTGTGCACCATCTCCCATTCCATTTGAAAAATCTTTGGGAGATGAGTCGATTTTTCTTGGACCTTAAGTGTACCTTTCCCCCTTATTATCCAAATCCCCCATCGTCCGCCCAAAATTTCAAATTGGCGATGGTTCACTTTTTTCACCACCCACATGCCTTCCGTTGTTCAAACGGAAGTCATATCTTTCGGGAGGCATGTTCGCTTTGGAGGGTCCACCGTTGATCTTTCAAAGTCAAATCCCTTTTTGGGTGGACCCTCAACTATTTAGACTTCTAGTGTATAGTTAGTGTTAAGCCTAAATAGTAGGTTGTAAATAATTAGCTTTTTAATTTTCTTTATTTCTTTTTTTTTCTTTCCTTTTTTATTTAGTCTAGTGTAATTAGTAAACTTTTTGTTATTTGTTTTTGCTATGCTCGGTACTAACTTGTTTTGTAGATTCCTTTGGACTCGCGCTTATGGAGGTCTCTCCAATTTTGGGTAATATCGTTCTTTTCCTCTCTTTGTGTTGTATTCTTAATGCGCATTGAGGACAATGCAACATTTAAGTTAGGGGGTGTAGGATATTCTATCCATTTCTTTGTTTTGTCCATGGATTTGCTTACTTGTTAGTTACTAAGTATGCCTTTTTGTGAAAAATTTAAAAATTTTCAAAAATATTTTCTTTCTTTTTTCTCCTTTGTTGGGCATTTTGCCTTGTTTCCAGTGATAAATTTCAATAATTGCCCGATCCAATAGACAACTCAATGATGCATGTTCTCGATTTTAGAAGTTATTAGATTTTAGTCCTCAAATCATTGATATTGTGAATAACTTCATGAATTAAACTTTATCCCATGAGCATATGCACTTTCCTTGTTATATTGATTTGGTTTAAGATTTTTATAACTCGGTAATCTTTTGTTGCATTGTATATACTTACACCGAGTAAGCTTTGTACCTTTCGTCGTTTGTGAGTGTTATACACTATTCTTTTCTCATTGAAAACGTTGAATTCGTTGGTAATCTCACTATTCTTTCATTTGACCGTTCATTAATTGAGTTCATACTTGAAATGTGTTACTTGATCATGATTTTCATATATTGTTTTGATTCAAGAATTGCGTAAACCTTTGTGAAATGATCATAGGCCCTCTTTGTTATATCACCCATATTGACCTTGACCTCACCCTTATATGCTTTCCCTAGTCAACCCCTTTGTGCCTAAATATAGCCTTTCGTTTCATAACCAGAATCCCATAACCAACTCCAAATTGGAGTTTTAAGCCATACATACACCTTACATACCTTTATTTGGAATGTTACTTGGGATTGAATGTTGTTGTTGTATTGCGGTTGCAATTTTAAGCATATGAGAGTTTGAAAAGTAAAGAAAAGAAAGTAGTAAAAAAAGTGAAGAAAAAGAGAAAGCAAAAAGCAAAAGAAAACAAAAAAAGAAAACATGAGAAAAAGAAGAAAAGAAAAAGAAAAGAGAAAGTTGTATATGTTGTGTATAGTTCAATAAGCTTTGATTACTCTCCAGTTGTTATATCTAATGCTTGTTTGGAAGTTACTTTCCATTTTTGATATTTCCCGCATTCTTCCCATTATCCCGAGTTTTCATTCCGAACACTTTGAATCCGTACATATACCTTTCATTTCGTACCTTAACCCCAAACCTACATTACATCCCTATAAAGTCCTATGTGATCTTAGGGTGCATTTAATTTAAAAGTCATAATAGTTTTGATAATCTGTGAAAATGCATTTCGCTTCTTTTGATGAGTGGTATCTTTCATTGAGATTACAATTTTTCAGTTTATATATAGCGTTCTTCATTTGTGACATGTGTGCGGCCTAGTTTCCATTTACATTTACTCTTTATGCCCGCATGTCCCGTGTATTACCTCCCTTTTCATTGTGAATTCATTTGTTGAGAGTAATGCCCGTGAGGATTGAATGTATGCTTGCTTTGATTAGTATCCGATTTATATAAGTTTTTCGCCAAATCACTCTATGCATGTACTTTCCCCCCTCCCACTTTTAAAGTTTCAATTCTATGAGGTGCATTCAACTTGTTAATAACAACGGACTTTAGTTTGAATTCGTTCAATATGCTAATAACATGTTTGAAATCTTTTTCGTTGTTGTTGAGTTTGTCGCATGTTGGGTTGGGCATCTTTTGAGGAAACCATATGATGTTTGTGGGTTTCATCCCTGAAAACCCTCACGAGACGACACTCGTCCACTAGGGTAACCTAGGGGTTTAACGACTTATTGCATACGCTAAATGCAATCGAATTGCCCGCGAAAGTGGCCTTTTGCTTTTATACCATACTTTTGTACTTTCTCCTGCTTTTGGTTTGCTTGTAGTTCTTGTTGTTTCCTATTTCATTGCTAGGGACTAGCAATGTGTAAGTTAGGGGGTGTGATACGACGCAAATATTACGTATTTCACCCGTTAACTTACGCGTTATTAGCCCCCTCGGGTATCTTAATCCCTATATTTATGCTCGTTAACCAAACAACCTCGGATTTCTATGTTAACATGTTTTGCAGGGGTTAATTGAGCTTTTGTAGGTATTTGGATGCTTAGTATGAAGTTCGGATGCATTCCGGTGAAGTTCCGTACACAATCGCACCCGCAAGGGAATTTTAGTCTTTTCACAGCTTGGGTACCTGGCCCGACATCTCATGGAAGTTGTAGCCCTCCTCTCTAGCTTCGCGTGGCCGCAAACGGTGCGCGATTCCGATTCATAACGAAGAAGTTACGACGATTTCGGCGGAGGAAAAACAAGGAAAGCAAAAGAGGAGAAGGGACAAGAAGAAAAGAGGAATGCAGTGAGCTGCTGCAATCTGCCCTGCTTGATCGATCGATCGACGCTTCTGGTCGATCGATCGACCATTCTGATTTGTCGAATTTTTTCCTAGGTTGATCGATCGACCAAAGGGGTCGATCGATCGATGCTCTGTTTTCTGCAGATATTTTGCCTTCTTTTCTTTCTTCTTTATTTTTATTCCAACTTACTATATAAGCCAATTTTGTTGTAATAAAACCATATATCAGTTTAGGAACGATTTTAGGTTAGAATAGTTAGAGTTTTGGTTTGGAGAGCTCATTTTCTCTTCCTCTTGGATTGACAACCCATGTGGTTTTGTAAGATTGAACTATTCTCTTCTATTTCCATTAATATAGTTTGTTCTTCATCATTTCTTGCTTTGTAGTTAATTTACATACTTTCATAATTAGGTTTACATGCTTTAATTATTGCTTTCCTAGTTTAATTAGTTTAATTTAGTTTATTTTCATGATTTGTCCGTAAATAAATAGGTTCGGGATTGCGTTTCCGCCATTTACGGGTTTGAGCTCCAAAAACTAGGTTTTGTGTAAAATTGCATTTAATTGAAACCTCGCGTATTAAAGTCGGATTATTATGCGTTTAACTTTCTTTGTCATGCAACATTAGTGTTTATAGCGATTATCCGAATTTAATCCGCGTGTGACCATTTTCCGTTAAATGTTTAATCTCACAACTTTGGCTTAAATTCCTTATTGCGTGATGTTTATGCTTAATTGAAAATGATCGATTAAATGTTTTCGAACCAAAATTCTAATTAGTAGTTGTTTAGCCCGTGAATGCGTGTATGCGATCCCGATCCTCGCTTTCCTTTTGTTTAGCGTTAACTTCTCTTTTTGTTTATTCACGATAACCAACCATCACCTTTTCATTTATTTCTTTTACACCATTTTTATTCTTGAAGTTTTAAAACAATTAAAGTCTAAAATTTAATCACTCCCTGTGGATTTCTTACGATACCCGACTTACCGCTGTGCTTGCTTGTCAAGTGTGGTTGTAGCTTAGGTTCTTTTGTATCGCGGCGGCGAAACACACAACGATTGTGTCCTCACACGAACACACTTTTACCGCACGATCACCTTGGTCTTGTTTAACACATTAATAATGTACCGGTATAGTATTATTTGAACTATCCGATAAGTTCTTGAACCACGAGACAAGTTACCATAGTCCGGATGAACTACTATTATACACAGAGCTTTATTATTGGAATGTCGACCCAGGGTGTGAAAAATTCAATCGTACTAGAACCGGAATTCTTGTCCTATATGATCGAGCCAAAATCACCTCACAAGAATTCCTACTAAGTACAATTGACCAAAATATACAATATACGTTTAAATGAATATAAGGTGTTCCCATACACACGATTCATATTTCAAATAAGTAAAGACAATCTGATATTAATAAATTATAAATGTCATAAAACCTAATTTTAAGAATAAAACTCTAAAAATATCCCATTAAGTCTTAAAGTAATGTGTCTATGCATTTAACACTCATTTCGTCTACTTGCCTGTCAAAAATCCTGACTTGTGCAAGGATTATCCACTTTGTCATCCAATGTAATATTAGTTACATTCTTATCATCTCTCTTGTTTGATAAGAGAGTGTTAATTATTCTTAATGTTCTTAGATATTATATAAGTTCTTGAGAATGTGGTTTACAACAATCCAATGCTCATTATCTGGATTAGACACTTTTGTATGTTAATCATGTTTAGGATAAGGAAAATATCAATCTAGTACACATTATATCATACATGAGACCACCCACTACCAGAGCATAAGGTATATTCCTCATCCTCTCTATCTGATCAGATGTCTTAGGAAACCGATCCTTAGATAGTGATTCCACGCCTGAAGAAAGATCTTTTTTTAGAATCTGGCATGTTAAATTATGTGAGCATATTACTGATATAGTGTCTTCAGATAAGACCAACATTTCTACAATCTCATAAAATCTTACTCGAAAGATGTGACTCGCATGTCTTAATTCCATCATATCGATCTAACTTGGCAACCACACTCTTATAAAAATACCATACACCCACCTTATTCCCGATTAGGAGAATATCGTCTATATAATGTACCAAGAATACCACCACATTGTCTTCATGCTTCTTATACACTCACGTTTTTTCAGAATTTTTTTAAAACCAAAAATTTGATTGCATGATCAAACTGAAAATATTCCAAGATACAAGTCCATAAATGGACCTATTAATATTGCACACACTTATTTCTTAATGTCTTGATATTAAACCATTGGGTTGCATTGTGTAGATTCACTTATTAAAACTATAAATAAAGACCATAATCTTAACATTAAAAGAATATTGATAAACTCATCATGGTTACAAATAAGGAAGATTCCTCATAGTCAATCCCTTCATATATGAGTAAATCATTTTGTAACAAGACTTGCCTTAAAGGGTTTTTACCTTCCATTCTATCCATGTTTTCCCTCTTGTATCCAATCTCCCAAACTTGATTTGAATATATAAAATCCATCAATGAGTTTTAAAAGTTAAGAAAACAGTTTTTAGTAATCCTTTGAAACAAGTTATTATTAAAATACAATATGTAGAGTGGACCTTGTTTAGAGCGTATACTTAAACCTTTATCGTATTTGTTAGATTAACGTGCGATCGAAGACTCATTATCTATAATTTCGACCTCTATTTTAGGTGAGTACACTATGAAATTTCTTGCGCATTTTGATTATATTATATTATGCAAACTATGTATATTTTATGAAATTCTTTTATTCTGAAAATGCATCTGATACCGATGATTCCGTCGTTTGTTATATGTTTATCTCTCCGTATAAACATCTGATTTGAATTATGAAATTATTGATTCGGCCTATAGAATCTCTCTTACTATATTGGCCTTGACTACCGGGTGGAAATATTTGGGTGGTACCTTCCCAGCTGGTTTATCGCTGGTGTGCTCTAAACAAGGCGTTGTTCCAGAAATCATGATTCTCTGTCTGTGATGTTACCGGGTGGAAACATTTGGTAACACTATCTGTCTGGGTATTAGAGCATACATGGCCACTAAAACTGAATAATTGACACATGCTCAATTGCTTTATCTGCTCTGTTCTGAACTGTTTATTCTGAATATATATATTATCATCTACTTTATATATATTACTTGAAATTCCTATCTTTATTTATATACTTTATGTTCTAAATTGAATATGTATCCATTTTCTAAAAAACCCCGGAATGTCTGGAGATTGAATCTCATTCGTCTTTTAGCTGACGTTGTATAAATAAGCATTTTTCAGGAAATAATTAAGCTCGTGGATGGAACGAAAAAGGACTTTGTTGAAGATTTAGCTTTTAAAGCTCTTTTTGTTACCTTAAGTAGAAGTTTGTTTAATTAGATAGAGCATGTTTAGCTCTTTGTGTCAAGTTGTAACTCGTTGATATTTTAATACAAATGAAGTTCCCTTTAGAAAGCTCTGACGATGTAATTCCTTCACTTTCAGTATTTTACGATTCATAACCATGTGATTATACTTCCGCTACATATATTTCAAAAGAAAAATTTTAATGCCAGAATATTGGATGCCTTGGTGGCATGTCAAGACACTCGTTCCCTACTATTTTCGGGTCGGGGTCGTGACAGAGGTGGTATCAAAGCATAGGTTATGAAGCCGTAGACTACTGAGCATAGGTTTCGAATGTTATAAATTTTATGTTTCCATCCTTAGGAGATAGTATTAAAAATCTAATTTATGTGATAACCCTTCCTATGTGTTATATTATTTATAATTGGTCTTTTAGTTTTCAATATTGATATAGTATAGTAGATCTTAAGTTTGGCCATAACTGTAGAAAATGACCAAGAGAAGATCATCAATGGGAACTAGTGATTCGAGTATAGAAGGACTGGAAGGTGCATACAAGGCAATTGAAAGTCTAGCAAAGATTGTGGAGCAGCAGGTGAACAATAGAGTACCAAAGAATCTTGAACATAGTAGATATACTATTGAACAGTTCAAGAAGTTGAATCCTCCATCTTTTAAAGGTACTCCTAACCCCACCGAAGCAGAAAGTTGGGTGATGCAGATGGAAAAGATACTCGATGTTCTTAAGTGTACTGATGAAGAAAGGGTGTCATTTGCAACATTTATATTATAAGGGGAGGCTGAACATTGGTGGAGAATGACTAAGAGAATACAAGGGGAAATGAATATTTACATATGTTGGAATGATTTCTTAGTAATCTTTTATGAGAAATATTTTTTGGAAACGGTGAAAGACGAAATGGCAGCTGACTTCATGAGTCTGGTGCAAGGGAATATGACGGTTAGTCAATATGAGGCAAAGTTTACTGATTTATCCCGTTTTGCATGTCATGTTGTAGCAACTGATGTTTTAAGAGCGAAGAAGTTTGAGTGTGGGTTAAGGTTGAATATTTGTAGTCGAATTTCCATCCTGAAATTAACATCATATATTGATGTCGTGACTAGGGCTACAATAGCTGAGAGGGATGGTGAGGAGTACAATCGAATTAGAGATGGAAAGAGGAAGTTTGGGGAACAAAAAGGAAAGAACCCTAATAATAGAAATTTCTTTAGGAACACATCCAATGTTGGGGGATCTAGTGATAACAAACAGTATAATAATCCGATATGCCAACAATCTTTATGCATGGAGGACAACCTTGTTATAAGGATTCAGGAGCTTATTTTAGATGTGGACAGAAAGGACATTAGATAAAAGGCTGCCCAAACCCATCAAGGGTTCCGTTAAAGCCTTCAAGTGCAAACAAGGATCAAGGCAGACAGGGTAGAGTTTTTTCACTTTCTGATACCCAAGCTTCCAATGCGGTAGTGTCAGGTACACTTTCTATATGTGCACAACCTTTTGAAGCTTTGATAGATCCTGGTTCTACCCATTCGTTTGTATCTATACATGTATTAAATCACTTTCATAAATTGCATGAACCCTTGAATCATAACATACACGTTTCTACTACTTCGGGTGAGTTATTGATGGGTAAATTAGTATACAAGACTTGCCCCATAAACATTGATAGTCATAAACTATTTGTTGATTTGATAGTTTTAGACATTAGAGATTTTGAAGTCATTTTGGGGATGGACTGGTTAGCATCATATCATGCTAAGGTGGATTATTTTGAGAAGAGTGTTACTTTCCAAATCCCTCACCAACCAAAATTTAGTTTTGAAGGAATTGGCATCATATCTCCGATGTGTATTATTTCTGCAATGCAAGCCTATAGTTTTGTTAAGAAGGGATGTTAAGGATTTCTTGCAACTGTTACCAGTTTGCAGACGATAGGGCCTAGCTTAGAAGATATTCCTATCGCTAAGAAATTTACGGATGTTTTTCCAAATGATTTACCAGGCCTACCTCCTAATAGAGAAATAGAATTTACCATTGACCTTATTCCTGGAACTATACTGATATACCCGTTTATATCCTCGGCCTGGCTGAAGATTACATCCAAACGGACGACCCCTCAGGGGCCGACCCTTCATCAGGCTCAAGACGACCCCTCAGGGGGGCCGACCCTTCACCAGGCTCCAGACGACCCCTCAGGGGGCCGAACCTTCATCAGGCTCCAGACAACCCCTCAAGGGGTCGACCCTTCATCAGGCTCCGAACGACCCCTCAGGGGGGCCGACCCTTCATCAGGCTCCGGACGACCCCTCAGGGGGCCGACCCTTCACCAGGCTCTGGACGACCCTCTGAGGGTACGACAGTACGAGGCCAGAATTGGGCCAGACTCACTACTGGAAGGAACTTTGCCCTCGGCCTCGACTCATAGGCCGAGGGTGACATCATCACAGCGCGTGGTTTGGGAGACGCGTGAGGCTCACATGGCACATGGGAGACCGTTATAACAAAATCACACCCTCACGTGAGGGAATATTATGTCATCATTTGGCATCTACAGGTGTCAATAGGGGATTGGATAGATCATCATTCACATGCACCATGCATACTTGGGGGGTACACTACACCCCCCAAGACCTATATATACTTGTCACCTACAACCCTACAAGGGAGAGACCAATTACTGTAACCCTAGCTAAAACTCTGCTTGTACACACAGCAGAAAGAGAGTGGAGCTTATGTGCATTGTATCCAAGGCCATTAGTGCCCATACTTAGTGGATCACACACTCACAGTGGATGTAGGCCAAATTGGCTGAACCACTATACATCATTGTCTTATTTCCTCTTATACTCATCTCCTTCTACACACTTATACACTTATACATCTCTATGGCTGCCATGATTACTACTGTTTGAGCTCCTTATCACTTACCCGGTGGTGCTAAATCTTTGCATCATCATATACCAATCTCAAAACCACCATATCGTATGGAACCTTTAGAATTAAGAGAGTTAAAAGTTCAATTAGAAGACCTTTTAGACAAGGGTTTTTAGACCAAGTATATTGCCTTGGGGTGCTCTAGTGTTATTTGTGAAAAAGAAGGATGGAACAATGAGACTATGTATAGATTATCGTGAACTTAATAAGGTAACCATTAAGAATAAATACCCCTTACCTCGTATAGATGACTTGTTTGATCAATTAGAAGACGCACAAGTATTCTCTAAGATTGACCTTAGGTCAGGCTATCATCAATTGAAGATTAAGGATGATGATATTTCATAATCAGCTTTTCGTACTAGATATGGTCACTATGAATTTCTTGTAATGCCATTTGGACTAACTAATGCACCAGCCGCTTTTATGGATATGATGAATAGAGTCTTTAGGAAATATTTGTATCAATGTGTTGTTATTTTCGTTGATGACATTCTCATTTATTCTAAGAGTATTGAAGAACACGAGAAGCATTTAGAGATAATATTACAAATCCTTAAGAAAGAGAAATTAAATGAAAAATTAAAGAAGTGTGAGTTTTGGATGCCTAGTGTTTCTTTTCTAGGGCATGTCATATCCAAAGAGGGAGTGTCAGTTGAGCCTCAAAAGATTGAGGCTATACTAGATTGGCCAAGACCAACTAATGTGAGTGAGATTCGTAGTTTTCTTGGATTAGCAGGTTATTATCGAAGATTTGTTGATGGTTTTTCTAACATTGACAAACCTTTATCTAGGTTAACACAAAATAAGTTAAAATATGAATGGTCTGAGGAAGCCGAGAAAAGTTTTCAAGAACTTAAGAATCGATTAGTGACTGCCCCAATTTTGACTATTCCTTTAGGTACGAAAGGATTGGTGATTTATAGTGATGCTTCAAAAAATGGTTTAGGATGTGTGTTAATGCAAAATGGAAAAGTAGTTGCTTATGCCTCAAGACAGTTAAAACCATATGAACAAAATTATCCAACCCATGACCTAGAATTAGCAGCTATAATTTTTGCTCTTAAGATTTGGAGACACTATTTGTATGGTGAGACTTATGAGATTTATACCGATCATAATATTTTGAAGTATATATTTACTCAAAAAGATTTGAATATGAGACAAAGGAGGTGGTTAGAATTGATGAAGGATTATGATGTAAATATTCACTATCACCCCGGGAAAGCTAATGTAGTAGCCTATGCTTTAAATAGGAAGTCTACACCAAATTTAGCGTGTCTTATTACAAGCTAGGAAGCACAATTAAGGGATTTGAGAAGTATGGAAATAGATGTACGTATCTATAGAAAAGGAGGAATAATTACAAACTTACAAGTACAACCCATGTTGATGGAAAGGATCAAAATTGCACAAATAAATAACCCACAACTGAAGAAGATTAGAGAAGAAGTCATCGAGGGTAAGAGAACTGAATTTGCGATACGAGATGATATATTGAGGTTTGGAAATATAGTGTGTGTGCCATATGATGCCCACTTAAAGAGGTAAATTTTGGAGGAAAGTGATTACTCAAGATTCACATTTCATCCCGGATGTGCAAAAATGTATAGGGATCTTCGAGAAGTATTTTGGTGGAATAACATGAAGAGGGAGATAGAAAAATTTATATCTCAGTGTTTGGTTTGTCAACAAGTAAAGGCAGAACATCAAAAACCATCAAGATTACTTCAACCCCTACCTATCCCTGAGTGAAAATGGGAACATATTACTATGGATTTTGTGACAGGTTTACCGAGGAGTTCAAATGGTAATGACTCTATTTGGATAATTATTGATAGGTTAACTAAATCTGCTCATTTTATTTCCATTAAGATTACCCATTCTTTAGAAAAGTTAGCTAAGTTGTATGTGCGGGAAATTTTTAGGCTCATGGAACCCCAATTTTAATTGTTTCTGATCGTGACCCTAGATTTGTGTCTCGCTTTTGTAAAAGCCTACAAGCAGCCATGGGAACACAATTGAATTTCAACACCGCTTTTCATCCTCAAATAGATGGATAATCTGAGATAAACATTCAAACTTTAGAGGATATGCTTAGGGCATGTGTACTTGATCTGAAAGGGAATTGGGATGATCATTTACCGTTAGTGGAATTCGCGTATAATAATAGTTATCAAGCAAGTATTCAAATGGCATTATATGAGGCACTCTATGGTAGAAGGTGTCGTTCCCCTACATGTTGGTTAGAAGTTGGGGAAATAAAATTATTGGGACCAGAATTGATTCAGATCACAACAGAGAAGGTGAAATTAATACAAGACCGACTTCGAACCGCTCACAGCCGTCAAAAGAGTTATGTTGACAATCGACACCGAAATTTAGAATTCCAAGGATGAGATTATGTGTTCTTGCGAGTATCGCCTACAAAAGGAGTAATACGATTTGGGAAGAAAGGGAAGTTGAGCCCAAGATACATAGGACCTTTTGAAATCCTTGAAAGGATAGGAGCTGTTGCGTATAAATTAGCCTTACCACCTGAACTTTCTAGT
This sequence comes from Sambucus nigra, assembly GCA_949130495.1. NCBI lineage: Eukaryota > Viridiplantae > Streptophyta > Magnoliopsida > Dipsacales > Adoxaceae > Sambucus > Sambucus nigra. Next base: position 150,978,014 of record OX422218.1, read on the forward strand.
GTACATAATGTGTTTCACGTATCAATGATAAATAAATATGTCCCAGATCCAAAACATATCTTAAGTCATGAGCCTCTTTAAGTTAGAGAAGATTTGTTGTATATTGAGCATCCAGTGGAAATCTTGGACCATAAAGATCAAATATTACGAACCAGGGTTATTCCACTAGTCAAAGTATTATGGTGGAATCATTCTGTTAAAGAAGCAACATGGGAGCGGGAAGATGAAATAAAGGAGCGATATCCATACCTTTTTGGGAATTAATGTAAGTAAAGTTTGGGGACCAAACTTTTTATAAGGAGGGTAGGATGTAATGACCCCACTTTTATATATATAGTTTGTTTTTTTTACACTCTTGTGTTACTTATTATCTTATAAATTTTGTAGTATTAGATATGTGGTATTATTGGCTATCAATATAATAAATCCCATTTTTAATTACGAAGAATCAACTGTAAATTGGATCAAATTGAAGTCTTATGACATATCTTAAGGTAAATATTAAGTTTTGGGGTAGAAAATATAATTTTATGAAACTTTAAGGACTAAAATAAAAATAGAAAATGTGTCATTTTGTAAATAATATATTTTCAAGGACCTCTAAGAAATATTAAAAATATATAGTGTGAAATTACCAAAATACCCTTCATGTGTGAAATGACCCTTATACCCTTATCACCTTTCCACCACGTGCTGGTCACTTCCACCTTACACATGTCGTCTTTAGAGAGAGAGCTAAAACACTTGTCATCATTTGGTGATATTAACACTGCAAGATCACTCCGGCACGCGACACCTCGGCATTGAATCACCACTCCAAAAAGCTTAGTCATTTGACACGTGTCAACACCGGAATATCCCTGGAAACCTATAAATAGGGCCTTTGGGATCATTTATAATTCACACCAATTCAATGAGAATTATAGTAAGAAATAGTGATAGCTTGGGAAATATCTTAAGAAGGAGTTCTATAATTTTGAAGAAAGAATTCGTTTCGTAGGTATGATTTTATTTAAATGTTGTAATGCATATTTATAGTTTTAATTTCGTGCTTTATAGCTTTACTTAGTAGTTATGCTGGGAAAATACACTAAAGGCTATACTAATCAAAACTTAAAATTTGGAAACAATCTAAATTGATTTTATTTTCAAAATATGTCAACTTGTTTGAAAATATATATACGCTTTTTAAAATGATTTTTGTAAGTAATTGCTCATTATTATGGAATCTCATTTAAGTAATTCCAAAGTCAGTCCTAGTGAAATTATGTCTAGTTGAGATGGTATTTAAGTGGTGCCCCTGTGACCCTCCATCTCTATTGGGAAAAAATTCGGAAATATTCTGTCTAGATGAGATGGTATTTAAGTGGTGCCCCTGTGACCCTCCATCTCTACTGGGAACCGACTGATTAGGAAGAACTATGAATTGAATCCTTTAATTACGATCAATGAGTTTTAAAAGTTAAGAAAACGGTTTTTAGTAATCCTTTGAAATAAGTTATTATTAAAATACAATATGTAGAGTGGACCTTGTTTAGAACGTATACTTAAACCTTTATCGTATTTGTTAGATTAACGTGCGATCGAAGACTCATTATCTATAATTTCGACCGCTATTTTAGGTGAGTACTCTATGCAATTTCTTGTGCATTTTGATTATATTATATTATGCAAACTATGTATATTTTATGAAATGCTTTTATTCTCAAAATGCATCTGATACCGATGATTCTGTCATTTGTTATATGTTTATATCTCTCTATATAAACATCTATTTGAATTCTGAAATTATTGATTCGGCCTATGGAAACTCTCTTACTATATTGGCCTTGTCTACCGGGTGGAAATATTTGGGTGGTACCTTCCCAGCTGGTTTATCACTGGTGTGCCCTAAACAAGGCATTGTTCCAGAAATCATGATTCTCTATCTGTGATGTTACCAGGTGGAAACATTTGGTAACACTATCTGTATGGGTATTAGAGCGTACATGGCCAGTAAAACTGAATAATTGACACATGCTCAATTACTTTATCTGCTCTGTTCTGAACTGTTTATTCTGAATATATATATTGTCATCTACTTTATATATATTACTTGAAATTCCTATCTTTATGTATATACTTTCTGTTCTAAATTGAATAGGTATCCATTTTCTGAAAAACCCTGGAATGTCTGGAGATTGAATCTCATTCGGCTTTTAGCTGACGTTGTATATAAACGCATTTTTCAGGAAATAATTAAAGCTCGTGGATGGAACGAAAAAGGACTATGTTGAAGATTTAGATTTTAAAGATCTTTTTGTTACCTTAAGTAGAAGTTTGTTTAATTAGATAGAGCATGTTTAGCTCTTTGTGTCAAGTTGTAACTCGTTGATGTTTTAATACAAATGAAGTTCCCTTTAGAAAGCTCTGATGATGTAATTCCTTCACTTTCAATATTTTATGATTCATAACCATGTGATTATACTTCCGCTACATATATTTTAAAAGAAAAATTTTAATGCCAGAATATTGGATGCCATTGTGGCATGTCAAGACACTCGTTCCCTACTATTTTTGGGTCGGGGTCGTGATAGGTCGGCCTCGTACCACACTGACTAGCCGAGACCACCATGAATTTCCAAAGATGATCTTTACAGTCTCAAAGTTATATACCTATAATCCCACCTCCATAGTCCCGGCTCGGCCAAGAACAACAAAGACTATTTTGGTATTTTATGAGGGACATGCGACTTATGCATCATCAGGCCACGTGGACATACAGTTACAACAGATCTCCTACCCATGTGAGAGAATATTTTATCATCATGATATGATAGTATGGAGAACATATGGCATTCTCCTAATGGACTGCTCACCTCATGCACACCATGTGCATGCTTGGGGCCACTATGCACCCCCAAACCTAAATATACTAACTTCACATTCCTCATTAAGGATTGTATTATTGTTTACCTAGCTAAAACTCTGCCCATTTGTAAACCTAGAGAGAAGTGACTCTAATTCATAGCCTTGAGCGCCTTTTAGTAATAAAACATTCATACCCTTTTGCCCGGTGGAGTAGGCTGCGACCGAACCACTTATATATTTGTGTTCTCTATCTCTCTTATCTCCTTCTTCACATACTTAAATTTATGTGATTATCTCTCCATTGATGACTTAGCTAGAGATTGAGATGCTAACATATTTAAGTGATGATTATCAACATCTTTATTTTTGGTGTCGTCTGTAGGAAGATGTTTCTTCTTCATCTTTATTTTCTTAGCTTAGACCTCACTCTTTACCTATGGTAGTGATCCATATCCACCATTGTTGGACCTATATCACCATTAAAATAGCTTAGGTGGGTGTCCTTCAAGCTTTCTTTTGCTCATAACTCATTTCTAGTCTTTGTTACTTTTTCTTTATCTCTCTCTACTTAGGAGTAGATCGCACTAAAGATGGCATCTGAGTTGCCTCCCAATGCAGGCCTAAGCTCCAGTCAACCACAACCTCAGTAAAAAATGGCAGATATGGCGGCTGCGATCCTTAGTGTCCAACCAACAGAAGATGCATGAGTAGTTCATGGCATTCAACCAAAGTGTTTTGGGAAGAGCTCCTAGAAATTTGGCGACAGAGATCATTACTCCCGCTGCCAAAGAGATAATGGATCTGACGATAGGGGACCACCCCCGGTCCCACACAAGGAGGTGAAACACCACCAATGACGAAGAGATGTTGCGATCCTAGGCATTTTTGCCTAGGAAAATAAGTCCAGGACTTCCCAAACGACCAAGGCTATGACGAAGAGAAGTATTGGGAACTATATGAGGTTTTGGCGACACGATTTGCCCAGGATCGACCTATAGGGAAAAGTGCTCAACAAACCCCTATTGGCCGACTAAGAATCTCAGCTTTTGACAGACTTCGTAGGGGGTTAGCCATAATTGTCTCGGTCCTAGAGGAGATGAGCAAGACCAACACTCTCGCTCTTGCAGTATGGATGTATCTAGAGGAAATGCTAGATGTTGTGAGGAAAAGTCGAGATAGGTAGGAGCAGAGAGAATTCAACAATCAAAAGAGAACTGTCGGACGAGATCCAGCACCAGATGTAGTTACGATGGAAGGAGGTGATGATAATATCATTGCTGAATACAAGCCTTGAAATAGGTCTTTTCAAAGGATGGAGGACAAGATCGACACTCTACTTAAGAGCCTAGACCTTAGTCGTCGAGGCTAAATGGAGGGGTCTCCCTTTGTCACAAGGATTGTAAGTTACCCCACTCCTGCAAATTTAAGCACCCTACCACGAGTCCTAAGTATGATGGTAGTTCAAACCCAGTGCATTACATAGAGATGTACCAATCAACGACCAATATCTACTCCACCCCTAACGAGATGAGGTGTAGGGCATTTTCTATCACCCTCACAGGTGCTGCCCATATGTGGTATACAACCTTGCCCAAAAACTCCATTGAAAACTTTAAGCAATTGGCCAAGAAGTTTATACATAATATCTTCTTTGGTATGAAGCACTGTAGAAGGTAACTCACCTCTTGAATGTGAGTTACCTGAGGGTCTATATTTCATAATTCAATAAAGAAAAACTTGAGGTGGAAGATTATGAGGAGAATATCACTATGACAACCCTTATCAGTAAGCTACGGGCGGGCAAACTCCTTTGGAAACTTATCGAAGATCCTCCAAAAACCATGACTTATCCCAAAGACAACTGTCCCTCACACCAAATTGACTAGATGGTTAATGCTAGGTCGGACATAAAATAATGAGCTTTATGGATGCATATTCGGGTTATAATAAGATTTTTATGCATGGCACCAACGCTGAGAAAACTTCCTTTATCATGGATAAAGAAACATATTATTATAAGATAAAGTCATTCGGCCTATAGACTATAGGGCAACCTATCAAAGGTTGGTAAGAAAATGTTTAAAGACCAGATCGGGAAGAAAATGGAAGTCTATGTCGCGGACATGCTAACTAAGAGTCTAAAGGTCAAGGATCATATGGTCGATCTTGAGCGCACTTTCGACACAATAGATAAATTCAAGATGAAGTCAAATGCTGCCAAGTGCATTTTTAGTATCGCTGCTTGAAAGTTCCTATTCTTCATCGATAATAAAAGGGGGATAGAGGCCAACCCGCAAAAAATAAAGCACTTATTGACATGCAGACCCCAAAAACCATCAAAGTCATTTAGAGGCTAACAGGACGGGTCACGGCTTCAACTGTTTCATCTGTCATGGCAACGAAAAAGTGTCTACCATTTTTTAAGATACAAAAAAGCCTTTGTCTGGGATAAATAATATGAGAGAAACTTTTAAGAGATAAAAACTTATCTGGGTTCTCCTATGTTATTGTCTCGACCTATCAAAGGGGAGAATTTTTTTTGTACCTAGCGATGTCAGAATCGATAACCAGCGTGGCGATCGTTTGAGACGATGAAGGAGTTTAGACACTAGTGTACTTTAATAGCAAGGCCTTGCAGGGGTCCGAGATTAAATACCGAGGATGGAAAAACTAGCCTATGCACTGATACATCCTACCCGAAAGATGAAGTCGTACTTTTAAGCCCATACGATGGTGGTGCTTAGCGATATTCCTTTGAGACAGGACATTCATAAACCTAAGAAATCGAGTAGGTTAATGGCTTGGTAAATTGAGCTAGGTGAGTTTGAAATTATCTACAACCCAGGAACGCAATCAAAAGGAGGCTTTAGTAGACTTTATTGCCAAGTTTACATGGGCCAAAACTGGTAATGAAGATATTAAAGAAGCAAAGACACCTGCAACAGTGCCTAAGAAAGTTATGGCGGACTCTACAATAGCCGATGTTGTGAAAGTCAACGCGAAAGAGAAAGATTTCTTGTTCAGAGATGGAATTTTATGTGAAGGTCCTTTCTCGGGGGAAGGACCAACCTGGATTTTGATTGTAGACACATCGTCTTGTGAAAATAGCAGCGGCACGAGGCTGATACTGTTGGCCCTGAATGGAATAAATATTGAGTATGCCATGGGATTCAGCTTCAAGGCATTGAATAATAAATTGAAGAATGAGTCCATACTAGCATGTCTCTCTCTCACCAAAGCATTGAACGTCAGACGGATGATTTCTCATAGTGATTCACAGTTGGTCATCAATAAGATATTAGGCATTTATGAGGTCAAGGATGAGAAGATGGCCAATACTTATCCAGAGTAAAGAAGATGATGGTAAACTTGAAAGAAGTTAAGATCAGGATGGTTCCTAGGCTTGAAAATAGTCGAGTTGATGCTTTGGCTAGACTAGCATTGGTAATAAGAACCAAAATCAGATGATCCGTTCCTGTTAAGATCTTACATAAGACGAGCATTGAACAAGATGACAATGGACTTGTGCTTTGCTTAAATCTGAATTTATGGAAATCATGGATGGATCCATTGATCAAATACATTCAAGATGGCGAGCTACCAAATTCTAAGGTCGAGAGGAAGAAACTTAGATATCGGGCTGCAAAATTCACTATCATTGGAGACGTACTGTATAAGAGAGGGTTCATGCTTCCACTACTCAGATGTGTTCACACTACTGAGGTAAATTATATCCTATAAGACGTCCATGAAGGTTCATGCACAAGTCATATCGACGAATGATCTCTTGCTAAAAGGATCGTTACCCAAGGTTATTAGTGGCGGACACTCGCCAAATATGTAAAAAAGTGTGACAAGTGTAAGAGATTCGCTAGTATGACTCACCAGCCTCATCAACCTCTCTTGTCTATCATTGCGCCATGGTTATTTGTAGTTTAGGGGATCGACTTGGCGGTCCCCCTCCTTAAGGAAGCATGTAACTACCAATATCTGATAGTGGCTATCGACTATTTCTCAAAATGGGTAGAAGCCGAAGTAATGATTTTCATAAATAAAGTTAAAACATTCAAGTTCATCTGGAGAAATATCAACTGCTGATACAGCTTGCCCCATACTTTGATATCAAATGATGGTAAATAATTTAAGAATAAGTCTTTGGAAGCACACTTCACTAGGGTCGATATCAAGCAATTTTATTCGGCACTAGGCTAACCCCAGGCCAATGAACAGACCGAGGTCACCAACCGAACAATACATGATGGAATTAAAAAGTAGATAGAATATGATAAGTTTTTGTGGATAGAGGAGTTACATTGGGTTTTGTGGGATTACAGGATGACTGAAAGGATGCCGATAGTTAAAACACCGTTCATGCTTGTATACGGGTCGAAGGTAGTCATCCCTATCGAGCTCGGGCTCCGTAGTCAAGAGTTTAGACCTATGACCCAGAGATCAACATTGAAGGTAGGTTTGATTTAGACTTCATTAAAGAAACATGAGAGGATGTAAAAGTTCGATAGTCAGCGTACCAGTAGAGAGATGCCAGATTTTATAATAAGTGGGTGAAATCTAGGTTAATAGCCATGGGTGATCTGGATTTGAAGAAGGTTTGGCAAAAGTTGAACAAATTCCATCCTAATAATTGGCATGAGTCATACAAGGTGACTGAAGAAGTCATGTCGGGTACTGATAAGTTGGAAAACTTAAAAGGAGAGCCCTTCTCCAACCCCTGGAATACCGACCATTTGAAATGATATTATCAATAGTTGTTTTTACCAAGTGTAACCTCTCAAATCAATGTATTTTAGAGTTTCTTTAATTTGTACGATAGTATGACTGATCAATGAAAAACCAAAGTGTTGGCTCATATTTATCCTTCTTATTGTGGCCCTTCTTCTAAACTGCCAGCTTATCATCTTATTTCTTCTCCATTATTTTAACAACTTGCTTATGGCTCAGCCCGGCATCTTTCAGGTCTTTCTCCAGGGTCTTGATAGCCTCAGTTGCCAGCTGAACCACAGGAAGGTTCTCTTGAATCCATTGGTGCATCTGATTAAGGGAGAGCAGAGACTGCAAGATAAAGAAAAATAAAGTTAGTAAAAGACAAGATAATACTTGAAAATGATAACGACCAATTTGAAACATTGGTAATCTGGAAGATTTGTACCTGGGTGGCCTTATGGGTAGCAAAGTCTCCTAGTCTAGGAGGGTCTACGGCTTGGAGAAATCTCCTGTCAAACTTAGCCAATAACCCAACAGCTTTCTTGGCCCTATTCTTGTTGTCGATCAGGGAGTCGGCAGAAATGGTCAGGTGCTCCAACCAACCAGCAAGGATAGCACCACTAGAGATGGGAATTTCTTGGTCAGTGGTGTCCTGGGATGAGCCGTCCTTCTTGTGATTATTTGAGGTAGGGGACCAGTGTTGACACCCTCAGCTTGCTCCTTCCTTTTCTTACCCCCTATGCCTGGTCTAGCCCACTAATTATTGTCTACTTGGTCGGGGGTGTGAGAGTGGATTTCTTGCTAGACATTTTCTTTACCATGTTGGCTAATATAGGAGCAACCATCTTCCAAATCTGCTCTGATGTGTCAACTGGATGACCTGTGAAGATGATTGCTAGTATCAGTATATAAATAAGAGATGACGCTACAGTTGTAAAAGTTTTTAACTTACATATCTCGGATAAGGGATCAACCCTCATACCCATATTTTTTAAAAAAAGCAGGAGTCATCAACTGCTCAAACTCAACCATGCCGCCCTCCTTGCCATGAGACCGAATATGATCAATTTTCTCTTGACCATCAATAGTTAGGCCGGGGTCAAGTTTATCCAATATTGATTTATTTCCCCATTTTGGGGAACCCTTGGCTCGAAGCCACTGTAGGGGGCATCAATATCAAACTCCCAAGACCCTGACACAAAGAAGTATCGAGGATTCTAATGATGGTTGGAGGTCTGGTTCAGAATCCAGACCTTCTTAGTAGGCTTCCTGGCTACGACGTGATAATAACAAGGTTGAGCATTGCTGTGAACACAATGTAACATGCCCAAAAGATGCTGACAGGAATCACCATAATTGGATAAAGCCGATGATGATAATTTGGAGAAAGATGAGCTGGGGAAAACCCCAAGCTAGCAATGATAGTTCTGATGTTAATGTGGAATGGAAACCTGAAGCCAACCTTGAACATTTATTCATACATGGCCACCTCACCTTCTAATTAACTTTAAGCTCTCTCATCGTCGTCTAGGACTCTCATAGTAATGGAATGTTTGATCCTATAAAGATGCCTCCATATCAGAATGTTTGTATCTCTGAAAGTGCTACGAAAGGTTACAACATAAGATGTGTCAAGTGGTTCCTCATTTGAATAATCATCCTCATCCTCAACATCAACGATAGGGGAACCTTTTTAGAATCTTGAGGAGTATTCGGCACCAGTCATAGCCGATAAAGGAATAGACATTGGGGGCAATAAATAAACAACCTCCACTCTTAGCTCGTCTTTACTTGAGGTCTTTTGGAGGTTCTCTCTATTGCTAGACTCGGTAACACCCATATCTTCTAGACGAGACTCTAGAACTTGCATCGCCTCGTCAAAGGAATCTGCCTTCCAGACTTCATAGATACGGAGGGGTTGTAACCTGAGGATGAAGACTCAGCCCGTGACCCATATAAAGAGGTATCAGCTATGGTGTCACTGTTGATTCAATAACACTAGTCTCAGCTGGATATGGATATGTGAGAAGTGGAGGAGGATAAACTACATGTAAGGGAGTCGGGCTAATGGGAAGTCTTAACTCGACCTTGGCTCTTTTCTTGGCCTCGATCTCAGCCCTACGAATCTCCCTCAGAATATGTTCTCTCAAGTGTGGGAACTGATCACCTAATTCTTTTAGTTTTACGTACATCCAAATAAAAAACGGTTTGACCTAGCTTGACTAAAGGATTAAAACCAGTCAAGAATAAATAATGAAGGGCCCTGGAGAAGGTGACCTGATGTCATCAAAAAACCTAATCGACGTCGAAAAAAACTACCCGCCTCTAAAACCAACCATTCCTAACCCTCTACCACCTAAAATTCCCTCAAAGTCACTGAATAACCCCTCAAACTACCACAGATGGTCGCCAAAGAACACAAAGATCACTGGAAAAAACCAAAATCACAAATAAATAGCAGATTACCAAACAAATGAAGTAAAATTGAGGAAAAGGGTTACCTGAATGAAAAGGAGGATTTGGTAATGAAGGATGAATGCTAAAATTATTGGAGAAGACCTTATTCTCAAAACAGTTGCAGTCACATACAAAGGTTCATTCTATAGTCCAAGTTGGCTCCGTGTCTCAGCCATTTCCATGTGTTGTCCTTCCACCACACTGACATGCTGAGACCATAATAAATTTTTCAAGATGATCTTGGAGTTATCTACCTGGAATCCCACCTCCATAGTCTCGGCTCGGCCAATACCAACAAAGCCAACTTCAATATTTCATGAGGGACACGCGACTTGTGCATCATCAGGATATGTGGACATACCGTTACAACAGATCTTATGCCCACTTAAGGGAATATTTCATTATCACGATATGCTTACGTAGAGGATAGATCACATTCTCCTAATGGATAGCTCACCTTATGCACACCAGGTGCATGCTTGGGGGGGACACTGTGCACCCCTAAGCCTATATATACCAACTTCATCTTCTTCAGTAAAGAATGAATTATTGTTTACCTAACTAAAACTCTGCACATTTGTAAAACTAGAGAGCAAAATCTTGAGTGACTATAATTCATGGCCTTCAGTGCCTTTCAGTAATAAAACATTCATACCCTCTTTCACAATGGAGTAGGCTTCGGTCAAACCACTTATATTTATGTGTTCTCTATCTCTCTCATCTCCTTCTTCGCATAATTACATTTCTATGATCATATCTCCATTGATGACTTGGTAGAGCTCGAAATGCTAACGCATTTAAGTGGTGATTATCAGCATCATCACTTCTAAGTCCTATTATTGGACGATCTATTTTGACAAGTTACTTTGGGCCCGTGTGAGGTGTTCGCGTAACTTTTCGGACTGTTCGGTTGTTATTTTATTCTTTCACCCTCCAACACCTAATTTTCAAGCTTAATTCTTAGAATTTCCAAGTTTTTAGATCTACGTGTTCACCCACTAGCCCCATGAATTAACGGGTTGTTTCTATAAGTTACTTTGGTCTCATATGAGGTGCTTGGACCTCTTTTCAGGATGTTTGGTTGTTATTTTTTATTTCCATCCTTCGACGCTGAATTTTCAAGCTTGATAATTAAAATTTTCAGGTTTTTTGAGATAATGCCATCGACATGGTAATAAACTAGTTGATAACTATGAAATAGTTTAGAAATTAATGAATGTGTAACCTTGATCAACATCATAACTACAAATGATCACGATCCCCAAGCATGGTTCCAATGCAAATGTGCACGTGCTTTTTTGTTTTGGTTTGACTGGTCCTAAAAATGTAAATAATCAACCATCGATAATGTTAGTATTAGTAAAGATATATTTTCCCTTCAAGATACGCACTAAATTTTTGTATTTTAACAATATATATGTTTTGTTCACTTCATTTTAAATTTGAGTTCAGTTGGTCCTTCAAACCTATTATGCATGTTGAAGACAATAGAGGGAAAGTAAAGTGACATCAACAATATTCCTAGTTTCATGTTGAGTTTCATCTTCATTCCATGGGACCTCGATAAGGTATGAATGCATATTATGTTTGATATAGGGATTCAGTTTAGGTGTTTAATGTTTTTAAAATCTACCAAGGCTATTTTTCATAAAAGGAATTTAAAGTGATTATTTTCTTGGTTTCTAAATTTATTCGAATGAACTTTTGGTGTCGCTCAAACGATTTATTTATCTCATTCAAATGAGTTCGAAAATCTCGTTCAAATGAGCTTCAAGTGAACTTCGATCGAAAAGTTTCTACATGGCAGAATGTTCTCATTCAAAAAAGGTTAGCTAGGTCGTTCAAACGAAATGGCTTATGTCATTTGAACGAGTATGTGGTTTTAATTTGAATAACTTGGTTAGGGATGTGTGCCACCATTTTTTACTATTTTACTATAAATAAAAGGTCTGATACAATAATTTTTAAAACAAATATTTTTCAAAACATTTTTCCAAAACAAATCTAAGCCACATATAACCCTAGTTTACACCCATAATTTGATATCCAAGTTTCAACATAATATATGTGTTTGAGATCATGTGTATTCTATAGCAAGACTATTTACTTTGCATCATTGAGAGTGTTTCATGCAGTAAATTCCATGTTTATGTTGGGTGACAGTTGGAATTAGCCGAGAAGCAAGTAAGATTGGTAGATACTGAGACATGGGAGGCGCCTATGTTGTGATTTCAATTGGAAGGAATCCAGTAGTGGTTGTGAAGAAGGTAACAAGGAGTAAAGAAGAGAATCCAAGCTTGAAGGCATCAAGTTTGTGAGTATGCCTAATTTTTCCTCGTATAGGACCTATATCATAGTGGACTTGTGTGGCTAGGTCGTCCGAGGTTTTTCCCATTGTAGGTTTTCCTCGTACCTCGTGGCATTGTGGTTTATTTCTTTATTTTATTCTTGTTATGTCACCTAGATGCATGCTTAGGGAAATAGAAAATAGTTTACATGACATTTGTTTAAAATATTCTTAATTAAAATTGGATTAATATCTTATTTGATTAATTTAATTGAAATTAAAAATTGGTGCTTGATAATTCGTTTACCCTATTTGCACGAGTATCATGCTTTTCAAATTGACATCAGAGCGGTTTACACTACTTTATCGTGTTTGATCCGTGTTTAGTGAGTTTTATAGTTTTTAGATGTATTTTAATTGATAGGGGAGTTCCATTACCAGGCCTCCTGTGTTTGATGGGTCAAAATACCCTTACTGAAAGGGCGTATGAGATTTGTTCTAAAATCTATCAATTAAAATGTTTAGAACTTGGTTGAGCATGGGTGGTCTCCTATTACGGAGAATGTTTCTCTTAAAGTGTATTCCACTTGGACAAAGGCTGAAAAGGATGCCTCGACTTTCAATACTAAGAAAGCGAACGTTATTTTCTATGTGGTCACTAATAAAGAGTTTAGATAGATTATGACTTTCGAGAGTGCAAAAGATGCTTGGGAGATTTTGTAATCCATAGATGACTGTACCGATACGAATATGGTTTATAAGTTAAAAAATTTGAATACTAAATTGAAATGATAAAATATTATAGCATGAGTCTTTTGATGAGTTTTATGCTAAGTTATCGGATATTGTCAAGTCCTCGTTTAACTTAAGTGAGCCTATCCCCGAGCCTAGAGTGGTTAGAATAATCTTAAGTTCGTTGTCCGAATGATTTAATTCCAAAGTCGTGTTGATATTATATGGTTCCAAGAACTTATAAGGATCTCTAAACATACGAGATATACACGTGTCCTCCGTAGAAAAAAGGACGAAAAGAAAGAGAAGGATGTTACATTGAAATCCCATAAGGAAGATGTGTCGAATTCCAATAGTGAGGATGGTTTAGATCCCGAAGAGATATCTAGGTTCTCTGGGAAGTTCTCAAAATTTCTCAAGCTTAGTGAAGATAAAAAGAAATATAAGAACTTTAACATTGATCATGATAGGAAGAAGAGGGATAATCCTAAGAAAATGGATGACCGGTACAAGTGATTTGAATTCCAAGGGTTTGGTCATTATTCGCATGAGTGTCCGAATAAACTAAGGAAGTAAGTAATAAGCCTAAGGAATACAATGCTACCATTAGTGGTACTGAGTCGAAAGAGGAATGTGATTCCCCCATAGAGCATAACTACATCGCTATAACATCTAGTCATATGAGTTCAAATGAAAAGTGTGCTGACGTTAAAGATAATCATATGCATGATAGTTTCGAAGTCCGATCTTATGCTTCCTAAGTGAGTGATGAGGAGGAAAGTGAGCCTCAAGTCACCTTTCATGAGTTGTACACTGAGTCATTGAAGTTTAAAAAAAGCAAACTTGAATCTAGAGGCTAAGTTCAAGGAACATGTCATAGGTAAATATGATGCTAAATTAATTGAGGATTTGACGGCGCATGAGAAAACTCTTAGGGATAATCTCAAGTATGTTGGGGAAAAGAGATATAACATTTGTAATATGTTTGAAAATTTGAAGAAGGGGTCCCTAAAGTTTAATGAGTATAAGCTTTTACTCGAGTCTAGGATTATGGAGATATAAGAGAAATTAAGAGGCTCGAGTTGTGTCAAATTTGATTTGTAATCTGGTTCGGAGAAGTTGGATAAAAATTTAGGCACCATCCAAATAAAAAATAATAAGGTTGAAATTGGCTTCGATGATCACAATGATTTTGCTCCTAAAGTAAAGACCAACATTTTGAGAGAATTGGCCATTGTCAAGGACATTAGAAAAGGTCAATCGAAATGTAACATTCCTCGTCGTGTTTACACTGTACACATTGTGGTCAGAAAGGTTATTTAGCCATTTTTGTTATGATCTTAGGAAAGGTCCTAGGAAGTTGAAGTCTACTGTCATCGAGGTTCATAAAACCCAAGTTCGTCATGTTACACCCATGTGGGTTAGGAAATCTTATTTTGAGGTGCTAAATTTTAGACATGTTGATTCTCGCATGCTTGCACATAATTCACATGATTCCTCATATGCCATATCTTATGAATGATTGTTTTTGCATGTTTTTCATATACTCCATGTTATATTTATGACTAGTTGTATGTTATTTGTGTCTTTTGTATTTTGATTCTTTATTTTTCAAGTCTTATTGAAAAATACAAAATGATTTTGTTTGTCTTTTGAGCAATTTTTGAAATTTTTTGAAAAACTCAAAAATATTTTTGGTTTGTTTTGTATAGATAGTTTTACACATATTTTGGAGAATGGTTTACAATGCTTTGTATTGTTTCTTAATGACGATTGCTTGGAGTTGTTAAAATTTGGTTCGCTTAATGGGTTCATCTAAGTATACACCTCCGCACACACTTTTACGAGCTCTTATGGATTTTGACTACTTATGTTACATGAATTACATGAGGTGTTCTCCTATCAATCTTGTCATATACATATCCATATATCTGGGGGGTTTGTTCATATAAGAACCAGTGTAGTGAGTTTTCTCTTAGGTTTGAAAAAACAAGAGTGTGCAATGAAAATGCCTATGAAGTGAGTAAAGATCCTTTGCATGAAAGGCCACCATTGACAAGATCCTTTGAAAAGGAAAAGAGAGGCAAAATAAAAAGAAAATATATTTTGAATTGATCATCAAAGTGTGATATCTTCAAAAAGAAAACAGAGAAAAAATTGAATATACTTATTTTTAGGGTGTTATAAGTTGAAGATCATTGGGTTTGCACAATGAGTCATAGTAAGTCATTAATGTTTGACGCTATTGATTTGCGAATCATCAATATTTTCTAGGCTAGTGTGCAGTTTGTACATTTGTCCATTATGAGTTCACTTTATTTATCACTCGAGGCTAAATCTAAGTTTAATAAATTAATGTTATCAAATAGAACTCCTTAGACTATCTTGAGTGGTTTGTATATATTTCTTTTATTTTCTAGTTTATGCCCCTTCACTCTGTACCACATTTGGTTTATACACATTTATATCATACGAGTGTAGAAAGCTTATGTTTTCATGTCTTTAGTTGTGTTTATACCGACATATGCATGTGCATTCTTTTTATATAAATGTTTATTTATATGGTATGTCTTTTAGTCTTTGCATTGCATTTAATCCATATTAGTAATATATGTTTACATTAATATCATATGCATCATATTTGTATCTCTTTGGTATCATATGTTTAATTGTTTGGATTATTTAGGCTTCTGTTGACAAGTTTTTTTTGTCATTATCGTTTCACTTCATATCGCACGAATAATATGCTTGTATCCTTTATATTCATATGTGTTACATTAAGGGAGAAAAGTTGTTTCATATTATGAACCTTTACCTTTGTCTATTCCCAAACAAAAAGGGGAGAAGTCTAACCTAAGGGGGAGTAGTATTTTCTAAGGGGGATATGTTTAACAAAGGGATGATTGTTTTTTTCATATGCAGTTTATATATATTATAATCACTTTGCATTTGAAAGGTGTGTTAAGTGTGCAAGTTTAAGTGATGATGCGAGAATGTTTCACAATAAAAAAACTACTAAAGAGTTTGTGTCGGTAAAGTGTCAGTTTGTACTTTTTCCCTTTGGGGTTGGGATCGAGTCTTAGAGAGCTTGACAGTCTAGTAGTTTTTTAATTTTTGGTTTTGTCCCAGAATAGACAAATGGGGTATTTGTAAGGGAAAATTTCACATTGATTCAATGTCAACGTTTATTATAAAATTTGTAAGATTGGATTTATTCCGTTTGGACAAAACTATTTGAGTCATAGATTAAGATTTGAGTTCAATTTTTCCTTCAAGCCTATGATGTATCTTGAAGATTGTAGAGGCCAAGTAAAGCGACATAAACGTCATTTCAAATTTCTTGTCGAGTTTCATCTTCATTCCATGTGATCTCGATAAGGTATAAATGCATACTATGTTCGATCTTTGGATTTAGTTTGGGCGTTTAATGTTTTTAAAATTTACCATGGCTATTTTTTGTAAACAGATTTTGAAGAAAATATTTTATTGGTTTATAAATTCTTTCGAATCAACTTTTTGTATTGTTCAAAGAGTTTATAAGCTTCATTCAAATGAGTTATTTATCTCATTTAAACGAGTTTGGGCATCTCATTCAAATGAGCTTCAATCGACCTTCGTTCAAAACATTTATGCTTAGCATCATGTTCTCGTTCAAAGCTCGTCTGATCCTAATCCAAACAAGGTTATCCAGGTCATTCAAAATGCTTTGTTTCGGTTCGAATGAAATGGATAATGTCTTTCAAACAAATTGCTTAGGGATGTGTGCCACCATTTTTTCTATTTCCCTATAAATAAAAGGTCCGACACAATATTTTTTAAAAGATAGGTTTTGCGAAACATCTTTGCAAGAACATATCTAAGCCTTTTGTAACCCTAGTTTACACCCATAGTTTGAGATCCAAGTTTCAACATAATATGTGTATTTGAGATCGCATGTGTTCTGCACCAAGACTTTTTACTCTATATCACTGAGAGTGATTCGTGCAGTGGATTATGTGTTTGATTTGGGTGATGGCTAGAAATAGTTGAGAAACAAGTATGGTCGGTGGATACTGAGACGTAAGAGGCGCCTACATTGTAACTGTTGTTTCAAGGCGTCCAACAGTGGATGTGAAGAAGGTAACAAGGACCAAAGAAGGGCATCAAGGCTTAAACGCATTGAGTCTATGAGTCAGTATAATTTGTCCTAATATGAGACCCATATCATAATGGACTTGTGTGGATAGGTCGTCTGAGATTTTTTCTGTTGTGCGCTTTCCTCGTACATCATGGAGTTATGGTTTATTGATTTATTTTATTCTTTCTACATCACCTATATGGATGCTTAGGTCAAGATAAAATTGATAATTACTTTATACAATGTTTGTTTAAAAGGTGCTTAATTAAAATTGGATTAATTTCTTATTATATTAATTTAATTGAAATCAAAAATTGGTGTTTGACAATTCATTTATCTTATTTTCACTAGCATAATTCTTTTCAAATGATTTTAAGAATAAATCCTCTCTCAACCCTTTGGGAACTCTACTTCTCAACAAGGGTTAAAATAATATATACTATACCTCTAATATGATAGTATTAAATGTATAAATGAGAAACCTTACGATGAATGCCAACACTCATTTAAACAATAATTTGCAACTCTCCTTTAAAATTTGTTCCTCTCCCCAGCGTGTCCCTCTATTTTAATTACATAAATTATTCAGATTTTGACTTTACAGATAACAATAATAGTTGTATTAGTGGGGGAAACATCGTCATTCCAAACATTCAATGATTTGGCCAATTTTAAAACATTAATTTTGGATTCGTAATCCATATGAGCTTGAGAGAAGGGATCGTAATTTATGGTGTTGCTAGCTTGGTGAGAAACTAACCGTGTTCAACATTGGGGAATTTGATTGTTCTCAAATCTGAAAATCATTTCCCCACTCTGGTCTCCTCTCTCTCTCTCTCTCTCTTCGCCCTCTCCCCCGTAAATATCTCATTCTCTCTCTACACATAAAAATACATATATCTATCTATACGTATATACCATTACCGATCCATATTCTTCATAATTCACCAATCTATTAGAAATCCACTTCAAATATTTCATAGATCCGAATAATCTCTCCTTTTACTTCTCTCTTTCCGTTTAGTATTGTCATGGTTAATATACTTTAATTTTCCCCAGCCACCCATTTCTCTCTTCAAATCAATTTCATCTCAACTCAATACCTTACACGTTAAAAAAAATATGGGTGAGGTTAGTATTCAAATTTCCCCTATAGCTATTCCTATTACTTCAATTTCATTTACATTCACATATTGAATCTTAAACTCACCACTATAATTTTTGCAGAAAGTTCAGGCTAATAAGGAAGGAGAAAATAAGGTCGATGGACCCCCATCATCTTCAAGCTTAACATGCATTGAGAAGAGTGTGCCAAAAAAGTGAAACGTTACGTTCGTCATTTCGAAGTTATAAAAAAATTTCATTCATTTTTTATAAACAAAATGATTCCATGCACTTTTTTTGTTGGACTCGAAATTTGCGGAGGTCTCAAGGAAACTGAAGTTTAGATCCACATAATACGATGACCGTTGAGATATTTTACAATTTACAAAATGCTTAAGAAAATTGAAAATCCAATTTATGTGACGTATGTATCACATGCGCTTGACTCTTTCTGTACCTAACATTGTGTATGTAAAGGTGTGGATGATGTGAAGGCTGACTGTGCAACCAACATATTGAGGCTAATAGGCATGGGGGATCCCGCTACCATACGAGACAAAATTGCCCAGAAGACAAAGAAGAAAGTTGAGCTTATCTCTCGTAAACCCAAAAGGCCTTAGGAGAAAAAAACGGATGAAAAGAATGTCATAGAGAAAAATCCAGATGAAAAGAAGCCGGAAGTGGAATAGAAAAAAGCACCCGAAGAGGTGGGCAGAGGTGGGCATGTTAGTTTTTTTTTAGTTAATACTCATCTACTCGCTGTAATTTTCGAAATATTTTAGTTGATTGATTTTTTTTGTGGTTGTTTAGCTTCCCGTTAGTGCAATGGTTCTCAATATTAGGCTACACTGTGACGGATGCGCGCATAAAATAAAGCGAACCACATCAAAGATAGATGATTAGTTTACCATTCTTACTTTAAAATTTTATGTATTAGGGCATGAGTAGTTTTATTTACATTAATTTAATCTTAACATATCATGTGACTCCCAAAATCTAAAGAGTTTAAAATTCTTAGTTACTCAATTTTATCGGTTCTAATTTAGAAGTTCAACCTTTGAATTGGGGTGTACTATTAAATTAATTAAAGTTATTTTCTAAAATAGATTATATATTTTTAGGGCTTGAAATAATATGGATTATGAAAATAGGACAACAAACATTTCATTTACACTTTTTGTCCCTATTTTTAAATAATTCATATTTTGATTAGTTAATATTTTGTGGTAGTAAGTTCGCGCCAGCAGTATTAATGTATGTTGTCACAAAAAACAGGGACTAAAAGTTTAAATGAAAATTTTATTGTCCTTTTTCCATAATCTGTATTACTATAAGTTCTAAATTTACAAAGTCCCTTATTAAAATATATAATGGGTCTCACAATGAAAAGTTCTTCAATATTTTTTTTGAATTAATTTTAGTTTACTCTTTTATTTCATTTCAAAAATCCCTCCAGTATACACTATTTCTTTTTTATCCTAAATTTTAAGAAAAAATTGTCATAACAATAAACAAGGAATAAAAGATGAATTAGTGATTAATTGTGTTTTTTTTAAATAGGGGTATTTACAGCCGATTCAGAATAGGATTTGGTCATGGTGACAATGGACGCGAAAGCACTAATATCCTATTTGAACAAAAAGCTGAAGCGAAGTGTGGTAGGGGTTGGATCGATGATTATAGGTGGGTATGGCATTTTTTTCTTCGTAGAATTATATTTTTTCTAGAATTTTTGTGCTTTTTTTCAAGAAATCGTCTGCTATTTATTTTTTTATGCTTTTTTTTTATCAAAGTTGAAATTTTTTTCCTTGCAAAACTGTTTTTGTGAATTTTTCATATTTTTTAATTTTTTTATTCAATATTAGTCAAGCTTTTAATGTTTTTTCTATTATGTTCCAAATTTTTAAAATTTTCTTTAATACTATTCAAACTTTTGAATGTTTTTTCTATTATTTCACATTTTTTTAAAGAGTTTTTTTAGTATTTTTCATATTCCTACAGACTTTTTTAGTTTTATACAACATTTTAAATTATTTTTCTATTATTTTTAGATTTTTTAGAAGTCTTTTTTCTATTATTTACTGATTTTTTAGAAGTCTTTCAATATTATTAAAACTTTTTAAATGTTTTCAATAATTTCCAAAAAATTTTAGAAGTTTTTTTTCAAAGGTAAAATTATATATATATATATATATATATATATATATATATTGGATTTTTGTTATTGAAATCATTGTTTCAGTTCATTTTTGGTTAATCAATGGTTTAAATACGATTTCACTCTACTTTCAACTAATGTGGCTAGGATTTCATTACTATTTGCACCTGGTGAGAATGAGTAGTTTTGATTTTTATTTTGTGTCGTGAGTATAGATCGGTACAAATTGGGGGTCTCCTAATACTACAAAGATAAAAAGTTACCAGAAGTTTTGAGAATATTTAAAAACTCATGCACACTTATCAAACTCACTCTGTTTTTTTGGATTTTTTAGTATTTGTGGCCTCTATCTATCTTGATCAATCTTGACATCTATTTTACATATATTTAGTTATCAAGAGTTAGATGCCTTTATTGTTTTTATGAAATGATATTTTTAGTTTTTGTAGTTTTGTTCATGGACTGAGCGTGCATAAGAAATTATTAATATTATGAACATATTAATAGTTCATACTAATTAACTAAATGTTACTATGGCTCAATATACCTTTATCTGTATGTATATTTATATCATAAATGATAAAAGAGAGGTTCTGAAAACAACTCATGATAAAAAAAAATGGATGTTATATTTATTGGTACTATAATTTCAAACCTTTTCCAATTTAGTTTATCATAATTTTGTTGATTTTATAAATAAATAAAAACAGGATTAAACATATTATAAGACGCCCACGCATCGCGCGAGTTACATACTAGTTCTACATAATGACCATAGATTACTTCACAAAGTAGGTGTAGGCATAACCGGTTGCTACAATCATACAAAAGAAGAAAATAAGCTTCATTTAGAAGAATATCAATAACCATTTTGTCTTGCCAAAGTCCATCATCTTAGACAATGGGAAACAATTCAAAATTCCTTCCTTCAGAGTATTTTTTTCAAATTATGACATTAATAACCACTACTCTTCACCGCACCCTGAGTCAAAGGGAAAGTGGAGTCACTCAATCTTTGCAAGCATTGCAAGCATAAAGAATATATTTGAAAATATAAGAGGATTGTGGGACAAAAAGCTACCAAGCATCCTATGGGTTTACATGATCTCAAATAGAGGTCCCACTAGAGAAACACATTTTCACTTACTGAAGCATTGATGACAACAGATATTGAGGTCCTTCCTATAGGGAGTTCCAAGTGTCAAAATCGGTCTTAAAATATGTAACTATTGTAAGTAGTAAGTCAAGTGAGGGAAATATTGACCCCAAGTGGGAAAGCCCTTATGTCGTCATAAAAGTTGCAAGACCATGGTGTTACTACCTCAAAAACCAAGGGGAAATGAGCTCCCCCACCCATGGAATAGGAAACACTTGAATTTTTTACCAATGATGTAAAAAAGTGAGAACGTATTTTAATCCATAATGCTTAACTCGAATTACTTCTCTATATTATATTCAAGGCTTTCATTCTTAGTTCTTAACAATTTTAAGGTCTAAAGACCCTTAACTTAGAATTTTTTAGGGATTTTAAAGGTTAAGATTTGTTTCATGCAGTTTACAGATATAAAGACTTTAGACTTAACATTTCAAAGGTTTAAGGCCTTTATCCTCAATTTTAAACAATCTCAAGGTCTAACAAAACCAGCTCAAAATTCGAAGGAAATCTAAGGATTTAAGCATAACTTTTACAAGGTATTGAGGTTAGAAGGCTCGAATTCATTCTCTTTTTAGAATAATATCTAGGCTTTCATCCTTTATTGTTAACACTCCCAAGGTTAAAACCCCTTAACTTAGAATTTTTTAAGGATTTAAAGATTTAACACTTAGTTCCTTGTAACACCCTTTATTTTCCACGTATTGGGTGGCCAAATCTCAACACTAAAGATAGAGGATGAAAAGAAATTATATCATTATAATCATTACTGAATAACTGAAATAAACTAAAACATTCATAACAGTATATATAATGTGCAAATAAAACAATATACAAATACAAGCCTTTAATAACTGAATCAATAAAACTGAATGTTATTGGATAAATGAATAAAATAAATCTACATAATAGAAATCTCAGTTCAATGAAGAAAGAACATATTCATAACCCACAACAAGCTCATGAAAATATCTGCACAATAAACCAAAATGTACAAGATCCAACTATGTAAAAAATACAATGAAAAATATCTCTTATCTTTTATAACTGGATAAGGTTGATCGTACAATCGGTCCTCTCATCCATGATCCTGTAACTACTAACTACCTGAAAGGTATTTAGGAAAAGTAGTGCAGGTTAGACCCCACAAATAAAAAAGAGATAGCTTACCGTACATAACAATGTTATATGTGACTTACATCTAATGTTGTCCAATCGACATTCAAATCCAAGATACCTCACCTCACCTGTCATAACGTAGTCCTAATCATACCTTCCCATCCCACTCAAGGAATAACTAACATAGTCCAAGTACCAAGACTAATTATGTAACATTTGTAGCTCATAACACATAATACAACGTAATATCATCATTGAAAATCAAATGCTAAATCTATTATTCACCCATAGTATCCTTACGTCATATAATGTCCAAATCGGTTAAGTCTCTCAATATAAACTGAAAACACAGATTATATATAGATGATCTAAAAAACACCAATTTTAATTTTATAAAAAATAATTAAGCCAATTTAAACATGCGCCAATTAAATTGATTTTTGTGTTAAACACTTTACCAAATTTTATCTTGTCTAAACATGCATCTAGGTGAATATAGCAAGAAAAATTAAAGCAGTCGCACAATGCCTGATGTACGAGGAATGTCCATAACGAGAAAAACCTCGAAAGTCCCATCCACACAAATTCAATATGATAAGGAATTACACAAGGACGACATATGACTTACACAACTGACTCGACTCCTTTAAGACTTAACGCGTCTTCCTTCCTTCGACATTCTCTTCACAGTGACATGTAGGAGTCCACCTATGAACTTCCACAAAGTGTGCTCCTCTCATGCCTCAGTTTCCACCGATCAAGGATTATCAACCGTCAACATATCGAACACAAAGTCTACCGCTTCAAACTGCCATATACGGAGTCCAACGTATGTAAACAATACACAGACACCTTATTCAACAAAAGATGATGAGTAAACAAACTTGGTGCACAAACCATAGATACTAAACTAGCATATTAGTTGAAACTTGGATCTCAAAACCTTTGGGTGAAACTAGGATTTGGAAGCTCTTGGATTTATCTTTGGAAAATACTTTTCGCAAAACTTCTCCAGAAAATAAGTTGTCAGCACTCCTTTATATAAAAAAACACGAATTTTGAGGTGATGAAAATTCGTTCGAATGAAAATGTAAGAACATATTTTTATAAGTCCGTTATCAATTTATTATGTCATATACCGCTACACCGTCAAAGAGCATTCAAGGGAAATCTACATCAAAGATGGATCCGAATTAATCAAGTTCTTCATCATTCAAGACTCCACAAAGTTTACTTTGGTAAGGTTATGTTTTTAATACCTTAACTTTACACTTAGAGTTTTTGGGATATTTTTATAAAATATTTTCTAAGTGTTGGAGCGGACTTTTTCGTCTAAGTGTTGGAGTGGAGATTAAAATCATATTTTTTTTACGACCAGGACGTTCAAACGAGATCAGCATCTCGTTCGAGCGAGATTGGTATGTCGCGCGATGTCGTTTGAACGACACGCGTCCTTCGTTCGAGCGACACTGTTATCTCATTCGAATGAGCTTTAATACCGAGGCAGCGCAATTTTTATATAAATACTCATTAAATGGTTTCGTTTTCATTAAGAAGTCCCAGCATTTTACAGAACAAAAAAACTGCGAAAGCAGAATTCTTTTGGCTTCTTCCTTTTAGGGTTTAATCCCTTTTTGTTTACAATTCACAAAACTCCAAATATGCTTTAGTGAATTGTTTTGGTGTTGAAGAACACACTTTGCTGTGGTTTAATCTTTGTGGGGAGAACTCTACAACCGGAGAGTTACATGCTATTATGGAGGGAGTCCTTATAAAGTTCAGTTTTGTGGAGAAGCCGTTTTCTTCTTCATTGCTGACTACCTGGGTTCTTGTGGGAGATTCCAGCCGACGTTATTTCTAGCCGTTGCTTTGGAGGTTTGACGAAGACACTGTGCGTTACACTTATGGGCGATTATCAGGTTGTATGTAAGTCAATGGTCTTGTGAATTCTTTAAAGTTCTAGAAATAAAAGGTTTTGCCCTTCGAGGATTTTTCCTTAATATTTGTGTCACATGCTCTAACTATTTATGGGTTGACACGCGCACACACATAGATGCATGTTTAGGGACTGATTTAATTTGGTTTATATTGACTCCAATTATATAAGTGTGCCAAATAAAAAAGTTGCGAATTAATATAAATCGGTATCACACACCGCATTTATTCGGGTTTTCAAATTGGTATCAGAGCGGGTTACGCTAATTTATCGCATGATCCTGATTTTTCAAATATTTATTTTTTTGATACAATTTGACTTCTCACGTTGTCAAATTGGTATCAGAGCGGGTTACGCTAATTTATCGCGTGATCCAATTTTTCGCAAAATTTGTGTGATATTGATTTTTTTAAAAAATCAATTTTGTGAAAAATCGCAATTTTTTCGATGGAGCACTTATCTAATCGGATGCCCCCCTTTGATGACACGAGTCAGAGTTTTGATGATATAAATCGTTTGAATTTGACGTTTGCTAAAAGAATTGAATTTTTGGAAAAAGAAAATTCTCGTTTTAAATCCGCTTTGGATCTTTTGCAAACGGTTCAAAATAAAAGAGATTTTTATCGTGAGAAATTTATTTCCTTAGACCATGACTTTGTTGCTTTAAAATTATCCAAGAAGGAAAGTGATGATAGGGTCCTATTTTTAGAAAAAGAATTGGAGGACCTTAAAAATTTGATGGTTTGTGTTTGTGCCAAAGATGACAAAAATATTTTAATCAATGAGTTTGTGGCACATGAAGAGACTCTTAGGGAAAAGTTTTCTTTAATTGAGGGGGAGCGTGATAAACTATTAAGTTTAATTAAAAATTTGAAAAAAGCGTCCCTTAAATTGGAAGAGTCTAATTCTTTGCTTGAGTAAAAAATTTTGAAGTTAAAAAATATTTGACAGACTCGAGTAGGTTTGATAGTGATGGTAATGGCTCATCGTGTTCTCATGCTTCTAATGCAAAAGCCAAAACCATTATTTGTTTTAGAGGGTCAACTAATTCTAAGGATGTTAGGAAATGTCAACCCATAGGTGTCGTTCCACCCGTTTACACATGTTCATATTGTGGTAGGAAAGGTCACCTTAGGCATTTTTATTTTGATCTTAGAAAATGTATTAGAAAATTTATGTCTAGTGTTCCCTTGGTTCCTAAATCCCCCACACGAAGTTTTATATCTATTTGGGTTAGGAAATCACTTTTAGAGGCACTAGATTTTAGACAAGTTGATTCTCGTTTGCTTGCACATGATTCTTCTCTTGCCATATCATATAGATGATTGTGTTTACATGTTTGTCATACACTAGTTGTGGTTTCATTATATATATATATATGTTTGCTAGTGTTATGATATGTGTTCTTTTTGTATAGATTTCTGTTTTTAAAAATTTTGAAAAATACAAAAATATTTTATTTTGAAAAAATTCTAAAAGATTTTTGTATTTTGTCTGCATCGTTTATGGATGGACACTTAGGATGACCGAGTCACAACATCGTTCCATTTTTCATGTGACTATTTGATAGTGTTTTGAGACAATATGTCAATTCATCCATGTGCTTTATAATGTTTGGTGTCATTAAAATGTAATTAAGTGTTTCTTCCTACATGTTTGACTCATGATTTCTTTTATTGAACACATGCACGGATTTGTTTGATTATTGTGCTTGTCTTATCACATGTTGGTTGGGTGTTTTCACTTCAATCCTGTCCTTAAAATGAATCAAGCGCGATAAAACTTGATAAGAAAGTTGTGCATGTAAGAGCCGTTTGTGAGATTGTGTGTTTTATTTGAAAACGGTGAAGGGCTACGAAAGATTATTTTTTATCCTTTGCGATTAAGCCGCCATTTAAATTGGACCTAAAAAATTGAGGAATTTTATTATCTGGGGTCCAAAGAGGTTTAAAAGAGCCCAAAAAAATTTAAAGGCAATAAAAAGAAATTCATGCCAATTATGGGCCAATTAGATTTTTGCACCAATTCTCCAAAGTATGAGAATTTAGTTTAATACCTCTAAAAGAAAATATATATGAGGGAGTTTGGTTGGAGATTTTATAACGGGTTTGCACGTCCTTGAAAATCTTTAAAAAACGCTAAATAGTTTTGGACGTTATTTGTGTGGAAATCACTTTGACTTTGATTTGTTGATTTGCATAAGATGATGTCATCTAAATTCAACAAAGTTTTACACATAAGTATACTTTTGATGTTCATTCGTTAGGGGTACACGTATGCATCGTGCACATATGATTGATTGAGTTGATTTTCCTATCGAATGTGTTCACACCCATTCATTCCATTTCCATGACTTGGTTGTTTGAGTTTAAATACATTGTGTGATTTTTAGTATCTTATTTTTTGTAATAGTTTGTGAAATTTTTGAGACATACCTTTGCATGCGCGTAGTTCGATCCATGTTTGCATTGCATTTTATCGTGACACTCCATGTTTTGATTTTTTCTTCTTATTTGTCTATTAGGGGACATCATAAAAAGGGGGAGAAAGAATTATCATGTTATGGGGGAGTTTTTGCATTATGGGGGAGATTTGATTTATTAATGCTATATTATTATATCATTTCAAACTCGATGCGTCATGAATGTATTTTGCTTTATCTCATGTGTGTAGGTACAAAGATTGAAGATCATGATGTTGCATACCCTGATGAGTAAATCTTTGAGATTTGACAAAGATTTTTGAAGAACAGTTTGAGAACTTGCAAATTTATTCATGGGAGGGTAGATTTGTATAGGTATTTTGGTTTTTGATAATTCGAATTTTTTATGTATGTATCGGCAAAGACATAGGGGAGATTTGTAAGGACATATTTTTATAAGTCCGTTATCAATTTATTATGTCATATACCGGTACACCGGCAAAGAGCATTCAAGAGTAATCTACATCAAAGACGGATTCGAATTAATCAAGTTCTTCATCATTCAAGACTCCGCAAAGTTTACTTTGGTAAGGTTATGTTTTTAATACCTTAACTTTACACTTAGAGCTTTTGGGATATTTTTATAAAATATTTTCTAAGTGTTGGAGCGGACTTTTTCGTCAAAATTTTAGAATGAGTATTTTTTCTAAGTGTTGGAGCGGAGATTAAAATAATATTTTTTTTGACGACCAGGTCGTTCAAGCGAGATCAGTATCTCGTTCGAGAGAGATTAGTATGTCGCGCGATGTCGTTTGAACGACACCCCTTCGTTCGAGCGACACTGTTATTTCGTTCGAACGAGCTCTAATACAAAGGCGGCGCAATTTTGTATAAATACTCATTAAATGGTTTCGTTTTCATTAAGAAGTCCAAGTGTTTTACAGAACAGAAAAACTGCGAAAGCAGAATTCTTTTGGCTTCTTCCTTTTAGGGTTTAATCCCTTTTTGTTTACAATTCACAAAACTCCCAATATGGTTTGGTGAATTGTTTTGGTGTTGAAGAACACACTTTGTTTTGGTTTTATCTTTGTGGAGAGAACTCTACAACCGGAGAGCTGCGTGCTATTGTGGAGGGAGTACTTATAAAGTTCACTTTTGTGGAGAAGCCGTTTCTTTTTCATTGCTGACCACCTGGAGTTCTTGCGGGAGATTCCATCCGACGTTATTTCTAGCCGTTGCTTTGGAGGTTTGACGAAGATACCGTGTGTTACACTTGTGGGCGATTATCAGGTTGTAAGTAAGTCAATGGTCTTGTGAATTCTTCAAAGTTCTAGAAATAAAAGGTTTTGCCCTTCGGGGATTTTTCCTTAATATTTGTGTCACATGATCTATCTATTTATGGGTTGACACACGCACACACATAGACAGTGGCGAAGCCAGGAATTGGAGTTAGTGGGTGCGAAACTGTCTGACGTACTCTGGGGTTTCAGGGGCGGGAGCCCCCGAGGCGATTTTTTTTGGGTTATTTGTACTATTTTTGGCATAAATCTAGTACTAAAGAAAATTTCAACAAAAAAAACATGCATTAATATTCAATTTCAATACTTAAAACCATTATCAAAATGAAATAGGATAGTTATTACAATACAACTCTCCTAGACTTCATTTTTAGAAAAAATTGAATGATATGTTAAGTGTCAATATCATCCAACACGTCTCTTTCGATATATTAATCAAACATAATTAATCTAACGTAAATAAGTTATTTAAAATTAATAAAATTAATGGAAAAGGATTAATCTAACATAAAAATCAGAATTAATCTAACACAAAATTTGTTGGAAAAAGATTAACCCATTATGTTGAAATTTATTATTGAATTTATTTAATAAATTTATTCAATAAAATTTTAATCACTTTGTATGATTAATCACTTTGTAAATTTCAGTAATAAATTGAGTAATAATTTCAGTAATAAAATCAATGTAATAGAGGAGAAAATTTTCAATGTGCTGTAGACTAACAAATATGTAAATGGAGGAGAGAAAGGGGACTTACCTTTTGTTTTGTTCTTGGATGTAGAGAGAAGACAAAACTTTGGTTGTGTTGAAAAACTAGGGCCGGCTGCTGTTGTATATATATTGACTTAAGTTTCAAAAATTACCAATTTTAACCTTAACATTTAAGTTATTACACACATGTATAAAAATAAATAAATAAATAAATAAATCTCAAAAATCCAGTGCATGCGCCCGCACACTCTCGGTTGTGTGTGGCTCCGCCCCTGCACATAGATGCATGTTTAGGGAAAGATTTAATTTGGTTTATATTGACTCCAATTATATAAGTGTGCCAAATTAGAAAGTCGCAAATTAATTTAAATCGGTATCACACACTACATTTATTCGGTTTTTCAGAAAACAATAGGCTTGTTTGAAAAACAATACTATTCTTGTTTGAACTAAAATAAAGCTCGTTCAAATGAAATAGATGATCTCGTTCTAACACACTTTGAACGAGCTTCGAATAAGGTTCCAATGTTAAACATAAATAATTCACTTGAACTTTATTAGAAGGTACCTTTTGAACGACATGCAAAAATCTCGTTTGAACTAGCAAAACAGGTCATTCGAACGAACTAAGTAATCTTGTTTGACCAGGCCATTCGAATGACTTTTCACAAAATATTAAATTTTTTTTTATGAAAAATCGCCTCAAACATTTTAATACAAACACCCAATGATATTCCAAGGATAAAAAATAATATGTGTTCATACATTTGGAGATCCACTTACATTGAAGACAAAATGTGGCACAAAACATCACAAGATGATGTAGATGCTCTAACTTGGCCAGTACGATCTTCAATTACACACATCATAGACCAACACAAGTCCTAACCTATGACTCAAACGATTTTGTCCAAACGGAATTAAGCCAATACATACAAATTGACTTTATTGGAAATGTGTCATTACAAATCTCTCCTTTTGTCTATTCCGGAACAAAACACAAAAATAAAAATCTATGGCCCAAATCCAACCCCAAAGGAAAAAAGTACCGATACTTGACAGACACAAACGTTAAGTAGATTTTCTTTTGTGAAAACTTTGTTGCATCAATGTAAACCTGCACACTTAAATAAATCTTTCAGAGAATATATAACGACTATAAATCCTCATATGAAAAACCATCCCCCTTTTTAAAAAAAAATCTGTCTAAGATAGGATGTTTCCCCCTAAGGTAAAAAATTATCCCCCTGAGTTAAAGAGTTAGAAATAATTTCTCCACCTTTTTAGTTCAATAATAGACAAAGAATAAGGTGTACCATATAAATAACTTCTCCCCCTAAATGTAACACATGTAAACATAAAGGAAAACAAGTATATCATGTGATTATGTAAAGTAAAGCATGCAACGACAAATACACTCTACAAAACAAGCATAAATAATTCAAGTAATGAACAAATGATACCAAGTTTGATGCACTAATAATATACCACCGTAAGCAAGCAACAAAGGATGTCAATATAATCATAAACATGCCAATTTTAATAATGGATGAAACATATGGAAAAGAAGGATTAAATGCAAATGCGTGTCTATATATATAGCTATCTAGGTGAAACTCTCGCAAGCCTCCAATAATCTCCCAATCCAAATTTGTTAGAATTTTGTTTTTTTATAAAATTATATCCACGTGCCACAATATAATGTGCCAAAACCTAACGTTTTTTTATTTAAAAGGAGAAATCAACAACACCATGTTCATCCACGTCCACCTGTTTGCCAAAACAACAAACATCTCCTAAAACTAAAATGCATCTCTCCATGCTCCCACAACATTCCAAAATCCCAACATCGCTATGAACCCCTCCCTATATCCCTCTCTCACAACCTACAACCACATCAAATGTCGATGTCCCTCTTTCTCAGTCATCCACTTTCTATTGGCATGGTGAAATCTTTTTTCTCCGCGTTAACACTTTTTTTTGTCTTAACCAATATTTTTGTTCAAGTCATTTATCGTATGTTTTTCCCTCTCTCTCTCTACAATACATGATCATTTTCTTCATTTTTATGACTTTTTTACAATAATGTATGCGATTCTTCTGTGTATGCTATCATAGGTGTCTACTTGGACTCCCTATCTTAGTGCGAATGAGGATTGCATGTTTTATCAGGTGGGTGAGAGAATGTCGGATATTTTCCATGTTAATTGAGTGAAAAGAAAGAACTCGTATGAGAGAAGGGGCAAATTAGAAAAAATGAACTATACACAAAAGCATGGTAGTTAGAGAGAGATAAAGTGATGAAGGTTTTCACTTTAGATGATAATGGATTTGACGGACATTGTGTGGTGGTCAGGTAGGGCATATGGTGATGTTTAAAGTGGAGTTGAGAAGAGAAACAAGATGTAGAATGATATATATATATATCTGATATAAATTGTAAATGGGGAGAGGATGAATACAGGGAATCAGATGGATATAATGACTTAAAAGAGTGGGATACATAAGGATATTGATTTTTAAAGTTACCTTGAACTTTGTTATGGAGAAAAATATTTACCCTTAGTATTTGTCTTCCAAGCCTTTTTGTGTGCGTTTTTTTAAATACCCATTGCCATTAATTTTCTTTGAAAAAAAAAAGATCAAGATCGATTTTTTTTCCAGCACCACCGGTGCCATCATAGATGATGAATAATGACCCAACTATACAGATGTCCATTTTTTTAACAACCCTCTTTGAATCGATGTGAGATGTATTTTATTTGTTCTATTGCATTACTCATTTTTGAGTAATTTTTGTCTATTACATAATGACCATTTTAGTTCATTTATGTTGTATTTTAGCAAGACATCTCTGATGGTGTGATTCTATCCTGTGTAAAAAAAAAATTGAAATTTTTATGTGATTTTTAATATTATATTAATATTTAAAAAAAGCATATATGATGGTGTTATTTCAAAACATATTTTTATTCTATGCACCAATAGTAAAAAAAAACTATAGATAATGTGCTGATTTCATTATATTTGTCCATATCCTAAAAAAAATATTTGAGCTTTTTACACGTTGAAAGTCTCATTAGAATTTTCTATCCATTGACCCGTCACGCCAAATGGGAGAAACGTAGAATACTCCGTATAAGATATTTTATATTTTTTCATATAAATTTTTATAGATACAATGGGCTTATCATTCCTTTGACATTAACATAAAAAACATGACACATGTCCGTCAGAATTTTAAAATTTCATTTACCGTTTGAATCACAACATGTGTGATGCTTGAATAAAGTTGATGAGAAATTGTGGGCATGCTCATAAATATTTTTTGATTTTTTTTTCAAGTTATTTTATTTTGAATATTTGTTATTCACACTACACATGATTTGTAAATTGTACAGTAAAATAATGTTCTAATATGTAATGTAATGTCTAATTGTTTGTGTTATTTTTCTTCATCGATTTTTATAACCTTATAAATGCAGTTTTTTATCTTATAATACATCCTTCTTACAAATTCCAAAATTTTGGAATCCTCTCAAAACTTATTCTTAATATATATATATATATATATATATATATATATATATATATATATATATATATATATATATATATATCAACATCCTCATTAAAAGATTCATAGAAATAATAGTTTTATATTTTCTATTGTTGTTTAGTTTTTGTTTCCAATTTCTTTAAAGTTTATATGTTTTTAAACAACAAATGTCTTACATTTCATTTTCAACTTTAATGCAATAGGGTCATTTTCTAGGTGCAATTATCCAGACGTCATTTTCTATGTGAAAAACACTTGGTGGCTAAAAAAACGAATATTGTTGTCATTTCTGCAAAAAAGTAGTTTGTGTCCATTTGAACGACTATTTTATTTTAAAATTCAATTTGATATGTATTTTTTTTTCTAATTTGAATTTTTGGACTGTTTCGTTCCACGACGATATGGTTCTTGACATTTATTTCCTCATATTCATTTCAATTCATATTCTTTATTCACCAAATTACTTACATTTACATGTTCATGGTCTGGCTATGATCTTTTTTAAATACTAATAATATTTATATATTTGAATAATATAATTCAAAACACATTACACTCGATCATGCATCGCACGAGTCACCATTAGTGTGTTTATTTGTTTGTGTGTGTGTGTGTGCACCCGTGCGCGTGTGTATATAAAACCACACATATACCAATGAAACAAATAATATATAGGTATAAACTCACCACAAAAGACACAAAACACATAAGCTTTCCACACTCGTATAGCATCGATGTGGATAAACAAAAGTGGTATGAAGTTAAGGGGCGTGAACTAGAAACAAAAGAAATATGACCCAATCACTCAAAATATGTACAAGGAGTTCTATTTGATCGTAAAAACTTATCAACTTCAGTTTAGCCTCAAGTGAAAAATAAAGAACTCAAAAATGGACAAACATACATAATGAGCCAAGAAAATTTTGATGATTCTCGAATCAATAGCGTCAAAATAATTAATCTTAACTAGAACTTATTGTGAAAACCCCTTGATCTTCAACTTAATACACCCTCATTATAAACAAATGTCATTTTTTGCTCTTTTTCTTTTGAAGATATCAATTTTGAAGCGTCAATAAAAAATTGCCCTTGGCAATTTTGCCAATGGTGGCCTTTCATGCAAATGATATTTGTACCATATAACATGAAGCACAAAAGCTAGTGTATGAAAATGTGAAAACACAATCCTCCACTATATTTAGATTAAGAAGAATCATTTTCAAGCATCAATAAGCCTGACATTAAGCACCTTTAAATCCAATTTCCTAACCGATATAGGTGTAACGTGACGATCTAGGGTTTTGAAAACCTTGGTGACACTAGACTTCCTAGAACATTTTTTAAGATCAAAACAAAAACACCTAAGATGACCTCCTGCCACAATATATGCACGTGTAGACACGATGAGGAATGTTACCTAAGGGTTGACCTAATCTAAAATCCTTGACAGTGGTTAACCCTATAAAAATATTGGTATTAGCTTTATTAGAGAAAGAAACGGGATCATCGAAGACAATTCCAAAATTATCATTTTTTTGTCCAAGTCACATAAACATTACTAAAATACCCGGTCAGAAGGAGAATAGAAAGCAAACATATTTTCTATAAGTATCGAACATTTTGAATTAAATAAATGTTTCCCAGATCCTAGATCTCAGAATCCACTTGAAAAGAAATGGGTAATTTAGACTTGGGAACATGGTAATAAGTGTATTTAGATTGAGGTCCTTTATTAATTATCTTTTAAACTTGGATACCTTTTAGTCGCTAAATGTTACCTTTAATAGCGCAACTTTAACCATTGAGCAACTGAAAAGTAGTCAAATCTTTAAAAGAAGAATTATAAAAGCACCTTAGTCTTAGAATATCGATTATGAGAGTACCTAAGTCGAGAAAACCCAAAAGGAAGTCATCTCAATTTCTCATCTGAGAAGGTTGTGGGAACCTCGAGATTATATGGAGTGGGTCCCTTTCGGATTCTCCCAGAGATGTCATAGTGAGAACCATGGCACGGGCTCCACCCACAAAAATCTCCTGCATTCGATAAGGGAATACAACCCAA
This sequence comes from Sambucus nigra, assembly GCA_949130495.1. Taxonomy (NCBI): domain Eukaryota; kingdom Viridiplantae; phylum Streptophyta; class Magnoliopsida; order Dipsacales; family Adoxaceae; genus Sambucus; species Sambucus nigra. The sequence continues at coordinate 151,012,704 of OX422218.1, forward strand.
ATGGGTGCACACACCAATAACAATGAGCCACTCGAGATCTTTAACCCTAGAAGAATCTTCCCGTAGAGACCGCAAGCCGATAGTGTTTGCCAGTTTGATGCCATCCTCAGTATGACGCCTGATGAAGACAGGACTTAATAGTCCCCATCTCAATGCTAGATAGATCAACCTTGAGGGAAGCAAGGGCAAAAACGTCTTTACTGGCAGACATGTTGAGGACGAGGACGAAAGCGTACACGAACCTGCCACCTGGAGGGTAACGCTCATGGTTGTGAATATCAGGTTACGTTGAACTCCTCAATTTTTTACTCAATAAAATAACTAGAATCATCAAATACTAGGGACTCCTTATTTAAAATCTCCCTCAAATCACAAAGGTTATCTCTCTCCCCCTCAACGAGTGCAAACTTCTACATAAAAGTCTTCTCATGCGTCGTAAGATCCTATATCAATTTTGAATCATCATTCTCTATGGCACATTCTTTCAACTTAGTTTGCAACTTCAACTTCAAAGACTCGACGTATAACTCCCGAAATGCAACCTAAATCTCATTATCCCCATCCTTTTCTTCATCTTATTTTTCCTCAATCTCTTCACCACTCATTTGGGATTCACATGATTTGTCCTCGAAATCATCATGCATATAATTATCTTCATCAAAATACTTTTCAATTTAGCTCACACAATTGCCCATGAATGCGGTGTAATTAGGCTCAACAGGAATCAGGTCCATCTTCCATTTTACTATCGCTGAGGGTAGAAAACAAGAATCAGGTTCCTCTTCCTTCACTATCGCTAAGGGTAGCACTGCATGCCTTCGGCTTATTTCCTTTCTTCCTTAACTCAGTGGGACACCCAGTTTCCCTATAGACATAACCCTCACACTGAAAACATCTATCCGACTCATCCCTGTAAAAGTTTTCACTACAATTCTTAGGGAATTTTACAACCTTTTTAAACTTGTTCTTCTCAAATTTCTTCTCATAAGATTTAGAGTTATATTTATTAAGCATGAGAAACTTCCTAAACTTTTTAGCAAACATGGCCATATCATCGGAATTGATATCAGACTCATCATCAAAAACACGTGTTTCCTCCTTTTGGGATTTTAAACCAATGCCCTTATCTTTCTTCATCTTTTTGGAAGGAAATATTTTGATCTCATAAGTTTGAAGATCAACCAAAATCTCTTACATTTTCATTGAGCCAACAGTTCCCAAAGAGCTCAAACCATTGACTTTGTGATTAAATCTTTCAAGTAAGGACCTTAATATTTTCTTTACAACTTTGATGTCGAGTATTCTCTCTCCGAAGTTAAAAAATGAGATAACAATATCAGAAAATCTCGCATAAAACTCATAAAACAATTTACTCCCATCCATCCTAAATGTTTCAATTTGAGTGGTAAGGTTTTGGAGTTTGGAAGCTTTACAACCCTAGTTCCCTCATGGGTAAGTTGAAGTATGTCCCAAGCCTCTTTCCAAATTTTATTTTGAAAATAAATATTTAATTATCTACAACAATTTAATATTTAAAGAATCACACCACAATAATCCTGGAACATATAATCCAATTAATTTAAACATTCAACAACTAAATCCCAGTATTTAAAACTTAAAGTAAAACATGCATGCTGAATAAATCCCAAAGTAACAGTACTAGAAATAACTGAAATACAATTGTCCCAATAAAACAACTAAATAGTGGAAAGGGCGACACATGCCCCAATAACTGAGAATGATAGAAGTGGAATCAAGTAAATGAAATCGTCTAATCAAGTGGCCTGCAACTCCCACACTACACCAAAATCGGAAAATTGTCACCTTTCAGCCGGCCAGCCTTGTCAAGGTCATTGACCGTGACAAAAAAACACGCGTTTTATGTCACGGTCATTGACCTTGACACGACCGTGACAACTAATTGTCACGGTCATTGACGGTGACAAGCCCATGACAATTAAATTTGTCACGGGCTTGTCACGGTCAATGACCGTGACAATTCTTGTCACGGTCAATGACCTTGACACGACCGTGACAACTTTTTCAGCAAAAACCCTTTCCCCCTTCTTTTTTCCCTCCCACCGTTCCCTCTCTCTCTCTCTCTCTCTCTCTCTCTCTCTCTCTCTCTCTCTCTCTTCCATTTATATATATATTTGTCTGTATATTTATGTGTGTATGTGTATATATATATGTGTGTATGTGTGTGCGTGTGTGGGGGGTGGTGCAGGGGGTGGTTGAGGGGGGCAGGGGGTGGGGGTGGGGTGCGGTGTGTGTGTGTGTGTAGTGGTGTGTTTTGGGGGAGGGGGTGGTGGAGGGGGGCAGGGGGTGGGGTAGGGTGGGGTGTGTGTGTGTGTGTGGTGGTGTGTGGTGGGGGAGGGGGTGGTGGTGGGGGTGTGTGGTGTTATGGCCGAAAAACACAACCCAAACTCTCCCTAAGATTTAGAAAGGATTAAAATGTAATTTTTAAAGAGTTAAAAATGTGTATATATTCAATTAAAAATACCCCTAAATAATTTTCAGTTAAGAAAAAAATCATAAAACAAATTTTCACACATTATTATCTCAAAATATCATTTTTCATAATTTTAGCATTAGTAAACATAGGATAAAAATATCTGATTAATTCCTAGGTTAAATTAAATTAAATTAATTTTAGTGCTTAAATATTATTAAATGGTTTTGAATTTTTTAAATATTATTAAATGGTTTTTAAGTGTGGGAATGGGTGTGTAGTGTAGTGGATTCCACCATATTCTGTTATGTCTTCTTTACTAACTAGAATCTTGTTGCAGATAGGATTCCCTTTAGGGTCTTATGTCTTGAATTAATCTGAAGTTGGATCTCAACTAATATTGTTTGGTACAACTCTCCAAACTAGTTGAACACTTGATAGTATAGACAAAAAAAATACTAAGAGAGTCGTCTATCAAAAGGGGTTTAAGCATCATCAGGTGGTGTTGGTGGGGGAGGGGGTATAAACAATTAAAAAAATGGGCGTATGCCGCCTATTTGTGAGCATATGATATTTTTTAGTAAAAGGCGAAATAGTAGTTCATTGTGTGCTCATTGTGTGGCCTCATCAATCTACAATACACTAAATAACTAAAAGTTCAATAAAAAAGCCGAGGACTAACATATATACACAACACTAAAAGTAGACATCAATTTTATAAATAATTGATAATAGTTGGATAATAATTGGATAATAAACATCGGGAGTGGGTGGGAGTGGGTGGGGTTTTGAATATTATTTACATTCAAAATAAATAATTGATAATAGTTGGATAATAATTGGATAATAATTGTTTTTATACCTATAGAACAGCTTAGATAGTGTGTGTGTGTGTGTGTATGTGGTCAATACATGAATTTATTTTTGTATTTGAATTATCCCATGAATTTATTTTTGTATTTGAATTATCCCATGAATTTATTTTTGTATTTGAATTAACCCATTATATGAAACATACTTGAAATTAAATATAGTGCGCATAGATACTAGCATTCTAGTTCTTATGCGTACGCATTCAATAACCCTTAGACCCGTTCGAGAGTCATTACCCCTGTAATGAGATCTCTCGAATTGTCCCGTTTGGACAGTTTGAGACTGTATAATTTCTGTATAATATTCTTATTGGCTTAAAGTTGTTACTTTTGGAGGAAGTTCTGCAGTCGTATCTTAATGTTCTCTGGGTACATACTAGATTGACAAGTGTGACTGTTATTTTAATTGACCAATTGAAATAACACTCACACCTGCCAATCTACGTCGTGTACTTGGAGAACTAAGGGGATATGCTGTCGAATTTTTTTCAAATCGTAACAATGTGCATGAGCTGTTAAGTATATTACAGAAAAATGCATTCTTGAATGGGATAGGACCACATACCCTTTAATAGGATAATTAAATGATGGGATAATCAAATAAAACATACTATAAATATAAGTTTTGTTTACCTTTAATAGGTGTTTAGTTGTGGTAGCTGTGATGGGATATCCGAAATACAAAGAGTGGATGGGTGAGACTAATAGAATGGGGGATGTGTTTCGCAGAGGTGCTAACGAATTTGTGAAATATGCAAAGAGATGTCGTAATGATGAAGAGTTTCCGTGTCCGTGTGCTAGGTGTAAGAATGGTAAGGTGTTTGAGTGGAAAACAGTTGAACTACATTTGTTAAGATCGGGTATGCAAGATAGTTATCGATTTTGGAGTTTTCACGGTGAATTGAAAGTTCCTTTTGTCCCTGACCAACCTTCACAACATCCTTCAACAAGTAGAATAGATGAAGAAGGGGACGACGTAGATCATAATATGTTAGAGGATTTAGTTGATGATGCGTACGGAGTTTATGAAGCTGAGGAGAATGAGGTTACTGATGATGTAGAAGATTCAAGTGCTCGTGAAGATAACACGATAAAACTTGATGATGACTACCAAAGTTTAAAATTTAAGGCGACCCAACCGTTATACTCTGGCTGTGAGAAAGATCAAACAACTTTACATGCCATGGTTGGTTTGCACAGTTTGAAGACGCAGTACGGTTTGTCTGGCAATAGCGTGACGGGAATTCTGAAATGGGTGAAGGGCTTATTACCCAAGGTGAATACACTTCCAAATAGCTATCCTGTTATGAAGAACAGTTTGAAAGGTTTGGGAATGAAGTATAAATCGATTCATGCTTGTGTGTATGACTACATACTATACCGAAAGGAGTATGAAAATCTCGATCGTTGTCTGGTATGCGATGAACCTAGATATGTCCAATCTACTAGTAAGGAAGGCACAAGCTCAAAAGTGCCTCAAAAAGTATTGAAATATTTTCCCGTTGGGCCTAGATTAAAGCGATTTTTCACAGTACCATGGATTGCAGAGGCAATGACTTGGCATGCTAGGGCAGAAGTAGGGGGTAATATTATGCGTCATCCTATTGATTCTACTGCCTGGCGGAGGATGAATTATGAGTATCCCAATTTTGCTCGAGAACAACGCAACATTCGTTTGGCTATATCAACAGATGATTTCAATCCATTTGGAAATCTAAGCACCAATCAGAGTGTATGGCCAGTGATCCTAGCCCCACTCAACCTCCCTCCTTCACAGTGTATGAGACCTGAATTTTCGATGATGGCTTTATTGATACCTGGGCCAAAGGCACCAAGTGAAGACATTGATATCTACCTGGCTCCTTTGGTAGAAGAATTAAATGAGTTGTGGGAAGAGGGTGTGCAATCATTTGACTCTTTTAGAAAAGAAGAGTTTACGCTGAAAGCTATGTTGATGTGGGCAATTCATGATTTTCCAGCTTATGGGACATTATCCGGATGTGTAGTACATGGTTATTCGGGGTGTCCTATTTGTGGAGAGGAGACTGAATCTCTTCGTCTATCCTCCAGCTTAAAAAATGTATACCATTGCCACAGGAGGTTTTTACCCCCAGCTCAAAGTTTCATATTTGAGAAAGCTTCCAATTTTTTATTGGGCGGAGTTGAACATAGGCTACCGCCGAGACAACTTTCGGGTTCAGAAATTGAAAGTAAATCTTCTGAATGTGGCCCAAATATGCCAGGTAAGAATCCCAAATTTAAGAATGTCAAGCATAAGAAGACCCCAACTGGGAATGAAACTGAGATAAGAAAGGCATGGTCTCGGAGGTCAATTTTATTTGACTTGCCTTATTGGAAGAAAAATCCGGTGCGCCATGTATTGGATGTGATGCATGCAGAGAAGAACTTCGCTGAACATATTGTGGGTACTTGCCTTGGGGGGAGTCATTCAAAGGATGGAGAAAATGCACGAAAAGACCTTAAAACGTTAAAACTTAAACCACAACTATGGTCGAAAGAAGATAGTAGGGGAAGGACAATAATTCCCCCTGGTGCGTTTACTTTGACGAGTGAGGAAAGGAAGGTGCTTCTAGACACAATATATAATTTGAAGGGCCCATCTACTTTTTCGTCCAACTTGCAAAGGATTGTGAATTATGTTACTCATGATTTACATAAGTGTAAGTCCCACGATTGGCATGTGATCATGCAATTGGTTCCTCTATTGTTTAAGCACTGTTTCTCCAAGCACAAGGATTTGCGTAGGGCTATTATGCAAATTAGTATTACCTTCTCCCTCTTGTGTGAGAAGGTAGTGAATCGAGAACACATAGTGGCCGCAAAATTGGCTGTGAACGAAGCGATTTGTGTATTGGAGAAGTACTTTCCCCCAGCATTCTTTGACATAAGTGTTCACTTGTTGGTACACCTATGCGACGAGGCACTTCTTTGTGGTCCAGTTAGATATCGGTGGATGTATCCATTTGAAAGATTGATGAAAGTTTTTAAAGATTACGTCAAGAATACGCGATATATTGCAGGATCAATTGCATAGGAATACATCACCGTGGAGTCATCAATATATACTCGGGAATATATGACTGACTCTACCAGCGTTGATGACACTGATGAATTACTCGATGATGGTGGTAATGTGATGGGAAAACGAGTGAAATTAACGAGTTTGCAACATGAACAAGTAGCTCGTTATCTATTTGACACACATGAAGATGTCGAAGAATGGAAAAAGTAAGTTTCGAATATTATAATGTTTAACATTATTTTAGATTATTTTATACATGATTAATTTTGTAATATGCAGTAAATATGAAGCCTGTGAGAACAATATAAGACGAAAAACAGTGGTACAATCAGACAGCGAATTTAGGCTATGATTGACACAAGAGGTAATTACAATGAAAACAATCGTTATATAACGTTACATTACACTCAAATTTTACCACTAATATAATTAATTTATCTATATTCTCAGCTCCTAAAGATGGGTGATGCGACATCAAGGCTTGCTCGTCTAGCCACTGGACCCTTGTTCGTGGCACAAGAGTACAAAAAATATCGATTGAACGGTTACATTTTCGGCGCTAAAGTGTATGAGGAAAGTACAAATGTACAGAACTCGGGAATTTCATAAAAGGCTCTTACTTTCTTTCGAGCGAGCGCAAAAGATACAAACCTCGTTGAAGCTGAAATGACTTACTATAATGTAATCCAAAATATATTTGAATTGGATTATATAAGCTTCAAAGAGGTTGTATTTTACTGTGAATGGGTAAGAGTTGAGGATAAAAATGCTTCTAAAGTTGATCCTGTCACCAATTTGATCTAAAGTTGAGTGACACTACAGGTAATGTATTTATATTTATATGTCAATTTCGATTTCGATTTCGATTTCAATTACGATTTATATTTATCTATATTTGAGGGGCGGATACTAATTTTACTTTATTTCAATTCAGGGGACAGGGAGTGGCCCTAAGGATAGGCCACATATGCTCTATACTTATGTGGCTATTCGGACGAGAAGGGAAGGATAAGGAGGTGTTCCCGAGCATCGCGGTACAAAATCTCTTTTCCATGCAAATAGTTTGTAGATTTGAGATAAAATGATGGTGATGTTGTTTCTTTTTAAATAGTTTCTTATTTGAATATATATTTGTATTATCTTTAGTTTGTTCGGATATATGATGTTTGGAATAGGTACAACGTTGCTATAACAGGTACAAATATACTGCTGGGCAGTGGCAGTGGCCATACTGCCCAGCAGTTTTTTTTAATTCTGCCCAGAATCGTCACGGTCATTGAGCGTGACACGTCCGTGACAAAATTGACACGGACGTGTCACGGTCAATGACTGTGACAATTTTTTTAAAAAGGGTCACGGCTTTGTCACGGTTCTAAACCGTGACAAACGTGTCACGGTCATTGACCTTGACACGACCGTGACACAAAATGCGAGTTTTTTGTCAAGGTCAATGACCGTGACACGACCGTGACAAAAAAAGTTGTCTCGCCTCGAAATGTCACGGTCATTGACCTTGACAAGGTGAATTTGTCAAGGTCAATGACCTTGATAAATGGGCAGATTTGGTGTAGTGCCACCTAAGCTGCAGCACGTTCCTTCCAAGGGATCCTAAGCAAGACACCCCTGTGGCTGGGCACCTGTAATATATACATATATATACAAGAGAGAAAGAGGAATAGAAACGGGTCAGAGCCCGATAGTGTATATGATTTAAAAATTCCTTTAGCAAGTATTTAAATTGATACATGCCAATGCAACAACATATTAGTGCAACACTCTCTTGAGAAATTCTCACCTCTCTTCTAATGTGCACTCCTATCGCACTAACCTTCCCAATGGTTTATCTCATCATATATCACACTATCTTTCCCCAAGGATTTAACTTATCTTAGGCGACTCTCAAGATTTATGATTTAACAACATCATGGTTTAAAAGGATAATTTCATTTAATACAAAACGCTCATTTTAACTTTATTGATTCATAAAGTTTTTCAATATCATATTATACTTTTCAAATCAAGTATTTCCAATTTGAGTCATTTCACATGTCTTACTTACCATAACACAGTAGGCAGTTTCCCAAATTTCAGAAGTTCATATATATATATATATATATATATATATATATATATATATATATATATATATATATATATATATATATATATATATATATATATATATATATATTAAATACTCGTATAATATATATATTCTAAGAGCACCCCACATAAAAATTTTGGTGCGGGCATACTCTTCTATCCAATCCCCGTATAAATCGTACTAAAGGGAATACAAGTTCAGAATCACTCTCGAACTGTATAAATACATACACAAACAATATTGAGGAGAAGCATAGTTTTTAAGTTCAAGAGGTCAGTACATACCCTCACGTCTCTTAGGACCGTGACTACCGATTTGATAGCCTGTACCTAGGATTTCTATCTTCTAGGGTACGAGTCAATATCCCCCATAAGGCACACGAGATAAGATCGTCCCAGCGCGAAAACCTCAGGGATAGCTAGTAGCGCGGGCATGATTTTCACAAGTATATAATATATGCATATACAATCATATAAATATACCACTTTTATTATATCAATTTAGGTTTATCCCATAATCCACATTCACAACATTTATCCTTATTTTCCCATTATTATATATCAAGTATAATGGTTCGTTTCTAACTTTAATTCAAAGGGTTTTTCCAACTTACTACGTGATTGGACATAAATATTGTATATTTATTACCCTAATTTCAGTGCATTTGTGAACCCGAGTGATGTAACCTATATGGATTTGACGCACATTTATGCTACTAATCTTCGTTGGCAAGTATTTTGTGTTTCGTGCTTCTCTTATTGGTTTTACAGGTTAATTATGCAAGCATCGCAAAAGAAAAAGCGAGACAATGAAAGAAAAGCTAAGAAGGCAAGTTCAAGGGCATTTTGGTAATTCTGCAGCCAGATCCCGAAGGAGGAGTCAACTGGAAAGTTGAAGATCTCGGAACAACGAGAACACTGGAAGAAACGGAACCCAAATCCGAGCTACGGTTGATGAGTTATGACCCGTTGAAGTTGAAGAAAAATCCAAGGAAGAAAGGAAAGAAAACAAGAAAAAAATTGTAAGTGTTGAATGGAAGAAAAAGCACCCCAGACCAGCAAACATTCGCGAACCCAGGGGCGAACCGGTTTGGGGGGCGAACCGGTTCGGGGTACATGCGAGCCGGTTCGGGGGGCCTGATGCGTGAATTTGCCTCCTTTATTCTGATTGGCTCTAAGGTTTCCTTCTTATACAACATCAAAATTTCGTGGTTTAATCCTCTACATCACAAAAGGTTTCCAGAATATCATTTAAGTCATCACTACATGCAATTTCCTATCTCAAATTGGGTTTTTCTTCCATACAATTCATCCTAATCATTCCTAAACCAATATGAAAGATGCATCAACGAAATAAGCAAGATAAACACTTGCCTGGAATTTTCAGAAATCTGGTTTGGTGTTGAATTTGGTGTGGTTGCATTCCCCGTCTCGCGATCTACGCGTTGGCGGCGGCGGCGGTGCAAACGGTTGAGTTTTGAGCCTTGGAATGCCTTGAGAGCTCTCTCATCTCCTCTCCAATGGCCGTTCTAGTGTTTTGAGTTATCTAACCCTAGGAGATAACCTAAACATCTGATATAACCCCTTTAATTTTCGTGGGTTTAATTACCCAAAAATACAAAATGACTAAAATGCCCTCCCGGGGTACTAATTAGGCCTAAAAACGCCCCAAGACCCAAATCAAACCCCCTGGTATACTTTTCTGACTATCTCGACCCTTCCAGACGCGTTGGCGCACTCAAAACGACCATACAGACAACTTATAAAATATTTACTTTTATTTATCAATATTTAGCCCCGACGCGACACGGGCGCGTCCCGACTCAAATTTCTAAAATTGTCATTTTATTCACCTGTGACATTTAATATGACCACTATTATATATATTACTTTGCTCATTAGTAATATTCAACAAATTTTCCCATAATTACTAACTCTCATCACGTTAATAATTATAACATAATTAATTTCCGGATTTTTATTAAATAATTAATTCACATTAAATTTAATAAATCCCCAAATTAATATAGCATAAAAATGCGGGGTATTACAGTGATATCAACAAAGAATGCAACAAGTTAGATACCAATTATGAATTAAAGCATAGATGGACTAGAAAGCAAGGCAAAGACAGAAAATATCATATATATACATGGACTAAATATACCAATAATGCTCATGCACATATATATATATAAACACGCAAATGACAAAAAATAATTTAATCTTTTCACACTCGTATGGCAAAAATGTGTCATATGAAAATGGAAGTGTTGGGGTGTGAGCTAGTAACGATTAAATTTAGACCCAATCACTTAAAACATGTTCACGGAGTTCTCAATTGATTGCAAACTTCATCACATTTGAATATAAACTCATGTGACAATATAAATTGAACTCAATGAACAAACATACACAATGCATGCAAGCCTAGCATGTTGATGATTCTACAAACCAATAGAGTCATGACATTAAAAACGCAACTAGGATAAACGAACATTGTGTAAACCATTGATATACCATCCAACCTCAAACTTCATATAAGCATATATATTTTGAATGAATATATCAATTAAACATAGGACTTGGCAATTATTTTTCTTTTTAATGCCATATTTTCTTTTAGGCCTTTGACCACGTATTTCTTTTAGGTCCAAACAAATGGTGGCTTACTATTCGCAAAGGATAATAAATCCTTTCGGAGCCCTTTCCCGTGCACATTTATACATATTATTTTTATTTCTCACAAATATCACGTGCAACGGATTTTGACATGCACTAGTCCTTCTAGGTCATAAATATGTAGATGACAAGATTGATAGGAGAACATCTCACAAAGCTTAAATATAACATGTGACAATTAAATTTTAAAAGAGCTTTTGCATGTGTGAATAGAGGCAAATAAAAATAAAATCCATTTAAGTAATACAAATCCAACTACTCCATGTAAGCATGGTAAAGAACACTCTAAGGATTTAAAAATTTAAACCAAAAGTTCTAGCCACATGGAAGCGTAAAAGAGGGGATTCAAACACAAGTATATGCCACATAAAGTGTGTCAAACAAAAATACACACAAAATAAAAATCTTTTTGAGTTTTTGAAATTTTTAACCAAAAATAAAAATATATACTCAAAAGACAAACAAAAATCATTTGTATTTTTTCATTAGATCTAGATAACACAAAGGTGAAACACAAGTGATAAATGGATTTTTTTTGTATTTTTCATTTAAGAAAACTAAAATGAAAGAAATATAATACAAAAATCATTATTCTAGCATGTGATTAAGCATGGAGCATAGACTACAAAATGACTAAACAAGCATACAATTAGAATGATAATATAGCATATAGTACAAAAGCTAAAGTATGCAAATAAAACTAACACATTCAACCTTTAGATTTTGCAAGGGAGGAAGCATGTGAAAGCAAATGAGAATCAAAAACCCTATCTTGTAAAGCTACCAAGTCGGATCTCCTAACCCAAACTAATGACGAATGACTATATCGGGGTGTAGGAATATTGGCTACCTTGGTTGCCTTACGTTGGGATTTTCTAGGACCTTGTTTAAGATCAAAACATAATTTCCTAAGATTACCTTTTCTACCACAATGTGAACACCTAAAGTCACGGCGAAAAGATTTACCTAAGGAGTGATATCTAAAGGTTTTCCTAGGCGATTCTCCTAAAACATTGGTTTTGGCTTTATGAGTTCATTCATTATAAGTATCGAAGCCTAAACCACAAGTGTCATTTTTTATTTGGACCGTGCCTAAGATTTTATCTAGTTTTTCGAACCTACACTCGGAATCAAATTTGACTTTTCTAGAGTCTTTTAATTTATCTTTTAATTCTACAATATTAGACTCTAATAAAACATTTCTCTCTTCAAACTCAAGAAGCTCCTTTTTCAAGGATTACATTAAACCTCTAAGGCTATCTCTCTCGCCTTCTACATATTCAAGCTTCTCTCAAAAAGTTCTCTCTCATGTCCTAAGGTCTTCCACTAACGCACTATCATCAACGACCTTGACATGCTCTCTTAAACAAGCTTTTAACTTCAAATTTGCTCTTTTTAATTTAATAGATTCTTCATATAATTCTTGAAAAGCATTTTGAAGTTCACTCACATTAACCTCATCTTCATTTTCACTCTCTCTGTCTTCTCCATTTTCACTACCATAAAAAAACAAGGGAATCATAAACTTTGACCTTGGAAGTGTCATGTGTTAAAATTTCATCAATAAACGAGTTCTCACTATCACTCACATGACTAGCCATAAAAGCCATAAAGTTGGGCTTAGTGGGGGAATCGAGTCCCTCTTCCTTATCACTATCACCAAGGGTCGCATTATATGAAATGGGTCTCTTACCCTCTCTCCTTAGTTTAGTGGGGCACTCAGAAGCCCTATGGCCATACCCTTCACAACCAAAACACCTATTTGACTCATTCCTATTTAAATTTTCTTTAGAAGTTTTAGGGATCCTCTCGGCATTGTCATGCTTAGAAGTTTCAAATTTCTTAAACTCATTTTTAAATTTATCTTTGTTAAATTTAAGAAATTTTCGGGCAAACAGGGCCATGTCTTTCGAGTCACTATCACTCTCGCTCTCTACTACTTGTTTGTCCTCTTTTCGGGATTTTAACACAATGCCCTTTTCAATTTTCTTTTCAAATTTAGAGGGAAACATGTCTAGTTCATAGGTTTGTAAATCACCCACGAGCTCTTCTAGTTTCATAGAGGCTAAAGTTGGTAAAGAATTTAAAACGGTCAATTTTGGAATAAATCTATCGGGTAGGGACCTTAGAGAATATTCTTTACTACCTGGTTATCGGGTATTTTCTCTCCCAAATTAAAAGATGAATTAACAATATCGGAAAGTCGAGCATAAAATCCATCAAAAGTTTCTTTTTCGTTCATCTTGATGGTTTCAAATTGAGTGGTGAGGTTTTGGAGTTTTGAAGCTTTAACGACACTAGTACCTTCATGAGTGAGTTGTAAGATATCCCAAGATTCTTTAGCGGTTTCACATGTCATAATACGACGAAATTCATCCGGTGTGACCGCGCTAAACAAGGCATTTAAACCACGGGAATTAAAGTTCGAAAGTTTAAATTCATTTTCACTCCATCTATCGATGGGTTTGGGAACACGCTCATTATCTACTAAATGAGTAGGTGGGGACCACTCGTTAACAACAGACATCTAAAGTCTTTCGTCGATAGTTTTTAGTGACGATTTCATTCGCGCTTTCTAGTACGCGTAATTAAAACCACAAAAAATAGGAAATTTTGAAAATGGGGAAAATTCCATTTTAGCCAAAAATATTTAAAAAATCTTTAACGAAGTAATTTATCAATTTTGGCTCTGATACCAATTTGAAAATGTGACGAACCCCAACTTTTAAAATTCTTATCACAAAAATTAATTTCCTTTTGAAGATGCGGAAGCGAGAGATGGTTCAAAATTAAACAAATTAACTAATTTTAATTTCTTTTCAACTTAAAATTACACCAAGTGAAATCAAAGTAAAACAATTAATCCATTTTTCACTTAAACCAATTTAACCAAAGTTCTAGAAATTTGCCTAAGCCATATTTTCAATACTTCCAAATTAGGCCAAACCAATTTTATCAAATTAAGTGATGACTTGAATTAACATAAATATTACCCAAATTAATTTAGCACCAAATTAAACAAGTAGTGATTAAAACCAAATTTTATCTTTTTACCTAAGCACGCGTTCTAGGTGAATTATGCGAAAGATAAAATAAATAATAAATCACTACGCCGCGATGTACGAGGAAAAACCCACAACGGGAAAAAACCTCGGATGGCCCTAGCCTTAAGTCCACTAGGTATGGTTTTACAATTACAAGACAAATGACTTACTTCCTCGACTCGACCCCATTCAAGCCTTGACGCGTCTTCTTGTAAACACCTCCACCTAGTAGATAACCCCGAAGATCCATCAGAATCTTGGACTTCACCAATGAGACATAGGTACATCGTCAACCACACATGGTGCCTTTCACCATGTGAGAATGCCGCAGCAAAACAAACTTCTTCTTCTTTGAGGAATTTGGAAGAAAACCCAAACGAACTCTTCAATAGGTAGAGTAAACCGGTGCCAAAACTCCAAGCAATGTATATATATAAAGGAACTTGGATAAACAAACTATGGGTGTAAAACAGAAGTGTTTTAAAGTTTTTTTTGAAAAATTAACACTCTAAACAATGAATTTTTTCTTGGAAAGTTGAACTCTCAAAACTTTCTCTAGGAGTTGGAATAGTATGAAAAAGTTAAGTTAAAAAACTTGGTTCCCGCACTTAGATATTCAGGAAAAGAGTTAGTGGAAAAAGTAGTGGAAAAGTGGGAAAAACTGCTCAAAAACAGCCAATTAACTATTCCCGCCAAATCTCGTTCGAACGAGATTTTTGTTCGAACGAATTCTCGTTCCAACGAGCCTTGTAACGAAGTTCCAGTGTATTAAAAAATGAACTCTTTAGAAATCTCGTTGGAATTCTTGTTCGAACATCCATCTCGTTCGAATGAAAATTCGAACGATATTCCAATGGCCAATAGAGGAACTCGTTGGCATGCCACGTTCAAACGACATTCTCGTTCGAACGATAATATCGAACGAAAAACCAGAAAGCTGGAAATTCTATTTTTAGCCCAGAAACTTTATTTTAAAGTTTTAAAGAAACTTTCTGAAACCAAACAACAGGTTAAACAAAACTTACACCCAATATAATTTGTTCTAAGCTCCTACATATATATATATATATATATATATATATATATATTAAAATGCATTCATACCTTAGGAGCAATGGAACCATGTTGATGACGTAGAAATAAGGCACATTAAACTCGGCATTTTGATGAAGCTTTATACTTGGCCGCTAAGTCTTCAACAAACTCGTCATAGGCTTGAATGGATACAATTAAGAACTATCCTATGACTCAAACGTTTTTGTCCGAAATTGATCCAAAACTACCTTAAGACTCAATCCAAGAATTGTGTCCTTACATAAAGTCTCTACTATTGATCCTTAAGGTTCTCTTGGGAATTGTAGTACTCTTCAACTCTAAATGTAAAGTCTCTACATAAAGTGCACAAATTTTATTGAGTCTAGAAATTCATGGTGCAACATGCCTTGTTACGTATTACATAAGCTATTTAGAAAAAAATATTCTCCATCTTGATTC
Organism: Sambucus nigra; assembly: GCA_949130495.1. Classification (NCBI taxonomy): domain Eukaryota; kingdom Viridiplantae; phylum Streptophyta; class Magnoliopsida; order Dipsacales; family Adoxaceae; genus Sambucus; species Sambucus nigra. Next base: position 151,028,394 of record OX422218.1, read on the forward strand.
TTAGACTTACAAGATGGATGATAGAAAATTCACATCAATGAATGGGATTAAAGAAACTGAACGAAATTTTAAAAATCAGGTTCAAAAATCACACCCCCAAACAAAAAGGTACGATTTTGAAGGTACAATTTAAAGGTACGATTTTGATAAAATTCCCCACCCCCAAACAAAAAGGAACATCGTCCTCGATGTTAGGTAAAATGATTTTTAAAATTTAGAGCATAAGGTAGGAAAGATATTACCAGAATCAACCTCTAATGAAGTGGAAAGATGTAGCCAAGAATAAACCTTAATAAATGATAAGAGAAAAAATGTGTACAAGTTTATAAGAATGATAAAGCATTGGATGATGTGAAACACCACCCCCAAACAGGATGAGACTAGTACAAGAAACGCGTGCTGCCTCCCGGTAGAGCTAAGTTTAATGTCTTCAGCTAGACTGATGGAATCTCACCCTAAAGATAAGATCTATGAAAGCACGGGGAGGCAGAAAAATTGGGTGATGAGAATCACCCCCAAACAAGACTGAAGCGTCAGTCTTATTGGATCAGGGCTAAGAATGGTCAATGCACTTATATGACAAAGTGCATCACATGATGCAAAGGATCGATGGACCATGGGCGGGTGGTGATCAGGGTAATGGTGAAAAAGCCATGGGTGATTAAGCACCGATCACGAGCCTTATTGAGCCGGAAGGTGAGGGAAACTAGGGCCCTATAAGCAGGATGCTCTAATTGGTGAGGAAGGCGGAATGGTTTGGTAAGTGAATTGGGTTGGGCCTTAGAGAAATCACACGACCGTTCTGTGAATGGGCGATGATAATGGTCGCGCCGTGACACGCCAGGGAGCAGTCTAGGGAAAAAATCAACACCATAAGAGAGTGGCGGGCATAGGGTAACAAGCTCGATGTCACGAAAGTAGAGAGTAGCACCATAAATACTCTCGTGAATGGTGGAGGATGGTTTCATGTGAGGATCTAAAAATGTAGAGGAAAACTTGAAATGAGTAAAATCAAGATCTAAACCAGGTGTTGGAGTGGAAAAGACAATGGGTGGGATAAATGGTGGAGAAAGATGATCCAACTCAAGAGTGGGAGACACACACTCCTCATGAGGCTCAAAGTGATCCACAAGAGAACTCGTAGGAGGAAGTGTGGAATAAACTAGTGAGTGATCAATTTATCCACCATTATGTCGCCATCTGATGTGGTGAAAGGGTCTAACGAGGAATTAAGATCCGAGATAGATGAATCAACATTAATATTCGGCTCAAGGGGAGATAAATATGACGGGGTATGATCCATATCAAGAGATATGGGAACCATCTATGAAGCTATCTCGGGGCATTGGTGATCAATCATAGCCGGAGCTAACCTAAAAGATATGGGCATGTCAGGGACATATGCAATTGGTGCATAAGGTAAAATCTCGGGCATATTTTTGGATATCTCGAGAGTGGTAACCTCAATGGTAGGTTCATTTGGACAAAGAGGGATGTGATCAGTCTCACTAATGAAAGGTAAGTTAACACAATTGTCGACTTGGGGCCCGGACCATGGAATGGTCTCAACTTTGAGATTCTCAGGGTGGTAGGGTTGGTCACACTCAAAATCTGTGTCACAAGAGGACACATCATCATCACACTCGTGTGCAACGATGGGGGGAGCCATAGGAATGTCCGACTCTCTCGCACACTCAAATTCATTTAATCGTTGTTCAAGCCTTTGGAGGGCTTCATTTTGAAATTGAGTGGCTTGCTCTTGCTTGAGTATGAACTTTTGCAAGAGGCTTTTGAGAACGGATGTGGATGGTGGTGGTGGAGTGACGGGTGGTGGCGGTGGTTGAGGTGGACACAACTCCCTATGGTCAGGACTATACGGAGAATACTCAAATGAAGTGTGTGGAGTGGGGCCAAGTTCATCATACACGAAAGGTTTTCTTTCGTGATGGACAAATGGTTGAAATTCAGTGGGTGCGTAGTGAGGGGAACTGATCGTGAATGGGTGCACAAGGTTGCTATGACAACTGTTGGAACGTGTGAGGATCCACAACATTGGGTTGGGATTCGTATTGCATGAAAGGTTGATCAGGCCTCCACGAATAACTTGGGTACTCACACCACTCAGAATTGGGTATATCGGGATAGTACACCGAGGTGGTTCCGGAACAGTGTCATATGGATACACATGTTCTATGGTGGGTTCGTAGGGATATGACAAGTACGAACACTCATGGGACATGTGATCGGCATAAGAACAATGGGTGCATAACAAAATATGCGACACGTCGACACTTGACACCGAGGGTGATGGAAAATGAGGTGTGTGCAGAGATGGGTCAAGAGTATCGACGGTACTCATGAGAGAGGTGAAACTACTAAGAATATCATAAAGAGACGGCGCGGAATCACTCTCACACGTGTCGCGTGATAATGGAAAATGACCAAAGTAGTCCCGTAAGGGACGTTCTTCGGCCATGTGGAGAGAAACACACACACAAGTTAAAGAGAATTCCTAACTAGCACATAGCCAATTTTTATCTTTGAATTTAGTGAAAGGGTAGTCAAATTTTAATTAAGTCCGCGGGCGATAAAAAATTACGGAATTTATCTGAGTGATCGCCTTTGCAAAAATATTCTCCTAGTGGGCTACCTAGTTGATTGATTTTAAATTTAGTGATGGCTAGGGTAGCACACAATGGTAAGCGAGTGAGTCAGGTGATGAAATCCCTTCTCGTGAGTGACCGGGTGTAGGTCTTAGTCAATAAATTCATCACACCATTCGAAAATAAATGCAAGAATAAAATCAAGTAATAGCATACAAAGCACATAAAAGAATTAACTCGCTAACAGGAGAGGCGCGAGGGTTTAGAAATGTTCCTCCCACAGTTTTTAGGCCTTGGGGTGCCGAAAAATTTGAGTTGACCGGGGGGAGATTACGCCTATCTCAGTCGGCCCCGGGAGTCCTATCGACCGAAGGTAGAGAGGCTTCTAAATCCTCGCCTTTGGATGCCCTCTCTCTACTGTGTTCGATTTCCCTATCACGTTTGTCTTCGATTATTACAATTTTTAAAATGAAAAATAAAATAAAGGTGTCTCTATGCACCGCAATACGAGCAATGATAAAAATCCTAATACAAGCCTTCTAAAAATATAAAAATGACAAAAAAAATAATAAAGTGCAAAAAATAAAGGAACTACAAGTTCAAATCCGCTCTGAGTGCTTCACGCTCCCAAGAATGGCAACGGCGCCATTGGATAGAAATGACTTTTTATCTCCCCGACAACGACGCCATTTGATAGAAAAACTTTTCGATATATATTTTTCGTCGTTGCTTGAAAAGATCCTCTAATCAAAACCTTATAATACCTACAAAATAATATCAAACTCAAGTGTAGAGGTAAGTAAGGATATCAATCCACATCAAGGGGGTAAGCTAGAGACAAACTCAATTGTAATTCAATTTTATTTTCTTTTTGTGCTTTTCACTTTTCTAATTTTTTTATCTTTTCAAATATTAAAACAGTTGGGTGAGGTGAGGTGAAATAACACTAAAATAAAAGATAACCTTAAGGATCATTTGATAGAAAGAACTTTTGGGTATGTATTTGTTTCGTCGTTGCTTGAAAAGATTTTCTAATCAAAATCCTCAAATTAACTACAACATATAACAATCTCAAGTGTAGAGGTAAGTAAGGGTATCAATCCAATTCAAGGGAGTGAAGTGAGGGGAAACAATTGTAATTCAATTTTTATTTTCTTTTTGGACTTTTTACTTTTTCTATTTTTTTTAGCTTTTTCAATATTAAAACAATTTGGGTGAGGATGTGGAATAACACTAACTAAATCAACGATCAAATGACAAACTAAAAAGTGACTAAAGTGAAAAATAAAGTCTAACACTAAAATAAGAGATAAAGTGAGGTAAATGATTGTGAGAACAATCAAGGAATGGGATTACACCACAAATTTTAGCTATTCTAATTAATTAATTGAATTCTCCCAAATTAATATCAAAATTAAAAATCAACTCTCATTGCAAATGTAATTTTAATAGTAACCTTTTAGAAAATTAAGTATAACCCCCACAACTCTAGAAAATAAATCTACACTCCTTTTAATTAATCACCCGCTAGGATCGATTTATCAAAATTTATGTAAATCTAGAAAATGAATTTTAGAGTTGAAATTCAAGGAATAATACCACACTTAAGAAACATCTATCTCTAGTTCAAATCTAAAATGGGTATTATAACTAGAATTTCGATTTTCTCTCGAAAATCATTTATCCTCTCTCGAGGCGTAAGTTTAAGGGTGAGAGCTCAAAATTAATATTCAAAGGGAATTTTCAAGTAATCAAACTAATTAAATCAAAATAACATCAAATAAAGGTTCACCCCACCCCTTGAAAGGGGATTTAGCCTAACATAATATCAAACATGATAATCAAATAATCAAAGGCTAATAAAATAAAGTAGAAGAGAAGAACAATCAAACCAAATCTCTTTGAGTGAAATTGGACTCCAATCCTTGAATTTTCAATTTACATCCCTCTAGTTTGTGTGATCAAACCAAAATTACATCAACAATTACACTCAAAAATGAATTCTCACTAATTTATTTTTCTCACTAATCTAAAAAAAGTAAAATAAAAATAAATTCTAACCTAAAAAAACAAAACTAAAAAAAAGGTGTTTCTCTTTCTACAATTCTCTCTATTAATTCCTATTAATTTTGAGATCAATGTCGGTCATGTCATCGCAGGACCATGCGAAGACATCCATAAATTCCTTCAATAATTCTTTAAGTTGCGCGTGCTCATGCTCATCAAGGGTGAACCTTATCCTAATATCGTGCAGTTGGCTACTAGAACCGAGGTTGATAGCAATAATTTCATCTTCATTAATTTGAATACGATTATGTTGTTTATTATTAACGGTATTAAAATCAGTTAAGAATTATTCATTTGCAAAATCATCATTATAAAGAGTTCGATTAGAATCAAGACAATTAATGTAAGGCACAACAAGATACTAAAAATCTTCATTTATTTCATTTTTGGGAAAAATAGCATTGAGGACCTCGTCGAAGGAGGTCTCGATTACATTGTGATCAGAACAAGGAGGAACAACAAAAGAGGAAGAAATAAGATAAACATTTAGGTTGGGTTGCATTTCAGTGGGTGGAACTGGTACAACAATCCAGTTGAAGAGGGGTGCATCAACAGTTTTGATCATGGATCCGACGATGCAGCGCCTGAGTGGATCATGCAAAGCATCAGCCCCAGTGTCTGCAAATTGAATGAGTCCTCAACGTCACTTCCCTTGGAAAACTCGATAACGGTTGTAGTCTTCTCAACGAGTGGTTGCACATGATGTTGGGAACTTTCGACCCATGAGTAGTCATCTTGGAAGAAGATCTCCATCTTTGGCTTCATCTTCTTGTCCACATGATCATACCGTGGTTCGGGAAAGCCACACAAGGGAAAATATTTACCCTCTTTGATGAATCTTCCATTAAAGGAATCTCCTAAAACAGTCTTGGATGTTTCTAACCTTCTCTTCAAACAGGTTGGTAGGGAATTTTGAGTTCCTCTGACGATGGTTGATAACCCATGCCACATAGAGGAAAGGCCTTCTTCAGTACTATGGGTTCCACTATCCTCTGTTATCGTCGTACCAGCCCCAATCCGGGCATGAAGTGCATATTCTTGAACATCTATATCACGTTGACATTGTCGTGGGGGTTGTGCTCAGGGCAGACTCTATCTTTGAAATCATCCCCTATTGGGAGTAGTAGTGGTTCTACTCGAAATCCAGACAGAAGCATATCATTCGCCCATATTGTATCTCTAATATTAGGTTACTGGTGCTCGCATTCTCAATATTATCATCATCACCCAAGGTGGTGATGACCTACCCCTTTGCGAAGAACTTCAGTTTCTAATGGAGAGAGGAGGATACCCCCTTGATGTTGTGAAGCCATGGTCGATTGAGTAATAGGTTGAAACAAGACGGTATGTTGATGTCTTGGAACTCAATAATGGGATTTATAGGGCCAACCCCTATTATAAGCTTTATGGATCCCATCACCTCTCGGTGAGTGTTTTCATAAGCACGCACCGCAGTGGAAGTTGGATCAAGGTCGCTTACTTTCAAACCCAAGCAGTTGAAGGTTCTTAACGGGCAAACATTGAGTATTGATTTGTTTTCGATGACTAAAAGTGGGACTGTTTTCCCCATTACCTCATCGGATAAATTGAGAACATAATTATGATTAGGACCAAACTTAGGGATTTCTTCCTCAGCAAAGGAGAGCATTCTAGTAGAGGTTAAGGATCCGACTAGGTTCACGGCTTCTTCTGGAGTGGTGGAAGGAAGGACTGTGGACCTGGTAAGAAATTTTATCAAGGAATTTTGATGCAGTTGGGAAGACATAAAGAGTCCACATAAAGTGATTTTAGCTTGAGTTTTCTTTAACTGGTCGAGAATCTTGCTCTCCTCTATGGTCATTTTTGGCATGGGGAGTTTCTTGATGACACCTTTTTTTAATCTGTCGTTGCTTATTGAGGGTTCGGACTCTGGTAGTGCCTCCAAAATCTTGTCATGTGGTTCACGAAAGAGGGGAAGAACAAAAATCATGTTTCTTCCTCTATCTCAGGCTGTTCGGACACTTTATTGATATCTTTTAGCAAATTTTCGAATGCTATCATCCCATATATACTGGGCTAACCTTTTCTTAGTTTGGCTCTTCATCTCTACTATGAAATTCGTCCCCCCATCCGGTGGCAACGATATCATCCTTCCATGAGAAGTCAATTCACTCCATAATCTCAATGGCTTCTTCATATAGATCCTCCCACTCAACAGGGAGATGTAGAAGTGAATGGACCAACCGCCCTTGTATCTTTAAGGCATCGAGTTGCTCGGATATATTGTAAATCTCGTTGGTCTGTCGAAATAAGCCTGCCATAATCTGAACTACATCATCCAAACTTACTTCATAGATAGGTACCACCTAATTATCTTACTCGTGAACCCACTTTTGGTCTTCCATGAACAGTGTGCTAAACTTCTGGCAGTCAATGGTCATTTTTAAAGGAAATTTTAGCCCGAACTCTAGGAGATGGTTCAGTACCAATGGAAATTCCATATATATTTCCCTCTAAACTGAGTACGAGCGGCAACACACGCTCTTATAAGAAGCGACAGGGACCGACAAAATAGGTAGGATGTAAAAGAAAATATGGGCAAACTTTGAGGGGTTTAGGTGATTATACGGGTATAATGGGTGATTTACTAGGTACAATCTGGGTAGATGGGTCAAATTCTGGGTTATTTTCTAAGAAGACATTATTCGCATGATTTAGGAGTGGATTGTGGGTGGTGTATTGTTTAGGATTAGTTGGTGGAGCGATAACACCTCAATTAATTAGACCTTGGACTACATTCCAGAGATGGAAGCACTGATCAGTGGTATGGCTGACATTTTGATGGAAATCACAATGGGCATTGGGTTTGAAATTTTTGGAAAGTGGGTTTGGTAATGGACGAGGGTCTAACGGCTTGATGAGATTTCAGCTTAATAGGGCTTGGTAGACTTTGGAGAGGGGAGCATGAAGCTCGGTGTATTCTTTTCTGACCAGGTTAGCATGACTTTCTAGCGCCCAAGAGGTAGCATGGTGTGAGTTGTTGATGGTCGAGACTGTAGCAGGCTTCTTATATTTTCTTAGAGTAAACTGTCCGGATACCTTCTTTGGCTATTGTCAAGATTTTCTTCAATTTCCACTCCTCTTTCCCGAAGGGCTCGAAAATGTGGGTAATATTGCCCTCCCATCGTCGCTCGTACATGGTGTAAGAAGTTTTTCTTAACAATACTAACTTTTTCCTCTTAGGAAGGTCGATTGTTCATGGTGGACGCTTTCTCCCTCCACCTTGTTATCATATTGCTGACAGTTTCTTCAGGATTCTATTTGAGAAGTTCTAAATCACGGCATGTAATCTCCAAATCCTCCTTGATTTGTACTACGACATGAATTCACGGGAAACGTCCTCCCAACTGCGAATTCTGGATTCCTCGAGAGATGGGAACCAACGAAGAGCGCTGTCCTTCAAAGTTTGTGGGAACATCTGGGCCATTATTTCCTTGGATGCACCTAGGAGTGTCATGGCTCAATGGTATCTTCGAAGATGAACAATTGGGGCCTCGCTACCCCCGAACTTCTCAATGTTAGGCATCTTGAACTTTTTCGACAGTCTTTCCTTAGGGTAGGGAGACATATGGGTGTAATGCATGTAGTTCCAAGAGATTCAAACCTAGTTAAACTTCTTGGTCAACAGCTTAAGGTCCTCTTTGACCTTATTTAACTCTTCTTCATTTAGATTGGAAGGTACTAGCAGGTTATGTCACGACCCCGACCCAAAATAGTATTAGGGAACGAGTGTCTTGACATGCCACCAAGGCAACAAATATTCCGATTCTATTGTTTCCTTAAATAAATGCAACGGACATATTATCACATGGTTATGAATCGTAAAATACTGAAAGTAAAGGAATTACGTCATCAGAGCTTTCTAAAGGAAACTTCATATATATTAAAAGTAACAACGAGTTACAACTTAAGAAAAAGTTTAAACTTTATTACAAGAGATCCAGACATGCTCTAAATAAACATTTTACAAAAAGAGCTCTAAAAGCTAAATCTTCAATATAGTCCATTTTTGTTCCGTCCGTGAGCCTAAACGTTTCCTAAAAAATGGTTATTTATACAACATCAGCTAAAAACCGAATGAGGTTCAATCTCCAAACATTCCAGGGTTTTCAAAAAATAGATACCTATTCAAGTCAAAAGAGAAGGAATATACATATATGGAGAGGAACTTGCAGTAAATAGATATAATTTTGAAATGAAATTATATATATATCACAATTGGATAGCTCAGAATAAGACGAATGTAACAAATCAAATGTGATATCTTTTTCTTTCAATCATATCATTTTGATGGCCAAGTACACTCTAATACCGTATTCTTCTACCGTATTATACCCCGGTAGTTGAGGGTCAATCGACTAGTTCGTCACAACGCCTTATTTAGGGCACACCAGCGATAACCCAGCTGGGAAGGTCAGTCAGTAAAGAGGTCCCTTAGGCCGAATCATAATTTCAATATTCAATATCCTTTTCAATAATCATTTTAATCGGTATGTTTATATGGACAAATATAAACATATCACAATTGAATCAGTCATCGGTATCACATGAATTTTGAGAATAAAAGCAGTTCACAAAATATATATAGTTTGCATAATATCATATAATCAAAATACACAAGGAATGTCAGAGTACTCGCCCAAAATGGAGGTCAAATTTACTGGTATTGGTCTTCGATCACACGTTAATCTGATAAAGATTTAAGTACACATTCTAAGGTCCAGTTTATACTATACTAACCTCTTCTTTTAAAGGATTACTGAATCCCTATTTGTTAACTTTTAAAACTCATTGATCGTAATTGAAGAATTCAATTCATAGTCTTTCCTCATCAGTCGGTTCCCAGTAGAGATGGAGGGTCACATGGGCACCACTTAAATACCATCTCATCTAGACAGAACATTTCCGGATTCATTCCCAGTAGAGATGGAGGGTCACAGGGGCATCACTTAAATACCATCTCATCTAGACAGAACTTCACCGGGCCTGACTTTGGAATTACTTAAATGGGATTCCATAATAACGAGCAATTTCTTTAAAAATAATCATTTTTAAAAGCGTATAATTTCAAACAAGTTTATAAAACCAACTTGGATTTGTTCTAAATTTTAAGTTTTGATTAGTGAATTATTTATTGTATTTTACCAGCATAACTACTAAGTAAAGCTATAAAACAATAAATTAAAACTATAAAGATGCATTATAACATTAAGATTACCTTAAGATGAATATTCCTAAGAACTTCTTCTTAAAGTTTCTCACACTTTCTCTCACTATTTCTTTCTATAATTCTCAAGGAATTGGTGTGAGTTTCAAATGATCCCCGAAGGCATATAGTTTTCCAAAGATATCACGGCATTGACACGTGTCCATGCTGACCAAGCTTTTACAATGGGAGTCAGCGTTGACGTGTCACGTAACGGAGGCATCTTGCAGTCTTATTTCACTGGACTACGACACGTGTTTTAGCTTCTCCTCTAACGACGACACGTGTTTTGGCTTCTCCTCTAACGACGACACGTGTACGGTGGAGGTGTCAAAACCAAGCACGAGGTGTCGAGCATGAGGTGGAAAGGTATTAAGGGTATAAGGGTCATTTCGCACCTGAAGGGCATTTTGGTAATTTCACACCATATATTTTCAATATTTCTTATAGGTCCCTAAAAATATTTTATTTACGAAAAGGCCCCTTTTTATTTTTATTTTGGTCCCTGAAACTTTCTTTATTAAAACCAAGTCCCTAAAGTTTCATAAAGTTACATTTTCTACTCCAAAAGTTATCATTTAGCTTAGGATGTGCCATAAAATCTCAATCTGACCCATTTTACCGTTTATTTTTCAAATTTAAAAATGGGATCTGCCATATTAAGAACTCAGAATATCATATATGTAATAATATATAATTATTAGATAGTAAGTGTGACGAAATTGAAAGAAGACAATTATATATTGGCATAAGAAAATGGGGCCATTACAGGTTAGGCCTTGGCTGAACAAGATTCAGCATAGGGAACTGGGTTGGTGGTGGCCCATTAGCAGGAGGGTCAGGTGGAGCGTGTTAATATTCTTATGGTACCCAAATAGGCTCAAGTGCGGGTGTACTCAGAGCGCAAGGGAAGAGGACCTTGGGCTCTTCGAGAATAGGGACCTGGTTTCGCTGCATCTCTGAGCCTCGGTTTGAAGGTTGTCAATCTTGGCAGAAAGTTAGACTAGGACCATCATCAAATCAGGCTTCACATTCGATACTTAGTCTACGTTCTCCATAGAGAGTGGGTGAAGGTGGATTCCGGCCTTGAAGAAAGTAGCAGAAGAACTGACGGAGCTTCAAGGCGGTTCGACGGAAGACCAAAGCCAATAGGGATCTAGGCCAAGGGTCGGGCATGCGATCGACCTGAGAAGGTAAATGATTCAAATTTATTTTTGAAAGAGAAAAGGAATAATCTTTTATTGGAAAATAATTTTTTTTTTAATATTTTTTGGAAAGAGGAGGACAAAATGTTTTTGGGTATTTTTCCATAAAAGGAGGAAATATGTTTTTGGTAATTTGATAAAAGAGGAGCAAATTGCTTTTTGACACTTTTGGTAAGGAAGGAGGAAAAACGAGAGAAGAGCCTCATCATCATCATCATCATAATAATAATAATAATAATAATAATAATAATAATAATAATAATAATAATAATAATAATAATAATAATAATAATAATAATAATTATTATTATTATTATTATTATTATTATTATTATTATTATTATTATTATTATGTTTTCACTTGTATTAGGTACCTAAATGCAAAAGAAATGTCGGATGGGACCCGAGCTAAGGAAAAATTGGGTTTGAAAAATATGTAAAACACAGTTTGACTTGTTGTCAAGCTCATGGACAGGGTCCCGTTTTTGGGAAAAGATGAAATCACGCGAAAATTTGGAAGGCATGCCAACCCAAAATTTCAGCAGAGTTTTGGGTAGTAACCGACAAACTAAATATGAGTGCACTAGGTTTGACGCCTATATGAGGATATGTGGTTGTTAAGTTAGTGGAAGGGTTCCCCCCTTTGGAATGACGTCCACGATATACGTCTTGCTTTGAGGGCAATCGATACATGGGGACAAGCCATTTGATATACCTGAGTGTACATGAATTTCCTCACTATATACCTCGTGGGGACAGTACATGTGAGAGAAAATTCGATATACTCAACATACGTGAATGAGTTCCCTGCTATATATATCCTATCATGACTTCGGTCAAACCGTATGATGCAGGGGGAACCGTTCGATATACGTCGAGGGTACTTGGCCAATGGAATGTGAGAATCATATTTCTTAGGCTAACTATGACCTGTTAGACCAGCGCCCATCACAAAGTGAACCCCCAGTACGGGACAAAATTTTGGTCAATAGCCATGCTCTTGGTGATGTAGTGTGAAAAATGCATGATTCTTGTTTAGTATATTATGGAGAGAATATTTTATTTGGCATGAGTACTATACTAATTAGGAAGAATGTAAAAGTACCATGAAAAGTAAATCTAGCATGGAGCATGAAGATTACACTAAGAATGGATACCTGAGAGTGAGTGGTGTGTGACTATCTATAAGTGAGTGTGTGGTAGTGAACCTAAGCATGTATCATCTACAAGTGGTGTGTGATAAGTGTGAGTGAGCATGGATATATACAAGTGTGATAAGTGGAGGTGTGTGCCAGTGACATCGAAGCATGGATACTCTAAGTGGTGTGTGCAACATGTGGATATAAGTGAACCTATATACAAGTGTAGGTAGTGTAAGGTGTACATGGAGATTATTTACGAGTGTATGAAGTGAAAAGTGAGTGAGAGGTGATATAAACATGAGGTAGATATATACAAGAAGTGATAGAGGAGAAAAAAGGGAACATGAAAAGGTCGCTACGTTCCAATAAATAAGTAAATTTTTATCAAACCATATATTTGACCGGATTAATAATTTTATTCTTATTCAAACTTATTTGGACAAATCGAATCATTTGATTCTAAAGAACATTTTTATTCGTATTTAAACCCAAACCATTTCTCCCAAATACCAATATACCACCTTCATTTAAACCCTCGAGCAATTAAACTACGGGAACTGGAACACAACAATGGAAAGATCCATAAATAAGAATGAAAATCTCGTAAAATGGAAAGATCCATAAATAAGAACGAAAGATCCATAATCAAATATTGAGCGCCTTGTTGTTATATTTTCTCTACGTATGAGTGATTCTCTAGCTAAGTATGCCAAGTTATTTGGTTATTCCCCAATTATTTGGGATTACCTGTTCAAGTGCATTTTATGCCTTGAGCGGTATTATAATGGTATGTCTACGCATTTGTAGCCCCTATATACGATAATTTATGGGTTATTGTATTATAGTCTAAACCTTATTTATAACTTGATAAACACCATATCCAATTATAATCACCATACATTTCTTTCACATATATCGTAGACTTCGGTATACCCCTGTTTAGTTCGGTTGATATTTCATTTTGCTGCAGATTTCCATACAATGTTTTATATTTTGAGCATTTCAAACCCATATATGCTATTTAAATAGATTTCCATATTTACATTATTATAGAACTAGAATTATCTACTGGGAAAAGTTTTGCTTATTCCTTCTTTTTCAGTTATTTTACACAGGTACCAATAGGCCATAATGAATAGTTCAGAGATCAACTGATAAATAGAGACAAAGAAGTATGATATTAGAAGAAAAGGAATCTAGTTAGCACGAGAAATACTTTTGTATTGTTCATGGAATTCAGTTGTAACACATTTTAGAATCAATAAATGCCTCAGTTATTTCAATATTCAGATTTATTTATGATTTAGTAATTTATCAGGTTAACCCTCACCCTTGGTAAAACCGGGATGTGACACACCCAGTTAGCCTCTACACATCTTTTATTTTTGTTGGAGTCTTCATCTCCATTAAAGCTTTGATCTTCTCAAGGTTGGCCTCAATTCCCCTATAGTTCACAATATAGCCCAAGAACTTGTCTGCCTACGCCGAAGACACACTTGGTGGGTTTGAGTTTCATCATAAACTCGTCCAGAGTATCAAAAGTTCGTCCAAGGTCAACCACATGAGTGTAGACCTTGAGACTATTCGTCAACGTATCGTCAACGTACACCTCCATTGACTTCCTGATATTCTCTTTGAACATCTTGTTGACCAATCTCTGATATGTTTCCCCGATATTATTCAAGCCGAAGGGCATGACTTTGTAACTATATGTCCGCTTCTCTGTTATTAAAGATTTTTTCTTAGAATCGTCTAGGTCCATGAATATCTGATTATATCCTGAGTAGGCATCAATAAATCTCATTAATTCATGGCATGTTGTGGCATAAACCATCTGGTCGATCCTCGACAATGGAAAGGGATCATTGGGGCAGGCTTTATTTAGGTCCGTATAATCTTTTTTTTAATAGGGACAATTCCCCACTGATTTATTGATAAATAGGACAATGATTAAAAGATCTAACAAGAATGATGGATGACTTTATAGATAGCTACCTTTACAACGAAAAATAAACTAATAACGAAACTCTGAAATTTAGGAAACCCCAAGCATCTAGATTAATCAAACCTTTTAATTCTTTAGGGAAATCATCTAAATAATTAGAGGTTAGATTTATTTGGGAAGAAACTCCATGATTAGCCAGGAAATCAGCACATTTATTTCATTCTCTGAGAATATGGCAGTAATGAACTGTGGTGACAATTATTGTGCAACACAAATAAATATGAGAGAAGTAATTACCAAGAAAGAACAAATAAAACGCCAATCACACAACAACGGATATACGTGGTTCAGCCAAGAGATGCCTACGTCTACGGTGGTGTAGTCAGTATTATTTCTCAATATTCTGGGGAATGAGTATAGAGAATACAACTTGTCCTTTGCCCCGGACCTAGGTTTTAATTTATATATGTGTATGTTAGTTAATGGAGATGATGGATTCCTCCATTTTAGCCATCTTCCCTATAACTTCCCTTCATGGGATCGTGCTCCCCCATAACTTCCCTTCATGGGATCGTGGGGAAATCGGATCCATACAAAAGATGAGGGGCCTGGACTTTGGGCCGCTTGGGCTGGGCTACTCGTCCATGCTTATAGTACTAAATTCCGGGTACCCACAATTGCCCCTAAATTTGTTGTGCCATGCATGTGGGCCCAACATATTTAAATGATTATTGCATTGCAATTCCTTGGGATCAATAGAGTCGATTTCTGGCGGCAGCCGCTTCGCTTACTGTGCAATATGATTAGATTACGAAGATTTGTTGGAATAAGGCACATTTCTTTTCGTCATTTCAGTTTTTTTCTAGTAATCTTCTATCTTCTGAGAACTCTTGCACTTCGTACCTTCTGCTTCCGATCTCCACTCTCGTTGCTTCTTCGTCATTTGACCTGTTCTTCTGTCTTGTAAGTTTCTCGTGCCCTTTGCATTTTCTCTTTGATTTGTAGTTTTTCTTGTATTTTCCAATGGCAAAGATTGGAAATAGGTCAATCTCAGAGTTTAGAAAATTCTACAACATTCCTGAGTGGGTAGAGATTGAGTTTCGTGCCTCGCCTCCTAGGAACGTTAGGGATATAGAGGATGCCCACTGGATTCATGTTTTGTTGCTCTCCCAGGGGGGACTCACCTTTCCCCCTAATGATCTATTTTTGCACTTCTTTAGCTATTTTAGTATTGTACCTGCACAATGTTCGCCCAATGTATGGAAAATAGTGAACGGCGTGCATAGGATAAATCAATTGTATGGCACAAGGTTAGGGCTTGCCGAGGTCTGTTTTTGTTATTCCTTTTCTCGAACTAGTTCAGGTGTCCTGTACCTCAAAGCTAGGAGCCCTGATAGGGTATTGGTAGTAAATCTACCTGATTCCCATAAGGACTACTGGCAGGAAGGTTTTCTTGTTAGGAATTGGCAGTTCTCTCCCCAATCTGAAGGGTCGAGGTCTGAGAGGTTCACTATTCCCTTTTATGGGGAAGAATATATAGGTAGATATTTGTACTGTTGCTTCAATCTCTGTTGGCTTACGATTTTTCTGACTCCCTTCTGCGTTTTCTTTTACAGCGAGGTCACGAAACTTGGAGCCTGCTCTCAGCGAGGTCCGGATTTCTGAGTTGGTTAAAGCTTGGAACATCAGAGAGCCTTTGGGTGACGACGAGCATCCCAGATCTGCCGCTTTCTTGTTAGAGTATAAGAACGTGGGCTCTAGCTTTATAGCACGGCCTGTGGACAGTGTTCCAGAGTTTGCTTCCCGCGAAGAGACTACTGCCGAGCTAATCCAGTTGGACGAAGAGGAGGGGAGTTCTGAAAGTGAGCTTGCAGGTGATCTTGGTGAAGGGAGCTCTGATAGTAGAAGCTCTTCTGATTCTGTGGAGGCTTCTGAGGCTTGAGGATCGTCGAGTACTTCCAACAGTTCTAGTGAAGATATGCCTCCAAGGAAGAACCTGATCAGAGATGACGATGATGATGATGACAATGTGCTCCTTGCACAAAGGTCAAAGAAACAGAAGACTGCATCTGGGGTTGTGACTACAGGCTCTCGGCCTTCCTCTCAGGAGCAAGAGAGGAAGAGGAAAGAGGAGGAGAGAAAAAAGGTGGAGGAGATGAAGAGAGTAGAGGAGGGGAAGAGAAGGGAAAGAGAGAAGGAGGAGGAGAGGAGGAAAATGGAATCAAGGACCAAGGCAGGTCAAGCTTTGGTCCCAGTATCTGCCTTGCCCGAGGGGGCTTCGGTGGCCATTTCTCCTCAGCTAGCTCCTGCGCTACTTGAGATAGCAGTTCTTCCTGCGGATCGCCAGAGGGCGCTGGGGTCCGATCAGATGGCCCTGCAAGCTAGCCAGAGGCTGGCCTTGGTAAAATTTCCTTTCAATTCTCAATTTTTTAACAAGTCTTGATTGTTTTCTCTTCCTGATCTCTTCTTTATTCTTTGCAGTTTGTGACCAACTTCGATGTGCTCTACCGTTCTCGCGACGAGCTTGTAATGAGGAACGGTGAGTTGGAGCAGCAAAAGTCTGCTCTGGAGGCCAGGGGTTCCCAACTGGAGACTGATCTGAAAGCCGCTGATGCAGCTCGAGTTTCGTCTGATCTGGCCCTCGTCAATTCTTCCCGCGAGAGGGATAACGCGGTTAAGGAGCTGGGTGAGCTGAGGAAGGCTTATGACCTAGTGTGCTCGAGCAAGCTGGACCTCGCAGAGAAGAACACGGTTCTAGCCGAGCAGCTGGAGGCAGAAAAAGCCCAGGCAGCCACCATTAAGGAGGACTCATACAACTCTGGGTGGGTTGCTGCTTATGATGATGCTGAAGTTCAGATTGGCTACATCAGCCGTCTGAACTTCAAGAAGGGCTGGAACAAAGCTCTTCTGGCTACTGGTGTGGATGCTGAGTCTTCCCTGTTTGACGAGCACGACCCGGGTCCTAAGCCAACTGTGTAAGAGGAAGCTCCTGCTCCAACCATCGAGGGTACTGATCTTCCCTCGGATACAGCTCCTGCTGGTGTTCGCCCTGCTCAGGCAACTGAAAGCGTTCCTGTTGATGGGGATAGCTCTGCTACAGCTGATAAGGGGAAGCAGCCAAACGCCGCTGGGCAGCCTGAGGTTGCTAGTTAATCTGTTCTAAGGTTTTCTTTTATACTTTTTGCTTGTAATCTCCCAAGTTTTTTCTGCTCGATGTACTTGGTCTTTATTAATGAAATGAGAAGATTCTCCTTTTGTTTACGCTGATCCCTTTCTCTCTTCTATCTTTCTTTTACCTATAGTTGGTTGATGTGGATGACTATATTCTTGTTACCTCCCAACTGGGTAGGACTCTTGGTCCTAATGCAAGCCCTGCAGTTCGCCAGGCCTTTGCTAGACTTTGTAGGTTTGCTAAGACAAGGAACCAAAAATATAAGGATCAGTCCGAGCTGATGGACAAGCTGAAGGACAGGCTCCAGGAGATGGAAGAAATCGGTGCTTCAGTACAAGAAGAAGTCAGTGCACTGAGAGCAAGGTTACTGGAGGCCACCGAGATTAAGCAGGTCGGGGAGTTCCTGCAACAGGAGAATGAAGACCTGAGGAGGGAGGTCCTGAGGCTTAAGGAGCATTCGCCGAGCACCGTTTCGGCAGTCCTACAAGGCTCTTCTTCGTCATGAGCTGCTCAGCCTCCCCTCCCGCGTGCTGGTAGGAGTGCCAGGGGTAGGAACAGGGAAGTCGAGGAACAGCGTGAGAGGGAGATGGAGGAGCTGCGTGGCAATGTTCGGCGAGCTTACGTAACTGCTGCTAGGCTCCAGAGGGACGTCACCCGACTACGAAATTTGTTCAAGAATGGTCCTCGGCAAGTGTGGTCCGATGGCTACAATCAAGGCTGGCTGGATGCTCCGACGAGACTATCAGAGTTTGAGGAGCTCTCCTTCATCAGAGGGTGGTTGAGTGCCCTCAAAGAGCTGCAGGTCCCGAGGAACTCGATATTGTGGTATCGACACGAGATGTCCTCCTCCACTCTGATGCCCAATCCATTCAGTAGGGATGATCGATGGATCCCCATTGATGCTATTCCTCGGCAACTATTGGAATTGGACGCAAATGAGGTCGTGGAGGAGCTAGCCCCTGCTCCTGATGATGGAAGGAGAGCTAAAGTTGCTGATTATCTTGCTCGGAGGCTTCCACCTCCTTGAGATTTTGTTACTCTTTTTCTTTTTGATAATTGTAAATGCTTTGGGCGAGCTTCGCCGACTAAACATGTATTATCATTGTTTGTAAATATAAAGGATTAATGAAAAGTTCGAGTTTTGGGCAATTTTGCCGACTAAACGTGTTCATCCAACCCTTTTATATTTTTGTTGATTCACAATCCTTTTTATTTTTTCATGTGAGTGTCTGCCCAGTCCAGTATAAGAATACCATTGTGCCCTCACTTTACCTTTTAGGTTGTGTCGTCACACTTCCTTAGGCCTAAGTAGGTCAATTGGCGAGGACACACCTGGTATTGGATGTCTTCATCCGATCAGGATTTTGTTTAACCAAAGTAGGTTTGATGCCTAAGAATAATCTGTAGGGCTTCATATATTGCCAGGGACAATGCTAAGAGGTCTGTCGTGCTTTATGACGATGACCTGAGGAGGGGTGTTCCCCTGTTATGTCGACCATTATGCCTGTGATTTGGAAGGGATGTGCAATAAAATATGACCATTACTAATCAGAGAGTGATTAACTGAGAGATTTTCATTAGTGAAATGAGAAATGAACTGTCCTTTCACATAACGAATACAATAAAAGATTTAATAACAGAATTCCTAAAAATAGAACTTCTTGAGATTAGCTGCGTTCCATGCTCGTGGTATTTCCCTGCCCTCCATCATTTCCAAATGATAGGCACCCTGCAGGTCGTCTCTAATTATCTTATAAGGTCCTTCCTAGTTTGGGCCCAGTTTACCGTCTAATGGATTCACTGTGTTGCCCAGGACCTTTCTTAGAACATAGTCCCTAACTCTGAATCTCCTCGGGTTGACCCTCTTGATGTAGTGCTTCGCGAGCTGTTGCTGATAGCTCGCAAGTTTCACTAGGGCAAGTTCCCTGCGCTTGTCGGCTAGGTCGAGTTCGACGAGCAAAGCTTCATCGTTCTGGCCTTGTTCGACAAGGTCGGATCTCATTGTTGGCAATCCCGCCTCTAGTGGGATGATTGCCTCCATACCATATGTTAGTGAGAATGGCGTTTCTCCTGTTGCTCGCCTAGGAGTCGTTATGTATGCCCATAGGATATGCGGTAGCTCGGTTGCCCATGCGCCTTTGGCTCGCTCTAACCGTTTCTTCAATCCAGTGATCACTGTTTTGTTGGAAGCTTCAGCTTGTCCGTTGCTTTGAGGGTAGGCCACCGATCTGAAGTGGTGCCTGATCCCGTGTTCGTTGCAGAAGTCCTGAAAAGGTCCACTCTCGAACTGTGTTCCATTGTCAGTGATGATGGTTCTGGGGATTCTGAATCGAGTGATTGCATTCCTCCATACGAACCTTATCATGTCAGCATCTCGGATGTTCGCCAGTGGTTCTGCCTCGATCCACTTGGTAAAGTAGTCAGTTGCAACCAACAGATATTTGTGGTTGCCAGCAGCGGTGGGCAGTGGTCCCACGATGTCCATCCCCCATTGGGCGAAAGGCCAGGGGCTGGTCAGGGATTTTAATTCGCTGGCGGGCTGGTGGACCATAGGAGCGTGAAGTTGGCATTTCAGGCATTTGCGGACATATACTGCGGAGTCCTTTTGCATGTATGGCCACCAATAGCCTTCATTCATTGCTCGGAAGGCTAGAGACCTTCCTCCAACATGACTTCCACAGATTCCTTCGTGAAGCACTGCCTTGACATCGCCTGGGTGGACACATCTAAGGTAGGGACCGGAGAAAGACATTTTATACAAGTCGCCTCCTGTGGATAAGTGAAAGCGAACAGCTTTGACTCTTATCTGGTGGGAAATTCTCTTATCCTCTGGAAGCGTTCCGTCCTTCAAGGGATCTATCCAGCTGGGGGCTGATTCCAATTGGAGTATTGGTTTCGCGTTTGGCAGCTCGCAGTTGGGGTGAATGCTTGGGCCACTGAGGAAATCGATAGGGATAACCATTTTAAGGCTAGAATCAACTGCTGAACTCAGGGCTGCTAGCGCATCAGCGTGGCTATTTTGCCCCCTGGGAAACTGTTGGATGTTGATCTCTTCAAAGCTCGTCATTAAGTTTTTCACCAGGGAGAGGTAGGCTGCCATTATTTCATCCTTTGCATTATAGTCTCCACTTATCTGGTTGGAAACTAGCTGCGAATCACCGAATACTTGCAAACGCTTTGCTCCCAGAGTTTGCGCTTTTTGGAGACCTGCTATTAGGGCTTCGTATTCTGCTTCGTTGTTGGAGGCTGCAAATCCCAGCCTGATTCCTTTCTCGAGGACTGTGTTTTCTGGAGTGATGAGAACAATTCATATCCCTGCCCCCTTTGAGTTGGAGGCTCCATCAACGAATAGTTTCCAGTTTTCCACTGTAGCTTGGTTATTTTTCTCTGTTGGCTTGGGCTGGTCGGAGGGCTCTTCGCCTGTGAATTCAGCTATGAAATCAGCGAGGATTTGACCCTTGATAGCTGTCCTTGGTTGAAATTGGATGTCAAATCGACTGAGCTCGACTGACCATTTAGACAGCCTGCCTGGCAAATCCGCCTTCCTTAGGACAGCCTTTAGGGGGTGTGATGTAAGGACGATGATCGTATGAGCTTCGAAGTAATGCTTTAGCTTTCTCGAGGCTATTACTAGGGCGAATGCGAGTTTTTCCAAGGGTAGGTAACGCTGCTCGGCATCCAATAAGGTTTTGCTCGCGTAATAGACGGGATGTTGGATTCCTGTAACTTCGCACATCAGTGCCGAGCTGACAGTATGACTGGATACAGAGAGGTAGAGGTACAAAGAGTCCATTTGTCGTGGTATTACAAGCAGTGGTGGAGTGCTTAGGTAGGACTTGAGCTCGTCCAATGCTTGCGAGCAATCTGGGCTCCACTCAACTGCTTTTCTGCACTTTAAGAGTTGGAAGAAAGGCTTGCATCTCTCGGAGGATTTAGAAATGAAACAATTTAGAGCAGCGAGCATCCCAGTGAGCTTCTATACATCCCGGATTATGTGAGGAGGTTGCACTCTGTTGATTGCATCAATCTGGTCCGGATTAGCCTCTATGCCTCGCTTGCTGACCAAATACCCAAGAAACTTCCCTGACTGGACACCGAAGGAACACTTGCTCGCATTAAGTTTCATTCGGTACTTCTTGAGGATTTTGAAGGTGCTTGACAGGTCCGAGAGGTGATTCTCCTTCTCCTTGCTCTTGACGAGCATGTCGTCGATGTAGACCTCCATTGTGTCTCCCATCTGATTCTTGAACATTTTAGTAACTAGTCGCTGATAGGTTGCCCCTGCATTTTTGAGCCCAAAAGGCATGACCTTGTAACAATATAAACCAACCGTCGTGATAAACGTCGTTTTGTCCTGATCTGGGGCATACAAGGGAATCTGGTGATATCCTGAGTACGCGTCCAGGAAACTCATTCGTTCGTGGGCTGCAGTGGCGTCTACTAGTTGGTCTATTTTTGGAAGAGGGAAGCTATCCTTGGGGCAGGCTTTGTTGAGGTCAGTAAAGTCTATGCAAACTCTCCACTTTCCATTGCTTTTAGGAACTACCACTGGGTTGGATAACCATTTGGGGAATTGCACCTCCCGTATGGATCCTGCTTTCAGCAGTTTTTCGACTTCCTTTTCTATTGCTCTGGCCTTCTCGGGAGCAGTTCGCCGTGCCTTCTGTGTTATCGGCTTGAATGTGGGATCAACGTGCAACTGGTGGCAGACCATAGTTGGATCGATTCCTGGCATCTCATAAGGTTCCCAAGCGAAAACGTCTATGTTGCTTCTGAGTAAGGTTGACAATTCCTTTTGCTCTTGGTCGGTGAGTGACGCTCCGATTAGGAAGACTCTGCTATTGTCTCCTTCCCTAGCCGCCACTTCCACCAGGTCCTCGACGACACGCTCGGAGGGGAGGAGCCTGGTCTCTTCCACTCCAGGCCGTCCATATTTTAATTGCTATTTGGAAGGAATTGCACCTTCCTCCACTTTATCGCTGGGTTGATCGGCCTTTTTCTTTGGCTTTGGTCGGATGGACGCTATGAAGCACTTCCTTGCCATCGCCTGGTCGCCGTGTATCTCCATGACTCCTCGCTCGGTAACATATTTGAGCTTCTGATGGTAGGTCGAGGAGACTACCTTCATGGCATGAAGCCATCCCCTGCCGAGGATGGCTTGATACGGTGAATCAATGTCGACCACTAAAAACTCGATCATCTTGGAAACATTTCCAGCGCGCACTGGCAGTACTATTTTCCCTAGGGGCATGGTCATTTTTCCAGCGAAGCCGACCAGAGGGACAGCAGCTCCCTTTAGGTCGGCAACGCTCAACTTCAATTTCCTGAACAGGTCGATGTACATTACTTCGGATGAGCTTCCTTGATCGACGAGCAGCTTGTCGATGTCAAAGTTGGCTATCCTGAGTGTAATGACCAAGGCATCATGATGTGGGGTCCTTACTCCCACTAGGTCTTCATCCGTGAAAACAATATGTTTGTTGTAGTTGACGTCCTCTGCTCGCCGACGTTTTCCTGACTGTGATTTTACTGGATCAATCTGAAAAGCTTGCATTACCGCTGTCAGTTTCTTTACCTCCATTCGAGCTGAGTTCCCTTGTATTTGCTTGACGTCAGATACTCCGTGGATTACTGCGAATTCATGTCCGGCATCATCCTCCAGCACGTTATCGGGTTTCGCCTCTCTGTGGGAAGCCATTTTCTCTACCTTCTTTTCCACAAAGTCATTCAAATGCCCAAACTGGGCCAACTCCTCGAGGTGGGACTTAAGAGCCTTGCAGTGCTCGGTCTTATGCCCTCCCTCTTTGTGGAAAGCGCATCTTAATGCATTGTTTCTTTTCGTGGGGTCTCCTCCCATTTTCCGGGGCCATTTGATGAACGGCTCATCCTTGATCTTCATGAGAATTTTGTAAATTGGCTCTTTGAAGACAGTGTTGACCGCCTGGAACAATTTTGTTACGTCAGGGTTTCCTCCGTTTCGGGAGCCATTCTTGCCCCCACTCTTTACTCCTTTCTTCTGGTTCTCAACTTTCTCACTTCCCTTGGTAGTGAGCTTGGCTCGACCGTTTTCTCCTACATTAAGGCGGGTGACATCTTCCACCTTTGCGTATTTCTCAATCCGGGCCATCAGGTCGTCAATGGTCATAGCTTCCTTCTTCGTCAAGGACTGGTAAAGGAGGGAAGAGTTAGGTAACCCGATTTTGAAGGAGGCCACTGCCACCTCTTCCGCACAGTCCTCGATCTCGTTGAATAAGTCCCAGTACCTCTTTGCATAGTCTCGAAGTGTTTCTTGAGGCGTTTTCTTCATGGTTAATAGAGCATCCATCCTTTTGGGATGGGAGCTACTGGTGATGAACCGGGCCGTAAAGAGCTCGTCCAGGGATTTGAAATTCCTGATGGATCGATGAGGGAGTTTTTCGAACCATTTCTGGGCCACGTCATGGAGGCTCGAGGGGAAAATACGGCACATCAGTGCATCTCGGTGATTCCAGAGGGTCATGGCCTGCCGGTACTGCCTGACATGATCAATGGGATCAGTCTTCCCGTCGTAAATCTTGAACCTAGGAATGGCAAATTTCTTGGGAGACTCTTCCTCTTCAATTTCCCTCGTGAAGGGTGATTTCATCTGGGTCTTGAGGGCTCTCCTGGCGAGTTCTCTGGTCGACCTGCCGTGGTGAGTTGGATGTTGGTCCATTTCTCTGCGGACCAGGTTCCGTATGTTCTCATCGCTGCGAGCAGGACTCTGATAGCAGCGAGCTCTTCTTAGTTGTTCGCGGAGATCGTCATCTGAGTCGCCACCTTCGACCCCTCGATATTCCCGCCTAGGGCTCCTTCCTCGGCTGCGAGATTTGCTCGCCTGAGGGCTAGGAGTGCGATAGGGGTGTCTTCTGGTATCAGGATGTAGTCCCTTCTCCAGTCTTTCCAGTCTTCTTTTCAAGCGAGCATTCTCAGCCTCGTATTTGCGAGAAGACTCCCTCTGCTCGTGGAGCCTTGCCTCGTATGCATCAATCAATCTGGATATCTGCGTGCACCTTGCTGGTCCTTGACTTTCTTTTGAGGCTGGCCTTTCCAAGCTGGACCCACGATCTGAACGTCGGACTTCAGACCTAATCCTGCGAGGAGTAGGTGGCTCTTGAATATCTCCTGCTTGAGGAGCGTTGCTGCTATGACCAAACATCTTAGATTCTTTTTCTTGGTGTGGGCTCTTCTCAGGGAAAGATGAACGCTTCCCACAGACGGCGCCAATTGTGGTGACAATTATTGTGCAACATAAATAAATATGAGAGAAGTAATGACCAAGAAAGAACAAATAAAACACCAATCACACAACAACGGATATACGTGGTTCAGCCAAGAGATGCCTACGTCCACGGTGGTGCAGTCAGTATTATTTCTCAATATTCTGGGGAATGAGTATAGAGAATACAACTTGTCCTTTGCCCCGGACCTAGGGTTTAATTTATATATGTTTAGGTTAGTTAATGGAGATGATGGATTCCTCCATTTTAGCCATCTTCCCTATAACTTCCCTTCATGGGATCGTGCTCCCCCATAACTTCCCTTCATGGGATCGTGGGGAAATCGGATACATACAAAAGATGAGGGTCCTGGACTTTGGGCCGCTTGGGCTGGGCTACTCGTCCAGGCTTATAGTACTAAATTCCGAGTACCCACATGAACCTTTAAATTTTGAGACTTGTTTTCAATTTTAGCAATAACAGGCATAATACTCCAAGGGCTCGGCATCTGACCATTCAGCACTTTAATAACAGATAAGGAATAAGATTCAACAATTAGACCTTCCTTCACTGTATGTTGACATTATTCAATGGCTTTGAGAATTGACAAGGCTTCTACCATCACATTCGAACCAAAACCAAACCTACAAGCAAAGGTAGTGATAAATTTCCCTTTAGAATTTCTTAAAATACCTCCTCCTCCCATAGCCCCTGGATTACCTTTACAACTTCCATCTACATTTATTTTGAACCATTTGTCTTCAGGAGGTCTCCACTGAACACTTCTAATAGACTTTTGCCATTGGCCTTAGGGATGATAACAGTATTTGCCAACCATTCAGGGTAAATGACCTCCCTGATGAAGTCGTCCTTTTCTAACTTCTTCATTTCTTCTCGGATGACATTATAATTTTCCGAGGAGTAGACTCTTCTTCTCCGTCTTATCGATTTTTCATCCTCGACCACATTGAGCTTATGGAAGAGGACATTCGAATTGATTCTAGGAATATCGTCATGGCTCCAAGAAAAGATGACCTGCCTTTTATTTAACAGCTTAATCAACTCCTCTTTGATTTCCTTCTTAAGGGCTTTGCTGATTTGGACGATTTTTTTAGCTCATCCTTATTGAGGATGATGGATTCTACCTCCTCAGCATCTTTTCCCTTCTTCGACTTTGTTTCATCTCTGGGGTCCAGCGTATTAATGTTATATGTTATAGTGGCCCTTTTGTATGCCTCCTTCTCCTCATCCGAGTTGAAGTAGCATTTGTGTGCCTCAACTTGGTCACCCTGCACTTCCCTTACTCCATATGGAGTCAGGAATTTAATCATTTGGTCAACGGTTAAGGGAACGACCTCAAACTCCTTGGGGGCTACCCTTCTGAGAATTATATTGTAGGCCGAGTAGACATTTTCATCCATGAAGAAGAAATAAATCTTCTTCGTGAGGCATTTTGGCCAGCAGTTTCCCATTCTGACTTTCATTTCATAGATTCCCAAAGGGTGTACTTTCTCTCCGTTGATCCTGATAAGGGGTTGATGATACGGGACCAACCTCTTCTTACTCAACCCCAAACCTTTGTAGTAGTCCCAAAACATTACATTGACTCAGCTTCCTCCATCGACCAATATTCAAGGAACCTCATATCCATGCACAATGGTTGTAATCACCAATTGGTCATCATGAGGGGCTAAGATCCCCTCAAAGTCCAGACTAAAGAAAACAATAATTAAAATATTCATATCAACCTTAGTTCTTTTTACCTTCTTAGGGTCAATGGCTGCCGAGTGCAGTTCCTTAGGTTTTGGGGGAAGAGTTTTTACCTCTGCCACGTGAGCCATTCTTTCAGCGATCTCTTTTCCTACTCTAGCGATTCCTCCAAAAATCATCTTGACTCTGAGAGAGATCATGTTCAACCGACCTTTTGGGTCAATGATCGGAGGTGGCAAGTCAGGGTCGGCTTCATCATCGTTGTTCGAGACATCATCGTCTCGGTTGACTGGAGCATCAGGCTTACACTTATTGTTCCTCCTCTTTCGAGTGTCGTCTCGGCCACCCCTTGAATTATTCCCATCAACATACTTTCTTAGCTTGCCAGCTTTTCGCATCTTCTCAATTTCATCCTTTAAAGCAAAATATTTGTTGGTTAGGTTCCTACGGTCTTAGTCAAACTCACACCATAGATTCTTATTCCACTTATGAGGAGGAGCCTTCAGTCTCTCAGTCCACCTCAGGGACCGATCATTCTTTATTTCATTCAAGATGTACTCATAACTGTCCGTCGGAGGAGTGCCAACCTCTTCTTTCCATCCTTATTATTTTTTTGAAACTTACCACCACTGCTACTTGCTCCTTTCTCGTATTCACCTTTTATAGACATTATTTCCTCCACATTCATATCCCTCTCGATCGCAACTAGGAGTTTGGACATGGATTTAGGAGGATCCTCGGCCAACTTCCAGAGGAGTTTTTCTTTTTATAACCCTCCCATTAGGGTTGTCATAGCGATGCTCTCCTCTTAATCTTTAACCTCCAATTTTCTTTGTTGAATCTTGCTATATATTCCCTTTAGCTTGCATTCTTTCCCTGTTTCACATACAACAGGTGCGTCGTCTTCTTTTGAGGACTCACCCCAAAGCAAAAACTATGTATGAATCTCTCTACTAGCTGTTTGAAATTCTCAATTGAGTTTTTAGGGAGAGAAGTAAACCATACGTGAGCAGCTCCGGTGAGTATACTAGAGAAGGCTCGGCATATCATTTCATCTGAGACTGAGTAGATATTTATGGTTGATTGTTACATCTCCATATGGTGGACTGGGTTAGTACTCCCATCGTACTTGGGCGTGACCACTAGAAATTTAAACTTAGCCGAGGTAGGATAATTCATGATCTTTGCCACGAAGGGAGAGCCTTCATTGTATCCCATCTGCAAGGGGTCTTGGCTCCTCAGAATGCCCCCAATATTTTTCTCCAGCCTTTGAATAAAATCATTTTAGGGTCTCTCAGCTGCAGCTACAACCTCGACTAAAGCCACATTATCTCCATCCCCTTCTCTTCCATATGGATGAATCGAGGGCTCTCTCGCAACTATTCTATGTCGACTATTCACCGCTCGCTGCTCCTCATCTCGGCCACGAGGAGGTTAAAGGTCATCACATCTATCATTCTTTCTGGAACCAGCTATACTTTTGGATCTAAAGAGGCAATTTCTCAGGTCGTCTACTACTAGGCCAAGACTATCAAAGGTCGACCCCCTTCTTGATTTGTCTAAATATGAAGCCCTTAGCCCGCACTCTCAACTCGACCTGCCCCTACTCCCTCGATTGGGCTGAATGAGCTGCATAGTGCCTCCAAAAATTTGATAAGGCTCCCAAACGCTCCTATCACCCTCTTCATCATACTGCTCATCCTCATCAATAGGGAATTCTTGACCCGGCCTCCCCAAGCATAAATGCCTAGGGTCCGCCATGTCCCCGCGCCTTCGCTAAGGAGGAAGATCCTTGTGTGGGGCCTGCGGTGGTCCCCTAGATGTTGGATGTGGAACACCTTCTCTGGAATCCGGAGTTATCATATCCTCTCCGACACTAGCAGGTCTTGCCACCATATTTTGTCTGAAAGTAGTGAGAGTTGCCTGCATTTATCGCTGGCTATCTACTAAGGAGTGCAAGGCCTCCACCACCTCCACCATTTCTGACTGAGGAGGGGCCTGGATGGTACTGGGACCACCTATAGAAGGTGGATTTGTTTCCATTTAAGGGTTTCGGTGACCATTAAAACCAAGTAATGCACTGGAAGTGAGCTGAAAGTGAGCTTGAACTCAAACTATAGCTCTTTCAATGGTGGTACAAGATCAACCAAGGGTGAGATTGGACCACCACCAGAGAATCCAGTGGAGTAGATACAAATGAAGGGAAGAAGAGGGCTATCTCGTTCCCATAGACGACGCCAGATTGATGATCCCAGAATTGATACCACCAAGTTAAAGTGTGTAAGCTCAAAATCAGAAAACATTGGAGTATGACAAATATAAATAACTAGACAAAAAACGATAAGGCAAAGGAGAAGATGATACCAAATATAAGTGGTTCAGCCTTTGAGGGCCTATGTCCAGTGTATGAGTGTGTGAAATCTACTAAATCTGGGCTCTAATGGCCCTGAGATACAAGCACTCAAGGTTTCTCTCTCTAAGATGTAAGGTTAGCAGAGTTTTAGTAGGGTTTACAATTTGTGATGATTTACAATGATGTAAAAGACAAGTATTTATATGGTTGGGGTAGCGTCATACGCACCCCAGTCATGCATGAGGCATGCACAACACCAAGAATCCAATAACCTAGCACCATCTGTCTTCTGTTCATGTAAGTAATGATTAAGATATATTCTCCACATGTGTAAATGATGTTGTCGTAACGGTTTGGTCCACGTGGGGTTCACAACCCACGCGCACTCTCCCACGCGTGCTCCATTTCACATGCCCTGTAAGATGGCAAGCGTCTCCAGCTAGGTTGAGATGTCGGCCTAGCCGAGTATGAGGCCATTGATTTATTGTTGTAGTGCGCATTGTTAATTGCCTATTGTAGTCTCGGCTAACTTGCATCAGGCTGAGACAATAGATGAAATTAGATGACACAGTCTCGGTTGCCTGATATGACGAGGTAAGGTGCTAGGCCCACCAATGTAGTCTATGGTCTCAGCCTAATTCTGGATGAGGCTGAGACAATTTTTGTAGGGTGTCTCAATGGAGCAATCTTTGTGAAGTCGGTTTGAGCCAAGCCTGTCTTGAGCCGAGGCGAGGTCTTGTATGGGCATATCAATTATTTTAACCCAATGTCATTATGTAGAGAAAGTTCTTAGAAAATTTAAACAATTTAATTGTATTCCTGCTAAAACACCTTATGACCCTAGTTGTCACTTAAGGAAACATTCTGGTCCTGGTGTATCATCATTAGAATATTCTAGAGTTATTGGCAGTTTAATGTATCTTATAAACTTCACTAGACCTAATATTGCATTTGTTGTAGGTAGACTTAGCAGATATACATGTAAACCTAATAACGATCATTGGGATGCATTGGTTAGAGTTTTGATATATCTAAAATACACAATAAGTTATGGTATTCATTATGTTGATATCCTGCTGTAATTGAAGGCTTTTATGATGCTAATTGGAATTCTGATAATGACGAATGTAAATATACGAGTGGATATATTTTTTCTTGGCAAGAGGCGTTGTATCCTAGAAATATACCAAACAAACTTGCATAGTGAGATCCACTATGGATTAGAATTCATTGCATTGGATAAGCAAGCGAAGAGGCTGAATGGTTAAGGAATTTCATATTATGCATTTATTTGTGGCCAAAACCAGTTCCAACTTTGTCCATTCACTATGACAGTCAAGCAGCGATTGCAAGACACAACACAGTGAGACAACTAATTAAAGATGGAGTTATAGCAATTGACTATGTCAAGTCGAAGGAAAACCTGGCAGATCCATTGACTAAAGGGCTAGCTAGAGAGCTAGTTTATCAAACATCGAGGGGAATGGGCCTAAATCCTATTAATATCTAAATCACCTATAATGGAAACCCAACCCATATGACTAGAGATCCCAAGATCTGGGTTCAATAGGACAACAAAATTATACGAGTGATTTGTAGGGGTATTACTTGAAAACCCATTCCTATGATGTAGTACCACTGTATCAATGGAGGATGCGATTTAATCTCTTAATGCTTTCTATAGCCGTATTTTATGGGGTGTGAGATACAGTACAGTTTTGATAGGATCACCTATATGAGTGTGGTAGTGGGATCGCTTCCTATGAGAATTAAGGCTGATTCTCTAGAGCATTCAAAAAACCAAGGCCAAAATGAGCACAACCATGGGAACTCAATGATCACTTTTGGGAGTCACGTGTGTGTTCTATTAACTTAAGTTTACAACAAAGGTGAAATAGTTCAAGACATTAGTTCACTATCAACTGATAAACTCAATAGATCAACACAAAATAAAGGTTTAAGTCGAATGGCAACTTTGTCTTTTATGGCACTCCTTAAGATACTCCGGAGTGCCTTTTTATATATTTATTTCATTCATGTGGGGATTGTTGGTTATATTAGTACACACACACACACACACACACACACATATACATATATATATATATTGAATGAAATAAATGATTTGGGGAAAGTGGCCAAGTGGTAAGTTTGTGGGATTTTGTGCTTGAGGTCTTGGGTTCAATCCCTAGAGGCACACTAAACATTAATAGTCTTTGATTGGGCCTTGGGGAATTTGGGACTTTAGGCTTCTCTTCAGTGCCCAGATTTTTTTACCCATTTACCATTTCATTTTTTAACTAATTTTTAAACCAGTTTTTTATTTTTGACTTAGTCTTCTATTCTAAATAAACTACCAGTTAGTGGAGACATTAGTGGCTTAGTTGCCTAAAACCACTACCTGCGTTTTTTTACCAATTTGTGTATAAAACAAAGGATAAAACTTTGAAAAATAATATAAAAAAATTCAACCTCTCTCACTTTCTCTGCAAAAAATTATTAGGCTATTTTCTGCAATAAATTTTATATTTGTTATTTATGTGGGAGTTCTGGGGTATCCTGAGAGTTCCAAGATTTAACATTGAGCTGGTGTTTAGGTCTAATCGTTGAATCCTAGGAGGTAAATGATCATGAGGCTGATAGCTACAAATATCAACGGGTAATTTTACCTTTAGGACTTTGTGTCAAACACAAATCTCGATCGATAAGTTCTTCTAATTTTATCGATTTCTTATTTTGGGGTTTTTCATATATATTCTGCAATTACTTTTTCCAACATAATATGGGGTTTGCAAGTACAAGGGAAATCTACAAGGACCATTGCAACACTATTTTGTTGACGACATGAGAAAAAATATTAGACTGGCATTAGGTTTAAGCTGATGTGTGCCACTGGTCAAGTGTTGGTTTAAAATAAGGGCAAGGATTGACTCTCAATATTCCATGCATGCTTTAGGTTATGATAAGGCACCACAGTGTCTAAAAGAAAGATAGAAAATCTCCACGTACAAACTTTAGTTCTTCACTCTATTTTCAAGGCTAAAAAATAATCTATAACAAAAAGCCCATTATCTCATCAAAATTACATGCTATAACATTAGAATTATTTAAATCTTTCTGTTTACACTAAAATATTTAGAGCTAACCAAATATTTATAGAGTCTTATGAAAAAAACTATATTTTCCTTTTTTATACAAGAGGGATAATGAGAACAATCGCATAACTCGAGGACAAACATTTTAATTCAGCCATTACCCACCACTAATAAGGCTTGTTCATATGGTTTCCAAGGATTGAAAGCTATAATGGTGGCCAATAACAATAGAACACTAAACCAAATTCATGTGAAATACGAAGAAATGACAAGGTTACCAGAAATATAAGTTGCATTGTCGTCATTGTTCAGTTAACAACCATATGAAGATTATTGTGATGTTATGCATAGATATCCTCTTGGACATAGTCTACTCGAACCCTACACAAATATAACTTTGAAACATATGATGAAATGTTGATGTGAGCTGTATGTCTGAATATATACTATATTGTAACTATATCATTGTCACTTCTAAATCTCTAATATTCAAATTTACAAAATGCTAGCTCATATCTATAATTTAAAATTCTTGTACAATCTCATAGAAATAAAATAAACTAAGTTTAAAGACATTAAAGCCACTAGATACTAGCTAGTTTATGGCATGGAGGCTGTCCTTATTGCGCTAAAATAGTCCTATGTTAAGCAACTAAGACCATAAAACTCACTTCGGAATTTTACCAAACACTTGGTGTGCGAAAAACACCCAAGACCTTGTCCCTAATGAAAACTAAGTGTGCAAACTCAAAACGAATCCAATCAACAAGTAGGATAACAAGAACACACAAGCAATCAAAGCAAAGAAACGACAACAATATAACATGGTTCACCCAAACAAGGGTTACATCTGTATACTTACATGAGGAATGATGAAGAGTCTTTCTTAAGGCAAAAGGCTAGGACTAAGTGGTTGCAGCTTGGTGATCAGAACAATGCTTTCTTCCATAAGAAGGTTAATCAAAACTTGGATAAAAGGAAAATTGTTAGCATTGAGAATGATATGGGGGTGAGGGTGGAAGGATGTGAGAAGGTGGCTAGGGAATCTGTGAGATACGTTCAGAATGTTTTTGGGAATAGGGTGCAGTGTGTGGATGCTGATGATGTTCTTAGGGAGGTAATAAAGACTAAACTCAACTCTCACCAAGCAAATTTATTAGAAGCAGATGTCTCCCATGATGATATTAAGGAAGCTATGTTTGCAATTGGGTCTGACAAGGCTCCTGGACCTGATGGTTTCAATAGCCATTTCTTTAAAGAAAACTGGCAACTTGTGGGGGATGATGTGTGTGAAGCAATAAAGTATTTCTTTGATACTGGTATGTTCTTTGATCAGTGGAACTGTACTGACTTGGCTTTAATTCCTAAGATGTCTACACCTGTTTCTATGAAGGATTTCAGACCTATATCATGTTGTAACACCATCTACAAATGCATATCCAAAGTGATCACTCGTAGGCTAAAGAAGTTGATGCCTATCCTTATCAGCAATAACCAAGTTGCTTTTGTGGAGGGAAGGTCTATTGCTGACAATATCCTTTTACTCCAAGAGTTGATGAGGAACTATCACATGGACTCCCTCCCTCCTAGATGTGTTATCAAGATTGATATGCTCAAAGCATATGATTTGGTTAGCTGGGATTTCTTACTTAATCTTTTGGCTCAGTTTGGGTTTCCCTCTATGGTCATTGGGTGTATTACTATGTGTGTGACCACTACCAGGTTCTCTATTAATTTGAATGGTGAGATGAATGGGTTTTTTCCTGGTAGGAGAGGGCTTAGACTGGGAGATCCTTTATCTCCCTATCTGTTCCTGCTTGTGATGGAAGTGTTAACAGGGATTATTTCCAAAGCTACTGAATCTGCCCTTTTCAAATATCATCCTAAATGCAAGGAGATGTCCCTCACCCATCTTAGTTTTGCTGATGACTTGGTTTTATTTACTGGTGGGGATAAAGAGTCTTGCATAATTGTTAAGGATGCCATTGCTGATTTTAGTTCCTATTCGAGACTTATGGTTAACTTAGATAAAAGTAGTCTCTTCACTGCTGGGATCAATATGGATGGGATTCAGGAGATTTCTTCTATCTTGGGCATTCAACATGGGCACCCCCCTTTAAATATCTAGGGGTGCCTCTCATTACTACTAGGCTGAAAAAGGAGGATTGCCAGATCCTGGTGGATAGGATCACCATGAGAGTCAAATGCTGGACTAATAAGTTTTTAAGTTTTGCAGGTAGACTCCTCCTTGTGAAGACTGTCATTTTCAGCATACAAGTCTATTGGTCTTGCACCTTTATTTTGCCTAAAAGCATCATAAAGATGATTGAGCAAATTATGAAGAATTATCTGTGGAAAGGGGATGAGACTAACAGTAAAGGTGCTAAAGTTTCTTGGGAGGACATCTGTGTGTCTCTAGAGGAAGGAGGGCTAAATATCAAGAGTCTAGAGACATGGAGCATTGCTGCCATGGCTAAGAACTTATGGAATCTATGCAGTAAGAAGGATAGTTTATGGATTAAGTGGTGCAATATATACAAAATCAAAGGGAGGAGCATATGGGCTTTGAGTATACCAAATGATGCATCATGCAGTTGGAGGAAAATTCTTAAGATAAGAGAAAAGTTTAGAAGACAAATCAAAACATTCATTGGGAATGGGACTCAAACCTTTATGTGGTTTGATTTGTGGCATCCAAATGGGCTGCTGTTTCCCCTTTATGGGAACAACATTGTGTATGACTCAGCTAGTAGTCTAAAAGCTAAAGTTTATGATTTCATCCACCATATGGAGTGGAGATGGCCCTCAACTGTAACCTGGGAATTAAATGAAGTGAAGAATGCTAACTTACCTGCAATTCTTGAGGGAAATGACTATGTGGTTTGGCTTCCTTCCAAGATAGGGACCTTCACCATTGCATCTTCTTGGGATCTATTGAAGACCCACAAGCCAACTGTTACTTGGAGCAACTTTGTTTGGAGCAAGGTTTGCATTCCTAAGTGTTCTTTCATTGCTTGGTTAGTATTTCGAAAGGCCATCAACACTAAGGAAAAATTATTTGAATGGGGTATTTCTGAGGATGACCTGTGTGGGATGTGTGGTTCTAAGAGGGAAACATATAACCACCTTTTCTCTCAATGCAGCCTTAACAAGAGTATATGGGAAGAGGTGATGCTTAGGAATCAGCGGTACATGAAGTTTCAAAGTTGGAATAGAGAGTTATCCTTGGCCACTGTTAACCACTCTACAAAATCCTTATGTGACAAGATTAGATCCCTTTCTTTCACTACTACGATCTACTGCATCTGGATGGAGAGGAATTCGAGGTGCTTTAAGCATGTCTTCAATTCTCTAGACACCATTGTGAAGGGTATTGAAAACATGGTTAGAGCCAAAGTTCTTACTTGGAAAAAGGATAGAAGAAATTACACTAACTGGATGGCTTGTATGTATTGGAACATCCCTGAAAATAGGCTTCTGAGCTAGTTTTTGTTAGGCATGTTTGCCTTGTTTAGCGTTGCTTGTTGGTTGGCTCCGGGGTATGCCCTGGGGTTTTTTGATCTTTGAGGTTCCTTCCTCTGTGTATTCTTCTTTTTTATATACAATTAATTTCCCCCCCAAAAAAAAGGGGTTACATCCACAATGGTACGATTTCTTCTTTCTTTGATAAATGGAGGAACCACAAGGTTACACACTCACACTCTTTATCTCTCCAAGAAAGTCACTCACAAACCAAGCACAAGAACTAATATTTAAACAAGAAGCTCTCACTCACCTCTTTGAAAACTCAAAAATGTTCCTCTAAAGCTGAAAAAACAGCTCTGCACAAAAAACAGAAAATAAGCTTATATTTATAGATTTTCCTCAAAGTGGCAATTTTGTAAATATCGAGAAAAAACTGTTTTTCTCCCAAAACAGCCGTGAACCAATGGGAAGCCACCGGAGAGCCAAAATACACCACAAACTCCACCTTGGCGATCCGAATGATCCAACCAAAAACCCGAAATGAAAACCATTGAACCCGCTTGAAGATCACCCAGAAATCTACCAAGCTCAATGCGACTCCACCTAACCGAGGAGCCTCTCCTCGAATTTCAACAAGAAGTGATATTTAGAAGCTTTAGGAAATGCCTAAACTTCTCCGTAGTCACAGGTTTGGTGAGGAAATGTGTTGCATTCTCATTCGTGTGCACCTTCTCAATCAAAACCTCGTTGGAATTAACCCAATCCCGACTCTATGATACAGCACATCAATATGCTTTGTGCGGGCATGATACACTTGATTCTTAGCCAAATGCATAGCACTTTGAATATCGCAATGAAGATGAACACTCGCTTGCTTCATCCCCAATTCACTCACTAAACTCTTTAACCAAACCGCCTCCTTTGATGCTTCCGTAAGTGCCATATACTCTGCCTCCGTGGTAGACAAAGCACTTGTCCCTTGTAACATGGATCTCTAAGATATCGGCCCGCTAGTAATAGTGAATACTTACCCTGATGTAGATCTAAGCTTATTAAGATCCTTCGCATAATCCGAATCCATATACCCCGCAATAGACTCGGCCCCTTTCTTCCGCTCAAACACAATGATCATAGACTTGGTTCCCTTTAGATACTGAAGAATCCATTTCACCGCTTTTTAATGCTCTTTTCCCGGATTCGACATGTACTTACTAACCACACCCACGGCTTGGGAGATATACGGCCTCGTGCAAACCATAGCATACATAAGGCACCCCACAGCATAAGCATACGACGTTGAAGCCATCTCCTCTAACTCATCATCCGTAGAGGGACATTGCTTTGTACACAAAGCAAAATGTGAAGCTAACGGGGTAGAAGTGGCCTTGGCATCCAACATGCCAAATTTCTCGATGACATGCGAAATATAATTTTTCTGAGATAACCATAACTTGCCAACTTTTCTATCTTGTCTAATCTCCACACCAAGAATCTTTTGCGCCGCACCAAGATCCTTCATGTCAAACTCTCGACTCAATTCCACCTTGAGCTCCGTTATTCATGACATGTCCCGACACACAATGAGCATGTCATCCACATACAGCATTAACAAAACAAACGAACCATCATCAAGAACTCAAAAATATGCACAATGGTCATGATCACATCTCGTGTAACCAACCGCAACATAAAGGTATCGAACCGTAGGTACCATTATCGTGGCGACTGTTTAAGCACATACAATGACTTCTTAAGCTGGCACACAAGATCTTCCTTTCCCACTTCCTTGAACCCCTCCGGTTGCACCATGTAAAGCTCCTTCAAATCACCATGAAGAAAAGCCATTTTCACATCCATTTGCTCCAATTCCATATCAAATTGAGCAACCATTGCCAACAACACCTGTATCGAATCATGCCTCACCACCGGGGAGAAGATCTCATCATAGTCAATCCCCTCCTTTTGTGAAAACCCCTTCGCTACTAGCCTTGCCTTGTACTTCGGTTCTTCTATTTTGTTAATGGCCTCTTTCTTCCTATACACCCACTTAGAGCCAACAATGTGCCGCCCCTTGGGTTTAGGAACTAACTTCCACATAGAGTTCTTTCGTAGATCTTCCATATCTTCCATCATAGAACCCATCCAACTCGCCTTGACATCACAATTAATGGCATCTTTGTATGTCATTGGATCACCCTCACTGAAATGAGAGCCTAATTGACCTCTTCCCAACCAAGCCTAAATAGTGGCTTGATCTCCCTACTCTCTCTGTCATGTGCTATGGATGGCACTTGCTCCACCCGTTGAGTGTCCTCCACCTCAATCGACTCATCTCCCAAATCATCCTCATTCATCTCCACCTCAACTGTGTCATCACCCAATTGAGAATCACTTGAACCACTAGTAGATGGACTATCACTATCGGTGGTTTATGATCTCAGAAATACCAAAGGAATCTCGACGGTTCTATCGGCAACTTTCAGGAACTCCTTGGCCTTCAACATGGACATCTCGTCAAACCTCACATCCCGACTAACAACTAACTTCCTCATAGACGGATCCCAAAGCTTGAACCCCTTTACCCCTTTTCCATAGCCTAGGAAAATACACCGATGAGTTCTCGGGTCATTTTTAGTCCTCTCGTCATTAGGAATGTGTGCGTACCCCGAACATCCGAACACCCTCAAAGTAGAGTAGTCGACCTCGTGCCCCGACCATACTTCCTCCGAACACTTCAAACTAAGAGTCGAATTTGGTGACCGATTCACCAAATACACGGCGTGATCAAGAGCCGCTGCCCAAAATGATTTCGATAACCCGACTTGAAACCTCATGCACCTTGCCCTTTCCATAATGGTGCGGTTCATCCTCTCTGCCACCCCATTTTGTTGTGGAGTCTTCTTAACGGTAAAGTTCCTTGGATGCCCACATCTTTACAATACTTGAGAAACCCACCATCTCTATACTCACCGCCGTTATCGCTCCTGAAATACTTGATCTTCTTCCCCGTTTGATTCTCCACCATGGCTTTCCACTCCTTGAGCTTCTCGAAAACCTTCGATTTTTCCTTCAAGTAGTACACCCACACTTTTCGTGAATAATCATCTATGAAATTCACAAAGTATCTAAAACCGCCTATGGAAACAAAATCCGAAGGCCCACACACGTCGGAATGAATATAGTCAAGAGTCCCTTTACTCTTGTTCGTAGATATAGTGAATTGCACTCAAGTTTTCTTCCCCATCACAAAATACTTGCAAAAACAGAACTTGCATTTGTGCACCCCTTTCAACAACTTTCGCCGATGAAGTTCTTCCATTCCCCGTTGGCTCATATGACCAAGTCTCATGTGCCACAATTGTAGCTCGTCGATTTCAGGCTCCGTGGAGACTACCGCTCCACCCACTACCGTATTTCCCTTCAATCTATAAATATTGTTCGGTAACTTTCTAACGTGTAAAATCACCATCGATCCCCTTTTGACCTTCAAAGCCCCACCCTCGGCTTGAATCACACACCCCTTTGAATCGAGTGCGCCTAAGGAAATCAAGTTCTTTTTAAGTGCTGGAACGTTCCTCACTTCACGTAAGGTTCAGACAACCCCATCCCACATCTTTATGTGCACCGACTCGATTCACACTACTTTGCACATAGCATTGTTTCCCATGAGAATCTCACCACCGGTACTAGACATGTAATCCTCAAACCATTCCCGATTCGGACACATGTGGTATGAACATCCGGAATCTATAATCCAACCATCAACGTGATCGGTGGAAAAACAAGTAAGAACCTCTTCGCCTTCCTCTAAAGTAGCAACACCGGCCACATCCATAGTAGCGTCTCCTTTCTTATCATCTTTCTTCCACTCCGGACAATTCCGTTTAAAGTGACCCTTTTTATGGCACTTGAAACACTCAACTGTGCTAATGTCTAGAGATTGAGGCCTTTGGAAGCCCCAGTTATTTGCACCCCGAGACTTCGACCTTCCTCTTCATCCACCACCACCAACCTTGGCTACCAAGCCTTCACCTTGAGAATTTGAACTACCTCCACCGCTACCATTTTTCTTCTTCATGGCCACGTGAGAAATGATGTACTGCATTACATCATTGAACTTGAGAGTAGTCTTCCCAAACATAAGTGTG
Organism: Sambucus nigra; assembly: GCA_949130495.1. NCBI lineage: Eukaryota > Viridiplantae > Streptophyta > Magnoliopsida > Dipsacales > Adoxaceae > Sambucus > Sambucus nigra. Next base: position 151,067,782 of record OX422218.1, read on the forward strand.
GTGACAAAGTGCTCATATGAATCAGGCAATGAAGCAAGCAATAATAACGCTCGATCCTCCTCGCTAAATTGAAAATCAATCTGGTTCAAATCGTTGATCAAAGCATTGAAGATATTTATATGCTTCATCATATCACTTCTCTCCTTCATTTCTAACTTGAAGAGCTTCTTGTTTAGAAATAATTTATTTGACAAAGACTTGCCCAAATAAATCTCCTCCAATTGATCCTACATGCCCTTAGCCGTAGTTTCCGATATCACGTGATTGAGCACATCATCCGTGATATACATTTCAATTGAAGAAATCGCCATTTGATCAATATCGCTCCATTCGGCTTCGGTCATATCCACCGGACGCTTATCTATACCCAACAATGCTATAACCAATCGTTGTTGAACAAGAACACCCCGCATCCTTCTTTGCCACAAGCCAAAATTAATTTTCTCATCAAAAGGTTTTATCTCAAACTTCATTGAGCCTTCGAATCCATAACTAGGATCCCACTTCTTAGAGCCTCTGCTTGTAGAAGTTGATTCGAGAGTACGCGGGCACCTCTTCCGCCATTTGGAAAAAATTCTAGAACTTATGCCAATATCACTCAAATTGATTCAAGCCGAACCATAATACCGAGCAAACCAAGTAACCAAAGCTCTAATACCACTTGTTGTGCTAAAAGAGTCCTATGTTAAGCAACCAAGATCATAAAACTCACTTCGGAATTTTACCAAACACTTGGTGTGCGAAAAACACCCAAGACCTTGTTCCTAATGAAAAATAAGTGTGCAAACTCAAAACGAATCCAATCAACAAGTAAGATAACAAGAACACACAAGCAATCAAAGTAAAGAAACGACAACAATATAACGTGGTTCACCCAAACAAGGGGTACATCCACAATGGTAGGATTTCTTCTTTCTTTGATAAATGGAGGAACCTCAAGGTTACACACTCACACTCTTTATCTCTCCAAGAAAGTCACTCACAAACCAAGCACAAGAACTAATCTTTAAACAAGAAGCTCTCACTCACTTTTCTCTTTGAAAACTCACAAAATGTTCCTCTAAAGCTGAAAAACAGCACTGCACAAAAAACAGAAAATAAGCTTCTATTTATAGATTTTCCTAAAAGTGGAAATTTTGTAAATATCGAGAAAAATCTGTTTTTCTCCCAAAACAGCCGTGAACCAACGGGAAGCCACCGGAGAGCCAAAATACACCACAGTCCTATCTATCAAACTCGAAGGGCCCTGGCTAAGGGTCATTCTTAAAAGCCATGTATCTGAAATCGACTGGGTCCAAGCCCGCTATAATGAACTATCCCTCCTTATTGCGAGGATGCTAACAGACTTTTAAAATAACTAGGTCTACAACATCTTATTGCTCAGGCATTCAATAAATGAGTCAAGAAGAGAAACATTCAAGAAGGTGTCCTAGTCCTGAAAAAAAATCTTAAACCTACCCGGACTCCCGGAGGTAAATTTTCACCCAACTAGGGAGGAACCTATATGTTCACCAAAATAAACTCTAGTGAAGTATCTACCTTATCTGATCCCGGTAGAGTCACATTTTCCAAACCCTTTAATCTCAAACGATTGGATAAATGCCTTCCTTGGACCTGCTTAGGGCGAACAATCGGTCATCAGGAGAAGGGAAGATTGTGCAAGCTTGTACACATTCCCCACCCTACATAAAAAATCCCATTTGAGCCACCAACCATTCAGTTAAAGCCAACCCAAATATTTTATGCCCCCCTTTTTAATCCATTTTTGTATAGGACTATGTAGACCTTATTATCCTCTATATTATTATTGTAAAAGTTCAAAACTACGGCTCATCATTTCCTTTGAATCGTAAATACACTAGAAACTCGAGATATCACTTCAGGCTCGATCTAAATAAACACACAAAAACCATGTTATGGGAAAACCCTGTCTATGGTAATTGTTCCCTCACTCTTAAAGGAATGTCGTAGTCTAAACAAACTACGTGTTAAGAAATAAATAGTTCTCTAAGGCATTTTAAGATTTTGCAGGGTCATCATTATTCATCTACACATAAAGTATAATACTATGAAAACCAAAAAGGGAAAATACACTACCCCTATACCCCCTTCCTAGAGAAATAAACAATAACCATATCTCTCTCTAAAAATCATCACATCTCGTAACAAAGATCATCGAAAAACATACTCACCAAAGGGTCCCTATAAAACAGAACCCCGTTCTAGACAAAAGGTCAACGCTCTGACTTTAATAAAATTAAATTAAATGGTGCTTGCCTCATCATAGGTGGAAGAAAGATGAGCTTTCTCCCCTAAACATTGACATTCGTTCAAACGAAGTAGTTCACTATAAAATTGAGAAAGTTATCTCTCTTTTAAATAGAAAAGTCTTAAAGAGATGGGTCACCTTTGTTTCCATTCATTCCCTTTGTTATTTTTTATTTTTATTTTCTTTTATCTTTAGTTTTGTTAAAGCTGGAAGAAAAGATATGTGTAAATGTGCCACCACTACTCTAATGAAAATAGCCCAGGCTCACTCTATTCCATGCACATATCTAACATTAAATTCTTGAGTAAAGTTCCATATAATGATATGAAGATATCATTCGAAGGAAGTATAAAAAACCTGAATAATGTGTGAAGTTATGCCAAAACAACATAAAAATTAGAAAATCCACACCACCCAGTAAATAAAGCAAGTATCAAATCAATGCAGTAGTATGGACATAAAAAAAAGTATGAGACAGTGTAGACCAAACATTCACCTAGCTTAAAAAATAATAAAAACTAATCATGACATGCCTTCTTGGCCCGCCCAGCAGCATCACTCATCGTACCAGCAATATCAAGGTTTGAAGTATACCTAGGGCTCGACTGAGCAGGAGGAGGATGCATGTGAACACCACCTTGAAGTTACACTGACCCTGCAGCCGACTTTGAAACCTCCTCATATTATGGAGGCATGTAGTACAAGAGCAAGATAATCCATGTACGATTGAAAAGAGGAAAAAATGGCATAGCTTAAAAATTATAATCAACAACCACTATTCAATACATTAAACAAATGATCTTTCGAGTCTTTGCATAAATATGAAATTAATTTCAAGTCTTCAAATACTAAACCATGTAAAGCTAAAACAAATCTAGAATCAGGTCTAACGATAACACCAGTAAATTGCAATGTAAATACCAATCTTTTGGAGTTTTCCAATTAACCATATGTAAGGTTCAACCATTGTAAGTGGAATGGCATCACTTTGGCCGGATGGGAATTATATTATGTAATAGTTGTTAATGAAGGAAAAAATTATATAGTTGAATTTGATACTCCTAAAATATCTAACAAATCCAAGGAATCTGAAATCTTTCAAAATTAATCGCACATCAAATATAGGTTAGTCATTGAATCAATATGTCGAACACATTAAGCACGTAAAATCATGCCACAACATGATCATGTAAAAACTAGTCAAAACATTCTAAAAATTCACTACCACAACTACAATACACGATAAATTGAACGAAAAAGCGACGATTAATGTTTATTTGAACCAAATGCAGTCAGTAATAGTGATTAGTTGCATAAATTAATGCATTCAATTTAGTTTTGGTTATTCGTTGTGTAATCAAATGCAGTCACCAATACTTTAATAATCATTAGCGACACTACATGAGGCATCACCAAAACACTGATTAGAGAACTAGTGTCCCCTTTTTATATAGTCTTAAATCAGGGGGAATAAAGCCATTCACAAGACATACCAGTTTGCATAACAGCTCTATATAGCATCACTTAATTTAGCCTTCACTACGTTTTGGCGATTTGGTGCCAAAAAGCATCAACTTTATTTATAACATCATTAAATTTTGCCTTCACTGTTTGAATAATAGCTCTACATGTTGAATTAGTACATGATCACATTACACTGTGGGACTTTGATTTAAACTACTATAGTACCATGTCAATACTAGGAATCCTCTCAATGATTTGAGGCATTTGGGCCTTGGTCAGTCCACCATACATCGAATCTTTGAGGGGTCGATAGCTACACATGTCCCAATGATGATACATTGAATCTTGACAAAGCCAAAAGGCATGACCTTGAGTTCATAATGCCATTGGTGTGTTCTGAAGGTTGTTTTGTGGATATAGGGGTGGACTCAAATTTGGAGGCAACCAAAACACAGGTTCAGTTTAGAAATTTTGTATCCTCATTTAACTCATCCAATAACTCTTCAATCATGGGTATAGGGAATTTATTGTTGATGGGGCACTCATTCAACCTTTTGTATTCAACACAAGAACTCCACTCCCCTCCTTTCTTCTTCACTAAAAGAATGGGTAAGGCAAAATGGATATGCCTATGTTATATCACTCCCGATTATAGCATTTCATCCACCATCTTTTCAATGAAAATCTTTTGTACATAAGGATATCTATAGGGCCATTGGAAAATGGCTTATGTGTCGAATTTGATAGGAATGTGGTGGTCTAGTGATCTGAGGGGTGGGAGTCCTTTGGGTTCTTGAAAATTGATATTGTAAGTGTCTACGATTTATTGGATTTTTGAACATACTAGGGTGGTAGGAAAGGCAGTAGCAATAACTGCACATAGATGTCCTATTAGTCCATTATAACACCTCGTAATTTTTATTGATTTTTATATGGGGATTAATTAAATTAAAATGGGAAATTAATTCGGATTAATATAAATATTAATTAGTGTGATAAGGGTTGATATTCCTTTGTATGAATTATATTGAGTATTACTTAGAGAATGAGTAATAAATTAGTAAGAATGCATTATAATTGTCGTGAGTGAGAAATGAAATAGTTACAGTAATTTAGTCGAGATGTGTGGTGAGTCGTGTCGGGACTTAAGTTTATGAAATAAAATATGATTTACTTATGGGTCATCCAAATGGTTATTTTGAGTACACCAGTGTGCCCGGAAGGATCAAGATAGTCAGAAATCGTACTCAGGAGTTTGGATTGGGTCCCGAGCATTTTTAGGCCAAACTGGCACCCTAGAAGGGTATTTTGGTCTTTTGACTTTTTAGAGTAAAGGGGCCTACGAATTTAATATGTTTATATCTGCATGTGGGTTGAGGATGTTAGGGTTAACAGTTACAAAAAATATAGAGAGGCCTTTAGAGGAGGAAGGAGAAGGTTTCCAAGCCTCCCCATACCATTTTTGCAACACTCGGAAGGAGAGGAAGACAACTCTACCATTTTTCTGCACAAATCAGACCTAAATCTCAAGGCAAGTATTTATCTTGCATGTTTCTAAAAGGTTATAATATCCATGTAGTGTAGGGTTTTATATTTAAAGATAAATTGAAGTTCTTGGGGTTTTTTGAGAATTAAACACATTATCTTGGGTAGGATTCGCATGCAGATTGAATCCTTATGTGAATAGAAAATGAAATCAATATTTGTGTGATGATAATAATGGAAGAAATTGAATTTTTAATGGATTCACGTGAAGAACACAAAATCTATGGTTTTAATGATTAATGGGGTTTTAATCTAATCTTAAATGAAATTTGTATGGATTTAATACATGAATTACGTTAGAAATCATCCCCACGTATATATATGATGATTAGATATGTTGATAGTTAGTTTGGTAAAGTTTCATGAAGAGTGGATGGAGTTCCAATGGTGAAAAATTGTAAAATGAGAGGAAGAAAAAGAATTGTTATATTTCGAATCGATTCGGCCCAAGAGCGAATTGATTCGGCAAGGTGAATTGATTCGGCCGTTGGGTGAATCAATTTGGCTTCCCAGATTTTGGAAATTTTCCCCTATTTAAGCCTAGAAATTGTGAATAATGATCGGGTGAACTGTTAGGATACTTTTGAAATATATTGAGAGATATTATGATTTCCAATAGGCTAACGGTAGGGTTAGGGCTTAGTCATAAGTGGAAAAAAATTAAGGCTAAGTAATTGGGCATAATTTGCAATGTAAGTGAATTCAAAAGAATGAGAATGAATCACGGAAAGAATGAGTGATCGTATGATAGAGACCAGTTGGGTATGAGGGTATAACTACTAAAATAACTTATGGGGTAACTAGGGGCCCTTCGGTATAGAATAATACTCGGGAAAATACAATAGAGAGTTATAAATCATAAATTGATAAGTACGATAAGTGTTCAAGAGATGTATATCTATATTACGTACTAAGGATAATTATAGGTTGAGTGTATACCTATATGTATTATATTATAGGTTGAGTGTATACCTATGCGGATTACATTATAGGTGGAGTGTATACCTATTCGGATTATATTTTTAGGTTGTGTGTACCTATACGGCTTATATTTATAGGTTGTGTGTATGCCTACACACGACATATGGATAGGTTGTATGTATGCCTATTATGTGATTCCTTATGTGTGTTAACATATCTACGTTGCCTGCTATCAAGGGAGGTTACGCATCGTGGACAGACTTATCCTAATGAGCCCATTGGGAGGATTTTAGACTTGTGCCATAGAATATAGAACTTCGGGTTGAGCACTACTTATGTATATGATAGTGTGACCAGTCATTTGGGTGCGTTAGGTATGTTCATAGACCAAAATCTTATAACTATGCTCGCCTCCATTGTACATTGTTTGATTTATTGTTTGAGGATACATTCCGAACCGATAGTCCTTGATGAAGTATGATAAGTACATGGACTTGATAACAGAGTATGTAAGTGTGCATCGCGGTGGCCAGTCCGGGAGATTATATATATATATATATATATATACACACACACACTTGGATAATTTATCCTACTTATGTGCGATGGTAGGGAGATGAGATGGTGTATATCTAAAATAATGCTTAATCTACTTAGTGTGTGATGGTAGTAAAGTTAGATAGTGTATATCTTAAGATGATTTAAGTAAAGTAACTTAATGAAATGGTTTAATGATAACATACGTGAAATGTTAATTATGGTTAATAATAACATACGAGACATGTTAATTATTAGTGTTACAATATCGTACTGTATGGGAGGTACGGGAGGGTTAAAGAGAAATTTAACTAAAGACTTAATGATTAAAGATTGGAATACTGTAGCGTACTGTATGGGCAGTACGGGGGAACTAGACATGTTAGTGGTTAGATAGTTATTGATGAGACCTTGTTTGGGCTAGGTAGCATAGCTAGGTAGTAGACGTTAGGCGTGCACATTAGTTGAGAGGTGAGGAACTCAAGGGGGTACGTTGAACTAACATGTGTAATCAATAACTATTTTTAAACTGTGACAGAGGTTTTCTTGGGCTCTGACCCGTGTCAAATCTATTTTCTAAACCTTTTAGGTGTCCAGCCATAGGGACACCAAGCTTATGGATCTATTCCAGGGATGCATAGTTGTAGCACTTGTGGATGCTTATAGGACGCTTCATTTGCTTCATTCCTAGAGTAGGATTCAATTTCAGTATTTCATTTGGGCATGTCACCCCTTCAGCTATTTCATTTGTTCAGTTGTATCAGACTTTGTAATATTGGATTCAGTTTTATTTCAGAAACTCATAGTTGGATTTTGAATTGAGAAATGATGGATTATTCGGTATGGTTTATTTGGTTATTTACCTTATGATGGATTCATATTATTATTAATATTGCGTGGATGGTTTGGTTATAATCTTTATTTACTCATTGATGGTATAATGAAAGATAAAAATTTGGCATCGGTTTATTTAAAACGTAGGTGGTTAGTAATTTAAAACATTTTCGAGACTGATGCTAAGAATGAACCAATGAGATTCCTATTTTATTTTTATAAAGGACTAATTACCCAGTATTTAAATAGGAGGGATGTCATAGATGGTATCAGGGCATCAGGTTTCTTTGTAATACCCCGTATTTTTATGGCTTTTAAAATTTGGGGATTTATTAAATTTAAATTGAGATATTAATTTAGTATTAATCCGAAAATTAATTTAAACATTTACTAGCGTGACGAGAGTTAGTAATTATTGGAAATTTGTCGGCTATTAATAAATGAGTAAAGTAATATATAAGATTGATTTTATAAAAATTGTCACAAAGGAATAAAATGGCAATTATGGAAATTTAAGTCGGGACGCGCCCGTGTCGTGTCAGGACTAAATTATTATTATTAAAAGTGAATAGATTATAAGTCATATGTATGGTCATTTCGAGTACGCCAAAGTGTCCGGAAGGATAGAGATAGTCAGAAAAGTGTACCCGAGGGTTTAGTTTGGGTCTCGGGGCGTTTTTAAGCCTAATTGGCATCCCGGGAGGGTATTAAAGATATTTTATATTTTTGGGTAATTAAACCCACGAATTTCATAAGGATATAATAGCCTTTAGGAGTTGTCTTCTAGGGTTAACAAACACAAAACCAAAGAACATCAATTAGAGAAGAAGTTGGAGAGCTTTCCAAACAACCCAAGGCCAAAGACTCATCCGTTTGCACCGCCGCTGCCATCACCACCAAATCGTAGATCGCACAACGAGGAATGCAACCATACCTTTTTCGTCCACAAATCAGAAACTTGAATTCCAGACAAGTATCTATCTTGATTTGTTATTAGTTAATGTCTCACCCATGTTAGTTTAGGATTATTAAGAACATGTTTAATAGAAGAAATTGATAATTTAGAGATCATAAATCGCATGTTTAGAGAAATTTAATATATTCTCGAAATACCCATCATATGTAGAGGATTACCCATGAATTAGTATTGATTTAAAGACAAAAAATCTGGCAAATAATTAGAAGAATGGATGTTTCTTCCAAAATTAGGGTTCTTAAAATTTATGTAAAATTTACCCCATTATTTCGATACCGTTGATGAATTTGAACATGTTTCACGTAGGAAATCATGTAATTAGGTATATAGTACCTGTAGTAATGTTTGTTTGGGATTTTGGGGATCATTAATGGAGATTTGGTAGAGGTTGGAGAGGAAAACCCATAACTTATCAATGGTAGAATTCGTCATAACTGTTTGATCGATTGATCGATCAAGAACATCGATTGATCGACGGTATCGATCGATCGACACCATTCCTCGATTGATCGATCCCTCCTGAAAAACTGCGTATTTTTCTTCTTTAAGTTTAATCCAGTTAAATGCATAGGAACCCTTGATCATCATTGTTAGAGCATTATAAAGAGTACCAGTAGGCTCTAGATAGATCCCGTTGAGTGAAATTTAATGTAGAATGAAATTATGGGTTAACAGGGAGTTATTCACACATAAGAAATCATGCGTACGTTTAATAAAAGATCGAGACTCGTGTGGGAGTTAGACCAGAAGGTAAGTGAGAGTATGCCTAATGAAATTATACTTAGGGAGAAAGAATACTCCGGGAGATGAGAAGTAATTATGAAGTAAATTATATATGAGAATACAAGTGAAGAATCTGTTACGCGAGATAATCAAGTAAAATGTGCTAAGAACGAATAATTATAATTACGAGTCATAGGCGCATATAATTTAGAAAATGTAAATATATATATATATATATATGACTGTGTGATTGTGAATATATTATATATTTGTGTAAAAATCATACCCAAGCTACTTGCTATCTCGGAGGTTTCCGCGCTAGGACAGTCTTATTTCGATTGGGCCTTTATGGGGGATAACGACTTGTACCCTAGAAGATAATATCCTTGATACAGGTTATTTGAGTGATAGTCAGATGGTCCTAAGAGACGTGTGGGTATGTGCTGACCTCTTAGTAACTTGGAACTATACTTCGCCTCCATTTGTATGTATTTTATGTTAATACGGTTCGAGAGCGATTTCGAACTAGTATTTCCATTAGTACGAGTGATACGAGGACTTGATAGCAGAGTATGCCAGCACCACAGATTTTATGTGGGGTGAAGTATATATATTGTATGATTGACTAATATATATATACTTAAGTATGGAAACTTTCTACTGTGCATAAAAATAGTTAAGAAGTGAATAAGTACTCTAACTTTATTATAAGTGTTTGGAGATTTTGTAACAATGCTGAGTATTCTATGTATGGTAAGATATATGAGAGAGTTTAATTTTCAGAAATTAATTATCCTAGCCATAGTATTTTCTCGGGATGAAACATTTTGGAAAGTTAAATTAAAATAAACTTCCGAGATAAATAGTATGGTAGGCGTGCACACTAGATAAGAGGTGAGAATTCTCAAGAGAGTGTCGCATACTAACATGGTCGTTACATTAGCCGGTAAGCATTTTAAATACTTGCTAAACTATTTTTAAACTCTTTTACACTCGGGCTCTGCCCTGTTTCCTGTTATTTCTTTTCTCTTGTATATATATGTATATACTACAGGTGCCCAGCCACAGGGGCGTCATGCTTAGATTCTTTAGACCGGATGCGCTGCAGCTTATGTGGGAGTTGCAGGCCCTTGCTTAGACAACCTCTTTGTTGATTCTACTCTTATTTTAGTTCTGATTAGTTGGGCTTATGTCGCCAGTTTCCCTATCCAGTTTGGCTTTGGCAGAGATTTATGTTCATTTATTTTCAGTATTCGGTACTCTTTGGGATTTAATTCTTGTCTGGATGATTTCATTTGTAGTTTTAAATTTGGTATTTAGTTTATCTGAATGGTTAAATTCTTGTGTGTTAATTGTCATGCTTAACAATTATGCAATTCTTAAACTGGTAATTATTAAAAAGGTTTTCATAATGGAATTAAATAAAATAGAAATAAGGTTTAAATTGTTTTGACACTTAGCTTAATTATTTAGGGTGTTTAAACTGGAATTTTTTTTGCGACAGTGACGTAAGAATGAACCAACCATTCACCTTGATTTTAATTTAATGAAGGACTGATCACCCGGTATTTAATTAGGCGGGGTGTCACATTCTGTTGTCCTTAGGATCTTTGCATCTTATTACGTTTCAACGTAGCATTCTTTGATATAGAGCCTTATTATAGGATTGTTGTATTCCTTTGCGTATGCGACTTATATTATCCTTCTACTAAGTATAGTTTATGTGATTCATATACGAGTTCAGTTGGACTTCGTACATCGAATAATATAGGACAACTAGTGAGGGCCATTAGAAGGGATGTAGAAGGAGAGGCTCGACAGAAGACATATAGTATTTTGGTAATGGTTATCGTGATAGAAGTCACCATGATTATTGTTCAGGTTAGTGATAATAGGATAATCATTCGGGATCAGTAGCTTCCCCAGGCACTATCGTAGATAGCGGTGATGCATATTTTGACTCACCTGCATACTTGGAGGGACTCTTTCGAAGATATGTCTGTAAGGAATTCGGAGAAGAGAGGAAGCGTGATGGGAGAGTGGAAGGAGATAATCCAAAGGTAATTGTGTGGGCTGGAAGCGACACCCATGATTAAATTTCAGGAAAAACTATTTTTTGGCTCATAGGAGCAACGTTGTGATGATCGGAGTCAGTCACCACATTTAAGGAAGTAGACATGGAATGAATTGAAAAAAATTTGGGTACAGTTTGACGGTAAGTGTGACACCCCGACTAATTAAATACCGGGTAGCTACTCCTTTATTAAATTAATTCAAAATGCCAAGTTGGTCCAGTTAATAGCATCACTGACGAAAATATTTTTATTTTTCTAACCACCTAGTATTTAAAAAGTAAGTGCCAAATTTTAATTAAAGTCCGATTAACATGCAACAAGCGTAAAAAAGAATAAATACACCATTCACCATACTGAAGTAAAACTAATAACCAGCACATAGTGTAAATAAAGTCTAGAGGAAAACTCCTCACTACAATCCCATACTGAAATAAATAACCAAATGCTAAAACAATACAAATCAAAGTCTGAAAACTGTAATGTAAAAGATGTCTCTAATAGAAATGGGCAACATGCCCTACAACTGATAGATAGTGACTCTGGAATCCAAAAGATAGAAGCGTCTACAAGCAAATCCCTGTAGCTTCCACAAACAGCTACAGCTCGTCACTTGAATGAGAATCCTATGCTTGGTGTCCCTGTGGCTGGGCACCTAAAATGGTTTTACAAGAAAAAGATTTGAAAAGCAAACGGGTCAGAGCCCGAATGTGGAGTTATATTTTAAAAACCTGCAAGTGCTTTAAAATCATTTAAAACATTAAATGCAAAGTACATGTTAGGACGTGCACTCACATGATATTCTCACCTCTCGTCTAACTGTGCACTCCTAACGTAAGCACCCATCTATAACGACACAACCCACTAGCTACGTGACATCATCTCTAGCTAGACTTAACATAGGTCCTACCCATTTTACTCGGTTCTATTAACATTATAACGTTCGTAATTAAGTAGGGGTTTAACGTAAACTCAGATGCTCAATATGCAATATATATAACTATCAGTTAACTCGTTATATTTCTCGAAACAATACCGTAATTATATTCACATCATTACATGAAGGTTCTCATTAATTAAGTGTATATTAATCACATCATAAATATACAATATAAGCACCCCGAGAAGTAAGCTGTGGTGCACACATACTCTGCTATCCATCCCGGTACATCACGTACATAAGGATTACATATTTCGAATCTCTCAGGAATAGTTCACAGATAACAACATCACAAACAATAGAGGCGAACACAGTCACATCACATAGGTCACACACATACCTACGCTCCTACGATCAGCGGACTTATTAATATCCCAATTAGTCTTTCTATGACCTATGTTCATCAAGGTAACCAGTCTAAATCCGGGCAACACAAGGATTAGAGGGCCGTAAGCGAACGCAAACCTCCCGTGATAGCAAGTATGGTAGGTATGTCATACACACAATTCATATACCAATACTAAGTTAACACACGTCTTAGTAATACCGTAGTTTAATCGTAGTACATATCGCATCCTCGTACTAACTTATAATATCTACACTTATATTATTCCGGTTCATCATCATACGCGCCATAATCTATTCTCACGTCGTAGTCGACACTCACGTCTCAACCCAAATGGTTCATTGAATTAAATCTCTCGTATATACATTCACTCCTCGTAATAACCCAAAAGTCCCAAATCTATCCTTACATCATCAAAGGAAGGTTATCTATATCCTCGAACAAGTTTACGGGACTCCAAAAATCAAAACAGTCCAAAAAGGACCAAACTGTCAACTCGTTAGAAGTCTCGTTCGAACGAGACTGTTTGAACGAGATTCCTCTGCCAACTCGTTAGAAGTCTCGTTCGAACGAGGCTGTTCGAACGAGATTCCAGTTCGTTCGAACGAACTGTACCTTCTAACGATATCTCGTTCGAACGAGATATCGAACGAAACCCCTTTTCGTTAGCAGCGACTGGTCAACTCGTTAGAAGGTTGTTCGAACGAGTTCGTTCGAACGACCTGGGTAGGGGCTTCTAACGAGCTGCCAGATTCGTCCCAGATTTTCTAAGTTACGTTTCTCACCATTTTTAACACCTCAATCCTTCTCCAAAGTTCGTTCTAACAGAGTTTTAAGTCCTCTAATCATACTATAACATGCTAAGGTCATATACTAACATCTCTTAATACATTAAAGCATCCTAAACATCATTAAATCACAAGATTTTATACTTTTCCCCAATTTTATCAAGAACATGAACCCTAGGTTTATATCATCATCAAATCCCAGAATTTAATTCATTTTAATCTCTTCTAATCACAATTATTATGAGAGAAATCATCTACCTATCATTCTACATGCAATTCTCTTCAAAATTTCCAAGTTCTAAACTCCAAACTACATGGGTTTTCATTCATCTTTCAAGAACAATTAAAATTCCTCAATTTCTAACATGGAAAAGACATTCTCTGAAATTAAATGGAATAAAGTCACTTGCCTTGATTGTCTCTGAGTTTGGTGTAGGTTTGGTAGAACTTTTCTGCAGAATTTCTTCTCTCCAAGCTTCCTCTCCAATGGTGGCTTAAGGTGGCTAGGGTTTTGATTTGGGAACTTAGAAAACTCTTCTAATAACCTACGTAGCCTTCTAGGTTAATATGGTTTGGTTAATGGGCTTAGTGGGTTTAATCCACATCAGATTTACATCTCTAATTTTCGTCACTTTTAATTCCTAAAAATGTAAAATTACCAAAATACCCTTTATGATGCCGGTATGGCCTAAAAATACCCCGGAATCCAAACTACACCCCCGGCTAGTGTTTTCTGACTATCTCGACCCTTCCGGACGCGTTGGCGCACTCAAAATGACCATACGGTTTATAGATTTTAAATTCACTTTTTATAATCAAAATATTACACCGTGACGCGGCGGTCCCACGCGTCTCAACAAAATTTCTAAAATGCCGTATATAAATCTCACGACAACTTTTATAATACCAAATACATATATCAAAACATGTTTGCACATAATCAAATACCAACTCGCATCTCGTTAGTATATATAACCCGGATTAATTTCCAATTAATACGCATTTAATTAATTAATCCCAAAAATAAATATAGCCAAAAGTACGGGGTATTACATACTTCCCCCCTAATAACTGAATTTCGTCCCGAAATTCGAAACTAGAAAGTACCTGCTAAAAACAGCTCTGGATAACGTTCGCGCATCTCATCCTCGCGCTCCCATGTGGACTCCTCGACATTGTGATGTCGCCACTGAACACACACTAACGGGACTATCTTTGACCGCAGTTTCCTCTCGCTTCGGTCCAAAATAGCAATTGGCCCCTCCTCGTAGGAGCTATCCGGCTGGAGATCGATGTCCTCCACAGCAATGTGAGAATGAGCTAAATCATCTCTGAGATATTTCCTTAGCGAGGAAATATGAAATACATCGTGAATCTGATGTAATTGTTCCGGTAACCCAAGTCTATACGCAACCGGTCCGATCCGCTCAATAATAGGAAACGGCCCCACATACCTCGGTGCCAACTTCCCCTTCTTCCCAAAACGCATAATCCCCTTCATAGGAGATACCCTGAGCAAAACCTGGTCCCCCACTTGGAACTCTCTGAAAAATCTCTTCGCATCGGCATAACTCTTCTGCCTGTCTTAAGCTACCCGAATGCGACTCCGAATCAACTCAATCCTTGCCGAAGTATCCTGAACCACTTCCGACCCAAGCAGTTTGTTGTCCCCCACCTCTAACCAACATCCTGGGGAACGACAAGGCCTACCGTACAATGCCTCAAACGGAGCCATGCCAATCGTGAACTGATAGGAGTTGTTGTAAGCAAATTCCACCAGTGGAAGGTACTGCTCCCATCCACCCCCAAAGTCAATAATGCACATGCGTAGCATGTCCTCCAACATCTGATTCGTGCGCTCAGTCTGCCCATCAGTCTGCGGATGATAAGCCGTACTCAACCGCAATTCCGTACCCATGGCATCCTGGAAACTCTCCCAAAACCGCGAAACAAATATCTTGTCTCTGTCAGACACGATATTTAGGGGCACACCGTGAAGTCTCACAATCTCTGAATTGAAGAGCTGGGCATACTGTCCCGTAGTGTAGTCAGTCCTTACGGGTAAAAAGTGAGCGACCTTGGACAACCTGTCCACAATTACCCAAACGGAGTCGTGACCCCTCTGCGACGTAGGCAACCATGTAATAAAGTCCATGGATATGCTCTCCCACATCCACACCGGGACCTCCAATGGCTGTAGCAATCCTGCCGGTCTCTGATGATCCACTTTTACAAGCTGACAAGTGGCGCATTTCGAAACGAACTCAGCGATATCTCTCTTCATACCGCTCCACCAATACTGGCGTCTCATGTCTTGGTACATTTTGTCCCCTCCGGGATGTACCGCGAATCGTGAGCCGTGCGACTCTGCCATCACATCGTGCCGCAATTCCTCTCCTTCCGGAACTACCAATCTCCCATTGAAGCGTAATCCCCCGTCTGAGCTAACGGTATAGGACTCGGCTCCCTCTGCTAGTAATCGAACTATCTGATCCTGACAGAACGAGTCATTGGCCTGTGCCCGTACTACCTTCGTGACAATCTGCGATGTAACGGTCATCACAGACATGAAAGATCGGGCCACTGCATCCTGGTGTCCCAATTCCTTCCACTTAGCCTTCCACACCTCTGCCACCTCATCTGCTGGCCTACGGCTCAACGCGTCTGCCACCACGTTAGCCTTACCCGGGTGGTACTGGATGTCGAACTGGTAGTCTTTCACAAATTCAAGCCACCTACGCTGCCGCATATTCAATTCCTTCTGCGTGAATAGGTACTATAGGGACTTATGGTCCGTGAACAGTTGGAACTTCTCCCCCAAAAGATAGTGCCTCCAAATCCGTAGGGCAAATACCACTGCCGCCAACTCCAAATCATGCGTGGGGTAATTCTTCTCATGAGGCTTAAGCTTACGGGAAGCATAAGCTATGGCCTGTCTCTCCTGCTGCAATACACCTCCCAGTCCTTGCAAAGACGCATCGGTGTAAACCAAATACTCAACTCCCGGTCTCGGCAATGCTAACACAGGTGCTGAGGTCAATTTGTCCTTCAATTCATCGAATGCCAACTGACAGGCATCACTCCATATGTAGGGCACACCCTTACGAGTCAGATGTGTCAAAGGACCTGCTATCTCTGAGAAACCCCGAATAAACCTCCTGTAGTATCCTGCTAGACCCAAGAAACTACGAATCTCCGTTGGTGTTGTGGGCTATCCCCACTCCCTCACCGCGGATACTTTCCCCGGATCAACCGATATTCCCCGGTCGGAAATAATATGCCCCAAAAACTGGACTTCCTTCAGCCAAAACCCGCACTTCTCATATTTTGCATACAACTCGTTCTGACGAAGTGTCTGCAAAACTTACCTCAAATGCTCGGCGTGCTCCTTCTCTGTCTGAGAGTAAACCAGAATGTCATCAATGAAGACAATGACAAACTGATCTAGGAAATCCCTGAACACTCTGTTCATCAAGTCCATAAACACTGCTGGAGCATTGGTCAAACCAAAAGGCATAACCCGAAATTCGTAAGAGCCATATCTCGACAAGAACGCAGTCTTCGAGACATCCTCCTCCCTGATACGTAACTGATGGTATCCCGATCTCAAATCAATCTTCGAGAAGAAAGAAGCTCCCCTCAACTGGTCGAATAAGTCATCGATTCGAGGCAACGGATTCTTATTCCGTATCGTGGCCTTATTCAACTCTCAGTAGTCCACACACAATCTCAGTGAACCGTCCCTCTTCTTCACAAACAAAATCGGAGCGCCCCAAGGTGAGGTACTCCTGTGAATAAAGCCCTGGCCTAACAGTTGCTCTATCTGACCTCGTAACTCCCTCATCTCAGCTGGAGCCATACGGTACGGTGCACATCCTATAGGCCTCGTACCCGATAGCAAATCTATAACAAAGTCTATCTCTCGACTGGGTGGTAAGCCTGGTATCTCCTGAAACACATCTGAATACTCCCTGACAACTGGGATAGAATCTAAAGGAATCACTACCATCTGGCAGCTCGTTAGAAGCCCCTACCCAGGTCGTTCGAACGAACTCGTTCGAACGAGCTTCTAACGAGTTGACCAGTCGCTGCTAACGAAAAGGGGTTTCGTTCGATATCTCGTTCGAACGAGATATCGTTAGAAGGTACAGTTCGTTCGAACGAACTGGAATCTCGTTCGAACAGCCTCGTTCGAACGAGACTTCTAACGAGTTGGCAGAGGAATCTCGTTCGAACAGTCTCGTTCGAACGAGACTTCTAACGAGTTGACAGTTTGGTCCTTTTTGGACTGTTTTGATTTTTGGAGTCCCGTAAACTTGTTCGAGGATATAGATAACCTTCCTTTGATGATGTAAGGATAGATTTGGGACTTTTGGGTTATTACGAGGAGTGAATGTATATACGAGAGATTTAATTCAATGAACCATTTGGGTTGAGACGTGAGTGTCTACTACGACGTGAGAATAGATTATGGCGCGTATGATGATGAACCGGAATAATATAAGTGTAGATATTATAAGTTAGTACGAGGATGCGATATGTACTACGATTAAACTACGGTATTACTAAGACGTGTGTTTACTTAGTATTGGTATATGAATTGTGTGTATGACATACCTACCATACTTGCTATCACGGGAGGTTTGCGTTCGCTTAGGGCCCTCTAATCCTTGTGTTGCCCGGATTTAGACTGGTTACCTTGATGAACATAGGTCATAGAAAGACTTATTGGGATATTAATAAGTCCGCTGATCGTAGGAGCGTAGGTATGTGCGTGACCTATGTGATGTGACTGTGTTCGCCTTCATTGTTTGTGATGTTGTTATCTGTGAACTATTCCTGAGAGATTCGGAATATGTAATCCTTATGTACGTGATGTACCGGGATGGATAGCAGAGTATGTGTGCACCACAGCTTACTTCTCGGGGTGCTTATATTGTATATTTATGATGTGATTAATATACACTTAATTAATGAGAACCTTCATGTAATGATGTGAATATAATTACGGTATTGTTTCTAGAAATATAACGAGTTAACTGATAGTTATATATATTGCATATTGAGCATCTGAGTTTACGTTAAACCCCTACTTAATTACGAACGTTATAATGTTAATAAAACCGAGTAAAATGGGTAGGACCTATGTTAAGTCTAGCTAGAGATGATGTCACGTAGCTAGTGGGTTGTGTCGTTATAGATGGGTGCTTACGTTAGGAGTGCACAGTTAGACGAGAGGTGAGAATATCATGTGAGTGCACGTCCTAACATGTACTTTGCATTTAATGTTTTAAATGATTTTAAAGAACTTGCAGGTTTTTAAAATATAACTCCACATTCGGGCTCTGACCCGTTTGCTTTTCAAATCTTTTTCTTGTAAAACCATTTTAGGTGCCCAGCCACAGGGACACCAAGCATAGGATTCTCATTCAAGTGACGAGCTGTAGCTGTTTGTGGAAGCTACAGGGATTTGCTTGTAGACGCTTCTATCTTTTGGATTCCAGAGTCACTATCTATCAGTTGTAGGGCATGTTGCCCATTTCTATTAGAGACATCTTTTACATTACAGTTTTCAGACTTTGATTTGTATTGTTTTAGCATTCGGTTATTTATTTCAGTATGGGATTGTAGTGAGGAGTTTTCCTCCAGACTTTATTTACACTATGTGATGGTTATTAGTTTTACTTCAGTATGGTGAATGGTGTATTTATTCTTTTTTACGCTTGTTGCATGTTAATCGGACTTTAATTAAAATTTGGCACTTACTTTTTAAATACTAGGTGGTTAGAAAAATAAAAATGTTTTCGTCAGTGATGCTATTAACTGGACCAACTTGGCATTTTGAATTAATTTAATAAAGGAGTAGCTACCCGGTATTTAATTAGTCGGGGTGTCACAGGGAATAAATATAGCCAAAAGTACGGGGTATTACAGTAAGATCTTCCATCTGTTGTTCAGATAGGTCCAAATGGAGTTTCAGAACCTATCACAAGTGGTCCAGATAGAGACAAATTGTGAGAGAGTGGTTAACTTATTTAGCTAACTTTGTACCCGACGAAGGGGATACGGAGAATAAAAGGGGTTCGTAAGTTAATAGTGGACTCGTGAGTAGAATACACAAGCGTGGATAGGAAATACGAATGCGATGACTAGTGGAAATATCATCAAGGTCGTACATTTACAAATTTATATCAACGCTTCCATGAGATCGGAGCCAAGAGGGTTCGAGAATCTAGCCAAAAAGCAATATTGGATTGAACGGTGCTAGTGAAGAACCACTGGAGGTTATACCCAGTAGGGTACCCATTTAATTGATTGAGATCAATGGAAGTCCAGTCAACCAACGGTGAATTCAGTCAGGACCGACAAGGCCAACAATAAATTCTATAGGGCTAGCGAAGCCAAAGGGACAACTAGGGTAGCAATCGAGGCCAAGACTACCAGGTCTGAGAGAAGGACACCCGAGATGGACAGTGGGTATAGAGATAGGGGGATGGCACAAAAAGAATCCTTATGTGTGGAGAGTAGGGCCATATATATTGAACTTTTCCGTAACGAGAAAGTGAGACCAATCAGACTGGGAAGGTAGATGGGAATGGTGCCAGTGGGGCACAACAGTAACCACAGGAGCGAGACTTCTGAAAGGGGAATTGGGTTAAGAGATTTAAGTCTGAAGGTTACCAACCCGAGAGTGGTAAGATTAGGTAGGACCAATAAGGTGCTCAATAGCAGTAGCAACATTTCCATCCCCAGGGATGTCAAGACTAAGGGAAAGGCAGGGGAGGCCTGGAGGGCCAGGGCCAGAAGAAATAGAGTTTCTTTAGCATTTGTTACGATTGTGGAGAGATGGGCCACATGAAAAGGGATTGCCCAAAGTGAGGTAGAGGGAAACTACGGGTTGAAATCCTGGATATACAACCATTTTAGTAGATTATGGGTCAGTTCCAACAAGCGAGTTATGCTCAGGAACCGTTTGACCAGGCAATGTAGATGGAAAATGAAGATATAATACTTGTCTTATTCTTATGCGTATAGAACAAGTTTGAGTGACATTGGTGCGTCACAGTATATGTTTATTTAACACTTAAATTCATGAGCGAGTTGAATTTAGTGGGTGCGTTGGCAGTGTCAACATTATTAGGTATATATTTACCATTGGGTAGTGGGGCCTGATATGCAAAGTATAACCCCATACCAGAGTTACATCCCCTCGGCCAAAGCCGACCATCGCCAACCATCCATTATAAGGAGTTATGACTCAGCCTCGGCCAATGGCTCATCGCAAAGAATCTCGTCCTCGTCCTGGAAGACCAGTTAGCATGCCTTACATCATTGATCCTATGATCTGCCACCCTCATCGGGCCATTATCTGGACGACGAGGACAGAATGAGACAACCCAACAAAACAAGTGTCATTCCATCAATGGACTATACTCGACAACATAACCTCGACCTGGGCTGAAGACCAACTATGGAGAGCTGGCAGAGCGCGTGGATTGGGGAACGCGTGAGAGTGTGCCTGTGGGCTGTGGATACCAAATGTACAAAAACCATTATAACAATCTCTCTCACACGTGAGCGAAGATGTGGCCATCATGACCGACATGTGACATTGAGAGTTGTCTCCTCCTCATTATCTAGGAATATTCCACACATACTTATTATTACATGCTTGGGGAGTACACTACACCCCCATGCACTATAAATACTGGTGTTTACATCTTTATAAAGGATCGATCATTATAAATCGTAGCCGAATCTCTGTCAAAATCACAATAGAGAGAGAAATCTTTAGTGTTTTGTATCTTAAGGCCATTAGTGCCTTTACTTAGTGGATTTCAGACACACTCACACAGTAGAGTAGGCCAAGATTGAATGAACCACTTATATTATGTCTTATCTCACTCTTTGCCTTATCTCCTTCTATATTTTCATATATGTTTATACTTCATTGATACACTGGTTTGAGCTTGCATATTTAGATTGATTTCGTGATACCATTTTTGGCATCATTAATCTGGTACTGTCTGTGGGAACGAAGTGCAACTTCTTTATCCTTCTTGTTTAGCTTGTACTCATCATATTCTCTGGTGGTGATCCAACTCCGCTCAGGTGGGCCTGTATAACCATTGAAAGAGCTCCAGTTGAACCTCTCAAAAATTTCCTTAGATTTTTAGCTCTTCCAGTTCGCGGAGATATGGCTCCGATTTGCCTTTGGGTGTTGGCCCAGACTCCATCCAAGCCCCACCTTAGTCAGAAATGGCTGAGGTGGCAACGATATTGCGCTCGTTAGTGGCCAACCAACAAAAGATCCAAGAGAAACTTGTTGCATTCATCCAAAATATTGTGACTAGACCTGCCATCGTCGGAGAGGAGTTTATAACTCCGACTGCCAGGGAAGGCATCCCAAATCCAGCAGCCAGGGGACCACCCTAGGACCCGTATAAAGATCTCCCTCCTCAGCAAAGGCATAGAGACGTGTTCAACCCCAGGCATTTATGCCCGAGAGTAATTTCATGATGATGGGGATGATCAATATGACGATAATGAATATTGGGATCCTTACCAAATTTATGGAAACACCATGTGTCCAATTCAGCCCAACAGAGGACATAACGACAGGTCGAGCCGAGATTGTAGGCCATGATCATCAGCTCTACGCAGGCTAAGCAGAGGGTTAGCCTTTGATAGGCTCGGCCCAACAACAGATGACTTGATAAATCACCTCTCCCAATCTCAAAGTATTGTCGGATCCAGGAGAAATGATAAATATGATGACTGTAGGCCTCCACGAGGTTGAAATGAGGAACAAAGAGAGGTGAATAACCAATAGAGAATGAATGCTAGAGAGCCTTCAGTTTTCCTACCCGGTAGAGAAGAGGATGAAGATAATGTTGTTTAGGCTGAGATAGAGGTTGCAATTGCGATCGAGAGGCCTTGGAATGATTCCATACAGAGATTGGAAGACAAGATAGGGGATATAGTAAAGATCCCAGACCCTTTGAAAAGGGGCTACATTGAGGTATCTCCTTTTATGGAAAAAATTTTGAGTTATCCAACTTCGTCTAGATTCAAGCCGTCGGTAGTGACACCTAAATATGATAGGAGCACTAATACCGTTCATCTTATGGAGATGTATCAATCCGCTGCTGATATCTACTGGGTCTCAGATGAGATGAGGCATCGGGCCTTTTCCAGCACACTTACCTGTGCCGCTCATATGTGGTTCACCTCTCTCCCCCAAAACTCAATATAAAATTTTAAGCAGTTGGCAAAGAGGTACATAATTTTTGCTTTAGAGTCAAGACCCAAAAGAAAGACAATACACCTGTTGTACATTAAGCAGGGAAATAATAAAAGTCTGAGGGAGTACATATCCCGTTTAACATGGAGAAATTAGAAATTGGAGATTATGAAGCGAGCATTGCTATGACCGCCCTAATGGGAGGATTACAGAAAGGAAAGATCCTCTGGAAGCTAGTCGAAGATCCTCTAAATCCATGGACGAACTCCTAGGTACAATCGAGAAGGTTATTAATGTGGAGGAGGCAATGGCTTCCAATGGAGGCAATGAGAAAGGAGCAAGTAGTGGAAGTAAATTCCAGAAGTCAAAGGGTCAAGATGGCAAGAAGAGGTCGATGTATGATAAGTTCACTGACTATAGCCCGCTAACAGTTAGTTGTGAGCAAATTCTGAATGAGATAAAGAATGATCAATCTCTGAGATGGCCGAAGAAGTTGAGAGATCCTCCATACAAGACGAACAAGAAGTTGTGGTGTGAATTTTTCTAAGATCATAACCATATAACCGAAAGATTCTTTGCTCTCAAAGACGAGATTGAAAAGATGTTGAAGGCTAGAAAGTTAAGGAAGTACATGGATAAGAACAATTCAAAGGGTGGTCGAGACGACACCCAAAATAAAAGGAATGATAAGTGCAAGACTGATGCCCCTACTAGCCGAGACGATGATGATGAAGCTGACCCAAACCTATGACCTCTAATTACCGATCTGAAGGGTCGGCTCCACAATAATTCTCTTAGAGTTAAAATTGATTTATGGAGGACTTACAGGCTGTGGAAAGGAAATTGCAGACAGGAAAACTCGTGTGGCAGAATCCAAAGCTCTCCCTCCAAATCCCAAATAGGTGCACTCAGAAGCTGTTGAGCCAAAGAAGGTGAAGAGAACAAAAGTAGATATGAATACCCTGATTGTTGTTTTCTCAAGGTTAGATTTTAAAGGATCTTATCCCCATATGATGACCCTTTGGTGATCACCACCTTGGTGCATGGGTATGAAGTTCCCAGGATATTTGTCGATGGTGGCAGCTCGATCGATGTGATGTTCTAGGATTACTACAAGTGCCTAGGTTTGAGCAAGAAGAGGCTAATCCCATATCACCAATCTCTCATTGGTTTCAGTGGAAAGAAGGTGCAGCCTTTGGGAATCTATGAGATGGAAGTTAGAATGGGGAACAGTTTGCCAAAGTGTCTCACAAAGATTATCAGTTTCTTTATGATGGATGAGAACATCTACTCAACCTACAACATAATTGTGGGAATATTATCCCTCGAGGATTTTGAGGTCATGCCCTTAATAGGTCACCAAATGATAAAATTCCCGACTCCTTACGGAGTAGGGGAAGTTCGAGGTGACCAAGTTGAGGCACATGAATGCTACTTCAACTCGACTGAAGAGAACTACAACTTATAACATTGACACTCTTAACCCAGAGATGGGACCAATCTGAAAAAGGGAGAAGTCATCGAGGAGGTAGAATCCATCGTCCTCAATAAGGATGAACCAAAAAATTCATCGAAGTTGGTAAGGCCCTGAAGAAAGAGATTAAAGAGGAGTTGGTCATATTATTGAGGAAGAGGCAAAGCATTTTTTCTTGGAGCCATGAGGATATGCCTGGAATTGATCCTAAGGTCCTCTGCCATAGGCTCAATGTGGCTGAGGATGTAAAGCAGGTCAGACAAATAAGGAGAGTGTACTCTAGAGAAAAGTACGATGTTATCAGAGATGAGGTGAAGAAGTTGGATAAAGTTAACGTCATTATGTAAGTTATCTACCCTGAATGGTTAGAAAATGTTGTCATCGTCCCCAAGGCCAACGACAAGTGGATAATGTGCATTGATTTCATAGACTTGAACAAGGCATGTCCCAAAGACAAATTTCCCCTGCCGAGGGTAGACCAGATGGTTGACACCACCGCCGGTCATGAATTAATGAGTTTTATGGATGCATATTCAGGCTACAATCAGATATTCATGGACTCGGCTAATATTGAGAAGACATAATTCATTATCGACAAAGGGACCTACTATTACAAGGTCATGCCTTTCATCTTCAAGAACGCCGGGGTGACATATAAGAGATTGATAAATAAGATGTTTGAAGACCAAATAGGGAAAACCATGGAGGTATATGTTGATGACATGCTGATAAAGAGCCTCAAGGCCGACACTCATGTGGTCGGCCTTGAGTGAACTTTTGATACCATGGATGAGTACCCAATGAAACTCAACCCCTCCAAGTGTGTTTTCAGCGTAGGGCAAGAAAATGTTTGGGTTTTATTGTGAATCAACGGGGGGTTGAGGCCAACCCGAGAAGATTTAAGCTCTGATGGAGATGAAGACTCCAAAATCTATAAAAGATGTTCAGAGGTTGACTGGACGGGTAGCAGCATTGAACAGGTTCATATCCAGAGCTACTGATAAGTGTCTCCCCTTTTTTAAGGAGCTAAGGAAAGCCTTTAAGTGGAATATAGAGTGTGAGAGAGCCTTCCAGGAGTTAAAGGCTTATCTCGGCTCTCCATTTTTGTTATCTCGGTCTATTTAAGGTGAAAGTTTATATCTGTACCTAGTCATGTCAGAGTCAGCCATCAGTGTTGCAATCGTCAGAGGTGAGGATGGTGTGCAAAAGCTAGTATAATTTAATAGTAAACCCATCCAGGGACCGAGCAGAGATATCCGAAGATGGAGAAGCTGGCCTACGCTTTAATTCATGCCTTAAGAAAAATGAAACCATATTTTTAGGCGCACACTATGATCATCCTCACCGACTTTCCTCTTAGACAGATCATCCATAAACCTAAGAAATCGGGTAGGTTAATGGCCTGGTCGACAGATTTGGGATAATTTGAAATTATCTATTAGCCAAGAACAACTAGGTAGGCTTTGGCAGATTTTATCACTGAGTTCACCTGGGGCAACGCCGACAGTGAAGAGCTTACAAACTCAACACTAGAGCCAAAAATAGCAAGTGAAAGCCTGACTGAAGCCGAGACGAGCACTGCAAGAGGTAAAGTGACTGAAAATGAAGAAGAAAGATATATTTTAAAATATGGGACACTGGAGGAGGGTACTTTTTCCAATGAAGGTACTATTTGGAATTTGTTTATTGATGGCTCTTCGTGTGAAGCAAGAAGTGGAGCAGGTTTAATCGGGTTAGCCCCAGATGGGACTAACACCGAATATTCTCTGTGATTCAGTTTTAAGGCTTCTAACAATGAGTCGGAGTACGAGGTTCTTTTGGCGGGAATTTTCTTAACTCAGCGTTGAATATTGGCCATCTCTTGGTTCATAATGATTCGAGACTCGTAGTGAATCAGATATTAGGAGAAAATGTGGCCATGGATGATAGAATGGCTAAGTACCTAGTAAGGTTTTAGGCAACATTGAAAAATTTCAAGGAGTTAAAGTTAAAAAGGATCCTTCGGCCAGACAATAGCCGACCCAATGCCTTAGCGAGATTAGCCTCTGCCATCAGGATAGAGATCAAAAGGTCAGTGCCAGTGGAGATCCTACACCGGTCGACCATTGAACCAGGAAGCTTCATGGATGGACCCCATCATCCGATATATCAGAGACGGTAGTTACCCGTTTCAAAAGCTGAGAGGAGAAAATTAAGATACAAAGCGGTGAAGTTCTCCATCATAAGAGACGTCCTATACAAGAAGGGATTCCTCCTCCCCCTGCTTTGATGTGTTCGTACGACTAAGGTGGACTAAAGGATGTGCATGAGGGATATTGCTCCAGCCACATAGGAGGGACATCATTAGCAAAGAGAATTGTCACCCATGGGTACTGGTGGCCGACCTTGGCCAAGGATGCGGCTAGTTACGTGAAGAAATATGACAAATGCTAAAAGATTCACCAGCATCCCTCATCAACCTCACCAACCTCTTACTTCTATTACTTCCCCCTGGTTGTTTACAGTGTGGGGAATTGGCTTGGTAGGACTGTTAGGATGTAGGTAACTACTGATATCTGCTAGTGGCTATCGATTATTTTTTTAAATGGGTGGAGATCGAGGCATTGATCACCATAACAGAGAAGAAGACCTTCTAATTTATTTAGAAGAATATTATTTGCAGATATGGCCTACCCAATACTTTTATCTCAGAAAATGGGAAGCAATTTAAGAATATATCCCGGGAGAAATACTGTGAAAGAGTCGGTATTAAGCAGTTCTTTTCAACACTCAGCCACCTGTCAAACTGAGGTGACGAATAAACAATCTTTAATGGGATTAAAAAAATATTAAAAGATTCCAAAGGACGTTGGACTGATGAGGTGCACGCCATCCTAGGGGCCTATAGGACGACGAAGAGAATGCCAATGGGGGAGACCTCATCCATGCTTGCCTATGGTTCAGAAGCCGTGGTGCCAACAGAGATCGGTCTTCCAACTCACAGAGTCCAGACATATGACCCAGAGGAAAATATTGTAAAGCGTAGAATGGACTTGGACCTAATAGAAGAAAGAAGAGAGGATGCTGAAGTTAGGCAAGCTGCCTATCAGCAAAGAACAACAAAATTCTACAATAAGAGAGTGAAGGCCCGACCATTGGCAGTTGGGGACCTAATTTTGAAGAAGACTTGGAAAAATACCAAGAAACTCCATCCTAACTGGCATGACCCCTACAGAGTCATCGAAGAGGTGAATCCGGTAACATATCGGCTTAAGAACTTGGAAGGAGAGCCATTCTCCAACCCTTGGAATGCCAACCATATAAAAAGTATTATCAGTAGGACTTTTCTATGAATTTCTTTTATCAATGTAATAGTGTGTGAAAAGAAAGTTTTGAATGTAAAATTTCCTAAATGTTCTCTCCTATTTTGTTATATGAGTAATTTACATTGTATGTATCAGTTCATCCTAAGATATGGAACATCACTCGTGGTGAAGTAGCTTTACCTTAATCTCGGTGATAGGACAGTCCGAACGGGGCTAACATCATCCATCGACTCTCAATTACACCGAGAGGGGGGAACAATATTTTAACATCATTAATTTGGTGGAACACTCTCTCAGTCTAGACAATAGTGTATGGACGAGGTAGCTCTGGTCCATACACTCTCAAAATGATGAGAGGAAACTTGTGATACAACACCATAATTTGGTGAATTCAAATTCAAAAATAACTTTATTATGGTTTATCTTAACATCATTAATTTGGTGGAACACTCTCTCGGCTGAGATGACAGTGTAAGGACGAGGTATCTCTCGTCCACTCTCAAAATGACGAGAGGGGACTTGTGATAAAACACCATAATTTGGCGAATTCATATTTAAAAATTATTTTATTATGGTTTATCTTAACATCATTAATTTGGTGGAACACTCTCTCGATCGAGACGATAACGTATGGACGAAGTAGCTATCGTCCATACACTCTTAAAACGATGAGAAGGGACATGTGATATAACACCATAATTTGGCAGTTCAAATTCAAAAACCACTTTACTTGGTTATATTTATCTTGTCCGAGGATGAGCCGTTGTGCGAAAAGAGAATTGCTAACTGGTGATTTCAAGATTATAAGCCATTCAAGCATGGTTACTTGTTAAACATTAGTAGAAATCAGACATGGAAACAGATAAGGAAAAGCTCAAATATGAGATAAAACACCATTCATTCATTCCAATATGAAAGTAAGTTCAGTGCAAAAATGATGTTCAAATACAAATTGAGAGGAATAATTGAAGTGTTCACAAAATCTATTACAAATTAAAGGGTATCGGTCACAGACGACCACACTATAAAGTTGGTTCCACATTCAAGGTAGACTCCCTAACACCTCCGCTAACTTGAGTTTGCTCAGTATTGACGTCCGACCTTTAAGTGTCTCCCTTGGCTTGAGTCTGATCGACAACAACATTGATGTCAACCTAGAGTGGGACCTCAATCATCACCTCATCTCCTTCAGATGCATATAAGGACTCACCATATTCCAGCGCCGACTCTATGTAAGGATCCTCCATGTTATGAGCTTCTAACTCAGAACAGATGGAGGAGACCACCTCAACAAACATGGTGACAACCCACATACAGGCTATCTTGAGTCCCCTCTTAAAATATTCCATCCCAAAGCCTCCAAACTCGTCATACGCCTTATAATCTTCTATGGCCTCATCCTTTATCTTTCGAATGTCCTCGGTTAATAGAGACTCGTCCTTGGCTTTTATGATGGCAGCAACAAGGTCTTTGGAATGTTGGGAAGACTAGGTAGTTAGGGCTTCATGATTCTGTTTAAGAATATTATATTTTATCTTTAAAGACTCGTCCTTCTCTTTCAAGGCATCAAGGGCCTTCTTATAGTCGGATCGGCTATCCATTGGCTAGTTCTTCACCTCTTCCTCAGATTTCAACGCCCTATCAGCCTCTTGAATAGATCTTTACCATCCACTTTGTGGATAAGGAGAGAGCGCACACAGACCGCAGAAGAATGAGAATAAAAATGTCAGAATACATGTAAGTGGTAAAATACGAGGTAAAAGTTCTCATAAAAAAGCAAGTAACTGAGCCATTGAATAGATGTCGAAGTCAAAGACCTAAGGAGGAGGTATGTTTTCCAAGAACTCATAATCCTCCTTAGACGGAACAACAAGCATTGCCCTCTTTGATCTTGAAGCTGAGGGAAGTATTGAACCTGGGCAAGCCCTCAACTGGGAAATGTTGGACGACTAGTAGTGCTCAAAAGTCTCTTTTGAGGATGAGCTGAGTCAAAAAGAGCTTGGCACAGTCTGAGGAAGAGGAATTGCTCTCTTCCTCATGTGACTATATCGACAGATGTCAGTAGGAGGGGGTGGTGCCTTTCTCTTCTGGCCGACCTTAAGGTTGGACAACCCTCCAGTAGTAGATTCCTCCGTAGGCTTCTTGCCTCCTTTTTTCAGCACATTCTTCAAGCTAGGGGACGTCATGTTCCACAGGTCGTTTGAAATATGTGTTGGAGGATTTGAGAAGAAAAAATAGAAATGATCAGTAATATAGTCAGAGAGATAAAAGACTTAAGAAAAGAAGAGATAGATGCCTCATATAGCTCTTCTAAGGGGTCAACCCCCAATCTATCCTTTTCCAGAAATTCAGGAGCCATAAGATCCTCAAATTTAGGAAAGGCACCTTCCTTCCCTTGGCTCTGTAGATACTTAACCGTCTCCTGATCTATAATGCTAAGGCCGGCGTCCATCTTGGTTGACATAGAGGGGTTAGCCTTATCATGTGGGACTCTGAGCTCATCATTAGATGGGTCGTCATCTGCCTCAAATTCCCAAGCCCCAGAAATGAAAAAGAACCTCAGCTTCCAACAGTGGATAATTTTTTTATCAAGCTTCCTAGGACCTAAATGGTAATAGCCGGACTAGGTTTCTGAGGACAAAACATTATAATAGGCTTTGAATATTTCAATCGAAGTATTTATATTTAGTTAAAGCAAAATATAGACTGGATAGGATGGCCCAGAAGAAAGAGTGGAAAGGCAATCTAATGTTGACCTTAAATATTTGCCCGTATACACTAATTTCACCCTCCCGATTGTCGTATGGTCTCTTATCGTCGACCGGGACACGCATGATAATGTCACACTTGATGCATACAGATGTCTCCAAATGAGAAGGTCGGACTCTCTCATAGTGAACTGAAAGGTGTCGGCATAAGTATAATTGTCAGGTTCCTGGGCCTCAGAATCATCACTATGGTCACTCGCATTTTCGTTCTCGTGCTTACCTCATTTTTGGGAATCATATTCCCCTCTGGAAATCTCTATTGAAACTCACTCTCAGTCGTGGCTCTGAGAGGGATGGCAGTTGGAGGGATGACAACATTAACTGTC
Organism: Sambucus nigra; assembly: GCA_949130495.1. Taxonomy (NCBI): domain Eukaryota; kingdom Viridiplantae; phylum Streptophyta; class Magnoliopsida; order Dipsacales; family Adoxaceae; genus Sambucus; species Sambucus nigra. The sequence continues at coordinate 151,098,314 of OX422218.1, forward strand.
GGCTCAGCCTGTTCAGAGATGACTTGGATCAAAGAATCACTAGAAGAACCATCGTCCATAATTTGGACTGAAGAGTCATCTCAGCTAAAGGGCTCGGCCTGACAGAAGGATGATGTCCGAGATGAGCTCTCGGCTGCCTCAGATTTCATAGGATGTGAGGGTAGAATTCTCATCGCTTCTTCAAATGAATCTCTTATGTCGGCTAGAGAAAAGGACGAGTTAGTCATCTCGTCCTTACCGACCTCAGAGAAAGAGGTTAAGATGGTCTTTAATGGGATAGGAAAATGGGTTGTATGAAATGAGGGTCGAATCTATGTATGACCTCGGTCTCTTCCTCTATCCTATGTATTTCTTGGAAGTACCGCTCCCTAAGTGTGGGATACTGCTCTTGTAACTCATAAAGCTTCTTTAGTTAAAAAAGGTCGAGCTTAAACTTAAGCAATAAAGAGCTAAAAAGGTAAAAATAACTTAAAGGTTTGACTACTGTTGACCAAAGGATCAAATGGGAAAGTTGTGTGTGTGTGTGTGTGTGTAAAACAAGCGAGTGTTTGGTGATAAAAAGTTTGGCTTGCGAAGTGTTGGAATGTTGTAAGATGATGTTGACTAGTGGGTGTGTTCTACATCAGATGATGTAGTTAGCTTTCTCTTTTTGGCTTCTGTGGCGTCTTCTTCTGGGAATCTTATGCGAGAAAATACATTGACTTTTTGTTTACAATCGGATGTGGTGGTGAGATTGATTTAAAAGAATATGGGAAGGCTTACGGAAGATGAGAGGGATGAGAGAGAGAAGGGGGAAGGGTATAAATAGAGCAGTTATTTATTCTTTAGATGAAGATATCAAAGAGTGCCATTGAGATATTAACAATATGCATTAAATTCTACTTATACCTCTAATCTACCGTATTATAGGTATATAATAGATGTAGACATGCATACATATATGATACATTATTCACTCTTGTCGCCTCAACTTTGTTATTTAGGATCATTATGTTATGTATAGAGAAAATTGAATTTAAAAATTATTGATAAATATAATTTTTAAATTTTGTTGTTTGTGTTTTTAAATGTTAGAGCATTAAATAACTTGTGTTTTAAATCCAGTTTTAAAAAAAAACTAATACACAATTTTGGTAAATTGTGTGTGTGTGTGTGTGTGTTTTAATAGTATTTAATAAATATGTACTATATGTATACTTTATATTATTACATACATATATAAAACTATATGTAAGTATCATGCATGTATTGATAATATTATTTGATATTTAGATCTTAGTATAATATATATTTTAGTAATACATAATTTTGTGTACATATACATATCCAAATTACATTTATTAGAATTATACTTAAGGCATAAATGCATGAAAATATGGAAAATGAACGATTTTGAGTAGAAAAAACAGAAAACATAATTTAGAAAATACCATTTTATTGTTTTCTAAATACGGGATTCAAACATAAAAATATTAAATTTCAATATTAAAAAAAGGTGTGTCAAACGCAAATTCTTAGAAGAATTGTATTTAAACACATGAAATAGGATCATAATTCATAACCAAACATGCCTTAGTATTCGTTTGGTTGTCCACGGGATTGTAAATTAACACATCTTAAATGGGTTCATTCATGAATTGCCTTATTATTACTATTCAGTTATAAGAATTAACAAATTCAAAAATATACCAGTTCTTATTGATTAACACAAACTTAAATTAACCAATTTCACTCAAAAACTTAAAATTGTGTAATATAAATTTAAGTGGTAAGTATATGTGGCCCCTTAGTTAAGAGTTTTCATATAAATAAACCCACGTAAATATTTTTTGCATATATTAGCCCTTCAACAAGTTATTCCCTAAATTTACCCCTTATCTAATTGCACGTGATATCCACATCTACAAGATTATCCAGTGAACTTGGGAGATTGACGAAACGTATAACAATGATGCAATCTGACCTGTATGGATTAATGATGTATTCAAATGGTCCATAGGGTATCCAAATAGGTCAGAGGTTAATTCGATGTTAGAGGCTATCTCAATAGCAAATGGTATCTATATGAATGTCACAAGGTATCTTAAAAGCATATGGTATCTATATAACCAATTGGGCTATATATGTATCTTTGTATATCTATGAAAGTGGGTATCCATCTCGTATCTTTATATATGTATGGCAGTGAGTATCATTGTATATGGGTATAGTCTCCCTCTTTTGTCTTGTGTACGAGACTTCACAAGTTGTTGAAGTGGAACTCTAGAATCTAGGGAATGTGATATGGGTTGTCAAAAGGGACCGCAGTGTTCAATTTAAAGCATCTTGGATCTAAATATATATTAATTATATAGTAGGGGTTGAAATCTAACTACCCTTAAATTTAAAGCATAAATCTTAAATGGACCACTCTTGTAAAGTTCTCTCATTATACCACTTACTCGCACATCTCTCTCTCTCTCTCTCTCTCTCTCTCTCTCTCTCTCTCTCTCTCTCTCTCTCTCTCTTATATATATATATATATAGGATCTAATTCAGACGTAACTTGCGGATTTAACTTGCAGGCGATTTTTTGTGTGATTTTTTAAAATAACAAAAATCAAATTTCAACTTCATTTTTGTAGTATTTAAACATTTCAGGGGACCCATGTAAAAAGATAAACTCAAAATGAATTGTTTGACCGATGTTTTAAAAATAGCAAAACAATTCATTTTCGACCGATTTTTTATGGGTGTTTCCTGAAATGTTTAAATACCACAGGAAAAAAATCAAATTGCAAAAAGTTTTTTTTGCTATTTTTAAAAAATACGAAAAAATTCGTTCGCAAGTTGCGTCCGCATTAGAGTCAAGCTGTATAGATACACACACACACACACACACACACACAATACTGCTCTTGTGCGGATTGTCACACATTCCAATAGTGCGGGACTGGACATGTGTCACCTGGCAGTGACCCCAGAAAAGAGAGTGTCGATAATTTCTGGGCTCACCGCCAGGTGACACATGTCCAGTCTGCACTGTTAAAATGCGGGACATTCCGCACAAGAGCAGTACTATATATATATATATATATATATATATACAAACTTCCCTTTTGTGCTCCCTAAAAATTGAAGTCCTATCGAACTATCTAGATAACATCACCCATTTTCACTCTCACGTTTATACATTCCACAACGAAAAAACAAAAGGGTTATTTAGTAATTTACTAAACTAAAATCAATATATATGTAGATGAAAGATCGTGTTTATGCTCCCTTAACAATTTTACACCCAATACCCACGTCCTCCACAACCTACCACGGTTATTTACGGAAGTTGGATACCAAACCAAACATTTCTCCATAACACAATTACCCACCTTAAAATTTTAACTCAACTAATATGTTTACATTCCTATATGAACCCTACCAAGAATTGTGATGAAACCTAATAACAATGATGGTTAAAGAACCCTAAGATCGTATAGACAAAGTTTGTTGAGCCTTGACTTGTTATCTAGCAAGATAAGAACTTAGACTATGAAGGGTTAAAATGCCACACCAAGAAACCCAAGAATCTCTCACGAATCAAGGTGATAAGTTTGGTTGTTTGAACGCTACAAGATTAACTTGATAAGTTCAAAAAGTTTTCTTAAGAACCAAAAGGAACAAAATACCTCACAATAATATTAGTTTATGTCCAAACTCCAAAGGATGCATACAAAATTTGTAGCTCCCATGATTTATACTTGGAACAACCCTCCAATAATAGAAAAAAAAATACAACATTAAAACAACACAATTGTCAAAGTAAACAACTCCCCATGTTTTTTAGGACACTTGGATTTAAAAAAATACAAAATATGACTAAATGACTAAGTTCAATGTATTTAAAGATAACCAGCCAAGATTATATTCATCCCCCATTTATTAACCTTGAAAATAGATAAATTCATGCCCATTCATGGTGTGAACATGATGGTCACATTTTTGCATGCTAATCAGCTCCCAAAATTGCTTTAATGACATGAACTAAACCTTTATTATCATTTGTGCCCATCTTGGTCTTCATCTTTTTAGAAGCAGACTAATTCTCTTGGATTAGCCCAATAAGTGCTTCCGGAAAATGTTTGGCTCTAGGTTTTGTAATTGGACCACTAGAAAGTGACAAAGGGTCTTGTGCAATTTTAGTTCCACTACCACTTGTATGATCAGCCCCACGTTCATCTTTCGCATATTCAGCTCCTTGAATTGCGTCATTCTCCCCCTATTGAGAAGGATTTGTCTTCAAATTATCACCTGCATCAAAAGGAGATAAATCAGCAACATTAAAGCTTGTACTGACACTGTATTCACATGGTAAGTCAAGCTTATGTGCATTGTCATTGATGCGTTCCAAATCTTGAAATGGTCCATCACCCCGAGGTAGGAGTTTTGAACGTCGTTTCTTTGGAAAACACTCCTTCCTCAAGTGTGGCCAAACCCAATCTCATGGTTTAAACACTACCTTCTTGCGTCCCTTGTTGGATTGATGGACATACTATTCAATCCTCCCTTCAATGTTCATCCAAGCCTTTTTGTGAATCTTCTTTACAAATTCAGCCTTCTTTTTGCCATCTAAGTTTACATGTTCACTCAAAGGTAAAAGAATTAAATCCAAAGGTGACAATGGATTAAACCCATAAGCAAATTCAAATGGTGAAAACTTACTTGAAGAATGTATACTTCTATTGTATGCAAATTCAACATGTGGCAAACAATCCTCACATATTTTTAATTTTTTCTTAATAATAGTACGCAACAAAGAAGACAAAGTTATATTCACTACTTCAGTTTGGCCATTAATTTGTGGATGACAAGTATTAGAAAACAACAACTTGGTTCCCAACTTTTCCCATAAAGTCTTCCAAAAGTAACTCAAAAACTTTTCATCCCTATCAGAAACAATGGTCCTAGGCATGCCATGTAACTTAACAATTTCTTTGAAAAATAAATCAGTTATATGCATTGGATCATTAGTTTTATAACTTGCAATGAAGTGTGCCATCTTAGAGAACCTATCTACCACCAAAAAAATTGAATCTCCATAGATGTTCCTAGGTAAACCTAAAACAAAATCCATAGAAATATCAGTCCAAGGTTTATTAGGTATAGGCAAAGGGGTGTACAAACCATGGGGTTTCAACTTTGACTTGGCGTGTTTACAAGTGATACATTTCTCACATATTCTTTCCACATCACGTTTCATATGAGGCAAAAAAAATGATCATATAAAATTCCTAAAGTCTTAGCTACACCAAAATGACCCATTAAACCACCACCGTGAGCTTTTTTCACGAGCAATTCGTACAAAGAACACATAGGCACACATAATTTATTTTACCAAAACAAAAAATCATCATGCCTATAAAACTTTCCAAATGCCACTTTTTCACATGCATTGAACACATCATTAAAATCAAAATCTTGCGCATACAAATCCTTGATGTATTCAAAACCAATAAATTTTGTGTCTAAAATGGAAAGTAAAGCATACCTTCTAGCTAATGCATCAGCCACAACATTTTCCTTACCTTGCTTGTATTTAATCACATAAGGAAATATTTCAATGAATTCCACCCACTTGGCATGACGTTTGTTCAAATTTTATTTCCTTCAAATGCTTCAAGGATTCATGATCTGTGTAAATCACAAATTGCTTTAGCCTTAGATAGTTCTGCCAATTTTCCAAAGCCCTCACCAAAGCATACATCTTCTTATCATAAGTGAGAAAGTTTAAGGCTACGCCACTCAACTTTTCACTAAAATAGGCGACTGGATGACCTTCTTGCATTAAAACGACTCCAATATCTATTCATGAAGCATCACACTCAATTTTAAATGTCTTGGTAAAGTTAGGTAAAACAAGCAAAGGTGCATTAGTTAACTTTTCTTTGATTAGATTAAATGTCTTTTCTTGTTCCTTTCCCTACTTAAATGGCACATTTTTCTTGATGACTCCAGTGAGAGGTGCGGCCAAGCTACTAAAATCACGCACAAACCGTCTATAAAATCGAGCTAGGGTGTGGAAACTCCTCACTTGGTTGATTGTTATAGGCGTTGGCCACTCTTGGATTGCTTTCACCTTTTCCTCATCCACTTCAATTCCTTTAGCATTAACAACAAAGCCAAGAAACACAAGCTTATCCGTGCAAAAGGTGCACTTTTTGAGGTTAGCAAATAACTTTTCTTTCCTTAGCACATCTAAAACATATTTCAAATGCACTACATGTTCTTTAAAGTTTTTGCTATAAATTAGGATATCATAAAAATATACAATTATAAATCTGCCAATAAATGTACGCAAAACATGGTTCATCAAACAAATAAAAGTGTTGGGAGCATTAGTTAAATAAAAAGGCATTATTAACCACTCATACAAGCCATATTTAGCTTTAAAGGAAATTTTCCATTCATCACCTTCTTTCATCCTAATCGGATGATATCCACTCTTAAGATCAATTTTTGTAAAAATACAAGAACCATGCAATTCATCCAGTATATCATTTAATCTAGGAATGGGATGACGATACTTTACCATTATGTTGTTGATGACTCGACAATCAACACAAATCCTCTATGTCCCATCCTTCTTAGGAACTAGCGGCACTGGAATCATACAAGGACTCATGCTTTCTCTCACATACCCTTTCTCCATTAATTCAGTTACTTGCCTCTAAAGCTCCTTTGTTTCTTCTGGATTGCTCCTATAGGCAGGTCGATTTGAAATTGATGCACCAGGTATGAAATCAATTTGATGTTCAATTCCTCTAATTGGAGGCAAGCTATGAGGTACCTCTTCGGGAAAAACATCTTCGAACTCATGCAAAAGAGAAATAATATTTCTCAGTAATAAACCATCCAAATCATTAGTACATAAAAGATCATCCTTGTACATGAGTACAATAAGAGGTTAATGTGAAAATAATTCTCTCTTGATCTCACTTATTTTATCTCATTTTATTTTTTCTCAACTTCGGCCTTCCTTTCTTTTTCTCTCTTCTTTTCATTTGACCTTTGTAACTTTAGTTGGTCCTCCACAAACTCTTTTGGTGTTAATGGAACAAGAGTGATAGGTTGATTTTTAAGAGTAAAAGAATACTTATTTGTGAACCCATTATGCGTTACCTTCTGATCAAACTGCTATGGCCTCCCCAATAATAAATGGCATGCGTGCATAGGAACCACATCACAAAGTAGCCCATCCTCATATTTGCCAATGGATAATGCCAGCAACACTTGCCTCGTTACCTTGATTTCACCACATTCATTCAGCCACTGAAATCAGTAAGGTCGAGGATGTTTCAAGGTTTTTAATGCCAATTTTCCACCAAATCAATACTGGACACATTTGTGCAACTCCCCCCATCAATAATAACGCTGTAAACTTTGTTATTTACAAAGAACTTAGTATGGAACAAGTTCTCCCTTTGGTTACATTCTTCCTCCTTAAACTGCACATTGAGAACTCGCCTTGGTACCAATAAATCTCCAATAACATCATCTACTTCTTTTTCATTCTCTGACTCAAGCTCTCCTTACTCATTGATCACCATCGCCCTTTGGTTTACACACTAACTAACTATGTGACCTTGTCCCTGACATTTAAAACACTTAATATCACGTGTTTTAGAATTAGAAGTATCAGTGTTACCTGAAGTTGTGGTTGTCGCTAATTTGGCATTCTTAAAGGGTTCAAATTTTGGCTTATTTTGTACATTCTCATCCCTTTTAGGAACGTTCTTCCATGTGTTGTTGGTAGCCACAAGTTGTCCCTTCCTTATGAACCCCTTTCTCTTGAGTTGTTCATCCACCTTTATGGCTTGATGCACCATATTTGACAACTCAACATAGTGCTATAGCTCGACTATATCAACAATCTTACGATTTAAACCATGCAAAAATCTAGCCATGGTGGCTTTCTAGTCCTTTTCCACATTAGCTCATATCACAGCTACCTCCATCTCCTTGTAATACTCATCCACACACTTGGAACCTTGAGTTAATCTTTACAATTTTTTAAATAAACCCTATAGTAGTGGTTGGGTACAAATCGCCTCCTCATAAGCATTTTCATCTCCTCCCAAGTGTTAATGGGTGGATCTCTATTCCTCCTTCTATTAATCAGTAATTGATCCCACCAAATAATGGCATAATCAGTGAATTCAATTGTAACCAACATAACCTTCTTCAACTCTGAATAGTTGTGACAATCAAACACCATCTCCATTTTAGTTTCCCACTCTAAATAAGATTCAAGATCATTTTTACCTTGGAGTGATGGGATTTTAATCTTTATGTTTCCTAAATCATTATCGCTCCTAAGTCTAGCCATCCTAACATCTTTATTCTCATAACCACACCCAAACCTGCCCCGATTCACATATGGCACATCAAACTCCACTTCTCCCTCAACATTTCCCCATGGAACACATCCTCCTTGTTGCCTATTGGAATGTCATGTTGTTGTCCCTTAGGCATTCTCTCTTCTACCCTATCCAACCTCTCTTAAATAGGTTTTAATTCAGCCCTCAACATACGCCTCATCTCCCCTAATAATGCTTGAATTTGAAGGTTCAGAACGGCTGGTTGTTGAACTTCTTTGGTTGTGTCTTCTTCTTGAATATTGGACATGTTTAGAATTTGCGAAATAATATTAGAAACCTCATAAGCACTCCCTCGCGTGTTTCACTCACACTTTTGTTTTCACTCAAAATGGCTTTTACCCTCTTATGATCTCACACTTTCTTGCCTTTTTCCACTATTTTGTGTCCTCTTTAGTTCTTAATCGAACTCAATAAAAAAATTCAAATTAACCAGCAGCAATTCAGATTGAGGAGCAACCAAAACTCATCAAAAGGTAAGGAATTTGATTGCGGGAGGAAAAAATGAATGAATCACACAATTTCTAAGGTTTCAACAATATGAAAAGGAAAGAACGCATACAACTTTTGTGTTTCAATATTTTTTCTCACCTCCTAAACTCCCCCCCCCCCCCCCTTTTTTTTCTTCCCTAAAGGAGGAAACAAGAAAAAAAAAGAATAGTCAAACTTGCCTTAGAAATAGGCCCTGATACCAAATGATATGAACCCCACCAACAATTGTGATGAAACCCAATAACAATGATGGTTAAAGAACCCTAAGATCGTATAGACAAAGTTTGTTAAGCCTTGACCTGTTATCTAGCAAGATAAGAACCAAGACTACGAAGGATTAAAACGCCACACCAAGAAACCCAAGAATCTCTCACGAATTAAGGTGATAAGTTTGGTTGTCTGTACGCCACAAGATTAACTTGATAAGTTCAGAAAGTTTTCTTAAGAACCAAGAGGAACCAAATACCTCATAATAATATTAGTTTATGTCCAAAGGACGCTTACAAAATTCGTAGCTCCCATGATTTATACTTGGAACAACCCTCCAATAATAGGAAAATAAATAAATACGGCATTAAAACAAAAAATGACTAAATGACCAAGTTCAATGTATTTAAAGATAACCAGCCAAGACTAGATTCATCCCCTATTTATTAACCTTGAAAATAGATAAATTTATGCCCATTTATGGTGTGAACATGATGGTCATGTTTTTGCATGCTAATTAGCTCCCCAAATTACTTTAATGATGTGGACTAAGCCTTGATTATCATTTGGGCCCATCTTAATCTTCATCTTTTCATAATCATCCCAATTCTCTTGGATTAGCCCAATAAGTGCTTCCTTAAAATGTTTGGCTCTAAGTCTTGTAATTGGACCACTAGAAAGTGACAAAGGGTCTTGTGCAATTTTAACTCCACTACCATGTGTATGATCAGCCCCATGTTCATCTTTAGCATTTTCAGCTCCTAGAATTGCATCAATTCCTATACACGTGTACTCGGCCAAACACCTCACGTACCTTTTCAAATTCCAACCCAATCACTTTGTTTCTCTAACATTTCACTTCCTTAACCAAATACCCAAAGTGGTGTTATAAGGTAAATTATATATCTCTCTACCATACCAATTCATAAATCAAATTTTATATAGTCCAAACCTCCAAGGAGTAAGGGCATTCAAACATCAAGTGATTATTCATTAACAAATCTTGTGTAGGAATCAATATTATAGGAATCTGGAGAGATGGGAGGATGAGTTGAGGACCACTACAGGCCTAGCTGCTAGCAATTTATTCATTACCAAATTGAGAACCATTTCCTTCTCTTCCACCATCTATTGTACTTGCCTTGAAATGAATAGTCGATTGCACAACTAAGGGGCTAAATCCAGCTTAAGGCTAGTTAGATACATTAAAACCATAGTCAAGTTTAGAGCTAGTAACTGGAAAAAGACTAGAAGAAATTATGTTAACTAGAAGGCATGCAACTAATGGGGCTAGCCTGAGTCTTTAATGTATTTTTGGTTAAGATTCCATCTATTTGTCTTATAATGTTTTAGTTGTAGCCTTGTTAGTTAGGATGGTTTTGGTTATTGTTGGGGGTAGGGTATGCCTTATATTTTTCTTTGCCTTTTGGGCTCTATGAGGTTCACCTACTTATTGTATATTCTCTCCCATTTTCTATATATAATTTAATTACAAAAAAAAGCATATATCTCTAAGATCTATATTGTGTTGTTGAAAAATATTGGTGAAAGGCACCATGTGAGGTTGATGGTTGCTTGGTCTCAATTGGTGGACTCCAAGGTTCCGGCGGAGGTGTTTACAAGAAGGAGCGTCAAGGCTTGGACGGACTCAAGTTTGTGGTGTAAGTCTACCTGTCTTGTAATTTGTAATTCCATACTTAGTGAATTTGTTAGGCCAGGGCCGTCCGAGGTTTTTCCCGTTGTGAGTTTTCCTCGTACATCGCCATGTAGTGGTTTATTTATTTTATTTTTTGCAAAATTCACCTTATATGAATGCTTAGGTAAAAAGGTAAAATTTTGTTTAAATCACTACTCTCGTTTTATTTGGTGTTAAACTTAATTTGGGTAATGTTTAACGTAATTTAATTCAAGTCTAAATAATTTAATTTGATAAAATTTGGTTTGGACTATATAGAAAAATTAGTTAATCATGTTAGGAAAATTTTAGGACTTGGGATTAAATTAAATTTGCTTAAGTGAAAAGTTGTGTTGGATTATCTTAATCTCACTTTTTGTTTAGTTTAGTTTAATTTTAATTTGAAAGAAATTAAAATTTGTTGTAAGTTATTTTTGTGTTGAACCATCTTTATTCCGCACTTAAAAGGAAATTATTTTTAAAGAATTTAAAATTGGGGGTCTACATTTCCAATAAGTGGTATCAGAGCCGGAGCGCTAAATTATTGCGTTAAGGTCCTTTTTAAATATTTTTGGTTAAAAATATAATTTTTCCCATTTTGAAAATTTCCTGTTTTCGATGGTTTTAACTACGCGTATTGAAAAGCGCGTATGAAATCGGCACTAAAATGTATCGACGAGAAGGTTTGGTTGTCAGCTGTTAACGGGTGGTCCCGACCAACATATTTTGTAGAAAATGAGCGTGTTTCAAAACCTGTTGATAGATGGAGTGAGAATGAATTTAAACTTGCTAATTTTAATTCCCGAGGTTTAAATGCCTTGTTTAGCGTGGTCACACCGGATGAATTCCGACGTACCATGGCGTGTGAAATCGCTAAGGAAGCTTGGGATTTGTTACAACTCACTCACGAGGGAACTAGTGTCGTAAAAGCTTCTAAACTCCAAAACCTCACCACTCAATTTGAAACCATCAAAAGGCTTGAAAATGAAACCCTTGATGAATTTTATGCTACACGTTTTTATATAGTTAATTCATCATTTAATTTGGGAGAGAAAATACACAACGACCGAGTTGTAAAGAAAATTTTAAGGTCCCTACCCGAGAGATTAATTCCTAAAGTGATCGTTTTAAATTATTTACCCACCTTGCACCCTACCAAACTTGAGGAAGTCGTAGGTGATTTGCAAACTTATGAACTAGATATGTTCCCCTCCAAAAATGAAAAGAAAATTGATAAGGGCATTGCTTTTAAAGCCCGAAAGGAGGAAAAATAAGTTGTGATTGATGAGAGTGATAGTGACTCGAAAGATATGCCTATGTTTGCTAGGAAGTTTCATAATTTTTATAAATTTAATAAAGATAAATTTAAAAATGATTTTAAGGAATTTGAAAATTCTAAGCATGACAAAGTCGAAAAGATCCCTATAACTTTTAATGAAAATTTAAATAGGGACGAGTCAAATTGGTGTTATGGTTGTGAAGGGTATGACCATAGGGCTTTCGAATGTTCCACTAAACTAAGGGGAGTGGGCAAGTAACCTATTTCATACAATGCCACCCTTAGTGATAGTTATAAGGAAGAGGGATCCAATTCCCCCATTGAGCGCAACTTTACCGCGTTCATTGCTAGTTATGTAAGTGATAGTGAGAAATCATCCAATGATGACATCTTAATACATAACACTTCCGAGGCCTTTGTTTGTGAAGCTAAAAAAGATGATGGTAGTGAGAGTGAAGAAGAGAAAGAGAGAGTGAAAGTGATGAAGAGGTTGATGAGAGTGAACTTCAATTTTCATTTAGAGAATTATATGAAGAATCTCTGAAATTAAAAAGAGCAAATTTGAAGTTAGAAACTAGTTTAAGAGAGCGTGCCGAGGTCATTGATGAGAGTGCGTTAGTTGATGACCTTAGGACACTTGAGAGAGCTCTTCGTGAGAAGCTTGAATATGTAGAAGGCGATAGAGATAGCCTTAGAGGTTTAATGGAATCCTTGAAAAATGAGCTTCTTGCATTTGAAGAGCGAAATTTTTTATTAGAGTCTAACATTTTAGAATTAGAGAATAAATTAAAAGACTCTACTAAAGTCAAATTTGATTTGGAATGTAGGTCCGCTAAATTATACAAAATTTTAGGCACCGTCCAAGTAAAAAATGACACATGTGGTTAGGCTTCGATACTTGCTATGAGTCTACTCATAAAGCCAAAACCAATTTTTTAGGAGAATCCTCTAGGAACAATGGTATAGATCATTCCTTAGGTAAGTCTTTTCACCGAGTCTTTAGGTGCTCGCATTGTGGTCAAAAATTTCATCTTATGAAGTTTTGTTTTGATCTTAAACGAGGTCCTAGAAAATCCCAACGTAAGGCAACCAAGGTAGCCAAGATTCCTATATCTCGAAATCATCATTCATCATTAGTTTGGGTTAGGAGATCCGATTTGGCAGATTTACAAGATAGGATTTTTTATTCTCATTTACTTTCAAACGATACCGCCCTTGTTAAATCTAATGGTTAAATGTGGTGGGTGTTTACTTTACCTTTTGTGCTTCATGCTAATTGTATGCTTGTTTATCATTTTCTAGTCATTGATTTATCACATATCTCATGCTAGAATTATGATGTTTGTTTATCTTTTGTATTATATTTCTTTCATTTGATTTTGCATTAAATGAAAATTACAAAAAAGATTTTGTTTGTCTTTTGAGTAAATATTTTTTATGTTTGGTTAAAAATTTTCCAAAAACTAAAAAAGATTTTTGTTTTTGTGTGTATTTTAGTTTGACACAATCTATGTGGCATATACTTGTGTATGAATCCCTTATTTTTTGCTTCCATGTGGCTAGAACTTTTGGTTAAGATTGTCAATCCTTAAAATGTTCTTTACCATGCTTACATGGAGTAGTTTGATTTTGTGTTGCTTAATGGATTCTATTTTTATATGCCTCTTTTCACACATGCACGAGCTCATTTGAAATTTAATCGTTACATGTATATGTGAGCTAAGTGAGATGTTCTCCCATCAATTTAGTCATCTACATTTTGCTATGACTATGGAGGATTTGTGCATGTAATAACCGTTTCTCGGATTCAAAAAATAGAAAAATATGTTTATCCAGTGCAGTAGTTTATCAATGGAATCGGGCTGCTAAAGATAAAATTCTTTGCGTGAAAAGCCACCATTGAATTTTAGGCCTTAAAAATATGGCATTAAAAAGAATATTTGCCAAGGCCAAAATAGTCTAGTTAATATGTTCAAAAAGAAAAGGAAAAAGAAAATTATGAGGATTTTGGTTGGATATATTAACGGGTTTGCATAATGACTTTGAATCCTAGTTAAGCTTTTATTGTCATGACTCTATTGGTTTGTAGAATCATCAAAATTCTAGGCTTATGTGCATTGTGTATGTTTGTTCATTGAGTTCAATTTATATTGTCACATGAGGCTATATCTAAATATGATAATGTTTTGCAATCAAATGAGAACTCCGTGAACATGTTTTAAGTGATTGGGTCGAAATTTAATTGTTACTAGTTCACACCCCTACACTTCCGTTTACCACATATATTTGGACACATTTTTGCCACACGAGTGTGAAAAGCTTAATGTATTTTGTGTCATGTGTGATGTATATCTTTGTATATGTGCATGTGGTTTAGTGTTATTCATTATTTCTACATATATATGGTATTTTTTTAGTATTTGCCTTGATTGCTAGTCCATCTATGCTTCTAATTCATAGTTGGTATCCGTTAATATTTGTATGGATTAGTTATGTTATTATTGCCCATATATTTTCATGTTCTTATCCTTATGCATCATCTTGTTTATAAGGTTCTTTTATCCTTTGTCTATTCCTGAACAAAAAGAGGAGAATGATTGGGGGAGAAATGGTATCTAATCCTATTGTAATCGTATCTTAGTTTAGGAGATCTATCTTAGGGGGAGAGTGCTATCTTCTTAGGATAAGAATACTTGACAAAAGGGAAGAAGTAATTTAGGGGGAGTATTTATTTTCATTGCATTTAATATTTTGATATTCCCTATATGTTTAATATTTTGCTTAAGTGTTCAGGCATTATTCTAGCGACAACTTTCATCGGCAAAGCTATTTATCCGAAGTGGTCTTTGAGTCAAGCTTCTTAATTTTATTTTTGGGTGGGAAGTTTTTGAGTCTAGTAGAGCTTGACGGCCCTTTAGGATTTTGTTTTGATTTTTGTCCTGGAATAGCCAAAAGGAGAGATTTGTAAGGACACAAGTCTCCAAATTGAGTCTTATGTAGTGTTGGCTCAATTCCGAACAAAAACGTTTGAGTCATAGGATGGTGTTCTTATGTATCCTTCAAGCCTATGACAAGTTTGAGTTGAAGATGTTGCAGCCTACTTATCAAGAGAACATCATTGTCGAGTTTTAGTGCCGAGTTTCACATCATCAACTTCATATTTCAAGTCTCCAAAGGTATGAATGCTTTTATATATTTGTAAAAGACTTGGAATAATTTTAATGGGTGTAATTTTATTTTAAAATGAATTTTATTTTCAGAAGGTTATTTTAGAACTTTGTATAAAAAGTTTTTGGGCTTAAAATGAAATTTGAACTTTTTTGGGATTTCGTTCGAACGAGTTTTTCGTTCGAACGAGAATTTTGTTCGAACGAGCTTGCCAAGGATTTTTCCCATTTTAGCCACTAGACTATCGTTAGATAGTTGTTCGAATGAGACTTCGTTCAAACAAAAATCTCATTCGAACGAGATTTCTGGCGAGAATTTTTTTTGGCAGTTTTCTCCATGATCCCACTCTTTTGTTCCCACTAACTTTTTCCCAGATTTCATATGTGCGGGAACTAACCTTTTTCAGATAACTTGTGACATTTTTCTAAACACATTTTGAGAGAACATTTCAGAGAGAAAAATTTCTTAGTTCAAAAGTTCATTGTTTAGTGTTTTTATGTAACCATGATCTAATTTCTACAAAAACACTTGTAGCTAAAGTTTAGTTTATCCAAGTTTCTACTTCTATATATTTACTTGGATTTTGTTTGGCACCGGGTTCACTTTTCTACCCAAGAAAAAAAGAGTTTGGATTTACTTCTACATCCCTCAAAGAAGAAACTTTTGTTTTGCTGCGGCATTCTGACATGGTGAAAGGCACCATGTGTGGTTGATGGTTGCTTGGTCTCAATTGGTGGACTCCAAGGTTCCGGTGGACTCCGGGATTATTCGCTAGGCGGAGGTGTTTACAAGAAGGGGCGTCAAGGCTTGGACGGACTCAAGTTTGTTGTGTAAGTCTACGTGTCTTGTAATTTGTAATTCCATACTTAGTGAATTTGTTAGGCTAGGGCCGTCCGAGGTTTTTCTCGTTATGGGTTTTCCTCGTACATCGTTGTGTAGTGGTTTGTTTGTTTTATCTTTTGCAAAATTCACCTCAGATGCATGCTTCGGTAAAAAGGTAAATTTTGGTTTAAATCACTACTCTCGTTTTATTTGGTGTTAAACTTAATTTGGGTAATGTTTAACGTAATTTAATTCAAGTCTATATAATTTAATTTGATAAAATTTGGTTTGGCCTATATAGAAAAATGAGTTAATCATGCTAGGCTAATTTTAGGACTTGGGATTAAATTAAATTTGATTAAGTGAAAAGTTGTGTTGGATTATCTTAATCTCACTTTTTGTTTAGTTTAGTTTAATTTTAATTTGAAAGAAATTAAAATTTGTTGTAAGTTGTTTTTGTGTTGAACCATCTTTATTCCGCATTGAAAAGGAAATTATTTTTAAAGAATTTAAAATTGGGGGTCTACGTTTCCAACAAAAACTACTCCAGCCTATCGCAACAAAGCGAGGGTGTCAGCCAATGCCTAGTGGGAATATACAACAATGCAATATAGAATCGAACGGCAGAAATAGACTCAACATGTTATAACTATGCATACATGCAACTTTCTTGTATATATACAAATATTTACACCAGAAAGCATGAGACCGCTTTTATACAAAACGTTACTTATCCGGGTTAATTAACCTTAATAACATAAGTAAAAGAACTTCTTTGGAATACTTAACATTTATTTATTCATTTTACCCACACGATTTAATACTTAAATAATTACACTTTGTTTAATCAAAAATCATGCCTTTATCGAAATTGCCCTTTTTACACGACTAACACTGCACTGAAAAATCCTTATTTAACTTTGGAGAATCTTCATAAACGCATTCTTGTGTTAATTACGGGTTGAACCTCTAAGGTTGCTTAACTCACCCATTTAACCACTATACTTTACGATTTTCATTCACTTTATAGACATTATTGTATATTCATGTTACTAGTCCACTTAACCCATAACCGGAACACTTATTAATTCATTCAAGTTGGGTTGTAATCACATGTCTCACCACACAACCCGTTTCTTGATATTTTAGACATTCCATTATATTTTTCTCAGAATTATTCCAACTAACCGAATACTTCAACGAGCTCCACACCGTCGGCTATGCGCACTATATGCTCTGGCCAGTGATTTAGGGCTTTTCACCCAAGGGCTTCGGGCCCTTCTTGCTTATTTTCCGATTGCATCCGAGTCTTTATTAATGTGTTTAACATTTTATGCATGTTAATATTATTCCATTCCTTTACTCTTACCCGGCCGAAGCCGAAATTCGGGGTTTCACCCCGACCCGTGATACCCTTGAATTTGTCAATTATTGTCCTTTATATACTTACATTGATTTTATACAAAAATCATTTACATCTTAAGGACCTATGTTAATTTCATCCACACTAGTGTAACACCTTACATTAACATTTTTAAATCATAAAAAATGTTCCACTTTACGTAAATTTACCAATTTACCCTTTTGATTGCTAAACTTGCCATTTAATTCTTTAACAAGTGCTAATTCTCGAAATGGTTATTAAGTTTCCAACATAATGTTTAGAACGCCCTTAGTCTTTTTAACACTTGTTCAATATCACACCTTTACCCAACTTTCACACATGACACCTTTACAACTTGAATATACAAAATAACACCTTTTACATATTAAGCTCCTATTTTTCACACATTGTTTAAAGAACAAAATTTCCATTTGCATTATTTTGCATTTAAACCCAACTGACTTTATTAAACTTGTCCATATATTTATTTACGAAATACTACAAGTTTATATGCACGAGGAAGCGAATTTTAAAATCCTACAACCCTATTGAATGGGTTACACATGCATTTCATCCTAGAAATTTATATTATTGGCAACAACATGCTTTTCAAGTCACAAGCCATTTTATTAATTTCTTAAAACTCAACAAATGTCCATTGTTCACAAAATCTCTATTTTTATAACATATTCTCACATTTTTATTCCAATAGAAATGTTTATTATTTCTTTTTACTAGATATATATAAAAACAACATTTTCTCACATTTTTATTCCATAAAAATGTTTATTAATTATATTATGAATTTTTTATATTTTCAAGACCCATTTTAAATCCTCCTTTTTAATACCCAATTTATTCAAATGCTAATATGATTAATAATCAATACTAGGATGCGAGCAAAAATCATTTCTACATATATTTAATCTTACATATGTAAATAATATGCTGAATTCATACTACACATTAAATTCGTATCAAAGTTAGTTTTTCCTACCTTAATGAGCTCTAAAATGGTGGAGATGGAGGCCCCACACCTCCAAAGGTGGTCGGGGTTTCTAAAATCCCTTTGAGACTTTAACTCCATTGTTACTCCAAGAGTGCTCCAAGTGGTGCTCCACAAATTTCTTCTTTACCCTCAAAATACCCTCTCCAAGCACCCATTAATCATGCCAAGAACACTCTCTTCTCCAACCCCAAAATCTACCTAAGGTTTACTAAGGTGACATAATGTGTTTAGAGACTTACTAGTTATGGTTTATGTGGTGTATAGTGGCTAATGTAGGTGGTTTCAACCCTTACTAAATTTGGCCAAAAAACCTCCATAGGAGCATCTTGTTTAGAGAGAGGAAGATTAGAAGTCTCGATGGTTTGTCTTCCCTTTTAAAAACTCTATACGGTTATTGCCTTCTTATAGTCCAAACCAGTGAGTTGTTCCCTTAAAAGAAATCCCATAGTCCCAAGGCCTTTCTATATCAGACGTTATACTCTCCTCAAATCGACCTCATGCCACATCTCATGGTTGTGGTCGATTATAGCTCATGCCTCTCTCTCAAATCGACAGGTCTCATAACATATACCAGGAGTCCCTTCCATACAGTCAGGCTCCAAGAGTTGCTGTTGATTTTAAATCCACGAGTGAGGGCTTGATAGCAAACTGGGTGTCAAATTTCATTAGCGTCGTTCGAACGACGTGTCTTGTAATTCAAACGAGATTCCTTCTCGTTCGAACGACATCCATTGTCGTTCAAACGACTAACTTTCAGATTTCGCAATTTTCCCCCTAACAACTTCCGAAATCTTAGAATATATATATATATATATATATATATATATATATATATATATATATATATATATATATATATATAATCCCTAATTTAATAATTCTATTTTATTCATAATTAATTCCTCCTCATACGTAATCCACATATAATTTAATTAATCACCGGGGCGGGATATTACAATGGTTATGACCCGTAGATGTGTGACTATGGCCGCCTTCAATTTTACATTTACATTTTAGGTCGGTGGCGAGATTCCGACCCGGTGGACCAAGTGTAGTACGTGACGTTTCCTCGAGCCTGATATCATACTGGAGAATGCATTCACGAAGTAATGCTCTGGGAATTACGATTATACGTATATAGCAAGTGATATATATTTATGTGTACTATGAATATACGTATATAAGTATGATAAATATATACGGGTGAATAATATTAACATGTTAATATTAAAACAATAACTGGGGTGAAGTTATAGGCATCGGTTAACGATGGGAATTAAAATGATTTAGTGTGTGTGACAGCTATACAAGAATTAATTCAAAGAATAATTATATGCGACAAATTTTGGCTAGAAGGTTAGCGTATGGGGCTAAGATACGTGTTGGTACTAGTTAGACAAGGCATCTTAACTAGAGTGTTTAAATTACATGCGTTAGGTTCGCACTACAGATGAAGGGTGAGGGTTATCTCATGGGAGTGCGACACTAGTTTAAATATGAAATATTGCATTGCATAATTATTAATTCAATTTAAACACTTGCAAAATATTTTCAAAAGGTTTTGGGCTCTAGCCCGTATCAAAATATTTTCAAAACTTTTAGGTGCCCAGCTACAGGGTACGTTAGGCATGATCATTCCTTCCAGTTAGACGGTGTTGCAACAGCTGTGGATGCTTGCAGGGATCTTATTAGACGCTTGTATCTTCGAGATTCTAGATAGAATTTTATTCAGTTGTCATTCGTACATGTCGCCCATTATCAAACATTTAGTTATTCAATCTTTATTTATTACAGTTTGATGGATAATTATATTGGATTTATACCGATTATTTATTCGGTCTTTTGGATTATTATTTATTTCAGTATTTACCTATTATTCATGGTGAATGTATATTTGGAATGGTTTGTGGTAAATGAAATTTGTTTACAGAAATTTAAAAAAAATGGACACCGGGCTATTAGGGTATTAATAATTAATTTAATTTTCAACAGTGATGCTAAGAATGATGAGCCATCTTAAGTTCTTGTTTTGTTTGAGTAGAGGGCTGGCCACCCGTTATTTTTATTAGCGGGGTGTCACAATATGTGTACAAATATTATTCTAAACTACATTATTTTAAATGAGATTCGTCCCAATATTGACTCACTCCTTTAAAAAGGAGGGAGACTCTTACAATAATATGTAGCTGCCAACTACATAAAGATTGAGTCAAATAAACAATGATGGATACGTAGTCACCAAGATAACATTATTGTTATATAAAGTTTGCGAAGTCATTTCAATGTAGGAACATGTCTCTTGAGTTTGGACAATGAGGTTTGATCCTCTTGTATAGCCATGGGTATGGGGTTATACGTTTGGCGTAGTGATTTCCCTTGTGGTTACTTTGAGGCTTTAGGGTTTGGACGTTCTATAGCTAAATGTAATACCCTGCATTATTGTGGCATTAATTTATTATTTAATAATTGTGGAAATAGATTAATAATGGAAAAATTAGTAGTTACATGAATTGGTAATAATTAAATGTACAATTTAGATGATGATTAAAATTTTCACGTTGTGTGACTTATTTTGCCGAATATTATAATTAATTTAACGATGTATATAATTATGAGAGATTTTACTATATGCAGTTACATGTAAATTAATTAAGTGTGTTTTTTATTTTACATTATGAGATATTACTGTGTGTTATGAGGTATTACAATTTAGATCGAACTCTTGAGTAATACTGAGATTCAGAAATGTATTTTTAATGCTTTTGATTAGGCCCAAGGGTAGGTATTCCTTTGGGATAAGTTTTGGACTAGTGTAGGGAGTGTTTTGGGCTCATATGGAGGCCCAAAATTAGGTCTTTTAGTGACTTGCAGGTTTATGGTTATTTGACGGGTGTAACCCTTATTAATTGATCATTTATACATAACTCATAACCATAGCAGCCTAAAAGTATTGAGATAACTTGAAGAGAACATTAAAGAGGAACAAGGGATAAAAAAAGAAGGAATCACTTGTTCTTTATTGTTCAAGCAAGAAGTCTCTTTCTTTATCATCACGTAATCTATAACTTATTTATGATTTCAATGATATTAAACCTATTTGGGATTAAAAGCATGTTTAGGAGTTCAATTTGCTTTTTTGATCGTGATGGTATTGGATTTTTTTAGGTTAATTTATTTGGTTGTTAATGGGTTAATAATCGAATTTCAAAATTGGGATTTGTAGAGAACCTTTAATTGACTCGTTCTGATTTATGATTATGATTTTAGAACTCATGTTTGGACTGATTTACTTGTGCTAATCAAATCCCTATGTTTATTTGAGAAACGAACTTTAAATCGAATGTTAATATGAACGAGTGGAATAAAGAATATGAATTTAGGTTTGAATTGAGATTATACATACTTAAACCTTTAATTATGTTATAAGGATATTTTTTTTTGAATTATTGTTAGAATGATGTTAGTCCTTGTAAAAATGGGTTAGAATCGTTAATCTATAGTTTTTATGGTTGGAGGTTGGGTCTGTGTAAAGGCTTTAGGACGATTTTTATAGGTTTTCCAGTTGCCATTAATAACCGTGGGGGCGATCTTTGCACACTAGACCCGATAGATCGATCTGACCCTGTTAACTTTGCAAGTTCGAGGAACGTGTATGTATATATATATATATTGGTAATTAAATGATATATAGAAAATGGAGAGAATATACAAGAAGTAGGAGAACCTCACAGAGCCTAAAAGGCAAAGAAAGGGGGAGGGCATACCCTACCCCCAATAATAACAAAAAATATCCTAACTGAAAAGGATACATCTAGCAAACATTACAAGACAAATAGATGAAATCCTAACTTGAAATACATTAAAAACTCAGACAAGCACCATTAGTTGCATGCCATCCAGTTAGCATAGCTTTTTCTAGTCTTTTTCCAGCTACTAGCTCTAGACTTGACCATAATTTCAATGTCTCTAACTAGCCTCAAGCTAGATTTATCCCCTATCTTGTGTAATATGCTGTTAATTTCAAGCCAAATACAATAGATTATGGAGGAGAAGGAAATGGTTCTCAATTTGTTAATGAATAAATTGATAGCAGCTAGGCTTGTATCATTCCTCAGTTCATCTCCCAACTCTCCAGATTCCTATAAACTTGATTCCTACACATGATTTCAGTCCAAAACTCCAAGGAGTAAGGGAATTAAAACATCAAGTGATTGAATGTCTCTCTACCCAAGTTGCAAAGAATGCAATTGTCATTATTAATAATACTATAATTAGAGAGCTTGTCCCAAGAAAGAAGACTCCTCCTACAAGCTATCCAAATAATGAATGAATATTTAGTAATGTTACACTTATTCCCAACCATCTTGCTCCAATCCATAATGTCACTGTGGTTTTCAAGGGCTTCATATGATGATGAGATGGAGAAGTTCCCATCCACTGCAGGAGTCCAACTTAGCTCATCATCAGCATTATGATTTATAACTAGCAGAGGGGAGTTTTTATGTCATTCAATTCCCATGTGATAATGGATGTCCATTTCTAATAAGAACCATTAATACACTCAGCAACCTTAACATTGGAGTTACTAGCAGCATAATATATAGTTCTATCACCAAATAGAGGCTAAAGGGGCCCCAAGTAGTTCCAGTTATCATGCCACATAAAAGTGTTTGACTCATTACCAATGTTGACCTTGATGAGAGGTCTGCCCTCATCTCTAAGTTTCAAAATCATCCTTTAGGTCCAAGAACAATCATTAGGGACTTTAATGGACCAGATATTTCATCTTTTTATCTTGTATGTGTGGCACCATTTGATCCATAAGGTCTCTTTGTTACTGCATAACTTCCATAAGTGTATATGCATAATAGCTTTATTCCACTCCTCTAGGCTCTTTATACCCAAACCCCATTCCTTCTTTAGCTTGCAAACCTCACTCCAAGCAACTTTAGCTCCACTGTGCTTCATGTCTGGACCAGTCCAAATAAAGTCCCTAATCATTTGGTCAATTATTTTTAGGATACCCTTAGGGATGATGAATAAACTAGACCAATACACTTGGATGATAAACAACACAGAAACAACAAGCTAAAGTCTCCCTGCATAGCTAAGAAACTTATTAGTCCTACTTGTAATCCTCAAGGCGATCTTATCAACCAGGTACTTACAATCCTCAACTTTGAGTCTGGTAGTAATAAGAGGCACACTAAGGTACTTGAATGGGGGATAATCAAGGTTAAATTCCACATTAGTGGCCAATAATTGAGCTTCAGTCTCTTTAATCCCAGAATAATACAAGTTATTTTTTGAATGGTTGGGGTACAAACTAGAGAGATTGGCAAATTCATCCAAATCTCGCTTGAGATACTCCACAGATTGGGCATTACCCACTGAAAATCACCAGGTCATCGGCAAAGTAGAGGTGACTTAATTGGATCTCTTTATATTTATGATGATATGTGAAGTTAGGATTCCTACAGTGCTTGTCCATACTATAAGAAAATCCTTCCATAACAAGGAGGAATAGGCATGAAGAGATGATATCCCCTTGTCTAAGGCCTTTAGTTCTAGAAAAGAACCGTGAATTTCATTATTAAGGCTTATAGAGAACTAAACTTTAGTAACACATTCTCTAATCCATGCAACCATAGTGATGGTAATCTTCACCTAGTCCAGAATTTTAAATAAATACTCCTAGCTAATAGTGTCATAAGATTGGATAATTTCCACTTTCATAACACATATGGGGAGGGGGATACTATCCTTGAGTTATTTCCTTATGATCTCCTGAAGAATGAGGATATTATCAATAATAGCCCTCCCTTTCATAAATATAACTTGTCTGTTACTCATGAGGTGGCTCATCATTGGTTTAAGCCTTTCAACAATGATCTTAGAGATACACTTGTAGATGGTATTATAGAAATAAATAAGTCTAAAGTCTCTCATAGAACAAGGATTAGCCACATTAGGAATGAGAGCAATATAGGTACAATCTATTGTCTAGGCATGTGACCCGTGGAGAAGAAATAGTTGACTGCTTTAGTGACATCTTCCTATACAATCTCCCCATTCTTTTTGAAAAATCTAGCATTATATCAATTCAGCCCAGGAGCCTTATCATAACCTATAGCAAACATAACACTCTTAATCTCATCAAAGGTTGGAAGGTTAGTAAGACCTCTATTTTGATCATCAAAGAGTTTCCTATCAATAATGTTATCCATGTTATGGATTTTCCTAACATTGCTATCAATGGAGCCAAGAAGGGATTTAAACAAATGCACAACTTTAGTTACCACAACCTCCAATACTTTAACAACCCCCATTGCCAGTGTGGATACTAAAAATCTTCCTCCTCAGATATATTATCAAATTGTCTCTTATTCAAGAGTTTGATATGGGGTTTTAGTCTCCTAAGTTTAGTATAAAGAGTGAACATAGGGCATAACACTCTTCATACCAAGACCCTATGAGATAATCACTAATGGCTTCATGCTTCATCCAGTACTTAAATAATTTGAAGGATTTAGATTTGTTATTATTGTTGGGAATAATATAAATGATGATAGGGCAATGGTTAGAAATACCTTGACAAAGGTAGTTGGCATGGCTTTCATGAAAGTAACCATTCCAAGATGAATTATGGAGCACATTATTAATTCTAGATTCCACATAATTTCTTCCTTCACTCTTATCAATTTAAAAAAACCAAAGACTAGTGGAGGACATATCATCCACATGTATATCATTAATGCAGGCATTAAAGTCTTCTACAACCCTATAATCAATACCAATGTTCCCTCTCTTCTCCTGTTGTATCTTAACCACATTAAAATCACCCATTAATATCAATTCATGATCATTAATGGAATTGAAGTTATTTCCCAGAAAGTTCCATAAAGACTGTCTATCATCAGGCAAATCATGACCATAAATGAAAGTGTCATAGTACTGTTTGGAGAGACCAACTAGTCTAATATTACCAAAAATGTCTTGTTGATGGTTGGCAATAACTTTGACCTCATACACATTGTTATCCCATCCCACAATATGGGAAAAATTCCAATTTCAAAAGCAGTTGTTCTTAATGACTGTCATGTGGTCACCTCTAACTTTAGTCTCCACGAGGCCAATAAGAGATAAATTATTATCCCTAATGATCTTATTAGCTTCTTCTTAATTATGAGGTGAGTTAATATCCTTGATATTCCAACATGCTAACTTAATCATCTAAAGTGAGTTTTCTTGCCTTTACCACCAGAATTGGCATTCTTATTCCCTACACCAACCTTAAGGTTCTTTTTATTCTTTCTACTGGAGGTTCTTTTACCTTGGTTGGGGTCAGTTGGAGGTTTTTACTTTCCTTCTGATCTCATCAACAACTTTAATCTTTAATATTATCCCAGTAGGCTCAGGTATGGTCTTATAATCCCCAGTCTCCAAATGCAAGGTTGACATGTCTTCTTCAGCTAACAAGGCAAACCTATTGTTCTCAATGGGGATTTCCTTCCTTAAGCTAGGCTCCCCACTATGTTTTTTAACTTCTTCACATCTTTAGATGGATGGGGATAGAGGTCTTCATGGGAACATGTGTCCAAACATTTACATCAGTTCTCATAGATTTTAGTGATCTCAGTTACATTGTCTTCTATAATTATGGTTTGATTATAATTAACAACCCACACTCTCTTGCCTTTGGGACATTTCATAAGCCAGTGCCCATATTCACAACAATGATCACATGAGGGGGCCTTCCTTAGTATTCAACCCTCATAACAATAGTGGTTCCACCCTCTATTAAAACATTAATGCTTCAAGGGTATTTTCCTTTAGCTTCCACTTTAATGCAAAGCTGGACTGGTATATCGTCGAATTTAACCCAGACGGGTATCTTATTCAAGGATTCCTCACTAAAACTGAAGTTGGGTTGCCATTTCTTGAGAATAATAAGTTTTCCCATAAAGGTCCATGGCCCGTTGTCCAAAACTTCATCTAACAAGGAGGGGTTATCAAAAATAAAGAAAAATAAGCCATTGTCATGTCTTATAACCTTAGTTATCCCATACTTACCCCACATTCTGATCACAGTAGTGTTAACCAAAGAGAAGGGCAATTTCCTTCCTATAAAGTAACCAACCATGTTATTTTCCCATTTGGCATAACCTCTGATAGACACATCATGTGGGGGTTTGACAGTCACCTTAGAGTTCTCAACAATAGGTTCATGGTAGGTTAGACACAATTTGGGTTTCTTCTTCTCGATAACAATGGACTTCCAGGAATTGGGTTTGGGCTCCCATCTTAGTTGCTCGAAACTGGTGGTAACAGTGACATCATCACCGGTTGGGGTTCTTGAGTATCCGTACTTTCGCAAGCCTAAAGTCTTATCCATGATACAAAAATCTATGTTGGCTAGCTTCCATTTTTTGCATAGAAGTGACAAAAAAGTTTCCATAAATATTGTTCTATCGGGTGTTCACAACTGACTTAGACCTTAAGATTTGAACTCCACCTTTTCCACTTATTATCTTAGGTACTGTAGGAATAGTGGACCAAATCGTAGAAACTCCACCAACATCCTAATTGCAGTAACTCCACCAACCTTGTATTCGATAGCAATAACTCCTCCATTTGAGGTAACTTTAATAGTAGTACTGGCCATCACCATTTGAGGAGTAGCTTTGGTACCACCATTTGATAACAAAAAGATGTTAACATCATTGAATGAATAACCTTTGATTTTATGGAACGCTAAATAAGTATTCTTTTCCTCACTAAGCTCGTGGATTCTATGCAGACATTGACATTAGATTTAGGAATAATTTCATATGAAACTATGACTTGAACTTCTTCTATATCTTCTTCAACAGTACTAACATCCAAGATAGGATTACCCACCGCTCATATGATAACCACAACATCACAATGGATTAGGACCGTTGCACAAAGTGCACCCGAGGCAGAAGCCATGAGAGATGAATGTTCAAAAGAGGGATCACAGGGTGGAGAAGGAGGAAAAGGTAGTGTTTGGTAGATGGAGGAAGGAAGCTAGAGATAGGGGGATTCTAGAAAGAATTGAGAGAATATATATAATTTTGTGTTGACGTAAACATATTGTATTTCACTTGTAGACAATTTATCAATCGGTGTTTGATTTAAATGGTTGTGATAGGGTGTCTCTCTCCTGGCTTATGACATAAGACTTTGTGGAGGTCGTTAAGTATTTGATCACACGTTCAATCCATAATCGCCTTGCGACATAAGACATGGATGACCTTATCCATTATACGAGTTTTGGTAGGTCACTGCCTCATGTCGTGAGATGTAAATGACTTAATCCATCAGGCGTATTTTGGTATGGGACTAGTCGTTGGTGTGACCCAATTCTTATGTGTGTGTGTGTTTGTTTTAAAGTCGCTAGGTGAGAGACTCCTATCGATTTATCGATAAAGGCACGAGAAGGTCCCTGAAGGTATCTACCTTTGTGTGGTTATTATTAGATTTATAAAAATGTATGATATAGTGTGATGGTGGACTTTTAAATTTAAAGACATTATGTCACGTTTATTTGCTTTTATGATATCGTATATATCTTACTTTTCGGGCGACATGAGTGGGGACTTACATGTGTAGTTTGTTTCATCCTGATGTAATATTTTAATTTGATGTTCAGTCATTAGTCTAGTGATGGAGACTTATTATTACTACTTATGCATTGGGTTGGGGACACTCGGATATTATTTCACTTATGTTGAGGGGTGAGGTATATCTTGTATGTGACACAAGTTGGCATGTTTATCATAAATGATTCGCATGATTATTATTACTACATCGATACTGTGAGATATTTCTTGAAACCTTCGGGCTCTAACCCAAATTATATATAAAAAAATTCTAGGAATTGTTAAACAGTTGCAACGGGGTTGAGAATACTTGAACTTGCCACATCATCACCAACTCATCTTTCTTTGATTCATAATTTAAGTTGCTATTTTATTTCAGTCTTTCAATTTTAGACTATCATTTAGAGCTTTGTATGGATCATGCTGGTCATTTTGATTTATTCAGTTGGATTTATTTGTGAGAGTTGATACTATTTCATTTATTTATGTTGGGGGTTGAGACAATTGATTTGTTCCAGTCTCTATTATTTTATTGTTACCGCATGTCATGGACAATTAAAATTCACTTTTTTTTATTTAATATTGTTGATGTTGAGAATGATATGTATTGATTAACACCTATTTTTGGTGTATTGGAATGGCCAACCAGTATGTGAGGAAATAGGGAACTGTTAGAGTTGGTATCAGATCATCCCAGGTTCTAGTGTCTTAGGTTCCTTGGAATTATAATTCCATTTTACGTTATTTCCTTTAATTTATTAGAGCTCATTAGAATCATTTCATAATACGAATATTTTTTTTCTTTTAGATGGCAAGAACACGAGGTCAGAAAGGATGATCGTCTGATGACACAGATGCAGAACAGCCAGCAGGCACCCCAAGCAACACCCCCAATAGATATGGTTTTTGTTATTGCTCATGCAGTCACTGCAGGGGTGGCCTACTTGTTACAACACATTCATATATTCCAGCCACCATAACCATATGTTACTACTTCAGAGAGAGCATGCATGGCCTTTCCTAAAGGCAACCCGCCTGAGTTCATAGGGAGTACCAATATTTTGGTAGCGCATCAGTGGAGGAAGGACATTCGGAGGCACCTGAGGATGATTGAGTGAATGGATTTCTAGTTGCAGATGTGGCTAGCTTTAAGCTAGTTATAGAGGCATGAGTTTGTCACCACCATAAAGTAGAGGAGTATTATGACAATCATTGAGTTCGAGGTCAGTTTTGATGACAAGTATTTCCACCAGCCATTAGGGGTTCGACAAAGAGAGAGTTCTTGGGTCTGACTCGTGGGGGACACACTATTGTGGATTATAAGCAGGAATTAACCAACCTCTCACTATTTTCACTAGAGGAGGTATACACGAAGGAGAAGAATATGGAGTATTTTATCTATGAGCTAACATAAGGGATTAGACAGACACTATTGGAAAACATGGGCTTTACTCCTAATACAGAGGTGGTGAACGTCACGTTGTATTTGAGGCTATATATAGGAGGCCTTATCATTCTCCTACTTATTGGATGGAAATGGGGAAGAACAAGCATCTTGGACCCAAATTTATTCAGGACACCTCAGAGAAGGTGGATCTTATCAAAGAGAGGATGAGGACTGCCCGTAATAGGCAGAAGAGACATGCAGATTTGGGGAAGATGAACCTAAAATTTTATATTAGGGATCACATGCTACTCAAGGTGTTTCCCACCAAGGGGGTGATGCATTTTCGGAAGAAGGGGAAGTTGGATCCCTAGTATGTGGGCCCCTTTTACCATTATTGATCGTATCGTACCAGTTGCATATCATTTTGCCTTGCCTAATCATTTTCGGTAGGTGCACGATGTATTCCATGCCTCTATATTGTAGAGATTCCTTTGGGACGCCTTGGCATACCAACACATTGATCTTGGTCAGATATAACTTACACCCAATGTGAGTTACGGGGATAACCCTGTTGCTATCTTGGATAATAGGGAGCATATTTGTAAGAGCCGCTACAGCAGAATAAATGCGACTTCTCAAATAAACCAATTTTAATTGTATATCAACAAAAACAGATTTAATAAAACCCAAGTTTTAATTTAATCCTAGAACATGCATCTAAGTGATATGGAATCATAAAGCAAGAAGCATGAAAAGGTTGGAAACACCAAGTTAAGGAAAAAAATCCCTGCAGGGCAAAAACCTTTTATTTCCACTATAATTTGTAAAGTAATGGTTTACAATCGGATTATAATGAAAATACAAATGACATACGAATACCTGCAGGTGTCGGTCACAGTCATCAGTAGTGGATCACACACAGCTATCCCACAAGAATCGCAGTCCTATTCTTCAGTCCAGGAATACCGCAGCACTACCTAATGTTGACCTCAGTTCGATGAAGGTTTATCCTCTCTACAAAGAGTTGAACAATGGCAAGTTTGTATCTTGGGTTCCAAAATAATTGACTAAAGTTTGGGATGTTTTGTGAATTGAAAAATAAGAGATTGAACTCTCAAAAGGTTGGATAATAAAGTAAAACACTCAAAATCATATTCTGTTTGAAACCAGTGTTTTTCCACACGAAATCCAGTAGTCTGACACCCTTTAAATACTAAAAATCAAGGCGGTGACGTGTCAAAAAAAAACTCTTCTCGTTCGAATGCATACGATGTCATTTGAATGAGATCCTATCTCATTTGAACTACCTATCAAACTAGGCCATGATTGTAGATAATTTCGATACAAATGCGTGGCCGCTAGTGTCGCCATTTTCTGATTTTTTATGAATTAGTTATGATTTTTCTACGGAAAGGTGTCTGATATGAATTAAAAAAAAATCAAAAATATTTAAGCATCCCAAACACTTTTAGATGAACCGTAAAGGGACTTAAATACTTTCTCATCAAAATTAACCTTGTAGAGGCTTGAATGTTGAAGAAGCTTGATATTCAAATCTGTCTTGATGCTTGAATGAACTTGAATAATTCTTCGACGGTTGTAGCGGTATACGACATACTCAATTGATAACGGACATTTATAAAATCATGTCCTTACAAATCTCCCCCTATGTCTATGCCGGTACAAAATAAAAATATATGAATTATCAAACTCAAATGCCTATACAAATCTAATACCCTCCCATGAACCCCAAAGTGAAAAAGTACTAAAAATGCAAGTCTTTCAATTTTTCTTAAAAAGTCTTCAACATCAAAACTTCAAATCTCAAAGCTTTTCTCATCAGGGTGTGCAAACCAGTAATCATCAATTCTTCGTACCTACACACATGAGACAAAGCAAAAACCACGTGATGTATCGAGTTTGAAATGATATAAAGCATAATCAAATTAAAGCCTAATCAAATCTCCCCCATACTAAAAACTCCCCCATGAAATCATAATTCGTTCTCCCCCTTTTTATTTGTCCGAAATAGACAAGGAAAAGAATAAATCAAAACAATGCAAATCAGGGTGTCACGGGAAACAAACAAGCAGACTATTTTTTATTTTTCAAAATTTTCATACAAAGATGCAAAAATGATGTTACAAAAATCACACACCATGAATTTACACTAAGATAACTAAATCATGAATATGGAATGAATGGGTGTGGACAAATTCAATAGGTAATAAAACTCAATCAAGCATATGTGCACGATGTATAAGTGTACTCTATGAATGAACATAAAAAATATCCTTAGGCGTAAAATTGTTGAATTTAAATGATATCGACTAAATCAAATCAACTAATCAAAGCCTAAGTGATTTTCACACCAATAACGTACAAAACTATTTAGTGTCGTTTCAAGAATTTTTCAAAGGACGTGCAAACCCATTGATTAGTTTCCAACCATACTCCCTCATATATAATAAAGCAATTTTTTATATCTAATAAGGTACTAAATTCTCAACTTAGAGAAAACCTATTGGCATATATTATCTTTTTATTGCCTTAATTTTTGTGCGGGATCTTTTCAACCCTTATTGGACCCCGAATAATTTTTAATTCCTCACTTTTTTAGGTCCTAAAAAAATTTCTCACGGCCAATGGTTTTTACATGCACTACTTTTATTACTCTCGTATTATTGCACTTGGTTCATTTTAAGGACAGGATTGAGATGAAAACACTCAACCAACATGTGATAGACAAGTACAATAATCAAACCAATCCATGCATGTGTGCAATAAAGGACATAATGAGTCAAACATGTAGGAAGTAACAACTAATTACATCTCAATGACTCCAAACACTATAAAGCACATGGATGACATGATATATATTGTCTCAAGACACCATTAAATTGTCACATGAATTAAATGGAATGAAATTGTGACTTGGTCATCCTAAATGTCCATTCATATACGGTGTAAAACAAAATACAAAAATCTTTTTGACTTTTTCAAAAAAATTCAAAATCGAAAATCTTTTTGGTTTTTTAAAATATATGATAAATGAAAACCATAAATACAAACATGGTACATACTAGAAATAGTCATATATCGACATATAAATCATCCTATGCTAGTAAATATAAATCACACAAATAATCATTAATCAAAGCAGGTGTGATTAATCGAGCAGTGCAGTATGAGCAATTAAGCATGACAATTAAGAATAACTACATATAAACTGTTCCAAAAGCAACCAGCAGTACCAAAAACCGAAGAAGATAGACACAAGGTACTATAAACAGAAAAGGGCAAAAAACCAGATATGTCGTTCGAACAAAGATTAATGTCGTTCGAACGAGAATGCTTGTCGTTTAGACGACAGCTTCTCGTGATATTTAATCTCGCTCAAATGATAAAATGATAACTTTCACAATTTTTCTCAGAAAGATAAACAGTGTTGCCCAGTGCAAAAACTTCCCTAAAACAGTATCAGGAAGGGTCTGACAGATACAAAACAAAGTCAAAACAGTAGCGAAATAGCAAACTCAATAACTAAGTCAATGTGTGCTACTACAAAATGAGTCATAACACTAGCAACAGTATATCAATACACACAACTAGTGTATGGCAAAAAACAATGGGATCAACCAAAGCTCTTAACATGGGGTGAATCACGTGCAAGCAACCTAGAGTCGTGAACAATTAGACCATAAGCCTCTAAATCCGATTTCCTAACCCAAATTGATGTGCAACGAGGTGTGGGGGTTTTGGGAACCGGTGTGACTCTCTCTTTATGTTTCCTAGGTCCATTCAAAAGACTATAGCAGAAACGCCTAAGATGGCCTTGCCTACCACAATGTGTGCAAGTGTAAATCGGGCGATGAGTGTTACCTAAAGGCGGCCTTCTGCTCAAATTCCTAGGTGGTGCTCTCTGAATTTCCCTAGATGGCTCTCTCCTAATGATCCTGGGGGCTCTCTCACGATGTTCCTAGGGGGATCTTTCCTAACAAACTTAGGTGCCACTTTCTTAACAATCCTAGGAGGCTCTCTCACACGTGTGGGAATGGGTGCAACATGTTTTTCAAAACCAATCCCACCCCTGTCCTTTTTTATCTCGACAGTGCCTAAAATCTATTCAAGTTTTTCAGACCTAAACTCCATATCAAATTTCACCTTACTCGAATCTCTCAAACTTTTCTGAAGTTCACCTATCCTAGATTCAAGTAAGCGCCTAGAATCCTCAAACTCAAGAAGCTCCTTTTTCATAGATTCCATCATGCCTCGAAGATCATCTCTCTCACCCTCGACATATCCAAGCTTCTCTCTCAAAATTTTCTCTCCTGCCCTAAGTTCTTCAACTTAAACATCGTTATCATTTTTTAAGGCACGCTTTGCAATTGAGCTTTCAATTTCAAATTTTCTTTCTTTATTTTCAAAGCTTCAGCATAAAGTTCAATGAAAGCCGTTTGAAAGTCACGATCATCCTCACTCGTATCATCCTCACTCACCTCACTTTTATCACTAGTCACACGTGTGAGAAACTCTCGCCTAGAAGCAAAAAACCTTCTTCTTCCGAATCACTGTCACTAAGTGTAGAAACACGAGATGTCGGTTTATTCAATTTCATCCACAAATTTTAGGACACTCATCTATCGTGTGACCTACACCCTCACAATCCGAACACCTCTCAGAATTGTTTTCAACGGAAGATTTAAAACAAGAGTTCGTGTGAATTTTCCAATTAGATTTTTCAAAAAATTGCCACCAAAAATCATCAAAACCACCAAAAGCCATTTTTGAGAGAAACAGGATCAAAAACTAATTTTTCAACACAATTTTCGAAAACAGAATCAAACGCAATAGATTAGCAATCCCACTCTGATACCAATTTGGCGATGTGAGTAGTCAAATTATATCAGGAAAAAACTTTAAAACTCAAGATCACACAATAATTTAGTGTAACCCGCTCTGATACCATTTTGTAAGAGACGCTACAGCGGAATAAATGTGACTTCTCAAATAAACCAATTTTAATTGTATATCAACAAAAATAGATTTAATAAAACCCAAGTTTTAATTTAATCCTAGAACATGCATTTGAGTGATATGAAATCATAAAGCAAGAAGCATGGAAAGGTTGGAAACACCAAGTTGAGGAAAAAAATCCCCCCAGGGCAAAAAACTTTTATTTCCACTATAATTTGTAAAGTAGCGGTTTACAATCGGTTTATAATGAAAATACAAATGACATGAATACCCGTAGGTGTCGGTCGCAGTCGTCAGCACTGGATCAGGCGCAACTATCCCACAAGAATCGCAGTCCTACTCTTTAGCCCAGGAATACTGCAGCACTCCCTAATGTTGACCTCAGTCCGATGTAGGTTTATCCTCTCTACTAAGAGTTGAACAATGGCAAGCTGGGTTCCAAAATAATTCACTAAATATTGGGATGTTTTGTGAATTGAAAAATAAGAGATTGAACTCTTAAAAGGTTGGAGAATAAACTAAAACAGTCAAAATCATATTCTGTTTGAAACTAGTGTTTCTCAACATGAAATCCAGTAGTCTGACACCCTTTAAATACTAAAAATCAAGGCGGTGACATGTCAGAAAAAAACTCTTCTCGTTCAAATGACATACGATGTCATTTGAATGAGATCCTATCTCGTTTGAACGATCTATCAAACTAGGCCATGATTGTATATAATTTCAATACGAATGCGTGGCCGCCAGTTTCGTCCTTTTTTTTATTTTTTATGAATTAGTTATGATTTTTCAACGG
Source organism: Sambucus nigra (assembly GCA_949130495.1). NCBI lineage: Eukaryota > Viridiplantae > Streptophyta > Magnoliopsida > Dipsacales > Adoxaceae > Sambucus > Sambucus nigra. The sequence goes on from OX422218.1 coordinate 151,133,544, forward strand.
AAAGGTGTCTGATATGAATTCAAAAATAAAATTCAAAAACATTTAAACATCCCAAACACTTTTAGATGAACTGTAAAGGGACTTAAATACTTTCTCACCAAAATTAACCTTGTAGAGTCTTGAATGTTGAAGAAGCTTGATATTCGAATTCGTCTCGATGCTTGAATGAACTTGAATAATTCTTCAACGGTTGTAGCGGTATACTACATACTCAATTAATAATGGACATTTATAAAATCATGTCCTTACAATATTTTTTCTCCAAGGTAATTCCTTTAGTGCGTGTCGTGTGGGGTCACCACAATTAGGTGGAGTCGATGTGGGAAAGGGAGGTTGATATGCGAGAGAGATATCTAGAACTCTTCCTGTATAAGGGAGAAGTAGTAAACCATATTTTGTGACATTTATTTATTATTTATTAATTGTGGAAATAAATTAATAATTGGAATAAATTTATTATTGTGTGAATTGGTAATAATAAAATGTATATTTTGGACGATCATTAAATTTTGCATGTTGTGTGATTTATTATGTCGCATGTAAAAATTAATTCATCGGCATAATTAGTTATGTGAGATTTGAATATAAGCGGTTACGCTCAAAATAATTAAGTGTGTAATTTATTTTTCAATGTGAGGTATTACCGTTGTTTTGCTGGCTTGGATGGTTCATGTGTTTTGATTGTGGGCGAGCGGGCCAAGTAAGAATATGGTCTTGCGAACTAGTTGATTTTCTAAGCCTACAATAATCAGGCGATTGTGTATCGTTCGATGTTTCAATTAAGAATACTTTCCAGTCAGTACTGAATACATTTGTAAACTAAATAAACTAGGATCTATAAGAGTTTTTCAGCTATGCTTATGATGAATTTTTAGACCTTCGTGGTTCGGGTGTATACCTGTTGACTATTGGGTTTCGGGTCTGCCATGGCTTCGGCCTGGGTTCTCCCCAATTGGTCCAACCCGTTTGCTTGTTGGGATGCGTTTTGTTTGCCCTTTGTTGGGCCTTGTTTTGTTTTGTTGTGTTTTTTTTTTGCTGATTACGCTTTGGTGGGGTATGCCCCACCATGTTGTCTTATCTTGTTAATAGCCTTTGGGGTTCTCCCTTTGGTTTCTTTGTTTTGAGGTATCCTTTCATGTACTTGTAAAGTTTTCTATTATTGTTCTATATACACACCTAATTTCCCAAAACAAAAGGTAAAAAAAGATTCAAAATGATAAAAATAATGACGTAAAAGAGTTTAACACTAAACTAACTGGAATTAAAACAAGTAAAGTTGTTTACACTACGAAATGTAAAACAAGTTAAACTAAGAAATTTGAAGATAATTTGAATGTACAGTCAAAGGAACGTTTTATAAAATAAAAAGAGAATTATAATAAATCTACCATAGGAATTACTTTGAAGAAGATAAATGATAAACTGCACAAAAAAAATTGTAAAGAAAAGAAAGAAAAAGAAAAGAAAAGAAATGGAAAAGGTTTAAACAAGTAAAAGTAGTTTTTGTTGAGGGAGTCCTCTTTTGTTCGTTCCTCAAGTTTCTTATTTATAGAATCCTTTTCCATGCAACTGTTGTGGTAATTGTTGGGTGGTTACTCAGTTTCCACCTAGGTGCACTTACGCCGCTGAAATAATTATTCAATTGGTTGTCCCATATACAAGGTCTTGAAAAGTATCAATTTCTTATGTAACCATTCGTATTAACCCAATCCCTTATATTTCTTGGTTGTAATAACCGGTTTGTTATCCCATATGGCGAGACTCTATTGGATCGTAATAATATGGTGTAAACATACCCCCCATACTAATTGATTTTTGATAAAAATAATTAGTGGACTATTGATTTTAGCATGCCGTATCCTCAAGTTGCCATCATTACTCTGTTGTTATTGTTATTTAAAGAGACTCATTTGGTTGATCATTAATCCTTAAGTCTCTTGGTCTTTCATCAGAGTTCTTGTATCTTTCCTTTCCATCTTCTCTATTGCATTAAAAATGCCTTCCAATGGATATACTAATGTCAACTTTAAGAGAAAAATTGGGACTTTGGGTCATCTTCCTCCCCGTGTCCATCTCGGGATTTCGATACGGGTTCACACCGAAAAGAAAACGTTACGAGTGGGGATAGAGGAAGACAATCCTCTTTTCACCACTCAAGAGATATTCGCGGGCTCCCATAAATATAAATCGATCGTCGTCAAGGGGTGTAAAAATGTATAGAATGGATTCACTAGCCTATTTTGCTAAAAACATGTACAATATGTAGACGTCCCTGAAGAAACAACATCAAAGACAAACTGATGCATACGAAACCAAATAGATCGCGGGTCCGGAGACTAAGTTACAGAATTGGAAGGTGTTAGGCTCCCATTCCGCCTTTTCGGTCTCTCATGGGCTATGATAATGTCCTCATTTAAAAAAATGTATTTTTGTGTATAATGTACGCGGAGTGAAATAAGTGAGAAAACGGATCGCCATACCCACGTCATGGAAAAGAAGGGGATGAGACATTATGAGTAGTATAAATAAAAAGAAAAAAATGATCTAAAAGGTAGCCGAAATGTGAGCAGCGCACCGGATCACAATCCATCGTGAAGAGTGGAATAAGCATGTTTGAAGGGTTCGCTAAAAATATAATGAAGAGAAAAGGCTATGCTATATGCACTACATCGAATCAAAATCCAATATGAGGAAATGGATATGCATGTTTGACCGGATTGCTAAAATGAAAGAGAATAAAATATATAATAATATAATGTAATGTGAGCAACACACTGGATCATGATTCACTATGAGGAAGTGAATATGAATGTCTGGCGAGGTTGCTAAGATCATACAAACTACTACTATGTGTGTGTGTGTGTGTGTGTGTGTGTGTGTGTCTATATCTATATATATATATATATATATATATATATATTATACGAATAAAAGTGAGAATGAATAAAGTGAAAAAAATAAGAAAAGAGGACTAAAATCCCGAGGAAGACTCAAGACGCCTATGTAATCGGAAATTGCCTCAAAGTCCACGTAGTTTGATAACACACAAGGGTGATATTTAAGCCAAGAACCGAAAATTAGAATTCCCTTTGGTTTGTTGAAAAATGTGCACTAGTGAAGAAAATGTAGGAAGAGGGGGAGGCAAATTTTAATTTGGGGTCTAAGGATTAAACCATTTTTTTGGCTTTTTTAGATTTATGAAACTATATTTTGTGCATATAAGTAATAAAAATGATTATCAAGGGTGAGAAAGTAAAACTAAAGCGAAAGATATAAAGTGCGATATGAGCTAGAAAAGGGTAGAGTTAGACCTTTTATAAAGCTTTGCTACTAATTTTTGAAGTGATGTAAGCTGGTTTTTATGGTGGTGAAGTGGCAGTGTAATGGATGGAAAACATGGGGTGGAAGTGATGTAAGGAAATGTGGAAAATGTTTAGAAAATATTTTTTTTGGAAAATGGCGCACTGATTTTGAGGTAGGAGCTCTCTAGATCTCTAAAAGGGGTCTTTGAGAATAAGGTCATGCCCTCCTTAAATAATAAAGTTTTAGGGTTGGGGGGTCTGCTAATTGGCATAGGTCTAGGACTAGGCCTACCTATCAGCGTATTCAGAGCGCTATGAAAGTGCATTTAGATACTCTTGATTACAAGAGATTACTAAAGTCAAACGGAGCTCAAAAGCACCCAGTGGCCTCTAGGCCAAGGTTTGGAGTAGAAAGGTAAGTATGCGTGCAACCTAAGGCCGATTAGTGCATGGTATGGACCTTTGGAATGGGTATTTAGAGCCCTACGAAATTTCATTGAGCTAATATAAATTCCAAGAGTAAAACAAAGTCAAGTGGAGATCAAAAGTGCCCAGGGGCCTTTAAGTCATGGTTTGGAGTAAAAAGGCAAGTGAGCGCGAACTCTAAGGCCTATTTATGCACGGTATGGACCATTGAAAAGGGAATTCAGATCCCTATGAATGTGCATTGAGATACTCTTGATTCTGATTACCAAAGTCAAATGGAGCTTGGAAGATACCGATGGCCTTTAGGTTAGGGTTTAGAGTAGGATCTGGGGTTCAAGGGTGAAAGGGGTGGTGTTAGGGACCTAATGAGGTGTTTGCACGGTACTAAAATGGGGTGTCTATTGAGACCCTTGGTGGGAGAGCTTAGGATAAGTGAAGGTCGCCGAAAGATAAACACCTTTATAAAAAGTTACGGGTATTGAGGGCAAAGGTCTGATCCTGAGGTCCTAAGGAGCGTAAATGAACAATTCAGCTGGTCGAGGCCTCTACTGGGGATTTAGGATAACCTTGTGGACCTAAAGAGTTGTATGTGATTGATTCAGTGGGTCAAAGTCAATTCTGAGCACCCAAAGAGTGAAATTGACCTGATTCAGAGGGCCGAGCCTAATTCTTCGAGCCTAGGTCAATTCTACAGACCTAAAGAGTGAAAGAGACTTGATTCAGATAGTCGAGGCCAATTATATGGATCGAGGTCAATTCTACGGATCTAAAGAGTGAAATTGACCTGATTCAGAGGGTCAAGGCTAATTCTATAGTCCTAGACCAATTATGCAAACCTAAAGAGTGAAAGCGACATAATTCAGAGGGTCGAGGCCAATTCTGCATGACTATGTCAATTATACAGATCTAAAGAGTGAAAGTGACTTGATTTATAGGGACAATGCCAATTCTATGGGCTTAGGTCAATTTTATGAACCTAAAGAGTGAAAATGACCTAATTCAGAGGGTCGAGGCCAAATCTGCGGGCCTAGGTCAATTATATGGACCTAAAGGGTGAAGGCGACCTGATTTAGAGGGTCAAGGCAATTTTTACAGGCCTAGGTCAATTCTACAGACCTAAAGGGATAAAGAGGTTGATAAGTGCAGCTTATGGTCAATGGTTACGACAGGCAGAGCACTTTTTATTATACTTTTGATGGGGAGTATGATGACAGAGGTGCGTGATGTGATTGAGAATTCCAATGTTTTATTAATGCTAGTGCATTTGATTATTGATTTTAAGAAATTTCTAGAATTTATCGATATGATTTTTATGAAAATAGTATTTTTTATGAATTTGAGGTTTTTGATCTTTTGAATATTTTGGGCATTTTTGGCCAATCATTCGAGCAATTTTGGATTTTTTTAACCAATATTAGCGGGCCCTATCGATAGGTATAGGCAGGGGTGTGCCTATCGGCATAGGATACGGACTCCAAAAAAGAACTTATTTCTCTTTTTCTCTCTAGGAAACAGTCTTAGACGTCATTCCTTCGAAGGGACTCATGGAAGTCATAACCAATGATCTTTTTATGACTATCACTGACTGGGCTGGCATGGAGTGGCACAATGCTGAGGTTTATGACTACCAATGATCTTTGATACTGTGACTAATGAAAGGGTCTTGTTGAGGGAGCCTGGGAATCATCGCTGTTTGAGTGTGAAGAATCCGAACGGTTATGTGAGTTTTTGCAATTATTTTTTTATTTTATTTTTATTTTTACTGGGGATTTGAAGGATTTTTTTCTTGTGTTAAGATGGATGTTTCTTCGTCGGGCATCCTCTCTCGCGGTTCGATGGGGATTAGAAAGGTGTGGGAGAAACTGTCGGGTTTGGTTCTCTAGCGGGGGCCTTGGATGAGACGTTAGAATATTCAATGGTGCTGTGCACTTTGGGTGAGAGATGATTGGACACTACTCACATGTTTAATTTGGGCATGAGGGAGATGATGATCACTCAGATCGATGTGCATCAATTGATGGGGTTGGAGTGCAAGGGTCAATAGATTATGTGGATCGAACAGTGTGCATTTCTCAGGTTGTAATTTTGGCTATCTTGAGGGATATCAGGCGGATTGTTTGTGGGGAATCAGTCAGGATTTTGGCATTAAATGACACTTTAATATCCAGATAGATTGATGTTACCAATGGGAGGCAGGTGAGGCAGGCAACCCATTTATTTATTTTGCTCTTGCTGGGTGGATTTATGGTTGTGACGGGCGATGATGTCATCCATATATAATTTCTTCCTTTTTTGTGAGTTATCTCCGAGATTCACTTTTATTACTTAGGGAGCATCATGCGGGCATCCTTCTTTGCTTATCTAGATGCTTTCAGTAGGTGTTGCCGACACACTTTTATGGGGCCCACGTACCTTTTGGAGGTAACTTTTAGATACCGCTCTTATTTTTCTTGTTTTCGTCTTATTCTTTGAGATTTGGGAAAATTTGTGTTGCCTTCTGAAGACGTGGTTTTATGAGATGATTGGGCGCAACGCTAGGCTGATGTCTCTGATGATGAGTGAGGCGGGGGTTTTCCTGGGGATGTAACGATGGAGGAGGTCAAATAGAAAGTTGAAGGAGTTCCTAGTCTTAAAGGATATGAGGGTTGTGTTAAACGCTTTGACGAGTGATCATGTTAGGCTTTATTTTCTGGTTTTGTCTTTTTTGGATTTTGTATATATATTTTTATATATTTTCATTTTTTTTATATTTTTAATGACTGACTTTTATTTGGGGATGAGTGACATTCTATCCTTCGCATCTGTCCTCGAGGCTATGAGGGTTAGATGCGTTCATTCCCAGATGCAAAGACTGATGGCGCACGAGATTGGGTATGTCTGGTACCAAGGAGAGAGGGCGATGAGGCAAGTGATGGAGGGTGAGGTCGAGGTTCCATCGCCAATGCCTCCTGAGTACATGAGGAAGGTGAAGGATATGTCAAACGAGGCAAGGGAGGAAGAGATGGTGGGTGAGCCCCATACACTCTACACACATATGATGGTAGGGAATAATTATCTCCACTTTACGACCAGTTGGGTGATGCCACTGTCTATCTATGATATGGAGGGTGTGCCCCCACCGTCGGTAGTTACTGTGAGGGGTAACAGTGTGCTAGTATCTTCAGCGCATTGCCCGGGAAGTGGTGTGGTGATGGAGATAGAGGATATTCCCATCCAACACCTTTCCATTCCTTCTTAACACATTCAGTTGTGTGGCAGACATGTTGTCTCGGTGCCCTATCGTCCTTAGGCGATGGTATATGGTTTCACTCCCTCTCCGAGGAGGTTCTTTAGAGGGAGGTATGATTTTACCTTTTAGTTTGCATTTTGATCCTGATTTCTTATATGTTACTAATTTTCTTACCTTTGCTTGACGGTTCTTTTGTAGATTGTTCGTGTGTCGGCATCTTGACTGAGAGATATTTAAGATTCAATGATTTTCGTGTATGATCACCTGAGGAGGGAGGCTAGATCTTGTTTGGCATTGCCGAAAACTTTAAAGGAAATTTTTTGTTCTAGGAGTTATCGTGGGAAGAGCGTCCGCCGAGATTCTTAAGGCGATGGTTTATCTTGTAAGCTTTTGGAAAGTCCGAGTTGCGTCCCGATTATTTTGGCCTTTTTTTTTTTTTTCTTTTTTATTCCCAAAAAATGTAAACACAAAGATAAATATATATACATGATGTATTTTTAGTTTTCTCAATTTATCTTGAATTAAATGACATAGTCTACATGCACCTTAATTTTCCACTGGGGGTTTTACTTGTGAAAAAGTAAGAAATATATTTTATGTATTTTTTTGAAAGTTTTTTCTAGGAAGGAATACCCATGAAAAACCTTTGTAAAAAGGTTGTTTCAATAAAAAAAGGTTTATTTGAAAGGAAAAAAATGAGGAAAAGTAGGAAAATTCCAAAATAGGGGACGTGTCGATCGGCATATACCTTGGCCTTCCTATCGGCATAATGGTCAGTCCAAAGTTTATTTTCCAGCCATGATTGTTCTTCTCATGTACTTCTCTGCACTTAAAGCAGTTGTTGTAGCACCAGGTTGATTCTTTCGTCTTTTGTGGAGGATTTCAAGTATAAAAGGGACCTTTGGGGTGGAGTTTTAAATCACACATCAACTTCTTCCTTTCTCTTTATTATACAAAGCTTCTCGCTCTTCTGTGATGTCATTTCCCATGACTGAGGATTTTGCTGCCTATCTTGAAGGGTTGGAATCCATGTGTTTGTATAATGTCAACTACGAAGCATCCAACTTGCACCCGATTACTTTGTGGCGTAATCATCCCATTGACTGGAATCTTCTGGAAGCACTTTGAGGTTTTGTTATCCTGAAGACTATATGTTCCTTTCTGGCTTGGACGAGGTGTGTTCCACTTATGAAAAATTTTCTGCTATATTAATTGCCAACCCCAGTGTTTCTACGACTATGCCTAACTTGTCCTATTCTCCTCGGGTGTCGCTGACAGAATTTCTATGTGTCTCTCATTCTACTTCCCGACCGCTAGTGCGTGGGGGAAATTTGACCTTTCGATAATATTGCATTATGTGTTCTAGAGATCTTATACTTAAAATGTCTTTGCTGGCACCGTAGCCTTAGGATTGACTGCCAGAAGGCTCTTTGTGACTAGCAATATAACGATGGATGCTCAGGTGGTCACGATCGTACTGTAGATGTCATATCATCTAATTTGGCATATACCATACTGACAAAGGCATTGAATGGCCTAGATGATTGGAAAAAAGATCGAGATAAATTTTTACAAGGGAGCCATGTGATGTTGTTCATGTGGTTATCAAAAAGACTTCACTTGGTGGTTTCCCTGAGTATCCTATGACTGGTATCTCAAACTTCTTTACGTGGTCCTTTCACAACTTTGGCCCCTCTGTGGAGAACTGGGTTAACTGGCTCGTGGAGCATGGGGTTAGACACCTTCGTTGGTCATGCTGTGGTGGGGAGAACTGCAGCCTGTCATATAACTGGGCGACTATCATTATATTTGACTGGTAGGCCTTCACTAAACTTCCTTCTACTTTCCTTGGAGACTTCTGTGTTAAGTGGGGTGGGAGAAAAATGTTCCTCCACGCATAACCAAATTCTTTCTTTTGAGGATTTTACTGAATATTTGAGGATGACTTTGGGGTCTTTATATCAGCGCCGTAAGACGACACCTATTCGTCCCGATCTGTTGGGGAACCTGAATTTATATTTGGGGATTATTTGAGGTGGTTATGGTGGAATGTGGTCATGAAGATTTGTGCTGAGGAAATTGGGCAGATTTAGATTACGATGTTTGATGCTCAGGAGGTGGGGGTTTTGGTTTTGTCCAAGATAATCAAAGAATATTGTCTCATGGAGTGCATAAGGAAATGCTATCAGGACTGGGATACTTAGAGTCCTCCAGGGACTGCCAATGATAGTTGTGATGATGAGGCTGGACCATCTAGTTATTGAGGTAGGTTTTGTGGAGGTATGGGACGAGTTGGGTAGTATGTGTACTTGTGTTTAGTTATGCTAGGTTGTGGGGATGGTATGGTTATAAAGGTATTTTGGGAGTTTCTAGTCACTGATACTTCATGTAATTGTCGTGTTTCATAATAAAAGAATGAAAGATATTTTGACATATCTTGTTATGCCTGTTGAAGAATCTTCTTTTTGTTTGAATTATCTATATTGATCGCTAAGGCATACATAATCCTTTTATTCATTTAAATGTTGAGAGAGAATAAATTTTTTTGAAAAAGAAAGTTCTGTGCCCAAAGTGACTTTACGGGCTACCTACGTACCTCTGCGAGGTTTGAAAATTATTTTGTAAGTTTTTTTTGAAGAGGCGATTTTGAGAGGATCATGTCCTACGTAGTTCTGAAAAAAGAGGAGTATTTTTTTTGTTTTTCTATTTTTAGAATAAAAGGGAGACGAGAAGAGTCGTATCGCGATGAGAGTTGGACTATGGGTAAAATTTCTATAGATGGTCTAGGTTGACTTAATGTGCCATCTCTTCTCCATCAAGGTCTTTGAGCATAGCGGCACCACCTGACAAAATCTTCTTCACGAGGTATGGCCCACTCCAGTTAGGTTTGAATTTTCCTCTTGTGTCCCAGATGGGTTCTACAATTTGTTTGAGAGAGAGATTTCTCATTTTCACACATCACGGTCTTTGATTTTCTTGTTGAATGATCATGAAATACAACGGTGGTACCCTTGTATATGGTATAGAGCCTTTAGTCTCCTTTCATCCTAAAGTGGGAGTTCGTCATAATGACTTTGCTGCCAATTGATTTAGCCGACTTGATTTTCGTGCATGACCCTAGAGAGTGCATTTCGAGTTTGATGGGTAGGACTACTTCCATACCGTATACCAAGGAGTGGAGGTTGCTCTAGTGGGTGTTTTGATATATGTGTGGTATCCTCAGAGGGCATATGGGATCCGATCTGTCCAATCTCTCAAACTTTCATTCATTTTACTAATTATGCATTTGAGGCTTTTGTTAGTAGTTTTGATAACCCCATTGGTTTGCAGGTAGGGAGATGACTTGTGACTCTAAATCCTATACTCCTCGACTAATTTTGTGATACCAACTCGTGGGGAACTCCGTAACGGCAAGTGATGTTCTTTCTGATGAACTTGACCACTTTCTTCGCATTTAACACTGCGTATGATTCAAATTCAACCCATTTGGTGAAATAATCAATGGCGACCAGGATGAATTCATGCCCGTTTGATGATTTGGGAATGATTTTCCTAATGATGTCTTAATTCCCAAATATGATCCCCGCGAAGTAGACTTACCTAATACCTTGGATCCAAAAACCCACTTTCTTGAGGAAGGGGGATAGGGTACAGAAGAAAGAAGTACGTCAAACTTGATTCAATAGCCCTAATCTGAATAATGCTTGTTGGTGATGGTAAGAGGTAAGTGGCCGGTCTAGAGTTCCAACTCAATTCCCCAAGTTGAGAAGGGCCACGTGAAGTCATGTTGTACAACTCTCGGGAAGGCAAGTGGTGAAGATTAGCAAACTGTTGGCATTTGAGGAAACTTCCAATATAAGCAGCGCAGTCTTGGACCATGGTTGTCCAGTAATATCCCTAACAGGTGATCTGTTTAACAAGCATATGATCCTTCATGTTGGGACTACATTCGCTGCTATGAATTTTCTTCATCATGTCTTCGACATCTGTCCCTACTATGCATTGCAAATGGGTTCCGTCGAAATTTCTCTAGAGAAGCACTTTGTCGCAGATGATGTATTGAGTAACAAGCTTGTGAAGAATTGCAAAGTCTTTCTTATTAGCTTCTTGGGGATATTTACCATTATTAAGGAGTCACTAAATAGCGTAAGAACACAGTCTAAATTTGCTTGGGTCTTCTTCTATTGTGAGCTTGACGTGGTAATAGTGAGTGGGTGTAGACTTCTTTTAGACTTGAAAGGGATCCAACATATTCTCCCAGGCATGTCAACAATGGAGGTCAAGGTTGCCAATACGTTGACAAAGTTTTTTCTTGAGCGAGGAAGGTAGTGGAAGGTGATACCCTCAAATTAGGAGGCGAGCTCTTCAATATGATCAGGAAGGGGTAGGAGTTTCTCGTCTTTGACTTTCCACTTTCATAGGACTTGTCCTATGATGAGAGATGAGTCTTCATAGACATCGATTCGTCTGATTCATTTTTCGAGGGTAGTGTTGAGACCAGCAGTTACTCTATTATGTTATTGGTGCATGACAATGGGAGTGTGAGAATCTTCAGGGGTGATTAGGAGTATCCCAATGCCATATCCCTTTTTTTAGTAGCTCCGCCGAAGAACATCTCCCATCGAAACTCTACTTGCCAAGTATAAGAAATATCCATTCATCAGTATTCCTTTCATGGCATTCTGAGTGACATGTTCGATGTTAACTTTATCTAGTAACATCAATTAATGATCCATGCGACTGGATAAGGAGGGATTTTCTAACAAGTATTTCATAGGATCCATTTCGGACATCAACTATGCCAGAGCTTATGAGTGACCCAAACAAATGCGACACACGCTTTCTGCAATGCAGAGTAGTTCAATTCATACCTTGCTATCTTTTGATTAATGCACTAGATAGATCTTTCTTTATGCGACTCTTCGATGTATTTGACGGAAACAGAAATGGTATCACCAAATCAATGTGATAAACAAGCTCAAACCAGTGTATAAATGGAGTATAAACAAGTATATATATATGTAGAAGGAGATGAGGAAAAGAGGGAGATAACACATAATATAAGCGGTTCGGCCGATTATGGCCTACTCCACCGTGCGAGTGTGTATGAAATCCACTAAGAATAGGCTCTAATGGCGTTGGGATACAAAACACTCAATCTTTCTCTCTCTATATGGTGAATTTAACAGAGTTTCAGTAGGAATATGAATCATAGATCCTTTACAAAGATGCAGAAGGCAAGTATTTATATGGCTAGGGTGGTGTCATACGCACCCCAGGCATGCAGGAGGCATATACAATATCAAGCAGCCAATGTCATGCTTCCACCTATCATCTATGCATGTAAATAATGATTGAGAAATATTCTTCACATGTGAGGAAGATGTTGTTGCAACGGTTTTGTGCACATGGGCTCATATCCCACGCGCACTCTCACCCACGCATGCTCCATTCTACGCGCCCTGCCAGATATATCCTGTCAAGAAGAAGTTTTGGCCTGGCCGAGTAAGAGACCTCCGAGGTTCTAGAGTCTCGGTTGAGTTACATCAGATCGAGACGAGTGTGTTACAAGGTTTGATGAGGTCTTAGCTTTCCCATTGGTGGACGAGATGAGAAAATAAGCCCATTGAGGTGATAAGTGGTCTTAGCCTAATGGAAGAACAAGACCGAAACAGGTGCTACAAGATTCCTTATGAGAGAGCACTTCATAGGGTCGGCCTAAGCCAAGCTAGGCTTGAGTGTAGACGAGGTTACACTTGGGCATATCAATCAACCCATAGCCCTTAGTCTCTGATGCTAGGAGGAGGCTGAGGGGTAATAAGGTCTGAAGATAAGAAGTTAGTACTGGTTATAGCCACACGTCAATCAATTAATGGACTTCAGGCTTGATAGGATACCTATCACAGTTCCCATTGGTTAGCGTGTGCGAGGGAAGCTGAGATGTTAGGGGCTTTTTGCCCTAATGATGTTTTTCTCGAAAATTGGCCTCAATGATTTTGAAGGTATAAAAACCCTCATTTTTATCTTCATCATTAAAACTCTCTTTCTCGCCTTACCAGCACCAAACCTCCATTGTTACCCCACGAGCTTCCTTGATGTTTATTGCCTACACCCTATCATTTCTTGCTCCTAGGATTCCTTCTTCTACCAGGTAATCTTCTCCACCATTTTTTTCCTTGCATTTGTCAGGTTTTCGCGATTTTGTAATTTTCTGGTGACTTTTTTGTCTTTCGACGAGTTATTAGGTGGTTTGTAATGGAAATAGAGGTTTTCTTCGGTGGTTTGTGGCATTTAGGAGACATTATAGGGTTTCCCTTAAATTTCCTCATCTGTTTTTACCCCAATTTGGATATTCCGGTGGATCACGGGTCACCATCTCCGGTGAACCCTTTCAGTTGTTCTTGACAGTTATTTAGCAAAATAATTCAATTTTCTTCATTTGATTTTGGTTTTGACTTGGTCAACACCCTAAACTATTTATCCCCTTTCATTATTTTTTTCCACCTAAGTGGTAGGTCGTCCTTTGAATGTTAAGACCTTTGTATAAGTTGGCCGAAGAGTTCCCAACTCTCAGAGAGAGGTGCTTTAGGGAGATCAGAAAGTATGAGGTCGAGGATGCTGCCAGGCGTAGAGCCAAGGGTTTTCCTCTTTAATATGTTTACCCTACCCCCTTGCTACAGTTCGTCCTCTTATTGTTGATATTAGTGATTCCATATCTGATTCGGATGCTTCTACAAATAATAATCCCTCTGTCTTCCACATCGTCGAAAGTGTAGATTCTTTTAAAAAGGCCATGAGACTCCTTACTAATGGGACTGAGGAGACTGAAGGTTCTTTAAGAGCCTCATCCTCAAATCAAGTTGAGTTATCAAATTAGGCCAAGTCTTCAAATCAGTCCGAGTCTTCTCCGGAGTCAGACTCTTCCATATAAATCCTTTTGTCTCACGATGACCCAAGAATGGGTGCTGCAATTCCATCCCCTATAATGGTTATTCCTCTTTTCGCCTTTTCGGGGCAACACTTTGCAAAAATGGCTCATGCTCAAGGTGTCCTCCCACTTGGAGTCATCCCGGCTACAGACCAAGACGATGATGAAGATGCCACCGAGGGCACACTTAATACCTCCTGTGCTAAGTCCTATATCAGTACAGTTAATGACGTTGATCTCTTATTGTGGAGACATCTTTATGGAATTAATCCCTCTATTACTATGAGAGAGTATTATCGATGGACAAGAGAGCATTCTAAGGCCGAGAAGGCGAGGTATGTGTTTATGAAGAGATGTTTAAGGTCAAATTTTGGCTATCTTTACATCCTATAGTACGAGCCATTCTGGACAGTCTTGGTCTCCACCCTGCCCAGTTGTCACCGAATGCCTGGAGGATTATTCTCAAAGTTATCTCCCTTTGGAAGGTAGTCCACCATACAGACCTTACAGTTAGGGTCTGTAAGTGATGCTACACTATCTCTTCACCCAAGACTCTGCCTGGTTATTATCATCTCATAGCCAGGAAATCAACCAAGAAAGCTCTGATGGTTACCTAAACTTTTAATCATAATTGGAAACCTCGTTACTTTTCCATTTCTAGAGCCCGGGAATTCGGCCTTGATGTCCCTTGTAGTGCCTCTGAGCCCTGAGTTCCCCAACGATGGGAAAAGTCCCCAATATTGGCTAAACTGGATCCAGGCTTAAGCATTGAATCCACCAAAGACCTTGAAAAAGTTAGGAAACAATACGAGGAAGGGGGTCTTGTACAATTTGAGCAGTTGCTGACCCCATATTTTTTAGAGCAGACTGGTATGGTGGACCCCTATCTGAGTTATTTAAGTGTTCACATTATTTATTTTAATTTTTGCATCATATTTCATCTATCTGACTCGTTGATCACATCTTCTTCATTGCAGACCAACCACCTAATACTCCTGAAGCTGTGTAGAAAAAGGCAGCCCCGAGTTTGATAAACTTGTTAAGCAAGTGAGGAAGAAGACAACCCCGTCCCCTTAGACCAAGAAATCCACAAATACCAACCCCAGTCAAGCCGAGAGGTATAAGATGAAGATTGAGGGTCGGGAAAATCTCCCCTCATCTCATAGAAACAAGAGGAGAAAGGACATCCCGTCCAAAACTTGGACAAATCAGGCCATCCCTATTTCTTCGGAGGATGCTTTAGCTGCTCGCTTGGAGAACTTGAAAATCAACCCTGACTCTCTTCTGGGGAGTAAAACCAATCCTTTGACTCCCTTGCCGCTATTACCTCAGAGTGCGATACCAAGTTTCTGAAAGCCACCAACATCTCAATGATGAATGACTTCATCCTTCATAAAGCCATTCAAGTAGGTCCTTGTGTCCTTTTTATACTTTTATCATATCTATAAGGTCATCTCGTACTTACATATCTTGTCTTATGCAGACTACCATTTGTCTTTAAAAACTCCATCAATGATTCGAGAAAAAGGTCACTGAAGTTTGCCAAGCTCGTCAGGCCATCAGAAATAGCGAGGCTCAAAGAAATTGCATCTCAGAGTTAGAGACTGAGATTGAAAATTTGAAGAACCAACACACTAAAGCTATCAACAAATTGAACAACACCCATTATGAAGCAATCAAGACATTGAACAACCAGCATGATACTGAGATTGTTGGGAAGGTAAAATAATCAATTGATGTTAAGATCAAAGAGGTTCAGAGATAATTTATGGTAGACTTCAAGTCTTCAGAGGAGTTCCTGGGCTACGGTCTGCAATATCTCAAAAGAGGAACTCATAATGGCTGCCTCTAGGTGACTCTGAAGTTTAGTGAAATTGCCCACCTATCAGAGCAGCTTAAAATCTCAACCTAGACGACACCTTGGCCATGATTACTCTGGCTCAAATTAAGGGGGTAGTAAAACCAGAGCCTGCAATACAAATAACTAATCAGGCGGACGACATAGATCCTATCGGTGATGCGGAACCCGATAGTAAATCGGCGGGGGGATGGTTCAGCTCCTGAAGAGACCAAGAATCTGAATGCTAATGAGATGAACCCTAGCACATAACTCTTTAGTCTTTCCACTTATCTGGACGGCCTCATGTAGCCAATTCCCCTTATGATTGTAAATCTTTAAAACACTTATTTTGGTTCATGTGTGGTTTTGTAACTCCTCTCTCTGAACACTTTGACATCACTTTTGAATGGGAATGCCTTTGTTGTTTAATGACATACTTGAATGGTTGAATGAATAGAGTTTTATCTCGTACTTCGGTTGCCTTTATCTGTTTGTATGTGTGAATTCTTCTAATGTTTTAACAAGTAACCATAATTAGATGGTTTATAATCTTGAGATCACCAACTAATAAATTTTTCACACATCGTCCCATCAATAGATGAGATAAATATAAATGACTAATTTGAACTTACCAAATTATGGTGTTATAGTCATAAGTCCCCTCTGGTCGTTTTGAGAGTGTATGGACGAGAGCTACCTCGTCCATTCACTCTCGGCTCGACCGAGAGAGTTTTTCTACCAAATTAATGATGTTTAGAATGAACCACAATAAAGTGATTTTTGAATTTGAATACACAAAATTATGGTGTTATATCATAAGTCCCCTCTCATCGTTTTGAGAGTGTATGGACGAGAGTTATCTCGTCCATGCACTATCGTCTCACCCGAGAGAGTTTTTCCACCAAATTAATGATGTTTAGAATGAACCATAATAAATTGATTTTTGAAGTTGAATTTACCAAATTATGATGTTATATCATAAGTCCCCTCTCATTATTTTGAGAGTGTATGGACGAGAGTTATCTCGTCCATGCACTATCATCTTGGCCAATAGAGTTTTCCCACCAAATTAATGATCTTTAGAATGAAACATAATAAAGTGATTTTTGAATTTGAATTCACCAAATTATGGTGTTATATCATAAGTCACCTCTCATCGTTTTGAGAGTGTATGAACGAGAGCTATTTCGTCCATGCACTATCGTCGTGGTCGAGAGAGTTTTTCCACCAAATTAATGATGTTTAAAATGAACCACCATAAAGTGATTTTTGAATTTCAATTCATCAAATTATGGCGTTATATCACAATTCCCCTCTCATCGTTTTGGGAGTGTATGGACGAGAGCAATCTCACCCATGCATTATTGTGTCGCTCGAGAGAGTTTTTACACCAAATTAATGATGTTTAAAATTATGTTCCCCCCTCTCGGTGTTATTGAGAGTCCATGGACGAGGTTAACCCCGTCCGAACTATCATGTCTCCAAGAGTAAGTTAAAACTATTTCCCCATGAATGATGTTCCATAGCTTAGGATGAACTGATACATACAATCTCAACTACTCATATAATAAATTGAAGAAGACACTTGGGAAATTTTTCATAGCTTTCTTCTTATACACTATTACATAGATAAAAGAACTTAATATGAAATTCCAATTGATAATACTTGTTTACATGGTCGGCATTCTAGGGGTTGGAGAATGGACCTCCTTCCAAGTTCACCAGTCGATATGTTCGTGGAACCACCTCTTCGATGACTCTGTAGGGGCCATGCCAGTTGGGATGGAGGTTGTTTGGCTTTTGCCAAGTCTTTTTCAAAACTAAGTCTCCAATGGTCGGGCCTTCACCCTTTTAATGTAGAATTTTACTATTCTCTATCGATAGGAAGCTTGCCTAACCTCAGCATCTTCTCTTCTTTATTCTATTAGATCTAGATCCAGTCTGCACTCTGCAGTATTCTCCTCTGGGTCAAATGTCTATAATCTGTGAGTTGGAAGACCAATCTCTATCGGCACTCGGACTATTGATCCATAGGCCAGCATGAATGGGGTCTCCCCTATTGGTGTTCTTTTTGTCCTTCTATAGGCCCATAGGATGACGTGCACCTCTTCAGTCCATCTTCATTTGGCATCTTCCAGTTTTTTCTTGATGCCATCAAGGATTGTTCTATTTGTCACCTCAATTTGCCCATTGGCCTGGGATCGACCAGGAGTTGAAAAGAACTTCTTAATGGCGACCCTCTCACAGTAATTCTCCAAGGATATATTCTTAAACTACTTCCTATTATTTGAAATCAGAGTGTTGGGCAAGCCATATCTATAAATAATATATTTTCCAAATAAATTGGAAGATCTTCCTCTCTGTTATGGTGATCATTGCCTTGGCCTCCATCCACTTAGAAAAATAATCAATAACTACTATCAGGTATCGGTTGTTACCTACATCCCTTGGACAATCAATCTCCCAAACCGTAAATGGCCAAGGGGAAGTAATAGAAGTCAACGGTTGTATCTAGCTATATCCTTGGCTAGTGTCGGCCACCAATATCCCTGGGTTACAATTATTTTTGCCAATGATCTTCCTCCTATATGGATGGAGCAAGACTCCTCACGCACATCCTTCAAGATATACTCCACCTCAGTTGGATGGACACATCTGAGTAAGGGAAGGAGGAATCCCTTCTTGTACAAGACGTCTCTTATAATGGAGAACTTCGTCGCTTTGTACCTCAATTTACTCCTCTGATGCATCTAATGATAAGGTCCATCCATTAAGCTCATAAGTTCAGGTTATGACAAAACTCCACCGAATTATCATCTTCTTTAATGGTCGGTCGGTGTAGGATCTCCACTGGCACCGACCTTCTGATCTCAGTCCTAGTGGCTGAGTCTAATCTCACCAAGGCATCGGATAGACTATTTTCTAGTCGAGGGATCCTTTTTAGCTTCACTTCCTTGAAATTTTTTAGTGTTGCCTTTACCTTTCCTAAGTACTTGGCCATTCTATTATTCTTGGACTCATATACTCCCAATATATGATTCACTACTAATCTGGAGTCACTGTGAACCAAGAGTTGTCCAATGTTCAATGCTCTGGCGAGGGAGAGTCCTGCCAGAAGAGCCTCATACTCCGACTCGTTTTTATAGGCCTTAAAACTGAACCTCAGAGCACATTCGATGTCAGTCCCGTCTGGGGCCGACACGATCAAGCCTTTTCCACTTTCGGCTTTGTATGAAGAGCCGCCAATAAATAAATTGCAAACAGTGCCTTACTTGGAAAAACACCCTCTTTAAAGGTCCCATTCTTGAAAATATAGCTATTTTTCGTTCTCAGTCTCTCTACCTCTTGCCATGCTCATCTCGGCCTCCATCGGGCTTTCATTTACTTTTTTTGGCTCTAGTTTGGTGTTGGGTTTATCAAATCTTCACTGTCAGCCTCGTCTTAGGTGAACTCGGCCACAAAATATGCCAAAGCCTGCCCTTTGATGGTTGTCCTCCGCTGATAGATAATTTCCAATTCTCCTAACTCTATTGCCCAGACCATCAACCTACCGATTTCTTAGATTTATGGATGACCTTTATGAGTGGAGAGTTAATGAGGATGACCATAATGAGAGCCTGAAAATATGGCTTCATTTTCCTTGAGGAATGAATTAAAGCGTAGGCTAGCTTATCCATCTTTGGATATCTCTACTCGGCCCCCTGAAGGGCCTTACTGTTGAAGTATACTAGCTTCTACACACCAATCTCGTCTCTGACGATTACAGCACTGATGGCCAACTCTGACACGGCCAAATAAAGATATAACCTTTCACCTTGAATAGGCTAAGATTACAAAAGTGGTGAGCCGAGATAAGCCTTTAACTCCTGAAAGGCTCTCTCCCACTCTTCATTCCACTCAAAAGATTTCCTCGGCACTTTAAAAAATGGGAGACACTAATCAGTAGCTCTGGATAGGAACCTGTTCAATACTGGTACCCGTCCAGTAAACCTCTGAACATATTTTATCGTCGTTGGAGTCTTCATCTCCATTAGAGCTTTAATATTCTCGGGTTTGGCCTCAATCCCCCTTTGACTTACAATAAAACCCAAGAACTTACCTGCCACTATGCCAAAAACACACTTGGAGGGGTTGAGTTTCATTCGGTACTCATTCTGGTATCAAAAGTTCACTCAAATTTGGCCACATGAGTGTTAGCCTTGAGACTCTTTGTCAGTATGTCATCAACATATACCTCAATGGTTTTCCCTATTTGGTCTTTAAACATTTTATTTACCAATATCTGATATGTCGCCCCGGCATTCTTGAGGCCAAAAGGCCTGACCTTGTAATAGCAGGTCCCTTATCGGTAATGAATGATGTCTTCTTAGCACCGGGCGGATCCATGCATATTTGATTATAGCCTGAGTAGGCATCCATAAAACTCATTAATTCATGGACGGTTGTGGCATCAACCATCTGGTCTATCCTCGATAGGGAAAAGTTATCTTTAGGGCATGGTTTGTTCAAGTGGGTGAAGTCAATGCACATTCTCCATTTGCCATTAGCCTTAGGGAGGATGAAAAAATTTGCTAACCATTCAGGGTAGATGACTTCCCTGATGAAGTCGTCTTTCTCCAAATTCTTCACCTCTTTTTCCATAACATCGTACTTCTCTCTAGAGTATACTCTCCTTCTCTGTCTGATCTATTTTGCATCCTTGGCCACATTGAGCTTATGGCAGAGGACCTTAGGATTGATGCCAGGTATATCCTCATGGCTCAAAGAAAAAATGCTTTGCCTCTTCCTCAACAATTTTATCAACTCCTCTTTAATCTCTTTTTTTAGGGCCTTACTGATTTGGACGGTTTTTTGGCTCGTCGTCATTGAGGACGATGGATTCTACCTCCTCAGCGACTTCTCCCTTTTTTATCTTAGTCTCATTTCTGGGGTCAAGAGTGTCAATATTATAAGTTGTAGTGGACCTCTTATACGCCTCTCTATCCTCAGCCGAGTTGAAGTAGCACTCATGTGCCTCAACTTGGTCACCATGAACTATTGAGGGCACGACCTCAAACTCCTTGAGGGCTAATCATTCCAGAATTATATTATAGGATGAGTTGACGTTCTCATCAATCACAAAGAAATTGATGTCATTGTGAGGTATTTTAGCCAACGGTTCCCCATTCTAACTTCCATCTAGTAGATTCCCAAAGGCTGGATCTTCTCTCCACTGAAACTAATGCGAGGTTGGTGGTATGGGATCAACCTCTTATTGCTCAACCCCAGGCCGTTGTTACAGTTCCAAAACATCGCATCGGTTAAGTTGCCACCCTCGACTAATGTCCTGGGAACTTCATACCCATGCACCAAGGTGGTGATCAATAAAAGGTCATCATGTGGGGCTAAGATCCCCTTAAAATCCAACCTTAAGAAAGTAACAATCAGGGTATTCATATCAACTTTTGTTCTCTTCACCTACTTCAGCTCAACAGTTGTCGAGTGCACTTCTTTAGGTTTGGGAGGAAGAGCTTTGGCTTCTGCCACATGAGCTTTCCTGTAAAAAAATTCATTTCCTCCGCCTGTAAGTCCTCCACAAATCATCTTAACTCTAAGATAAATCATATTTAGCTGACCTTTAGGATCAATTATCATTGATAGGAGGTTTGGATCTATTTCATCATCATCGTCTGAAGCATCATCATCTCGGCTTGCTGGGGCGTCAGGCCTGCATTTATCATTCCTCTTATTTCGAGTGTAATCTTGTCCACCCTTTGAACTGCTCTTATCCACATACTTCCTCAACTTGTCGGCATTCAACATTTTTTTGATCTCGTCTTTGAGAGATAAGTATTTGTCGATTATATGGTCGTGATCTTGGTGAAATTCACACCATAGGTCCTTGTTCCTCCTATAAGGAGAAGCTATCAACTTCGCAGGACATCTCAGTGATCGATCATTCTTTATCTCATTCAGAATATGCTCACAGTTGACTGTCAGTGGCGTATAGTCAGTGAACTTATCATCCGTTGACCTCTTCTTACCATTTTTACCCTTTGACTTTTGGAATTTACTTCCAGTACTTGCTCCTTTATCATCGTCTCCCTTTGCAGCCATCACCTCCTCCGCATTCATATCCTTCCTGAATATAGCCAGGAGTTTAGCCATGGATTTTAGAGGATCGTCGACGAGCTTTCAGAGGAGCTTTCCTTTCTGCAATCCTCCCATTAGGGCGATCATAACAATGATCTCTTCATTGTATTCAACCTCTAATTTCTCCTTGTTGAAATGATGTATGTACTCCCTCAGACTTTCATTCTTTCCCTGCATATACAACAATTGTGTATTCTTCTTTTGGGGCCTCAGTCTGAAGCAAAAATGGTGTATGAACCTCTCTACCAACTTCTTGAAATTTTCTATTGAGTTTTTGGGGAGTGAGGTAAACCACACATGAGCAGCATCGATAAGTGTTTTAGAGAAGGCCCGACACCTCATCTCATTCGAGACCTAGTAGATATCAGTAGTGAATTAATGTATCTCCACATGGAGGACGAGATTAGTCCTCCCATCATATTTAAGTGTGACTACCGACGGCTTGAATATAGTCAGGGTTGGATAACTCACTATCTTTGCCACAAAGGGGGAGCCTTCAGTGTAACCCCTCTACAAAGGGTATCGGCTCTTCAATATATCCCCTATCTTGTCTTGAAATATTTGGATGGACTGAAGGCTCTCTAGGAACCATTATTTATCGTCTATTCACCTCTCATTATTCCTCGTCTTGGTCCCGAGGAGGCCTTTGGTCGCCATATCCCTCATTCCTTCTGGAACCAGCGATACTTCGAGTTCTGAATAGGCGATTCCTCATTGATGGTACTAGAAATGGTATCACCAAATTAATGTGATAAACAAGCTCAAACTAGTTTATCAATGGAGTACGAACAAGTATATATATATATATATATATATATATATATATATATATATATATATATATATATATATATATATATATATATATATAAATAGATGAGGCAAAGAGGGAGATAACATATAATATAAGTGGTTCAGCCGATTATAGCCCACTCCAGTATGTGAGTGTGTGTGAAATCCACTAAGAATGGGCTCTAATGGCCTTGGGATACAAAACACTCAAGCTTTCTCTCTCTATGTAGTGAATTTAATAGAGTTTCAATAGGAATGTGAATTAGAGATCCTTTACAAAGATGTAGAAGACAAGTATTTATATGGATAGGGTGGTGTCATACACACCCCAAGCATACAGGAGGCATGTACAATATTAAGTAACCAATGTCATGCTGCTACCTATCATCTATGAATGTAAATAGTGATTGGCAGATATTCTTCACATGTGAGGAAGATGTTATTGCAACAATTTTGTGCATATGGGCTCACAGCCCATGCGCACTCTCCTACGCATGCTCCACTGCACACGCCCTGCCAGATGTATCCTATCAAGATGAAGTGTCGGCCTGGACAAGTAAGAGAGTCCAAGGTGCTAGAGTCTCAGCTGACTTTATTTAGGCTGAGATTAGTATGTAACAAGGTCTAATGAGATCTCGACTTTCCCATTGGTGGATGAGATGAGACAGTAGTCCCATTAAGGTGATAAGTGGTCTCAGCCTAATGTAAGGACGAGACCGAGACAACTACTATAAGATTCCTTATGAGAGCGCACTTCATAAGGTCGTCCTAAGCCGAGTTAGGCTTGAGTGTAGATGTGGTCACACTTGTGAGAGCGCTCTTCATAAGGATGTATTAGTCTAGTATAGCCCCTGTTGCGATGTCAGTGATAGTAAGGTATAGAAGGAGGGGAAGACCCTACTGCGGTGGCATGAGCATCGAAGTTCGGTTAATGTACCACTGAATCTTGTCAAAGGCTTATTGACATGCCTCATTCCAGACTTTGATTGAATCCTTCCTGAGAATTTTAAACATAGGTTCATAGATAAAGGTCAGTTGGTTAATGAACCGACTGATATACTGGAGTTTCCCAGGAGTAGCAGACTTCTTTCTCCATTCGAGGTGGCGACATTTTGAGAATTGCTCTAAGTTTAGCAGGACCTGCTTTGATCCCTCTTTCACTTACCATGAAACTGAGGAGCTTGCATTTCATGATGCTGAAGATGCATTATTGCAGATTTAGATGCATCTGATATTATCGCAGTCGCTCAAAGTATTTCCTCAAGGTTGGGATGTGATCTTCTCGAGTTTTGGACTTGATGATCATATCGTTAATATATACTTCGCCTTCTTTATTGATAAGATCGTGAAAAATGGTTGTAGATACCCATTGGTGGGTAGCTCCAATATTTTTTAGACCAAAAGGCATAACGGTGTAACGAAAGGTTCCCAATGGGGTGATAAAAGTAGTCTTCTCTTGGTGGTCAGGATGCATCTTTATCTAGTTGTACCCAGTAAAACTGTCGATAAATGACTCGATGGTATGATTGGCATTCCTATACATAACCATATTAATGTTGGGTAAAAGGTAATCATCCTTTGGAGATGCTTTATTCATATCCCTATAGTCAATGCACATGCGGACTTTTCCTCCTAATTTTGGCACAAGGACGATTTTCACGATCCATATGGGATACACGACCACATGAATGAGTCCTATATATATCTATCTGACCACTTCATCTTTGAATTTAAGGGACCACTCAGTCTGGATCTTTTTCAATTTATGCTTAACAGACTTGGCGGTCAAACCGCACCCAAAAGCTCTGAATAGTCATATTATCCCTCTCCTCCTAGGTGGTAGTGGACTCCCACCACTGCAAAGCAGCCCCTACTAGCTTGTAGGAATCTAGTAACTGCCTCTGAATGTCGGTACACTCATACATGCGAAGATGACTGTGGATATCTTTCTTCCATTGGCTCGCTATGATGATGTCAGAACCGCCCGAGAACTCTGGGGGATGTGCTCTCTGAAAAGCATCCCTGACTCTCTCCCATGCAGTGGGAAACTGAGCTAGAACTCCACGGCCTGGACCTGGGGTGGGGCCTCCTGCACCACCGCTAAAGCTTTATTTACCACCTAAGCAACTATGGCGGCAACTTCAGTTGCGTTAATCATTCCCTGAGCCTGAGCTGCTGGCTGGGCATTTCTATCCCTCAGGGCTCGTCGTGGACTGGTGCTGGAGCCACTGCTGGTGCTGGAGCCACTGCTGTAGCCACTGCTGGTGCTTGTGGCGGGCCTGCTGTACCATGGCTAATGCTGCTTTCACGGCTTGTGCCACAATAGCGACAACTTTCGCAGCATTCATCGTGCCCTGGGCCGGAGCTGGCTGAGGCTCGGGCTGGGCATCCCTATTGGCTCGTTGTGAACCTATGGGAGGCATCTGAAATAAGAGAGAAGCTTTATAAGTCCACAATAATTATCTCAAATAGCTGAAGACGTAGAATGCACGATTAATGAATACAACAGTCCTAAATATAGGGCTCTATATCAAAGAAAGCTACGCGAAAAACATAATAAGCCGCACAGATCCTAAGGACTCTAGAACCTGATGCTATGAGACCACCTATGACACCCCGCCTAATTAAATACCTAGTATCAAATTAAATCAGAATATCCAGTTGGTTCAGATTATGCATCCCTATCGAAAACTTTATTATTAAATACTAACCACCTAATATTTAAAAAGGTTGATGTCAAAATTTTATCTTTTAATTAATATAAAACTAGGTTAACGAAATAATTAAACATTCACCATTCACATCAATCTCATATGATAGGAAATAACTGCAATAATAAATGAAACTGGAGAAAACATTTCCAATCTAAGTCCCAAATACAATAATCCAACATAAATAAACTCAACAACTGAATAAAGTAAGTCACTAAGTCCAAAATCTCTGAATATCTAAATAGAAAAGAGGCAACATGCCCTAACTGATGAAATAACTCAAAAGGGAAGAAATGATAGACATAAATGCGTCTACTACCAAGGTCTTGTAACTTCCACAGCAGCTACAGCTCGTCGAGTGAATGGAACTCCTATGCTTGGTGTCCCTGTGGCTGGGTACCTAAAATAATTTGACAAGAAAAGAAATTTGCAAAAAACGGGTCAGAGCCCGAGTTGAAAACAGTTTAAAAATCAGCAAGTGCTTAAAATTAGTTTATAACACATATATTAATCATGTTAGATTATCGTACTCACTTGAGATGCTCACCTCTCATCTAATGTGCACGCCTAACGTTCCATCAAACCCTACTAGTTTCTATTCCCATGCTAACTAGTTATTTCCTGTCTAACATCTAATCATAGCCCAATATTGTTCTCATGTATTTTCCTTGATACATATTACCTATAATCAGTTTCTCTTTACATGGATAAATGCTTTTTCAATTTAACATAATTAAGTGTTCACCAACTTATTTCATTTCAAATTTCATTAATATATACTTAATTCACACAGTAGATAGTATCACAGGTATATATATACATTCATTCTATTTTATATACATACAATACTGCACCCCGAGACACAGTTGCGGTGCATACATACTCTGTTATCACGTCCTGGTGCATCGCTCATTACATAAAGGACTAAAGGTTCAATCTCTCGCGAACCATCAAAACAAACACATATATTGGAGGCGAACATAGTTCCAAGCCGATGGGCTAAGCACATACCTACGTACCCATACGACCGTCATCAGTATCATTCTCACAGATAGCCCGTACCTAGGTTCTATGCTCTAGTGGTACAAATCAAGATCCCACCCGAACGTTCCTCAAGGCATAATTGTCCACAACGCGCAACCTCCACTCGATAGCAAGCAACGTAGATATGTCGTACACATAATAGTTCATTAGGTATTCATTAGGTATTCACGCAACCTAAGTCGCCGAATTCGTCCCTACTACCCACAATACTTTAACCGTACGATTTACCTCCCTATCGTATATAGACTTTAAGGTTGTCTCATTCCAATCCATTCCCTTAGTAGTTACACAATTCCTCTCACTACTAAATTATGAAAATGATGCTACTCCAGAATAGCGTAGGTTCTATTCTCTCACTTAAATGAACCTAGAAGGATTTTTAACTCGTTTGGGCAAAAATTAGGGTTTTTGAAATCTCATTAGAACCTGGGGATTCTCGTTCGAATGAGGTCGTTCGAACGAGATTCTCACTTCGAACGAACTCTAAAATTGCGTTAGTAATCTCATTGGAATTCTTGTTCGAACGAGGTCGTTAGAATGACCTGGGCAGGTCTTCGAACGAGAATTCCGAGATCTTCCCTGTCTTCCAAAAGTTTCATTTTTCCCAAATCATTCAACAACCAAATCACTTCAAAATCATTCTAATCCAAATTCAACAACTCTAAACCATATCCCCTAGTATTAGAACACTTTCCCATCCATTTTAACATCAAAACCCTAACATTATAACATGAATTTTGATAAATTTCTCAAATCTTCTACAAGCCCTAATTACACATAACCTTCGTTAACAACAATTTAATCCCAGATTTAATTTCGTGAAGTCAACATATAAAACCAAGAACATGGTTATTCAACTACATGCAAACCTATACTCCCAATTAAAGATTAATACCCAATTTCAATCCCAAATTCATAATATTATGGTTATTTCATCAACTAAATTAACATGAATCATATATGCTCTAAAAATTCAGCAAGATAAAACACTTGCCTTTTTGTGAACTTCTGATTCACTGGATGAAATTGGTATAAGGGTGATCCTCTCTTCACGATCTACACGTTGGTGTAATTTTTGGTATGAGAGCTTGAATCTTTATCCGTGGGCTCCTATGGAGTTCTTCTTCTTCCTCTTCGGTTCTCTCTCTCTCTCTCTCTCTCTCTCTCTCTCTCTCTCTCGTAGGTTTGGAAACTCACAGATAGCCCATAACCCACGTACTCTTCATTTTTAATTTTCTATTTTCGTCCATTTTAATTCCCAAAAATCTTAAAGGACTGAAATACCCCTCCGGTGTGTCGGTTTGGCCTAAATTACCCCAAAACCCAAATAAAATACCCGAGTAGAGTTTTCTGACTATCTCGACCCTTTCGGACTCATCGGCGCACTCGAAATGGTCATCCGAGTTACTTAAAAATAAATTATCTTTTTAGCCCAATAAAGTAATACTGACACGACTCACATGCACGTCCTAATTAAGTATATTGTAACTGCCGTAGTTTTCACTCCCGGTCATAATAATATTTTCTTAATCATATATTACTTTACTCGCTAAGTAATATTCAACATAATTATCATCAATAAATACTAACTCTTGTCACGCTAGTAATTATTGAATTTAAATCCGAATTAATTATAAATAAATTTTCTCCATTTAAATTAATTAATCCTAATTCCATAATGAAAATAACATCCCTAAAAAATTTGGGGTATTACAATCTTTCTCAAACTATATTCATTCATAGCAATAATAAACATAATAGTCATGCAAATCATACATAAGTATACATATAACTAGCATGATTGATTTTAAATTTGAAAATAGTGTAGAACCCCTACCTCTTGAAGATAATAACTTTGATGAAGAGGTAGAAAAGAAAATCCAATAAAATCCAAAGTTTAAGTTCTTCTAAAAATCATCTTCCACACCCAAAATAACACCTCTATAATACTTGAAAACTCTTAATAATTGAAAAATAATTGTGTGGGATAGGAAGGTTGTAGTATAGAGAGTATAAGAAAGCTTCTACTGAGTTAGAATGGTCAAGAGAGTGAGTATCTTCAGATTTGACAAAATGCACAATTTCATTCTCCATAAATTGGAAAAATGGAGTATGTAACCCCTATAAGCCACCCTATATGACCCCTACAAATCTCAAATGGATCCTAAACATGTAGTGATTATTAGGGGTGGCCATGGGCCGGGCGTGGGCAGGCCCGGTCGAGCTCGGGCTTATTAAATTATGAGCTATCCCAAGCCCGCTCGGGTCTGGATCGAGCCTGAATCGGACCTTATTATGTAATCCCAAGCCCGCCCAGATTTGAAAGCTCTTTACCCAGGCCCGTTGGCCAAGCTCGGTTACTGTTTTTTTTAAATAAAAAAATCTATTTTTTCTTAATCAAAGAGCTATTTTTTAATTGAAAACATGTTTTAAACTTTATATATTATAGAGTGTTATATAAAGTTCCCTACTCTACATAAAAAGACTTAGTATATGTTTTTATATTTATAAAAGTTTCCCACTTTATATATTTATTTATAACTTTGTAGTCTTGCACTTTAATAATAAATTAATATACACAAACACACATATATATACATTAATATTATATATATAATTCTCGAGCCTCGGGCCAGGCCTCATCGGGCTTAAGAATTCATGCCCAAGCCCGCCCAAAAAAAATCGGGCCTATCAAATTTTGCCAAGTCCGCTTTGCGGGCCTATTCACCTTACCAAAGCCCTATTTTTTTATTGGGTGGGCTTGGCGAGCCTCGAGCCTATGTCCAGCGCTAGTGATTATATCCTATGCCAAATGGGGTGGAAAAGATTAAAAAAATGAATGAAAATCGTACAAAGTTGGCTGTCCACCCAACTCAAATTACTCAAATTTTCCTTTTTTTACTAACTTTTAACCTAAAATACCCTTGTTATGGATCTAAATGATTTTTTATATGAAAGAAAAAGTGGAAGTTGTCTAGAATTGAATCTTACATCTTGCGGAATTTCTTCAAATTTTCTGAGTACTTTTATTTTTTAACGACAAGCCCATTATTATTATTATTATTATTATTATTATTATTATTATTATTATTATTATTATTATTATTATTATTATTATTATCATTATTATTATTTTTTTTTTTATTTTCTTTGAATTTCCTTCTTTTATTCTTATGATATTATAATACATAAATAATTATAAATATATTTAAATTATTCTAATTAATTTATTTAATTCCCATTAAAATTCGTAACCAATTAACCCGTGTAACATGGTACACGACACACGAAAATTTGCGACTTTCTTATTTATAAAAGAACCAAGTGTTAGAACCTTCACACCTTGGGAAATTTTGTCCCCGAAATAAAAAAAATTAAACATTTCTAAGTAAATCATTCGGGATGTCGCCTTCTCATCGTAAATTTTAATTCCCAAGTCACTCCCTCAACGTCGTTGTTATCCCAAAAAACCTAGGCGAGGGGAAACGTCTTCTTACGAAACAACTTCTGCTTGTGGTCTACTATTGTCATTGGCCTAGTCTTATAGAAAACATTATCGAGGAAATCTAACTGAACCCAATTGATTATATGAGATGGATTTGGAATATACTTCTATAACATCGATACAAGGAAAATGTTATGAACACTAGCCAACTGAGGCGGTAAGGCCAAACGGTACGCTACTGGACCAATCCTATTAAAGATCTCAAATTATCCTGTGTACCTTGGTGCTAACTTTCTCTTCTTACCAAACTGCATAACACATGTTCTGACCTTGATCTTTAGAAATACGTAACCACCCACATCGAACTCTAAATCGAAACAACAAACATTAGCATATATCTTGTGACAATTATGAACAGTTTCAAGTCTAGCTCGAATGACTTGAACTTTTTCAATTGCCTATTCAATCATCTTTGACCCCAAGATGTGCTTATCTCCAACCTCCGCCCAATAAACTGGCAAACAAAAAGGTCTCCCATATAAAGCTTCAAATTGTGCCATCCCAATACTAGCTTGAAAGTTGTTGTTGTAAGTGAACTCTGCTAACAGTAGATGATCCGGTTAATTACGCTAAAAATATATAGTGCAATCCCGCAACATATCTTCAAGTATCTGAATCGTTCTCTTAGACTGTTTATCCGTCTCAAGATGATAGGTTGTGCTGAGGTATAATTTAATCCCAGCTCTTGCTTTATTTTATTCTAAAACTTGAACACTAACCTCAAATCTCTATCTGAAACAATGGATAAAGGTGCGCCATGCAACCCTATGATTTCATGGATGTAAAGTCTGGAAAGTTTGGACACATTATCCGTGACTTTGATAGGAAGAAAATGCACCGACTTTGTAAGTCGATAAACTACGATCCATATTGCATCGTTCCCAGCTTGAGTCCTAGGCAAGGCTCTGACGAAGTCCATTGTCATATGTTCCCACTTCCACTGTGATACCGGTCGTGGTTATAATAACCTGTTGGCTTCTGGTGCTCGGCCTTTACTTGCTGATAAGTGAGACACTTTTCCATAAAAGTGCTACATTTCATTCCTGACCACTAGTTTTCTCTACACAAATCCATGTACATCTTTGTACTACCAGGGTGAATGCTTAAACAAGACTGGTGCACTTTTTCCATGACTTCTTGTATGAGATCCTTGATACTCGATACTAATAACCTCCCTCGCAACCTAACGTCGTTATCCTTATTTAGTGATAAGTCCTTGATTAGTTCTCCTACCAAAATTTTATCCCGAAAGTGCATCAAATTATGATCACAATCTTGTGCATCAAGCATCTTATAATGTATTACCACTCTTACCGCCATCCCATAGATGTAGGCATGATGCTCTCCTTGTTTAACCATCAATCTGTATCTCTAAATGTCTTTCATCATCTTATGATAGTAGAATTTCATTGCCTCTAAAGATACTCCTACTTTCCTACTCAATGCGTCGGCTACAACATCGGCTTTACTAGGGTGGTAATGGAGATCGAAGTCGTAATCTTCCATGAGCTCCATCCATCATCTCTGACTGAGATTTAGATCTTTTTGAGTGAAAATATATTGAAGACTTTTTTTATACAAGTATTTGGATGGAATTTATAAAATATTACGAATTCAAGTTAGACTACCATCCGGGAAAGGGAAATGTTGTAGCCGATGCCATAAGTCGTAATTGGAAAACTTAACAACCTAATTTTTTATGATGTTACTACAACCACGGAACAATATAATCTTCAGCCAACCCCTATTTTTCAACCTTCACCAATATTATTGCTTACCCAAACTTGATGAAGAAAAGTTTTGAACAACAACTTCAAGACCCCTTTGTGATGAAACAACAAACCGAAAGCAAGACCTAATTGTCATATGAGAAGGAGACATGTCTACGATTTAAAAATAGATTGTATGTACATGATGAGTCATAAGAGAAGAAGTATAACAAAAATCTCATCATTCCAAATGCATGATACATCTCGGAAGCTCAAAATCGTATCATGTACTGATAAAACAGTATTGGTGGCCAAATATGAGGAACGATATTGAGAACTTTATTAAAAGATGTCTCACTTGTCAGAAAGTAAAGATGAAACACTAGTGTCCCGATGGACTTATCTAACCTCTTTTGATCCCTGGTGGAAATGGGATCACATCACAATGGGATTTATTAATGGATTGCCTCGTACATCCAAAAGATACAATTCTGTGTGGGTGATAATAGATCGACTCACCAAGACTGCCCATTTTATTTGAGTAAAAACTATTGATTCTTTCCAAAAACTTAACAAACTTTACCTTCGAGAGATTGTTCGATGATATGGAATTTCTTTATCTATAGTATTAGACCGAGATTCTCGTTTCATGGGTGAATGTTGGCAAGCACTCCAAACTGCAATGGGTACTAAACTTTATCTTAGTACCGCATTTCATTCCCAGACCGATGGACAATATGAACACATTATCCAAACATTGGAAGATATGTCAAGAGCCTGTGCTTTAGATATGCCCAAAAATTAGAGTGAGCACTTGTCCTTAATTGAGTCTCATATAACAACAGTTACTAGTCAAGTATCAAAGCTTCCCCATTCGAAGCATTTTATGGAAGACCCTGTTGGTTGCCACTATGTTGGGCCGAATCAGGAATAATAAGCAATTTGGTCCTAAAATAATTCAAGAAGCTACCGAGAAGATACAACAGATCAAAGAAAGACTAAAGATGGCCCAAGATCCACAGAACAGTTGAACTGATAATCGCAGAAAGCCCTTAGAATTGCAAGTTTTCCATCAAGTAATCCTGAAAGTTTCTCCCCGAAAGGAATTCTACGATTCGAAAAGAAAGGGAAGTTAGCACCAAGATACA
The DNA here is from genome assembly GCA_949130495.1 of Sambucus nigra. Classification (NCBI taxonomy): domain Eukaryota; kingdom Viridiplantae; phylum Streptophyta; class Magnoliopsida; order Dipsacales; family Adoxaceae; genus Sambucus; species Sambucus nigra. Next base: position 151,166,310 of record OX422218.1, read on the forward strand.
TTGGACCTATTGGCATCACTAAACGCGTTGGCCCTGTGGCCTACTAATTAATCTTACCTCCGAAATTATCCAGTATTAATAACACATTCCATGTGCCTCAAGTATGTCGATACATTCCAGACCCGACACATGTGATTATGTGGCATGAAATTTTTGTTCAACCCAATCATGAGTTTGAAGAACGTCCTAATCAAATTCTAGACTGTTAGGTAAAAGTTCTTAGACAAAAGGAAATTCCCTTGGTAAAGGTACTCTGGGAACACCAAAATCAGCAAGAAGTCACGTGGGAACCTGAGCAGAACAGAAGAAACAATATCCTAAGCTTTTAGCCAGAAGGTAAATTCGTCGATAATTTTTTTTAGGTAGGTAGATTGTAATTCCCGTATATTAGTAAACCCTATAACGGTCAAGTACTACTCGTAACTACATATATTGCCTTATATCCCTTATAACTTAGTCTAGTTTAAATACACTCTCAATAAAGTTAAAACTACATATAAACTCTACAACTTTGCCTAATTATCTAAGTATCTTAAAGGTTACAAAATGACTAAATTACCCCCAAACTTTAAAAGAAGTATAATTTAACATCTATTTTACCCCAAGACCCAAACCTTATATCAAATTTAATATATAAACCTCAACTAAATTAATTTGGCAATCCTAACCCTTAAAATTTTATAAAATTACACAAATACCCCTCGAATATGGAAATTTATCATATTAAATACCAAATAAATATAAAACTTTATGTTTAAGGATTAAAACCAAAACTAACCTATTTACACTTTCCTCTCCCAACATAGCATCCCAATGAGCATAAAATGACAAACTTCACATGAATAATAGCATCTTCACATGTGAACTCCATGTGTCGAAACTTTATCTTCTTAAAACCAGGGAGAATCCACCTCCCTTGTTCACCAATCAACTGTCCCTAATTCATACTATAAATCCCCATGAAATCCATCCTTAAACCTCACTAGTTTAGTAGAACCAAACTTGTCTTTTTACACTTGAAACTAGTATCTTATGATTTTATGCATCGTTTTTTTATCGAAAACATTTTCTTTACTATCAAAATACACAATCCAATAATGGAAATCAAGCTTTTATGTTTACAATACCCTGTATAGACATAAACTTTTAAAAACTCCATTAAATCTTTAGCTTTAATGGTGAAACTGCATTCCTTGATGTGGACCTGTTTCAAAGTGAGGAATGAGTTCCTTATGAGCCCAATAGCTCGAGTGCAATGGTCATTTTAGAAAACTAACAGGTTTTGAACCCCAATTTCTTAAAAAGTGTTTTCAAAGTTGAGAAACTTCAAATCCAAAATTCTCTTCAACTAGAATACCTTAAGCCTTCAAACCAAAGACAAACTCTTCCTTAAGATAGTAGAAACCTAGTAATAAGTTAAAAAGCCATTGCCATACTCTGTAACTCCATGAATGTTAGGTCAAATTTTCTAGAAAGCACACAATAATTGGAACTCAATGAATTCTAAACCTCAATTCATGAAACCAATATATTTGGATTCCTCATGAAAAATTAGGTTGGATTGGTTCAGGAATAATCTTAAATAGTTTAATAAATCAGAAGTTATTGAAGGTCAAAGTTTTATCAATAGCTGTGTAAATTGTTGGGAGATTGAAGATTAACTTTTCAACAAAAAAACCTTGATCCACGTATGAGGACCCGCGACCAATCAAAAGGTTCTGATTTTTTAACTAAATTTTTATTAAATTTTTCTGGTCAAAATGGTATAAGGTAACGCAGTGTTTGGTCAGCCCTATCCCAAATTACCGAAAAACCAAGGCTTTAGTTTAAAAGTGTTTTCTAAAAATTACAAACTGAGCCCTCCTATTTTTTTTGTATTTTGTATTTCGACCCCAAGTTTTTTTACATACTCTTTGATAAATTTTAAGCCAAAAAGTCTCTACACCACTTTCTAAGTATGACCTTAAGCCTTACATTTTAAACTCTAAACAATAATTATAAATTAGCCCCTAAACTTTGAAAGATACAATTTTTTTATTTATTTTCCCAATTTAGTCCCATTTCCAACAATATATACTTACAACTATGTTGATTGACAAATAATCAAGCCCTTGACCCTCTCGATCCTGACTTCAATCAATTCTAACCATGTTTTTCACAGCTAACAAGTAGGTTTTGCCTTTTCAATAGTACTTTCAGCGTACTTGATATAACTACTATTGATATCACATTGTGATAGTCCCAAATTATTCTTAGTATGTGCATGTTATGATACTACCATGCTACATATGTTGATAAATATCATTTATATTTGAATATGGATTAATTTAAACCCTTCTCATCTAATAACTGATTTCATGAGATTATTTCAATTATTGAATCAGTTCATCCATGCACTTATGTATCAATTATCTTTGTTATAAGAAGCATCAATATTAACTAGGGAGTATACTACCATGTTATCCTATATAATTTTTCTACTTGGCATGTAGGTTCCAAATGTTTGAGAGCCTGAATTTATCGATACATACATATGAGTGCCACCCTAGCTAATGTGTCTAGATGCTTATTTTTTTCGATAGGTTTTGGGTTGACATTATTATTGATTATAATGATTATGCTTAAAGTATTCTATACCAATTAGTAAACTAGTAAGTATGGGATTATTACTTTAAAACTCCTTGATGAGAAATATTGTTCATGCTTCATTTGGAAAATAGTTAACTCCCTACACACTCAAACCTCTATATAGATATGATTGTTATAAAAATATACTTAGCATACTTGTGTTAATTCCATTTTTCTCCAAATGTTCTGGGATAAGGAAGTCGCACCCCCCCCCCCCCCCCTCTTTGTGACATGCATGGATCATATGTATGCTTATATAACTTTATGGAAGGAGATTAAGGAAGGTGGAAGTAAAAAATGGTGTTTCTCGATGACCTACATTATTTTCCAGTTTTGGAATAAAAATTAACATGTATAATTCACTCTTGTGGTGGTAGTACAATATATGTAATACAATATATAAGCTATAATGAATAAACTTTTGTTTTTTGCCTTAAATTTAATCTCATTGGTTTGCTACTATCTTGTACATTCATATACCGATTCAATTCGAGCTCTCTTGTTTTGCATGATAAAGTGAAGAGAAAAGAAAGAAAGATAAAGAATAACGAGAAAAAAATAATTGAACAACCGTACAAGCATCTTTTGTGCATTGTAAGGATGGATAGCTTGGGATAGCCATCATCAGGAACGCTACATGATGGGCCTTACCAGTGAATGGGGTTGAAACCTAGCCTTATATATGAGTGTTGGACCTACATGGCTCTAGTTATGTAGGGTCAAGCATATGTTTGTGTATGCCCTTGATGAACCACCTATAGTATTATATATACTTATATATAAATAGATATTTAAAAGTATGACTAATCTGAGGAAGAATCTTAGTTCCTGCACCTTATGTGGAGTCTCCCAGTCTACCACGGCTTGCACACAACTTTTCTTGATCCAACCAACTCACGTCGTCGCCAATCCAGTGCCCAAGGAGCTAGACCTTATGCAAAGCACCTTTTTCACATATAGTTGATTATTTTATATTCTAATTTATTATTTTATTAAATTAATACATTAAACTTAATAAAATGAATATAATCAAAAATGGAAATAATACGAAGGATAAGATTATTTCAGGGAGTAATTAGTGATTGGTCTATAAAACGGGATGCACACTTAGTTGAGTCTAGCATTCCTGTACAATTCCCTTCCTTTAATTCAAAAGTTTGATTGGATTCCCGTCTATTAATTCAATATGCTCTTCCCACCTGGGTTAGCTATACTCTCATGTACCTTGTAGTAACAATCGAAAGTATTGCTCTCAATTAGGGAGCAAGAAAAGGTTCTACAAAGCTACCCTACTTCAAACCAAAACAAACTTGACAACGCCCTACCCCCCCCCCCCCCACCCACCTCTGCTTCCCAATCCGTCGATTCCATTGTTAAAAAAAGATAAGACTGGTGAGATGAGAGACATTTTAACCTAGTTTTTTTAGTAGAATTCCTATAATACGATGGGGAAGTGTATAATTGTGAATTGACTTGTCTAAGAAGGGTTGTATTTATTAAATTAATATAATAAACTTAATAAACTAAATATAATAAAAAATAGAAATAATACGAAGGATAAGATTCTTTCAGGGAGTAATTAGGGATTGGCCCTTCACAAAAGAAAAAGAAAAGGGGATGAACCAATTTTCCATTTTTGATTACGAAATCAGAAGGTGATGCCTTTGGTAATACTCTTATTTACACAAACCAAGAACTTACATAACATTGGCATGATTTGGTCCTCAATACAAGAGGTCAATTCAAATGCCAATATAGGCTTTATTTCAACAGATCTGTGCAAATAATCAATTATAGTAAGGGTTTTATAAGATTATAAAGCTCCGTTGATGGTTATCGGTCCTGATTGGAATTTCATAGTATGTTTAGTGAACCCATAGATGAGACCCTGTAGAGCCTGTAAACTTTGGATTTAGACATGAAAATAGGCCATCCCGGACCTTTTCCTCATGCAACGAGAAACCCATAAAACTTCATGGACTGTTCCTCCAAATCTTCTTCATAAACATCGTCTTGTAATAATCATTAAGTATTTCCTCATGTGGTAGCTCAAAAATTTGAGAAGGGAAATAGCCAATAGGTTTGCATAAACTTGACTCTTGATTGTCCGAGGGACCACAAGTTTGAAATTTGATTCTGAGAAAATGAGGAACAATCTTGTTTCTCTCCCTATCAAGTTTGTTCGTGCGAGAAACTTGATTATGTCACATTTATTTACTATGTGAATGGTAAAAGACAACATGTAGTGGCTTAACTTTTGATCCATAAACACCAATGCAAAATAATATATTTAAATGATAGTGTATGTAATACCCCATACTTTTATAATTATTTAATTTTTGCATGCTTATAATTATTAATTTAGTTAGGAGAAATTAAATTGGGTTTCGATAAATATTAGTTAGCAAGATAAAGGATTAATATTTATTATTATTATTATTATTATTATTATTATTATTATTATTATTATTATTATTATTATTATTATTATTATTATTATCACTTACTTGCATGTGATAAGTAAATAGATATGTGATTTATCATATGTCGCGTATGAGTGAAAACGACAGTTTATTATTACATGTCGTTAGAGTGTTGCATCAGCGGATCGGTATAATTTATGGGCGACGTGTACGGTACGCGCGTGTCGAGCTCGATTAATGAGATTCTAGAATATTTGTAGTTGGGTGACTCGGATGACCTTTTCTAGTGAGCCAGTGATCCGAAAAGGGTCGATATATTCAAGGACGTTTTAGACACAACAAGACCCATATAAGGGTAGGAGGGTATTTTTACATTTATGGTTAAGTGGAGAAATTATATTAGTGTAAATTAAGGGATTATTTAAAAGGTAGGGAAGGTGGATGGCAACCCACCTTTGATATTCTACATAGGTGATATTGAGAGAAAGTTCAAGAGAAGATAAAAATAGGAAGACAAAAGAGAAAGGGCTTAGAGGAGAGAGACATGCTATCTCTGGATTCAACCCATCATCAAACGTAGAGAACATCGGATTAAATCCACAAAGTTAAGTATTTACTTGATTTAAATTGCAGTCATACGTAGTTAATCCCTGTCATGATTAAGGATAAATATCTGGGATTTAAAAGTTATAAAGATTGAAACTTTGAATGATTGATCTAAAGACATAGATGATAAATGAATTGTGATTAAAATTGATTATTAGTTGGTATTGATTATATTATAAATTCAAAATTAATTATGGGTTTATATTAATGAGCATGTAGAACTTTGATAGGAAAGTTAACTAATGATAATCAAATTGGAGAAAATTTTGAATAAAATGGGATTGATGTTTGATTCGTAATCCTAGGTGTTTGATATAGGATTCATGGTTAATTTTATGTTGTCATGCTTTTGGAATATTAATGTAATGATATATGAGGTCAATTTTATGTTTGGGGTAGTTTGGGACTTCCATTGGAGGGCTTGGATGAGAGAAACCCGAGGATGAAAATGACAAGCAAACCGAACCAGTTCATCGGGGGAGCAAACCAGTTCACTCAACCTGATCGGTTTATTCTGCCAGCGAACCGGTTCGGTTGGCTGGCCTATACAATTTTTATTCATGTATTGTTTTTACTCGTTGAGGCTTAAGGAATGATCGTAGGGCTTCCCGGATACTGTGGGATTATTGGGGAATGCTTTCGAGGGTTGGTAAGTACGATAGGCCAACTAATATATGGGTTCGAGTTAGGAGAACTAGAAATTCAAGTGAGTGACCATTTAAATAATTGATTAGGAAGTTGGTTCGAACTTTGGGATTAGGTGAACCGTTCCTTACGGGAGATGCATACGAGCTCGGTACTTTATATATATACATATTAGAGTGACATGTATATATATATATATATATATATATGTGTGTGTGTGTGTGTGTGTGTGTGTGTGTGTGTGTGTGTGTGTGCGTGTATGTGTGCGTGTGTGTGTGATACTTGTTTATATTGAACATACCTACTCGGTTGTTCTATCGTAGGAGGTTGGGCGGAGTAGGTAGTCCACCCTAGCGTTGATCAGCAAGTGTCAGATTGATTCCCCAAGTCATAGGACTATTGCATGGCCATTATCCATGTGTAAGTATAGGTATTGGTTTGGAGACCGATTGAGTGCGATGTGGTATGGGTGCGACCCACAGACGTATGTTTATGACCGCCTCTGTTGTATGTGTTTATGTGGATTCGATGGCGAGTTTTCGCCTCGGTGGCTCAGTGTGATGTGTGATGCCCAGGGCTTGATAGCGCAAGAGGGATGTATCTATGAGGTCCATGCTCTGGGGATACGGTCATACGTATATAGGGAGCAATATATATATGTATGCCTATATAATATAGTGTATATATCTATTTATAGTACGAGCGTAGCTATGTTATGTTTATTACAATTTATTTATAGCAAGTGTGTTACTACCATATTGTTTATGAATGTATACGTAGTACAGGTAGTTATACTTAGCTAATAGAGAGTATTATTTGGGATTGGGCTTAGATAACGACTATGTGTCCTAGTTAGTCTGGGTAGTTTAATTAGGATAATAAAATGAACATGTTAGGGGCGTACAATAGTTGAGAGGTTAGTTTTTATCTCAAGTGAGTGCGAATGATTAATTATGAAAGCAATACACTACAAGTTATAATTAACTTAAAACAATTATCTAGTTGCAAAATATTTTCTACTTTTCGAGCTTTAACCTGCGGGCAATTGTTTTTCCTTAATTTTCTTTTAAAACCCTAGGTGAGCAACAACAACAACCAGGAACGCAAGGATAGATTTATTATTGTCGTTACAGTAGCTTTGGACGCTACATGATTACTTTAGGTGCCTCAGCTTATTATATCTAGATAGGATCTTTTCTTTCCAGTTTTCAGTTTGGGTGTGTTGCCCATAGATTGATAGGATTTTACATTTCTGTCACGATATTTTATTGCACTACTCAGTTGCTATTAAGCTTTATTTTGTGGATGTTATTATTTGGTGACCGACGGCTTATTCGATTCACTTTTGTTATTTATTTATGCATGGTGATTTATCTCTTCATTGCAGTTGTATAGTTTTATTCGTATTATATTATATTATATTATATTATATTATATTATATTATATTATATTATATTATATTATATTATATTATATTATATTATATTATATTATATTATTTGTTGTGATGGTGATGCTGAGAATGAAACCATACTGAGATTCATGTTTTTTTTAGTAGAGGATTAGCCACCTGGTATTAGAATAGGCGGGTTATCCTACTAGTATCTGGCTTCAGGTCCATAGACTATTCTTCCCAAGTAGTAAACATGTCTTCTTGTCCATTTACCTCATGTGCCAAGAGTGCACATATTGATCTTGTGGTATAGGTAAGAAGATAGAGCAATAAAGGTGTTCCGGGCTTTGGTGGGATTATAGTTTTAGGAGATGTTAATAATTAGTTAATCTTGTCAAAGTCTTCCTAACGTGTTTTTTCCCATTTGAATTTGGTAGCTTTATGCAGTAGTTGCATCAATGGGTGGACAATTTCAGAAAGGGTTGGGACAAAGCTTCTAAGAAATTTTACTGAGAAAGCTCTTCAATTACATCTGGATCTTTGGAAATGGCACATAAATAATCTCTTTATATTTGTCCTGGTCCATATATATGCCTTTCCAATCCACCACAAACCCTCAGAATTGCCTAGTGGTGACACCAAGGGCACATTTGGGGGGGATTTATCTCGAGTACATTATTTGTCGATTTGGTGTTCCCAAGAAAGAAGACTCACACTTGGTAGACTTAAGGAAGTCTTCAATAGATACATAAAGTACAAGCTCAAGATGACTACTACCCGCTCACACCTTCATAAGCAATAGACCGGCCGATCATCAGTGAGCATAACCTTCTTACACTTTCGCTCCTGTGGTGGTGGTGCTTTCCTCTTAATCAAAATTCTTATTTGTTCGTAATTGGATCTCCCTAATGTGCTTTATCATCTTCCTTCCTTTATGGATTAATTAAAGGCTTCATTTGTCCCTAAAATTCGTTGAAATGGACTTGGTTTGTGGATTGACCTCATTTACTAGCTTAATATATTCGCCTTCCTCTTGTTGGATCGTCACAGGTCCTAGTCTGTCTTTGATCATTAACACATTTACTCATTTGACATACCTTGTGAGGATTCGTGTATCCTCGTTTGAGTTTTGTATATAATGTTGCATCGATGAGGTGTGTTTTTTCTTTTGAAAAGGGTTTCTTAGATACTCGGATGATTTTTTTTTATCCTTTTGCATTGGCCTTTTCACGTTGGTGATATATTTAAGGGACCACTCCATGATTATGCATCCAAACCCTATGAGTCAATACGTGGTAAGAACTAGCCGACTCGATCACATGAAATGTGATGTGAGATGTGAGGTTGCCCATTTTAATTCCCACATTAACATAACCTATTAACCAAAAGGTATGGTTATCATACCCATAGATGGACAAAGGCATGGAAATCAACATGGTTTCCTCTTTACCATAATTTTTATCATCGGAGCTAGCCCCACCATAGTGCTTGTGGAAACTTGGCCAGTTTGACCACCCCGGTGATAGTGTTATTTTGAGGGAGATTAGTTGTAAAAGTATCATGATCTTTTTCGGGATTAATTTTTTTATCACCATTTGAACAAGAATACCAGCCAGCAGAGTCTCCAATACAAGTGAGTAGTTTAATCTAGGGTATTTAGGATAAATAATGAGGCGTAACTCGTTTAGTGATTAAAAGACAATAGTAATGCCATGAGATTAATGGAAGTAGATTTTTTATTAATATAATGATGATCAATAAATACAATAATGTTTGATAACAAATGATGGCCCTTGAAGGAACTGATTCAGAGGGCGAGAGAACAAGCAATCTAAATACACACAAGCAGGCAGGTAGTCACCAATGGGTGAAAGGTAATATGGACTGAGAGTCCAAGAACAATAAATAATAGCGCTCTCGACAAAAATGAGACAAATGATTTAACGATTTTGATTCAAATTATTTTTGCTTAGGTTTTTTTAGGTATAATAATTTGGTGATCTTGATCAATGGTTATTTTTCTATTTTATAGGCAAAAAAGAGCCTAAATTAACCTCCAAGGAGCATTAAATGTTGCGCCCTCAAGAGCATTAAATTATGTGGGAATCGCGATGGACCGACCAACTTATGTTAGGAGGGAACACATTTTCGACCAATAAACCTTCTAGCCACCAGTTTAAGGTATGTTATTTATTCGACATGTTGGATATGATAAAACATAATCGAGATATTTTATAAAAGTATAATGTTATGGCGCCAAGATATGTGTCTGGCAGAGAATGCATGCTAATAATGTTATTCGAATGACCTGTACCAGATCCCTCAAACCACCTTGGTGACTTACTTGGTGTATTTATAATGGTTAAATTATAGGCCATAATTGCGCCTTTCTCTCTATCTTCATAACCAGTTCCCATATATAGTCCCGTTAATGAGCTTCTAACACCCCTTCTTTTTTATCTATTGGTTGGACATTCTGATACGCCAAAGATAGGGCATGTCACTCAATTTATATCATTCTTAGCATCAAACGATTAAATAAATATGTAACAACATAATATAAACCATCCATGAATTAGAATAATTAAAAGAATAACTATGATAAATATAAATTGTCTTAAATATGTAAACCATAAAAAAATCAATCTCCACAATCAAAGGGAATTAACTAATAATTTCAAACCAAATATAAATAACTCAGAAACCACTACTCTTCCGAAAAACTCTCCAAATAAAATAAATACATAAATTTGGACTAGAATACTGAAACTAAGTAACATCCTAACTAGGAATGGAAATACTAAAAAACTGAAGATAGCAAATTCTTAGGAACACCTGGAAAACATTTTAGATAACAAATGGGCCAGAGCCAGAGCCCGAAAGTTGCAAGAAATAACTTACCATATCGATGCAGTAATACCATGCAAATCATTTACATAATCATGTCAACTCGTCAATACTCACATGCAAAAAATACCTCACCCCTAAACATAAGCGAAATAGTATACCACGAGTGTGTAATACCCTGTTATTTTGAGGGTTTATTTATTAATATTATACAAGATTTCAGTAATATTATTATTTTGTTAATCGGGATAAAATAATTTATTTTGATTTGAAATCGAATCAAACATTTAAATTCAAATGATTTTTGGACATTCTATAATGGTTTAAATATGTAAAGTGGAAAATTTTGAATTGTAAGGCAATATGGTAATATGCGTTATAGGATTTGAGAGAGGGGATATATAAGGCATAGTATGGATGATTACAAGGAAAGGAGGATGAAATAGAGAGGCCAAAAACGAAATCCAAAGAGACAAAATCGAGATGAATGAGAAGAGTCGGTTTGGGGTGTTTTAGATCTTCTTTTTGAGTGCCTTCGGACAAGATTTGTGAAAAACTCAAAACACATACCTGACCCAATTTTTTGTGTAGAATACAAATCTGAAGTCGAATTGGTGATTAAGATAATTTTTGGATCTGATTTTTCTTAATTTTTAAAACAGGCCTATAATGGTGGATTTTGACTTTCTTGATGTAGTTTCGCTCTCCCGTGGTTAATTTAGTATGCTACACTTATTCAACATTGATTGTATAGTTATGTCCATTCTATGTGTTGCATTTATATGATTATATGCTCCCATACTATATTCGTTATTACACCCATTTTGTATGTATTATTTTCACGCCGTGTAGTTTGGGGTAATGAAACTAGTTGATTTTACGAGCATGTTGGGTTATAGAATTGGGGTAGAAAATATGTACACTTGATTTATGGGAATTGAAACTGAAATTATTTGATTGAGAGAATGATATTATGATGATTATTATTGGAGAATTCATATGCATTCCTGACTCAACAACTATTAGCTATACTATTCATACTATCCTACAACTACATCGTACTACAATACCAAATGTAAACCGAGGGTACAACCCCTACTAAAGTCATTCGAACAGTAAGATATACGCGGTATCATAATAAACACAATAATATGACACACCATCTTTGCATAATATGTTATGTATATATATCATATAAACCACACGAAGGATTCAACCTCCAGGGACGTTCTCGTGCCTCTATCGGTAAATCCATAGGAGTCCCATACATAACGAATTTAGAACATGTACACACAAAGAATTAGGGGTGTTCAGAAAACCGATTGGACCGGCAGACCGATCCGGACCAAACCGGACCGCCCTCTTTTTATCCGTTTTTTTTCATCGGTCCGGTCCAAATTTTTTTTTTGGCAAACCGGTCTATCCGGTCTGGATCGACCCGGACCGGTTACGTATTAATATATATATATTTAATTATATCTATACATAAAAAAATAACACTCAAATTAAAGGACAAGCTTGTCATTTTGAAAAATGAAAAAAACCCTATTACTAACACTAAACACACACACGGCAGCTCACACAATCGAGATCGAGACTCAAGTTCTCCTCTCTCTCACAGCCTAGTGCCGACCATGAAGAACACAACCCGACCATGAAAAAGTTAAAAACAAAGCGCCGACCATGAAGAATACACGGTAACCAGCGCCGATCTGATATAAAGAAAGCAAAATCTTCGTTGCTTGAAAAGTAGCGATCAGTCTCAAGAAATGTCTTGGTCCAGGTATTATCTCTGCTTTGCGTTGTTTAAAGATGGTTTAAATCTTCGTGAATTTGTAAAGGCAGCTTTGCCTGATAGTGTGGTTGAGATTTCATATCCAATGCTTGTGTTTGAAAGAAAAGAAGTGAAAATAAGCAGTGATGGTAAGCAGCGTTGTAGGTGAGTTGCAATCCATCAAGTGCATTCCTATTGAAACTTTGATTGAGTAAGACCTGTTAAAAGAAAATAAAGTTTTCTATTTTGTAAAGTTACTTTGATCTTTTCTTACTCCTACCAATATATGGTCATTCTCTGTTATGTAGTAATGAATAATGTTGCCAATATAAAACAAGTTCACTTGTGTATATAATAAGTGCGTGCTGCATCTTCAAAAAAAAAATAAGATTAGGATCGACAAGTTAGACCGGACCGACCCTACAAAAAACCGGACCGATTAGGCCCGAAAGACCGGTACAATCGGTCCGGTCTTGGTCCAATTTTTTTTGGACCGGTTTAATCGGTCCGGTCCATAAAAATCCTAAAAACCGGATCGGACCGGACCGCGAACACCCCTACAAAGAATGGGGGATCTCTATGCAGTCACACCATTGTCTAGTCACATACCAAGCCATCTGATGGCTCAAGTCATCGACATCTCCACATCATGTGACAGAGACCAACTGAACGCAAGATCAAAGCATCGACCTCCACACCACCTGATACACTAGCCAAGGGCACGATACTGGTCCTATAATCCATTTACATCTGTAACCTCAGCCAATAGATTCCCCACGAGCCAATATGTCCATATGTTATATCCAACAAATCACACACACACACACACATATATATATATATATATATATGTCCGTGTGTGTGTGTGTGTGTGTGTGCTTTTAACCGGTAAAACATATACATTATACTTCCCTAAATGTACCTAACGAATTCATACATCCTCGGGATTAATCTTAAATCTCCTAACCTTAATCCCATGAATAATTAATAATATTTAACCCCAAAATGTCCTACGCAAACCCTTCAATGGAACCTTAAGGAAAAACTAGGGTCCTAGAATCGCAATTCCGATCTCTCATGATCAAGACGAACCCAACTCACCTGAATTCCTACTAAGTACAATTATCGACATGTCTACAATATATTTAAAGAATAAATATAAGGCATTCTCATAACCATGGTTCATAATTCAAAATGAACTGACACACCTTTACTGAAAAGTAAAGGTCATACATGATTTTAAGAATAAAAGCCCAGCATGAATAAGTCTATTTCAAGAACTAAAAGGGTTCTAAGACCCCAAGTGTCCCGAACATGTCTATCATTTGAATAAAGCGTTGTATGGATTGAAGGAAGCCTCTCGTGCCTCGTATGAAAGATTTACTTCCTATACAGCCGTGCTCATGGCTCCTGTTCATGGCCCGAGCGAATTAAACTTGGATTTGCAACACAAAAAATTACCCAAAACCTACCCAACTCGATCTTTTTTGGGCCGGATGTCTTCTAAAATTATTCTAATCCTAAATCAATCATAAAAAAGCTTAAACATCATCTATAATTGATTCTAAACATGTATCTAACAATTTATGATCAATATTTAGATTAAAACATCAAAATCCTGTTCAAATCATCAATTTTAACTTGAAGGCAATTAGGGTTCATCATGCTTTTAGGTTTTAATCAATAAAAGGTTTCTTAAATCATTAATGTACATTTTAAATACATTATCATCAATCCCAATTAGAATTAATATAGGTCCTAACAAGTTCTAAGCATATATCTATATTATACCTCTAATACAATAGTATTAGAGGTATAAATAACATTTAATGTATTCAACTTTTATCACTTTAATTTTTCATCCGATTTAGTATCCAGTAATTCCAATTCTTTTTTCCACACTCCGTTTATATTCACGTCCCTCTATTATCTCAATAATTTGATTACTTTTATCTCCCTTAGCTCCACCTTTGAGCATATGAATGGACATACCTTTTTATCTCCTCTCTTTCAAACCGTCTTTCTTGTCCTTACTCTTTATCTCTCTCTCCCTCTCTCTCATCTTAACACCTTTCTAACAAGTGGTGCCTTCATATCTTCCCCTATTTCAGCATAGATTTAAGTTTATACAAATCCAATATTAAACATTTGCCTTTATAATACACCCACAACAAACCCTCATGGCATACCTAACTTTCCCTCCCATAGGCTAACCCCAAGGTTAGCCCTTCCTTTCACATCGTTCATGCTTCCGAAGTTCTAATGCACCTCTGTTCAGGGTCTTCTTCTGGGATGCCGTTTCACACTATCGATCGATGGTTGTTGAGGTTTGGAAATCTATGTTCTTTATTTATATCATTTCTTCGATTGTCTTCTCAGGTTTTGTTTATCTCAGTCTTTTGGTTTGAATAGTACTTGTAGGCGGTGTGGTGTGGCAGTTTTGGATATTCATTTCTGGCATCTTGATTAGTGCATGGTTTGGATTTTTAGTTTAGGGATTTTACTTGGGGTATTCATTTTCAAAGGTGGTGGTGGTTGTGTGAGGCGGTGGAGGTTAATGGTTTAGATATCAGTTTCGCTCATTTTTAGTTTCTTACTTTTGGATGTTCATGTAAGTCTTACTTTTGAATGTTTTGCGTGTTTGGTTTTCATTTTGATTCGTTGCAAGGCAGAGGATGTGGTGTGGGAGTCATGTGGAGTTGGTGTTTCCATGGTGGAGAGAGAGAAGGGTAGTGTGTGGAGGTTCGGTGTGAGTATGGTGGAGAGAGATTTTTAATGAATATTCTAATATATCAAAAAGTGTGTATTTATTTAATGATGAACTAAATGACTAATATGTGCGTTTAGTTTGTTGGGGATGGTTGATGAGTATAAGAGAAATTGCCAGTTGTGATGGTTGAGAATGGTTATGATTTCTCGAGATGTGTCATCGTTTTATGAGTTGTGGTTGTGGAAGTATTTGAATTTGAGGAAAATATGTCTTCTTTCTTTAAATCTATATCTTCTTCCATTACATATAAAAAAAACGTCCTCTGAGGTAATAACTTCATCATCACTGAAAATCAAACATACGGCATTACAGATATATTTGGGATGCTTAGTTTAAGCTCCTATATTTCTATTAGACTAAGAATGAAATAGGAAAGCTTCATGTAGCTTTGGGGTTTTGATTAGAGGTAATGGCAATCACATTTTTAAACTTTCCTTCATAAAACATGTTCCTTACACCTATGGCCCTTGATTTTTTTCTTTTTTTGTATTAACGATTAGCCTCCAAATAGTCTTAATGTTAGGGTCTTCATTGGAAATATTTATACAAAACACCACATAAAAAATAAATACACATTTTACTAACCACATTCAAAAGATTTGTCTCTCCCGAATTCCAAGTAGTTAAAGTGCACAATCCGAAACTTCAAAATATATCTCAACAGTCTCTGAAACACATCAAGAAAAATAAATTCTCATTTACTCAAATCTTGAATCCTAAGGTTCATATATATCTCTCTCCCTTTCTCATTATAAGCACATGTATTTAACGATTAATATAAGACTAAATATTGTTAGTAATTAAATAAACGTGAGATATTTTGACTTAATATTGTTAGTAATTAAATAAATGTGTTGGTAAAATTTAGTATACTGCAAGTATATTTTATATGTAACTCATATCATACTTTAGCCTTTATGTAGTTCATTAGTGTAAAAAATCTACTATAATCTATTTTTTTAATTCGATACAATTAAATTAAATTTTAATTATGCCTATTATAAATATTTTTGGGTTGTTTATAATCTTTATATAGTGAGGGATATTGATGATGCAGTGAGAGAATTTGACTTAATATTAGTAGTAATTAAACAAATTTGTTCGTAAAATTTAGTATACTATAAGTATATTCTGTTTGTAAGAAATATGCAACTCATATACATATCTTAGTTATTATGTAGTTGATTAAAATCAAAAGTCTAATATAATCCATTTTTAAATTTCTATACAATTAAAATAAATTTGAATTCTACCTATTTTTCAACGATTTAAATTTAGTGGATTAGGAGAGAATTTTTTTTTCATGTATCTGTTTTTTCATAAAAAATGATTTTTTTTTTCTTATGAACTTTTATAACTTATGATTTCTTATTATTTTAAATCAATTCGCTTCATCCATAAAAAATCA
Source organism: Sambucus nigra (assembly GCA_949130495.1). Taxonomy (NCBI): domain Eukaryota; kingdom Viridiplantae; phylum Streptophyta; class Magnoliopsida; order Dipsacales; family Adoxaceae; genus Sambucus; species Sambucus nigra. The sequence goes on from OX422218.1 coordinate 151,182,805, forward strand.
TATGTTTACAATTAGTTTTTATATTTTTTGCATAGAAGTATATTATCATAAAGTTAAATAGATTTTTAAGAAAAATATAAAACGCCCGCGCATCCCACGAGGTACCTGCTAGTTCATCATAATAACTTAGGTAAAACTCATTAATGCATCATGTTTGTTTTTTCAACATAAAATCCTTATAATGCCCAAGGTACCTACTAATGTATTGGATTCAAGCCTAACATTCGTCAAAAATTAAAATTTATTCAATACGACAATCAAAACATAAACAAATTTCATATTAAAATGAGATAGAGCAAGATATTTATTATCTGTTAATGGTAGTGGAAGGTCCTAGCTTTGAATTTACCTTGTGGTCTCTTACTTCCTCCAAAAGCCTTCCTTAGAACTCCTATCTTGCTAGGGTTTATGTTTTATGGTTAAAGTGAACAAATAATGAGGATTCTTGCAACTTAAATGTCCTTAATCCCGCAGGTCTATACAATGCCTCATTTTGGAGCACCGTATGGGCCCAAAATGCTACCCAAGGTAATCTGAAACTTAGCCCAAAGGTATACCAATTCATGGGGCCTAATTTAATACACTAATAAAATCTCTTCGGGCCTCTGTACTATGCTAGAGTCCTATCCAACGATAATACCACATATCATACAAATAAAATACATAACTTAAATATTTTTATGAGTTGCCACACATAATTAATTCCACTTATTAATTAGTAAATAAACAAATAGAATAAATGTCACGTATCATGCAATTTAAAGGCCACACAAATTATGCACTTATTATTATTTTTTCACAAGAGTAATAATTATTTGCATTCAATAATTTATTCCAAAAATTAATAAAAAATAATAGCAAAAAAAAAATACGGGGTAATATATTCTTCCCCATAATAAGGGAATTCCACTCTTAAAATTTGATACGTACCTCACTAGAAGAGTTCCGAATATTTCCCTCGCATGTCATCCTCCCTATCCCACATAGACTCTGCCTTATTGTGTTGCCCCCACTAGACACACACATCAACGGAATAAACTTGGAGCAAAGAATCCGCTCCCTACGATCCAAAAATAGCAATCGGGTTCTCCAAGTAGCTCATGTCCGAATGAAGTCTATCACGCCAAGATTAATGTGATAGTATGCCAAGTCGCCTCTACGGAATCTCTGCAGCATGGAAACATGGACTACATTATACACCTACAGTAGGTGATCCGGTAAGGCTAAATGATACACAACTGGTCCTAAATGATCGATAATGGTGAACGATCGCACATATCGGTGAGCCAACTTCTCATTCTTTTCAAATCGCAACTCTCCCTTTGTGTGAGGCACCTTAAGTAACACATGATCCCCAACTACGAACTCTAGGTGCCCCCTCCCTACGTATTCATGACTCTTCTACATACTTTAGGTAGTCCTCATCTTGTCCTTGATAAGTGTCGCCATCTATAAGGTGTCTAATATTAACTCTGGTCTAAGAATCTTATTATCCCACACCTCCATTTAGCAAACAGAAGAACGATAAGACCCCCATATAATGCCTCAAACGGCGTCATGCCAATTGTGTGCTGATGACTGTTATTATAAGTAAACTCCACCAACGAAGTACTTCTACCAACTACCATTGAAGTCCAAAATACAAGCCCGTAACATACAATGTTCGCCAACTTTATTTGTCCGTTAGTCTATGGGGATATGAGGTATTCAACCACAACTCCATACCCATCGCCTGTAGAAAATTTTGCCAAAAATGGGACACAAAGGTCTCTTCCTATTAGACACAATATCGAATGGAACATCATGCAGTTTCATAATATCTAAGATGAAAAGCATGGGGTACTGCTCTTAAGTGAAATATGTCTGCACTGGAAGAAAATGAGTTACATTAGTCAAACGATCCACGATCACCCAGATGAAATCATGTCCCCACTGTGATGTAGGCAACCTAGTGATGAAATTCATGGAAAAACTTTCCCATATCCACACCATAATCTCAAGAGGTCGTACAACACCTGATGGTCTCTAAAGATCTATCTTCACCATTTGCAAGTTGTACAATTTGACACAAACAACACAATGTCCTTCTTCAATACTGCACACCAATGGTGGTGCCTCATATCCTGAATCCTGAAACATCTTATCCTCTCCTCGATGTATTTCAAATTGAGACCCGTGCGCCGCAGTCAACGCTCCTTGCCATAATTCCTCTTCCTAGGGAACCATTATTCTGTTGTGGAACTATAATCCCCAATTTAATCCAATCGAATATGATGGTTCTCCCTCGATCAACAACTCACTGGCCCTTTATATGAAAAAATGGTCCCTTTCTGTACCTTCACACCCCGGATAATGATCTTAGGTGTGATGGTAAGAACATCCATAAAGGCGCGTGCCTACTCATCTGTTGTGTGAAGATAATCCCATTTCGACTTTAAAATAGTCCATAATGTAACTGTCTGTCGGTGGCTTAAGGCATCTGCTACTACGTTCCCTTTTCCCGAGTGATATTGTATATCGATCTGGCAATCCTTCATGAACTCTAACCAACAACGTTGCCTCATGTTCAACTTTTTAATGTGAACAAGTATAGGAAGCTTTTATGGTTAGTGATTAGACGAACCCTTTCTTCCAATAAATAGTACCTCCACACCCGAAGGGAAAATATAATAGATGTTAACTCCAAGTAATGGGTGGGGTAATTCCCCTCGTGAGTCTTAAGATTTTGAGAAGCGTAAGCAATCTTCCTATCTTGATGCATAAAAACACCCCCAAGTCCCTATAGCGAGATGTCACTGTAAACTATGTAATCCACCACATTAAGAGGTAATTCAAGTACCGGAGAGGAAGTCAACTTAGTCTTCAACTCATCGAAAGCTTGCTGGAAACAATCATCCTATATGAAAAATACCCCCCTGTTCATTAAGGACGTCAAAGGCCGGACTATCTTCGAGAAGCCCTATATAAACCAACGATAGTACCCGACCATACCCAAAAAATTGCGCACCTCTGTAGGTGTCGTTGGCTTTCCCCACTCCAACACCATTGACAACCTACTTGGGTCAACTAAAATCCCCCTCTCCATCATAATGTGACCTAAAAACTACACATCTCTCAACCGAAATCTACATTTCTTAAACTTAGAAGACTACCTGCAAATTCTGAATGTGCTCGTATGTCGTTTGAGAATAAATCATAATGTCGTCAATGGTCACGAGATGACGAACTGATTCAAGTACTCTATAAACACACAGTTCATTAAGTCCATAAATACAACTTGTACATTGGTCAGGCCAAAAGGCATATACATAAACTCATAAGACCCAAATTATGTCAGAAACCCCGTCTTTGGAACATCCTGCTACTAAGTCTCAATTAATGGTACCCTGATCTCAAATCAATCTTTGAGAAGTACGAAGCACCCATCAGTTGGTCGAACAAAATTCATCGATATAGGGTAACAATACTTTTTTCGTATGATGAACTTATTCAACTCCAGATAATCCACGCATAGTCTCAATGATCTATCCTTATTTTTTACAAAGAGGACCATAGCTCCCCAAAGTGAAGTACTCATGATAAAGCCATATCCAAGTAATCATTGAATCTACTCTTTAAGCTCTCTCATCTCCAACAAAGCCATATGGTAAGGTGCTCGCGCTATCAGCTTATTTCTCAGAGCCAAATCAATCACGAAATCTATCTCCTAACTCGGTGGTAACCCTACAATCTCCTGAAAGACGTCATGAAACTAACTAACTACATTAATGGAATCTAATGACATAGTGACTCCCTCTGAAGTATCCTCCTCGATGTAATATAAATACGTGCTCGACCCTCTCTCAGGAAGCGACATTGCAACCAAGTACATCTCATGCCCCTATCCATACCTAAGATAACATCATAAGAAGACATATATAAAATCAACATATCAACTACAAAGTATAGTCTCCTGCTATCAACACCTATACCACGACAAACGAAACAAATAAATATACCCCGACCAAATGATGAATTTATGTGTAATAAGGTATTTGATGCTAAATCTAACATCCAGGTGATTGAGCGAAGGCTCTACTAACAAAAGAATGTTATGAACCCATATCAAATAAAACACGTCCAACACGCCCATGGATAGGAAAATACCCTCTACCGCCAGAACTGGCACCTGAACATCTCTTAGAGCGACGTGGTATGCACTCTCATACTATAACTATGGTTAGCCTTGTGGCTGAGCCGGTGGTGGAGGTGGTAAAGCTGACACTACAATTACTGGTGGGGACGACGACTGTTGATGTTGGCCCTGCGATGCCTAATATCCCTATTGATCTCTTTGCCCCTGGGTGCCATAGATCCCCTTAGGTCACCTCTTGGCCATATGCCCCACCTCACCACATGTAAAACAAGTGTTGTTAAGAAACATCCAATGTTAGCACCTACCCTGCTTCTAGCCCTACTAGAATCTATCATGTTGTTAGTGGCCCTACTGCCCTTATAGGACTGTTGGCCTTGGCCCTGATGGTTACGATCATCATAACCATTTTCTCTCTTGTGAGGATGATCTCGAGACTATGGCCCCTTAGGTTGTTGGGCCCCTGTTCAAGAGAAGAATCTCTTGTATTGCCTTTTATCTTGCCACAATGGCTAGACGCGTCCCCATTGGACCTCTTCACACCCTTCCCATTTTAAAATTCCTAGTGGTTCTGACAGTGTAGTAAAATGGATTTCACCACCTGTGTATAAGTGATGTAATCCGGGCTACCTAACAGTATTTGCTTAATCCGCATGTCAACCCACAAATAAAGCAATCCATCCTCTTGGCCTCAGTGTTAACCTCGTATGGTGTGAACACTGAAAGGCTAGTAAAATCCTGCTTATATTTCGTAATAGTGTGTCCCTGTGTTAGACTCAGAAACACTCTCTTTTTTTCCCCTTAACTATCAATGGAAAGTACTTTACGTTTAACCTACTCCATAGCTCGAATATGGTCATAGTTCTCCTCTCCTTTGTCGTGGTGGTTGACTCTGACCACTGTAATGCCTCACCCACCTGTTTGAAGCTGAAAAGTGTCTGCATATGAATATCAGTGCACTTTATCATCCTCAAGTGATTTTGAATATTTTTCCTCGACTAATGTGCCACCAGAATATCAGTGGTCCCTGCGAACTCCGACGGGTTACCTTTAGCAAAGGCACAACGTTCCCTCTCCCAAGTAGATAGTTGTGGTTGAGCTGGCACTGCCACCTACAATTGTGGCTGCTGAAGGTGTTGTAGTGCGGAAGCCACTCCAATAGTGATTGCCTGAGTAATAATGACAATCATGTTCATTGTTGGTGTTTACCAGCGGCACCCTGCTCCGACTGAGTGTCCCGGTTGGAAGCCTTGGTAGAAGCTACTAGTCCTCTCCTCCTTTTTATGTGTTTTCCATTTGAAAGCAAACCAAGAATTCATATTAGATAATGTAAGGACACAAATTTCCAATTGAGTCCTTTGTAGTTTTGGCTCAATTCCGGACAAAAACGTTTGAGTCATAGGATAGAGTTAATTGTTCATCCTTCAAGCCTGTAACGTGGTTGTTGAAGACGTAGCGGCCAAGAAATTAAAGCTTCATCAAAATGCCGAGTTTAAAGTGCCTCGTTTCTACCTCATCAACATGGTTCCATTGCTCCTAAGGTATAAATGCATTTTAATATATATATATATATATATATATATATATATATATATATATATATATATATATATATATATATATATATATAGGAGCTTGGAACATTTTATATTGGCTGTAGTTTATTAAAAACTGTTGTTTATTTTCCAAAAGATTTTATTAAAACTTTAAAATAAAGTATATAAAGTTTCTGTGCTAAAAATAGAATTTTTTAAACTTTCTGGAAGTTCGTTCGAAGTGTCGTTCGAACGAGATTTTCGTTGTTCGAACGATTTTGCCAACGAGTTCCCAGATAGGCCACTGGAAAGTCGTTCGAAGTGTCGTTCGAACGAATATGATGTTCGAACGAGATTTCTAATGAGTTCACACTGGAACTTCGTTAGAAGCTTCGTTAGAACGAGACTTCGTTCGAACGAAAATGTCGTTCGAACGAGTTTTGGCGGGAACAATTTTTTGGCAGTTTTGAGCGGTTTTTGATCCACTTTCCCACTATCTTTTGACAAAACTTGTTAAGTGCGGAAATGAACTTTTTCTAATAAAATTTTTCACTATCCCACATCTTCTTGAGAGAGTTTTGAGAGTTCATCTTTCCTAAGAAAAAGTTCAAGTTTAAGTGTTCATTTTTCCAAGAAAAATCCTTTAAACACTTTGTTTCACCCACATTGTTTATTCCAAGTCTTCTTATATATATATATATATATATATATATATATATATATATATATATATAGGAGAAGGCTCACCTACATCATGCTCTATACATCATCCATACATCATACCTAGTTGTAGGGCCTTAAAAACCATTTTTTCCAAAATTTTTATTTTTCTCTTGAAATTAACCTTCCAATAAACTCATGTTCAAAAAATTAGGTCAAAATACATTTTGTAGCTATTTTTAAAAAATCCACAAAAAACTGCTCAAAATACCTTATTTATAAGGGTCTGCGCTAGCAGTTTTTTATGGATTTTTTAAAAATAGCTACAAAATGTATTTCGACCTACTTTATTGAATATGGGTTGATTAGAAGGTTAATTTTAAGTGGAAAATAAAAATTTTGGAAAAATAATTTCTTAGGGCCTAGAACTAGATGTGATGTATACATCATGATATAGGTGTGCCCCTATATATATATATATATATATATATTGCTTGGAGTTTGGCACCGGTTTCTCATCTCTACCGTTCGAAGAGAAGTTTGGGTTTGCTTCTACATCCCACAAAGAAGAAGAAGTTTGCGTTGATTTACCCACTTGGAGAAAGGCTCCTCGTTCGGGTGGCGGTGACCATATAAAGTCCGATCGGTGGATACCGAGACCGGGGTGGAGCTTCGTGGTTATTTGCTAGGCGGAGGTGTATACAAGAAGGAGCGTCGGGGCTTGAGAGGGATCTAGTCGAGTGTTGTAAGTCTTTCTGTCTTGTATTTGTAAAACCATACGTAGTGGATTTGAGGCTAGGGCCGTCCGAGGTTTTTTTCGTTGTGGGTTTTCCTCGTACATCGCGGTGTAGTGATTTATTGTTTATTTTATCTTGCTATACTGACCTAGAACGCATGCTTAGGTAACAAGATAAAATTTGGTTTAATCACTACTTACTTAATTTGGTGCTAAATTAATTTGGGTAATGTTTATGTTAATATAATTCAAGTCATTTAAGTTAATTTGTTAAAATTGGTTTGGCCTAATTTGTTAAAATTGAAAAATATGACTTAGGCTAATTTCTAGGACTTGGGTTGATTAAATTGGTTTAAGTGAAATTAACATAAGTCTGTGTTTAATCTAATTTGTGTATTTTTGTTTTAATTGAACCATCATCTTCGCTTCCGCATCATAAAAGAAAATTACTTTGTGAAGTAAAAAGAATTTTGTTTTCATAAAGTTTGGGGTCATCATCTTTTTCAAATTGGTATCAGAGCCAAAACGATAAATTATTTCGTAAAGATCCTTTAAATATTTTTGGCTAAAATGGAATTTTCTCCATTTTCAAAATTTCCTATTTTCAATGGTTCTAATTACGCGTACTGGAAAGCGCGAATGAAATCGTCACTTAAATCTATCTACGAGAGGGTTTGATTGTCTGTAATTAACGAGTGGTCTCCACCAACTCATTTAGTAGATATTAAACGTGTTCCCAAACCCGCCGATAGATGGAGTGAAAAAGAATTTAAACTTTCTAATTTCAATTCCCGAGGTTTAAATGTCTTGTTTAACGCGGTCACACCGGATGAATTTCGTCGCATTATGACGTGTGAAACCGCTAAAGAAGCTTGGAATATTTTACAACTCACTCATGAAGGTACAAGTGTCGTTAAAGCTTCGAAACTCGAAAACCTCACCACTCAATTTGAAACCATCAAAATGAACGAAAAAGAAACTTTTGATGAATTTTATGCTAGACTTTCCGATATAGTTAATTCATCTTTTAATTTGGGAGAGAAAATACCCGACAACCGAGTAGTAAAGAAAAATTTTAAGGTCCCTACGCGATAGATTTATTCCAAAAGTGACCGTTTTAAATTCTTTACCAACTTTAGCCTCTATGAAATTAGAAGAGCTCGTAGGTGATTTACAAAGCTAGGAACTAGACATGTTTCCCTCTAAAATCGAAAAGAAAATTAAAAAGGGAATTGCTTTAAAAGCCCGGAAAGAGGAAAAACAAGTAGTAGAGAGCGAGAGTGATAGTGACTCGGATGACATGGCCTTGTTTGCTAGGAAATTTCGAAAGTTTCTTAAAATTAACAAAGATAAATTTAAAAATGACTTTAAGAAATTTGAAACTCCTAAGCATGACAAAGCCGAGAGGATCCCTAAAATTTCTAAAGAAAATGTAAATAGGGACGAGTCGGAAAAATGTTTTGGTTGTGAAGGGTATGGCCATAGGGCTTTTGAGTGCCCCACTAAACTAAGGAGAGAGGGTAAGAAACCAATTTCTTTTAATGCAACCCTTAGTGATAATGATAATGAAGAGGGACCCGATTCTCCCACTAAGCCCAACTTTGTGGCTTTTATGGCTAGTCATGTGAGTGATAGTGAGCACTCATCTATTGATGAAATTTTCACACATGACACTTCCAAGGTCAAAGTTTATGATTCCCTTATTTTTTATGGTGGTGAGAGTGAACATGAGAGAGAGAATGATGAAAATGATGAGGTTGATGTAAGTGAACTTCAAAATGCTTTTCAAGAACTTTATGATGAATCTATTAAATTAAAAAGAGCAAATTTGAAGTTAGAAGCATGTTTAAAAGAGCGTGTCAAGGTCGTTGATGATAGTGCATTAGTGGAAGACCTTAGGACACGAGAGAGAGATCTTCGAGAGAAGCTTGAATATGTAGAAGGCGAGAGAGATAACCTTAAAGGTTTAATGGAATCCTTGAAAAATGAGCTTCTCGAGTTTGAAGAGAGAAATGTTTTATTAGAGTCTAATATTTTAGAATTAAAAAATAAATTAAAAAACTCTAGGAAAGTCAAATTTGATTTGGAGTGTAGGTCCGAAAAACTAGATAAAATCTTAGGCACCGTCCAAATCAAAAATGACACTTGTGGTTTAGGCTTCAATACTTGTAATGAATCAACTCAAAAATCCAAAACCAATGTTTTAGTAGAATCGCCTAGGAAAGCTTTTAGAGATCACTCCTTAGGTAAATCTTTTCGCCGTGACTTTAAGTGTTCACATTGTGGTCGAAAAGGTCATCTTAGGAAATTTTGTTTTGATCTTAAACGAGGTCCTAGCAAACGCCAACATAAGGCAACCAAGGTAGCCAAGATTCCTACACCCCGAGATTGTCATTCGTCATTAGTTTGGGTTAGGAGATCCGACTTGGTCGCTTTACAAGATAGGCTTTTTTATTCTCATTTACTTTCACATGATTCCTCCCTAGTAAAATTTAAAGGTTGAATGTGTTAGTTGTGTTTGCATACTTTAGCTTTTGTTCTTCATGCTATATTATCATGCTAAATGTATGCTTGTTTAATCATTTTCTAGTCTATGCTCCATGCTTAATCACATGCTAGAATAATGATTTTTGTGTATCTTTTGTATTATATTTACTTCATTTTTGTTTGCATTAAATGAAAAATACAAAAAGATTTTTGTTTATCATTTGTGTTTTATTTTTTAGTAATTTAGGATTAATGAAAAATACAAATGATTTTGTTTGTCTTTTGAGTACATATTTTTATTTTTGGTTAAAAATTTAAAAAACTCAAAAAGATTTTTTTTTGTGTGTGTGTATTTTAGTTTGACACACTCTATGTGGCATATACTTGTGTTTGAATCCCATCTTTTTTTCTCTCATGTGGCTAGAACTTTTGGTTTAGATTGTCACTCCTTGAAATGTTCTTTACCATGCTTACATGGAGTAGTTGGATTTTGTGTTGCTTAAATGGATTCTATTTTTATATGCCTCCTTTCACACATGCACGAGCTCTTTTGAATACATTTGAGCTTTGTGAGGTGTTCTCCTACCAATCTAGTCATCTACATAATTGTGACATAGGAGGACTAGTGCATGTCAAAATCCGTTGCACGTGAGATTTGTGAGATAAAAAATGATATATATAAAAATATGCATGGGGAAGAGCTCCGAAAGGATTTATTATCCTTTGCGACTGTAAGCCACCGTTTTCAAATGGACCTAAAAGAAATACGTGGTCCAAAGACCTAAAAGAAACTATGGCATTAAAAAGAAAAATAATTGCCAAGGCCTATGTTTAATTGACATTATCATTCAAAAGAATATATATGCTTATTGAGGGATATTGGATGGTATATCAACGGTTTGCACAATTTTCGTTTATCCTAGTTGCGTTTTCATTGTCATGACTCTATTGTTTTGTAGAATCATCAATATGCTAGGCTTGTATGCATTGTGTATGTTTGTTCATTGAATTAAATCTATATTGTCACATGAGGTTATATTCAAATGTGATGAAGTTTGCAATCAATTGAGAACTCCGTGAACAAGTTTTAAGTGATTGGGTCTAAATTTGATTGTTACTATTTCACACCCCAACACTTCCGTTTTCATATGACACATTTTTGCCATACGAGCGTGAAAAGCTTACTCTATTTTGTGTCATTTGTGTGTTTATATCTATATATGTGTACTCGTGTCTATTTGGTATCTATTATGTATCTATATATTTGATATTTTTTTGGTCTTTGCCTTGCTTTCTAGTCCATCTATGCTTCAATTCAAATTTGGTATCTATCTTGTTGCATTCCTTGTTGATATCACATGCTTAATACCTCATGTATCATCTTGGTATCATTTTCTTGCAACTTTGTTGGTATCCATAATTATTTGTTGGATTAGTTGTAATTTTGTTGCCCATGTGCTTTAATGTTCTCATCATATGCACAATTGCATGTTTAGCTTGTTATCCCATTCTATTTATCCCTTGTTTAGTTTAAGGGTGTATATGCTTTAATTGGGGAGATAAATTAATGTTTTAACTCTTTAGCCTTTGTCTATTCCTAAACAAAAAGGGGGAGAATGATAGGGGGAGAAATGGTATCCATTCCTATTATTATCGTATCTTAGTTTGGGGGAGATTTATCTTAGGTGGAGACGTCTTTCTAAGTTGATCATTGTTGATAACGGGGGAGAATTAATTTAGGGGGAGTACTTACTTTAATTGCATTAAATATTTTGATATTCCCTATGCGTTTAATGTGTTTGCTTAAGTGTGCAGGAATTATATTCTACGTAGCAACTTTCACCGGTAAAGATTTTGATCCTGTGGGTTGTTTGAGTCAAGCATTGTATTTTTATTTTGGGTGGGACTTTTTATTAGTCTAGTAGAGCTTGACGGCCCTTTAGGATATTTTTTTGGTTTTTGTCCTGGAATAGCCAAAGGGGGAGATTTGTAAGGACACAAATTTCCAATTGAGTCGTTTGTAGTTTTGGCTCAATTCCGGACAAAAACGTTTGAGTCATAGGATAGAGTTAATTGTTCATCCTTCAAGCCTATGACGTGGTTCTTTAAGACGTAGCGGCCAAGAATTAAAGCTTCATCAAAATGCCGAGTTCAAAGTGCCTCGTTTCTACGTCCTCAACATGGTTCCATTGCTCCTAAGGTATGAATGCATTTTAATATATATATATATATATATATATATATATATATATATATATAGGAGCTTGGAACATTTTATATTGGGTGTAGTTTATTTAAAACTGTTGTTTATTTTCAGAAAGATTTTATTAAAACTTTAAAATAAAGTATATAAAGTTTCTGGGCTAAAAATAGAATTTTTCAAACTTTCGGGAAGTTCGTTCGAAGTGTCGTTCGAACGAGATTTTCGTTCGAACCATATGTCGTTCGAACGAGTTTGCCATTGAGTTCCCAGGTAGGCCACTGGAAAGTCGTTCGAAGTGTCCTTCGAACGAACATGATGTTCGAACGAGATTTTTAATGAGTTCACACTGGAACTTCGTTAGAAGCCTCGTTCGAACGAGACTTCATTCGAACAAAAATGTCGTTCGAACGAGTGTTGGTGGAAACAGTTTTGATCAGTTTTGAATCCACTTTCTCACTTCTTTTCCCACTATCTTTTGACAGAACTTCTTAAGTGTGGAAATGAACTTTTTCTAATAAAATTTTTCCCCTCACTATCCCACATCTTCTTGAGAGAGTTTTGAGAGTTCATCTTTCCTAAGAAAAATTTCAAGTTTAAGTGGTCATTTTTCCAAGAAAAATCCTTTAAACACTTTGTTTCATCGATATTGTTTATTCCAAGTCTTCTTTATATATATATATGCATTGCTTGGAGTTTGGCACCGGTTTCTCATCTCTACCGTTCGAATTTTGGGTTTGCTTCTACATCTCACAAAGAAGAAGAAGTTTGCGTTGATTTACCCACTTGGAGAAAGGCTCCTAGTTCGGGTGACAGTGACCATATAAAGTCCGATTGATGGATACCGAGACCGCGGTGGAGCTCCGTGGTTATTTGCTAGGCGAAGGTGTATACAAGAAGGAGCGTCGGGGTTTGAGAGGGATCGATTTGAGTATTGTAAGTCTTTTTGTCTTGTATTTGTAAAACCATACTTAGTGGATTTGAGGCTAGGGTCGTCCGAAGTTTTTTCCCGTTATGGATTTTTCCTCGTACATCGCGGCGTAGTGATTTATTGTTTATGTTATCTTGCTATACTCACCTAGAACGCATGCTTAGGTAACAAGATAAAATTTGGTTTAATCACTACTTACTTAATTTGGTGCTAAATTAATTTGGGTAATGTTTATGTTAATTTAATTTAAGTCATTTAAGTTAATTTGTTAAAATTGGTTTGGCCTAATTTGTTAAAATTGAAAAATATGACTTAGGCAAATTTCTAGGACTTGGGTTGATTAAATTGGTTTAAGTGAAATTAACATAAGTGTGTGTTTAATCTAATTTGTGTATTTTGTTTTAATTGAACCATAATCTTCGCTTCTGCATCATAAAAGGAAATTACTTTGTGAAGTAAAAAGAATTTTGTTTTCATAAAGTTTGGGGGTCATCATCTTTTTCAGATAACAATAAAAAATAATAGTACAATGAATCTTTGTCAAAGGTATTTAATAATCAAAGCACATAAAGCGGAACGTAGCAGAATTCCACAGAACCTAAGACACTAAAACTTGGGATAATATGATACCAACTGTAACAATCCCTATTTTTCACGTGTAGGTTGGACATTTTGATACACCGAAGATAGGGCATATCAATCAATTTATATCATGCTCGGCATCAACCTAGTAAATAAATATGTAACGACATAATATAGACCATCCATGAAATAATATAATTAAAAGAATAACTCAGATAAATATAAATGTCTTAAACGTAAATAATAATAATAATAATAATAATAATAATAATAATAATAATAATAATAATAATAATAATAATAATAATAATAATAATAATAATAATAATAATAATAATAATAATAATAATAATAATAATAATAATAATAATAATAATAATAATAATAATAATAATAATCAACCTCCACAACCAAATGGAATTAATTGATAATCTCAAAGCCAAATATAAATAGCTCAGGAACCACTACCACTCCCTAACAACTCTATGAATAAAATAAAATAAATAAGTTTGGACTATAATGGTGCAAGTAAATAACATCCTAAAATAGGAATGAAAAGACAAGAAAAATGAAGATAACAAAGTATGACTGCTTAGCCATGTTGCCCCTACTTAAGAATATTTGGAAAAACATTTTAGATAACAAATGGGTCAGAGCCCAAAGGTTGCAAGAAATAACTTACTATATCGATGCAGTAATACCACACGACTCATTTACATAACCATGCCAACATGTCGACACTCACACTCAAAAGATACCGCACTCCTCAACATAAGTGAATCATCTACAACGAGTGCCCTAAACCAAACTATAGTTGTTACGTATAAATACTGACTTAATGGCTATCAAGTACACTATTACATACTATCATACAACTAAATTGTAGTGTAAGCCCAGCTGTAAACTAAGATTACAACCCCTACTTGTGTCATCCAAACAATAAGATATACGCGGTACCATTATAAACACAATAATGTGACACAATTTCTTCATATAAAATGTCCATCACTCGTCTAAACACTATGTGTATATATCTTATAAACCACACGAAGGCTTCAACTTTCGAGGACGTTCTTGTGTCTCCATCGATAAACCTGTAGAAGTTTCATACCTAACGAATTTAGTACATGTCAAACCATTGTCTAGTCACATTATCATCTAATCATATAAAAAACCATCTGATGGATCAAGTCATCCACATCTCGACGTCGTGAGACGACGACCAACTGAGCGCGAGATCAAACCATCAACCTCCACACAACCTATATCAGTTAGGGGCGCAGTATCCGATCCCATAATCCATTTACATCCACAACCCCTACCGATAGTTTCCCAATGAGCCAACACTTACATATGGTATGTCCAACAAATAACATACAAGGCTCATATATAATCAATAAATATATACTAAAACTGTACTTCCTTCTAACCATGTATAATGATACGTTATATTTATCCAAACATACCTAACAGATTCACACGTCCTCGAGATTAATCCTAAATTTCATAACCTTAATCCCCATGATAACTTATTAAGATTTTAATCCTCAAATGTCATACTCAAAACCTCGAGTGAAACCTTACCCAGGTCTTAAACGAAAATACAAGGTCTCAACATTCTGCCGATATCCGTGTGCACGAGGCTATTATGCAGTTATGCACACAGGGTCTATGTCCCAAAGTTTATGCCCAAATTCGAACACTGGGGGCTATTTTACAATCATGTGCACGACCCCTGTTTGTGGCCCAAACGGACTGACGTCAAGGTTGCAACATCAAAAATTGACTAAAACCTACCCAACTTGATCTTTTTCGCTCCAGATCGTCTTAAAACATTATTCCAACCCTAAATCAATCCCAAAACGCCTTAAATATTATTTCTAATTGATCCTATACATGACTTTAATAATCCAATATCAATTTTAGATTCAAACATCAAAATCGAGTTTAAATCATCAAATTCAAGATAAAGGCAATTAGGGTTCATTGTGATTTCGGGTTGTATTCAAGAAAAGGTTTCTTAAATCATAAAGTCTAGCTTAAATACATGATCCATCCATGTCAATCAGATTTAATATAGATCCTAACAAGTTCTAAGCACATGTCCATCATAATGATTAAGGTACAACCCATTAATGCATCACATTTAGTTAAAATCCTTATAATACTCAAGGTACAGCCTACCAATGTATTGGATTCAAACATAGCGTGTGTGAAAACCCAAATTGATTCAATACAACAATCAAAACATAAACAAATTGCATATTAAACTGCAATAGAGTAAGATATTTATTGTCAGTTAATGGTGGTGGAAGGTTCTAGCTTTGAATCTCGCTTGTGATCTCTTAGTTCCTCTGAAATCCTTCCTTTGAACTCCTTTGCTACTAGGGTATGTGTTTTAGGGTTAAAGTAAATAACTAATAAGGGTTAATACTACTTTTTTTTTCCAAGGTTCAAGCCCCGGGAAGGGGAAGGGACTCGAACTGCCCACCTCTTGCAAGCAAGGGTGGTAGGTAACCATTGGGGCAAGCCCCTTTGGTTGGGTTAATTCTACTTAAATACCCATAGTCCCGCAACATAAATCACAATTAGCAATAGACGTACCTGAATATAGTGCACCAACCTAATTATAAATAGAAAAGTGTTAACATGTGCCCTGAGAGCACATAATTTAAGCCTCAAAATAATAAGTATGATAATTCTACATGAGTATTTGTACCTTATTAAATATATGTCGAAACTCTGTCCCTACTATTTTTGGGCTTTAAATGTGTACCCTTAGGGCACATGTTATCTAGACCCTTATAAATATAAGGTATCTCATACAAAAGAAAAACACAATTAAGTGAAAGGATTTAAAGTTTTATGAGCGAGTAAATTGTTGCAGTGAGATCCGAAAATGCATTATGTCATGTCGAGTTCATATGCGTCTATATAAGGCCTCGTTTTGGACCCCCTTGTGGGCCCAAAATGCTATCCAAACTAACCCAAAACTTAGCCCAAATGCATATCTACCCATGGGGCCCAATTTAATATACTAAAACTACCTCTCTGGGAGTTTGTACCATCCTAGAGTCTAGTCCAACGATAATACCACAACGTAAAAATAAAGTACTCGACTTAAATATTTTTACTAGTTAACCGCACATAATTAATTCAACCGATTAATTAATAATTAAATACACAAAATAAATGTCACGTATCATGCAATTTAAATATCACACAAATTATGCACTTATTATTATTTTCACACGAGTAATAATTATTCTCATTTAATAATTTATTTTCACAATTAATAATAAATAATACCAAATAAAAATACGAGGTATTACAAAGCTCCCTCGATAAAGCATGTAAGTTCTCACAAATCCTATCAAACTTGGTCCATTGTTGATAACGAAGGATCAACGATGTTAGACACGAGGTTGTAAGTGGTTGATTAAGCTCTACTTGTCTTGATCTCATATTCGTGATTTGATGAGGAGATTTATCACTAGGCACCTTCTACATCCTGAAAATAACGAAAGTCTATATATATGGAGAGGTTCAAAAGTGAATATAAAATATGAACATTTTAATGAACCTTAACAAAAAAATAACTAACACTCATTAAATTTTAATTCCTATGTTGTAATTGGTACGTGCCAACGGCAATGGACACGCATGTGGCACGCGTCCTTTTTAATACACGCGTGTTCGTTGCCACTGGCGCGACCCAATTACAATATATAAATTAAAATTGATTGGGTGTTAAGTATTTTTTTTGTTTAAGTTCATTAAAATGTTCACCTCTAAACCTCTCCCTATATATACATCATCATGAAATAAACCTAGTAAAGAGATACACGTGAAAATCATACAAGGTTCACGCCAATATCATCAAATAAGATGGGATATTAATAGTTATAAAGCAATAAGACTAATTAATATATATATATATATATATATATATATATATATATATATATATATATATAGAGAGAGAGAGAGAGAGAGAGAGAGAGACTAGAGTGTATTATGCAAACGTATTGGCTTGAACTTACAACTCCCTTAAAAAATGCTAATATAAATTATTTAAGGTTTTATGGGACATGCACAATTAAAGCATTAATGTTAATGAACCTTTTAGGTTCAAAAGTAAACCTAAAAGATGAACATTTTAATGAATCTTGATAAAAATACACCTAACCCCCCATTAATTTTAATACATATGTTGTAATTAGTTTTCGCTAGCAGCAACGAACACGAGTGTGACACGCCTGTTTTTTTAATATACACACCCCTATCTGACAAACCACACATGTTAAGGCTAGGGTTATGGGGTTTCAACAAGTGGGTCACGAGTCAGTGGGGATCAAGGACAGAGCTACCATGTTTGTGGCCGAAATGAATTTGCGAGTTAAGGACGGAACTCAAGCGGGTTGATTTGAGCCTGTGGAAGTGGGTCCGACGTTGACGGATTTGGTTTAGCACTGGGTTGCCGATTTTAGGAGGTACCCGGATTAGGCAGATCCGGTTGGGGGGTATGGTTGGGCATGTTGTAAATGGATCCAGGTTTTGGGGGTAGGTTGGCGATAAGGCTGGTCGGCCAGAGTTTGTGATTTCCGACGCTGGGGCTTGGAGTTTAGGCAGGGATCAAGGGTTCCGAGGGTAGTTCGGGTTTTGGGCAATGGAGTAGTAGGGTCATCCCATGGGGTGGGTGGGGTGGGGGGGTGAGGTGTAAAAAAAAATCCGATCAACAGGCGTGTCCATTGCCGCAGACCAATTACAACATAAGAATTAAAATTAATGAGTTGTTAAATTTTTTTGTTAAAGTTCATTAAAATGTTTATCTTTTAAGTTCACTTTTAAACACACACACACACACACACACACACACACACACACAGATTTCACACTCACAAAAGGTTCGTCTCAAATTAGTTGTTAAAATCACTATAACTATAATATGGAGGCCAATTTCTATTTTTTTTAAAGAAATAAAAGTTCACTAACATTTTAAGTTGGGGATCGAACTTTCCCCAATGGCTTCTTGTTCTAATTACACAATACAATATCTCAAAAATTGTCTTATCATATATATGTATATATATATATATATATATATATATATATATATATATATATAGAGAGAGAGAGAGAGAGAGAGAGAGAGAGAGAGAGAGAGAGAGAAACGTATAAGGTTATTTTGATTTTGACACCCATTAATTTGTGCTTACTTATTCTAGCCCTCTTGTAGCTTAAACCCCAAAATGACTTTTTATAATTCATTATTGTGCAAAATGTCAGAAAAAATCAAATATTAATATGCTTGGAGATAATATCACAGGTCTGAATGATAATATCCTTCTAACATATACTTGTATATCCATAATAATCGTACCAGTAGCAGGAACCAGAAGATGTAATGTAAGGCGATCGGATCCGGGTGCCAAGCATAAATATTGATTGAGACATATTGCCTTATCTCCAGGCAACAACTATTTAAATTGGCAGGTAAACATGAAGAGACGTATCTTTAACCTTTTATTTGGAATACAGTAACAGCCATACGCAGAGGCTTTTGAAGCTTAAAAAGTTTTGACTTGGATCATGGCTCCTTGTTTTGTTCCAGATTCAAGCATTGCCTGTAGAACAGCAATATCTCGAGCACCTTCAACAAAAGAGCTACGACAATCAGCTTCATCGCTACTGCTCCCCTTCTGCAACATTAAACAACACGCGTACTATACAATTATGGGAATAAATCAATTTGAGCAACTCCTAAGACACCAAATGAGCAAATATAACACCAAACATATGCTCCTCCCACGTCGCCTTGTGTTCCTTTCAGACATCTCCCAACTATATACAGAGATGATCACACATGGCAAAAGGATACAAAGGGTGCTCCAATTTGCTGGCCTGACAGTTTGATTACAAGTTGAAAAAGAATTCTATATTTTTAAACAACATCAAATTTGATAAATGATGGAATAAATTAATCATTTCGCCCCTAAATTATCACCCTGATTCCAAAATGGTGCCTAAACTTTCATTTGTGTGAAGTAAGCCCTCAAACTAATCAAACCAATTTAATAAGTTGGACAGAAATGAGTCCTGTGTCAGGCACATGACTCATTGCGAGGGCAAAATAGGTAACACATTAATATTATGGGGTTAAGTTTAATTTATCATTATGTAATGATTAAAATTAAATAATGACTCTCTCTCTCTCTCTCTCTCAATCTGTTTTGACAAGTTGATTTCATGATATAATTAAAAAAAGAGTTTACTCTATGTTAAATATATCCTTCGCTGTTGGGCAAGATTCTTTATTCGGGTACCTTCTAATGAAGGTGCAAATGTCACTATTTAGCAGAACCAGTACAAAGGTGAGTCTTCATACAGCACTAAAGAAAGACTTTTGTGACACAAAGTGTATAGAGCTACTAAGGAGTACTCCTTCCATCCCAAATCAAGAGTCCACTATTTCTTTTATGGTTGTCCCAAATTAAGGGCTCACTTTCCTTTGGACATAATCAACGAACCATGTTCCACAATGGTGAACTAGAATTAATTCTGGCAATTGATTGAGTGTATCCTTAAACTATACAAAATAAAGACGTGGACTCTTAATTTGGGACAGAAGTAGTAATAATTAATTTGTACAAGGGACGAAAGAAAATGATTTATAAACTTTGTTGTTACAATATGGACAAAAATTCATAAATTTTGGAGATGTTTGTTAAAGCATAAAATTACATGGTACCTTAAGTGTGGCTTGTGAAATGTCTCCTATAAAGGTTTTTAACTCTTCAGTCACCCCACTGTATGGGTAGAATGTGCTATTGCTTTGCCCATCAGCATTATAATGGGAAACCTATCATAGCATCGTTTCAATCAATATAGGTTAGTAATAAAAAAATTGAGAAATACAAATTTAACCCTGAGGTCCAGGTTTGATAGCATCATTTCAATCAATAGAGGTTATTAAAAAGGTCGTACCCAGTGTACAACGCTCCCGCTTAACTGCAAGATTTCAACTGGCCTTACCCTCATATATGGAGTATGGAGAGGCTGCTCCCATGTCTCGAACCCGAGACCAACCGTAGCTTGGGCGAGGGTACTTGCCATCGCACCAAAGTACGACCTCAATCAATAAAGGTTATTAATGTAACACCCCGTATTTTTTAGGATAAATAATTTATTTAATTTGGAGAATTAGAATTTAAACTAAATTGATGATTTGGAGAAACTATTTAATTTGGAGAATTTATTTAAATTGGAAGATTCAATTTATTTGGAGAATTGAGATTTAAATTAATTCGGGTTATTTCTTTTAAGAATACATGTGTCACAATCTGAGGTTGAAACTTGAAATTTTAGTGAAGTAACTCGAATGATGATTCTGAGTACACGGTTGAGTCCAGATAGTCAAAATAGAAATTAAATGGAATTTTGGGAATTTCGGATGGGTCGAGATAGTCACAATCGAATGGGAATTTTGGATGAATTTAGCATGCGGGTTGGTATCTTAAGGTGGAATTTAATTGATAGAAATTAAATGGAACCTAATACTTAGAGTCTTATGGGATGAGTATTAAGGACTGTTAAATTTAATAAGGGTGTTAAACTTATTAATCGAATTTGGTGACATGAATTCTAAAAGGTTAAAATACGAACCAATAAAGAGAGGACATTTTGGTTGAGTGATACCACTTGGATAAAAATTAATTGAGGTGATAGTAATTAAATTAAGGGTCGGGGTTTTGACTTTGATATTTCTCAGGCTAGTGCTACGGGGGAGTTAGGCACAGATTAGCTGGTTTAATTTATTATAGAGATATATAATAAATTATCGAATAGTGAATTTAACGAGAGGTATTAACCTTAATGGTGGATTTTTGTGTAACAAATTCTAAAGGGTGAAGATACGGACCATATGAGTTAGTCGGAGTATTGTTGTTGGGTGACACCACTTTAATAAATTAATTAATATGAAATTGATTAGATTAATCGGTGTAATTTGAAATATAACGGATTCGGGGGATGATCGAACCTATGACTTAGATCAATAGGATATGAGTGAATTATAAAGGATAATTGGCACACTTCGAGTAGTGAGGGATACTCGGGAATATACGATAAGAAGTGTAATTGGAATTAAATAATACGTAGGATATTCAGGAGATATATATGCTATGTATGGGACATATGATATAGGTTGTGTGTATACCTATACTGATTTGTATGATTTATTATGTTTATGACATACCTACGCTACTTGCTATCACGGAAGGTTTCCGCATCGAGACAGTCATATCCTGATGAGCCTTTGGGGAGATTTTTTACTTGTGCCTCAGAATATAGAACCTAGGTACGGGCTATCTATGATAATGATAGTGATGACGGTCATATGGGTGCGTAGGTATGTGCGTAGCCCATAGGCTTGGAACTATATTCGCCTCCAATGTGTGATTTGTGATGATGGTTCGAGTGAGATACTGAACCAATGGTCCTTTATACAGTGCGTGATGTACCGGGACTTGATAGCAGAGTATGCATGCACCGCAGGTCCCAGCGTAGGGGTGTTGTATTGAATATATATAATTAGTGTGATAAATATATATACTTGTGATTTATTCTACTACGTGTGTTTGGTAGATGATGTTCCGGGGCATTATAGCGTAGTATACTCGCACCACAACTCAGCTTAGGGGTGCAACGTTAGTGTATATATATATAACAAAGTTATATATATATATATATATATATACGTGTGATTTTATTCTACTGTATGGGTTTAGTAGAAGAGAAAGACAGTGACATTAAAAATAGCTATATTATGGGGAGAAATAAACATATATTGAGAAATTTATAATGGGATAAAAAACATGAAAATTCGGTAACATATTGTATGAGTAATACGGGTGCGTACAATGAGTTAGTATGTGGAAGGAGACTTGTTATGGCTAGTTAGGCGGGGTAGCTTAACTAGTAAAGGTAGAAGGCAAGCGTTAAGTGTGCACATTAGATGAGGGGTGAGCTATGTCTCAAGAGAGTGCGACATTAGCTTAAATATGAAAAGTATGGACGCCCAGTTTGAGAATTCTATCCAAGAATGCGCAGCTGCAGCTAATGTGAAAGTTGCGGGACTTTGTTATAGACGCTTCGTTCATTTACTCCTAGTGTAGGAACTTTTCAGTACTCATTTGGGCATGACGCCCTCAGATTTTGTATTTAGTTTGCTTATCGGACTTTGTGTATCCAGGTTATTGTTTCAGTTACTGTTGTATTTTATTGTTGAACCGATAGTTGATTCGGTTATCTTAATTTATGTTATTCATCTGTGTGGGACAGTTATTAGTTGTGTTGATGGTTTTATTATTATTTATTTTCCGCCTGTTGTTAATTAATGAAAGATAAAATTTGGCACCAGTCTAATTAAATTACACGGTGGTTAGTAACTTTAAGAAGTTTTCGACAGTGATGGTAAGAATGAGCCATATGAGACCAACGTTTTATTTTGATCACGAACTGGCCATCCGGTATTTTAGTAGGCGGGGTGTCACGGTTAATAAAATAAAAAATGGAGAAATACAAATTTAACATTGAGGTCTAGGCTCAATTTAAATTCCAAACGCATTGTTCAAATTTTTACAATAAAAAAAGGTCGTACTCAGTGCACAAGGCTCCCGATTAAATGCAGGGTCTAGGAGAGGCGGATATCGGCTAGTCTTACCCCCATATGTTTTATATATGGAGAGGCTGCTCCCATGTCTCGAACCCGAGACCAACCGTAGCTTGGGCGAGGGCACTTACCATCGCTCCAAGGCTGCTCCCATTGTTCAAATTTTTACAACGTTAGCCCAAATATTTTATTTTTTTTGAATATTTAACCCTCTATCACACTCTCTAATGGCATCCTATGTGTGGCAAGCTTATTTCAGTGTCCAATAAGTGGTCGACATGTAGCAAAAGAAAATCAATTTACTAAAAATATTCCTTACCGCGTCTCTTTAAAAAATAATAAAAAAGCAAATCGATCCCACTAGTCCTCTCTCTCCACCTGCCCCAGCCCCTCCCCTTTCTCGGTCTCTCTCTCTCTCACACACACACACCACCACACCACAGAAATCGAAATTTGTGTTCCCAGCAAAATTAAAACCGACAGAACAAAATCAAATTCGAACAACTGGACTCAGAATCGAACGAGCTTTCAGCACTGGAATTGAAATCGTCGGTAGTTCATTCCACTCACAAAGGAATCCACAACCAGATTTCACCACCACCGATATATCCACCACCAAAACTGATCTCTCTCTCTCTCTCCCTCTCTCTCTCTCATATATATATATATATATATATATATATATATATATGAGAAGGCACACCTACATCATGCTCTATACATCATTCATACAGATCACACCTAGTTATAGCCCCTTAAAAATTATTTTTTCCAAATTATTATCTTTCTCTTGAAATTAACCTTCCAATAAACTCTTGTTCAAAAAATTAGGTCAAAATACATTTTTATAGCTATTTTTAAAAAATCCACAAAAAACTGCTCAAAATACCTTATTTATAAGGTCTGCGCCGGCAGTTTTTTGTGAATTTTTTTAAAATAGCTACAAAATGTATTTTGACCTAATTTTTTGAATATGGGTTAAATAGAAAGTTAATTTCAAGGGAAAAATAAAAATTTTGGAAAAAAAGTTTCTTAGGCCCTAGAACTGGATGTGATGTATGATGTGATATATACATTATGATGTAGGTGAGCCTCTCTCTCTCTCTATATATATATATACACACACACACACACACACATATATATGGGTTTTTTTTAATTTTAATACGTAACTAATCTTCGATTTCAGATTTAAAGACAATTTTGTTTAAACTTATACTTTAATACAAAACATTAGAAAATCCGTTAAGTGTAACTGACACATGTCATTTCAAATTAAAATCATAAAAAAATACTTAAAAATATATAAGAATTAAAAAATGTAGAAAAATCATTTGAAAAAAAAAAATGAATTTGTTCTCTCTCTCCCCACTCCGGTGGACCTCCACCGCCCCCTCCGGCAACCCCCATCAACCCCCACCTCCCTCAACACACACCCCCCCCCCTTCTGTCTTCCCCGTAAACACCCCTCCCACCCCACCCCCCTGACCCACCACCAACCACACCGACAAAACCCCTCCCACCCACACCCTCACCCCAATGTTCCACCGCCAACAGCACTACATCCTCACTCCTCACCCACCATCGCCTCCGCCTGTAAATACCACCAAATCCGCCAAATCTGAATCCACAAACCCACCAAATCAAACCTATAAACCCTCAAAATCCCATCAACCATTTGAGATCTAAAACCGATTTGGATTCAAAATCAAAACCCGCGAAAATATTATTCCATTTGTAGTAGATTTGAAGGTACCATCTGGGTTCCGTGTCGGTGGGTGTTGGTGATTTGTAGAAGATTTGATGGGTTTTTTTTTTGGGTGGAGGTAGGTGGGTGAAGACAGAAGAGGTGGGTGAGGTAGTTTTTTGGGGTGGACAGAGGTGACCAAGGTGTGTGTGTGGTGGTCTGCGAATGTGAGGGGGATGGAGTGGGAGGTGAGGGTCGAAATTTGCGGGGGAGGGTGGTTGCCCCCGTGGGGTGGGGGGTGGGGGGGGGGTGAAGACGAGATTTTTTTTCCCTTATTTTTTTTTTTTTTTTAATTATCTGCATTTTTTTTCTAAACTAGTTATGCATTTTATTTTTTATTTTTTAATCATTTTTTGAGATTTTGTTATTATTTTAAGGGGCATATACCAAATAGTCCCTTGAACTTCTTTTAATACATGTATAATCTAAGTCTTTTTATTTTGCACCAAAAAGTCCTTCACCATGCCAAAATGACTTTACCATGCCGCTGGCGCGGACCTTTAAAGATAAGAGAATAAGGGACTTTTTGGTACAAAATAAAAGGCTTGGACTAAATGTGTATTAAAAAATATTTGAGGGGCTTTTTGGTATTTGATCCTTATTTCAATTCAAAAAGCCACATGTCAATACATTTAACAAATTTTCTAACATTTTGTATTAAAGTCTTAACTTTTAAACAAAATTGTATTTAAGTCTAAAAGCGAAGATTAGTAACGTATTAAAGTCAAAAACTCTCTCTCTCTCTCTCTCTCTCTCTCTCTATATATATATATATATATATATATATATCATGGTTCAAAGTCTCGGTATCGGACACCCGATTTTCAACTCGGTCGCGGTATCGGGCGAATTGCAAAGATACGCTATTTAGAGAGCTCAAAAAATTTTGAAAAAAATAAGATTAACAATGTGGACCAATCAGATACGTTCAAACCATCATTTATTATGCATTGCATTGTACAATTAGTTACATTAAAGCGCGGCGGACTTAGCATATTGCTAATGTACTAATTTTTATTTTTATTTTTAATTACTTAAAATCTCTAACTAATTACGTATTAGTGTCTAACTGTTGATTTTAATTTATATAAATGGAAGCGGATATTTGATTTTCAAGACTAGACTTCTAGAGACTCTTTTCTCCCTACTCTGTCTCTTCCATTTTTGGACATCATTATATAAAAATTTTGAAAGGATATTTTGTTCCAAGTTCAAATATTTTTATGTAGAGTGAATGAGTTTTATATTAGTGATATTTGAATTTTATCGCAATTGTTTAATTTAATCTTAGCGCCTAAAATTGTTTTGCATATATATATTATGTGTACAAACTTATATAGGTGGTGTTTCTGTAAATGTTACAATATATTTTCAACAACAAAGAAATATGGTAAAAGATAAAAGAAAATGTCACAATGTTCAAATAATGAAGCAAAAATTTTCCATGTTACTCGGGAAAATTATATAATGTCGTAACAATTTTCTTAGCATAAAAAAATGTTTTGTAAAAAAAAGTACAAAGAAATACTTTACAAAACATTTTTTTGCAAATAAAATAAAAAATGTTTTGTAAAAAAAGGTTTTTTGGTACCAAAAAAACGTCAAGGGTACAAAAAAATGTGCCATTTGAATTGGTCGTCTCGGCAGATATCGCGGCCGATATCTCGGCGAGATGTCTCGGAATCGGTTGTCTCGGCCGATATCTCAGCGAGACAACACGATTCAGTATTTTTCTTGAAACATCTCTCGGTATCGTATCGCCACCCTCCGATTCCGAGTTGACTCGGTCGATACTTTGAACCATGATATATATATATATATATATACCTCTTAGATTTGAAAGGTCGAAGCAGAAGAACAATAAGGCAAATTCGTTTGCCTTCCTATATATATATATATATATATATATATATATATAGAGAGAGAGAGAGAGAGAGAGAGAAAGAGAGAGAGATACAGTACTGCTCTTGTGCGGACCAGTCCGCATTTTAAGAGTGCGGACCGAACATGTGTCACCTGACTGTGAGCCTAGAAATTATCGGCTAAATTATGGGCACACTCTCGGACTAGTCCGCATAAGATCAGTACTATATATATATATATATATATATATATATATATATATATATATATATATATACCCCTTAGATTTGAAAGGTCGAAGCAGAAGAACGACTAATATGGCAAATTTGTTATCCTTCCACCTCTCCATTTTTAATTTGCAAATTCCTTTGCAATGTCGGGGTCTCTTTGTGATTTATATTTCTGGTTTGCAATTTTAGAGTTTTTGTTTGAAATGTAGATTTTTGGTTTCCAAATTTGTTGGTAATGTCAGGGTTTCTTTCCACTCTTGAATTTTGTTAAGGGATTTTACTTTCGTTTCGACTATGGTCGTGGTGAATGGGGAGGAGACAGAAGTTCGATAGATTTATGGTGCTTGGAATTTTGGCGGTAGAGGTGGAAGGTGGCGGCGGCGTGGATGTGGATGTGGGGAGCAATGGAGGTTGTGGTGGCGGTAGCTTGAGTGGTGAAGGTAGACAAATGGTGGTAAAGTTAATAATTGGTGGTTGATTCAGCGTGGAAGTGGCCGAGGTGGTGTCTCTGGGTGGGGGAGGTGGTGGTGGTGGTGGTGGAGTTAGTTGGTGTAGAGAAGGTGTTGATGGCAGTAATATAATGAAGTTAAATACATTTTAAATGCAACTTTTTTATAATTATTGTTTTATCCATATGTCATTGTATTATTAGGCGTCATTCTACATGATATGTAGGATGCCCAGTCATCATTCCCCAACCCTTTTAACAGAAGTGTGACGGAGGATTAGAAATGCAAAAAAAATTAAATAACTTGGGCTAACATTGCAAAAATTAGAACAAGTGTGAATTTAAATTGACCATAAACCTCAGAGTTAACTTTACATTTTTCCCTAAAATAAATTATGTAGAAAAAGAAAAGGCAACGGATGAGTTCTATAGCAATAATTTCTCATGCCAATTAATACAGAAGAGATGCCTAATATCATTTGTGGTTCAAGTGTCATAAAATTCCAAGGAAAGCCGGCAAGTGTATAAATATGACTTTTATTTACCAAATACCCAAGCTTTCCATCTTGGCCTCCTCGCTCAACTTGTAGTGTTCCCTTTAAGCCAACAACTCGCCAGATTACCTAAAGACCCACAAACAAAAATGAAAAACAAGTGGGTAAAAAATGATTGGTCCCACGTAAAAGTTTTTTAGTAGATACAGCTGTACCACATGCCTTGGGCGTTCTTGATGATACCAGCATTACAAAAACTCCGGAGCAACCACTCTCCAGTTGACTAAAGGGACAAATAAATTCCAAATTCTCACATTTTATTTCGATTTTGTCACCAAAATAAAAAACCCAAAAAAATCAGAAAATCATATTGAACCACTAGAACTTACAATAAAGAGGAGATACTATCTGGCGGAGGCAAAGTTAGATCGACATGAGATGTTATAGCTGACACCGAGGTTATCTCACATCCAACAAGCTGTTCAAGTAGATAATTAAAATTCAAGTTAATCTCTGAATTACAACAAAGTTAAAGTAGGTGCCAAATAGTTTCTTAATTTTGATAGACATTAAGCTTCAGTGCACAGTCGTAGGGAGGCTTCTATTTCCATAGTGGGCTGTGCCTAATAAGCTTTAAAAAAGTGGCCGAGTGCATAGTAGTAGGGAAGCTTCTAGTTCCTTAGTGTGTTATGCCTATGCTTTAATATAGTGACCGATTACTGAGGCTTAATTTTTTTGCAGCGGAGCTCAAGGCATTTCCATGGCTGCTTTACAACTTATTTTTCAATGTTTAACTTGTAAAAAAAATAATAAAAGAAAGTATTTTTACTTTTATTTTTTTTAAGAAAACAGTTAAATTAGTATATGAGAGCATCACAATTATGATTGTCTTCACCCCAGCGTGCGTCTAATTGCAAGTTTAAAAAAAATGGAAAAACGGTTAATTCTTGCAAGAAGTTCGAAAAAGAGATGAGTGGCTTGCCACATATCAAATTTAAGACTACTGCTGCCATATAATATATTTCCAATCAAACAACACAAAAGCAACAAATGAATAAAAAGGACTTTCCATGGAAAAAATGTATGCCAATCAAACACCTTCACTGCTTTTCCTAAAAAATCATTCCCTGCCAATATTTTATCTTGTACTAACTTATTTTGGGTTTGTTTGAATGCATAGTTTGTGAAAAAGGAAAAAGAAAATTGTTAAGAAGATGGAACAAATAGATGAGTAGCTTGGTTAGATGTTATTACTTCTATGGTTTTTCATTCAATCCAATTCTTAGAGGTGTGCAGTGTTTTCAAATGCACGCTATTGAGAATGCAATAGTGCACTATTGTGGGAAGCGAGGTAAAAATGCGATGTAGCGTGATTTGATTTGCATAATGTTCCAATTTCTTGCACCATTTGCTGACGTGGCACGCTTTTCTGCCCTATTATGCGCTATTTGGGTATTCATTTGGAACCCAGCAACTAATCAAAATGGTATCGTTTTGATTTTGAGAGGGAAAAGGAAAAAAATGAAACCCACCTGGTAACAAGAAACTCACAACCCAGCTGGAAGCAAAAAACCCTACCCTTCTTTCTCCGAGTCAATTTCTCTTCTCCGATCAAATACCCCACCAAATATCAGACCGATTCGAATTCGCCGACCAATCGAAGTCGCCTGACCCAACCGACTTCAAAGCTGAGTTTGATTGAGTTCAAAATATAAGGAGTAACTTCTTAGCTACTGTGCGACCTAAAACGGATACTTCATTTTGTGTATTTACTATTAAGTCCATCTCATAAATGTATTCTATTTTCACTTTAAAATGTCAGCTATTTATGCTTTTATGTTACTTATTTGACCAAATGTTATTTGTTATATAATTTCAGATTATTTTTTTTTTTACCTGTTTCAGTTTAAAATGTTATTTATTTTAATTTTACAAAGTTCACTTTAAAATGTTACTTTTTTACTTTTGTTACAAATTTCAGTTTAAAAGATTTGGTTTTGTTTTTTAAAAATTGCAGTAAAAAATGTTACGTGTTTTTAAAAATTTCACATTGAAATATTAATTTTTTTAAAAATCAGTTTAAAATGTTACTTTTTTTTATTTACAACTTTCAGTTTTAAAATGTTACTTTTTTTTTAAAAGAATTCAGTTTAAAATATTACCTTTTTTATTTACAAATTTCAGTTGAAAAATGTTCCTTTAAAAAAAATCAGTTTAAAATATTACTTTTTAATTAAAAAAAAAAGATTCATCCAAATTTCAGTTTAAAA
Organism: Sambucus nigra; assembly: GCA_949130495.1. NCBI lineage: Eukaryota > Viridiplantae > Streptophyta > Magnoliopsida > Dipsacales > Adoxaceae > Sambucus > Sambucus nigra. The sequence goes on from OX422218.1 coordinate 151,212,793, forward strand.
TGTTACTTTAAAAAAACAGTTTAAAATGCTGCCTTTTTATTTACAAATTTGAATTTAAATGTAATTTTATTTACAAATTTTTAGTTTAAAATGTTAATTATTTTACAAATTTCAGTTTAAAATGTTATTTACTTTACAAATTTCAGTTTAAAATGTTATTTATTATTTATTTATATATTTTATATGCTTTCTAATTTAAAAAATGAAATGCACGAATTGCTTGAGCGATGCGCAAGGTGACCCCTGAGCCAAAACGCGACACCTTGCGCGAACACGATTTATAACATTGGATGTGGGAAGAAAGGTATCGATAGAAAAAGAAGCACGTGTCACATTGAATACTATTGTTTCCGCATAATATATTTGTTATCAAGCCCCAAAAAGATAAAATAATAAGACTGATATTACAGAGAAAAACAGCACCCATCATAGGAAAACAACAAAATAAACCCTCACAGAAGGACAGAAGGTTTTTACGTGGTTCAGCCTTTAATGGCCTACTGCCATGGTGGTATCTATCCCACTATCTACTATACGTGAAATGTTTACAATGGAATTGAAGATCTTATGTCTACTTTACAATGATACCATGCCTTTGGGTCACATACAATACAAGTCCTAGTTGGAGTAAACCACCACATTGACAGAGTCTTAATTGTAGTCTATTTTATAATTTGTTGGAGTCTCCCTTATCTATCCAACAGCATATAGACTCCTAGTCGAAATAGATGACCTCTTCATAATTGAGTTCCATTAGGAGTTGTATACCGCCAATAATATCCGTTAGAACGGAGGTCAAACCGAATTGGCCGAGTACTTGTGAACAATGTTCAGCTCTAGCCTTTCAGAACTGAGGGATATTTTTTCCTCGTCAGAAGCCCCTTAAACCCGAACCGAAAGGCATTTCAATCTTCTAATGTACCTCGGCCTTTTTTCGCCGATATCTGATTACCTTATCCCTATTTCCGAAAATAATATACTCAACAGCAATGTTTTTAATCGCGGTCGCGCAAGGTGTCGCGTTTTGGCTCCGGGATCGCGTCGCGTAAATCGCGTCGCGCATCGCGCAAGCAATTCGTGCATTTCAGTTTTTTTATTAGAAAAACATATAAAATAACATTTTAAACTGATATTTGTAAAATAATTAACATTTTAATTTGAAAATTATAGAACAAATAACTATTTGGGCTGAAAATTATTTAAAAAAAAACATTTTAAGCTCCACTTTTGTAAACAAGTATCATTTAAACTGAAAATTACAAAAGATTAACATTTTAAACTTAAAATTATAAAATATTAACATTCTAACTGAAATTATAAAGACAAATTACAGTTTAAAATCAAAATTATAAGACAAATAACATTTTAAACTGAAATTTTATAAATAAGTAGCATTTTAAACTGATAATCTTTTTCATATGCATGCTTCCATCCATAATCTTTTTTGTGTGCAATTTTTTAATCTGAAAAATAAAAAATAGAAAACATTTTACACTGAAATTTATTAAAAAATATACATTTTCTACTGAATTTATTAAAAAAAATTACATTATTTGAGATTTGAAAAAAAGTTGCTGAAATATGAATAAAAAAAGTGAGTTATTGAAAAAAAGTAAGTTTTTAAAGCTCCCAAACAAAAAAGTTAACTGAAAAAAAAGTATACGGAGAAATAAAAAAAAAGGTGTTAACAGCCCATAAGTTTAACAACCCGTAAGTTTTTTGAAGGGTTAAGGGTTGGGTTAAACACTTCTTGCATTTCCCTTTTTTCAAAATGACAGCGTTTTTTTTTTTTTTTTCAAAGCTCCAATTGCGCTCCAATAGCGCACTTTCGCGCAAAATAGCGCACTTTCGCGCCTAATAGCGCCCAATAGCGCACGCAAAAGGAGCATCTTGTTTAGCAGTGCCAATAGCGTGGCGTTTTTCAATCGCAAAAGGCAATAGCGCGCTATTGCGTTCGCAATAGCGCGCTTTTTAAAACATTGCTCAACAGTCTTCTGAATAAGCCCCTTTGCCTTTGAGTTCCCATCTCTTCATTTTTTGGGTCTAAGGCCCCCGAGCCTTCGGCTTCAAGGTAGCATCTGAAAGGTGACTCCATATGAATGCTCCAGGATATTTTACTTCCCAGTCTTCGGCTGTGGTGGTTAGCCGACTGGTGATTGCAGAAGACTTGGGGATTTTGGAAATTGCCGAAGAATCAATTGAAGTTTTCTGGAGTTTTATGACTCCAAAGTTTTCATTACAGTCAAAGAATAAGGAGAGATGAGAATCCATCTTCTGGATTTATATTCCCAAGCATTAAGGTCTGTTTTTATTGGGTTAAAAAACAATTTTTTTCAACATTCAATAGAGAGAATATTCTCCAAGGGTAAAGACTTCAAGATCACAAGCCAAAATAATGTTCAGAGTTTTGACATTGCCACCATTGAACTTTATCAGGACAATCAAAGAGTTGAGTCACGGCCACCTTAAGTGCCAAAGGGGCATTTTGTGCAAATCTGGTTCTTAATGTAACGCCTTTAAGATGATAGCCGAGAAAAAACTTAATACTTTACAACTGGCTCATAATTCTGAGTCTTCGGAGTTGCAGATTGATTGATAAAAGAAATATATAATCATGTCCCTGGTTTGGAAACATCCAAAGTGTTGACTTGCTTGTTAGCTACTGCGTGGAATATTGCTTCCTAGCCCCCAAGTCCTTGACAATTGGGGGTTTGACGAGATAATATGAGCCGAACTAGAATTATATATTCGCATCGTGACTTATATTGGGTCTTAAAAAATAATTTACCTCCCACATCCTGGGGTTCTCGACTTTGAACGACAGCTGAACGGATATTTAACAATTGCCTTGGCTTTTGATAACCAGGCTTTGTAAGAGAAGCTAAAGGGTGTTTGAATACATTCCACTTTTGGAAGTTTAACCAACCATAGCCTCGCTTTCTTGGTCCTTCAGCTTTATCAAAAAACTGAAGGCTTCAGCTTAACCAAACAACCAAAAGGGTTATAGATGGCATGATGCTCAGATTTTTATATCTCCAAGGCTATTCTGGCAACAATTGAAGGACAACTCTAAGATTCCATTGTCGAGGTAAGCCCCCCAGCCTCCGGCGGCCAGGGGATTAATTAAATTTCAAAGTCATAAAACTCACCCCCCAGGTTTTCGGCTTTAGGGAAGCAGCAAGTTTTTCAGACATTGACAACTAATGGAATTAAAACTTCCATACCTTCAGGCTTAAGGTTATTTCAAGCCTTACAAGCATCGCAATTCAAGCTTTTGAGCCCCTGGCTTGAAATGAAATACGGAGGTAATTTGGGGATTTTAACGAAATGTACTCTTCTCAATCTTCGACTTTATAGTTGAAAGTTAGATCGTCTTTGTGACGAGTTTCCCTAGGTTTAACACTTGCATGGTTCAAAGTCTCGGTATCGGACACCCGATTAACTCGGTCGCGGTATTTGTCGCGGTATCAGGCGATACACAAAGATAATGACATAAACTATACGTCAATGGCTAAAAGAAATACACCAAACCCTAACTTTAGAGCGAGAATCGAAAGATTTCTTATATTCAAAATGGAGAGTGTCCTCAAATGATGACTACATGGGGTACTTAAAGGGTAGAGGAGTAGATTAGGCTCCAAGCTAAGGGCCTAATTACAAAAAATGCCATTACTACTCCTTCCTTCTAAATAATAAAGCAAAAAAAAAGAAAAATACAATAACAATAACAATACAAAAGAAAATAAAATAAAAATGACAAATAATCCCTAAAAAGGGTCTATTTCCATCACTCTCCCCAACTTCGAAAAGCTCGTCCTCGAGCAGAGGAGATGAACGGTAAGAAAGCAAGGCACCGATCAAAGAGCTCCTCACTAGGAAGAGAAGCCGTCCCCGAAAACGCCCCTTGTACCGGCTTGCAATAAATCCAAGAAGAATAGATACACAATCCAAACATGGCCGATAAACAAAATCGTGACCTGAGATTCCCATGATGAACCACCTTAATGCTACGCCGCGGAAAATTTCCTCTGAACGCTATCATAAAAGGATCCACATACCCACCACCTATCACATCACCTAAGATCACCACCTCATACTCGGAAGAGATAAACATCGATCCAACCTCAACAAAATCGTCATCCCCATGCTCAAAGATTCGGAAGAAGTCGCTCAAATCAAATGTTTCCAACTCGCGAAAGTGCATGCAAGTCACCCAGACATCCTCGACAAAAATGTCAAAGAAAATCCCCAATACACAAACCAATTTCGTCGTTTCTATCTTTCTTGTGATCAACCGGCTTGGGAGGGGAGTTTTTATCGTTGATTTGACCCGCTTGGGTGAGTGAGGGAGGAAGAATGATTGGGTGGAGCAACCAATCTTGGACTAACCGCCGGTAATCTTGAATTGAACCTCGAGAGTTAATCGGGGGGAAAATATAATTTTTTTTATGATTGAGGTTTGAAAAATGAGTGGTGGGTTGGAGGGTTCGGAGTTGAGAGGGGAGTGGGGGTAGGAGTGAAGGGCCGACCAGGGAGGGTGGGACACGGGGTGGGGAAGTCCAGAAGGAGTAGGGGGCCGTCGGGTGGTTTTTTGGGGGCCGGTGGGTAGGGAAAGGGGTCGGAAAAGGGGTTTATGGTTTTGGTCGGCGAGGGTGGCTAAGGGTAGTGGAGTGGCCGGAATAGGGTAGGGGAGGCTGAGGGGGTTCAAACGCGCGTGGGAGAACAGGGGAGGGGTTGGGCTGAAGTCGGCAACGGCTGGGGGTGTTCCGGGGTCTGCCCCGGGTCAGACTGCCTACGGAAATGACCGGGGTGGCCTCCCCCTCCTTGGGCGGCCAAGGTTTGGGGCGGAGGGTATGGGCTATTTAAAGAGCGCAAAAAATTCCAAAAAAACAATTAAAAATTTTAAAAAATAAGATTAATAATGTGGACCAATCAAATATGTTCAAAACCATCCTTTAATATACATTGCATTATACAATTGGTTATACTAAAGCGCGGCAGACTTATCTAATTCAATATAAACAGTATATTTATAAAAATCAGTACAAAACATTTTTGTATTGAACCATCATCACATTATTAACAATTAGTGTCAAATTATTGTGTACCAAAATACTATTTCAAAATACTAGTCTATATACTCAGCACATTGGTACATAATCAATAACACTATTTTTTCAGACTGTTTTTCCAGGCCCAAGAGAGGGAAGTCAAAAACTTACCAGTTTTACTTTTGTTATTGTTTAAAATAATGAGGACATCGTAAATATCTACAGATTAAAAAATGAAAAAAAAAAAAGAGGAGAAGCAACCTTTTATCTAATCACTTCAGAGTGGTTGTACTTTTTCACAAATAAAAAGGACACGAGGATAAGCAACCTCTATTCATCTGAAGGGCTGTACACAGTACACATCAGTCAACTACTCACAACTCTTCTTCCCATCTTTGTTTTTCGTTCCTTCTTTCTTTAAAAGAAAAAAAATGCAAGAGAACTTATCTCGTCTGTATCTCGGATTCGGACGAGATATCGGCCAATATCTCGGAATCGGCAAGATATCGCCGAGATGGGGCAAGATTTTACTGAGTCATTTTTATTTCTTGTGACACCCCGCCTAATAAAATACCGGGTGATCAATCCTATACCAAATTAAAACGGGAGTCTCATATGGTTCATTCTCAGCATCACTGTCGAAAACCAATTTAATTACTAATAACTTATTAGGCTGGCGTCAAAATTTTATTTAACTAATCTTTTTAACCAAACCAACTAAATAAAACATTCACACAGTTTATATGCACGAAACTGAAATGAAATAAAATAACCGAACACTCGATACAACATGATACAACCAAATCGAATGCCGCACTAAAAGGCGGTAAAAAAATAAATGAATACAATTGGGCTATCGGCTCGAGTGTCTCTACAATACCTCATATCTAGATCTCAAAGATAGAAGCGTCTACAATAAACCTGCATGCATCCACAGCTGCTGCAGCAAACGTCTAACTCGAAGGAATCATCATCCAGGCGTCCGTGTGTCTAGACACCTATATATATATATATAGCAAGAGAAGGGAAAAAATAACGAAACGGGTCAGAGCCAGAGTTTTGAAAATATTTAGCAAGTGCATATATATATGCCATATTTTATAATATGAGATCTCTCATATTTAAACTTGTATCGCACTCTCATGAGATACACCCCACCCCTCTTCTAATAGTGCACACCTATCGCATACCTTTTAAACAACCTTGTTAAGCTACCCTGCCTAACTAATCTATTTCACCCATCATCTAAAAATCCTCATAAACCCGAGTACCAAGGACTACACTTCTCCCCATTCCCAACATTGCGCTACGTTTCGTGCATGGGGTGTCTCGCGAAGCGAAATCCAAACAAGGAACCCCCCCGATACACTACTTCGTGACAATGTTGATCGTCGAGATCCATTAGGTCCTCAGTACATAACACATTATAAAATCCCGTATATATATAGTTCTTTCTCACTAGAACCTAAGATTCACATTTGTATTACTCCGGATATAATACTACCGGAAGAAGAATAACATCTCATTCATTTTACACTTTACACCATTCAAAGTTATAGGATAAGCAATATACTATACGCAACAAGTATAATTATACCTATTACAATCATAAATATAATAACCATCCCACCGAGCTATAACTCGAGGATCCAGACTCAAGTGCCTATCCACATTCGGGTTTACTCAATCAACCACGGTACCAAACCGGACTCACTCATGGCCATGGTAGAAAACTAAACGGTGGAGGCAGTCATATTCCCTCCTGAAAGTGGAATAAAAATATCGCACTCGTATGCGGGACGATATGACCTGGGGATATACTCTCCCTGCTCCTCAAGCCCGGGGATTCACCCACATCGCGCAACCTCCCTGGATAGCACTAGAGAAAATATATAATCTAGCTGTCCATCCCTATGCCCGGGGAAGCCTGTGGAACCAGCCTCTAAAGTACAATTATGCCAATCATACACGGATATATTTATATTCATATCACATCATATATATACAAAGTAACAACTCCCATATATATAATACATATGACTTGTCTCAATATGCTCTGGCTATAATTGCCGAACTCTTATAGCGATAGCCAATAACCCGAATGTTCCCATTCGTAATAGTATATAAGTATTCATACACTTAAAATACTAACCCATAAGTATTCTCTTACTTAATATATAACTCGCACCTTAATCACTTTTAAGGATTATAATATAAGCCCGAATATACCAATTCGTAATAATTAAATAAGTATACTAACTACTCATTTTAATTCCATAGGTATCGCATCACCTATAATAATAGTCGTCAATAGACGTACCGGATAACCGCGCAATTCATTTTAGCCCGTGTCCTAATTTCCATCCTAATCGCATCCTAGGATTTACTCAATTACAATCGGCCCATATTTATTCTAACCACATAAATATATCTACATACGCTTGCCGAATACTTCCCGTGAATGTTATTCATACATTCATTAAATCCATATCCCGGATTGTACATCAAATTAACCCGAGGTTCCCTCTTTCGATCCAAGGTTTACTCACCCTCAATACCATTATCTAGGAGTCCTAATATCACTTGTAGAATCCCCTAAAATAATCTCCAAACAATTCACGGTAAGTATTTACAAACTAGCCTCTATGATCCACGAACATTTAAAACTAACCATCCCACCCAACTCACAAGATACCGGGTCTGCCGGCCCGTGGGACATGTGAACGTATTTGGGTCCACGATGCACTCTACTCGGTCGATGTGGGAACAAAAAGGTTGTGAATCATTGGTCAGCAACGGGATCGGTGGAACATGATGGCCCGCGAAGGGGATAAGTCCGCCATGTTAAACGTTTGGTTAATACAAAACTTAGGTAAAAGGTGGGTCTCATATGCGTGCGTCCCATCCCATGAGCACGCAGGACGTGGAAGGGTCCAAACCATCTTATTTGCCATTTGTGGCAGCATTGTTGCCTCTCCCTCTGATAGTAATCCTAACTAGGTTGGAAAACAACCTCCCGACAATGAGCATCCTCTCACTCCCTAGAGGAGCAATATATGCGGGACAATTGCTCCTGAACATCAGCGTGTATTGATATCATACGAGGAACAAAGTCGACAGTTGTCAGACTAACCAACATTGTGGTCCGAGCTCCACCAAGTCAACGGGAAACTAGGGGCTGAAGGGCAAAAGATCCGCGAAAGGGTTAATGAAGTTGTTAAAGGTGAACTTGGTCTAGGCATCAACGACGTTTTAACTCGTGGGGCTATGTGTAGCAAAGCATCGAAGCATATCTCCAACGCAAGGTTGACAATATCTATCTGATCATGGGTCTATAAAAGGAAGGTGGCAACGAATTGAAGTGAACATGGCCATGGAGAACGCCAGATTTTCCCCATGATTCTCGTCTAACATGATACTGCGTGGAATGCCATGCAATTGGACAATTTCAGAAAAAATACAAGGTGGCCGCATGCAATGAAATGGTGGTGGTTGGTGAAAGAAAATAAAGTGGGTCATTTTCGAAAACCAATTAACAACCATAAAGATGGAATAATGGCCCTTAGCCGTTGAGGGAGTCCATCTCTAAAATCCATTGAAACGTATTAGGGATGATAGGAGTATGAAGACCAACATTGGAGCGCTGGCCCTTTGCGATATGGTAAACGTAGCCAATGTTTAAAAAAACACTCGAGGCGAATCACAAAAAAAATCGCCACGAGGCTTGAGTCTCAGGGTTGAATTTGCACCTCATGTCTTTTTGTCGAGACGCGAAAAAAAAATGCAATATATATACATATATATATATATATTCTGACTATATACATAGGGGGAGGTTCAAAAGTGAACTTAAAAGATGAACATTTTAATGAATCTTAACAAAAAACACTTAACCCATTAATTTTAATTCCTATGTTGTAATTGGTCCGTGCCAGCGGCAACGGATGCGCGTATGACACACGTGTGTTTTTAATATACAACCCATCAACCCCCCCTCATAGGCGAGTCCGTTGTCGCTGGCGCGGACCAATTACAACATAGGAATTAAAATTAATGGGTTGTTAAGTGTTTTTTGTCAAGGTTCATTAAAATGTTCATCTTTTAAGTTCACTTTTGAACCTCTCCCTATATACATACTAATCAATTAATATATACATACATAATAATGATCTATGTTTTTTTTCAAATTCATTGTTTTTAAAAGGTTAAAGAGCTCTTCATTTTTCTAAAACTGCCTTTTTTTTCCTTTTTTGTTTTAAAATTGCACTTAACTTTTACTATTTACTATTTGAACTTTAAAAAAAATTAAAAAATAATCAATGTCATATTTTAAAATAACCAATATGTGAATAAAAATTAAAAAATGATTTTGTCAATTTGATTTTGCATTGATTAATTTATTGCCATATTATAAAATAACCAATATATGAATGAAACTAAAAGAAATGGTTTTGTCAATTTGATTTTGCATCGATTAATTTATTGTCATATTATAAAATTAACAATATGTAAATGAAAAAAAAATTGATTTTGCATTGATTGATTTATAGTCATATTGTAAAATAGCAATATGTTAAAATTGATTTTATCAAATTATTTAAGGAAAAAAAAAAAGTCATCTCGAAGGAACATGGTTCAAAGTCTCGGTATCGGTCACGGTATCGGACACCCGATTTTCAACTCGGTCGCGGTATCGGTCGCGGTATCGGGCGATACGCAAAGATACGCTATTTAGAGAGCGCAAAAAATTCCGAAAAAAATATAGAAAATTTTAAAAAAATAAGATTAACAAAGTGGACCAATGATGTACATTTAAACCCATCATTCAATATGAATTGCATTGTAGAACTGGTTATACTAAACCGCGGCAGAGTTGTCAGATTCAATATTGCATAGTAAACCAATAATAATATTTAAAACAATCTAATGTCACATAAGCTTAGATAAAAAAATTGTATGGAAGATAAATAGGAATGATTACAATGTTTCATCATTTTCATCTCCCTATCTAGTTGCGGTATCGATCATACGGATTTGGATAGGGGTAATTTCTTTCAGTTGGGTAAGGAAAGAAATATGAGCCATATTGCTGCTCAGATGGCTGGGATGACTGGCTAGATGATCCATAATTTGGAAATTGTGGTTGACGATCTCCCGGTTGATTACCATGATGATAATATCCAAAACCTCTATACCCAGAACTATCAGTTGAAGACCCACCATATTGCGTCCCTTGATTATATCCATAATAATCACCACCTGTTGTGCCGCTACTAGTAGATCCATAATGGTCTCTATAACGATCATAGTAACCACCTGTACTAGTACTAGTAGATCTTGGAAGTTGTGCCGGACCATAATTATTTATGCCACTCCCACTCCCAGAGATACTATGTCTTCCACCGTGGTATGCATGATCTGTCATTAAACCCATTGCCCGTAGTTGATCATCAAGACGTTGCTGATCATATCCGCTTGAATACTCGTCACTACTAGGGAATCTCGTTAAATTATCTAAATGCCTTCGTTGTTCACTGATTCCCGGGCGATAACCATGATCTGTGTCTTGCGTGGCATAGTAGTTTTCATCTCCTTGTGCCCATGTCATACCACCATCATGCTGTGTACCAGTATTGTAAGAACCACCCCTTTGGTGGCTACCACCAACTCCACTCCTTTGTCGGCTACCACTCGCTGTTCCCCTACTAACATCTCCCTTGCCACCACCTTGATCATCATCATCATCATCATCATCATCGTCGTCGTCGTCGTCGTCGTCATCATCTACATGATTACCATAAGTACCAGGAATATCTTGCCAACTATCATCACCACCATGATCATCATCAGAACTGGAAAGAACACTGACCGGTGCCGGTTGGTTGTGACCCTCCCGTCGTCCTTCCCCTTCGCTTTGTTGAATACCTTCATCCAACCAGTCTAAGTCATCGGTCGGTAAGACCCCTTCATCATTCTCTCGGGTCCACTCATCCAATACGTCATCCTCCTCAAATATTAAATTCAAGTCTATTGGATTGTAGAAATCTTCGGTCTCTCGCATGTACATCAGACTCCTAACTTTAAGTCTCTGATTGTAATGCACATACACCAATTTATGTAATTTTTTTATTGCCAATCGGTTGCGAAGTTTTGTATGGATGAGAGACCATGTGCTCCAATTCCTCTCACAACCCGAAGATGAGCATGTTTGACTCAGTACTTTGATAGCAATGCGCCTAAGATTGGGTGCATCATCACCGTAATTTTTCCACCACTCAGCTGGAAGAGAAGATTTGACTGCTTGCTTGGTAAGATCTGAGCCAAACTCCCCTCTCCTATCCGTAAAGAGTTTAACCTAAAAGGCAAACAAATCAATTTAGAAACAATACATATATGAAATAAATATAACTCGATGGAAACAAATGTGATACCTCATTTATTGCCAAGGCTTGTTTTTGTACGTCTGGCTCTAGTCTTTTGATGACCTCTTTTAGTCCGGCTCTTATTTCAGGATGGTTTGAAAAATTGGATGAATATTGAAACACCGGATTTAAGAAATATCCCGCGGCATGCAAGTGTCGGTGCAATTGTCTCTCCCATCTTCCATCGATCACCTGCCAATACTTCTTCCAGTTTTTAACACTCGCCTGGATTGCTAGTTTTGCTTTATCCACCCCTTCGTAAATGATAGAGAGTGTAGGCTTTTTATCTTGATCTACTATCTTCAAAAGCAATACTAAGGGCTCCATAATCTTGGCAACTTCGGCAGCCCGTTGCCAGAATCGATCTGCCAGAATTAAATCCGACACTTTAGTGGCCGCACTCCTTCGGGTCCTCTCACGATTGAATTCACGCCATTCATTCGTGGTACACATTCGCTTCAACTCAGACTGATAGCGAATGAGACTCTCAAGGGCAATAAACTCGGTAGCAAATCTCGTAATGCCTGGTCTTAGCAACTCCCTACCTCTGGTATACTCCTTCATTAAATTCACAACTTTTTGACTGTTATATATGAACGAGGTAATTGATTTGGCATCATTCAATACCGACTTGATTGACTTCATATTTCCAATTTCCTCGAGCATCAAGTCAAGACAGTGTGCTGCACAAGGTGACCAAAATAAGTGTCTCCTATTCGCCATCAATAACGCGCCAGCTGCCTTAAAATTTGGCTCGTTATCAGTGACAATATGTACGACGTGAGCCTCACCAATTTCCTCCACAACTTTATCCATAAGGGAAAAAATATAATCCGCCGACTTGATTTTGTTAGTTGTGTCAACAGAAGTGTGAAATATCATATTACGATCACAGTATACCATGAAGTTTATGATAGGCTTCTTCGTCCTTGAACTCCACCCGTCACACATGATTGTACAACCATACTCGGGCCATTTCTCCTTTAGAGTTGCTATGTATTTTTCCACCTCTTCTACCTCCTCATCCAAGTAAACACCTCCAATCTGATAACCACTAGGGCCTTTAATCCCTGGACCCGCCGTAGCAATTGTATCAATCATATGTTGATAGGCAGGTCCACTATCAGCAGCATGGAACGGGATGGCATTAAAGTGAAAGAACTTGCTAATGGCCTTCCCAACCTTCTTGACTCCATCTGTAGAGAACATGGATTTGACAGTTTTCTGACTAGACTTCCTCGACCTAAACATAGAAGGGTCAATTCCTTGAGCAGGCAATTCAACCCCCTGTCTCAATGACCACGATCGTGACACGTGTGGTCGCTTAAGCCCAGATGTGGATGGTCTTGCCCCGGAAACTGAATGTCTATGTTGTTCTCCTGCCATTCTCCGACTTTCTTTCATAGCAGCTTTCAACTGTGCTAATTCTAAACGGGTGATATCATCTTCATTACCGTCATCACTATCTTCACTGGCATCATCTTCATGATAGTATTGGGTTTGCTCTCGCAAATTCTCTACTTGTTTCTCCTTCTTCCTCTTCTCAAGGGCCCGTTGCTTCATACCATCTTCTAGAATTTTTTTAATATTAGTTGCTATCTCCCGAGGTACATGACGACAAGGTTCGACATTACCTTGTACACCTGCCAAGTGTTCTTTTAGTCTTGTTACACCACCACTACAAACCTTGCCACAATAATTGCAAGCAACCTTCCTCTTATCTCCACCAATAGCAGTGCCATGTTCCCATCCAATATCTAATTTTGGAGCCATTCTACAAAATAACATTAAAAAAATAGAGTTAAAACATCCAATATTTTTTGTAACTTTTTTATAACATTTTAATTAATAAGATTTTTATAACATTTTCTTTAAAAAATATTTTTATAACATTTCACAGTTTTACTAAAAAAATAAGTCTACTTTTATTAACAAAAACGTACAATATTAAACATTTTGCACAAATTATAACATTTTTTTACATTTTTTACATAAATGCCTTTTTAAGACGAGAACAAAAGAACATTTTTACAAAAATGTACATTTTTTATAAAAATGTACATTTTTGAAAAAATAACGTTACAATTTTTGAAAAGATAACATTTTTGAAAAAATAACGTTACAATTTTTTTTTTATCAAAAACGTACAATATTAAAAATTTTGCACAAATTATAACATTTTTTTACATTTTTTACATAAATGTCTTTTTAAGACGAGAACAAAAGAACATTTTTACAAAAATGTACATTTTTTATAAAAATGTACACTTTTGAAAAAATAACATTACAATTTTTGAAAAGATAACATTTTTGAAAAAATAACGTTACAATTTTTTTTTTATCAAAAAACGTACAATATTAAACATTTTGCACAAATTATAACATTTTTTTTTACATAAATGTCTTTTTAAGACGAGAACTAAAGAACAACCAAATGACATAAAATGGCATAAAACGTACAATGTTTGAACATGTTAGAACTACCAAATGGCATAAAATGGCATAACATGTTAGAACAACCAAATGTTAGCACATTTTTTGTAACGCACACAACCATAAAATGTTAGAACAACCAAATGGTACTAATGCCACATAACATTTCTTTTATGCACCTACAAAAATAACATTTATTTGAAGCCATTTTATGTTTTGATTGCTACTAACTCACTCAGTAGCAAACCCATGACATTTATCTAGTTTTGGAGCAATTTTATGTAACATTTATTTGAAAAAAATAACATTTTTTCTAACATTTAATTTTAAAATTTAACATTTTATGTAACATTTCTTTAAAAAAAAAAAAATATTTGTAACATTTCTATGAAAAAATAAATTTTTTTCTAACATTTCTTTTAAAAGAATAACATTTTTTTTGTAACATTTTATGTAACATGTTAGAATTAAAAAACTTAACTCAACACATGCAGCAGCCGGCCCTAACTTAACTTGCTAACAACACACACGCAGCAGCCCTTAACACATGCAGCCCTTAACTTGACTTAACTTAACTTAACTTAACTTAACTTAACCCTTAACTTAACTTAAAAAAAAACCCTTAACTTAACTTAACTTTACAACCTTCTAACAACACCAGCGGGCCCTAAAAAAAAAACCTTACAACCGCAGAAATGAAGAGAAATGAAGAGAGAGAATGAATCGCGGCAGCCATACCTCACTTCTTGAAAAATCCGACTGGGTTTTGGTGATTTTCAGCGGCAGTAGGAGGATATTTCGGCTGGATTTTTATTTGTGTGATTGAGATTCTCTACAAGGATGTATTTATAGCTGGATTTTTGGCTTTCCGGTAGAAATTTTTCACCCAGACTTGACAGCTTCTCTCCTACACTCAAATCATCAACAAAAGGTTAGAAATTTCAAGATTCCTTCCACTTTATGTCCCCTCTTTGTTTTTTTTCTCAAATAATTGAGTCACGGACGAAATAACTGTAACTCGGACGAAATATCGGCGAGTCATATCGGTTCGGCCGAAATAGCGGCGAGTTAGGCCGATTTCAAACGATTTCATGTTTTTTTTGAATCGTGACTCGTAATCGGATCGGCCAGCTGCGATTCCGAGTCAACTCGGCCGATACCGAGTTGACTCGGCCGAGTCTTTGAACCATGCGAAGGAACAAAAAAATGTTAAACTGTGAGAAAGTCCTCAAAGATGTTTTTTTGCGATTTTATTTTATATTTCTTTCTAACTTTATTTTTTATGGTTTTATTATTATTTTTTTAATATTATTCTGCTCTTTTTTTTGGGTGAGGCTTACGCCTCTCCTCGCCTCGCACCTTTTTAAACATTAAACGTAGCATTTCCAACTAAAGGAATTAGTGTCACGCCTCATGATAGGCTAGATGAGACCCCCATGTGCCCGACTAGTTCTCCGGGGTGGACCTCATTCACTATCTTCACTCAAAAGAAAGAAGCAGGTATATAGCGTGCAGAGCCGCAAAATAGGATCCCATCACGGAGGAAGTCACCTATCGTACCATGATGGCACTCACACTCGGCTATTATAGCCCCAAAGTACTCATCTGCATATAAATTACAGACCTCGTCAACTCCAAACACCAAGCTCGTAACCACTAGCGCGTGTAATCGGGGACTTATAGGGTTCGCAACGTGGTTCACCTTCCCTAGACGGTACTAAGGTGGAATGTATAACAGTGAAGGAAATTGGACAACCTCACATGAGAGTTGTTAATCTTCTTTTGACTTTTTATGTACCGGAGGGCATCGTGATCTGACTTGATTACGAACACCCTATGAATGAGGTACTCACGACAGTGCCGTATTAGGCGACAACAATCCCCGTCTGACTAAGAATTGGATCAATCCTCGTCCTGCAAGCATTGCAAGATAGCTCAAACAACTGTGTAAACTCAGGGAGAGCCGGGACAAGGGCAGTGGCCAACTAAGCCTTGATGAACGCCTCATAAGCCTCCTTCGTGCGAGGATAATCAGAGTTGGACAAATATGAGTGTCGTAATAAGTGACATGATAAGGTTGAACTCAAATATGAACTGTCTATAAAAGTTGGTTAGCCCGTGGAAACTACAAACCTGGGCCACAATGGCAAAAATCGACTAACCAATGAGAGCTTGCACCTTGGATTAATCAGCCCGCACTGCCACCGCAGACTCACGATGATGTAGAACAAGTTGCTATTAGATTCCTAGAGAAAGAAGATCGAACCAATGAGAGCTTGCACCATGGATTCATCAGCCCGCACTCCCACCGCAGACACACGATGATGTAGAACAAGTTGTTAGATTCCTAGAGAAAGAAGATCGAAAAAAATTCCAGAAGTAGTTTTTCTTGTTTGTCAAGTTCTTAGAGATTCCTAATTTGTTAGTAGTTCCAGTTTAGATTGCTGGGAGTAGTTAGTTCTAGTGCAATTAGCTCAGGTAGAATTCTGAATACAAGTCGTAGTTTAGTTTGGCTACACCCTATAAACATCGAACAAAGCATTAGACAAACCGAAGGGCATCACTGTCTACACATATATGTGTATATATATATCATCCTTCATTTTGAAAGCAAACTTCCACTCGTCTTTGGGCCTCATACTAATCCAATGGTACCCGCTTTGTAAGTTGGAGCTCCAGTCAGGGAATGGGAAATTTGAGCATGATGTTGTTAATCACATAGTCAACACAAATCCTCCAACTACCATCCTTATTGTGAGATGGGGCGGAATAGCACAAGATGACGTACTGTCTCTTAACAACCACCGGGCAAACCGATTGAACACTAGTTTTTGCAATTCCTCATGCTCGGCTTGTGACATACAATAATGTTGGGCAAAGGTTCTTCGAGCAACAAACCAACATATGAACTGTCTCGTAGCGATGACATCCATTCCGATGGGGTGCAATGTATCCAAAATAGCACTCGTGACAGAAGAAACCTCCATCTACCCACCAACGATTAATAATAGCCTTGCTCTTGGGCCTCGGAAAGCAAGGTTGGGGTAATCCCAAAAGTGGAACGCGGAGCCCACATCAAAAGAAGCTTCAACTGTCCGTCACTTAAACGTATTGGTGTATGATCATTCGCTATGGATGGTGCCCCAGTCAAACTACCCCTGTAGCATATAGTCATATCAACCATTGTGCATAATAAGATATCTGAATACGACCTAGTCGAGAACAAGACGTGGCACTATTTGGCAGGACCAAGGTGGTACCACTACCAAGCCACCCTTCACTAGTAAACTGGGCTTGTCAACCATCTCCGTCGAGATTAGATTCTCACTGGAGCCTCTATCGATAATCACGGTGCATACATGCACTGGGTATATATACTTTGACAACACCAATCGGGATCCATCGTGAGGGGAGATGGGGCTGCTAAGATACAGTGATAGATCAATGTAGTGGTGGATCGAGGGTGGGCATAAGAGTGGAACCTCTTAACTATGGCGGAATATTTCTGAAATGTTAATAAACAAGACGTATTTCTATTTATCAACAATATCTTTTGTTCCGTCCAAGCAACCTTCATTCATTGAGTTGGAGGAATCCATAGGAGGCTTGCCCGTTATGCATTGCATGAAGAACTTCTCTTTGTATGAATTTGTCCGGCAACTAAAATGCGTACGTGGTTTTGTTATGCTAGCCCTAGGATCGCCTTTTGTGTCCCAAAACGTGAGAAGAAGTCTCTCGATAATGGTGGAGTTTGGGTTTGATATGAGGCCGACATGAGGTGTCGGGCCTGAACCTGGGAGTGGATGGCCGGTCAATAGATAGTCTAGGTGGAACTAGAGGGTGGAACAGCCCTAGGATCGCCTTTTGTGTCCCGAAACGTGAAACAATCTCTCGATAATGGTGGGGTTTGGGTTTGATATGAGGCCGACATGAGGTGTCGGGCCTGAACCTGGGAGTGGGTGGCTGATCAATGGATAGTTTAGGTGGAACTGGAGGGTGGAACATCGGTTGGTATAGGTTCCATCCTTAAGCAGTTGAAAAGGGCTTAATGAAAGGGTGGGGATAGATCTTCTCGGTTTTAAGTTGACATGTGGCTTGGTTTTATAGTTTTACAAGGAGTGTGCGGTCTAAACCATGAGGAGGATTTAAGAGACATCATTCGGTGGAGAAAGCCTAGGTTGGTTCTGTTTCCGAACTAGAGGGTTTATTCCTAACAAGGTTGTTGGGGTAGCGGTTGAGCCAAACGATGGCGGAATCGACCCTAAACCACCCTCCTGGAGTTGGTCGATGTAAGGACTCCCCTGCCCGGGGCGGAAGTGTGTTGTTCGTGGAGCATGGTTCAAAGTCGCGGTATCGGCCTATGACTCGGATGCTCAATTTTTTACTCGGTATCGGGCGATACGCAACTATACACTATTTAGAGAACTCAATAAAATCTGAAAAAAATATAAAAAGTTTAGAATAATAAGAATAATAATATGGCTCAATTAGACAAGTACAAAATCATCATTTAATATGCATAATATTGTTTAATTGTTTATACAGAATCATCATTTAGTATGGATAGCATTGTCTTAATCAATATATATTTAGTAATATATTCTTCGTGGATGTTATAATATCACCTATTACTAATTAAGGATATATATAATGTAAATAATCACACTCTTTAATGTTTAATGAATAATGATACATTTTAATACAAATTAAGTAAATACCTAAAGAAGGTTAAATGGGAGATAACACCTTTAGTAACACTACAAGAAAAGAAATGAGGGATTTAACCAAAAGAAATAGATTTACAAACATGAAACATCATATACCCTGTATCGAATTGAAAGTAATTGCTCCGATCGTGACATGAATGCAAAATCGAAGCTCAATTGAGTGAGTTAGAAGTTGAGATAAAGAGATCGATGCTTAGTAATTTATACCATCTCGGTCGATATATCACCAATAGGGGCCGATGCTACTGCAATGCAATAACACTGATATGAGCCGATACTTCCGAGAAATTACTGATATAGGTCGATTCACACCAATAATCGAAAACTCAATTTGTAACTCGAAATCGAATCAGTGAGTACCGACACCTAGTTGACTCAGTCGTATCGTCGTGGTATCAGCCTCGACTTTGAACCATGGTGGTCAGGGTAAGGTAGGAGGTAGTCGACAACCTCCCTGTGCCATCGCGCCACTCTCGTGCATGGTAGAGGTGGTTGTTCTAATGACGACTGGCCCGCTCAGGTTGTGTTAGAGACTTCGAATAACAAGGGTGGTTCAATTAGTTGTGATTTGGTGATCAAAACTTAAAGTTGGATATTTAGGATTAATCCAATCCTTATATAAGTTGTATCTCTATGATTAATCAAATCCTTATATCACTCACTCCAAATCTCTTCCATTGATGAACCCTACACGAGGAAGAGATGGATCAAGAGCGAACCATGCTTCAATACCAGTTTAATGTAAATAAGTGGAATAAAATCAAAATACAACAAAAACGATACTAAATTAGGGTTGAGATGCTCTTTACTTCTCATTTAAACTCTCCAAAAGGTAATAATGGGATACAAAGCTAATGACCCCTTCATATATTAAGGGGTGAACATGGACCAATATAATAATAACCCTACTAATAATGACAAAATTGAAAAGAAAGGCAAATAAAAACTATTTGCATCAGTTGACTCGTCGGAGAATTTCGGCGTTTGTCTCACTGGCCTTACCATCGTCGTTCATTTTGTCGAGCACATTTGTAATATCATGGTTGTTAGATATGTCATCGATCAACATTTGCATTGTCGAGCATACGCTCTTGATGTTCACATCGTTTAGATTAGCATTAATTGGCTAAAAACAATAGCACTTTTTAGGGATGTTATAATGCACTTGGCGTTACACAGTGCAAATGTACCGTTAGTGTTGTCGTTGGGTACTCCCTCGTCGCTAACTTTATTTATTACGCCTCTGAGTGTAAACCATTGGGGTACTCCAAGTAAGGCTTGTAACTTTATCATTGTGTGCAGTGTTTCAGGATCCTTGACCATTATCGATTGTATTTCCATTTAGGAAATACGAAATATCAATTGCATGTAGCGTTCGCATGATCAAGCGTACTCTTGGCATCGATATTGTGGAGGAAATAATCTGCCACACGTGAGAAGGGAGCATGTGGCCCACTCATCTGGTCAAGCATTCCCATCACGTAGATAAGGACTACTAGAGATAACCGGCCTGGAAAATTAAGGAAAAAGATACGGCCGATCAGTTGGGGAATACTGCCAACGTGATTGAGGTCCCAAGTACTCAACCACTTCCTCTTATAAATATTGTAAGAGGGTAGTTCCCTTGAAGTCTGGAAGTATAGTAATACCAGTAGAGGCATAACCCCTATAGGTATGGTAATAAACGATAACCCAAATACTCTTTAACAAAGATGAATGAACACACAATAATATTGTATATAATCAACACTCAGATTGAACTCACAAATCTCACGTGTATAACTCAAATAATAATAAAGGAAACTCAGAAGTAACTCATTCAAAGGGAGAGAAAGGTAAGCACCCTAGATACACCTTAACAGGGAGCCAACACACCAACAACCTCTGATATATCTCTGATTAGCTATTAAAAAGCTTCACAATAAATGATAATGGTGGGTGAGTAAACTCTCTCTGGTTTGCAACAACTTCTCTTCAATCTCTCTCACTAATAATAAACTCTCTAGAAAGAACTCCCTTTCTCAGAAGTGGTTGAGGCCAATAAATAGCCACACACTTTCCCGAGATGCCTCAGTCCTGCACAGCTGTGAAAGACATCCCCCTCACCCTTTACGTCACAAGCATTACTTGCTTGATGGGTCAGCACACCCTGCGTTATAATCATTGAATGCCAGGACATGCCTTTTGCCTACCCACTGTGCGTCAGAGGACTATCACAACAGATGTGGCTCACCAAACTGTCTGATAGCCCCAATACCAGTGGTTTACTCAAGTTTGGATTGGACAGTGTTTAGTTGGCCGGTGACATCACCTAAAGTAGATGTGACATTTGGTAAAGGATTGTTTGGCTCAAAGCTCAATATACGATGAAACTCAAGGTTACTCTACACGAGCTTCCACGATAAAAGATCTCACGGTGTTTTACCAGGTGTATCTAAGATGGTCAAGACAAGCCTTAACGCTGCCTCACTTCTCAATCCTCCAAACCAAGTCCTTCTGAAGTTCCCACGGCGAGGTCATTCGATAAAGCATGTGAGCTCTCCCAGGCCTGCCAGGCCTGATCGCTCGTGAGTACCGTTTGACCTCACACTCAATATTACAATCGTTACAACATTACAATCAATGTACTTTAAAAGATACAATTTGACTAACTAAGAACGAAGATATAAAATGAACTCTCTCAGCAAGTTTCCTCGTTGAGCTGCCTCGATGTCTTCATGTTGCTTCCTTCTCTTGAGTCTCTTCTATTGATTGGGGAAGCTCTCTCTAATTCAGAGATTACCTTCAAGCCCCCCTACATTTACCCCTTCGTGTAGAGATTTATTATGAGAGCAAGAAATGTGTACAAGAAAACTTCTCAATCCGATGGTTCTTTTGCGAGCATAAATTCTTCCTTATCTGCCTTCGTTGCAACTACTACCGCTATTTCTGTTAGAAAAAAGTTAACTTCTCCCCCATGTACCTAAACCAAAGCTCTGTAATATCTGGGCGTATGGTGAGGGGACATCGTAACTTTTTTCTGTTGTTAGCTATCCCAGCTGTTCTATCTTCTTCAGTGCTTGTTGGAATTCTCCCTAAGTACCGGTGGATTATTCCCGTCATTGTTCTGACTGCTCAAAAGAAAATTCTCCCCAATCTGCTTCATTCCCTTCTACCATTGAGTGAACTTGTAGTGAGGGGACATTTTCGTCAGGACTGCCCTTAGTAACAAGAATTCTCTCTGTTATCTCTTATCGACAAATTCCCGGCGTTTGAACTTGTAAAATTCTCCCCGATATATCTGCGTTGTGGTCGTCCCCATTTCAACTTGTTCCAAAAAGAAAAAAATTCTCCCCACTGCACCGGAGTCAAAGTTATCTCCGTTCAGACTTGTGGCGAGGGGACATCGTGAATTTTTTGAATTGTGCTGCAAACAACCTCTTACACTTGGGAGGTTAAAATTCTCCCTGATGCATCTTCAACCTGTTGTATCATCGTGCGGTCTTATAGCGTGAGGACTTTTTTTAATTGGGCGTTTTGGTTTTAAATATATTTCAAAATTTCTGGCTCCAAAAATCACTACTTTTGAAAGCAACCCTCTCTCTCTCCCAAGCGTCACCTCATTAATGACGTGAGATTGTCATTTCAACTGTCAGGGCACTCCCCGAAGTGCCACATGTCCATTTGTAATCATTTTAAAGGCTTAGCACGTGCTTATGTGGGAAACTCAACCGCACATTTGATTTCCAAGCGTCAAATTCCTCAACACTTAGCCATTTTTCTCGTTTACGCTTTCATTTGCTATCATCATCCCCAGAGCTTTAGAGAGAAAAAAAAAGATTTTCTTCCGCCATTGTTCTCAAGCCTTCACCTTGCTCTTCTTCTCTTGGCCATCTTCACCCACTGTTACTCCTTTATTTCTAGTCTACTCCTTCTTCTTGCCACCCTTACTTCGCCTCAAACTCTAATGGCTTCTTCATCTAATATCCCTGTTGCTGCAGTTGCTCCCACCACCACTGCTCCGCCTGCCACCACTGCTGCTCCTGCTCCTGCTTTAGACGCCACCGCCCTGATGGCAGCTCGTCAAGTGCAACTCCGCTTTTACCGCCGCTCTCCTATTTTTGCCAAGGACGACGAATATTCAGCCATGTGCAAAACCGTCGTTTAAAACGCCATGTGTGAGTCCTTGACACTTGGTGATGAAGATGATGGCGCTGATGTTTGGGGTTTCCTCCCCCCAAACGGGACTTTGCATTTTCGCCTTAACCGAGATGACTTCCCCTGCTCCCAGATAGACTTCGAAGGGCTAGGAGGCTCCCCAGCCCATTTTGCTGCCTGGAACACATATATGAAGACAACTTATGGTGACGCCCTCACAAAGGTTGGGCTCCATCGGGCTACATGGTTTGGTGAGTTTACCATGTCCAAATGCAACGTTGCACTTCAAGTACTTGTATCCCGTTGGAACATTACGACTCACACCTTCATGGTTGCGTTGGGGGAGTTTACCGTGACACTAGAAGATGTCTATGAGCTGCTTGGGCTTGAGTCCACTAGTACCACGATTTACTCTGATGAGGCTTTAGATGCCGAAGAGATTGCTGCTCGGGCAGTAGATTTGCCAAAGCTGCACGGGGACTTCCAACAAAGTTACGTTGTCCCCTCTCATCAGTTATTTCTTTCAAGCTCCTTCTGAAAAGGATGGTTCTTCTAGTTTTGGCAAAGGCAAAGGTACATCTTTAGAGTTACCAGCTTACATACTTGTTATCCTTTCCCGTTTTGTGTTGCGGGAAAACCCAACGACCATCCCCGAAGGGACCTCATCAACATCTCTATTCGTTTAGCCAGGGGTTCAAGCTCCCTCTGGCAGCCATGGCTTTGGGATCCCTCTATACTTGATTGGACAGGACCCACTTAGATATGGAGAGGTCCCTTGGCCGCTACAAGGCCAATTTTGCCAATAGCATAATTCTCACAGGTTTCCTCTACAGCCATTATCTAGAGATAGCTGCCGCCGAAAAGCCTTACCCAGTTCGCGCAGACCTCAACCCCCATCGGTTATTTCGATTTTATAAGAAAGCAGAGCCGAAAGGGCATTCTTCCCATTATTGACATGCCCGGTTGCTTCGTTATGCGACACTACGGCAAAGATTTTTTTGCCAAAACTTGGTCTTTCTTTACTCACGCAGCTAGAACGGTTCAAGCAACCTCGAAGGATCTTACCAACGAAGATCCCTCGTTTGCCGTTGTGCTCCTGTTAACCCCAGGTTATTTGCCTTCCTACACAGAGTGGGGATATACCTCAGAGCACTACAACCCTAATCGTTGTCCTCGCCAATTTGGTTATGACCAAGGGGTGCCTCGTCCTGTTTTCCAGGAGTCTCACCGCCACTTTCTCTGAGGCCTGCTCTTTCTATACCTCCTCTGCTGCTTCCTCCATTTGCTCAACAATTGTTGGTCGAATTACCATCCCTAGCATCACAAGGAAGGGTGATGTGACTTCTCTTTTTGCCACCAATTACTGGCCGATGCAGCTAGATAGGATTAGCGAAATTATTCAAAATCCCCTGATCTATCCACCTGTTCTCACTTTCCCACCCCTAGAGTTGGGGCTCAAAGGCAATTATGTCCTTGGGGTTGAGTTCCCTCTGAGCAACACCCACAAAGGTTCTCCAAGTGAGCTACCTCCTTACTGCCCTTTGGCCGTTACAACTGCTCCCATGCCCAAAAAAGCTCAAACTCAAAAAACAACTGCCCATGCCTAAGGAGCCTCTGTGGAAGGTACCGTTGCCACAGGTGCTTCTGGCGAGGGCCCTTCTCAACCACCTTCCAAAAAATCAAGGACAACGAAGAGTGGGACTTCCTCAAAATCCAAGTCCAAGTCCCAAGTCCCCGTTGATGCCTTTCTAATTGCTTCCGTTCCCTCTCCAATGTCTGTCAATCTGAGTGAGGAGATACAGGTGCAGTGTCAAGCAGAGCGTGAAACGGGTACAACTTGAGTTCCAACGACACACTCCTCCCATTCCTCCCCCTGCAGTATTTCCCACAATACAGATAGATCCAACTGAGGGGGCCACATCAAGGAGAAGAAGTTCTAGAGTCCCCTCTGTTGTTGTGGTTCTGGTACAAGGAAGAAGACTTTGGGTACAAAAACCCAGAAGAAACGTGCACACTAAGTGCAACCACCACCCACTGCCCTGTTCCTAGGACCTCTTCTCCTCTATCCCCCTTTGAAACTATTACTCTTGATGACAGCCCTGAAGTTGGGCATGGTCCCACTGAAAGAGCTTCTATAATACCTTCATCGCCTTCTTCGCCCATGGTTATTTCGTCCCATTCTTCTCCAGATTAAGGGGTATGTTCTCCAACAATTAGGAATATCTAACTTATTGATCTATATTCTCTAACACTTGTGCAAATTTCTTTTCTTTGTAGGAGGGTGAAGCAAATAGACTTTCTCCACCCGTGAGCGCTTTCGTGGGAGGACGTTTCGGTGTTTCTGAGACCGTTGCATCTCCTTCCCGTTCTCCCATGATTGGACTGACCTATTCTCGTCGTTCCGCCTCCCAACGTGCAGAGGAGGCTGCCAGGAGAGTTGTTGCCTCTGTGGAATCCGTTGGAGCTTCTCATCAGCCAGGGGAGACTCCTTTGGCTTCTTCTGAGGCATCTCCCTTGCCTATGGTTCCTCTGAACGTTGTTCTAGAATCTTCAAGTCCTCCAGAGGTAATAGTTGTTTCTTTTTTAGCTATCTTTTCCACTTGGTTGTCTTGTATTCTTAGTATTTTCTTGGCTTTCAGGTTATAGCTACTTCGAACCTAGCCACATCTCTCGTTGGGTCACTTCTTCAGTTCCCTCTGGTGAGGCCTGTCGTTGGGTTTGCCCCTTTTTCTAACATTACTGAGGTAAGCTCACTTCTTGTGCATTTGCCCCCTTTCATGTGTTGTTTCTTGTGTCTAACACTTTTTGATATTGTTTGCACCTTCTCCAAGTCTGACTCCTCCCTCTCATTCCTCAAGCTGCCATTGGTTCGTCTTCTCGCCCAGGAGTTCCTTCAGCCCCTGTGGTGGTTGATACATCTGGAGTTCAAACGAGTTCAATGAAACTTGCCCCAATCTTGGCACTTGTGCCTTTTCGCGAGGAAGGTGCATCGCCAAGGGCCGAGGTTCCTCTTTCTGAAGGTTCAGCTGAGTTTCAGAGAGATATTGAAGTTACCCCTGCAGTTGTTACACCTGCAATTGCCATTGAGGTAAGTACTCCCTTCTCCCTCTTTTGCATAAGTCCTATCATTATGCATGTTAAAACGAAGAATAAGAAAGCAAAATATAGCTTCCTTAACAATGAAAATCACTTGTTAAGGTTCTTCGTAAATTCTTACCTTCGAGATGACTTAACAATAATAACACTTGTTAAGGTTTTTCGTAAACTCCGCCTATAATGGTGACTTAACAATGAAAATACACTTGTTAAGATTTTTCTCAAATTCCACCTATAAGAGTGACTTAACAATGAAAACCACTTGTTCAGATTTTTCTCCAACTCCACCTATAACGGTGACTTAATAATAAAAACCACTTGTTAAGATTTTTCTCAAACTCCACCTATAACGGAGACTTAACAATGCAAAAGCACTAGTTAAGATTTTTCGCAAACTCATTTTTCTTTATCACGTTTCAAGTTGTGAGGGAGCCCGCTCATGCCGAAGAGCCAACTCAGCGTGGTCCCTCACCTGTTGCCTCTGCTGATCAAGGACCAGTCTCTTCGGAGGAAACACGTCACGACGACGTGGTTCAATAACAGATCTGCCAGCTCATAGTAAGGGTGGCCATAGGCCCGAGGCCCGACAAGCCCGCCCAATAAAAAAATAGGGCTCGAGTAAGGTGAATAGGCCCGCTTTGGCAAAATTTGATAGGCTCGATTTTTTTGGGGCCGGGCTTGGGCATGAATTCTTTAGCCCGATGAGGCAAGGCCCGGCCCGGCGCGAGGCCCGAAAATTATATATATAATATTAATATATATATATATATATATATATATATGTGTGTGTGTGTGTGTGTGTGTGTGTATATTATTTTATTATTAAAGTTTAAGACTACAAAGTTATAAATAAATATATAAAGTGGGTAACTTGTATAAATATAAAAACATATACTAAGTCTTTTTATGTAGAGTGGGGAACTTTATATATAGACTCTGTAATATATAAAGTTTAAAACATGTTTTTAATTAAAAAAAATAGGTCTTTGATTAAGAAAAAATATATTTTTTATTTTAAAAAAACGGTAACCGGGCTTGGCCAACGGGCCCGGGTAAAGAGCTTTCAAATCTGGGCGGGCTTGGGATTACATAATAAGGCCCGATCTAGGCCCGAACGGGATGGAATAGCTCATAATTTTATAAGGCCGGCCCAAGCCCGACCGGGCCTACCCAGGCCCGACCCATGGCCACCCCTAGATAATAGTGAGTCCGGTTGTGAGATTCCTCTACCCAACATGGCTCCTTATGAATTCTGCCTTATGGTCCTTCGCTAGTCTCCCCAAGTCATTACATGTAATCGTTCTATCATTGAACAGATTGCCACTCATCACCCTTATGACTGTCTACGTTCAAACATGTTGGTGATGAGTTATAGGCACCAGGGCCGTTATTGCTAGGTTGTCAATGCTCAAATGTCGAGTCTTACTAGGCCCCTCATCAATCGATACCTGGGCAACTTGAGGGAGATGGGCAAGGATGGCTTCCAACTGAACTGGTTGATTAGCCACTTGAAGTTTTTAAAGAGTAGTCAGTTGGAGAGCCAGAGGGAGCTCTATCAAAAACATCTAGAGGCTCAACGGGCTGAGGAGGCTAGGTTGGCGGAGTTGGCCCCTCTGTTAGAAGCAGTTGATAAGGATGTTAAGGTTGCCGAAGAAGCTCTGCTGAAGGCCAAGCAAAAGCACGAGGCCTTAGTCATTGAACGGGCCCAAGTCCAGACTAGACTTGAAGGCTCTATTGCTGCTCAGAGAACGTGCTTGGAAGTTTCGTCGGGCTTGCTTGGGGATTTCTTCTCCTCTCCTGACTTGTGATTTCTTATGAGTTAAAGTTCCTTCTTTTGTTGTGTTGTAATTTTTTTGTTCATTTCCTCATGTGTAATTCTTGGGCAATAGTTCCCAATTTTGTAATCCTTTTGACTATATGAATGAAAAAAATAGAAATATTACCATGCCATGCTTTGTCATTGTTACAACTCTCTTCTATTCATTACAAAAATTAAACTCTTACAATTTACTAGCAAACTCTTTCTTCTTAACTCGTAAGAAGAATCACAACAACAAAAAATAACTCATAATGAATTGTAACATAACTTCAACAGTTTAAAACAAAATAAATCTCTAACCGAGGTCACTCGCTCAAACATGATAGACCTTTAACCACGTTATTAATCTTAAAAGGTTTATCCTCTTCCATCTTAAAGATTAAGCAATAACCTTAATCGTGAGTCTCCTTCACAATGAAAGTCCCTCCCAATTCGCAGCAAATTTAGGCAATGGGTGCCCTCGAATGTGCTTCACAACTGCCTCCAAAACCAGATCCCCTTCTACAAACTTTCTTAGCCTCACCAAGTTGTCATATACGGAGAGCTGCTTCGTATACATTTGGAAGTGTTGCATCGCATTGTCCCTGTGTTCATCTAGTGCTTCCAATTGAACGTGTCTACACTGAGGAAGCATGCTACTTCGCAAGGTATATCGGGCCGAGCTCCACTGGTAGAATTGTTTCAGCTCCAAACACAAAAGAGAACGGCGTATACCCTGTGGGTTTCCTCTATGTCGTTCGATAGGCCCAGAGAACTACTGGAATCTTATTATCCCATGAACCTGGGAAATCTTCCATCGTCTTGGTCAAGATATTAACCAAGGTCTTGTTAGTTGCTTCGGCTTGACCGTTGCCTTTGGGATATGCCACCGTTGAGGTATGATGAATGATGGAGTACTTGTCAGTGAGCATCATTACTTCTTTGTTGACAAATGGGGTCCAGTTATCTGAGAGGATAACCTTTTGGATCCCAAATCGACAAATTATGTACTCTCTGATGAAGTTGGCCACCACACCTATTGTTGCTCTCTTTAGTGGTATTGCATCAACCCACTTTGTAAAGCACTTTGTTGCCACTAATATATATTTCCTCTCGAAGATGGATGTATTGCCCCTACCAGGTTAAACGCCTAAGTGTGGAATGGGTAAGGAGTGGCCAAAGAGTGTAAGCCCACCGAGGGAGCATGGATCATGTTTCCATGCAGCTGGCACGCCTTGCACTTTCGAACAAATTTAGCAGAACCTAGCCCTCGGGAAAAAGGAGAATGTAACCGCGAGTATTGAAACTATGTTAATAACAAAGTAGAACCTCTCCTGGACGTAAACACATTGTCGAACTATGTACATCTTGTTCTTGTGTGTGTCTGTATGATTTTTCTATTCTGTTCGGTTGATTTGGGTTGAATCTTGACTAGTAGAATTTTACCACCTATGATTGACAGGGCCAAAGATCTTAGAAGGATACGCCGACCACAGGTATCATCATATTTTCCTATGTTGTTCATATCATCATGAATACACAACATATAGGCCCATGTACCTTCAGCGTTTACTTTATCGATTGCTCTCCCGTTAGTGTTCCCTTGGTGTTCATCTCTTCCAGGATACCCTTGGTGATTGAATTATACCTAAGAAGCATGGATGTCAAGAAGCAGGTGCAACACGATATGGATGCAGAGATCCAAAAATTCTCTTAAAAAAAGAATACAAGTGCGATAAGGAAAAGATAATTAATACATAATATCTTATTATATTATTCCTTAATTAATATAGAAAAATATACATTATTTAAGTTCAACAAAGTAACCCAATTTTGGGATATATCAAAATCTTCTTGTATCATTGTCAACATCAAAAACAATTCCAACGTTGATTTTGAGATATCTTTTAATCACAAGACCATGTAACAACCCTTACTTTGGGGTAATTGATTTTTATATAATTCTGCCATGTGAGATAATTATATAAAATAATGGAAGTTAGAGTAAATGTTATTTTAAGTGATTTAAGAGATAATATTTACTGAGTTTTGCATATTTACCATTGAGAGAAGGTAAATAGCATTATGTTATGTTTATTGCGTCGTTGTGCTTTAAGCGACGGTTATGGTATATATTTTAATTGGGTTATGATTAATGAATTAATATAACGTCGGAACATGAAATAATTGTACGATATTCCGAATGCCAATTTTGAGGGTACGGTTAGTTCTGAAATAGTTGAGACAGTCAAAATAAGTGCCATATTGCATTTTTGGAGTTCCGGACACTTTTGACAGATTATGACTCAATTATGTAGTTACGAGTCATTTTAATGATGTATTAATATTTAAAGATGGAAACAAATGTTAAATGAACGGTTTAGTCTTCCAACCCTCTTATTTCCCCAATTACATGTTTTAAACTTAGAGAGACTTAGAGAGAGGAGAGAGCTTGGGAGAAAATGGAGAGAAAAGAAGGAAAAGAGAAGAGATTGAGCTGGAAATCGTTGCTACGGGAAGAGAATCCGAGACTACAAACTTGAGGCAAGTTTCTAACTTGCTAGTATATGATTTAGTGTGGATAATCTGCATTTATAGTTGTGTTTTTTAGAGTTTTAACCATTAATGGGTTTTTGATGATTTTAGTGTTTAAACCCTTAACATTGGTTTAAAATTTGATTTGAGTTGGAAATATTAGTTAGTTATTGTGTAGAAATGATTTGGGTATAAAATAAGTTTAGTTGGTTGAGTTTTGAAGAGAGAAATTGGAGTTTGGGGAATTTAGGGTTCTTAAACCCATAGCCGAAACAGGGCATTCTGTGCATTTAAGTAGTGTAAAACTGAAATGAAATCTCAATAAAGTGAAACTTAGGTATTTCTCTTATGCATATATGAACATTGCATAGTGTCATCGATATTGCGCCTAGTTGTGCTTTTAGATTGAGAGGGGAGAATTCTTATCATTATTTGTGAGAGCGAGTTAAGTTTATGATTGATGATAAAATATTCATAACTGTTATTCATTTTATTCACATGGTAATCATATCAAACTGGGCCCTGACCCGTCTATATCTATTTGTTTTGCATGAATTCTTTATTTGCCCAGGTGCTCCACCGCAAGGACGCCCGTATTGACCTCTCCATCACTGTTGTCCTGGAGCTATAACATATTGCGGATGTTGTAGGATATTGTTATAGACGCTTCTATCTTTTGTACTCTAGTTATGATCAGTTTACATATTCGGGGGTGTTACCCAGGCTTTGTAATTGTTTAATATAATGTGTTATTTAATTTTAATACTCGGTGTAACCTATTTGTTTTGGTCTGTTAACCGACAGCTTATTCGGTTAGTTTTTGGTGCATAAATTGTTATACAGTTACTCGTTTGTTTTTTATATCCACCTCCTTTTTAAATTATATTGTTTAAATGATTTTCCTTAAACCTATAAATTAAATTTTGACAGTCCATTTTCTAAAATAATTGGTGGTTATCTCGTATTATTATTCTAACGACAGTGATGCTAAAAATAGATCATCTATGATTCCTGTAATTATTGGAGTATCGGGTTGGCCACCTCTTATTTTAATAAGCGGGTTGTCACACACCACTCTTTTTTAACACATGTTTTCACACTACAATATGACTCAACAAATTCAATACTACAACATGACATCAAAATCGCCAATTCCCTCCACTTCCCTTTTCCTCCTTTTGTAACATGCTTCCCTATGGAGCACGGACACTCTCCTGAAAGCCATGAGTCAGCTTTGACTCGAGTCGGACACGCGAATTTTTTTTTTTTAAATTGGACACGTTTGGAAATGTAATTTTTTTCTAATGTGATGGTAATTTTGCTTTATTTATGATTTTTTAATGTTAAAATGTGTTTGAATTTTGTTTTGTATGGACCATTTTCTTAATTTCATGCTAAGAATGCTCTAATAATATATTTTATGGAAAAAAAATCTGTCTATATATATATATATATCCTAGCGTGTCGTATCCTAAAACACGTATTACATGTCGAATATGTGCTTCATAGATGCTTCCTAAGAGGATATTCATCATTTGCCTCGCTCATTTTCTTTGAAAAGGGGAGTTAAAACGCACAAGCTCACAATAATAAAACCACAAAGAAACAGGAGAGAGCGCAAAGAGAGAAATTGAGGAAGATAAATTTTAAATACTAGACTCTTCAATCAAAGATATATTTTTGTTTAAGTTTTGAATCATTCTAAAAAAATTATAAGATAACTACTAATCAAGACTAAATAGTCCTATTTACAGCAAAAAGGCATATATGAGGAAATAGAATGAGATCAATAGCAAACCCTAATGCTAATATTTATAAGGACATGCTAAAGGCACCACAATTCATCCCAAAACTCGTGACCCACTTAAAACCACCGAACCTACATGCTAACCATCTTCCATTCAACTCCACCCTATCCTTCACCGTTATTACACCTATTTCTTCCAACATTAGCTTCAAACTTGTTATTGGAAAGGTTAGGGAGGTAATTCAAGTGGATTTACATCACTGTTGGTATCAATGGAGCATCATAACCCAAACTTAAATAAAATAGAAGAAATAGGTCATTCAAATGCAAAGGAAAACATCAAAAAATGGACTTCTAGCGGTATAAAATCATTATTTTGCTCATTTTGATGATTATTGCCATGAAAAGTACCCACACCACAATCAATATTGAATAAAAAAAATCTCGTTCCCAATTTATTCGGTGATATGGTGTCAAGAACGATGACTAAACTCGGCACTCATGCACATCCATCCACGAGTGGTCTTCGGGAAGACATGGATCTTCCTTCTCGGTTATCCATTCATCATCGGAATCCATATCCGATAGACAAATTGGATCATATGTCTCACCCCTTTGTTGTCGCTTCAAAAGTCGCATCTCGAGTTGAATGTTGTACTTGACAAAGACAAGAGCATTCAATCTTTGTGCCTCCAAACGATTTCTTTTCTTTGAGTGCACGTGGTCAAACGTGCTCCAATTTCGCTCACATCCCGTGGCACTACAAGTTAGGCTTAGCACTCTTATTGCCAACCGTTGGAGTTCCTTGCACTCTTCTCCGTAATTTTCCCACCATATGCCTAGAATAAATAGGCAAAAACAACGCAAACATAAACATAAATAAGAGGCCAAGAAACAGCAACAAAAATAGGCCAAAACAGGGGCATATGGCTGCCCATAACAGGGGCAAAAAAGGGGAATATTGCTGCCCAAAACAACAATAAAAATAGGCCAAAACAGGGCCAAATTGCTGTCCAAAACAGGGGCATATTGCTGCCCAAAACAAGGGCATATTGCTGCCCCAAAACAGCAATAAAGATAGGCCAAAGCATGGCCAAAATGCGACGAAAAAAGCAACTAATTACCTGGTTGTGTCTTATCTCTTGTCAAGACGGCCATGCTCACTCCAAATAACCCTTCCGCCCGGCGAAATTTCTCAATTTGTTCAGCAATTGCAATTTTGCTCTCAACATCCGGATACATTTTCTCAATGGTTTGGTACAACCCTCTCTTGACTTCCCTATCCGCATTGAACCCCTCGCTATATTGGAATCTATATAAAGTATACATGTGCATATACATTATGTTAGAAAAGTTATACAAATAAATAAAATACAAATACAATTTATGATGAAAAGTTACCTAGGGTTGAGAAAGTAACCCGCCGCATGAAGTGGTTGATGGAGTTGCATGTCCCATCTTGTATCAATAATTTTCCATATTCTTCGGTACCTTGCCTCTTTATGGTCGAAATTTTTTGCAATTGTTTCCTTGGCCCTATCCATAGCTTCATAAATGTACCCCATTGCCGGTTTTAAATCACCATCTACAAGCCTTAAAACCTTAGTGAGGGGGATAACGCATTTCAAGCAATATTTGATTGCCTTCCAAAATTTGCTATCACCTAAAATTATGTTCTCAACATGCTTGGCATCAAACTTACGTGCATATGGTCCCGTGGCCCACTCCTCCGATGCAAACATGTGCCTAAAAGGAATTTTCTTCTCTTGGAAGCTCTTTAAAGTCAAGAAAGATGTAGCAAATCTTGTAACCCCCTCCCTTGTTAGTTCTTTTTTTTTTGTGAATTTTCGAAACAAATCAAGAACCCAAGCATGTCGGTATATATAAACGGTTACCTCCTTGGCTTTTTTAATGGTGTCATGAAAAATTGGTAGATCGCCTATATCACTTGGCATTAAATCAATGAGGTGAGCCGAACAAGGAGACCAAAATAAATTTTTTCTTTTGTTTTCCAACTTTTCTCTGGCCAAAACATAAGCCGACGCACTATCGGTAATTACTTGGACCACATTCTCCTCTCCCATCTCCTCAACAAGCGAATCAAGTAATTCACATAGCTTGTCGGCATCCTTTACAAAGGAGGAAGTATCCAAGGATTTGAGAAAAACCGTTCCACGAGGGCTATTCACAAGGAAATTAGTTAAGGACCTTGATTTCCCATCGGTCCATCCATCCGACATAAGAGTGCAACCCGTCATCTTCCATTCTTGTTTATATTTTTCCAAATTTGTTTCAACATTTTCAACTTCCTTTTTTAAGTAAGTAACCCTTGTCTCATGGTAAGACGGAGGCTTTAGCCCCTTCCCCTAATCACCAATTGATTTCACCATCTTTGTAAAAAAGGGACTTTTGACTACATTAAAAGCTATACCATTTCCATAAAAAAACCTACAAATGTCACTAATTACCGGCCCCCTCTTTTTCAACATTGCATTTATTGTTGTTTGTTTTTTCTTCCCTTTAATGACATATGCATCCATAGTTCCCTTCTTTGATTTTTCGAAATTTTTCTCAACTTCAAATTCCTCTTCTTCACCCTCATTTTGTTGCCCACTTTCTTCATTATACTCCTCCTCATTTACTCCTGAAATGTTTGCAAATTTTTTTCTAACATCTTCGGGGCATTGCATACATTCTGAAATGGTGCTTCATTCTAAAAATCCCACCCCATTTTGCATCCTTACAAAAATTACATCTTAAATGCAATCTATTATCATTCACTTTTTCACAATAATCCCATGTGGGGTCAACCACAACTTTTCTCTTTTGTTTAGTCATTTCCTAAATAAACAAAGAGGAAAAAGAAATAACTATACTTGAATAAATAAATAAATAAATAAATAAAGATGAACAATAAATAAATAAGTGAGAGACAATAAATAAATAAACCTAGGGTTTATTTATTTATTAATGGTGGAGAGAGAGAGCACAAAGTTGAAGAAAAAGACAAGAAAAATGAGAAAAGGACCTAGGGTTACTTACCAAAGCAAAGGATGGAAGCTTCTCTTGACAAAAAGTTGAAGAAAAAAACAAGAAAGGTGAGTATATTAATGGTGGACAGAATATTAATGGTGGGGAACACAAGAAAAGTGAGAAAATGACCTTTTATACCTAGGGTTTTGGTCATTTATGTGTTTTAAAGTCTTTAAAGGGCATTGAAGTCATTTTCGGCCATAAAAAATAAAATAAAAAAGTTTTTTTTTTACTTTT
The DNA here is from genome assembly GCA_949130495.1 of Sambucus nigra. Lineage (NCBI taxonomy): Eukaryota > Viridiplantae > Streptophyta > Magnoliopsida > Dipsacales > Adoxaceae > Sambucus > Sambucus nigra. The sequence goes on from OX422218.1 coordinate 151,248,009, forward strand.
GAAAAGCCGGATGCCGACAGGGGGAAAAAAGGGCGGGCCAGTTTGACTCGTGAATGAATCGCGAGTCATACGAGTCACGTATCGACTCGCGATTCAAGTCCGATACGTCCGATTCCAGGTGATTTGCGATTCAGTAGGCCGATTCGGCTCGTTTCTATGCTGTATCGAACCGTATCGTGCGATTCGACTCGTGAATCGCCCGATACTGACAACAGAGATTGTGGCAAGGTTTGTAGTGGTGGTGTTACAAGACTGAAGGAGCACTTGGCAGGTGTACAAGGGAATGTCGAACCTTGTCGTCATGTACCTCAGAAGATAGCAGCTATGGTGAAAAAGGTTCTTGTTGATGGTGTCAAGCTACAGGCCCTTGAGAAGAGGAAGAAGGAGAAACAAGTAGAGAATCTGCGTGACCAGGCTCAGTACTACGATGAAGAAGAAGACACCGATGATGATGAAACTGAAAATGATGCGACCCGTTTAGAATTAGCACAGTTAAAGGCTGCTATGAAAGAAAGTCGAAGAATGGCATATGAAGAACATAGACATTCCATTTCTGGGGGTAAGACCATCCACATCTGCGCTTAAGCGACCGCATGTATCACAATCATGATCATTGAAACGGGGGGTTGAATTGCCTGCTCGAGGAATTGACCCTATCATGTTTAGGTCGAGGAAGTCTAGTCAGAAAACTGTCAAATCCATGTTCTCTACAGATGGAGTCAAGAAGGTTGGGAAGGCCATTAGCAAGTTCTTTCATTTTAATGTCATCCTGTTTCATGCTGCTGATAGTGGGACCTGCCTATCAACATATGATTGATACGATTGCTACGGCGGGTTCAGGGATTAAAGGCCCTAGTAGTTATCAGATTTGAGGTGTTTACTTGGATAAGGAGGTAGAAGAGGTGGATGCATACATAGCAACTCTAAAGGAGAAATGGCGCGAGTATGGTTGTACAATCATGTGTGACGGGTAGAGTTCAAGGACGAAGAAGCCTATCATTAACTCCATGGATCGTAATATGATATTTCACACTTCTGTTGACACAACTAACAAAATCAAGTCGGCGGATTATATTTTTTCCCTTATGGATAAAGTTGTGAAGGAAATTGGTGAGGCTCACGTCGTACATATTGTCACTGATAACGAGCCAAATTTTAAGGCGACTGGCGCGTTATTGATGGCGAATAGGAGACACTTATTTTGGTCACCTTGTGCAACACACTGTCTTGATTTGATGCTCGAGGAAATTGAAAATATGAAGTCAATCAAGTCGGTATTGAATAATGCCAAATCAATTACCTCGTTCATATATAACAGTCAAAAAGTTGTGAATTTAATGGAGTGTACCAGAGATAGGGAGTTGCTAAGACCAGGCATTACGAGATTTGCTACCGAGTTTATTACCCTTGAGAGTCTCATTCGCTATCAGTCTGAGTTGAAGCGAATGAATGACTTGAATTCAACCGTGAGAGAACGCGAAGGAGTGCGGGCACTAAGGTGTCGGATTTAATTCTGGCAGATCGATTATGGCAACGGGTTGCCGAAGTTGCCAGATAAAAAGCCTACACTCTCTATCATTTACGAAGGGGTGGATAAAGCAAAACTAGCAATCCAGGCGACTGTCAAAAACTGGAAGAAGTATTGGCAGGTGATCGATGGAAGATGGGAGAGACAATTACACCGATACTTGCATGCCGCAGAATATTTCTTAAATTCGGTGTTTCAGTATTAATCTAATTTTTCAAACCATCCCAAAATAAGAGCCGGACTAAAAAGAGGTCATCAAAAGGCCAGAGCCAGACGTACAAAAACAGGCATTGGCAATAAATGAGGTATCACATTTGTTTCCATCGAGTTATATTTATTTCATATATGTATTGTTTCTAAATTGATTTGTTTGCTTTTTCGGTTAAACTCTTTACGAATAGGAGAGGGGAGTTTGGCTCAGATCTTACCAAGCAAGCAGTCAAATCTTCTCTTCAAGCTGAGTGGTGGAAAAATTACGGTGAGGATGCACCCAATCTTAGGCGCATTGTTATCAAAGTACTGAGTCAAATATGCTCATTTTCGGGTGTGAGAGAAATTAGAGCACATGGTCTCTCATCCACAAAAATTTCGCAACCGATTGGCAATAAAAAAATTGCATAAATTGGTGTATGTGCATTACAATTCGCAACTTAAAGTTAGGAATCTGATGTACATGCGAGATACCGAAGATTTCTACAATCCGATAGACTTGAATTTATTATTTGAGGAGGATGACATCTTGGGAGAATGGATCCGAGAGAATGATGAAGGGGTCTTACCAGGGGATGACTTAGATTGGTTGGACGAAGGTATTCAACAAAGCGAAGGGGAAGGAGGACGGGGGGGTCACAATCAACCGGCAGCGATCAGTGTTCTTTCCAGTTCTGATGATGATCATGGTGGTGATGATGATGGTACTTATGGTAATCATGAAGATGATGACGATGACGACGATGATGATCAAGGTGGTGGCAGGGGAGATGTTAGTAAGGGAACAGCAAGTGGTAGCCGACAAAGGAGTGGAGTTGGTGGTAGCCACCAAAGGGGTGGTTCTTACAATACTGGTACACAGATGGTGGTATGACATGGGCACAAAGAGATGAAAACTACTATGCCACGCAAGACACAGATCATGGTTATCGCCCGGGAATCAGTAAACAACGGAGGCATTTATACAATTTGACGAGATTCCCTAGTAATGACGAGTATTCAAGCGGATATGATCAGCAACGTCTTGATGATCAACTACGGGCAATGGGTTTAATGACAGATCATGCATACCGCGGTGGAAGACATAGTATCTCTGGGAGTGGGAGTGGCACATGTAATTATGGTCCGGCACAACTTCCAAGATCTACTAGTACTAGTACAAGTGGTTACTATGATCGTTATAGAGACGATTATGGATTCACTAGTAGCGGAACAACAGGTGGTGATTATTATGGATATAATCAAGTGACACAATATGGTGGATCTTCAACTGATAGTTCGGGGTATAGAGGCTTTGGATATTATCATCACAGTAATCAACCGGGAGATCGTCAACTACAGTTTCAAAATTATGGATCATCTAGCCAGTCATCCCAACCATCTGAGCAGCAATATAGTTCATATTTATTTCCTTACCCAACTGAAAGAAATTACCCCTATCCAAATCCGTATGATCGATACCGCAACTAGATAGGGAGATGAAAATGATGAAACATTGTAATCATTTATATTTATCTTTCATGTAAATTTTTTATCTAGTTTTATGTGGCATTAGATTGTTTTTCAATATTATTAATGGTTTACTATGCAATATTGAATCTGACAACTCTGTCGCGCTTCAGTATAACCAATTCTACAATGCAATGCATATTGAATGATGGGTTTGAATGTATCTCATTGGTCCACATTGTTAATCTTATTTTTTTTAAATTTTCTATATTTTTTCCGGAATTTTTTGCGCACTCTAAATAGCGTATCTTTGCGTATCACCCGATACCGCGACCGAGTTGAAAATCGGGTGTTCGATACCGAGACTTTGAACCATGCGTGTACGAGAGTCATTCGCAATACGCACAAACTGACAAATAGGAACGGTGGGTAAGGAAAGAAGAGATGACTCTCCCATCACGTTAGTGGCTCCGGAATCCATAATCCAAGTGGGCTTCGCAGTCTGAATATGAAAAGCGGAGGGGGCACCTGAAGTAATGGTGGCACTGGCACTGGCACTGAGAGAAGAAAGGATAGCCAGCGGAGTAACCACATGAGGACAAGTGGTATCAACACCTCTGGCCATACCAAGAACCAAATGATGACGACAAACTATCTCCCTATCATCACAATGGGATCTGAAAGCAAAAGTGCACCCATTCATGAGGAGATTAATATCCAATTGAGTCGGGATACATTTTGCCAATTAAAAACATCTTTGTCAGTACCCGAATAACCCATAATAACTCAAAAAGTGTCCAAAATTTGACCAAACAACAATCTAAAATTTTTGAAGGGCAGATTTGTGCTAAAAACAATAAGAACTCGCCAACAATTATTGGAGAATCGTCAGAAAATTTGCTGCAGGTGCGCATATCAGTAAACTACTGCTCAAATGGCCGAAAAACATGGAAAATATCTAAAAGAACATTGCCGAACAACCCGGTAGTCCCAATAAAAACAATAACAGCTCCTTACTTCATAAAGAACACCAACAAACCCTAAAAGGGTGAAGAATTAGGGTTTGATTCTAAAACAAAGAATGGATGCTACGGTGAAAATTTTGACTCCAAAAATAAAAAAAATTTAGAACATCGATGAACAATTCCGGTGAACGGTGACGATGAACAAGACGGTGAACAGTAGTAGTTAGGGTTAGGGTTTGGAGAGAAAAGATATGTGGAGAGAGATCTTATATTGCCTCTAGTACGAAGAAGATTTTTGTGATGTTAATGACTTTTCCAGTTGGGAGCCCAATAATTGTATTTATACTAAACATATTACAATTCTAGAAGGTTCTAGAGACTACAAAACTAAGAGTCAACTACGGCCCAATATACGGAGGGCCCAATGCAAAGGGAAAAATACTAAAATAACATGAAATCCAACAAATTGTTTCCCTTCTGTATCCTATGCGATATCCAACAAAATCAACACAATTGTTTCTGGCTTTAACGGAAGCCAACTCCAAGTCGGTCTGTCCATGATAGATCATCTGAATGTATCAAGAGAGTGGCCTTCTGAGTATATCAGATTGAACTATGCAATTCAGTAAGTAAATAAATGAGATATGAGCTGCACTTCACGTTAGTGTTTGCAAACATTTCCAATTGTGCCAGCGACGCCTTCTGAATGACACTACAGGTCTGGCAAAGTCAAACTCTGCGAAGGTAGCGAGGGATCATCGGAAGGGACGCGTGGCGTGAACTATTTGCACGAACACCTCATGTTCGTCTAAGTAATCTGTCTTCGGATGGCTGATGGCTCCAGCCCAAGCTCAACATGCCAAATCTGGGGTTCCTTGGTTTTCGTGTTGACCAGCTCTCACCAAAAAAGAAAACAGATTCACGCGATTCTTTGAATCTGGCCTAAACCGACCCAATAGCGGCGATTGTGCCGATGCTAGTATGCATTTTGGCGAGGATGTTGGAGGGGACGAAGCCTGACTGGTGGCAGTGCTGTAATGCGATCCCTCTGCCAACAACGCCTTTTTGGATACTCCACCTCAAACCAAGGAGAAATTACAGATTCATAGTCAATATATGTATGTTCAGTATATATACATGAGTAAAAAGAAGAGACGTCAAGGGATATAATTAAAAGGATTTTAAAACATCCCTGACGGATCTGAGAGCAATCGAAAAATTGATCTGGTGGAAATCCAATAGCGATATGTTGTTGATACTTCTTAGGGATGTTCTTTTTCAATTCGTAGAAACAAGTTTTAACAATATGATCTCTAAGATTCCTGTACCATGTTCCCATTGGGATTGGGATACACTGATAATCCACCGCCTTGACGATCCACCGCCTTGACGATCCACCGCCTTACCAAGAAGGGATTTAAGAAATCAAGAACAGTGACGGAATGCTATTTGGAACAATGAACGCGGTTGTGTCATTCGACAGACGGTGCCAAACTGTGGAAACATCGCACCACAATCATAGAAATATAACAAAATAAATTATCCACATAAGGACAATATTATTATGCAGTTCAGCCTTATGGCCTACATCCATGGCGGAATCTATCACGCTATCCACTATAAATGAATTGTTCACAACAGAACTCTTATAATGGAACAGTTTCTTCCCCCAGTACAAGCTCCTATAATGGAACAATTCTGCCTCCTTTACAATGATATGGTGTCCATATATAGGCCACCTGCATTACTAGTCCTAGTGTAAACCACCGTATATTGACAGAGTCCTAGTTGGAGTCTACTTTATTATTTGTTGAGTCTCCCTTATCCATCTCCAACCGCAGATACACTCCTAGTCGAAGTAGAAGACTGCTTCGTACTTTATTGTACCTCAAATAGTATCCTTTGCAATCATTCGGGGGCCTTTCTCTTTAGGAAATTGAACCGGCCGAGTGCTTGTCAACATAACATTCAGACAAAGGGTATTTTCCCCTCATCATGTAAAAAGAAGTATTGCCATGTGGAAAAAAATGTAACACCGATCAAACATTCCCTGAGTTAACTCAATAACATTCATCACCAATATCCAGCTTTCAGCTTGATTAATGTTCTAACACTTCAAAATATTCACTGTTTCCATGCATGAGATTAGCACTGTATTAAAACCAACTGGAGACTTTTGTTTCAGAAACAGTCCTCTGAAGTTTGAGTTTGTTAAAACTACACCATAAAGTTCTGGAATCCAGATTCTTTCGAATATTGAGATATTTATGAAATCAAATGCATCAGATAAAATATTATCCATCGTAACAAACATGCACATTTCAGTCAAAGAAACCAAAATGATTATTAACCTCTCATATTCATAATGAGGAGGGAAACTTAAAAAACTTACCATCCTCAACCCTGCAACAAAATGCACCCCCATATCTAGAATAAATTCCCCCTGCCAAAATGGTGAGAGAGAGAGGTCAGCATAAGATCATAGACATGACTAGTTGAAAGTATTTACGAAAAGAATGGTTATATTAATATCAAATGTTTTTATACACTAACATCAAATATTTTTTAACAAGTCCCCTCAGACAAACAAGAATTGACGAAGAGAGTACACTTCCCACTGAGAGGAATGGGAACTATATGGTTTTGACTCAATAGACTTTGTGAATCATCATTGCAGTCAAAACTTTCGGGAAGATATGTTGTTATTATGAACGTCCTAGCATTCAAATATTTTTTAACAAGTCCCCTCAGACAAACAAGAATTGACGAAGAGAGTACACTTCCCACTAAGAGGAATGGGAACTATATGGTTTTGACTCAGTAGACTTTGTGAATCATCATTGCAGTCAAAACTTTCGGGAAGATATGTTGTTGTTATGAACGTCCTAACATACTAATCTGTCACCAAAGGAACATATATATGTATTAATTTTATTAAAAAGGAAATACTCACATTTAAATTGCGCCTCCAAGAGCTTGAGAAATATGGATTTGAACTGTTCATTGATCCTTCAACAATAACCTGGACGCTCATTATCTCTCCAATTTCAGCTATTTGTTTTTTCCCCTGTGCAATCAGAAATGATTTCACTAGCAAGCCACCTTAAGCGAATCAAACCTAAACGTGCCAAAAACAAATACCTCCATAAAAGCAGGCTCAAACCGATAGTTTTCTGCGACAGCCCATATTGGTTGAGTAGTGAAATTGGTTCGAATAGAATTATAGCTTGACAGTGCAGCTTCTGCTTCACTATTGGCTGCATAAATTGGCCACTGATCATTTGCTTATAAAATGAATATTCACTAAATATATTTAGTTATAAAATGAAGTAGGACATTGGAAATAGGAATCATAGACAATATATTACACTTGATCGTAAAATTATCCCATATATTATACTTGAAATGTTCATAGAACTACTCCCACCTGGTTACTGCATTCTATTCACTCCGTCTCATATCACGAGTTCCACTTTCCGTTTTACAATGTCACAATATATTAGTTGTTTTTCCTTAAATTAAGTCACAGATTATACATCCACATTATATTTCAGAAGGTAAAAAGAGGTTTTGACGAAAGAGAGTTTAGAGAGAGAGAGATCGGAGAGGACGGGCACAATCGTTAGACCGCCGATGTACACACAACGGAAATAGATAGCAATCAGCCACCAAACCTAAGGGGTGTAATTCTCTCAAAATGTTATTATATATGTCAGTGAATTCGTCACAAAGGGAAGGAGATGCCTTTATATATAATAAGACCAACAAAAGGCTAAATAACGTAAAAATTATATTTTTAGCTGATCAAAGGTATAACATTATACAAAAGAAATCTAATCAAATCAAATCAAAACAAAATAAGATTCATGCTTAAGATTAAAAACTAAAATCAAAATGCTTCCCTCCCCTTGTACTCTGTAACGCAAGATTCCCAAGGGGGCCCATGAGTACAGTTCACAAGCTTATAAGTAAAACAAAGCACCATTGAAATATCACCAATTTTTACAGGCTCTGCAACTTAAAAAAAGACCCGTCTACAAAAGCATCCACGCAACATCTGAAAAAAATAGTGAACCTCTATAGTGGGAGCTCTGATACCAATTCTAACAAATATGGTCCTACATGGTGGAAATTTGATACCAAATTGAAGATCCCTACTCAAGATTATTTAGGTGAATCTTGATTATTCGGGTTCAATTGTAGAATTTTTATTCAGCAGTAAACATGCAAGAATTTAAAACAATAAGACAAGAACACCAGATTTACATGGAAACACCAAATGGGAAACACCGCATACTCTGACCAAAAAGGAATAAAAAATTACAGTCGCATATTCCAATCACAACGACACTGACTCAAACCTCGATGCAATCGATCTCCCTCCTCCGTCTTTACTGGATTTAGTCCCACCAATAAACAGACTTGAATCGCAACCCAAGCATCCGAAGGCACAGCAAAGACGAACAATGAAGTTGTCATTCGGATCTTAGTGATGGGACTCCAACTGTAGCTTGGTAATGAATGAAAACTAACAAAAACGTGTTGTTTAGGCTCTCGATTACTATGAGGTGTTCTTGATGATTTGGGACGTCAAACACATATATTATGAAGTACAGACCTAACTTGATTTGTATTCGGGAAGCTACACCACATTAAAAATGCACTTGTTGGTTTGAATGAGCTTCGAATGGGTTATTATGTCAACCCGCATTTAGACAAAACTTTTTACCTTGATGTTGGATCGATGCACAGTTTTTCAGGTTACCAAGGTAACTCAGGGTCTACAACTTTTAAGTTTTAACTTTCTTCAAATTCCGACAACTTAATGGCCAAAATTGCCCTTGAAGTTAAATATCCTAAACTTGTGCACACTTGATCGGCTTCGATTTCACTTTATACTTTATAGATCTTAAACTCAAATCTCAAGAATATGCTTTCAAGACTTTAACACACTGTGTGAGCACCATCATGGACAATACTTAATACCGTGTTTGTGTTTCATACAAAATAAAGACAGCAAACCTTGCACAAATATGGATCGTAACAGAACTGAACCAAATCTTACAAACTCTACTTTACCACTTCTAGGAGTGGATTACATCCACGATAAAAATAAGACAATACCAACATGGTGCAGATACCGAAATCCTCTTTTATAACCATTGTTCAAGGAGCAATGAGCCTTTGCATATATCATGATGCTCCTCAAAGTCCCACCAAACAGGATCTATGATGATTTGAAACACAAATCCACATACCCAACTGAGTCCCACTAGAACTGCAGCTTCGTCACCAAAAAATGGGAAGAAATTCCCAATACAAAAACTTGCCATGTTCATAAACTTTGACGACTTGTCCAGCTATTTTCATTAAAAATGTGTATAATGAAGTCACTAACGCCGGTACTGCACACTTTCAACAACTTTAGTGGGGATCTAGGGCGGGACACTGGGAAAATGTATATATATGTACTGCCTCCATTTTCTGTTTGGAATCCAGATCAGAACTAGCCTGTCAAGGGTTTCAGAATTCTCTCAGCTGAAGTGGTCTAGTGTTCGGTACGACTGCAGCAGAGAAAGTAGCAGAAGTAGCAAAGGTGAGTAAGCTGGTCACAAGTCACTGGTGCAACTGGAGCTCCAGGTAGAAACAAATCGGATTGTAGACATACAAACCTAACAACTTTGGGTCAAATGAAAGTCATTATACGAGTCGTCCAAGCCGGGGTCAAAATGGTACATCTTGGGAAAATATTGGACAACTGGTAGAGCAGAAAGGCTCAGTGTGAGGAGCCACAGTGACGGGCAGGGGTGATGAACCCCACGAAACCTCGTACACAAACTTGCAGCTTTGAGGTATCGCAACTTCCGACAAATCGATACGGGGGAGAGGTGGAGCCATCCAGGCATGACGGTGCACAAATTGCCACACGGATTGAGAGGTGACAAAAGCATGGGCAAGGGGCACTTTACAAGTGGCTGGTTTTGAAGCTTCTTGCAAGTAAAGGATATAGTGTCATCCGCAAATTAGAGGTGTGACACTTTCCTTGTGAAAAAAGAAAATGCCAAAGCTCCTAGCTTAGATAAAAATGATAATTTGGATGATTCGTCCACCAAATGCTACCCTCTATTGCATTAAAGTGATCAATCTGGGATTATTTAAACAGGTAAAGATAATTTTCGCGGAGTTACAGAAAATGTTAATATATGAATAATTCAACAGTAAAACATTGATATTCTCAGTATTATTTATTATAAACAACTAGTAAGCATCCATATGAAATATAGTAATATAATTGAAATTGCATCCTACTTACAAGCTGCAGCTGGCTTCTCTTCAGGCCAACAATTTCCGCCAGCAAAGGAGGTGTCCACAAACATAGAAAATGTTAGTTTATTGCATAGGAAATCTATACAAACCATAAAATCCATACTTATTTGTGCTTTTAAACTTATTCTTCTTTGAAGTCCATTCTCACAATCAAAGGCCACACAAGATTTTTTCTTGAGTTCTTTGAATTTAGAGAACATAGAGCCTAATGGTTGAAGGTTGCTTCAAATGCAAATCACCTTGAAGAACATGCTTCCCTGCCTTCAGAAGCCTCAGTGATGTATCTACCTGCATGTTGGTTTGCATGCACATATTAGTTCTTGAATATCAATAGTTTAAAATAAAAAACAATAGGTAAAAAAATTAGGGTTATTTGTGGTTTGGCACCCATTAATTATTCATTATTAAGTCAAACCCCCATAGTTTTCACTTCTTGGGGTTTGAACCCCCTCCCCCATCTCCCCCACCTCCTCCCCGGACAAATTCCGTCAGTTGAGCATTAACTAGCTCATTTTGAGCCCTAAATTGTCCAATACGGCCAATTTTACGAGGACAAGATGTATGCATAGAATGTACAAAGTGATGCAAGAATGCAAATCATTCATAACAAACATGAGATATCAGTAATAGAACAACTTAGCTAGGTGGGTCCACGGTGGGGTATGATTCTTTGTTATTATTGAAATTGTGATAGTATAATGTTATTGTTGGTCTAGGAATGGAATATGTGTTTCTTTATAGAATTATATGGCACATAAAGCAAGTCTAAAAAAGGGTTGACTCATTTTGTCCGGCTAAGGTCGGAGTCCCAAAGATGTGAATGTGAAGGTGGGAAGAGTTACAGTGGAACATATATGTTTTAGATGGAAACCCATATTTTCTTATTAATAATGCCCAACAATATCAAAAGGAAGGCGGAGTGGAGTGAGTTGAGAGAGACGCCTGAGATTGTCCAGCAAGAACCACTGCAACACCACTAATGGAATTATCCTCAATTATGTCGTTGAGACCCGCGTCGCCCCACTTGGGTTCCACTTCCGGAAATAATTTCTCAGCAATCTCAACAGCTCCTCTAGCTGATTCCTGTACATACATACATATTATATATATATATATATATATATATATATATATATAAATATATATAGGGAGAGGTTCACAAGTGGACCAAAAGAATGGACTTTTTAATGGACCTTTAACAAAAAACACATATTAACACTTTAATTTTAATTTCTATAGTGTAATTGGTCCGCGCCAGCGGCACTGAGACCACACCTTTACCCCACTACCCCCACCCCCACCCACCGCCCCCACCACCATCACCATCACCAAAGCAGCCCTTGTGGCAGCCCTTATGACAGCAGGGCTGCCGTGGGGGTGGGGGTGGGAGGGGGGCATGTGGGGGTGAGGGATCGATCGCCACGCGTATTTGGTATCGCTGGCGCGGACCAATTACACTATAGGAATTAAAATTAATGTGTTATTATGTGTAAATATATATATATATATATATATATATATATATATAGAGAGAGAGAGAGAGAGAGAGAGAGAGAGAACCTCTGTGCGGCTCCATATAGCTTTAAGATGAAGGAATCGAGAGATCTCGGCTAGTCTGGGAATGTATTGAGTTCTCACGAAGATGCCCGCTCCCACAATTGCGATCTTAGGTGCCTCACTCATTATTATTATTATTATTATACTCTAGGATGATGGATCTTCCTTTCTTTCATATTAATACTTGTATACTCCTCAAACTCGTAGGATACTTTTGGTACATGTTTTCATCTACTGAAGTAAAATAAATTTTTTAGATAAAATATTTTAATAACACATTTGGTCCCTATTATCATATGTTATAATAATAAATATTTTTTTTATTTTCGTTCTAAGTTTTATTTAATGAAAAGTAGTTTTTTCTTTTCTTTTTACTCCCCATTTTTATTTATTAAAAAAGTAACAAACGATATATAAAAAATATTTTTTACCTCAAAATTATTTATTAAAAAAACTAAAGAATTATTTTTTTTCTTTTCTTATTCCTCCCTGTTTTTATTATTAAAAACAGTTTTTAAAAATATTACGAAAAAACAGTTTATTAAAAATGTTTTTAAAATTATTTATTAAAAAAATAATTTTTAAAAATGTTACGAAAAAACAGTTTTTACGTTACAAAAAAACTATTACGAAAAAATGTTTAAAAATATTACGAGAAAACATTTATCAAAAATGTTTTTAAAACTATTTATTTTTAAAAAAAGTTTTTAAAAATGTTTATAAATGTTACGAAAAAAAGTTTTTACAGTTTTAAAAAATGTTTTAAAATGTTACAAAAAACAGTTTTACAGTTTTTAAAAATGTTTAAAACAGTTTTTTAATTATATAAAACAGCTTTTAAATTGTTTTTAAAAGAGTATTTTTGACGGTTTGAAAACATTTTTAAAATAGTTTTAGAACAATTTTTTAAACACGATTTTTTTATTAAAAAATTAAAACAGTTTATAAAATAGTTTTTTTATTTAAAACCTTTTTTTAACAATTTATAAAAGATTTTTTTTAAATAATTTAGTATAAAAAATAAATAAAAGCACTTGTAAGGATTGACAAATTTTTATGGCATATATTTCTCACTCAAATAGCAAAGCAAAGTTTGCCAACATTTGTGGCAAATTTATGCATAGGAAGTGTTGTACATTGACAAATAACTTGTAGGCAAACTTTTGTACCAAATACACCAAATTATAGGGAAATACCCCATTCGCGAACTTATTTGTCATTTGTCATGGCAAGTAAGGGTAACTAAACGGACCCTTAGAGAATCTCGTGGAGTGGGAGAATTTCACTAGACATTTTGTTAAAAAAATTAGGATTAACACGGTATGAGTTAAAAAATTATGTTTTTACTCTCTACTTCTTCATTACACATTTTGGACGTTTTAATTGAATCGAGTTATTTATTCTCGCTTTTAAAGGTTCATTTGTATCCACTTCTAGATTTTTATTTTTTTAGTCGTTGGTCCTATTGTAACAACTGTATGACACGTGTCATTCTTTGCAGAGGGAAAGAGAGGCGGTTACAAGGCGGTTGAGTGAGGTTTTGAGTAGTTATGGACTAAATACAATATAAAAAATTCATGGGAGGGGAGCCTAAAAAAACTTTGGGCATGGGACTAAACCTAAAAAAACTAACGTTTTAATCGGGTCAAACAAATTTTAAACGATTAGGTTCGTATAAAAACTTTGTCAGTCTTCATTTATTTCGTTATTATTAACGTAATTAGCAATTGGCATCTCACCTAATGACCTACGATCTTCTTTCTTCTTTCCACTTCTCTTGGACCAGTTTCGTTATCTCCAAGAAAAAAGAAATTAATTATTTCGAACACTCGAATACATAAATTTTAATCTACATTTTACCTATATCATAATTCGATCATGTGTAAGTATATACTTGTTATCGACAATTGTTTTTCAATCAATTACAATAAGTGCATGTATTTGGTTTCAATTCAATCAAATCATTGTAATTGTGTAATGCGTGTGATGGGATAACTTCAATATTAAATGATTTGATTATTTGTCTTGATAATCTGTTTTGTAAATTTATATGAATATATTTTAACTGTGTGTTGTATGTATTTGGTTTCGATTCAATGAAATCACTGTAATTGTGTAATGCATGTGTTACATTAACTTCAATATTGATTGTATTTAGTTTCGATTCAATCAAATCATTATAATTGTGTAACGCATGTGATGGAATAACTTCAATATTGAATGAATGATTTGATTGTTTGTTTTGAAAATGTGTTTTGTAAATTTATATGAATATGTTTTGATTGTGTGTTTTATATATTTAGTTTCGATTCAATGAAATCATTGTAATTTTTTAATATATATGCTGGAATAACTTCAATATTGAGTGAATGATTTGATTGTGTATTTTGATAATTTGTTTTATAATTTTATTTTAATATGTATTTACTATATGTTTTTATGTTAAAACATAAATAATCAATATATTGTGTTTTGATTTTTTAACAGGTTGTGTATGTATATGTTTTAATTGTGTGTTCATATGTGCGTGTACTTTATGTTATAGTGTTGTGTCATAAAACATAAAGTACACGCTTATTATATAGCTCGCAACAAAATTACAATAAAGTACACACATTATGATATAAAGTACACGTGAAATTGTGTTGCTTTATTCTCATTTTGTGTTTTGACTGTATTTTGGCAATATGTTAATGTGCATTTACTTTGTTACTTGGTTTCATGCCTTAATACTTATCATGTTTTAACTGGGCATGTGTTTGTGGGTCCGCACCAACGGCATTAACCAATATTTACCTTTAACAACAGCACGTGCATATGTATATAGCTCACAACAAAATTATAATAAAGTGCACACATAAAGATATAAAGTACACATGAAATTGTACTGTTTTATTCTCATTTTATGTTTATTTTGGAAACATTACATTGTGTTTTTATTTTTTAACAGGTTGTGTATATATGCGTTTATATTATTTGTTTCATATGTGCACGCAGGGGCGGATGCAGGGGGGGTGCCACGAGGGGCGGAGGCCCCCCCTGAGATTAAAAAAAAAATTAGGTATGCAAAATGTGTAATTTTTTTTTTAGGGGTGTAATTTTGAAGGGAGGCCCCTCCTGGGATCTTGCATACACTGTTTTTTAATCAAAAATTTGTATAAAACTTGTATTAACCCCAAAAAAATTTGCCTCGGGGGCTCCCGCCCCCCAACCCCCGACACCACTCGAGACTTTCGCCCCCCCTAACCAAAAATCCTGGATCCGCCACTGTGTGCATGTACTTTATGTTATAGTTTTGTGTCATAAAACATAAAGTACACGCATATGTTAGCTCACAACAAAATTGAAGTAAAGTATACGCATAAAGATATAAAGTACACGTGAAACCGTACTGCTTTATTTTTTACATTATTTTGGCAATATATTAATGTGCATTTACTTTGTTACTTAGTCTTATGACTTAATAATGTTTTCATATTTTAATTGGGCATGTGCATATGGGCTCGCGCCAACTGCATTAATTAATCATGACCTTGGACAAAAGTACGCGAATATGTATATATCTCACAATAAAATTGCAGTAAATTACACGGACAAAGATATAAAGTACACGTGAAGTTACACTGCTTTATTCTCTATTGTTTGTGTTTTGAATGTATTTTGGCAATATGTTAATGTTCATTTACTTTGTTACTGTGACACCCCGCCTAATTAAATACCGGGCGATCACTCCTTTATTAAATTAAAATCAAGGTGAACAGTTGGTTCGTTCTTAGCATCACTGTCGTGAAAATAATTTTTTTTCAATTTAACACCCTACTCAATTAAGCTAAGTGTCAAAACCATTTTTCAACGTTTCTGACCAACTTTATTTTTAAAGGAAAATTATTTATTTAATTAGTAACAACATTTTCAATAAGTAAGAATCATACAACAATTAACCTGGAACATAATCCAAATACTTTAAACATTCAACATACAAAATCCCAACATTAAAACTTAATGTAAACCATACATGCTGAATAAATCCCAAAGTAACAGTACTAGAAATAACTGAAATATAAATGTCCCAATAAAACAGATAAATAGTGGAAAGGGCGACACATGCCCAATAACTGAGAATGATAGAAGAGGAATCAAGTAAATGAAATCGTCTAAGCAAGTGGCATGCAACTCCCACCTAAGCTGCAGCACGTTCCTCCCAAGGGATCCTAAGCAAGACGCCCCTGTGGCTGGACACCTGTAATATATACATATATATACAAGAGAAAGAGAGAGAGAGAGAGAAAAACGGGTCAGAGCCCGATAGTGTATATGATTTAAAAATTGTTTAGCAAGTATTTAAATTGATACAGGCCAATGCAACAACATATTAGTGCGACCCTCTCTTGAGAAATTCTCACCTCTCTTCTAATGTGCACACCTATCGCACTAACCTTCCCAATGGTCTATCTCATCATATAACACGCTATCCTTTCCCAATGGTTTAACTTATCTTATATTATTCGCAGGATTCAAAATTTAACGATTTAATTGTCTGAAAAGAATATTTCAATTATTAACCAAAGTTCTCATTTTAACTTTATAAATTAATAAAGTTTTCCAGTGTCATATTATACTTTCTCAAAACAAGTATTTACAATTTGAGTCATCAACCATGTCCTACACATCAAATCACAGTAGGCAGTTCCAAATTTCAGAATTTCATATATATATTAACTACTCGTATAATATATATATTATAACAGCACCCCAAATAAACTATGGTGCGGGCATACTCTACTATCCAAAGCCCCATATCACTCATATTAAGGGTAATACATTCGGAATCACTCTCGAATTGTATTAACATACATACACAAACAATATTGAGGTGAAGAATAGATTCCAAGTCTCTAAGAGGATGGCACATGCCTGCGTCTCTTAGGACCGTCTGAACTATCACATCGATAGCCTGTACCAAGGATATCTATCTTCTAGGGTACAAGTCAATATCCCCCATAAAGGTTCCATCGAGATAAGACTGTCCCAGCGCGGTAACCTCAGGGATAGCAAGTAGCGTGGGCATGATTTTCACACATAAATAGTATATGCATACATAATCATATAACTATACTAATATTACCATAACAATATTAGGTATATCTCAAATCCCATAGTTACGGTATTTATCCTTATTTTCATATTATTGGTATCGCGTATAAGGGTTCGTCTCTAATCTTAATTCGAAGGATTCTTCCATTTTATTACGTAACTCACATGGACTCTATCTTCCCAAGTATAAAATTCAGTAGGTGTCCTTTTTATGTTCCAACGTAACCCTCTTATGTATCTCCCCCTTTAATACATAAATTCATCGACCCTTAAGTAATTATCCCCAAAAATACAATTCTCGTCTCATATTAAAAGTCCCAAAATTATTCATATGTCCTACTGATCTTCCCTATCTCCCAAAACACTTTATTAAGGATGTCCAAGAATTATTTCACGATAAATTGAATTTAACTCATTTAAAAAGGAAAATAGGAGTCTGCCAGGAGGGGTCGATCTATCGAGGTCTGGGGCTCGATCGATCGAACCTTCGATCGATCGAAGCTCTGGGCTCGATCGATCGATCAGGCAGGTCTGCGAAATCTGCAGAATTGCAGTTACGGGTTTCATCTTCTAACTTACACCAAATCCATATTTTACAATCCCAAACGTCTCCAAATTTGTACTACTAACATCCTAACATGATATTATACATTTCCTACGTAAAGCATGTAGAATTCTACTATTAAACATGGATTAACAAGCCCCAAATTCATATAAAACTTCAAGAACCCTAAAATTTCATTAAAATGGTTCTAATCCATCTTTTCCAGAATTTTCTTCTTATAAACATCATAATTTCGTGGGTAAATTCCTCTACATGGCAAGGGTTTCCAGAATTATCATTTAACCCATAACTACATGCGATTCCTATCTCAAATCTTAGGTTTTCTTCCATAAAACTCATCCTAATCATTCCTACACTAGTATGAAAGATGCATCAACGAAATAAGCAAGATAAACACTTGCCTGGGATTTTTGGTGTTCTGATTTGCAGATGTTTTTGGTGTGGTTGCGTAGCCCGTTGCGCGATCTACGCGTTGGTGGTGGTGGCGGTGCAAACGGATGACTTTAGGGCCTTGAATTTTCCTTGAGAGCTCTCTCCTTCCTCTCCTATGGCCGTTCTTGTGTTTGAGTTTTCTAACCCTATCTGACTAACCTAAATGGCTGATATAGATTTCTGATTTTCGTGGGTTTAATTATCCACAAAGGTGAAATGTCCAAAACGCCCTCCCGGGGTACCAATTAGGCCTAAAAACGCCCCGAGACCCAAAATAAACCCCCGGGTACACTTTTCTGACTATCTTAACCCTTCCGAACGCGTTGGCGCACTCAAAACGACCATACGAACGACTTATAAAATATTCACTTTTGTTTATCAATATTTAGTCCCGACGCGACACGGGCGCGTCCCGACTCAAATTTTCAAAATTGTCATTTTATTCACTCGTGACATTCAATATAACCAACATTACATATTACTTTGCTCATTAGTAATATTCAACAAATTTTCCATAATTACTAACTCTCGTCACGTTAATAATTATAACATAATTAATTTTCGGATTTTTATTAAATAATTAACTCACATTAAATTTAATAAATCCCCAAATTAATATATCATAAAAATACGGGGTATTACATACTTCCCCCCTAATAACGGAATTTCATCCCGAAATTCGAAAAACAAGGCATACCTGGTAAGAACAAATATGGATATCTCTCGCGCATATCGGCCTCGCGCTCCCATGTGGATTCCTCCACATTATGATGCTCCCACTGGACTCGCACAAGTGGAACTATCTTCGACCTCAATCTCCTCTCACTATAGTCTAGGATAGCCACCGGCCTCTCCTCGTAAGAGCTGTCAGGCTGTAAATCTATCTCATCTATCGCAATGTGAGTATGGGCCATGTTATCCCGAAGATACCGTCTCAACGACGAGATGTGGAATACATCATGAATGCGATGTAAATGCTCTGGTAGTCCCAACATGTATGCTACCGACCCAATCCTCTCGATGATGGGAAATGGTCCCACGTACCTCGGGGCCAATTTCCCCTTCTTCCCGAACCTCATCACTCCTTTCATAGGAGATACCTGCAGTAATACTTGGTCCCCCACATTAAACTCCCGGAAGAACCGTTTCGCATCGGCGTAGCTCTTCTGCCTGTCCTGGGCTACTCGAATGCGACTCCTGATCATCTCAATCCTCGCGGAGGTTTCCTGAATCACCTCTGGTCCCAACAACTTGTTATCCCCCACCTCGAGCCAACAAGTTGGAGAACAACAAGGCCTGCCATACAAAGCCTCAAATGGAGCCATACCAATCGTAAACTGATAAGAGTTATTATAAGCAAACTCTACCAGTGGAAGATGTGGCTCCCAACCTCCTCCAAAATCAAGAGCACACATGCGTAGCATATCCTATAACATCTGATTAGTACGCTCTGTCTGTCCATCTGTCTGTGGGTGATACGCTGAACTCAACCTCAACTCAGTACCCATAGCCTCCTGAAAGCTTTCTCAGAAACGTGACACAAAAATCTTGTCTCTATCTGACACAATAATCAGGGGCACCCCAGTTAATCTGACAACCTCGGCAATGAACAACTGAGCATACTAACCCGTGGTATAGTCTGTCTGTACCGACAGAAAATGAGCCACCTTGGTCAAACGGTCTACAATCACCCAGATAGAATCGTGGCCCCGCTGTGATGTAGGCAACCCTGTAATAAAATCCATGGAAATACTCTCCCACTTCCACGTGGGTACTTTCAATGGCTGAAGCAATCCTGACGGTTTCTGATGGTCCACCTTCACCAGCTGGCAGGTAGAGCACTTGGACACGAACTCAACAATGTCCTTCTTCATCCCACTCCACCAGTATTGCCTCCTCATATCCTGGTACATCTTATCTCCTCCAGGATGTACTACAAATCGGGACCCGTGAGACTGGGTCATCACTGCATGACGTAATTCTGCTCCTTTTGGAACCACCAATCTCCCATTAAACCTCAAACCCCCATCAGAACTAACAGAGTAGGACTCAACACCCTCAGATAAAAGTCGTACAATCTGCTCCTGGCAAAACGGGTCTGTGGTTTGGGCCTGTATTACCCTCATAACAATCTCGGGTGTAACTGTCATGATAGATATGAAGGAACGGGCTTGTAACAACCCTCACGTTTGATAGCATATTTTATATTTATTTACTATGTGTAGTAATTAATTATAAAATGATAGATGTTGAGTAAATATTCATTTGATATGAGAAAGGTTAATATTTACTGAAATGTTGTATGATTACCTAATGAGTAGGTAAAAATATCCATGTGGTGAATTATGGTGTCATAAGATATAAAATGACATTTGGTTTAATATGAAATCGGAACTTAAAATGAGTTATAAAATTTTCAAATGATAATTTGGAGGGTGTAGTTAGTCCCGATAGGTGCGAGACAGTCAAAATAAGTGCCATATTGTATTTTGGCATTTCGGACACTTTTGACTGGTTATAGCTTAAATGTGCAGTGCGATTTATTATATCGCGTATTAGACATTTAAGTGGGCTCTTTAGACTTAAGCCCCGTTTTATTTTCCCCACCCTATTTCTATTCTTCCATTTTACAAAATTGAGCCCTATAGAGTGTTAGGAGAAAGAAGAGAGCTTTGGAGAGAGAGAGATGGGAGCTTGGATCTTGCTTGCATCTTCCTCAAATCTGATTTTCTACATCAAGGCAAGTTATCTACTTGTTATTATATGATTTAAGGAGAGTAATTAGTTGTGATAGTTATGAATTTGTTGTGTTTATTCATTTTAGGGTTTTGTTGGATTTATGGGTATTAACCCTTAGAAATTGATTTGGATGATAATATGTTGTTGATGATGGTAATTAGACTTATTGTGGTGTATTAGTTCCATAAAATGATATGGGCTTGGGTTGTTAGTAGAAGATATGGAAAATCTTGGTCTAGGTCTGCAATGACCGGTCGACCGCGTTTCTCAGACCGGTCGACCGGGCCTTCGGGAGAGGGCACGCTGCTTTCTGTCAAAGGCATAAAATTTGAGGCGCGGTCGACCGCGGTCCCCTTACCGGTCGATTGGCCCTGCCGAAGTGAGCTTTCTGCTTTTCTTGTAAGGCACAAATGTGAGGCGCGGTCGACCGCGGTCTTGGGACCGGTCGATCGGTCCCCTGTTTTCTTCCCAAAGTCTTACTTTTGCTTTAAATCTTTTCTTGTCATAGGGACTTAGAAAGCTTCTTGAATGAAGTAAACTTTGGCTTTTAGAATCCTAGTTGAGTCTGGTTGTCACCCTAGAGTGGAATGGATTTCACTTGGGGTTAAGTTCAGAGGAGGGGGTGTTCCAAAGTGATGTTTAGGCATCACTCTTTTGGTTACTTCGTAATAGGAGGATAGGGGTTGTAGGCCCATGTTTGGAGACTTAAGGGCCTATCAAGATTTTATGAACTTTGGGGACTTGTAGGATCATAATGATCATTTGGAGATTTAGTCGGGACTTGTAAATTGAGGAATATTAATGACGATATTCGAGGGGAACTAGGTTCGTATAATGAACCCAAATACTTTAAGATGATAGGTTCAACTAAAATGGACCCAAATTGTGTTAAGGATGATTGGTTCAAATATAAGGAACCCAGTTGTTTAATAATGATAGGTTGAAATAAAAAGAACTAATCACATGGGTAATGGAAATGGAAATTGGTAATGAATATTGAATATATTGATGAGATTAAAAATGTAAATGTTAATTTACTGTTACACACCTCTCTAAATACCATCATAAGGGAAGTTCGCGCACATAGGTGAAGCCCCCTGGCTAATGAATGCAGGGCGGATATAGTCCTAGGCCATGTGAGCGTTTATTGTTGCATATTTTTCTGCGATGGGTAGGAGATTCCGGGTGTGGTCTTGACTATCCCGCAGGCACATGGCCGCTTCCCGACGTCTTGCGTTGTAGGATCCCAGGTTGTCTTATGGTAGGCCCTGGAAGATGATGGTTATTTAGGGGCGCGCACAGTGGGGAAACCCGGACGGGCGGTCTTAGATATCGTTATATGTATATGAATATAACTATATTTTCATCAAGTGGGACTTGATGGTTGATAAACGCCACAAAGAGCGTATGATAAATGCCACAAAGAGCATGGATATGTGCCATAAAGAGCACGGGAAATGAGATTAATGAGATATGTGCCATAAAGAGCACTTGATATTAATGATGTTCCTACTAAGGAACGGTAATGTAATTAACTATGAAAGTTAATAAATGAAAGGAAACTTATATCTTCTTCATTTAAACCAAATAAAGGGTTTTATTCCTATTAAGGAATGTAAGAAGGATATGGTAATTGGATTAATGAGAAAAGGTTTTAAATTTAAGTTATTTACTTTTCTTTCGCTTATGTATATGACATTTCATTTCATAATTTCTTAAATCGTAATGTAGATAGCATGCCATTGTCATATGATCGTCCTTATCATTTATACATAACTGTTCATATCTATCATGCTTTTTTATTTCTTCTGGTGATTATATAGAACCCGGCCCTGACCGATTTACTTTCCTTGTCGTGTATATGATTGTATCCGCTCAGGTGCTCCCCCGCAAGGACGCCAGTCTTGATGTTCCCATTCCTTTGCTTTTGACGAGCTGTAAGATTTTGCGGGTTATTACAGGATCTTAAATTAGACGCTTCCATCTTTGTGTCTAGATATGATCGGGTCTTTTTATTCGGGCGTGTGGCCCAAACTTTTGTATTTGATTAATGGATGTATTATGTAAGATATTTAAATTGTTGTATCTCGTTGTTTGTTGCTGTGGATCGACAGCTTATTCGGTCCTTTTGTATACATTCGTCTTAGTCGTATTATATATACTCTTTTGGAATTCCACTTGCTTATCAGATGGGGTTGTTTTAAATTTAAATTTCTTAACTGCATTTTAATTTCTAAACTTTTGACAACCCGTCTTCTGATTTATTGGGTGGTTTTCCCGTATACTCAGTTTATTATTGTTGATGCTGAGAATGTTATCCATCCATGATTCCCTTTATGTTTGAGTATCGGGCTGGCCACCCCTTATCTCGGATCGCGTGTTGTCACAGGGCTACTGCGTCCTGGTGGCCCAACTCCTTCCACTTTGCTTTCCAGACATCTGCTACCTCGTCTACCAGTCTACGGCTCAACGCATCGCAACTACGTTGACCTTCCCCGGATGATACTGTATGTCGAACTGATAGTCCTTCACAAACTCTAACCACCTGCGCTGTCGCATATTCAGCTCTCGCTGAGTGAATAGGTACTGCAGTGACTTGTGGTCTGTGAACAAACGAAACTTCTCCCCCAATAAGTAGTGCCTCCATATCCTCAATGCAAAAACGACCGCTGCTAACTCCAGGTCGTGGGTGGGGTAATTCTTCTCATGTGGCTTAAGCTTGCGGGAGGCAAAAGCTATAGCCTTCTCCTCCTGCTGAAGTACTCCTCTAAGTCCCCGTAAAGAGGCATCGGTGTAAACCAGGTACTCCGCACCCTGCTTCGGTAAAGCAAGAACTGGTGCTGAAGTAAGCTTGTCTTTCAGCTCGTCGAAAGCCAACTGACAAGCGTCATCCCAAACATATGGTACCCCCCTTGCGAGTCAGATTCGTCAATGGACCCGCTATTTTGGAGAATCCCCGAATGAATCTCCTGGCTAACCCCAAGAAACTACGCACTTCCGTCGGTGTCGTGGGCTGTCCCCACTCCCTCACCGCTGACACTTTACTCGGGTCAACTGCAATCCCCTGCTCAGAAACAACATGCCCCAAGAACTATACTTCTCGTAACCAGAATCCACACTTCTCGTACTTAGCATACAACTGATTCTCTCGTAGATTCTGAAGAACCTGTCTCAAATGCTCGGCGTGCTCCTCCTCGGAGTGTGAATATATCAAAATGTCATCTATAAAGACGATGACAAACTGATCCAAGAACTCTCTGAATACTCGGTTCATTAAGTCCATGAATACGGTTGGAGCATTTGTGAGATCAAATGGCATCACTCTGAACTCGTAAGACCCATATCTCGTCAAGAAGGCAGCCTTTGAAACATCCTGCTCTCTAATACGTAGCTGATGGTACCCCGACCTCAGATCTATCTTCGAAAAGAAAGTTGCTCCCCTCAGTTGGTCGAACAGATCATCGATTCGAGGCAACGGATACTTATTCCGTATCGTGACCTTGTTCAACTCCCGGTAGTCCACACACAACCTCAGTGAACCATCTCTCTTCTTCACAAACAGAACCGAAGCGCCCCAAGGTGAGGTACTCCTGCGAATGAAGCCCTAACCTAACAGCTACTCTATCTGATCTCGTAACTCTCGCATCTCCGTCGGAGCCATACGGTATGGAGCGCGTGCTATAGGTCTGGTATCTGGCAATAAATCTATAACAAAATCTATCTCTCGACTGGGGGGTAGGCCTGGTATTTCCTGAAACACATCGGTATACTCTCGAACAACTGGAATCGAGTCTAACGGAATCACAACCTCCTTAGAGGTATCCTCCTCTATATAATACAAATGAGCGGTCGAACCTCCCTCTGGGCGAGGCATCACCACTACAAACATCTCTTGCCCCGGAATGACAAAAACAATGCTCCCACCGAAGCAATCAATCATGACTCTATAAGCTGCGAGCCAATCCATACCGATAATAACATCATGCTCATGCATATCTAAGACTAACATGTCTGCAGGTAATACCAAACTACCAATCTCTACCCCCACTCCCCGGCATATAAAGAAGATAAGCGACCCACTCCCCAGTGGTGAGTCTACACACGTCACTGTGCTCTCTGCTGTGGCTAACAACCCTAAGGCCTTCGCAAAATGCGTAGCTATAAAACAATGAGTCGCCCCAGTATCAAACAAAACCCGACCCATAGTACCATGGATAGGAAACATACCCTCAATCGCAGGTGGTGCCTGTGGAGCTTCTGCCTGGTGGACGTTATAGACACGTCCGTACTGTAACTGCCCCTGCTGCACTGGAGCTGCTGGAATGGCTGGTAGGGCTGGCACCTGGGCTGGAGCTGGGAGGGCAGCCGGAAAAAGTGGTCTTTGTGGCTCATTTCGGGCACCCTGCTGCTGTGGGGCCCTATCTCCCTCCGGACAATCCTGGCGCCTATGGCCGTGTCTACCACACCCAAAACATCGGCCCTTGAAGTTGCCTCCCCTCTGACCCTGCTGACCACGGCCCTGCTGGCCGTTACCTCCCCGCCACTGGCCCTGCTGGCCCTGATGAACACGCTGTTGGCCCTGTTGCTGACCCTACTGTCGGTGTTGGCCTTGCTGGCCCTGCTGATTAGGCTGGTCCTGATGGCCCTTTCTAAAACCCCCGAATCCCTGCTTGGAATCACCTGAACGGAATCGCTTTGCAGGGTCCCCCTGATGGGAACTCTGCTCGTGCTGACGAGTCTGTCCATGAGATGGTGCCCCACTAGCACTACTACCCCCGGTCCTGCCCTGCTGGCTGGACTCTACTGCTCTCTTACTTCCCTGCAGATGGAAGCGGTGATCCTGGCAATGTAGTAACGCAGCATTGAGTACGTCAGTGAAAGTACTCAGAGATAGATTCCCTATAAGATGCTGACGGATCCTCCAAGTCAACCCGTCCAAAAATAACATAATCTTCTTGCCCTCAGTGGGTGCCTCATCTGGCACAATGGTGAGAAGTCTCGTGAACTCCTCCTCATACTCAGCTACGGTAGAATTCTCCTGCTTCAAATTCAGTAATTTTCGCCTCATCTCCGTTTGCACGGCGGGTGGAAAATACTTGCGGTCAAACCGCTCCCAAAACAATTGAATAGGGATCGTGTCCCTCTCCTCCAATGTGGTAGTGGACTCCCACCACTGCAAAGCGGCCCCCACCAGCTTAAAGGAAGCCAATAACTGCCTTTGCACGTCGGTGCACTCATACATCCGAAGATGCCGCTGGATGTCTTTCTTCCATTGGCAGACTGTGACGATATCTGAGCTACCAGAGAACTCAGGGGGATGCGCCTTCTGAAAATCATCCCTAACCCTCTCCCATGCAGATGGAAGTTGTGCTGGTACCGGCGCCACTGCCTGAATCTAGGGTGGAGCCTGCTGAACCACCGCTAGCGCGGCATTCACCGCCTGAGCAACAATGGCGGCTACTTCATTAGCATTCATAGTGCCTTGTGCCGGAGCTGCTGGCTGCTCGGCCTGGGCACGCCTATCCTTCGGTGCACGTCTCGGAGGCATCTGAAATGTGAAGAAGTTTTATTAGTCTATAGTCATTATCATATCACAAATAGCTGAAGATGTAACGTAAAAGCAGAAATACAACAATCCTAAAAAATAGGGCTCTATATCAAAGAAAGCAACGCTGAAAGCATAATAAGCCGCACAGATCCTAAAGGACACTAGAACCTGATGCTCTGATACCACCTGTGACACCCCGCCTAATTAAATACCGGGCGATCACTCCTTTATTAAATTAAAATCAAGGTGAACAGTTGGTTCATTCTTAGCATCACTGTCGTGAAAATAATTTTTTTTCAATTTAACACCCTACTCAATTAAGCTAAGTGTCAAAACCATTTTTCAACATTTCTGACCAACTTTATTTTTAAAGGAAAATTATTTATTTAATTAGTAACAACATTTTCAATAAGTAAGAATCATACAACAATTAACCTGGAACATAATCCAAATACTTTAAACATTAAACATCCAAAATCCCATCATTAAAACTTAATGTAAACCATACATGCTGAATAAATCCCAAAGTAACAGTATTAGAAATAACTGAAATATAAATGTCCCAATAAAACAGATAAATAGTGAAAAGGGCGACACATGCCCAATAACTGAGAATGATAGAAGAGGAATCAAGTAAATGAAATCGTCTAAGCAAGTGGCCTGCAACTCCCACATAAGCTGCAACACGTTCCTCCCAAGGGATCCTAAGCAAGACGCCCCTGTGGCTGGCACCTGTAATATATACATATATATACAAGAGAAAGAAGAGAGAGAAAAACGGGTCAGAGCCCGATAGTGTATATGATTTAAAAATTGTTTAGCAAGTATTTAAATTGATACAAGCCAATGCAACAACATATTAGTGCGACCCTCTCTTGAGAAATTCTCACCTCTCTTCTAATGTGCACACCTATCGCACTAACCTTCCCGATGGTCTATCTCATCATATAACACGCTATCCTTTCCCAATGGTTTAACTTATCTTAGATTATTCGCAGGATTCAAAATTTAACGATTTAATTGTTTGAAAAGAATATTTCAATTAGTAACCAAAGTTCTCATTTTAACTTTATAAATCAATAAAGTTTTCTAGTGTCATATTATACTTTCTCAAAACAAGTATTTACAATTTGAGTCATCAACCATGTCCTACATATCAAATCACACTAGGCAGTTCCAGATTTCAGAATTTCATATATATATTAACTACTCGTATAATATATATATTATAACAGCACCCCAAATAAACTATGGTGCGGGCATACTCTACTATCCAAAGCCCCATATCACTCATATTAAGGGGAATACATTCGAAATCACTCTCGAATTGTATTAACATACATACACAGACAATATTCAGGCGAAGAATAGTTTCCAAGTCTCTAAGAGGATGGCACATGCCTGCGTCTCTTAGGACCGTCTGAACTATCACATCGATAGCCTGTACCAAGGATATCTATCTTCTACGGTACAAGTCAATATCCCCCATAAAGGTCTCATCGAAATAAGACTGTCCCAGCGCGGTAACCTCAGGGATAACAAGTAGCGTGGGCATGATTTTCACACATAAATAGTATATGCATACACAATCATATAACTATACTAATATTACCATAACAATATTAGGTATATCTCAAATCCCATAGTTACGACATTTATCCTTATTTTCACATTATTGGTATCGCGTATAAGGTTTCGTCTCTAACCTTAATTCGAAGGATTCTTCCATTTTATTACGTAACTCACATGGACTCTATCTTCCCAAGTATAAAATTCAGTAGGTGTCCTTTTTTATGTTCCAACGTAACCCTCTTATGTATCTCCCCCTTTAATACATAAATTCATCGACCCTTAAGTAATTATCCCCCAAAATACAATTCTCGTCTCATATTAAAAGTCCCAAAATTATTCATATGTCCTACTGATCTTCCCTATCTCCCAAAACACTTTATTAAGGATGTCCAAGAATTATTTCACGATAAATTGAATTTAACTCATTTAAAAAGGGAAATAGGAGTCTGCCAGGAGGGGTCGATCGATCGAGGTCTGTGGCTCGATCGATCGAACCTTCGATCGATCGAACCTTCGATCGATCGAAGCTCTGGGCTCGATCGATCGATCAAGCAGGTCTGCGAAATCTGCAGAATTGCAGTTACGGGTTTCATCTTCTAACTTACACCAAATCCATATTTTACAATCCCAAACGTCTCCAAATTTGTACTACTAACATCCTAACATGATATTATACATTTCCTACGTAAAGCATGTAGATTTCTACTATTAAACATGGATTAACAAGCCCCAAATTCATATAAAACTTCAAGAACCCTAAAATTTCATTAACATGGTTCTAATCCATCTTTTCCAGAATTTTCTTCTTATAAACATCATAATTTCGTGGGTAAATTCCTCTACATGGCAAGGGTTTCCAGAATTATCATTTAACCCATAACTACATGCGATTCCTATCTCAAATCTTAGGTTTTCTTCCATAAAACTCATCCTAATCATTCCTACACTAATATGAAAGATGCATCAATGAAATAAGCAAGATAAACACTTGCCTGGGATTTTTGGTGTTCTGATTTGCAGATATTTTTGGTGTGGTTGCGTAGCTCGTTGCGCGATCTACGCGTTGGTGGTGGTGGCGGTGCAAACGGATGACTTTAGGGCCTTGAATTTGCCTTGAGAGCTCTCTCCTTCCTCTCCTATGGTCGTTCTTGTGTTTGAGTTTTCTAACCCTATCTGACTAACCTAAATGGCTGATATAGATTTCTGATTTTCGTGGGTTTAATTATCCACAAAGGTGAAATGTCCAAAACGCCCTCCCGGGGTACCAATTAGGCCTAAAAACGCCCCGAGACCCAAACTAAACCCCCGGGTACACTTTTCTGACTATCTCGACCCTTCCGGACGCGTTGGCGCACTCAAAATGACCATACGAACGACTTATAAAATATTCACTTTTATTTATCAATATTTAGTCCCGACGCGACACGGGCGCGTCCCGACTCAAATTTTCAAAATTGTCATTTTATTCACTCGTGACATTCAATATAACCAATATTACATATTACTTTGCTCATTAGTAATATTCAACAAATTTTCCATAATTACTAACTCTCGTCAGGTTAATAATTATAACATAATTAATTTCCGGATTTTTATTAAATAATTAACTCACATTAAATTTAATAAATCCCCAAATTAATATAGCATAAAAATATGGGGTATTACAGTTACTTAGTTTCATGACTTAATAGACTTATCATGTTATAATTGGGCATGTGTTTGTGGGTCACCGTCAGCGGCATTAATCAATCTTGACCTTTAACAAAAGTATTTTATTTTTTCATTTAATGCACATAATGGAAAGTTTTAGGATTGCGAGATGTTGTTATTTGGATAATATGGCTTGCCTTGAAATATTCAAAGACAGCTCATTAGATTTCATATGCAATGAGTTGTGTAGCAGGTTTATGGATTTGAAAATTGGGTCTTTTTCAATGAAGTTTGGAGATGAAAGTCAGTTCATGTTATGACAAAGATGTTCGGTCTATGTTGCGATCTCAAGTGATTATCAAAGCTGATTTTATTTGGACATATGTCTTTTATTCACCAGCTTTGTCCACTAATACAATTCACGAAGGGGCTTAATGCACTTATAAAATTCTCGAACGGGTTGACCGCACTTATACAAGTTGCGAGAGGGTTGAATGCGATGGTACAAGTAGAGAAATGGTAGATTGTATATCATCAACCACTGCAATTGATATTAGTAGTGGTGTTGGAAATGATGTTTATATTGGAGGTGCGGAGCCAAGTACGTCAATAGTTCATCTCTCTAATGATTGTATAACATATATTGGTCATGAAGAGCAGTGTTTTAAAGGAGGTGTGGTTGAGTCTCGAGATAAATTATGAAAGTATGTTGTTGAGGTTTGTTTCAAGTATATTTATTTGAAGAATGATAAAACTCGAGTGACAGCGGAGTGCTCTAATATGAGTACTGAGAATTCCATGTGGCGAGTTCATGCTTCATTATCGACAATAAATGGTTACTTTGATATAAGAAGTTTGAACAGTGATCATACTTGTAGAGGTGTCTATCATAGTTCATCAAGCAAAACGATGGACTTCGAGTTAGTTTCGACATTGCTTGCTTATGAGCTTAGAGATAAACCATTGTTGAGACCAATTGATATAGTCAGATATATGAAGAAGAACTACGATCTTAATATAGGTTATCATTATGCATGGCGTGGTAAATAGATGGTTGTTGTTTGGTTGTATAGTGATGAAAAGGTTTCCTATGCGTTAATCAATGATTGTAGGGAACTTATCTTGCAGCATAATTCGGGATCGCATTGCATTCTTGATGTGGAACCGGAGAGTAAATTATTCAAGAGAACTTTTGTAAAGTTTGCAGGATCCATTGATGGATTTCATTACTACAGGGTTATTTTGTTTCTTGATGGTGCCTTTTTGAAGAGACGCTACTGTGGAACGATTTTGTCGGCAACTGCAAGGAATGGGAACAACGGTAAATGTGAAGTATTCAAGTTTACTTTACAATATTATGCATGTACTTAGGCATTATTTGTTTGTTCTTTTTACAGAATGGCAAGTACACGCGTAACATTATAAAGTACATGTGAACTTGTATGTATACTTTGAGTTTTTGTGTTTGTTAATTGCAAATAATGTGAAGCACACTCATAACATTGCAAAGTACACATGTAATTTCTTTTACTTTTACGTGTACTTTGTAATGTTATGCGTATAATTTAAGAATATGTGTTTGTTATAGGCAAATAATGTAAAGTACATGCATAACATTACAAAGTACACATGAACTTCTTCTTACATTTTACGTGTACTTTGCAATGTTATGCATGTACTTTAGGATTTTTTTTACATGGTTTAATCCATAAATATTCAAACAATATGCATGTACTAATGGTGCTGCTAGCGCGAACCACACAACACTTAAGCTATACAAAAGGCCACCAACACCATTAGTACATGCAGATTATTTGAATGTTTATGGATTAAACCATGTAAAGTATAAGCTTATTATGCGTGTAATTTATAATCTTATGCGTGTACTTTGCATTATTTGCCAATAACAAAAAAAGAATTCCAAAGTACACACATAACATTAAAAGTACACGTAAAATAAAAACAGAAATTCACGTGTACTTTGTAATGTTATGCGTGTACTTTACATTATTTGCATATAACAAACACATATTCTTAAAGAACACGCATAATATTACAAAGTACACGCATAATATGCTTGTATTTTACATGTTAATTCATAAACATTCTAACAATCTACATGTACTAATATTAAAATATATTTATTCTTTTGTATAGCTTACGTGTTGTATGGTCCGCGCTAACGACACCATTATTAGAGTACATCATACAATCCTGCATATAATAATGTTAAAATCTATTTATTCTGTTGTATAGGTTACGTGTTGTATAGTTCGCGCTAGCGGCACTATTATTAGAGTATATTATATTGAACTATAGTTTGTTTGTTACTGATATATTTAGTCATGTTTCAGGCCTTTATCCTCTCGTATATGTTGTTGTTGATTCAGAGACAGAGGATAATTGGATGTGATTTCTCATTAATTTGCATGATGCACTTGCTCATAAAGATCGAAATATCACATTCATATCCGATAGGAACAATGGGCTTATTACAGTTGTTTCTAAGGTCTTCCCAATGTCTGGACATTCCTACTGTATACATTATCTATAAGGAGATATAAAGAAGAGAATACGGGGAAATTATGGGAACTTGAGAAAGAAGATTGTGAAATATTTTATGTGTTGTGCATATGCTGTAAAAATTAATGAATTTAAGAAGAACATTGATGCCCTGAAGAAGGAAGGTGGAGCTGGTGTTGTAGATTTCCTTGATAATTTTACCTTCAGAGAATTGGTTGTCTGCATATTTCTCCACTAGACGTTATGGTGACATGGCATCAAGTGTTTTGCAGAATCATTCAATTCTTGGATCTTAGAGGAAATACATTTATCGATAATGAATATGCTGGACAAATTGAGGATTAAGATTATGAATTTTAATGCAACCAAACTTGTTGAATCTGAAACATGGTCAAATAGGGTGTGTCATGTTTTTAATAAATTATTGGCTGATAATTGGAATAAAAGTAGACATTAGAATATTAGCCGATCAAGTCAACATGTATACGAATTTCATTCAGATGTGTGGGCCACTGTTGACTTAAAACAAGGAATTTGCTCTTATAAGAGTTAGTAGCTACGGTGTTTTCCATGTTCTCATGTTCTTTCTGTTGTACGGAGGATTGGTGGAAGTATTTATGATCATATTGAGGATTACTATAAGTTTTCATTATAAAATAAAATCATACTCATCACATATAGTTCCTCTTCCCAATTTGATGTCCCTAAACATTCCATTACCTGTAAATCCAACCATCCTTCCTCCATTAACAAAGAGACCAACGGGAAGGCCAAAAAGTAAGAGAATAAAGTCTGTTGGTAAGGTCACAATTAAGAAATTACTTGTTTTAGGTGTAATAAAATGGGTCATTGCAAGTCCACATGTAAATAACCAATTTGGTTATACTTATTGTTGTCCAATTCATTCATTGTAACAATAGTTTTCAATAAAATTATTGAAGAACATATTTGAATAAATGAATGCAATTTTCTTGTTGAGTGTTCATTTCTGTTGTTTTTATTTGTGCATGGGATATATGTAAAGTACACGCATGTTTTATAAAGTACACGCACTTGTTCAGGTGTACTTATGTATTATTACGCGTACTTTACATTTGTATTAGTCATTTGATTACACTTATTATTGTTCAAATTGTTCATTGCAATAATAATTTTATAAAATATTGAAGAACACATTTAAATAAATGAATGTAATTTTATTGTTGCGTGTTCATTCCTTCTAGTTGATTATCTTCCAATATTCCATAAATAGGCACTCATATGCTTCCCTTTCTTACGCATTTTATGGTCTGCGCTAGTGACAATATTATTAGAGTATAAATGTTTATGATCAAAATGAAAAGACCCGCATGATAAAAAAAAAGAATTCATTAATTAGAAGGAAAAAAATACAAAAGATTTGAAAAAAATGCAAAAGATTCAGGGGAAAAACAAAGAAACTCCATCAAAAACGAAAAAGAGAAATCGAAAAATCATTATAACCCTCGATGGGGTCTGGAATAGAGGATATGAAATTCAAGTAAACTCGAATTTTTCGCTTCTACAGACGTATGTGCCCGTTCATATCATCCCTCATCATCATTAGATTTTCGAGCTTCTTCTCGATCTCATTTGTATAGAAATTCACGAGGCCTTCGTGGGTTTTCGGGGGCAACTTATCCTCTCAAAACAAGTCGTGTGGGAGGGGTGGGAGTCTGTAGGCTCCTTCATGAATGTACCGGTTAAAAGAGTCAATCGCTTGTTGAATTGAGGAAATATTTTCCTCAACATCGTGCAATTTAGCTTTAACCCAATTTTCCATTTTTATTGTATTTCTCAAGACTTCGGCAGGTATAACAATTTTTATGTAGTTGAATTTGAAATGGTAAAGAATAAAGCAATATTAGGTTTTTATAAGCCAAGCTAAAGTTATTTATTTATGTGGTCAAAAATAGTTGGGGATATTGAGCCTAATAAACAAGGTAGGTTGTGGCTTTACTAGTTGATATAAATGAACTAGGGAACGTGTGAACTTCATAGCTTGGTTGTTGTGCTAGTTGATATA
The DNA here is from genome assembly GCA_949130495.1 of Sambucus nigra. Taxonomy (NCBI): domain Eukaryota; kingdom Viridiplantae; phylum Streptophyta; class Magnoliopsida; order Dipsacales; family Adoxaceae; genus Sambucus; species Sambucus nigra. Next base: position 151,282,212 of record OX422218.1, read on the forward strand.
AATGTGATTGGAATATGACAGTAACAAAAGTACATGCATATATAAATAACCTATTTAATTTTATTTAATTAAAGTACATCATATATGGTACTATAATGAGTAAAAAAATATTTAAAAATTACAAATATAGTATGTAAATTTATAAATATAATACATTTAATTACCATTTACAATTTACAAATATGTAAACTTAGAAACAATATACAACCTACAATCATTTTTTCAGCCTGTATATAATATGTAATGTTATACGTCTACTTTGAGAATATGTGTTTGTTATTGTCAAATAATGCTAAGTACACGCATAACATTACAAAGTACACGTGAATTTCTTTATAATTATACATGTACTTTGCAATGTTATGCGTGTACTTTAAGTTTACGTGTTTATTAATTGCAAATAATGTTAAGTACATACATAACATTACAAAGTACACGTGTACTTCTTTTTAATTTTACGTGTACTTTGTAATGTTATGCGTGTACTTTAAGAATATCTGTTTGTTATAGGCAGTAATGCAAAGTACACGCATAATATTACAAAGTACATGTGAATTTATGTTTACATTTTACGTCTACTTTGTAATGTTATGCGTGTACTTTGGGATGATTTATTCTTTATTGGCAAACAATGCAAAGTACAGACATAACATTACAAAGTACACGCATAATGTTCTTGTACTTTGCATGGTTTAATCCATAAACTTTAACATTCAAACAATCTGTATGTACAAATCTTACAATATATATATTCTTTTGTAAAGTGTACGCGTTCAATGGTCCATGCTAGCGGCACCATTATTTGAGTACATAGTATATGAAACTATAATGAATAAAAAAAATTACAATCGTTTTTCCTTCTATTAACAATCAGCATATAAAAATTCATTAAGTATATATGCTCTATGTTGCAGCATTTCGTCATCTTGAAATGATTTTTTGAGCACAATTCCTTTGGAAATTTGTTCCATATAATAGATACAGAACACGCCACAGTCGACACTAAAATTAAAATAAAATAAATATATGAGTTAGTATAATGTGAATGAAATTTATTAAAATGTGTCACAATGAATTATGCGTGTATTTATTCAAGAGTGTGTGTGATTTATACATATGAAGTTTGAGCTTACCCATTGTTTTGTCTCGGGCATTGATGATCTTTGGTTAGAACCTAATTAACATCATGACTCAACGGTCAGTTTATCGTTCTCTGTTCCTCTTTGCTTAGGTCATTTTCAAAAATGTCCCCTTTGAAGTATCTTTCTAGTTTACCTCTTGCCTTTATTTGTTGTGCTTCCTCCTTCAATTTGTACACTATATTTCTTTGAAAGCATCAAACTGGTAAGAGGAAAAACCACGAGTGTATATAAAATATAAAAGTGTATGTAATGTATATGATTTTAGGGTGTAACCATCATTTTGGTGTCCTTGAAGTATGGTGTGATTTGATTGTTGTCGTTCGGGCAGCGAGAGTCTATATGGACAACTTTATTTTCTTCTTTGTATATAACTAACAATGTAAAATGTCCTTTATTATTTGATAATGTATGTCTAACTGGAATGAATAGTATATCACAAATGCCTAAAAATTTCAAAATGAGTTTTTCTATATGCACCTTCTTCCCGCCATCGTTATTTGATCGAACGGCTTCTTGTTAAAAGTTATAGATTTGTTAGTAAGAAATATAATGATAGTATTTATTTGATGGTGATGGGCAAAGCTTTAGGTTTTATTTTCCTTACCCAAGTACATGTTGTAAAAGTGTGTTGTATACCTCGTATTTCGTTGAAAGATTTTCTTTTAATTATGGGATTAGGATTAACTAATTTAAATGGGGAAATTTATTTATAATTAATCTGGATTAAATGAAACAATTACTAAAGTGACGAGAGTTAGTATTTATTGGTGAGAATTATGTTGAATATTACTCAGTGAGTAAAGTAATATATGATTATGAAAATATTAAAGTTGTCGTGAGTGAAAAATACGACAGTTATAGAAATTAAGTCGGGGCGCGCGTGTCAGTCGTGTCATGACTAAATTAATGAAATAAAAAGTAAAATATTTATAAGTCGCTCATATGGTCATTTCGAGTGCGCCGTTGAGTCCGAAAGGGTCGAGATAGTCAGAAAAGTCTACCCGGGAGCTTAGTTTGGGTTCCGGGACAGTTTTAGGCCGAATCGGTACCCCAGAAGGGTGTTTTGGTAAAATATATTTTTGGAGTAAATTAAAGGACGAAAATTAGAGAACTAAAATATATCCTATGTGGGTTAGATTAGGTTATCTGTCGTGAGAAAAAAGTTAGACACAGAGAGAGACCCAAAAGAGAGAAAGAGGAAGAGAAATCCAAGGAAGAGTCACAACGAGTGCACCTTTCCACCACCGTGACCATCATCGCATAGATCGGAGAACGAGGGTCACAACTATACCAACAACATTAAATGACCAGACCATCTTTCGTAAGGCAAGTGTTTAAATCCTGCTATTTTAGCATTAAATGTGTTCACGCTAATGTAGGTAATGAAACCCCTTGAATTGCATATAATAAAGGATATATTGGGGCTGAATTGACATGGAGATGGATTGTCCATGTAATTAGATGAATAACCACGAATTTATGATGATAATTGATGATTTAAATATGGCATTGGAAGGTTTAATTTGAAACTTTATGAATTATGGGTTTCTATGAAACTGAAATTGGGGATTTGGGATTTAAGGGTTAATTAATCATGAATCGGTGTGTTTAAGATGCTAGAGATCATCCTTTTATGTGGATAAGTGAATTGGAATTGAATGGAGGGAGTTTGGGACTGATTTATGGAGGTTTTATGGCTATTTATGGGTGAAAAACGTAACAGGTGCAGGTTGGGGACAGAACTTCTCAATCTCGTTCAAACGAGATTGAGTCTGGTATGAATGAGAACTAGTGTCGCGCGATATGTCGTTCTAATGACATGCTATCTCGTTCAAACGAGATAGCTTCTAGTTCAAATGACAGTTCCAGTTTCTGGGAAATTTCTTCTATTTCAATCCCTGGGTAGCATGTTTAGCTAAAGTGATGTTTAGCAGTATAATTGAGATTCAGGTTAGAACAAAATTAGTGGGTAATATAATAGGTATGATATTTTATGATAATTGGAGCGACGAGCTATCCCTGAGAGTTACGAGCGAGAGAGTATTCGTAATCTAGTGTGTGGAATGTAAGTAGTAATGAGAAAAATACTACGTCTAAGTTAAATATTCGGGTTGTGTGTATACATAATGACTTGATAGGTTACGTAAATGCCTATAATGATATTGATTATGTGTATGACATACCTACCATACTTGTTATCACATGAGGTTGTGAAAAGGGGACAGTCCTATCTTGAGGAGCCTTCGGGGGGATATCCGACTAGTACCTCAGAGCATGGAACTTAGGCACGGGTTAATTAAGAATGATAGTGATGACGGTCATATGGGTGCGCAGGTATGTGCGTGGCCCATAGGCTTGGAACCATGTTTGCCTCCAATATATGTGATTTGTAAATTTATGGTTCGTGGGAGATTCCGAACTCATTGTCCTTATTCAGTGTGAGATGTATCGGGACTTGATAGCAGAGTATAAGGGCACAGTAGCTGAGTCTAGAGGTGCCTTTATATATATATATATATATATATATATATATATATAGTGATACTTGTCGTGTGAAAGTATGTGGATAAGATATATAATGATGATAATCTCTGAATAACTTAAGTAAGCGAGCATTTAACGTGATTTATAAACACTTCCCAAATTGAGATAACATTCGTGAAACCACTTAATATAGTGTTGTATGGAAAATGCGGGTAGTGATTGGAAGGATGTTTGTCTATAGTCTAGCTAGATGATAGAATAATTAATGGGTTTAGAGGTGCGTTAGGCGTGGACATTAATTGAGAGGTGAGAATCTCAAGTGAGTGTTCAAAAATGTAACATGCGCATACTATTTGCTTTACTGCAACATTTAAATACTTGCTAAAATTTTTAAATGTTTTACACTCGGGCTCTGACCCGTCTCTTGCAAAGCTCTTCCCTGTTGTTAAATTATTTAGGTGCAGCCACAGGGACACCAGGAGTTCCATTCGTTTGACGTGTTGTAACTGTTGTGGAAGTTATAGGACCTCGGTAGTGGACGCCTCCATATTTACCCCTTCATCATTCCGAGCTATTTACTTCTTTTAGGTCATGTTTCCCCTTTTTATTAGACAGTCAGAGACTTATGGATTTATTCATTTACTCAGTTCAGTAGTTGGATTATTTTGATTGGATTATTGTACTTGATACTTAGACTGGATGTGTTTACTCCAGTTTCATTTATCATTTCAGTCATTTCCTTTCATATGAGTTTAGTGTGGATGGTAAATGTTAATTATTCGTTAATTTGGTTTTATAATAATTAAAAGATAATTTTTTTACATAAACCATTTTAAATATTAAGTGGTTAGTACTTTAATAAAAGTTTTCAACAATGATGCATATTCTGAACCAACTGGATATTATGATTTAACTTAATAAAGGACTGATCACCCAATATTTAATTAGGCGGGGTATCACGGGTGGTATCAGAGCATCAGGTTCTAGAGTCCTTAGGATCTGTGCGGATTATTATGCTTTTAGCGTTGCCTTTCTATTTGATATAGAGCCCTATGTTTAAGATTGTTGACTCATATGGTGAGATTTCATTCTCCTGCTATAACATATAGATTACTGAATATTAATTGTGTTTGGGTGTGTTCGTGTACTGAACAATAAAGTATGACAGGCGAGGTCCATTGGGAGGACAGGAGGCATAGTTTAGTTGAGGTTGTAAAGTATTTTTGAGGATGATGGCCATAGTCGAGGCCACTCCTATTATGGCACGAAAAGTTAGGACAGTAAAGACTACTAGGGTGCATCATATGATTTTCAAGTACTGCTATAGTAGGAAGTGGTGCCAAATTAGACTCACCCAGTGTGGTTAGAATGGGAGAGAGTCAGACGTGCCTTTGAAGAGGACCATCAGTGCAATTCTAGAAATGCGGAGATTGTGTGTGTTAGCCAACGGAAGTTAAATATCCAAATGCTTGGGTATATGGCCGAGAGTGGTTAACCGAAAGTGAAAATTTGGGGTAAAAATTTTTCTTGGCTCGTAGGAGCAAAGTTATAATGGTGAGAGTCAACCACGACATTTAGAAGTGGAATGTTGTGTAAATGGAAGGATCTTAGGTACGGTTTGACCGCAAGTTCCTTCACCAGATGTTCAGGATAAAATGTGAACGTTGTTCTGAACCCATCATAGGAGGGTCGGACAAAGGTCAATTTGTGAAAAATGAATTTAATTAATTAGCGAATTTTGTACCGAATGAAATAGGTACACTGGAGAAGAGGATTTTAAGTGGGAAATTCACTCGTAAGAAGTGTTGCCAACACTTAAGGGGAATTCTGCTTGGACGGTCGATGCAGATGGTGACAATGCTGCGTTTGGTCAATAGAGATGTTAACGCTTCTTTGTGTGGGGAGCTAAAAGAATCGAAAAAGTTATTATGAGAGTAATATTTGGTGAAACGGTGCTAGTGAAGCACCGCAAGGGGGAGACCCATCAGAGGACCCATTTAAATGATTCGGATAGCGAAACTCTTACCAAGTGATGGTGATTCAGTCAGGGTTGTTGAGGCCAACAGTGTATTCCTTAGGACATGCGGAACTAAGGGAACAATGGGGGTAGCCATCAGAGTTGAGACTACCTGAGTCCGAGAGAAGGGCAACCTTGATATGGTCAGGATGACGGGGAATAAGTGGATTATACATAGAAGTATTTTTGTGGAGAGTAGGACCACATGCATTAGTTTTGTCCGGAGCGAGTAAAGGAACAATAGTATGGTTCCTAGTGAGGGTAATGATTAAAGTAGTTTTTGTTTTGGTTTGAACAAGCGTGTTATTTCCGGGAACCCTTTGAGAAGCCAGGGTGATTGGTAAGGTAGAAAATTGAATTTTGTCATCGGAGGAGGAGGTATATTTTACGTGACTCAAATGAGTCACGATACTTTGATTTGCGCTAGATTCGCGTGTGAGATGAATTTAGAGCATATATCGATAATATTATTATTGTGTGTATGTTTTCCCCGGTATAAAGGGGTTATATCTGGTGTCACCATGGGCGAGCGAGTGTATTGATAGTTGTATATATTTTACTTAGATTACTCATTTTAGTGACGTGTTATACAAGTATGACATTGTCCTGGATAAGGCTTTATAATAATGGTTAGAATGATAGTGGGTAGTATTGCAAGGCTATCGGGGTTGCTGCTCTAGGGAAGGATTTGTTATTTTGGTGATGCCTCACTTGCGAGAGGGTCGAGCTCGCATCTATATTATCATATTATAGGGACTTCGGAGAGTATAGTTGTTTCGAAATGTTTGATCCTGATGTGTAGGGACTTTATTGATATGATTCGAGGTGTATTAGGGTGTGACACAATGCCTAATTAAATATCGGGTGATCAGTCCTTTATTTAAATTAAAATAAAGTATCCGGTTGGTTCATTCTTAGCATCACTGTCGAAAAATAATTTCTTTATTTATCACCTAATAAATAATTAAGCTAAGTGTCAAAATATCTAATTATAAGAATTAAGTCCCAATAATATGAATTGTTAAACATACACCATTTTAATGAACATAATATAATAATGAATACCAAACCATCCCACTGAATTAAACAGGTTGTATTAATCGTTCCCAATAAAATATCTCAAATCCAAGGACAATATAATAATTAAAATAATCCCAACTAAAACCTGAGTACTGAAAAATAAAGAAGTATAATGTCGCTGAACTAAATAGAAACTGAGAATGGGCGACTCGTGCCCTATCTAATATGGCTAAGTGAAGAGTTGAGATAATAAGAATGAAGTCGTCTAAATGCAAGGACCTGCAACTCCCACACTAGCTGCAGTATGTCAAACAGTCCGGCGATCTAAGTCTGACGCCCCTATGGCTGGACACCTGTTAGTACATATATATATATATATATATATATATATATATATATATATATATATATATATATATATATATATATACAAGCGATAGTTATAGTTTTAAAAACATTTTAACAAGTATTTAAAATGATTACTAGAAGATACTCCATACATGTTAGTTACATTGCCCTCACTTGAGAATTCTCACCTCTCATCTAGTGTGCACGCCTAACGTATTACTAAATTATTCTAGATGATGTTAACCCAGTTAACCAGTCTAACCTCAGTCTTCTCTCGTCAATCCTTATTCACGTGATCTCATAAATATAATTATACATGATTAATTTCTTAATTTTACCAAGTCAGTTATGTACATCTCAATACGGTCTTAAGTTCTCAAACACTTAAATTATTTAATATAATTATTCAATTTTATCTATTTACAAGCACAATAGATGGATCACATGTATATATATATATATATATATATATATATATATATATATATATATATATATATATATATATATTTATCACTTAGGATATATATACTAATAAGGCACCCCAATACGAAATTATGGTGCAGGGATACTCTGCTATCAAGTCCCTGTACCTCGCGTACAAATAAGGGAAATACTAGTTCGGATCATCCCCAAACTGTATTAAAACAAAACACATAAATTGGAGGCGAATCATAGTTCCAAGTCACTAAGAGGTCAGCACATACCCTCACGTCTCTTAGGACCGTATGCTCTAACACTCACATATAGGCTATACTAAGGTTATATGTTTTAGGATACAAGTCCATATTCCCCATAAAGGTCACATCACAATAAGACTATCCAGAAGCAAAAACTTTCGTTATAACAAGTAACGCTAGTATGATTAAGCATGCACTCATATATATATTTACATTATTCAGATAGGTACACCCACGACCCATAACACATTCTAACCATACATGGCACGTAACACCCGAATCCTACGTATAATTATTTCATCCTTTTATATTCTCATTTACCGCAAGGTCCCAAGTACTTCTTGTCCCTCGAAGTGTATCATTTTGATATGTAGAATACCAGTAGATGTACTCTCGATATTCCATTGTCCTAAGTCGTCATTAACTTTCATAACGTCCAATTTATCACACACATGATCATAACCCACTTTAAACCCTCGTGACCCCACGATTAAATCTCATATAAAATCACACTACCCGAACCTTACCCTCTTTCCTTCTTATTCATATGGCTTCCCTCACTTTTTGATTCTGATAACCCTAACTTCCTCGACACACCATCATCTGATATAACCTTAATAATTTCGTAATTAATTAAGGTCCTAAAATGGAAATTACCAAAATTCCCTCCCAGGGTGCCGGTTAGGCCTAAAATAGTCCTGAGACCCAAACTAAACCCCCGGGTACACTTTTCTAATTATCTAGACCCTTCTAGACACATTGGCGCGCTCAAAATGACCATACGAGTGACCTATAATTAATTTACTTTTTATTCCATTAAATTAGTCCCAACATGACTGACACGCGCGTCCCGACTTAATTTTTATAACCGTCGTATTATTCACTCGCGATAATTTTTAATAACTTCATATAACATTTTACTTTACTTATTAAGTAATAATCAACATAATCCCCATCAATAATTACTAACTCACGTCACGTTAGTAAATATTAATTTAAATCCAGATTAATTATATAACTCCTATAATTATTAAAGTCATAAAAATTAGGTGTATTACATACTTCCCCCCCTAACAACGGAATTTCATCCCGAAATTCTAAAAATAAAAATAAATATACCTGGTAGGAATAAGTCTAGATACTTTTCGCGCATATTTGCCTCGCTCCCAAGTAGACTCCTCTACATTATGATGCTCCCACTGGACCCGTACGAGTGGAACTACCTTTGACCTAAATCTCCTCTCACTATGGTCTAGGATGGCCAACGGTCTCTCCTCATATGAACTATCAGGCTGGAGGTCAATCTCCTTTATCGCAATCTTGGTGTGAGCCAACTCATCTCGGAGATACCGTCTCAGCGAAGAAATGTGGAACACCATCACATGCTTTACCGACCACGCGACCCTGAAATTTCTCCTTACTAAGAAGGATGCAAAGCCGCGCCTCATAAGGTGTATCCTACTCCTACAAGAATTCAATATCTCTATAAAAGATAAGAAAGGGGTAGCAAACGTCGTTATCGACCATTTGCCACGACTCTCGTCCATCGTGCCTAGTGATCCTATACCCATAGACGAGTATTTTTCGGATGAGCAGCTCTTTGCTAATTCTTCTCTGCCTTAGTTTGCGAACATCGTTAACTATCTTGTCACGGGAGTCGTCCCTCTCGAATGGACAACGCAAGAGAAGAAGAAATTCATCACTTGGTCCCGCATGTTTTTCTATGACGACCCATTCTTATTCAAATATTACGCGAACCAGCTCATCAGAAGATGTGTACCGAATGAGGAAATTCAAGATGTGATCCAGTTTTGTCATACGAAAGCTTGTGGAGGCCACTTCTCCAAGAATAAAACGGCTGCTAAAATTCTACAAAGCGACCTCTATTGGCCCATACTATTCTGGGATATTAACGTCTATTATAAATCTTGTGATAGATACCAAAGGATGGGAGCTATTACTCGTCGCGACATGATGCCTTTAACCCCTATACTCGTCATTGAGTTATTTGATTGTTAGGGTATTGACTTCATGGGACCTTTCCCTCCCTCCTTCGGCTTTTTATACATCCTCGTCGCGGTAGACTACATCTCCAAATGGGTGGAAACAATAGCTATTAGGACGAATGACAACAAAATGGTGATTAAGTTCTTACAAGAACACATACTTTCTCGCTTCGGTGCTCCGAAGGCGATCATAAATGATAACGGCACACATTTTTGCAATAAGCCGTTTGAAAAGTTAATGAGAAAGTATGGGGTCGTCCACAAGGTTGGGACGACTTGTCACCCTCAAACAAGTGGGCAAGCCGAGCTAGCAAATCGTGAGATCAAAACCATCCTTGAAAAGACCATCGATCCTACCCGGAAAGATTGGTCACTTCGATTAAACGATGTGTTGTGGGGTTACCATACCGCCTATAAGAACCCTCTCGGGATGTCCCCATTTCGTTTTGTCTATGGCAAGCCTTGACATCTCCTCGTGGAACTAGAGCACAAAGCCTATTGGTCCATCAAGAGGTTGAAGTACAATCTCGATAAAGCCGGTGAAGCTCGTAAGCTTCAATTAAACGAGTTGGAAGAGATGCGCAATGACGCATATGAGAATGCTAAAATTTCAAAGGAACGAATGAAACTCGCGCATGATAAGACAATTCAATGCAAAGAGTTTCATCTGGGATAAAAAGTGCTTCTCTACAACTCTCGATTACACTTGTTTCCCGATAAGTTGCGTTCAAGGTGGACGGGTCCGTTTGTGGTTAGAGAAATATTCCCCCACGGAGCTATAGAGTTGGAAGATGCAAAAGGGGGAAATACTTTCAAGGTGAATGGCCAACGTCTCAAACCGTACTTTGAGGTATGCGCCGAAGAAGTCGACACTATTTGGTTATCGAACCCCATCTATGGGGACTGATTGATAAGTACGAGAAGGTCGTCGCACCCCGACGCATATGGGGTGACTCTTGTGTACAGTAGATGTGAGTCGGTTAGGTTAGTTAAACTTAGTAGGCATATAGGTCACATAGGATAAGTGCGGGAGAACACACGTCGAGAGCGGGTCTAGGTTTTCGAAGCAAGCGGTGTGAGAATTTAGGTCAATCATGTGTAGGTACAAGTGGTGGGAACATCCAAAAATTGAGAGAAAAGAGTGAATTATGTAAATAAGGGAGGCAAAAAGTCTTGAAGGACCGGACCGGTCCACCCCTGGCAATCGGATCATTTCGGATATGCAGAAATCAAAAATAAAAAAAGATCGAATCGGATTGGTCCGGTCTTGGGACCCGATTTGGTCCGATGTCTGCAACGTCTTAACCCTTCCCAAGATACACCCCCATTCCCCCAATCCATATTATTCCCTCCATATTCGTCCCTAACCCCTTTCCCATACATTTCCCCCTAAAATCCACCCCCTTTTCCCTCCAAAAGTCACCATTTCCCTTCACCAAACCCTTATAAATTCACATCCTTCTCCCCCATTTCACCACCACTCCATTCACCCAACTCTCTTACTCTCTCTTCTATATTTTAACTCAAACCCACTTCATTCCAACCTGGCCAACAGGGTTGTCCCATAAAAATATGCCTCCGTCGAGGTTCTTGACAACGGAAATGGCGCATTCCGATCATACCAAGAGCAAGTATGGCAAGAGCATTTTTTAGTCATACACGAAAATTACACATGGAGTGCTAAGTGTACTGGAATGAGCTTCCCCAGTCCATCACGAGACTCTTCCTTCCGAGGGGGTGGTGCTGTTTCCTCGATGAGCCTTACGGGGCGGTGTGGGAAACCGACATGCATGCCTTTTACGGTTCGCTCGACAGCACCGCTGAATTCACCTCCCAAGCATTTGTTGATGCCACTTCTGTCCCATTATCTTTGGACATTCTGATTCAAAAATTAGCGAAAAAAGGGGTCCCGAGCCCGGCCCAATTTACATACCCCAACACTCTCCACAAAGCCACATGCATGTTACGCATCGCACCTGGCGAGCATTGGGGTTCCGAGACATTCCCGGTGGGCTGAATGAACAATAAGGCCCCCATCACTTTTCATATAGTGTGCATAAATATCCTCCAAACCTCAAATGACTCCACAATGCGCCCACGCCAAGAGACTCTCGTTTATCACCTCTTCGACCCCATTACCCCTATCCACCTGACCCGCATTCTCTACAAAGACATTTCTATGCGACCTTAGATAAGAAGGGTACAACTACTCTTCCGTATGCCTGGCTCATCATGTCTATTTTAGCCGAAGCCGGCATTGTCCCTCCCTAAACCTTCACTCGCCTTCCCAATCCTTATGGGCAGGGCACACGCACAAAAAGTGAGCGGCAATGGGAGATCATCCGGGCACGGAGAGCGGAAGATGAATCGGATGATGACGAGTCTGATGAAGATGAGGACGACGATGAGGAAGAGGCGACCGAGGCTGTTGATATAGAGATGGGTGAAGGAGAAGAAGAAGAGTATGATGAGGACGTCGATTCTGATTTTGAGCTTCCTGGAGCAAATTTAGAGCTACGCATCATCGCGCTCGAATCGCGCTTCGACGGGTTCATCAATGAATACCGCACTGGCCTTGATGTGGATCGTCGGGCATACTAGCACGACACTAGTATGATGCATCGCCTTCATGCAGAGCTATATCGTATGACCATGGGTGCGCCACCACCGAGCTACTTCTACGACCCGTGTGACCTGAACGCTCCCAGCTCTTCTCATCCACCCCCCCAGTAGCATGTTTGAGTGATTGTTTGATATATTTTCTTCCATTTTGCTGTTTAGACATTCTTTCACTTTGAATATATAATGGAAGAATTTACTTATCTATCCTTGTGTTCTTATACCTGCTTGTTTATTCCTGCATTTTGTCCTTTGTTCCTTTTTATGCATTCTCTCTTTAATTTTGATTTTAGTCCTTTTGCATAGGGACTTTGCAAAAGTCTAAGTTAGGGTGGGTGCGCATGTGCTTCCAAATTCCACAAAGTTCAAAATGCCCAACAAAAATAGAAAATTTCAAAAATTTCCAAAAAAGTGAAAATTTCTGAAAAGCCAAAAATATTTTAATTCAAAATAAATAAATTTTGGGATTTAAAATTTTCAAAAATATCACTAAAATTTGTTTGCAGTCTCAAATTGTAAAATTCAATTGCACAAATCCAAAATTGACCAAAGATGGAAATTGGGCGAAAATTAACGACTTAACGAATAAGTGTGGAGATTAATCAACCCGGTGAGATTTGGAGCCTATCACTTTTTGTGAGTTTTCAAATCAATCTGAGTTAACGGTTAACTCAAAGTTCATTTCATCATTTTAAAAAAGTCATTAAGGATCTCAATTCTTTGTTTTGATCGGTTACGGGAAACGTGTGAGATGTTGCCTTAAAAAGCGCGCTAACATATCTCTAAACTAAAATTCATTTTGAGACGTATATGTAAATTGATTAGTAATTCGGATAAATGAAGTTAGGCCATCGTTTTTTTTCTAAAAAAATTAGCCATAAAAAGTTGTAATCTTTTTTTATCTCTTTACAACCCAATTTGAGCCTAATAAAATGTTTTCCCTCTCGTTTGATAACCCGAAAAACCCAAATAGCCTTGAGTTGAGAAAAGTAAAAAAATCAGAAATTAAGTTCAATTGGTGCGATAAATCGGGGTAAGAAAAATAGATAAATGCTCAACAAAAATAGCAAGAAAAGAGAAATGTGAAAAAAGAGAAAAATGAGCAAAAGCCCGAAAAAGCACTAATGGACATCATAAGGAGTTTTTCCAATTCCGAATTTCTTAACCGTTCCTAATTACCCAATATACCTTATAACCCAAGAAAATTCCTAACCGAGTCCGGATTGTGAAGTTAATTATTGCGTGGAGAGTTAAAACATGAAAATATAATAGAAGAGATTAACTGGTGTGTATAAGAGGCGATGTTCCCATTTCCCATTGACAGTAACCCGGTGAGGAGATCTTTTCACCCATAAATTTCCGTTTTTCAATTTTGTGTGCGTGAATTCGTGATCCAATGCATTTACTCCTTATACCACGCATAACGAGCGAAGTAGCCACAATCTCAGTGATTCGTTTGTGAGAGCATCCGTAAGATTTTGAAATCAAAACGAATTTTTGGAAAGTAACAAAATGATCAATCTATGGAAATTTGCGGTTAAATTTCCGTCCTCGCATACACACACGACAAATTATGATTTGAGCATATCAATCTATGTTGATTATTTTTCGAAAAGTTTTAATTATACAATTTTGAATTTTGAATTTTGAATTTTGTTTGAGTCATAACCGAATTTTGTGGGTATATTCACTGCAAACCCTCATGAGACAAAACTCGTCCTACTAGGGTAACTTAGGGGTTTAACGGCTTGCTGCATACGCTAAATGCAATCGCTTGCCCGCGAAAGAGGTATATTATCTTAATAAAATAATTTTCAAGATTTGAGCCTAGTTATGATTCCTTTACATTGCTCGGGACGAGCAAAGTTCTAAGTTAGGGGCGTTTGATTAAGAATAAATTCTTCCGAATTTAGCCCCTTGATTTGGAGAGTTTTAGCACCTTGGACGATGTAAAATGCATCCATTTATCTCATATATATGCTGCTGACCTTTCCTACATAGTGTCTCGAGTTTTGTGTATTTTTCGTGCATTTTTTACTGGTATTTTTATGCAAGTGAAGAGAAGAGGAAACTCAAAACCAAGGAAGAAAGAAAGGAAGGAAAGTCAAAGGGCAAAAGAGTAACTTTACATTTGGAGTTTGGGAAAGGAACTAACATGAAAGTTGAAGACCTCGAGTCTACAAGCACTTGCGAAGAGACGACGTCCAAATCCGAGTTTTGGATCAGAAGTTATGAAACCTTAAAGATGAGAGAAAATCACCACTTAAAAAGACCTCTTAACCGATCCGGTATGATGCAAAAACGATCCGGTCTGGAGAAGGTGAAGTTTCGGAAGAAAATAAACCACCGGACCAATCCGGTTATCCCCAAAAATGGTTTGATCGGTAAGCTTAAAAGTTCCTGTATAGATTTAAAGGCCGGATTGATCCGATTGCAAGCAAAAACTAACCGATCCGGTATTAGCCGGACCGAATAGATGAACCAGGCCGGATCGATCTGGGTGTCGAATTTCTCATTTTTTCTTTTTCAAAATTAGAGTTGTATCTAGTTCAAACTCTTGTAATTTCGTAGAGTATTTATTCCATTTTAATTCCCAGACATTAAAGAGTTATCTTTTTGATAGTTTTAGAGAGCTTTTGCAATTAAGAACCCTAGTTTTCAAGTTTTGCAATATTTACTCAAGATTCAAGCTTTAAGTCCAGATTCATTCGTTGCAAGTATTCTTTAATTTCTGTCTTTAATTGCTTTCATAGTTTAGCTTAATTAGTTATTAAATTTAGGTTGCAATTCTTGCTTCCAAAATTTATTCTCAATTCTGCAAATTTAGTTATGAGCTAGTATTTACTTTAATCATGTTCGGCTAAGTTTCCAAGGGTTGGGATGCATGAACCCGACCCGATGTAATTTATCTATGTAGAAAATAGGGTTTGAATTGAAATTTGAATGAATCGTGTTGTATAATGCGCACAACCATCGTAGACCTTTTAACCTCGTTTGCCCTAGGTAGCCGGGGTGTCATGTTAGCTATTCGACACCGCTTTATTCTTATATTTGATTATGTATGATGCAGGCTGGTACCGTCATATATGTAATGCTTAGGATTAATAAAGACCGGGTTCAATCAAACTTTCTAATTTAAATACTAGCATTATACTCGGTAAATGTACTAGGGTTTGGGGGATTGTATCCTGACCTATATTTCTCTTATTCAGATTTACTTTACTTTAGTAGTTTATTTCGGTGCACTTAGTTTAGAAATATTTTAAATTTCCTTTGCATTTAGTTCGTAGTCATTCGGTTCAACATTAATCATCTTTTTGTTCTTTTCTCAAGTCAATTTAGGGTTAGTCTTCTATTCCTACGTCATCATGAATTTTTGTACTATTTCCCTATGGAGACGATCCCGACTTATCGAATTATTACTTGAGCGACAGGTTTGCACTTGAGCCTATATAAGCACGCACACTATATACACATTTGTGGTCGCGTCAACGCACAACTAAGTAAATAAGCCATATTTATGAACATGCCCTGGGGCACTTAAAGGGCAAAACCTTTTTTGTTTCTGTGTCATTTACATAATTGCCATCCGACCAACACACAAAGACTTAAGACGAATATTAACCTCCGGCTAGAGGAGGAATCTTTCTACTCCTATAGATAACGAAGACTTTTCAAATATCAATAACCGAGCAGAGGCACATAGCCCAACGACCTCAATGAGTCCCTGGAATTTGGGGGGAATTATGAGGATAAGAATCATGCTGATACATGCTCGGTTATGTGTGCTCAAGCCATGTGTGCCTATAATTCATGAGGACTCCAAGTCAGAATAATTTCCTTCAACTTAATCACTCGTAATGGCTAATCAAAATATAAGAAAAGTCTGAACTATTAGGAATATCAATTAACGGGGCTTAGGACATTTCTAAGTTTCCTTATAAATGTAAACCTACCCCATATGATAGGGGTACGTATCATTGTAACATCGAGAAATATTATAACTCTACACTCACCCGAGTTCTTGAGAAATAAAGAACAACCCTAGACTCCTATGGACGTAGGTAGGTTGTCGAACCACGTATATCTTGTATTGCATGTGTGATCTCATTATTTATCGTCATTTTTATTCATGTTTGGCTTGTGTGCATTAAATATCATCATCTATAGAAAATTACCACATACGTGAATAATTAGCCTCCAATACGATTTTGAGAGTGGATTTTTTTTTAAATTCTTAACTATTTCCCTCGTGATTGATTAAAGAATTTTTAATATTTTGAGAAGCATTGACAAATGGTTGCTAAGGTAAAAGAGACTAAGGTTTCTCGTGTTGGACCTCTAATTGTGGCCATGTATTCCCATAAGATGCTTGGCAGCTCCTTATCCCGCAGACCCTTAGCTTTTTTTAACGTCTTCTTTAAACTGTGGAAAATGGTTCGGTTGGCTACCTTAAATTGGTCATTCGCCTAATGTAAGGACATGTTTTATAAATTTTTGAGTTAGTATCTAGGCTTTTCAGTTTTATCCTAGATCTCAGCATATATGTCGTATACCGCTACCGTCGGCTCGTCTTAGCACTATCATCTCTTCACGGCCTTAATCCAAATTATGTGTTTCACGTGCCCATCATCACCAACATCGTGTGTCGTGCTCAGTATCTACATCGTGTGTTCGTGGTATTAATTTTTCGATTCATAAGTCTTCATATACAAGAAAAGCTTTA
This sequence comes from Sambucus nigra, assembly GCA_949130495.1. NCBI lineage: Eukaryota > Viridiplantae > Streptophyta > Magnoliopsida > Dipsacales > Adoxaceae > Sambucus > Sambucus nigra. The sequence continues at coordinate 151,299,254 of OX422218.1, forward strand.
TGGCCGAACCGATCCGACGATCTCAGAAAAATCCGGTGGATCAAATTTTTTGAGTTTCTATAAATTCCAACGTCGGAGGTGATTTTATTAAAGACTTTGAGGGAACACTTTATAGACCTAATACATCAAATCTTCATATGGTTCAAGTCCAAACACCTTGAGATTCAGTAAACACTCATAATAATATGTGTGAATCATCCTAAACCCTATCATACCCACTCGTGGAGCATCTTATGTGGAGAAGAAGGATCTTTACACTGTTGATCTTGGAGAATCTTGAGGGAGCTCTTAATGACGATAATGAACCGGTGCCTGAGGGTCTTCGCTTGTCAAACTGTATCTCATTATGTATGTAAATATTTACAAATCATATTGAAATAAAAAGGTTTTGCCCCTTTGGGGGATTTTTCCTCATTTGCTATGTGTGATTGATCCTTTCTTGATTTGAATATGTTTAATGTTAATCAATAACCTTTAGGTGCATAACTTAGGTGTGTATTTAAATCTGGATAATTAAAAATTGGGTTTAATTAAATTAGTTTCTCCGGTTGAACATAAAGCGCACTCTCAAATTGGTATCAGTGCCAATTACACAATTTCATAGTGTAATTTTCCGCAAAGTTTTTTTTTAATATCAATTTAAAAAAAACGATTTCTTGAAAAGGCGTTTGTTCAAATGGAAAAATCATTTAATAAAATTCCAGTTTTTGACGGGTTTAACTATGCATACTGGAAAGCCCGTAGCCATTGATGAACGTGTGTGGATTCTTGTTGAAAATGGGTGGACACCTCCCACCGTCACTGTTGAAAATGTGACAAGTTTAAAATCCGTGGCTCAATGGATCGATGATGAATTTAAATAGTCCACGTATAATTCTAAAGGTCTGAGTGCCATTTCTGGATCCGTCACTCCTAACGAGTTCCAATGCATAATGACGTGTACCACTTCTAAAGAAGCATGGGATGTTCTTCAACTTACCCATGAAGGCACAAACGCTATTAAAGAGTCTAAATTGCATAATCTAACTACATAGTTTGAGACTATAACTATGTTTGAGACTGAATGTTTTGATGAATTTTATGCACGATTGTCTGTTATAGTTAACAATAGTTTCAACCTTGGTGAGAACATTCCTAATGCATGTGTAGTTAAGAAAAGCTTACGTTCTTTGCCTAAGAAGCTCATCCCCAAAGTCTCTGTGTTAAATTCTTTCAGAAATTTGAACTCTCTTAAATTAGAAGAATTAGTAGGTGATCTTCAAACCTATGATATAGATATGTTTCCTAAAGTTGTTAAAGCAAAAGATAAAAGGATGGCTCTTAAAGCCCAAGCCAAAAAGAATTTTGAGTCAGCTAAAAGGAGGGTAGAATCGTCTAAACGGAGTGAGAAAAATACGTCAGATTTTGATTTCAACTTTGATTTAGATGATTTGGATTTATTTGCAAAGAATTTTAAGAAGTTTCTCAAGTTAAAAAATAGTGGCCAATTTAATAATAAAAAGAAATTTGAGAAAAATAAAAATGTCAAGAATTTTGAGACACACCCAAGAGAAACAAAGAGAGATGTTATGAGTGTGACGGTAAGGGTCATAGAGATTTTGAGTGTGCTACAAGGCTGAACAGACTAGCCAAAGAAAAAGGCAAAGTTATTCTTAATGCTACCCTGAGTGAAGATAGCGAGGTCGAGTCGGTGGATTCAGGAGAAGAATCATCACATGAGTGTAACTTCACCGCATTCATGGCTAGCCACGTGAGAGATTCTAATGCACCTCACGTCGATGAGGATGCCTTTTCACATGGAGACCTCGACATTGAGAGTGAGAGAGATGATGCTGGGAGTGAGAGCGAGAGTGACCTTAATCGAGCTTATGCTGATTTATATGATGATTCATTTAAAACCAAAAAGCTTAATAAAGGTTTAGTTCTTAGGATTGCAGCGCTAGAGAAAGAGTTAGGAGAGATGAGAGAGAGTGAGTCCTCCTTTTGCATCGCCTTGAGAGAGAGAGAGTCTGTTTGTGGAGAAAGAGAGAGAGTCTGTTTGGAGAGAGAGAGTTTATTTGGAGAGAGAGAGAGATAAGTGTTTTGAGAAAGTCAAAGGGGACTTGACAAAGCAAGTGGCTAATCTAACGAGAGATCTCTGTGCATCCGAAGAGGCTCGAAATATTCTGGAAGCCCTTGTTGCCTAGCTCACTCACAATCCTGAGAGAGCATGGGAAGTCAAGGTTTAAATCGAGGATAGATCTGGAAAGATGGGAAAGATGCTCCTCGCCCCCACTTTAGAATTTGGTGACAGGCCAAGAATTGGGTTTGATGGTGCGTCCACTTCACATATTTCACCTGGACCAGTCCTTGAGTTTACGACGAATCCGTATGGCCATCCACCCAAACCCAAGAAAGTTTTTCGACCAAGAAAAACAAATCGAGGTAGGCCTCAAACTATGTCCTTTTGTACTTATTATAAGAGGAAAGGCCACATAAGAGAGTATTGCTATAGTTTGGGTCAGACAAAACGTACTTATGCTCCATCACACCCCACGAGTAATCTCATGAGACTGAGAGAGCAGGTTGAGTTTTTAGTCGTTACTTCCCAAAGTTTAATGGGAGAATTCCAACGGTTATCTGGACCGTATGTGGATATTGCCAACTTTGTGACTAGAACCACCAACAATAATGGCAAATAAAAGCTTCCCTTCTCTTGGGTACCTAAGAATGACAATAAAGCTCTAGTTGCTCTGAAAGCTCATAATACCTCACAATGGTATTTTGACAGTGGGTGTTCTACACACATGACTGGTGACGTCTTTACCTCCTTAGTGGATCGCAAGGAAGGTAAAGTCACCTTTGGTGATGGGAGCAGGTCTAGCATTATAGGATGAGGTACTATAGAGATACCAGGGTTTCCTAAGCTAGAGAATGTGTTGTACGTCAGAGGTTTGAAGGTGAACCTTCTCAGCATCAGCTAGTTGTGTGACGCTGACTTTGCTGTTAAGTTTGATCGGGATGCTTGTGATGTTTATGACCAAGCTGGTAAACTTGTATTGCAAGGGGTGAGGACAGAAGATAATTTCTATAGGATAGTGTCCAGGTTCTCGTTTGTTTGCAACAATGCCACAATCACTCCTATGGATATGTGGCATCAACGTCTAGGTCATGTGAACTTTAGAGGTTTATATCGATTAGTAAAAAAGGGCCTAGTACATGGCTTACCATCTCTTGGAAGACCAACTTCCACACTTTGTGGATCCTGTCAGTTGGGAAAGCAAATTCGTAGCCCCCACATGAAGTTGAATTCCATTACCACCTCCAGGGTACTTGAGTTTATTCACATGGATTTTATGGGTCCTACTCGTACATAAAGTCTGGTTGGTAAGAGGTATATCCTCGTGATGGTGGATGATTTCTCCAGATACTCCGTCGTAGATTTTCTGAGGGAGAAATCAGATGCTGTTGAGTTCCTAATGACCAAGTGTCGTGTCCTGCAAAACCAACACGGTGTCACTATCAATAGAATGCGCAGTGACAATGGCACTGAATTTACGGAGCTTAAAGTAGATTTTTACTGTGATAGCCTTAGGATCAAATATGAGTTTTCGACCGTAAAACCCCCTCAGCAAAATAGGATCATTGTGAGGAAGAATCGGATGATTCAGGATATGGCTAGATCTATGCTTCTTGGTCGTAAAGTTTCTAGGATATTTTAGGCAGAGGAGGTGTCTACCACATTCCATACGGTGAATAGGGTTTACTTACGTCCACACACACTTCAGACACCTTATGAATTGTGGACTGGAAAGAAGCCCAACCTGACATATTTTTGTGTTTTGGGGTGTAAATGCTATATCCTATGAGATAGAGAGCAATTAGGAAAGTTTGACTCCCGAAGCGACGAGGGAATACTGTTAGGATATTCATCGAACAGTAGAGCATACCGAGTATTTGACATGAGCAGCTCTAAGGTTATGGAGTCAGTTAACGTCACCGTGCAAGATGATGAACCTCCGGTGTTAGTTCACCCCAACCGTTTGTGTGAGGATGAAGACCTTTCTAGTAATGATCCCCTTGTCCCTCACACACTCAGGGTGGACCCTACTCCTCTCTTAGGGGACACACCTGTTTGGGTTCGCAAGAGTCCCTACTACCATTTTAGGAGATCCCACCTTAGGAGTCAAGACTCGTGCTCGGCGTGAGAACGTTGTTAGCCATATATGCTACACGTCCAAAGTCGAGCCCAAAACCTATAAAGAAGTACTCAAGGATGAACACTGGATATCTAGTATGCAGGATGAGTTGTTTCAGCTTAGAAAGAACGATGTTTGGGAACTTGTCCTCCGACCTAGTGAGACAAATGTGATTGGTACCAAGTGGATTTTTAAGAATAAAATGGATGAAAATGGTACTATTATCCGTAACAAGGCTAGGTTGGTCGCTCAGGATTACACACAGATTGATGTTGTAGACTTTCAGGAGACATTTATTCCTATTGCGAGGCTTGAGTCCCTTCGCTTATTACTCACCATCGCATGACATCTGAGCTTCAAGTTATATCAAATGGATGTCAATAGTGCCTTTCTGAATGGCATTCTAAGGAGGAAGTATACATGGAACAACCAAAAGGATTTGAGGACCCTAAGCATCCAGGGCACGTCTATTATCTGAGAAAACCCCTATATGGTTTGAAGCAAGCACCCCGTGCTTGGTACGAGAGGCTTACTTCCTATTTCTTAGCCTATGGATTCAATAAAGGGGGAGTTGATCAAACGTCGTTTGTGAGGAGAGATAACGATGTTGTTTTGGTTGCCCAGGTCTATGTGGACGACATAGTCTTTGGATCCACATGCTCACAACATGCTCACAACTTTGAGGAGGATATGAATAGTGAGTTTGGGATGGTCATAGTTGGTGAGCTTACATTCTTCCTTGGTCTTCAGGTTCGTCAGCTAGAGGATGGGAGGTTCATCCCCTAATCTAAGTATGCTAGAGACCTCATGAAGAAATTTGGTTTGGACTCTGCTAAGCACGCACGTACACCTATGAGTACATCTACAAAGCTTAGTAAGGACACTTCAGGCAAGGACGTTGAGCAAACCTTGTATCGGAGTATGATAGGTAGCCTTTTCTACCTGACTGCTAGTCGTCCCGACATTGCCTTTAGTGTTGGAGTCTGTGCGCGATATCAGGCATCCCCCAAAGAGTCACACTTACTCTCTCAAAAACTTATTATCAAATACATAAATGGGACTCTTTCCTACGGCATTTGGTATTCCTTTGATACCAATGATCGACTGTTTGCCTATTCGGATGTCGATTGGGTCGGGGATGCAGATGGTTGTAGGATCACCTCTGGTGGGTGTTTATATTTTGGTTCTGCTCTTGTCTCTTGGTTGACCAAGAAGCAAAACTTCATCTCCTTCTCCACTGCAGAGGCTGAGTATATAGCCGCCGGGAGTTGTTACACGCAACTTCTATTGATGAAGCAGATGTTAAAGGATTATGAGATATCATAGGACACCATGACTATTTCTTGTGATAACATGAACGCAATATACATATCTCGTAATCTAGTCTAGCATCCTCGCACAAAGCACATTACGATATGCGAGCACTTTATCCGTGAACTTGTAGAGGAAAAGGTCGTATCCTTGAGTTTTGTATCTACTGACCTCCAGTTTGCCGATATTTTCACGAAGCCTTCAGATGCCCTTAGATTCGAGAGTCTTAGGAAGTCTTTAGGATTTTTCACAGTTGATTGAGGGGTGGTCACTATGTCTAGAGTATGATGCATTTTTCCTGTTCATATCATTTGATTCTTGTCTCTAGATTGTATCATTTGTATCCTTATTTTTTATTTTTTTTTATTGTTTTGAAAATTTGAAAAATCCAAAAAGATTGTGTTTTTTGATTTTTTTTAGAAAAAGGTAAAAAGATTTTCGTTTTATAAAATTTTTGAAAAACACAAAAAGAGTTTTGCATTTTGTTTCCAACGTTTATAGATGAACATATAAGATAACCATAGTCACCTCTTCATTTCCATGTTCCATGTGACAGTTTGATAGTGATTTGAGATGCTACATCATTTCATCCATGTGCTTTACATTGTTTGGAGCGTTTGAGATGTAATTAGTGATAGCTTTTACATGTTTGGATATCTCATTTATTGCACACGTATATGGTCTTATTTTAGTATTGTACTTGTTTATCACATATTGGCTTGAGTGTTTCCATCTCAATCATATATATACAATGACCAAAATGCGATAATACTTGACAAGATAGTAGTGCATGTAAAAATCGTTTACCGTCAGGTCTTAATTGCAATAAAATATGATGAGTGCATCACGGGAAAGGGCTGCGAGAGTTCAAAATTAACTCATCGTGAAAGCAATCGTTTGAAAAGAGCCCGAAAAAATTCAAATGGCAATTAAAAGAAATATAAGCCAAATCAAACGGGCCAATAGGTCTTAGTTTCATCACCTCAAAAGAAAAATATAATGCATAATTATTTATGAGGGAGTTTGGATGGAAAGAAATGAAAAACGGGTTTGCACGTCCTTGAAAATCATGAAAAAATGTTACATCGTTTTGGACGTTATTGGTGTGGAAATCATTCTGAGCTTTGATTTGTTGATTTGATTGAGTCAATTTCCTTTAATTCCACGATTTTTACACCAAAGGAAGATGTTGAGTTCATTCGTTAGGAATATCCAACATTCATCTTGAACATATGTTATAGTTATATGTATTAATTTTCCTGTCGAATTTATTCACATCCACACATTTTCGCTATCATCTACTTGGTTGTTTTGGTGTTCTTTCATGTCGTGATTCTTTGTTGTATATTTTGTGAGAAAAATTTTGAAAATTCAAAAGGAGAAAGTGATTCTCCTTGTGACATTATCCATTTGCATTTATTTGTGTTCTTCTTATTTGTCTATTTGGGGGCATCATAAAAAGGGGGAGAACGAATTATGGGGGAGATTCTTAAGATTGATGATTTCATAATGGTTTGCTTGAGCTCGATTGAAAGTTATTGTTGCTTATAATTATATTTCAAACTATTGCATGTCACGAGTATTTGTCTCTTGCATGTGTGTAGGTATCAAAATGAGGATTATTTTTGCACACCCTGATGAGGTCAAAGAAAATATTTGAAGATGTTGAAGTGTTTTTGAAGACATGTCATCCATTTAGTATTTCCAGTTTTGGGTTTAATGCGGATATTAAAATTGTATGTAATTTGGTTTTCAATTTGAGGCAACATAATTCGGATTTTTTTATGTATGTACTGACGTAGACATAGGGGAGATTTGTAAGGACATGTTTTAAATGTCCGGGTTAGTATCTAGGCTTTTCAGTTTTATCCTAGATCTTAGCATATATGTCGTATACCGCTATTGTCGGCTCGTCTTAGAAAGATCATCTCTTGACGACCTTAATCCAAATTCTGTGTTTCACGTGCCCATCATCACCAATATCGTGTATCGTGCTCAGTATTTACATCGTGTGTTCGTGGCATTACTTTTCCGATTCATTAGTCTTCATATACAGGAAATTTTTTTTGGCCGAACCGATCGGATGAAGAGAAAAATGAACTGATACGGTTCTGGATAATCTTTTGTAAAGGGTGAACCAATCCGATAAGGAGAAAAAATGAACCGAATCGGTTGGCGAACCAAACCGATGGATTCTTTTCGAACCGGTCCGACGATCTCAGAAAAATCCGGCGGATCATATTTTTTGAGTTTCTATAAATTCCAACTTTGGATGTGGTTTTGTTAAAGACTTTTAGGGAACACTTTTTAGACCTAATACCTCAAGTCTTAATATGGTTCAAGCCCAAAGACCTTGAGATTCACCAAACACTCATAATCATATGTATGAATCATCTTAAACCCTATCGTACCCACTCGTAGAGCATCTTGCGTGGAGAAGAAGGATCTCTACACTACTGATCTTGGAGCATCTTGAGGGAGCTCTTGTCGACGACAACGAACCGGTGCCTCAGGGACTTCGCTTGAAAAACTATATTTCATTATGTATGTAAGTGTTTATAAATCATATTGAAATAAAAAGGTTTTGCCCTTTGGGGGGATTTTCCCCATTTCCTGTGTGTGATTGATCCTTTCTTGATTTGAATATCTTTAATGTTTAATCAATCACTGTGACACCCCGCCTAATAAAATACCGGGTGATCAGTCCTATATCAAATTAAAACCAGAATCGCAGTTGGTTCATCCTTAGCATCACTGTCGAAAAACTTTTTAAAACTTACAAACCACCTTGTATTCCAAAAAGCTGGTGCCAATTTTAACTTTTTAATTAAACAAAACAGTGCATGCGAAAATAATCATAAACCATTAACACAACTGAATTAAATCAACTGAATAATTAATTAAACAATTTGCCGAATAAACCATCGGCCACCAAAGTAAATAGTCCAATACAATCGACCAAAAATAAAATAAATAAATCTAAAAACTGCAACCGAAAAGTCTGGGCGACATGCCCTAGGTAAACTGAAACTGATAGATGATTCCTACTCTAGGAAAGAATGAACGATGCGTCTAATCCAAGCTCCTGCTAGCATCCACATATGCCGCAGCTCCGTGCCCCAAGAATAGAATATCAAGTCTGGCGTCCCTGTGGCTGGACACCTAAAAGGTTTTGAAAATAGTTTTATAGCAAGGGTTAGAACCCAAAATATTTTGAAAATATTTAGCAAGTGAATTAACTGCAGTAATTTAAAATGTATGAATGCGCTTCATATTTAAGTTAGTGTCGCACTCTCTTGAGAACATTCCCACCCCTCCACTATTATGCACACCAAACGGTTACCTTAACCCCACCTAGTTGTACTACCCCGTCCAACTAGTCCTGGTAAAATCTCCCCCTGCCATTCTAAACCGAGTATTATTATTAATGGGTTATAAGTTATTTCACCAATTAACTTAATTAATTCCTTTTAAATAATATCATATAACTATGACACAAGTTATATAAAACAAATACATCACATACAATATTATGACCCGCATATAATATTTAACACCATTATACGTACCTTTATTCAAAGCATCCACACATATATCATAAGTATATCCATCCCGCCGAGTATACCCTCACCGGATAATTCTCCTCTAAAGTACTATCTCCCTAGGTGTGCTCGCATAACCTAGTTACCCAAGTTGGAATCGCTCACCAACCTGGCCCAAAAATATAAACATAGTGGAGGCGGTCATATTCCTTTCCTGAAAGTGAGATAAGCCCCTCAACCATATACCGGATGCTATGACCTGTGGATATACTCACCCTACTACTCAAGCTAGGGGATTCACCCACAACGCGCAACCTCCCTTGATAGCACTAGAGTATATAACTTAAATAAATATCTAGTCCCTGATATTTAATAGCACACACAAAGTACAAACAAAGCACACACACACACACACACACACACACACACACACACACACACACACATATATATATATATATATATATATATATATATATATATACTATCACCACACCGTATATATATAATATAAATTCTGGCTTTCCCGTGCCTTGAAACCCGTAACACTAGCCTGTATATTCCCGAGTCTATGGTCCGACTCAAATTAATTAGTTTTCTCTTTAATTAATTTATTACCTTCCCGAGTCTATAGTCAGACTCTAATTTAATTAATTAACACATCAATTAATTTAATACTTGGTGTCGCCCAACCATTATACCCGGACTCGCTCACTTGGCCCGTACCGTCGTTAATACCCGAGTCTGTAATTTGCCCCTTAATTAATAAATTACACCTCATTTCATTTAATAATGTAGTGCCACTCAACTACCATACCCGAACATTTTCCCTCGGTCCAAAATCAATACCTACGAATTAATTCTCGAAATTTAATCATCTCGTGACATATAATTATCACTCTCCTAAACCCAATTATATCCCCTTATAATTGTTAAGGAATATGTACCACATATAATTTTATCACTAAATAAAAGAAGGGGATTAAATCCTAAATTACTTTCCCTTTATATTAAACAAGCCGATCTGCCAAAAATCTGTTACCATCGATCTATCGATCCCCTGGGTCGATCGATCGATCGAACAAGTCCTTTTCTTCTCCGCTGTTCTGTTCATCCATTAACGAAACCTCAAGCTTTTATTTTCATTCCAAACCCTTACCCAACACAACCAACATTACCTGCACATAAGAAAGGGGTCTAAACATCCTAGAGACCTTAATTCATCATCAATTTTATACATAACCCTAAGTATATCCGATTTAAATTTTTCACCCGGGTCTCATTTTATCAAATCCGACCTCACCATTTTCAGTCAATTTAATCACTAAAACATATTGTAATCCACCTTACAATTTAATCTTAATAGTAACAAATCATAACTTAACATCCATTGAGTAATTAAATCTGTCTATTACTCCAAATTCAGAAAAACCCAATTTTAATTATGGTTACATACCCAAAACGAATTTTCATATACACATACTATAATATGAATTGGTTATCACCTATTTTTAAGAATCACAACAGTTAACCACTTGCCTGGAATTGTTCGTAGAGTCTGATCTGTTGGTGTAGAGAATGGTTGACGACGAACACTCACTTTGTCCCTTAATTTGTCTCCAAAAAGGTCCCCCCTTACAAATGAATTTCGTCCTCAAAATTAAGATAAGCCTAGTGCTTTAAGCTTCAAATATCACTCTTTAGTCATGTGCCTCTAAGCTCGCTATATCTATCTCTCCCACTTCTAACTATAAATTATACGAATATGCATTTTAATTAACCAGGGAGCCCATACACCCTGTACCCATGCTTGACCGCACAAAAGTTGCCTTAATTAATCCGGGTTACCCATACACCCTATCCCCGTGCTTTACGGCATGAAAGTTACCCGACTATGCTAGCCGTAACCCGTAATATATCTTCCAACCCGTAGTCATATCACATATATATATATATATATGCTGGCCGGGGTACCCAACCCATGTTCTAACGACTAAACATCTCCCCACTTCCAACGTTGCGCTAAGTTTCATGCGTGGGACATCTCGCAAAGCGAAATCCAAACAAGGAACCCCCCGATACACTACTACCTAACATTGTTGGTCGTTGAGATCCGTTAGACCCTCAGTCCGTAGCACGTACCCCCAAATACTTGTCTCTTAACACAAAAGCATGCACGCCTACCCTTATGCTACAAAATACAACATAAAATACCGCACCCTTACTATCACTAGTTCTTGCATAAAATAAACTCTGAGCTATCTCTCCCTGCTCGAAAATAAATCTAACCACACTGATTCATTTCAGAAGACACCCCTACTTACCGGGATAAAATATGAGAACACAAGACCTCATTATGTGTCTATCGTACCACGCAATACAACATATACACACACATATATATAGGCTAGACGCCCTCTCAGGTGATACCTAGTAAAAATTTATACCCTCGTGTCGCGAACACCAAAACTTACCCCACTATCCACAATAGTTCAAATCCATCACTATCCAACCGATACATGGAAAAATCATCAACCCTACTCCCTTGATTCTCGAAAGTAGTGACCCCTCGCATAATTCAAACCTTCTCTCAGTGTACACCTCCACTCTCTCGTGGTTAACACCAAAGTACTCCGCTACCCCACGGAAAATTTCATCTACATACTATGGCTGCTACATCCAACGCACCCACTAAATCCGACTCACTCGCGAATTATAGAGAAAAAACAATTTTATATCATGACACCCTCACTGTCACCCAAAACATACCCCATGCCCCTAGGATAAAAGATAATTACCTCCATACTCTAGCTGCAATGGTTGATTCTCGAGTTCCTGAACAGCTTCCCCCTGCCCGAATTCACCCATAACTTGTTGTAGTGGCTGTACATCTAGGACCTCGTCCTGTAGTTGACCCCTGCCTCGCTTAGGACAATCTCTCTTCACGTGTCCCGCTTCCCCACAAATGAAACACCTCCTAATAAATTCACCTTGCCATTTGAGAGAGTAGCTACAGCGGAAATATTGCGACTTCTCAAATAAAATTCAATTTTAATTAAACCCAAATTTTAGTTAAACCCTAAAATATGCATCTAGATGATTTATCAAATAAAATATAGCATGCAGGATAAAACAAATAATTTCAGGAAAAATCCCCCAAAGGGGCAAAACCTTTTATTTTCATTATAATATTGTAACATACAATTTCGGATTACAATGAAAATACAGTGACTAAGAATTACCCTCAGGTATCGGATTCTGTAGTCGGCGGCTGGAAATATCCCTTTCCAGGAGGGCTGCAATGAAGAAGAGAAACGACTTCTCCACAAGTTTGTCGGCTGGAATTTTCCCTTTCCAGGAGGGCAGCAATGAAGAAGAGAACGACTTCTCCACAAGGGTTGAACAGCAAAAGTTGTGTTCTTGGGTTACCAAAAAGATTCACAAAGGATTGGCAATTGTGTGAATAAAAAACCTAGAGTCTTGGGCTCAATAGGTGAAGACTTAGAGTTTTTGTACTCTGAAAATCGTCTTGGAAGTCTTAAAAAACAACTCCCCGAAGAAGGCTTTAAATAAGAAAACTTTGAGCCTAAAAAATCTCAGCAGATCTGGCGAAGTTTATCCCAGGCGGACCGGTCCGGCTTGAGGACGAATCGGTCCGGTTGACCGAATCGGTTCTTTTATTCTGAGGCGAATCGATCCGGTTGTGACCGAATCAGTTCGGTTGACCCTGCTTCATTGGTTTGCTTGCGGTCCGGGGTATACTGGATCTGCAGCAAGCGGATCGGTCCGATATATGGCGGATCGGTCCGGTAGCGGATCTGTCCGGTATAGAGGCGGACCGGTCCGATCTTTGATTCCTCTTCTTCTTTTGATATTCGGATCCGTTGATGAATGCATGAATCTTGAATTTCTTCAACGGTGTAACGGCGTACGACATAATAAATTGTTAATGGACAAAAATGTCCTTACACCATTGATCCATTCCTTGCTGGCCTTGTCGGATGTCCTGGCCATTCTGTCGATAGCCTCCAACTCTAAATCGTTTGACCCGATTCCCCTGCCGGGAATCCTGCCCCTGATGTCCCCCTGTCTGCTGTTAGGACACCCCACTGGTACTGTTCCCTCCTATTTTATCCGACTGGTTGGTTTCCACTCCCCTCCTGCTTCCTTTCACGTGGAAGCGATATTCCTGGCAGTGCATGAGTGCTGCATTAACGACATCTGTATAAGCCACTAATGCGGAATTTCCAATCAAATGTTGTCTGATTCTCCAGACTAACCCATCCATGAACCTTACTTTCTTTCTTTCTTCATTGATTACCTCACCCGGTACAAAATTTGCCAAACGAGTGAATTCTTCCTCGTAATCGGCCACTGAACGGTCCCCCTGAGTTACCTCTCTGAATTTTCTCCTCATTTCGGTCTCAACTGCTGGCGGAAAATACTTGCGGTCGAACCGCACCCAAAACTCGGTAACAGTTACTGTATCCCTTTCCTCAACTGTGGTGATCGACTCCCACTACTGTAGCATTGCTCCTACTAACCTAAAAGTGGATAGCATTTGCTTCTGCACCTCGTTGCAATCTACCACGCATAGGTGACGCTGGATATCTCTCTTCCACTAACACGCTAGCACCACATCTGAACCCCCTCAAAACTCTGGTGGATGCCCTTTTTGAAAAAGTTTTTGTACTTGCTGCCACCCCGACGGCCCCGGGTGGGCCTGAACATCCGGTACCCCTAACGCATGTGGCTGATCTCGTGGAAAGTACCTTGCCATTGCGATCATCGTTGCTTCAACTGCATGCGCCACTAATTCAGTTACCTGTGCTGCCGAAATCATCTCTGGCTGTTGTTGCGGTAACTCTGGCTCCTGATGAGCCTCTCTAGTCTCATCTCCCCCTACGGCCCTAGTTGCTCTCTCTCTCCTGGGCGGCATCTGAAATAGTATGAGTTCACCATCAAATATAAAGTAATGGGCAGAAGAACGTAAATGCGCATACGTATGAGGATACAATAATCCTATGATAGGGCTCTATATCAAAGAACGCTAAGATAAAATATGAAAAGTCGCACAGATCCTAAGGACACTAGAACCTGATGCTCTGATACCATTTATGACACCCCGCCTAATAAAATACCGAGTGATCAGTCCTATATCAAATTAAAAAAGGAATTCCAGTTGGTTCATCCTTAGCATCACTGTCGAAAAACTTTTTAAAACTTACTAACCACCTTGTATTCCAAAAAGCTGGTGCCAATTTAATCTTTTTAATTAAACAAAACAGTACATGCGGAAATAAACATAAACCATTCACACAACTGAATTAAATCAACTGAATAATTAATTAAACAATTTGCCGAATAAACTATCGACCACCAAAGTAAATAGTCCAATACAATCGACCAACAATAAAACAAATAAATCTAAAAACTGCAACTGAAAAGTCTGGGAGACATGCCCTAAGTAAACTAAAACTGATAGAGGATTCCTACTCTAGGAAAGAATGAACGATGCGTCTAATCCAAGCTCCTGTTAGCATCCACATATGCCGCAGCTCCGTGTCCCTGGAATAGAATATCAAGTCTGGAATCCCTGTGGCTGTACACCTAAAAGGTTTTGAAAATAGTTTTATAGCAAGGGTTAGAACCCAAAACATTTTGAAAATATTTAGCAAGTGAATTAACTGCAGTAATTTAAAATGTATGAATGCGCTTCATATTTAAGTTAGTGTCGCACTCTCTTGAGGACATTCTCACCCCTCCACTATTGTGCACACCTAACGGTTACCTTAACCCCACCTAGTTGTACTACCCCGTCCAACTAGTCCGGGTACAATCTTCCCCTGCCATTCTACTCTAAATCGAGTATTATTATTAATGGGTTATAAGTTATTTTACCAATTAACTTAACTAATTCCTTTTAAATAATATCATATAATTGTGACACAAGTTATATAAAGAAAATACATCACATACTGTATTATGACCCGCATATAATATTTAACACCATTATATACGTACCTTTACTCAAAATATCCACACATATATCATATGTATATCCATCCCTCCAAGTATACCCTCACCGGATAACTTTCCTCTAAAGTGCTATCTCCCTAGGTGTGCTCACATAACCTAGTTACCCAAGTTGGAATCGCTTACCAACCTGACCCAAAAATATAAACGTAGTGGAGGCGGTCATATTCCTTCTCTGAAAGTGAGATAAGCCCCTCACCCATATGTCGGACGCTATGACCAGGGGATATACTCACCCTACTCCTCAAGCGGGGATTCACCCACAACGCGCAACCTCCCTTGATAGCACTAGAGTATATAACTTAAATAAATATCTAGTCCCTGATATTTAATAGCACACACAAAGTACACACACACACACACACATACATACACACACACACACACACACACACACACACACACACACACACACATATATATATATATATATATATATATACTATCACCACACCGTATATATATAATATAAATCTCGACTTTCTCGTGTACTAAAGCCCGTAACACTAGCTTGTATATTCCCGAGTCTATTGTCCGACTCAAATTAATTAGTCTTCTCTTTAATTAATTTATTACCTTCCCGAGTCTACAGTCCGACTCTAATTTAATTAATTAACACATCAATTAATTTAATACTTGGTGTCGCCCAACCATTATACCAGGACTCGCTCACTTGGCCCGTACCGTCGTTAATACACGATTCTCTATTTCGCCCCTTAATTAATAAATTATACTTCAATTCATTTAATAATGTAGTGCCACTCAACTACCATACCTGAACATTTTCCCTCGGTCCAAAACCAATACCTACGAATTAATTCCCGAAATTTAATCATCTCGTGACATACAATTATCACTCTCCTAAACCCAATTATATCCCCTTATAATTGTTAAGGAATATGTGCCTCATATGAATTTATCACTAAATAAAAGAAGGGGATTAAATCCTAAATTACGTTCCCTTTATATATTAAACAAGCCGATCTGCCAAAAATCTGGGACCATTGATCGATCGATCCCGTGGGTCGATTGATCGATCGAACAGTTCCCTTTCTTCTCCGTTGTTCTGTTCAGCCATTAACGAAACCTCAAGCGTTTATTTTCATTCCAAATCCTTACCCAACCACAACCAACATTACCTCCACATAAGAAAAGGGTCTAAACATCCTACAGACCTTAATTCATCATCAATTTTATACATAACCCTAAGTATATCCGATTTGGGTTTTTCACACGGGTCTCGTTTTATCGAATCCGACCTCACCATTTTCAGTCTATTTAATCACTAATACATATTGTAATCCACCCTACAATTTAATCTTTACAGTCTCAAATCATAACTTAACATCCATTGAGTAATTAAATCTGTCCATTACTCTAAATTCAGAAAAACCCAATTTTAATTATGGTTACACACCCAAAACGAATTTTCATATACACATACTATAATATGAATTGGTTATCACCTATTTTTAAGAATCACAACAGTTAACCACTTGCCTGGAATTGTTCTTAGAGTCTGATCCGTTGGTGTATAGAATGGTTGACGTCGAACACTCACTTTGTCCCTTAATTTGTCTCCAAAAAGGTTCCCAATTTGCTTATATATTTGTTTCCTCTGTGTCTCTCTCAAATCCTTGGTTTAAAATTGTTAACTGCTGTTCAATAAGTCCCTCAATTAGGTTAAAAATCGTTAATCCCATTTTTGGCCACATGGGTCTAATTAAAATGGCCTGAATCACCCCGTGTGGGCCCGGCTATGCCCAAAAATTCCCCGAGACCCGATTACTACTACCGAGTACTCTTTTCTGACTATCTCGACCCATCCGGACTCAATCGCGCACTTAGAATTTTCATGCGAAATACTTTATAATATTTCCAAATTTCGACCTCAACACATTAATTCGAACAATTTAACTTAAAGTCGCCAATTATAAATAATTCTCCCCACTCAAATAAATTCTCCAAATCAAAAATTTAAGTTTCTCCAATTTAAATATTTTTATATCTCCCAAAAATTATTAAATATTAATTCCTTAAAATTACGAGGTGTTACAATCACCTTTAGATGCATAACTTAGGTGTGTATTTAATAATTGAGTTTAATTAAATTAGTTTCTCCGGTTGAACATAAAGCGCACTCTCACTTAAGGATGGCCTGAAGATGAGTAGTGGTTATTGATCCTATTGTCTGAGAAAAACGCTCTTAAAGTAGGGTTGTCAAACTGTTTCCCATTGTCAGAGATGATGACTCTTGGTAAGCCAAACCTACATAAGATGATTTTCCAAATGAAGTGTGTGGCCTTCTTTTTGTGATGATGTCCAAAGGCTCAACCTTATCCCACTTCATGAATTAATCAATCACCACAAAGGTGAACCTCCATTGAGAAAAGGGTCATGGACTTAGAATTGAGTCCATTTTCTATGTTGGTTACTTTGGAACGAAGGTGAACCTCTAACACTTATCATAACATTACTGGGTCTTTGGATTATTTTTCCAAGGTAGGCCAGAAGTATTATTGCCTTAAGACCTTATATACAAAGGTCTTGGGGTTAGTGTGAGCACCACAAACACCTTCGTGGAGGTCTTTGAGGACGTAGCTAACCTTTAATGGGCTGAGGCATCCCTAAGGTGCTGAGAAATATCCATTCTTTAATAGGACCACATTCTTCAGATAATATCTAGAGTTTAAGGACTTCAGTCATCTAGACTGGAGATTGTCCTTCGGTAAGACTCCATCTCTAAGGTATGCCTTGATGGGTGTGGTCTAGTATGATCCTTGATCAACCCCTACAATGTTGATTTTGAGTTGGGTGATGCTTTGATGATCAAAGTGACAATACTTAACATTTAGATCTACCTAATATGAAGAGTCCACTCGTGTAAGATGGTCAGCCTTTGAGTTTTCTTCCTCAGGAACTCTTCTAATACTGAACTTGAGGACTTCATGAGGTATCAAGCTTGTAGAGGATCTATTAGAGGGGTTGATCAGTCATTAATACAATGGTGTATGACTGGAAGTAGGTCCTCAAATGTCTGACTGAGGCGATTAAGCAGAAGGTGAGCTTGTCCATACCTACATACTTTCTATCTACCCCCTTGCAGAGCTTTGTTGACACAATAAACTAGAATTTGGACCTCATACTCTTCTCGAATCAAGGCTGAGATAGCTGTGGTTAGGGGAGGCATCAAGGTATAAACATACGTCTTTCTTAGTGATGGTTAAGGATAGCAGAGGTAGAGACCCCACGTACTTCTTCAGGCTTTGGAAAGCCTCTTCAGCCTATGGAATCCATTGGAAAGACTTCTTCAGTATTTTGAAGAAAGGCAAACACATATTTGTGGCTTGAAAGGTAAAACGGCTAAGGGCAACAACTCTTCTAATAAGGCTTTGGACCTCTTTAATTGTTCTCAGATATTCCATATCTAGTTGAGCTTTGATCTTCTTTGGGTTGGCCTCTATCCCATATTTGGTGACCATAAAGCCTAAGAACTTCTAAGGATGGAGAAGGTTTCCTAATGTTTTGCACACAGTCTTGATCTTCCCGACTTTTGAACAACATATCATTGATGTAGACTTTTAAGGATTTTTTTATGAGGTCTTTGAAGATGGAGTTCACCACCCTCTAATAGGTTGCACCTACATTTTTCAGTCTAAAAGGCATAACTTTATAGCAGCAAGTACTTTTGTTCATAATAAATGAGATATTTTCTTCATCAATGGGAACCATTCTAATTTGATTGTACTTGGAGTAGGCATCCATGAAGGATAGGAGCTTACGACCAGTGTTTGAGTCCACCAAAATGTCCATACGACTCAAAGGGTAACAATATTTAGGACATGCCTTGTTGAGGCCAGTGAAGTCAATACACATCCACCACTTCTTATTAGATTTAGGCTCCAGTACCACATTTGAGAGCTACTATGTATATTAAACTTATTTGATGAATTATTCGCTAAGAGCTTTTGAACCTCCTCTGCAATAACTATGTTCCTCTCGGGGCCGTAAAGCCTCTTCTTCTGCCATAACGAATTATGGTTTGGGTCAACGCTAAGTTATTGTACCATGACTTAGGATCTACTCCGATCATATCTGAGAGACTCTAGGCAAACACATCTCCATTTTCCTTTAGGAACTGTTTCAACTCCTCTATAAAGGAAGAACTCAGACCGACCCTAATTTGTATGACCTTGGTGGGATCCTCTTCATCAATGCGAACAGTTATCAGAACCTCAGCTGAATCACCTACCTATTCATTCTCTTGATCTCGCGGATCTAAGGTATCCACGTTCACTAATTCTATGCCAAAGCTCTATTGGGGGAGCTCAGGCATCTCTGGTAGAGGAGATAGGACCTCTGCAGGGATGACAACATTTCTTTATGAACTTTTTGGGACCGCAGATAAGATTTGGGTGGTCTCTAATGACCTCTTCTTTTATCTCATGGAAGTGTTGTAACACTCCTTGGCCTTTTCTGGTCCTTATACACTTCTCCCATACCCATGGGGGGGGGACGTCATTACCATCTTTTGAGTTGGCACAAAAACATCTAAATCATTGAGCCAATGTCTGCCCAAGATCATATTATAGGATGAGGGTAGGTCTATCGCTATGAACTTGTTCCGGATGGTAGAGTAACAATATTTCGAACTAATTATAAGGGAGAGGGTGAGATACATCATTGAATAAGTCTGTTATCCGTTAAACCCAATCAAATGTGTGGTGATAGGTTGAATGTTCTTCATGGTGATATCCACGGACTTGAAAGCATCCAAAAATAAGATGTCAATTGAGCTCCCACTATCAACTAATACCATCTCCATGTTGGAATTGCTCATGATCACCGTGATGACAAGAGGGTCGACATAATGAAGGAAGATTCTAATGAGGTTCGTATCTAGAAAAATCATCATAAAAAATACTTTTGAGGATTGGCTTTGGTCATTGACCTTTACTCCTTCATGTATGATGCACTCGGGGTGAGATGTTTTGGCCGTGGTAGAAAATCCAACACCGGTAAACCCTCTAGATATGGTATTCACATCAATTAGAGGGATATCATCTTTGTTTTTTGTTATGCTGACCTTTGCCAACGTCCTTGGCTATAAATCTCTGATATAATCCCTCTTGATTACTAATTCAATGGCTTCCTTGAGTCTGAAATAGTCGCTGGTGTTGTGCTCGTGGTCTCTGTGAAATCAATATACTTGGACTTATCTCTTTTATCCTCTATAGCTCTCATGGGCTTTGGCAGAGATAGGAGATCCCGAGTTTCTCCTGTTGGAAATATCTCTTCTATAGTGGCAGTGAGGGGAGTGAATTGTTTAGCTTTCGGAGGTCCATTCTTCTTACCTCCATTCTTCTTCTTATTAATCCCGACTACCTAAGAGGATTCTCCATGATAGGAGAAGACATATTTCCTATTTTCTTGTCGGGGGATGCTATAGAACACCTTGTTATGATTGCGTCAAAATAGTGTGTATTGAAATCTTATGAGATCTTAGACCCAATAGGGTACCCCCATAAGACGTTAGATAGGTCAGTGGAGAGGTTTTTCAAAAAGTGATACACAAGTAAATAAAGTAGTCCAGACCTCTGTTGAGGATCCTACGTCCATTGTAAATAGTATTTCTTAGAATATTATATTATAAAAGAGGGTTTTACAATCTAAGAGACTTATTGGGCTTTAGCTAAGAGAGTCTAAGGTCACTACGGACTTTATGATGAATACAAAGGTCATTAAGAAGTAACTAATGGACTTTTCTAAGGGTTTCCAAGTCTTAATTTAGGGATAAACAAGTTATACAATATGTAAACAGTTATAAATGATTCAAACTCTCACTATTTGTTGCCAACAGTGGGTAGATATTTGTTTGACATATTTTCCCTTTATTCTGCTTATATTCAATGAATTCGACGTGTCTTTCACCATTCACAAGCCTCCCTTATGTTTGCATTCTCCTTGAGTGAAAATGAGTGGACTGTAGAAGTATGGTTGGGGCTTGTCTGAGGTCTGACGGCTACAGTAGCAAGGTGAAGTCTTGAAAAAGGATTTCATGTGGTGTAATGTAGTTGATGGGTACATTTAATACGGATGGGAGACATCAATTCTAGTGGGAGTGAGTGGTGACAGTATGTAGAACAATGAATGTCCTTTTTACCTATCAGCCAGACAAGCCGCAAGAGCTTAATCGGACATTTGAGGGGTCTGTAATTAGTAAAGGTTCCTCTTTAGGTGGTCATGTGGTGCTTTATAATGATATCTCCCTAAAAGAGGGTTTGTGGGACCTTTGGAGGCCAGGTCCATTGTACAAGTTTAAGATGGAGGGGCTCTGGTGCTGAGGTCTCTAAGCTCAGTTCCAAAGATGTGATGGAGCGACTGAGCATTTAGGGAGAGTAGTGAGGAGACTGAGGCCCATGACTCAATTATGGTTCCTTTTACAAGGTAGTTGTGGTCTTGCAAGCTTAGTTATGATATGATAGAGGTCTGTGCTCAACCTTAGGATCTCTTCTTATGCTCGAGTGAAGATAAAGGGGTTATGAATCCTTGTAATTCCAATAGTTAAATATAATATCATTGGGATTTAATGTTTTTATCGCTATAGTTAAGACATTTAATTTTGTACCTCCGGTTCTAGTACTTTTCCTCCTTGAGCAGTAAGTTGTTCATCTCATAAATAATTGTTACCTCCTTTTTTTTTTCTTTTTTTTGGGGGGCTTGGTGGGCATATCATAGATTTATGAAAGTCTAAATACGTTTATTTTACAGCCTAAGATACCAACTAAATAAGTTTTTCAAGAAAATTGCCTCTCGTTCGAACCAATCAACCCTTGTTCAAATGAGGTCTTTCACACTAGGGGTTCTCGTGTGATACTGCCATCTTATGAGGATTATATTTTCCAAATACGGTGCTTGTGTGAAACTCATTTTGTACAAGAGGATTTCGTGCGAAAAAAGTTTTGTATGAGGGTGTTCTAGTTGCTAAAAAAGGTTCTCGTGTGAAGTTCCTTTCGCACAAGAGGGTCTCTTGTTCGAAAGGGAGATTTAAAATTATGACCCTTGTAAAATTGCAGCAAAATAAAAATCTTTTCCTCACTTTATAAAAATATTTTGTCGTATCAATTTCTTATTAAAAAAAATAAGATTAAGGAAATTACAAAACCTTATATACTTACCTCTGGAAGTCTGAAAGTGTGAATATGTTTGGTCCGATAGCTCTTCGTCGTAATATTTTATCGTTATCTCCAATGATAGGAAAATACAACTCAAAAGTATTAAAAATTGCACTTTGACACTTGTTTTGGAATAAATAAAGAACTAAAACACGAGGAATCTAAAACCATGTCCTTATAAAATCAATCGAGCCAATTTTTTAAAATTTCTCGATTAAATCAATTATTGAAAAGTCGGGGTACTGCATTTTTTTCTCCAAATAATATAATACTTGGTCACACTTAGCTCTCTCATTAACACTTTATGGGATAAGGTTTGAGATTTGACAAAGAAAGTCTAAAATATATCTACTTGATCAACAATTCATGCAAGTGTAATAAGGATAGAATATGTAATGGTAATTCCGACAAAATTTCCAAATAATAATATCTTGGCCCTAAGATAATCCTTTAGGAATATAAGGTAATCAATGCTGGGAATTTATCCCCTCAACCAGATGACCACCTCATAATGTCTTCAACCCCATAGAAAAACCCTTTGACGTAAGGTAATAGTCAAAGGATTAATATGGATATAAAATCTTGCGAGAAGACTAACTCATATACCCATGTAAGGATGATCCTGGAGTGACGAGTGAGAATGCATATGCTCAAAACCAAGATGAAGTGAGGGTACCTAAATTAAAAGCTATTGCCATAGTAGAGGCAAATTTTATTTTCATTCATTTTAGGCACAAATAAAATAACTTAGGTCCTATATGACAAAGTATTTACTAAAAAGATTACACCAAGTTTTATTTTGAATATTAGTTGATGAATATAAATGAGGAAAAAGGTAAAGCAATCACCAAACACTAAGATGTATGAGAAAAGATCTATAATGATAAAATCTTGGGACGAACCAAACAAGAAATGAACTATTGTTATAACTTACAGATCAAAATGGCGACTTACTATCACATAAATTTTACTAATCTTGTTTTACACCATATCTTTCACAATGGGAAGGCACCAAAAATTGGAGAAAGCTTCACAGTCGCGACGACCGATTTTACTCCACAATCTCTTATGTTATTATCACTATGAAATAAAAAATTCCTTTCTGAAGTTGAAGAAGAACTTTTTTAATCCACCAAATTAAGTGAGAAGACACCGATGCTTTAATACCACTTTAAAGGTTGTGAATCTCCCTAAAGGTTTGAAAGTGTTTAAAATATTTTGCTTGATCAAACCTCACTATCTATATTTGAGATATCATTAAAAATCCCCAAGAACAAAGATGTGAATTTTTTTTTAGATAAAAATAAAACTAAATAAACATCAATAAGACTTTTACGCCAGTCTAGAAATATTTCCTAGATTAAAACTTAGAGGGGTGATGTATTATATCTTTTGAAAATGAGGCAAATATTCCCTTAAATTCACTCTATAACTTGTTGAGAAAGCTATAGGGTACAAATGTGGAAGAGTATCCTATTGTTCAAAATCTAAGCAATCAAATTTAAATTATATGGCTGCAATCTTAGATTTGTACGGATTCCCATAATAAAACAACAAAATATTTTGAAAAGGATTTTCTTTCCTAGATAGAGCGTGCCCAATGAAGCTATTTCACTGAAGTGAGGCTTAAATTCGTTGAAGATTACTTAAATCATGGCAAGCCTAAGACAATATTTTGGTAAAAGTTCTGGCACGACCCGTGGTTAGCAAAGATAGCTTTGCTAAAGCGTAATCTATTTCACTAAGCGAACAAAAATAGCGCCTTACATTTTTTAATATATATATATATATATATATATATATATATATATATATATATATACACACACACACACACACACACACACACACACACACACACACACACTAGGGTATGCCCGTGCCTGAAGGCACAACGAAATTTTTCAAAGTACGTAATTGCAAAACGAAAAAGATTACGTTCCCCAACAAAACAAAGTATAATTTTTAAAAAATGGTCATAATTTCCAAAGTATAAGGACCTCCATTTCAAATAAAAATCACGTGGTGTTGCGATGTATTTACATCAAACATGGATAACGCGTCGATCAATAATACTTGAGTATCATACTATGTACATAGGAAAACTAAAGTCTACAAAAACACTCGAGGAGTTAGTCGAAGGATTAGTTTGAGATGGTGCAAAGTGACTCATTCATAAAGATTTGAGCAAAACCAAACTAAAATTAAACTTTCCTATGTAATGTGTTCTCCCCTTAATATTTCCTATGCAATGTGCTCTCCCCTTTAATATTTCTCCATAAGACCAACTAATCCCCACCCAAAAACGTAGACCCAAAAGCTAGAAATATTTAAACTCCTGAACAACATATATTCCATAGACTATGTTAATACACCTCAAGGAATATTGCCACTCATAATTAAGAATAAAAAAGCATCACCTTTTCATAATAATCTCGCAGGATTAATACTCAAACGGACAAATCATGACAATTTACCAAGATGTAAAAATATATCAAGAAAAACAGGAGAATATGCCAACATAAAAAAATAACAATGAAATGATTCATATAAGCATAAAAAAAATAAAAGTGAAATGATTCATGTACGTACTAACAATATGATGAAATAACTAAATAAAATACATGAAGATTGCAAGGCCCCGAGAAATCATCTGGCTACTAAGCCCGCAGAGGAGTGAAGAAGCCCCGCCATTTCCGCCCATGAACAATGGCTTTTCGGGAGATCAGGTAATACCAAAAGAGAATTGAGCTTTTTATCCGAAATCATCCGTCTCAGGTTCCAAAGCAGTGTTATCACATCTATTGTTAGGTATCAAACTCAATAACATCCTGAACTGAAATAGTATAATGAAGAAAACTATGAACAAAACAACCCTCATTGAAATGATAGACATATCATTCAAGTAAAAGTTGGTGTAACATATATTAAGTCCATTAAATAGTAGTACCAAATAAAATAACATGTCCATCATTCTATTTAAAATAGTGGAGCAAAATAACATGTCTTTATAATTTCAATAACATGTCATTGACTACACCCGTTTTAAGGTGGAAAATAATATATTATTAGTCACGAACATGTATCCATTTTTATACAAATTGACAGAAATAATAATGCAAAAGAACCACATCTTCAAACCACCACCACTGGATATGCGTTGTTGTTTTGAGAGTGATCTGAAAACTTCAACTGTTCTTTCATAAATTGACTCTGTAATATTCACCGATGCAGTATACCCTGCAGCATTCAATGTAGTCTGTAGTATTGGCTAAGTGCATTGAATTTGCAGAAACCTTAACGGTGGCATCTTTTTGAGGTTATCTTCATAGAAGGGCCTACATAACCTGCATATTTATATACAGAAGATTCGGTGACATGTCGATAAAATATTTCCCTTGGATAACTTTTCATAGCAAAGGGCTGTAACAGCAGCCTCAGAAGCGAAAACGGTGACATGTGGTCCAACCATGGTACGTACATATGCGACCTGCCTGTTTCATCAGTGAACTGCTGGCACCTGAAATAGGGGAAATGCATACCCTCTTTAGAGAACCTTCATTCTCAGCATCTCCATCGTTCATAATTGTAGGGCTGCGAAAACATAAATCAAGTGAAAAATCATGGTCATATATATATAAGTCGTCATATTACAAACACTTGAAAACACATTTAAAGGCTACATATTAATATTATAGATAACATTTCTTAGAAACTCATTGAATAAATAAATTCATGGTCATAAATTCTTATTTTGTACTATAATGTAAGTTAGTAGAAAACAAAATCAAAATTGAAATTTTTGAAGTTCTATTTTGGATGGGGAACAGAACTAATAAACAAATCTCCAAGTATTCGTACTGGTACATTGTAGTAGAAATTGAGAGAGAATGATATATTAAAGGGACTACACCCAATGGATTAAATGTGAAAAAAGAGTCGTAATAAACACATCACCTATATTTATAATTTCATAACAGTGTGAATGACCCGAGTTCATTTCGACCATAATGAACAATTGAGATTTGAATCATGGGCAGCAGGATGGCATGCACTACTGTTTTAGTTCATCCCGAATTACTACTAAGGATGGTCGTTATACATGATTTATCCATTTATGTGGCAATGTAGGTTTATAAAATTGGGGAAACAATGCAGAATCCAAAGATTGAGCAAAAATCTTCTCGAACTTGGATCGATGAAAATTTTCATCTTCTCTACGGTAGGATCCATGCATGTAAAATACCCATATGAGGCATACACATATTCACGATCATTGATCACATTCTTGTACTTGGATGAACCATTCATCTTGTTGATACTCAGATTAAAAAATTATAACTACAATAACAATACCGTCACAACAAATAAACGAAGGGAAAAAGGCAGAAAAGAGAGAATGGGTACCATGGTTTGGAACTCTGTTGAGGTTCGTGAGAAATAAAGCGAGGGATAATCCACACACTACAACAAATATATATATATATATATATATATATATATATATATATATATCAAGACCAAATTAAAAGCACATTTACATCTAATCTGCCTAAAAACTTGTCCAACCAAATTAAAAATATTTAGGTGAATTTTATTGCAGACTATTTCAAAACCAACCTGATTCCTAAGTTATTAGTGTGAAGTAGTGATCTAGGAAGGTACCTCTACCATTATATTTCAAACCCAATTATAGATACTACACCAAACAAATAGTAACTCATCAAGCTTCAATCTATTTATCATAATAGATGTTAGGCCTTCCATCTGCAAAAATCGTTGCCCTGTCAAAATAACAGAGATTGTTATCCAATGTTGCAAAGAAAGAAAGGATTCACACCTCAAAGAAAAATATGAAGAAAATATTCACTCAGTCACCATCCACTGTTATAATAAGTATTTGACAACTGTACCGTAGAAATATTTTACAACGAAAACAATGTTTGATAATTCATATCCTCAAACAATGTCACACTTTGAAAATTGTTCATATAATCAAATAATGTGTATTAGTGTGAGTGCTCGTGGCTCTAAAATAAAGTTTCTTTGTCCCAAAACAATGTGTACCATAGAAGTGTAAGCAGTGTAGCATGTTTACATATATGTATAACAATGCAATAATGCAGTGCAAGCAGTGTAGCTGCATACAATAGAAGTGTAAGCAGTGCAACAGCATACAAAAACCATAAAAGACCAAATAGTGGATCACTGTTAAATAAAGAGTGGATCAACTCAAATATTTGAATCCAGAAATGCTATGATGTAAATATATGTACCAATCCAAAAACTATATGGTAGATCATGCGTTTTCACCTGCAACCCAATATGGGCACCTGATACAACTTGACAACTTAATAAGAGTTAGAGAAATACAACTAAAATATACAACCATACGAACAGAGTGACTAAAACGAATTGAGATGGTGCCATAAAAAAGAAGTAGATGAAATAAATCTAAACCAAGTCTTAACTAAATTATTTAATTCAATCGTATTGATAAAAAATATCCAATATTAAACTTGAACTAAATATAACCCAAACTCGACACCCTTAAAAGTTTCTTCAACGAATGAATGAATAAACCTCAATCAGAGGAACTTGAAGTGATAAATTCATTTGAAGTAAAACTAAGTCAAAACATCCTCCCATATCATTACATGGATAATAATTACAACCCAAAGTCAATGAAAAACCTTGAAAAATACATCAAAATTGAAATAATTTATAATAAACCTGAATAAATAAAGATAAAAGAACAAACTATACATAAATTGAAGTGCTACTCTTATAAACTAATCCCACAACACCAATCCATATTTGACACTCAAATAAAAACTATAGCATCCAAATTAGACCGCCAATAAAAAAATATATCAACAATAAACAAAGTTCCTTGATGCCACTGAGCAAGCTAAACACTTATTAGTGTACTTTTGTAATATTCAAGTTCTGCCATCCTAATTCAAATTCCTTCTTATAGCCAAAAGGAGCCTATATTTGCATGTAGATAATAATGAATATGAAATTAAAGATAATTACAGGACCAATTACAAAAAGTTGCAAACCATACCTAGATTCAAGTAAACTTAAAACAAAAATCAGAAGTTAAAACCCAATTAATACGCTAAGTGCACCTTATAGTTTATATAGATATATCATATACCAAATTATATACGTGCAAATTGAATCAGCCACAAACTTGTCACAACATCATAAGCAAAAAATAATTATCATACATTTGCAAAAATGATGGTAGGCTACCTTATAACTTCAAAAAGGTAAGAAGCCAATGGTGTTTGTACCTTGATTGCCATGGCTACAACACACACATTCCTATTTTCTTGCTTTCAGTTTAGGTCCCATTTTGTCACTTTTGTCCATGGATTGAATAGGGAGTGACACCTGCCTAATTAAAGACCGGGTTATCAGTCCTTTATTAAATTATAATCAAGGTGAACGGTTGGTTCATTCTTAGCATCACTGCCATAAAAATAACTTTTCCAATTTAACACCCTAATTAATTAAGCTAAGTGATAAAAACATTTTTAAGACATAAATTTCAAATTTCAATTAAAACCAATATTTTAAAACTTTACATAATTCATAAATTAAGAATCACCCAACAACTATACTGGAACAAACAATCCAATTAATTAAACATTCAACTAATTGATTCCAACATTAAAACTTAAAGGAAAACATCCTGACATGAATAAATCCCAAAACATAAATACTGGAAATAAACTAATCGCAATATCTGATAAAACAACTGAATAATGAAAAGGGCGACACATGCCCTACTGAATAAATAGTGCTAGAAGCGGAATCAACAATGAGGTCGTCTAGGCAAGAGGCCTGCAACTCCCACCCAAGCTGTAGCGCGTTCCTTCCGGAGGATCCTATGCAAGACGCCCCTATGGCTGGGCACCTGTAATATATACATACATATACAAGAGAGAAGAGAAAATAGGAAACGGGTCAGAGACCGGTTGTAAAAATAGTTTGAAATTAGTTTAGCAAGTATTTAAAATGCTACCGGCTAATGCAACCAACATATTAGTGCCGCACTCCCTTAAGAAATTCTCGCATCTGTTCTAATGTGCACACTTATCGCACTAATCTTCCCAACAGTTTAACTTATCATCTTAAGTTGCTCGTGAGGTTTCAACCGACAAATTCAAATGTTTAAGAGGTTAATTTTATTTAAAAGCAAAGTTCTCATTTAAACCTTATTTAATAAATAAGTTTCTCAGTAATATATCATACTTTTCAAACACTTATACCCAAGTTGAAATAATTATTCATTTCTTACTTACCATAGACACAGTAGGTAGTTCCCAAATTCCAGATTTAAATATATATATTAAATACTCATATAATATATATATTCTAACGGCACCCCACATAACAATTATGGTGCGGGCATACTCTGTTATCCAGTCCCCGTTCACTTGTACTAAGGGCAATACAAGTTCGGAATCACTCTCGAACTGTATTAACACAAAACACATACAATATTGAGGCGAAGCATAGTTCAAAGTCTCTGAGAGGTCAGCACACACCCTGACGTCTCTTAGGACCGTCTGACTATCGATTCGATAGCCTGTACCAAGGATTCCTATCTTCTAGGGTACGAGTCAATATTTCCTATAAAGGTCCCATCGAGATAAGACTGTCCTAGCGCGGTAACCTCAGGGATAGCAAGTAGCGCGGGCATGATTTTTACACATATATATAATATATGATCAATCACAGAGTCATATAGATATATAACTATTCACATTCATAAGTTAGGTATGCCCACGGACCAACATTATATTATTCCATTCTTAGTACATTTTTATTCGATTATTTCTTATAACTGACTTATTCATTTTATTTTCGAAATTTAATTTATTCCAACTCACTTCTCATCTCTCGAAGTATTCTCTTTACCTAAGTACAATTTCAGTAGGCCCTCACTTACCTTCTAATCCAACTCCTAGACATTTCGATTATTAAGTCTACACACGTTAGATTTCTTAGGTATGAATATTTCCTCGTTTACCCTTCATTTTCCCATTTCATTAAAGTTCCACTTAACGGGGTTTACCTTGAGCCTACTGGTCCTTTTTATGTTTCATTATGTCCTAATAACATTAATCAAGATTTATTACGCATTTAATCGGATTAAGTCAACATAAGGAAAATTCTAGTTTTCCAGAAGGGGTCGATCGATCGATAAAAAGGGGTCGATCGATCGAACCGTCGATCGATCGATCGATCGATCGATCAAGCAGGTATGGCGAAAACTGCAGAATACCAGTTACGGGAATTATCATCCAAAATCATCCAAATCCAAGTCTTTAACTCCCGAACTCCCAGTAATTTATACCACAAGCATTATAAACCCAAATGAACAATATTCTACGTAAGGCATGCGAGTTTTCATCAAGTATCATGAATTAAAAGGGCCAAAATCTATATAAATCTCATAAACCCTAATAATTTCTTTAACTTAGTTCTTCTCATTCTTTTTCCAGAATTTCTACTTCTAACCCAATGTAAATTCGTGGTTCAACCTCTATATGTGAAGGGGATTTCCAGAATGATATTTATATCTCTACAACATGCGATTTCTAACCTCCAACATAGGTTTTCTTTCATAAAAACTCATCCGAATCAACCCTAAACAAATATGAATGAAGCATTAACTAAATTAAGCAAGATAAATACTTGCCTGGGAATTTGTGTTTCTGATTTGTGGATGAAATCAGTGTGGTTGTGATCCTTGTTGCGCGATCTAACGTTTGGCGATGGCGTCGGTGCAAACGGAGGAGTTCTTGGCCTAGAACTCCTTAGTAAGCTTTTCCTTTCCTTCTCCAATGGCCGTCTTTTGTTTTTGGTTGTGTTAACCCTAGAAGACAACCCTAAGCATCTGATATAACCTTGAAAATTCGTAGGTTTCCAAGCCCAAAAATACAAAATGCCTAAAACACCCTCCCGGGGTGTTAATTGAGCCTAAAAACACCCCGAGATCCAAACTAAACTCCCGGGTACATTATTTTGACTATCTCGACCCTTCCGAACACTTTGGCGCACTCGAAATGACCATACAAGCGACTTATAATTTATTCACTTTTATTAATCAAAATTTAGTCCTGACACGACACGGGCGCGTCCCGACTTAAATTTCCAAAATTGTCGTTTTATTCACTCGTGACATTTAATAGAACCTATATTATATATTACTTTGCTCATTAGTAATATTCAACAAGTTTCCAATAATTACTAACTCTCGTCACGTTAGTAATTATTTAAAAAAATAATTAATTTTCGGATTTATATTAAATTAATAACTCATATCAAATTTAATAAATCCCCAAATTTAAAAAGCATAAAAATACGGGGTATTACATAGGGGTGCCCCATGTTTCTTTCAAAACACCGAAAATAGTCCTGAGATATGTTTCCAAAAGAAACAAACCTTTTTCCATTTTAATTGAAGGCATTTCAACTGTCCAGAGGCTCGTGCTTGTAAAAAGGGATAAAATAAAAAAAGTATATTGACTAATAAGATCTAAGCAATAAGAATATGATCCTTTATTAACCAAATTGAAACTAAAAAATAAAGTAGTATAAGCACAACAAGGATATTAAAAGGCTACCACTACACCACATCAATAACCAATAGAATTTATGAGCTCAACGATGTGTTCAGGAGCACCAACAAATAGGAAATTTGAGTACAACCAATTAATTGTACATGTTCAAATAGATTGTCATTGTTTTGCAAAATCAACCAAAGTCGAATGTACAAAAAATGTTAGTGTTCAAAATTCAGTTGATATAAATAATAACAAAATGATTACATTCTATTTATTTTTTCGTAACCCATATATAGAAAGAAACATGTTTTTCTCTGCACAACTTGGTACAATACAAATACATTAGTGATATAGAACTTGGTACAGTACAACTACATATGTACAATACAATACAATATAATACAAATACACATGTACGTAGTACATCCATTTTAGATATTGAGATTATTCAGATTAGAGCATCCATTTTTTAGTAATTGTTCAGATTGCTACTGAATTTATAGGTAATATAAACAATATAACAACAATAGGAATCCATGTCAAAGAAAAGTAACAAACAAAGACTTTGGATAGAGGGAAAAAAATTACCTACATCATTGTGACACAGGGGCGAAAATCAATAACTTCATAGCTGTGATAAAGTCTTTGATGGACAAAAAAAGCAAAAATCGTAAAGAACTCCAAATAAAAATGTAAGAAAATATAAATTTCAGTGAAGTAAAATTCCCAAATAAGAACCGAAACAAACGAAAATAAATCATATAAAGAATACCTTGTTTAACCATTTTGTTTCAAAAGATTAACAAATGAACTAATAACTGAACCGACACATCAGTTAGGGCTTTCGCTTTGCTCTATAGAAACCTAAGAAGATGCATAAAATCAAAAGAAAAAAAAACATAAGCATTACAGATCAAAAATTTCAGAACCCGACATTTCAAATCTGAGAGGGAGGGTGAGAGAGAGAGCAAAGCCCCAAATCTGAACTAATAAATAAAAATGCACTCCAAATCTGAACTTATCCACCACACATCACTGTGACCATCATTTTGGGAGTATTTTTCCATTCAAATCTATACAAAACAACATATATAAAGCTTGGAAATCATAATCTATGGAACAAAATGCTTACTCTTTCAGATTAAAAAAAACCTGAATCTTCAAAGTAAAAAAATAACCTCGAAACTCTCACCATAAAATAACACGCAAATCTTTGACCCATTTTGAATAAGAGAGAAGTTATGTAATGATAAGAGGGAGATTACCTGTGCGCGTTCCAGAGAGAGGCGAAGGCGGAGGCGGAGGAAGGAGGAGGCAGAAGGATGAGTGAGGGAGAGGATGAGGGTTTGGGTTCTTCATCTTCCTCTTCGATCATCCATGTGTGAACTTTGAAACTCTAGGATTTTCGTGGAGAGAGAAGAGAGTGAACATAATGAGAAGAGAGGTTCTGAAGAGGAGAGAGAGCATAAAGTGACAGGGAGTGAAATGAGAAATGGATGGGGTTCAGCCAAATGAGTGTGAGGGAGAGAATGGTGGAAGACTATTCTACCCTTAGTTTTTGAATTTTGAAGAAAGGAGAAAATGAATTAGTGTGTCAAAAGAGGGGAAATCAAATATTTGAGGGACAAAATAGAAAGTGCAGGAATAACCTCCGGCCATCCGTGGTGGCAGGAATATTAACCCTAAACCTTTACAGATGCGTTCCAACCCCTTGGAGGGTGCTAAATTTGTTCCCTACGATGTAGTGGCAATCCCCATTTGTCAAGAAAGCGGTATGGGAATGGAGTCTGGTTCGAGTCACGCCCAAGTTTCAACTGACAAGGAAGAGATCGAAGAGGGACAAATTGATGCTCCAGAAGAAGGTTTGGCCCAGGACACGATATCTGAATCTAAGATTGTAGAGATGTACAAGGGTTTTATGAAACACAAGGGATACTCATATCAGGATGTGCTGCAACACGGAAGAACCAGATGCGAAGACAAGGAATCCGCCATTATTGGGGATGGAGGTAAGAGGGGGGGGGTTTGTTTGAAGCAGGGGAATGTAATGGATGTGTACCTATACCCGGCTCCCCCACGAACAAAGCTGTGGAAAAATCATGGAAGGAGGTTGTTGCTGATAAAAGATACACAAAGCTTCGACTCACATATCATGCCCCCTCTATATCTGAGAATAGGATCACTGTAGTCCCCCCAGTGGAAGTAGTAACTAATGGTTATGCTAAATGGGAGAATAGTATGGTAGGATACTTTCTGGGTAGGAAACTGCCTTATACCTTAGTATGCAATATAACACATAAGTTATGGAACAAATTTGGCCTCAAACAGATTGTGGGTCATAACAATGGTTTCTATTTCTTTATGTTTGATAATGCAAATATGAGGGATGAGGTAATTGATAATGGACCATGGCACTTTGTGGGTAATCCAATTATCATCCAGAGATGGACTCCAAATTTCTCATTCAGCAAAGATTTAACTTCTGAGATTCCAGTTTGGGTCAAGTTTCATGACATTCCTGTCTAGTTATGGACAGAGGAGGGGCTTAGCTATGTGGCAAGCTCAGTTGGAATACCAATGTATGCTGATACTATAACTGAAGGAATGCAGAAAATTAGTTTTGCTAGGATATGTGTGGAGATTAAAGTCATGGAAGAATACCCTAAGACCATTGATATTAAAATGGAGGATGGGTCCATTGCTGTGGTTGGAGTGGAGTACCAAGAAAAACCCCCATCATGTATCAAATGTGGCATTTTTGGTCATGCTCTCTATAATTGTCAGAAGGCTAAGAAGGCATGGGTGGCAACAAACAACAAAGAGGAGATGTATCCTTTCAAAGGTCAATCTTAGATTCAGAAGGCATTAGAAGAGGAATGGACTCAAGTGCAACACACAACCACTAAGAGACCTGTTCCTAATGACAAGAATGGAACAATTCCAGAAGCAGTGCAGTATGAGGTAGACACCAATCCAGTGATAGCAACAAAGGAGAAGAGCAAAATCTCTACCTCTAATTCCTTTCATATTCTGGAGACTGAGATTGTTGATTCTCCTCTAATGTCCACTCCTGCACCATCTGGCTTGGTTCTTAAGATTAAGGCAGTGGATGAACTTGACAAGGGGAAGGAAAGGGGAGGAGACAAAGGTGAAGGCAATGAGTTACCTACAAATAACAAGAAAGGAAAGAAGAAATCGGGTAACAAATTTAAACAGTATAAATGACCAAGCTGGGATCATGGAATATAAGGGGCCTCAACTCTCCCCATAAACAAAGAGAGGTGGTTAAGATTATCAAGGATAATAACCTTGACCTTATTAATCTAGTGGAGACTAAGATCAGGAATAGCAACCTGAATAATGCTAGCAGCAAGTGTTTTTACCAATGGGATTATGCTCACAACTGCCCTATTGATGGAGGTGTGGCTAGAGTGATTGTCGATTGGAATCCCAATATCTTGAAACTAGAAGTGATTGCTACCCATAAACAAGCTTTGTTCTGCCTTGTACATATTTTAGACACCAGCTCCTCCTTCTATGCTACTTTTATTTATGGGGATAACCTTCCTGATCAGAGGAGGAGTTTGTGGGATTTTCTTAATGAGAATAAACTGGGGGTTAGTGATAGACCTTGGATTCTTATGGGGGACTTTAATGTGGTTAGATGCCAGGAGGAGAAAAAGGGGCTTATGGAGATTGATAGAGCTGCCACTGAAGAATTTAATAGATGCTTGATGGAGCTGAATGCTGATGACATGGTAAATAGTGGTATATGGTTCACGTGGAACAGGAACCATCATGGAGTTAACATTGTCCAATCCAGGATTGACAGGGTGATGCACAATGACAACGGAACTGTTTTCTTTCCAAACTCTCAGGCTATTACTCTCCCTTGTGGCATCTCTGACCATAGTCCAATTATCACTCTTGTGGATAATACCATTAACAGAAGACCTAAGCCCTTCAAATTCTTCAATTTCTGGATGAATCATGATGAGTTTCTTCCTACCCTTACTGATGCGTGGGATGTTGCTGCCGAGGGGAATCCTATGCAGAGGCTATACATGAAGCTCAATCGAGTTAAAGTTTCTTTGAAGTGTTTTAATAGGAAATTCTTCAACAAAATCTCCAACCAGGTAGCTGTTACTAAATGCAAATTGGATGCCCTCCAGGAAGCTCTTGACAGGGATGGAACTAATGTTGAGCTGCAAAATATTGAAGAAGCCATGAGAGTTAAGTACACTCAGCTTAGAAATGATGAGGAGTCCTTTCTAAGACAAAAGGCTAGAACTAAATGGCTTCAGCTTGGAGATCAGAATAATGCTTTCTTCCACAAGAAAGTTAATCAAAATTTGGGAAGAAGGAAGATTGTTAGCATTGAGAACGAGATGGGAGTGAGAGTTGAAGGCTGTGATAAGGTGGCCAGTGAAGCTGTGGGGTATTTTCAAAACCTCCTAGGGAATGGAGTGCAGTGTGAGGATGCTGATGCAGCTCTTGGGAATATAATCAAGAACAAGCTCACCCCTTCCCAAGCTGAGTTTTTGGAGGCAGATATCACCCATGATGAAATCAAAGTAGTTGTGTTTGCAATTGGGTCGGATAAGGCCCCCGGGCCTGATGGTTTTAATAGCTTCTTCTTTAAACAAAATTGGCAGGTTGTTGGGATGGAAGTGTGTGAAGCCATTAAGTATTTCTTTGACACTGGCTCTTTTCTTAACCAATGGAACTGCACTGCCCTTGCTTTGATTCCCAAGGTGGCAAATCCTGCTAGTATGAGGGAGTTTAGGCCGATATCCTGCTGTAACACTCTTTATAAATGTGTTTCTAAGGTGATTACTCTGTGGCTCAAGAAAATGATGCCAAGCCTCATCAGCAATAATCAGGCTGCCTTTGTTCATGGTAGGTCCATTGCTGACAATATTTTACTATTACAAGATCTTATGAGGAACTATCACAGGGACTCCTCCACTCCTAGATGTGCAATCAAAATTGAAATTCTCAAAGCCTATGACACTGTTAGCTGGGACTTCCTGATCAACCTCTTAGCCCATGTTGGGTTTCCCACTAAAGTTATTGGGTGGATCACGAGTTGTATTACCACTACCAGATTTTCCATTAATCTGAATGGGGAGTTACATGGGTTCTTCCATGGGAGGAGAGGGCTTAGGCAGGGTGACCCTCTCTCCCCCTACCTGTTCCTTCTTGTGATGGAAGTGTTCACTGGGATAATCACCAAGGCTACTGAGTCTAGCCTTTTTAAGTACCACCCTAGATGCAAGGAGATGTCAATTACCCACCTCA
This sequence comes from Sambucus nigra, assembly GCA_949130495.1. NCBI lineage: Eukaryota > Viridiplantae > Streptophyta > Magnoliopsida > Dipsacales > Adoxaceae > Sambucus > Sambucus nigra. The sequence continues at coordinate 151,336,384 of OX422218.1, forward strand.
GTTTTGCTGATGATCTGATTGTTTTTGCTGGAGGGGATAGGGAGTCTTGTAGCATTATCAAGAATTCTATATCTGAGTTTGGCTCCTATACCGGCCTTATGATAAATCTTGACAAGAGTTACCTTTACACTGCTGGGATTAACTTAGAGGGGATTCAAGAGATTTCCTATATCCTTGGCATTCAACATGGGAATCCCCCTTTCAAATACCTGGGGGTTCCCCTCATTACTACTAGATTGAAGAAAGAGGATTGCCTTTACTTGGTGGAGAGGATAACCAAGAGAATCAAGTGCTGGACTAACAAGTTTTTGAGTTATGCAGGTAGGTTGCTCCTGGTGAAGACTGTGCTCTTTAGTATCCAAGTTTATTGGGCCTACATTTTTATTTTGCCTAAAAGCATTATAAAGAAGATTGAGCAGATCATGAAGAACTACTTATGGAAAGGGGATGACACTAATAGTAAAGGGGCTAAAGTAGCTTGGGAGGACCTTTGTGTGTCCACTGAAGAAGGAGGGCTAAATATTAAGAGTCTTGAGAGCTGGAACATTGCAGCAATGGCAAAACATTTATGGAATTTATGCAGCAAAAAGGATAGCTTATGGATCAAATGGTGCAATACTTACAAGATCAAGGGCAGGTGCATTTGGGCCTTGAGTATTCCAAATGATGCTTCATGGAGCTGGAAGAAAATCATGAAGATTAGAGAGAAGTTTAGAATGCAAATCAAAACCTGCATTGGGAATGGTCCTCAGACCTTTATGTGGTGTGATTTTTGGCATCCTAATGGACCTTTGCATAACAGATATGGTGACAACATTGTATTCGATTCTGCTAGTAACCTCAAAGCTAAAGTTTCTGAGTTTATCCACCAATTGAAGTGGAGATGGCCCTCTACTGTGACTTGGGAGCTTAATGAAGTCAAGAATGCAACTCTACCTATAATCTTTAGGGGAAATGACACTGTTACTTGGCTTCCTTCTAATAATGGGAAATTTTCCATTGCTTCTGCTTGGGATATGCTGAGAGTTCACAATACTCCTGTCACTTGGAGTAAGATTGTTTGGAGTAAGGTGTGCATCCCTAAGTGTGCTTTCATTGCTTGGTTAGTGTTTTGGAAGGCCATTAACACTCGAGTTAAGCTGCTAGAGTGGGGAATCTCGGACAATGACCAGTGTGGGCTGTGTGGTGCTGAGAGGGAAACATATAACCACCTTTTCTCCCAATGTATCCTTAGTAAGGGTATTTGGGAGGAAGTAATGCTTAGGAACCAGTGCTACAGGGAGTTTCAAAGTTTGGATAGAGAGATGGCTAAGGCCACTGCTAACCACTCTACCAAGACTTTATGTGACAAGATAAGATCCCTTTCTTTCACTAATACTATTTACTGCATTTGGATGGATAGAAACTCTAGGTGCTTTGAGCATGTCTTCAATTCCCCAGACACCATTGTGAAGGGTATTGAAAACATGGTTAGAGCCAAAGTTCTCACTTGGAAGAAGGATAGAAGGAACTATGCTAACTGGATGGCTTGTATGTATTGGAACATTCCTGAAGACAGGCTGCTGAGCTAGTTTTGGGAGTCTCCTGCCTTGGTGTTTTGTTTCCTTTGGGGTATGCCCCAGGGAGCTTGTTTTGTGGGGACTCCTTTTTGCTGGTTTCCTTTGCTTTGTTGTTGTTGCCTTTGGGGTATGCCCCTGGGCTTCTATTTTCTGAGGTCTTTCCTCTTCTCTTGTAAAGTTCCTTTTCTGGTTTATACACATAATTTTCCCCCCCAAAAAAACTCATACAGATGACATCATAGTTTCATCTTATGACATACATAAGTTTTACTCCTTTTTATATATATATAATAATTCCTGCACTTTCATATTGAGAAAATGAAACCGAAGATGAAATAAATAATGGGGTGTTAATAATAGCGCTTTGAAATGTTAAAGAGAAACGATATTGCGTATTCATAATTTCAGAGGGAGATGAATATGTATGGTTTCATGTAAAATCAATGTGTAGCCCATTCATTTGCTTTCATAGCGAAGATGCGAGGATGAACCAAAATAGTATTTATTAAGGCACACATAGTGTAAAATGGTGATAAGACTTTGTTTTTATTTTACTATTATATTAGATTAGATTTGAAGGTAAGACATTAGTAAACTATAAGTTAAGTCCAATATAGCATTAAAAATGATAGTTAAGCCAAAAAATACCTTTAATTTTTACAATTACAATTACAATTTAGTGAATTACATATGCAACCCTTAAAGTATTCACAAGAATTTCATTAAGCCCTCCATCTAAATTGACCGTTAAAACAAACATATTAAGCCCCTTTTAAAGGGGCATTTTTGTCCTCTCAAGCGCCAAACTTATTATAAATTAATTTTAAAAATATGTTTGAAAAAAATATAGTTACAAGATTAAAAATACAAAGGTTTTTAGAATATACATAGAAAGTTAATTTGATTTTAGCCAGGAGAAGTTTATTTAAAAATATAATATCTAAATTATTTTTTTAATTTTTTATTGTTAAAGATTATATTTAGTAAATTTTTTTCTCTATTAAATATAGTTGAATAATTTTGCATAATTAATTTCTTAATTCATAAAATTAATTACGAATAAAATTATTAACTTATCAAATTAGTTACGCAAAAACTACGTGAAATGTTGTCATTAATATTTCATAAAATTATTCCAAAAAGTTCTTCCTTTATATTTATTAACTTCTTAAATTAAATACACTATGACATTCATTTAAAGATATACTATGCATTAAATTAATTATGAACAATAGATTAAGTACATTTTAAGAAATGGTGGAAATCATTTAACTACATTTAAAAAAAGACTTATGTTATTAATATAAAATGATTTAAATTAAATAGAATATTTAAAAAATTATTTCACAAAAAGGATTCAACTGCTTTTATTTTTTAAATATCTAATTAACATAATAAAATAACTTTCACTAAATATAATCATTATAAAAACTAGTTATATTTATCTTGCAATTTATGTACTTTTATTAAAATGTATTATGAATAAATTATTCAAAACCATATGTAGAAATATAAATTCTATATTTTTAAACTAACTTGTAATAATTTTGGTGTTTGAGAGAAAAAATATAAAAAGGGCATGTGAATAGCACTTGCCTTAATCCGTTAGTCTTCACCATAAATTTGGGTGGAGGGACTTTATGAACAACATATAAATACTTTAATGGCTCAATATGTATTAACAATACTTTAAGGGTCATTTAATTCTTAATTTGGAAAGAAAATTTAAGATTCTTAGAATTTGAAATTCCTGTCATTTAGTATTAGAATGTTTGGTTGAAAATTTTGGAGGAACTTAGAAATCCCACAAATTTAGAATTCTCCTATCCGTTTGAAATGCGGGGAATAATATATTTTCGAAAATTCTAACATACTTTTGCAGTGAGACTAAAATACCCTCTCTCTCTCTCTCACGCACACACACACACACAAACACACTAACACAGTTTCACATGCACACATTCTCTATATTTAATACACACTCTCTCTCTCTCTCTCTCTCTCTCTCTCTCTCTCTCTCTCTCCCCCTATAATACATACACGCAGCCTCACTCCCTCTTTCATACACTCACACCCACCCACCCACTTCCTCACTCTCCCAGTCTATCTGTCTCCCCCCTCCTTCGCTTACACATACTCACACACATTCACTCTCATAAAGACTATGATACCCCGTAAAAATTAATAATAGATTAATCAGGTCTAATATAAACTCAAGAGAATCAAACAATTGAATATCATTATAAGCTTGACTCTAATAAAAACTGAATGCATAAAATAAATAACTAAAACATGACACAGGTGAACCACATAACTCTGATACCGAACCAACCATCAATATTAGTAGATTACATAACTAAACTATATCAATGTAAATCCAACTATTGGAATGATCTCAGGACAGAGGTGACATAACTGTCTATGTGCCGAAAAATGTTAATAGGAGACGTTAACAACAAGCCTAAGTAGCATAATAATTTAATTGATTTTGGGTTACAACATAACTACACACCATCTTCAAGTCTTTTAATTTCTTTTAAGTTAACCCATCCCAAGACAACCCAAAATATCACATCCATCTACATTCAAGCTCATAAGTTCTTCATGATTAAGTCTTAATCATTGTTATATACTTTTATATGCCAATTCCATTTTTATTCAACTGTATGTCACAATTATATAATGTCTAAGGGGAAAGTAGTCTCTATATACATCCACATAATATAAGTACGGGTATTCGCTACTTAATAATATTATACATCTCAATTGTATAATATCTCAATAGAAGTATTCTCTACATGAATATCCACATAATACAAGCACAATCCAATGCTCGTACTCCATACAAGGGCCCTTCTCATGATCGCACATAACGAAGGCCTATCCTATCACCTTTAAGGATCTATCGCTCATACTAGACATATTTATAGGTTGTCCCATACCTATAACCATCAAATCACATCCAAAGGAATAATCATTACACCTTGACACCAGTCATATAATCTAATACCCAAAGTTATATGAAAGGATCAGTTCGAGCATCTTACTTTAGATACAACAGGAATTTTAACACGTAATGTCCGGGGTAATCATAATCAAGGTGAACCAATCTACTCACATCCGGATACCAACATAATCATCATCACTCGATCAAGGTAAACCTGTCTTTCACATCAGGGTATTAACGTAATCATCATCACTCGTACCCTATATGGATATCCCCTCTAGTTCGTATCTTACGAGTACACACGCCTGATATGTCACACTTAATACACAAAATAAGTAATCCTACACAATTAAGGTGTCTCGCCTTAATTCCACATTTAATACCTTAATTAACTTATTCTAATTAAGATTTTCTATTTTAGCTTAAATATTGTTCGATTTTCTCTTTCAAACGAGAATACACAGGTTATTCGAACAAGTTCCAAATATCGTTGAAACGAGAATCTAACAGTTGTTCAAACGAACCCCCTTTTCGTTCGAACGAGAAGCCCCTTCCTTCGAACGAGGCTACAATCTCGTTCGAAAGAGATTAGCCCTGAATAATCATCTTCCCAGTGAAAATACGCCATTGTTGACCGTTAAAACTCCATTATAAGCCTATAAACATATCCAAACTTCAATTTCTAGATGTGTAATCGTTCCAACAACAATTCTAGCCAATTTATAATGGTTTTAGGTTAATCTTACAGAGATTTAAGATATAATTCTAAATTAGCCTTCCAATAACTCTAACAAGTGATTTGATCCCAATTCAACCCAATTACTGATTAATCCACAAAATTAACAAGTGCTTCTAATTCTCTAACATGTAATTTCATAACCTTATCACCAATTGAATAATTTCTTATCATCAATTGAATAATTTCCACTCTAATCATGGTGAATCAAATCAATTTCATAATATTCTAATAACATGAATTGTAACCTAATTTCCCAACCAACCTAATTATACTCACTGTTAATCAAATTGACTAATTCAAATTATAGTTTTAGGTTAAGGATCCAATGAGTAATCACACTATAACACAATCTCAATTATAAAATTATATTAAATAAACTTGCCTTTAACAAATATGTGAGATTCCAATCCATTTATCCCAATTCATTCTTCTTTAAATCTACTTGCCCCCATATTATTTTTTTATAAGTATTTCCCTCATTCCCTCTATCTAACCTCTCTTAAGACTTAAGGTTTTCTCTCTAAAGTGTTAAGAATGAACTAAGCTAACCCGAATCCTCTTTTATCTTGGTAGCCACGAAATTAGGGTCCCCTTATTAACCTTAACCCATTAAGTACAAAATCATCTCTAAATAGTCTAAGGTCTAGCCCAAACCATATACTAACACATGGTCCTCAAAACCCAATCTTTTAATGTGAACATAATTATTTTTATTCGTTAAATAATTATTATTACATAACCGTATTTTAAACTTATTTCAATTTCAAATAAAAACATAATTTATAATGACATCACTAGTCACATCATATAGTTACACACAACTATATGTTATTTAATTTACTTTAAATTACGGGTTAAAATAAGAAATTTTGTCCTCTAAATTCGAATTCATTATACCTATGCTAAAAATCTAGAAATATCTCTCCTGTAGCATACTCATAACCTATACACAATATCTACTCGTTCATCGACCTAATATACACTATGGCCTCTCATCATAAATTATGTTCGACTAACATTCAACCAACTAGTCCAACTGTTGAAATATCAGTTTGTCCTGCAAGAGCTTCCTCTGTTGTATTCCTGTAAGCCAATTGTGTCTCCACTAATGATGATAAAGTGAGATAATGATATCGTCCCCTACCTATCCACTAGCATGGAAAAAAGGATCCCTACCTCGAAATGCCAACTTCCCTTTGGAATCTAACTTCGCATCTCCATCCTCGAGGAGGTCTTCAAAAGTACCTGATGCCTCTTGGGACCCAAAACTATGTTCTCATTCGTCACAAAAGCTCTTTTGTCTATTATGGCAATCTTCATACACCCTATTATGAACACCCCTTCTTCCGAGGTGTCTTGAGTACATTCTTATATAACAAATTGTAAACTCTTGGTTCTTCCTCCACTTGGTTAATCTAAATCAAATGATTCCAACTACTTTCTTGTCCTCATTAGAACTCTTGTACCGTGACGAAACTTAATGGTTATACTCTTCTAGTTCTACACTGGGATATCGAATACTATAACTCTTAGAATGTTTCCGCTGCTCTACCTTTTGCCTTTTCTTGACAAAAACTATACCCGTAGCTACTTCACCACATTAACTGTGCAAATTCTTCGAATTACTGTACACCCCATTGCTTTTGGAATGTAAAGTAACCCATAAAACATTCGACTTGTCCAAAACTACCTTCTGTAGTTGGGATCTTCTCGCACAACCAATTTCTCTTGAAAATGTAACCTTCTATATTCGTTAACGTTGAAAGGGACTCTTCGTAGTTACAACCTCCATTCTTTCCTTCGGTAAAGTTCCCACTTGAGCCCTAACCTACCTTAACCCTAAATTCGGGTGTAATAATCACCACTGCTACAAATTCTTCTGCTTCATCGAGAGGTCATCGTTAAAACCAACGACGAACTCGTCATAACAAGACACTTCTCTTCAAATGATCAAACATGTCATTGACATGCGGTAACAAGCACTGATTTTGTATCACGACCTTGTCAACTCCCTTTGAAGTTGAAGACACATACCCGAAGCATATCTTGTAGAAGGACAAAGATTATCGCTGCCAAGTCCAGTTCGTGAGTGGGATAATTGTCCTTATGAGGCTTAAGCTTTCGAAAAGTATAAGCTATATGCCTCTCCTCATGACTCAACACGCCTCATAGTCCCTGGAGTGATGCATCTTTGTATATCAGGTACTCCGTTGACACGTGGTAACACATGGACGAACGCAGTTGTAAGCTTATCCTTGGCTCTTCAAACGTTCTCTGATAATCTACACTCCAAACAACGATACTCCCTTTCGAGTGAGGTGAGTCAGTGTCCCAGCCATCTTCGAGAACCCTTGAATGAACCTCCTCTTGTACCTCGCCAAACCCAAGAAACTCATAACTTCTGTAGGCGTCGTGGGCTGTCCCCAATTTGTAACCGCTGAAACTTGACTAGGATCTATCGAAGTCCTAGATGCTGGTACAACATGGCCCAAAAACTGTACTCCTCGAAGCCAAAACCTACAATTAGAGAACTTAGCGTACAACTTATATTCCCGCGATATCTACAAAACCAATTGCAATTGCTCCACATGCTTCTCCTTCGACCGAGAATACACTAGATGTTTTCATTAGAGATAATGACGAATATATCGAGAAATGGTCGAAATACCTGATTCATCCTGTCCATGAATACTTCTATCACATTCATCAACCCAAGCGGCATGACACATAATTCATATGATCCATATCGCACTACAATCCGTCTTCGGAATATCCTTATCCGGAATACATAACTACTTATATATACCCTGAGTGCAAGTCAATCTTGGAGAAGAATGACACACTCCTCAGCTGGTTGAATAAGTCGTCGATATGCGACGACAGATACTTGTTCCGTATCGTGACCTTGTTCAAATCCCGATAGTCCATACATAATCGGAGCGAACCCTCCTTATTCTTCCCAAATAAAACTGGGGCTTACCACGGAGATGTGCTCCTCCGTATGGACCCCTAGCTCAAAAATTGCTAAACCTATTTATTCGACTCCCGTAGTTCTAACGAAGTCATTCGATACGGTACCCTCGCAATGGGCCTAGTACCCTACGCCAAATCTATACAAGACTCTCTCTCTCTCTCTCACTCTCTCTCTCTCACGCACACACAAACATTTTAACTCTCTCTCACACCCCTCACACATTCTCCCTCTCCCTCTCTCTTTCTCACGCGCGCGCGCACACACACAAAACACATATATATACACACATACACACACTTTCTCTCCCCTTCCCCCCCTCTCACACACATACACACTGAAATACACCCACCCACCTACTCTCTCTCATACAGGTTCTTTCACAGACACTCACATAATCTCTCACTCACGCTCTCTCTCCCCCTCACTCACACACGCACACACACATTTATTCCTTCTCTCTCTCTCTCTCATACAGAAAAATACTCCCTCCGTCTCTCTCCCCTCTCCCTCTCCCTCTCCCTCTCCCTCTCTCTAACACACACACACACACACACACACTCTCCCCCTCTCTATTTCTCTCTCACACACAAACTCACAAACACTCAAAACATAAACTTAAACAAAGAGAGAGAGAGAGATTGCATGTGTTTGAAAGAGAATGTGTTTGTGCGTGTGCAGATGCGGATCCAGGCGGGGAGGGGGGCCTTGGCACCCCCAAACTTCTATGAAATTTAAATTTTAAGGCTATTCTTTTAAATTTTTGCGATTTTTTTTAATATATTTATAGTTTTGACCCCCACAAAAGTTAATATATATTGTATGACCCCCTCTTACTCATATTTCTGGATCCGTCAATCTGCATGTGCACGTGTTTTAGTTAAGTGATATTTATTAAGTTCTAATTCTTTTCAAACCCATCACCGAAAAATAATTTTAAATGGCGTGAAAAAAGAAAATATGTTTGAATGAAACAATGACAAAAAAATTGAAACGTGGATCCAAAGTAGCGATTTTTGTGAGGCATTACAATATTATAGAAAACTTTGACAAGAATGTGTAATCTTAAGATGTGAAGCAATGGCATGGGGGGTTTTGTCTAATTTTGTGTGGTAAAGAGTAGTAGTGTATTCCGCCGACATCCGTAACCAACAACATGACGTAATGGAAGAATATGTTTGGATGATTACCAGCATGTGTGTGGATCATTTTGTGTCGTTACTGCAACAATGCATTAAAAGAAAAGCAGTAAGACCCTGTAAGCAAGTTCATTCTATGTTGCTAACTTCAGGGGTTGACATGAACATTATGTCGCTCAATTCCAGACTGGTCGGAGTGTATGCAAGCTCTGGGGATTTGAGGTCTGCCCAGTTACTGTTCCAACAAACTCCAAACCCAAATGTTTTTGCAATTAATTGGATGGTTTCGGCCATGGCATTTAATGGGTTCCATCAACAGGCAATTGGCTACTTCTCTTTAATGAACCAAACCACAAATATTCCCAACACTTATACCTTTTCATTATTATTGAAAGCTATTGTTGGTTTGCTTCATTTGAAAATGGGTAAGGAAGTTCATGCTGTCGTAACCAAAATGCCTCAATCAGATGTATCTCTGGCTAATGCATTCATTGATATGTACTTCAAATGTGGGGATATAGGCTATGCCCGCCAGGTGTTTGATAATATTCTTAAAAGAGATGTTGTTTCTTGGACATCAATGATTTCTGGGTATTTTAGTGCGGGCAAGATTGGCCAGTCACTTGTTTTGTTTGAGAGGATGAAGTTGGAAGGATTGGAGCCTAATGCTTTTACGTGGAATGCCATGATTGCTGGGTATGCTAGGGCAGGGAATTGCTACCGAGCTTTTACTTTATTCTCTACTATGCCTAGACAAGAGTTGGGTCCTGATTTAGCTACTTGGAATGCAATGATTTCAGGACTTGTTCAAAGTCAACGAACACTACAAGCGTTGGATTTGTTTCGCCATATGTTGATTGCTGGGATTATGCCCAATGAAGTCACTGTAACGGGGTTGCTCCCCGCGTGTGGATTGATGGGTTCAATACAAAGAGGGAAAGAAATCCATGGCCTTATATATAGAATGGGGTTATATATCAATGTTTTTGTAGCTAGTGCTTTAATTGACATGTACTCAAAATGCGCAAGTGTTAAAGATGCTTCCAATGTGTTTGATAACATCCCCATCAAGAATGTTTCTTCATGGAATGCAATGATTGGGTGTTATGGGAAGAATGGTATGGTTGAATCTGCAATTGATCTTTTCGAGAGGATGGAAAATGAACAAATACGGGCTAATGAAGTTACTTTGATATGTGTTCTATCTGCATGTAGCCATGGCGGTCTAGTTGCCAAGGGTTTGGGGATTTTTAGGTCCATGAGAGAGAGATATGGGGTTGAAGTGAGTAAAGAGCATTGTGCTTGTGTTATTGATCTTCTTTGTCGTTCTGGGAAGATGGAAGAAGCTTATAATTTGTTGAAGGAAGTGAGAACAGAGCTTCCAGATTCAGTTGTTGGGGCTTTCTTCAATGGATGCAAACTCCACAAAAGAAGAGATTTGGCTAAACAGATGGCTGAGGATAATTTGAGGATGGAGATGAAGAGACCCGGTGGTTTTGTCACGCTGTCGAATATTTATGCTGCCGAAGAAGATTGGGAAGAGGTTCAGAAGGTAAGAAAGGGGATGAAGGAGAGAGGGGTGTACAAGCAACCTGGTTTCAGTTGGGTCGATAAGAGGAACGAGTTTGCCGAACTAGAACTAGGGAAAGACGCTAATGACATAAAGATAGGAGCAGGTACATACCAATAGAAATTATCTGTATTTGTTTATTTTAATTTTTGGCATCAACACAACACATTCATGCTCATATTATATTTGAATTTCTAGATTTAGAAAACTTAAATGGTTATAGTTAAAATAAAGTTGGTATTTTTTTCTCTTTCCCTACAAACTCTGAAGAAACTGAACTTTTAACTGTCTAGAGCTGACTTCTCATGGTTATTTCCTGTTTGTATTTGGCCTCCAGAAAATACCCTCAACAGCAGGTCATTAAGAAACATTTGATCTTTTCTTGGTGTGTTCGTTATTTGTTTATGGAATAAGGAGAAAAGTTCCACAACGTACTTGGTATGTTTTCTCGATTTAATCATTGAACTATTTTTAATTCAGAAACATCGTTAAACTTATTTTTCGCACTACACGTTAGACGAAAAATGTTACTATAATGTCGAATATAAGTGTTGTTAAAGTCCTGTTTGGACTATTGTGAAAACATAAAAGTATGTTGCAATGGTGTTTCAATAAAGTGATTGAACTATCTTACTTGGGCGGATGGGTAGAAAGAGGCGAGTTACAACACATTTGTTAAGGGAGAAACTTTCCTATGTAGATGTTGCACATCAGCAAAAACCGAGCACTTGCTAGTAGTTTAATTGGCACGTAGTTTCTGGAAAAAAAAACCTTTAGGCTATGTAAATAGCTGATGGAATCTGGCTTATAGGCGCCAAGCTGAGGTTCGATAGAAAGTGAAACCTAGGTTGTAAGAAGGACTTGGGAAGAAGTATAGTATCACTTTAATGGTTCTTCCAGCTCCACAAGGTTGTCAGCTTGCCTGTCCCTCCATTCCAGACGAGAGGAGAGGAAAACCAAGCTCAATGTCTAAAATGTGAAAAATATGTAAAGTTTCTTGTGTTATTTATTTATTATTATTATTTTTTTTGTAATTGAGCCTTTATTTATTTATTGATGTAGATATGAGAATACGCGGCCGACTGTTTTCCTGTTCCATACAGGAGAGAAGCAATCTTTATCTTCAATAGAAAATGCAAAACGATATTTTCTTTATGTTGATGTTTATTTAATTATTATTATTAGAACGTCGCTACAGAAATGCATTTCTTTCAATAGAAAATGCATTTCTTTCACATTGCTGGTTTCTGTGATTTTGTTATTAATATATCTTCTTGGGTTCTAATGAGACATTTATAGTCTTTCCTTTCATCTCTTACCCCCCCCCCCCCCCCCTCTTTCTTCAGTAAACAACTTATAATCACATACACACAAAGAAAATAATGGAAGCCTAGTGTCAGCATCATACGTTTATAGAATCATTTTAACGTTACGTGTTTTTTTTGTTCTTGGGCTTGTGCCTGTGATTGGTTGTATTTTTTTGTTCCCTGCACTGATTATTCAGCAGCTAGGCATTCTCTAAAAACTATTGTTAGCCCTAAGCTCGTAACATATCCATATATATTCGTTTTGAATTATTATTATCTACTTTGACCCTTAATTGTCCTCCGCTTCCTTTATAATAACGTTTTTGCGATACTTATGAGTTTTTGCAGCATTATATCGCAGAAAGTCATTTGGCTAGCCATTGGGAATTTTGAGGGCTAAACTAGATAAGCATAGATCAGTGTCAAATTTTTGTTTTTTAAGAACACTCATTTACAAAGATGAATAATCTTTCAAGTAACCTAAGATTGTAAACTATGGTTGATGATGTGTGGACCACCGTACAACAACCCAATGGACTTTGGTGCACATCGAAGTACACATTTAATGCCCATAGCACTATCTATCTATCTATCTATCTATTGTCTAATATAAAATGCACAACATCAGTTAATGTTGGGATATACCTTAAGCCTATCCACGTGGACATCTATTACTTTACTCCCAATATCAAAGAATTACACCAATGAAACGGGCTCCTCATTCCTCTCTATCTATCCATTCCGTTTCTTTAAGCCCCTCTCTATTCCAACCTTTCACATTCTCTCTCAATTGTTTGGCTTCTTATATTATCACCCATATCGTTTGTGGTGTCCTACGATCCAAATGTAAGGAAGCATCGACTGTGTTCGTATCATTTAGCCAATTTCACCCCAATATAAGACTTTGGACAACAATGGTTATTTCGTCTATACACACCTTATAGTTTGAAGCTTCATATTTGTGAAAGAAGCAATTTACTTGGATTTGTCTCACTCAAAGGTTACTTAGTGGGACTCGAGAAAGATCATTTTGTTCGAATTTTTTTTTGATGTCTCAAACGACATCAAGTGTTGATGTCGTCCAATGAGATATACTTCCACCAAGTGATTTCTCTCACTCCAATTAATGTGGAACAAAAAATCACTTTATACTTTAATTTTTCACTCGTGACTAGTGCAACACAGTTAAGTTGGTGAGTGAGTAATTGTTTAACCATTTTGAGTGAGTGAGTAATTGTTTAACCATTTTGAATAAGCCTCAATATAAATTATGGGAGGGGCTATTTTCACACCCCTTTTAATTTTTCTCCTATGTTTTATTACTTCAAGTTAAAAACACCCTGATTTTTCATCATCTTTTATCATTAATTATCCAACATAGAATACCACTTTGTTAGTAATGTACTATAAAGTCAAATATATCTTTGTACAATTTTTTTCCCTTTATGTACCTAATTAAAAAAAATCTAATTAGGAACATGAAATACAGTGTTATAAATTGCTTTAATTATTAAAAAAAAGTTTTTGTAATATTTTATTTAATAAAAGACCCGTATTAAAAATTGTTTCTTTCATAAAAAAAACTATATTTTTTATATAAAAAATGTGTTTTATAAAAAAAAAATGCTTTTTAAAAACAAAAAATGTTTTCTATATAAAAACTGTCTTTTTTATATAAAAAAATGACAAGTTTTTTTTCCAAAAAACACAAAAAATGTTATCTTCCAAAAAAAAGCAAAAAATGTTTTGACTAAGCCTTTATATAAATTATTTATATTTATTTTCTTTTCCCAACTAGCATTCTTTGTTTCGTACAATATTTTTTACCGTATTTTCTCAGTTTATTTATATTCGCCAATATTTTTTTGGTTTTTTTTAGAGAAAACATTTTAAGGAAAAAAAACTTGTCATTTTTTTTAATATAAAAAAGGCAGTTTTTATATAGAAAACATTTTTTGTTCTTAAAAAACATTTTTTTTATAAAACACATTTTTTATATAAAAAATACTTTTCATTATATAAAAGAACCAATTTTTAATACAGGTCTTTTATTAAAAAAAACATTACAATTTTTTTTAATAGTTAAAGTAGTTTACAACACCACATGTACAATAAGTTCATTAAATTTTGGGTTGCTTTGGTTGAATCCCTAATAGAGCAAGATTTTAATGAAACGTGGTTGTTAATTAATGTGGAATGGGTTACTTACCCCAATACCATCAAGTATATCTCTCAAACATGGTATAATTTGAAGGATTGTTTCATTCATACTCAGATGAATTTGATTAAAAACTGCGGAAATCAAACAACTAATCAATACGAAGGTGTGCTTGAGAAGTGGAAGAATCACCTGAATAACTCGCAACAAGCCTTTGACTTAGTATGGGCTAACATGGACAATCTCTTAAGTTTACAAGTAATAAATATTGAAAAAGAGTTTAATAGCTCATTGCATAAAATCAAGCATGATCATAATATCCTGATCTTTACCGAACTAATGGGGTGATTGTCACATTATAACATTGATTTGATATTGGAGGAGACGAATAAATGTGACAATATTTGGATTAATGTGAAGGCATGTGCCATGTGTTCCGAAAGGTTTATAGCCTACCATGCACCCATGATTTGTGTATGTATCTACATGAGGGTCGTTCGATATCTTGGGGTGAATTGGATGGTCATTGGAATAAGCTAAAAATACTAAGAAGTGGACTATGAACAAGAGATGATCTATTTCAAGGAGCGGTGGATATGGTCAATCGATAATGAATGCAGGGTAATGTTGCGGATGCTTAAAGAGATAACTACTCCCTCGACTACGAGGTTACACGAACCTCATTTAATGAGGATAGGTAGGGGATGGCCCATGGGACGTAAACCAACCGCTAGAGAACAAAAATATGAGATGTCAACCAAAAGGGACCCACCATTATTTGAATATGTGAGGGTTGCAGTACACACCACAATAATGCAGAGAAAGGCATCGAACATCGACTTGAAGTCATCTATCTGCCCAACATCGTGGTGCCTTAAATACACACCTACATATCAACAATATGTGAATGAGATACCAAAATTCTTTTGAGGTTTCGTTGAGGAGATAATAAATGTCGATGCTGATGGGAATTGTGACTAAGTTTGTTGCAAGTTATTGAAGAAGGGTGGTGATTTGGATGGTTAGTGGGACGTAATATTTGATTCTAAGGAAGAAGTCATAAATAAAAATGCTCTATGAATCTATTTTCGGGCCATGGTCTCATGATACAATTCTTTAATTATTGAATAACTATACGAGCCCGCGCTGTAAAAAATTAATTGCTTACCCCCGAGTGTGGCTATTTTATTGCACAAGTTTATAACTGTGATTGCATTTTCATATCACCAAAGCAACGTCTTACATTCTCGCCTTTGAGAAATAATCCAGAAAAATTCCCAATGGTTGTTCAAATGGTCCTTGTTTATAATAACATTTTTTTATTCTCAAGTTGAGTAAAGGGTACCCAATGCCACCAGTTACAAGTTATTGACATATTAGCTTTGCATGAGGCATGGTCCTAAATTGATTAATAAGATGGAAGGATCATTGATTTTAAGAAGCTTTGCCCATCAAACGTAACTACATTCGATGCTCTAGTTGATCTTACATAATGGGATTTTATTTAATGTGCATCTTTTAGAGTGATGTTATGTATTTTTATACACAAGTCAATGTTAATGTGTATTTTAGGAGTGGTGCTATGTATTTTTGTACACAAGTCAATGTTAATGTGTATTTTTGGGAGTGGTCTTATGTATTTCACAATATAACAAGAATGTTTTTGATGTGGTTATGTAATTCAAGATCAATTGTGAATAATTAATGTGATTAATGATACGGGGTTTTTAGTTATTTTGTCCTTGGTTTGATTGCAATGCTTATGTTTGTGTGATCTCCCTTCATTAACATATTAAGTGCTTAAACTTGGATTAGTTGTTGTGAATTGGTTGTGTTATATCCATTTATTAACATATTAAGTGTTTTAAATTATAAAGTCAATGCACACTCGAGATGACTATGATGAATAATGGATCATAAATCATGACCCGACTCTAGATTGATTTGTATACCACATCCCAATGATTTTTTCTTCATAATACCACATGTTAAAATCCATTCGAGACATGAATCCCGAGTCCCTTTTAAATGATTCGGGTTTAAGATCCCTAACAGTAGAAAACAAAAATGGCCTCTATGTCCTAATTCACGATCAAGATACCAAATACCCTACACCATGTTCATCCCAAACATAACGAATGCAAAGTTTGTAAGACCGTTTCATCCTGAGATATCGAATGTATGTATAACCATTGGGAATTTGTATCCCTAACAGAATAATACACGATGCCTTAATATTCTGGTTTCATGTGAAGCTAGCGATTAGACACAAACATGTGTCCTTGACAAGATGATGAATATAAATACTATGGTTCGGTATTCATATCCCGGTAATCAATATGCATATGAAATTTTTTCTTTTGATCCCAAAATTATACAATAATACAAAAGCTACAAGTCTAAAAATGACATGAAAATGCAACATTTTAATTTGAACCCAACATCACACAATATCAAAAAACTGTGAGTCCAAGAATGACAAGAATATGCAACATTTTAATTTGATCCCCACATCATACAATAATACAAAAACTACGAGTCCAAAAATGAAAAAAATATGCAATATTTTCATTTGATACCAACATCATATAATAAATCCAACAATTACTATCCAATCAATGACAAAAATATGCAACCTATTTACCAACATCATCAAATAATAATAAAATATTGATCCAACCAAAATCCAAATAAAAAATCCCATTTGACACAATACAACCAAATAAAATCCTGCAAATCTTTTCAACACTACAAAAAATAAATTGGATTCTCTTTCTTTTTTTATGTCCTTTTTTGGGAACCCTCTCCTGATATTCGATAACCTTCTTCTTATTTTTTTTTTCTTCTTCTTCTTCTTCTTCTTCTTCTTCTTCCCATCCTTCTTTTTTTTAAATCCACCTACCTTCCTAGTTGCTGATGCAGAAATGTCATATCTTTCAGAATTTCGTTGGACTATGGCTGCAGTATCAGCAGTGTTTCCATTTTTAGATGTTTTTAGAGAACAAATCCACCACCTTCTGAACTTGATCATAATGAAAATAAATGAAAAATATCTTCATAAATCTCATATTTAAATTGAATTAGTGGATATACAATTTTACTAGATAAGATTTTTTTGACCTCGATTAGCGATTGGCGGGATTCTAGATGATTAGATGGGAGAATGTCAGGAACCACATCACGTAATCTTTGGTTGAATCCCATGGAAATGAGATTAGTATTGAATGGAGTTTAGTTGCAAGAAAATGGGCTTGCCAATTCTCTTTGTACCAATTTTTATTATTGAACTTAATGTTATGACGACCAACTTTATTTCCTCTCTTATCTACAATCGGTGTCATTGGATCCCTAGGAATAATTCAGGCACGTGCTAGTTGCCTTAGTATGTTCTCCTGGGGATTGATATTAGACAACACTTCCCAACCGCCACTACAAAAAATGAACTACACATCAACCGAATCTCTAATCACCCCTACATACCTCAACTCTGATCAACCCACCCCAAACTGCTCAACCCGCTAAGACAGTAAACCCCCATACCAATTCCTCTCAAATTCCCCTGATTTCCCACCAACCCATGAAGACCCACCTCAATCACAAAACCCTGAATGTGACCACGTCCAATTATTAATGCAGCTCTTAGGTTTATCAGATTCCCAAGAAGAAGAGAAACAAAGGGTTTGTTTGGGGTTAAAGTGTACTTATCATAATGGGTTTTATGGAAAGATTATTGGAGTTAAGGGGCCAAAATGTGGGAGTGGAGTGGAGAGGTTTGATGCATGGATTCACCACTTTTTAAAAGATGAGAGTGTAAAGCCCTTCAGATTGGCACATTTACTTTGGGCTAAAGCTGCTTTTGTTTTAGGGGATAGCTTTGAAATTCACTTCCCCTCGACTATTGATGACTTTTGGGGCAAGGATCCACCAATAAACTAGCACTAAAGCTTTGGTCCAATCCCATGCCGTAATTTTAGGTGAGAAGAGTAGTGTCCTGGGGTGATACCATTTTACTTATCTTTGAAAGGGAAGACAACATTTCATCCATGTTATGACGATCCTCGGGAGTCGGGGAGGTGCAAAATAAGGCTAGTTTAAGGAGCTATTCTAATATGTCATGCTACTTTGAGACAATTGGAGCTAGAAGAGGGTCCATGACTTGAATCAGACTGTTGTTTCCATTTGCAAGTGCTTTCTGAACTAGTTGAGGTGAAGTGATTGGCAACCCATTCTCTTCTGCCAGTCTAGTTGGCCTTCGTCCCGTGAGTAACTCCATCACTATTATACCAAAGTTGAACATGCCTACCTTGGTTGTGACTCTTCTCATGTATGCAAACTCTGCTTGAAACAGGAAAATGTTATTGTAAACTGAGATCCAGAAGTAATAATATGGCACACCACAAAAAAATATTTTAGCAAAGTAGTTTTAATTTGAGAAAAAAAGATGATTTAATTTTAAAAACTTCTACTTAGGAAGAACATACACTTCTTAGAAGGTAATGAGTAAATCAATTTCGAGCACTCTTGGACACGTTTTTAAAAAACAATACGTGCTCCGGGTAGTATGACTCCCTAATATCAAACAATTTTAGTATACCACTATAGAACGCAACTTCATGGAACGGGCACACATCTCTCTCGTCCCTGTATAGGTCCCAACAAGCCTAAAGGAAAATATAAACATAATTAAAGTCTCAATAATGCTAAACCATGAATAAATAAAAAATTACAATATTAGAGGACAAGTCATCAAGTTGCTCACCATATTTATATAGACGTGGAACTGCATTTTTTTGTGATGCATGTTGCAATGCCCACTGTTGATGTAAAAAATTAGATTATCTCTAATTATTCAATCACAGATAAAAATAAATAAGACAAAAGAATTTTTAAAGTGGTTCAGCCTTAAGGGAATGGCCTACGTCCACTGTTTTGTTATTGCTGACTATTTGGGAATTCTCGATAACAGATTTTACCAAGAAATTCCGAGTCCCCTTACAATGAGGATGATACAATGTATTTATAGCCCTGAGACTGTACATGTGAAAGGGTAATACATAGCTGTTCAATAGGCATATACATCTGTATGATAATAATAAGCATTTAATGCGCATTCGATCTGTTGATTATCCGGTCATTAATGCTCTGTGCGAGATGCAGCTCGGACCGCCTAAGCTGCTCGCACCGCCTAAGTAGCTCGGTATGTACGAGTTGCTCAGAGTATACTTGTTGCTCGGAGCGTCATAGTTGGTCGGGGAGGTTGAGTTCCTCGAAGTCAGAGTGTTATTCAAAAATGTTTGTAGGTGCCATGTAGAGTGACACGTGTCTCCATATAATTGATTCACATCAGCGGACTAATTTTGGTATCAACAGAAGCCCCCAATGTTTCACAGTTCGAGGTTGAGGAGTGTGGAACATTCTTCTCGAAATATGGCGGGATTAAATGGTCATCCTAAATTTTAGGAGTGTTTTCCTTGTATTTATTTTTCCTTTCGAATTCATAGAATCAGACTTTTCGAATTTTTCTAACTGCTTTGGTCTCCGTGCCCTTTTTGTCTTTTTAGCCGCCGGTAGCGCAAACGTCTTTCTTTGTAATCATTATTTTTACCCATTCCCAAGGTGAGGTATTTAAGCGTTGCAAAAAATCCTATCGTCTTTTACTTTTTCAAATTTGTATCTTTGAGTTCTCCATTTCCTCTCTATCTTGTGCGTTCATTCCTTCCATCGTTCGTTGTCAACTGATCCATCCTTTTTCTGTAAGATCTCCTTCCTTCTTTTTTATTTCCTTTATTCATCATGGTTTACCTTATTGAGTCGCTTGATAAATTTCGTTCTGATTTCTCTATTCCTTCATGGGTCGTTTTGGAAGAACTTTCTGAACCTTCAAATTATTTTCGTTTGCCTGAGGGACATTGGTTCCCTAGTCTCTTTGTAGCTGAATGTGGCTTTTCTTTTCCCCCAAGCCCCTTGTGTATGGAATTCTGTCAATATTTTGACGTGGTTCCTGCAAAAATAGCCCCCAATACATGGAGAATAGGTAATGGAGTCCATAGGTTAAATCAGATTCATGGAACTCGTATAGGAATTCCAGAAATTATGTTTTGCTATAGATGGGCTGTCAGTGACAGTACTTTTTACTTGAAAACTAGGTTTTTAAATAGGGCTTTAGTCGTCAATCTCCTAGATGCCAACAGGGATTACTTCGAGCATGGTGTTGTTATGAAAAATTGGCAACATGCTCCGCTAATTGGAAATGATGTGTATCAGGGTCCTAGATGCCCTCCCTATGGCAATGGAATAGGTTGTTTTTATTTCATTTTATTTTTGAAATTATGCTTTCTTTGTGTTTGATAAAATGTGTCACTGATATTTTAATTTTTATTTATTTGCAGTTGACAACAAAAGAAGGTCTCCAAAAGAGACAGAAGTTAATTTAAAGCATCTGAAACTTATTTGGGGTTTGCATCAAACTGTTGCCGACGAACACATCAGATCAGCTTCATACTTGTTGCAGTACAAGAGTTACACCTCGTCTTTTACTGCTCGTCCAGTGATAAGTGACATAGAACCAGTACCAGCTTCTGAAGGTTCTTCTCCTGAGTCACATATTCCTCTTAGTGACAGAATGAAGAGAAGAAGAGCTCCTGCCCTCCTCGAGAAATCTGCCTCTATTGCTGGAGAGGCAAATTAAAGCAAGCAGGATGTCCCAGAAGAAGGGACAAGACAACTTGATGCACCTCCTCCCGCTGCTACTAAGAAGGTTGTCGAGAAGCCCCCTGTGGCTCCAGACAAGATTGCAGCTGTTTCCCCTCCAAGCAAGGTTGTAGTTATATCACCGACCAAGACGACATCCTTGGTCGAGAATGTTCCTGCTCCCACGAGGAAGTTGAAGAAAAGCTCCTCGATCAATTTGGCTGAATCCATCTCTCAGCCTCTAACTACTGGAAGTGGTGTCCCCACTTTCGTTGCCCCGAGCTCTGCCATGAGCTCGGTGAAGTCTTGGATCATCCCCGAGATCCAAGGTATTGAAGAAAATCTTTCTCGGGATAGGGTTACCACCTTGGCAGCTCAACACATTGCCTCAGTAAGTATTGCTAATCTAATCATTTTTCAATGTTATGTCCTTGCACTGACTTACAGTTATTTCTTTTTTCTAGTTGGTAACTTGCTTTAATACTATTCTGAAGAAGGACGAAGCCATCAAGTCGTCCATCTCCTCGGGTGGTGTAGAGGAGGCTTTTGTAGGTCTGACGCAATCTTTAAAGGATTCTCGTCAGAAGTATGTCGATGATAAAGCTGCTTGGGAGAAGCAACTTAATTCCACCGAGCAGGAGAAGGATCAGGCTGTTGAAGTCTCCAAGGGGTTGGAGAAGAAAATAAAAGACTTGGAGGAGAAGAACAAAGAGCTCGAGGGGAAGCTCCAACATGCTGGAGGGTTTGAAAACAAGCTCAAATCTGCTGAGGAAGAGCTAAGTAGACTTCGTGACGCTGGTCGTCAGAAAGAAGAGGCAGAAAAGAAATTGAAAGCTGTCGAGGAACTTCTATCTGAGAAGCTTTCCTCGGAGAAGGTGAAAAGGAAATTGGCTGTGAAAAAGTCTTTCAGTGCTGACTGGGACAAAGGTTGGAATAAGGGTTTGGCTGCCATGGTCTCACAAATGGAGTATGGCAGCCTTAAATATTTCAGGGATGGTTGGGTGGCTGCTCTGAAAGAGATGAATGGCGATGAGAACTCCGACCTATTTCAGGGACACATTCCTGGCCCCCCTCCTACTCCCGGGGAAGAAAAAGAAGACGAAGCTGCTTCTGAGGAATCCTCCATGGTGATTGGAGATCAGATTTCTCCTGCCCCAGTTGTCCAGACTTCCCATGAGCAGCTTCAACCAACCAATCTTTCAGCCGAGCAGCTTCCAACACCCTCCGAGCAACCTTCTATGCCTTCCGAGCAACCTACCTCTTCGTTCCAGCCTCCCGAGAAAGTTTTAGGAGACAAGGAGAAGGTGTAGCGTTGTTCGGACTTTTTCTCTTTGCTTTAATTTGTCAAATGTAACTCTGAACTATGTACTTCTCTTTTATGATGCAATAAAATTTCAAATTTTGATTGTTCATACTGTTGATTCTCTTCTTCTTGCTCTGTTTGCACTCTTATTGATTCTTGCTATCTCTTCCTTCTACTAGTTTATGGCCAGGATGGAATTGTTATCAGCTCATGATACAAAATTACTGAAATAATGCAATGAATACTTCAAAGATGGTCATACAGATATGAATGAAGCTCAAATCGTTGATATTCTCGGTCCAGATGCTTCAGAGCGAGCAGTTGAAGCCTACCAGTATTTAAAGTGTCTGCTCGATCGGGCAGTGGCTAATAATGTAGCATATTATGAGATGATTGAAGACCTCCAGGGCACTCTCGAGGAGCTTCAACAATAATACAAGGAATCTACAACCCTCTTGCACCAGGGATATGAGAAGAAGTATCAGCAACCAAGTGCTGATAAAGGATATGATAAGCTGTTTGCTGCTTACGATATAAAGGAAAGGACTTTGAAGACCGAGGTTGAAGAGTATAGGCAGATCGCCAAATTGTTAGAGCAGTAAAATAATAATTTGGGAGGAGAGATATCTCAGCTGAAATCTGCAGCCTCTACCTTGGGAGCCTTAGTTCCTGTCAACGATGAAGGTTTTTCTTTCTTGGAGGTTGAAAATGCCAATCTGAGAGATGAATTGGAAACCTTGAAGAGAGTTGGTCCTTCTACCTCTGCTCGCGGACGAGCAAGAGCTTCTCGAGGACGAGCAAGGGCTGCTCGAGTTACTATCGAAGAAGCTAGAACGCAGGCAGCCTTGGAGAATCAAGCATTCCAGTTGGTGGCAAAGAATCAAGCATTAGCTAAGATGTCCAAGAAGATTCTGAATCTGGACGAGCAACTCTCTGCACAAAAGTCTGCCTTGGAGAGTAAAGGGCTTTTAACGAAGAACCTCCACGAGCAACTGGAGAGGTTAACCTATCAATTCCACAAACAGCCCAGGGAGTTCTGGATGGCTGGTTATAATGAAGCCCTCTACCATCTAGATGATCGGATCCAAAATGCAAATAATGTGGGTTACAAGCAAGGATGGCTGAATGCCTTGGGCGTGCTGCAGTTGGAACAGGGTCACTATTTGTGGGATTACTATGACCCTGGGTTGCTCGATTTGCCGGTGCCACCTTTCAAACTGGATATGAGCTGGATTCCTGCTCGGGCCATTCCTCAATGTCTGATTTCAAAGTATCTCGGTGACTACAGTCTTCATTCCAATTTCAAGATATCTCGCCCTGAACACCTACTTGATCGTCCCTCAGTAATGAATATCAGGATGCTCAAATATATAAATTTCATCAATTCCCACTATGCCTTAGACGATCCTTCCGCTGGTGAAGAACCTATTTCAAAGGCAGAGGGGAAGAAACCAATAGAATAGGATTCTTGATGTAACATTTTTTTATGTATTTCATTCTCAATGTATTTTGTTTTGGATTTAATGAAAAACTTCTAGTTTTCTTTGCAATTTGTCATTGTCTTTGGAAATATTTTGTAAGACATTTTCTAATGAATGTGCATGTATATCTGTTGAAAAGATAAAGATATTTTGTGCTATTTTAAATTGTCGATCAATTAGAGTTGGTGAAAATTTATTGTCGACTATCTGAATTTATCTGACGACCAAGCAGAGTTGGTGATATTTTATTTCTCGACCAACTATGGTGGTAGTTTAAAATGCCATAAGTTTCAAGAACTTTATCTTTTTAATTTTAAGCCCTAAAATGAATTTCATTTATTTAACCAATTGTTTTCGACCAACCGGAGTTGGTGGTTTTTGTTCCCGACCAACCTTAGTTGGCAGATTTTTATTCTCGACCAACCTTAGATGGTAGATTTTCCTTCTCGACCAACCTTAGCTGGAAGATTTTCTTCCCAACCAACCGTAGTTGGTATTTCTGGGAAATTTTGTATTCCCAACCAACTTATAGTTGGTGGATTTTCTTCCCAACCAACCGTAGTTGGTATTTCTGAGAATTTTTTTATTCCCGACCAACTTATAGTTGGTGGATTTTCTTCCCAACCAACCGTAGTTGGTATTTCTGGGAAATTTTTTATTCCCGACCAACTTATAGTTGGTGGATTTTCTTCCCAACCAACCGTAGTTGGTATTTCTGGGTTTGATGCGTAGTGTGTAGCACTAATACTCCGAAAAATTTTCAACAAAAGGAGAGAATTGGGCGAAATATCCAAAACTTTATTCATATCGAAGAAAACTGCATTACATAGAGATTAAATTATTGATAATATTTGCGCAGATGCTCTGCGTTCCATGCATTCTTAAACTCCTCTCCTTCCAAGGTTTCGATTCTATACGTTCCTGGTCGAACAACCTCTGTTACTCTGTAGGGCCCATGCCAGTTAGCTTCCAGTTTGTTGTGCTTTTGAATTACTTTCTTTAGCACATAGTATTCTTCTTTTAGGTCGTATTTCTTTACTCTCTTGTTGTAGAACAGAGCTGTCCGCTGCTGGTATGCAGCGTTTCTGATCGCTGTCTCTTCTCTAACTTCCTCGAGCATATCCAAATCTAATCTTCTCATCAAGTCACTGATAGGAGAGTTGAAATTCAGCACTCTGTGTAGGGGGAGACCCAGCTCGGCAGGTATAACAACTTCACTTCCAAATGCCAGCATATATGGAGATTCTCCTGTGGCTGCTCGTGGAGTAGTAAGATAAGCCCATAGTACAGAATGCAGCTCATTGATCCAATTTGCCTTTGCATCATTTAATCTTTTCTTCATGCCATTCAGCAGCGTTCTATTCGTCACTTAAGTTTGCCCATTGCTTTGGGGATGGCCTGGTGCATAGTGGGTTTTTAATATGTTCGATTGATGATAATATGCAGCGAATTCCTCGTTGTCAAATTGTGTTCCATGGTCGGTGATGAATGCATGAGGAAGACCATATCTACAGATGATATTCTTCCAAATAAATTGGTACACCTTTTCATATGTCATATCGATAAGGGGCTCAGCTTCCACCCACTTAGTAAAGTAATTTACTGCGACGACGAGATATTTAAACCTTCCTCTGGTCGTTGGAAGTGGCCCGACCAAGTCAATTCCCCACATGGCAAATGACCAAGGGGAAGTAATGGGTGTCAACAATGCTTGGGGAGTTCTTCGGATGGTGGAGAAGCGTTGACATTTGTCATATTTTTTGGCATAGGCTATGCAATCAGCCCTCATTGTCGACCAATAGTATCCCTGCGTCATTATCCTTTGCAGAAGTGTTCGACCTGCTACATGAGCTCCACAGGACCCTTCATGGACTTCCTCGATCAAGTCTTTCACCTCGGCGGGATGTACACATCTCTGCAAGCCAGCTATAATTCCTCGTCTATATAAAACACCATTGGTGAATACATAACGAGCAGCTTTAAACTTTAGTTTCTTGGCTGCGAGTTTATCAGTTGGCAAATACCTTTCTTCAATATATACCCTGATAGGATCCATCCACGATGGTCCTAAATCAAGGGTAATAAAGTTCATCATCAGATCTTCATCTATGCTCCGACTAGCCAAGACTTCAATTGGGATTATTCTTCGTAGCTCGGTGCGTGTGGCTGATGCTAAACGAGCTAAGACATCTGCTTTGGCATTCTCCAATCTTGGTATTCTAACTATCTGCACTGCCATCAGACTTGATAATATCTCCATTGCTTTTGCATGATACCTGATCATTAATTCTCCTTTGGCCGCATATACTCCCAGTATTTGATTTACGATCAACTGCGAGTCACTGAATACAATAACTTGCTCTGCCCCCATGGTTTTTGCCAAATTAAGACCTGCAATCATAGCTTCATATTCAGCCTCATTATTAGAAGCCTTGAATTGGAAGCGCAAAGCATACTCCACATCGACCTTGTCCGGGCTGTTCAAAACAATCCCTGCTCCACAACCTGCAGTACACGAAGATCCATCTACATATAGATTCCATATAGGTACCTCGTTTTCAAATTTTTGATCAGACAGAGTTCCTCGGTGGAATATTTGCTGCTTCCTTTTATCCTGCTCTAGCACTTCTTGCTGCTCGTCGACCATCTTTTCTTGTTCGCCGACCGCCTTAAGTTGATCGGGATTTAAATTTGATGATCCTATAACATCCACAGGTTGGTCGGTGTGCAACTTTTGCTCCTCGAAGGTATCAGGATAGGTGAACTCTGCTATAAAATCTGCTACTGCTTGCCCTTTTAGCGACGATCTAAGCTCATAAACTATGTCATATTCACCAAGTTCTACTACCCAGTACATCAATCTCCCTGATTTCTCTGGTTTATGAAGAGCTTGCCTCAATGGCATATCAATGCTAGTGCCAACTTTTCCAGTCTTGGATATCTGATCTCTGCTCCTCGGAAGGCCTTGCTAGTGTAATAGATCGGTTTTTGCACTCCATCCTCCATTCTTATCAATGCCGAGCTAACTGCATTCTCCGACACTGCCAAATATAAATACAATCTTTCTCCCATCACTGGCCTGGACAACGGTGGAGGTGCTCCCAGATATTTCTTCAATTCTTGAAAGGCTTTCTCGCATTCTTCATTCCATTCAAACGTTTTTTGGAGTGTTTTGAAGAATGGGAGGCATCTATTAGTTGCTCGTGATACAAATCTGTTAAGTGCTGCAACTCGCCCTTTGAGACTTTGGACTTCCTTCTTCGTCGTTGGAGATCGCAGCCCCAATAGAGCCTTGATCTTTTCAGGGCTTGCTTCAATACCTCGTTGGTTGACAATATACCCGAGGAACATGCCTTTTCGTACTCCGAATATACACTTTGTGGGATTCAACTTCATTTGATATTTATCTAGTTGATCAAAGGTCTGACCTAAGTCAATTAGATGGTCAGCAGCTCTCTTGCTTTTCGTCAGCATATCATCAACATAAACTTCCATATTGTAACTGATTTGTTTTGTAAACACCTTGTTCATCAACCGCTGATATATTGCACCTGCATTTTTCAAACCAAAAGGCATAACATTATAACAATAAGTTCCCCTAGGGGTAATGAAAGAGGTACTCTCCCTATCTTTCGGTTTCATTTTAATTTGGTTGTAACCAGAATAAGCATCCATGAAGCTCAATAACTTGTGTCCCGAGGTAGCATCCACTAATTGATCAATTCGGGGTAAAGGAAAATGATCCTTTGGGCAAGCCTTGTTGAGGTCGGTGAAGTCTACACACATCCTCCATTTGTTATTTTTCTTTTTCACCATAACCACATTAGCAAACCAATCTGGATATTTGACATCTTCAATAAAGCAAGCTTTCTGGAGCTTCTCGACCTCCTCTTGTATAGCTTGATTCTTCTCGGAGCTGAACACTCTTCTTCTCTGCTTCACTGGCTTGATCTCCTTATTCACACTGAGCTCGTGACATAAAAAATTTGGGTCTATTCCTGGCATATCCTCGTGACTCCAAGCAAAAGTTTGTTTTCTGCTTTTTAGGAAAACTATCAATTCCTGTTTTAGTGAGGCATCTAATGACGAACCTATTTGAGTTGTTAGTTTCGGGTGCTCGTCGTCCAAAATGATATTTTCAGTAGCTTCCACCACCTGACCTTTCACGAGTTGCGATTTGTCTCTAGGATCCAATGTTTCAATCTCTGCACCTTCATCCACTTGGTAGGTCGTAGTCTTTTTCCTAGATTCCTCCAGTTCTTCTTGCTCGGCAGATGAGTAGTAATATTCCCGAGCAACTTTTTGGTCACCCTTTACAATTCCTACTCCAAAATTGGTTGGAAACTTCAGACATTGATGTACAGTAGATGATACTGCTTCGAACTTCTTCAAACCTACCCTTCCCATGATGATATTGTAAGCTGACTGGACATTCTTATCCATCACAAAGAAACGTACTCTTTCTGTTCGACAAGCAGGCCATGTACCGATGAACATATCCAATTTGATCGTCCTAAGTGGAAAGACTTTCTCGCCAGCAAACCCGAGGAGGGGCATGTGATAAGGTTCCAATTGAGACAACTTTAGATTTAAACTATCGAAGCATGAGTAGAACATGATATCCGCCGAGCTACCATTATCCATCAGTACACTTGAGATTATTACTTCCTTCATCCACATTTTGATCACCAGTGGATCATCATGGGGATATAGTACACCTGCGAGGTCGTTCTTGGAGAAACCAATGACCAATTTTTCTTTGTTCACCTTCCTCGGGCGATCATCCTCAACTAGATTTATTCGCTGAATGTATTAACAAGCTTGAGCCTCATTGAGGTAAGTTTTCCTTTCCGTAGTAAGGTCCCCACCTCCTGCATCTCCACCTGTAATAACGTTACAATCAAATGATCCAAAACGAATTGAAAATACCTCACGTTCTGGCTGTCTTGGTCTCTTGGGAAGATCAGGGTCGTCTTCTGGATCATCTTCATGATCTCTTTTCTTGTTTTCTTCTGATCGTCAAGGAAATCTAGACCTCTGTCTTGCTCGGTCGCTGCTTTTTCTTTCGTTTCTTCGATCAACATGCTTGGCCAGCTTTCCTCGTCTGATGAGTGCTTCGATTTCATTCTGGAGAGCTATGCAATTTTTGGTTGTGTGACCATGGTCTTTATGGAACTCGCAATATTTGGTCTTATTCCTCTTGTCAGGATCTGACTTCATCTTCTCAGGCCAGTTTAGTTCCTCGTTGTTCTTGATTTCCTCCAGGACATGGTTTATGTCTACTTTCAAAGGAGAATAATTTTCAAATTTCTTCAATACTTCCCATGATGGCTTTGTTTTTGACTGCTTGTCACCACCATTGTTCTTATGTTCTTTCTTTTTAGCCTTTTCAGCCTCCACCTTAGTCTCTTTGGTGTCCATGTTCTTATTCGCAGCCATAGCCTCCTCGGCATTCATGATCTTGGCCGCTTTTGCCATTAGTTCTGACATTGTTCTGGGTGGATCTTTGGCCAAAGTATAGTACAATTTATTGGGCAACAGTCCACTCATCAAAGCAGTAATTGCTGTCTTTTCCTCGTAATTAATAACTTCGAGCTTCTCGTTATTGAAACGAGTTATGTAATCCCTAGTGCTCTCACCTGTTTTTTGTCTAACACTTAACAAATGTGCCACTCGTTTAACTGGTTTTGCTCCAAAACAGAAATTTCCAATGAAGAGCTCGGCCAATTGAAAGAAAGTTGAAATCTTCCCCCGAGGAAGATTATTGTACCATATTTGTGCAGATCCGGTAAGAGTTCCCGAAAATGCCCTGCATCTCATCTCGTCTGGCACGGCATAAATGTCGGCAGCAGCTTGGTATTGTTCTATGTGAAGGACAGGATCAGTTTTTCCATCATATTTAGGGGTCACCACAGGTGCTTTGAACTTCGATGGTGTGGGAAAATCCACAATTGCCTGTATAAAAGGCGTCCCTTGGACAAAAGTTCTTTGTAGAGGATTCTTGGCCTAAACCATTTCCCCTAGTCTATCCTCCAACCTTTGAATAGAGCATTTCCATGCATCCTTTCCCTCCTCAGGCCTATTGGTTCGAGCAATTGATCTTGTTGAAGTCGCTTCCTGGGATCTATCTTGTCGAGCAACTGGTAGCGATTGGGCAGAACCCTCTCTTAGATCAGATGGTTGTCGAAAGTTTCTCGACAGAGCCTTAGGAGGACTTTTATTCTTCCTAGGGCCCAATCGATCAAAAGGGGAGATCCTACTTAATCTTTCCAATGCACTAGTCCTTTCTGGAGAGAGAGTGATGTGTTGTTCAGTATTTGTGGCTCGTACTGACGAAGTTCGACCCGGTTGATAAGAAAAATCATCAGATTTCTCAGTGCGATATGAATCGCTTTGCCTAATACGCGAAGAAACTAAACGGGTATTTCTTTGAACACTTCGTTGTCCTGAATAGGTCGGCGCTCCACCTTGGATAGTTTGCACGAGTTATCGCATAGTCTCTTGCATAGACGTCTGGCCTTGAGTCAAATTGGCCGTAATTCCAGCTAGATCTTGGACATTTGGAGGAGCGGATGGATTCGGGGGGTGTCCAGCGTTTCGATTACTGGATTCAGGATTATCAGCCATTGAGGAAGAATTGTTTTGGTGAAAAAACGATAGTTTCAATCGTTTCCCACAGACGGTGCCAATCTTTTGATGTAAAAAATTAGATTATCTCTAATTATTGAATCACAGATAAAAATAAATAAGACAAAAGAATTTTTAAAGTGGTTCAGCCTTAAGGGAATGCCCTACGTCCACTGTTTTGTTATTGCTGACTATTTGGGAATTCTCGATAACAGATTTTACCAAGAAATTATGAGTCCCCTTACAATGAGGATGATACAATGTATTTATAGCCCTGAGGCTGTACATGTGAAAGGGTAATACATAGTTGTTCAATAGGCGTATACATCTGTATGATAATAATGAGCATTTAATGCGCATTCGATCTGTTGATTATCCGGTCATTAATGCTCTGTGCGAGATGCAGCTCGGATCGCCTAAGCTGCTCGGACCGCTTAAGTAGCTCGGTATGTACGAGTTGCTCGGAGTATACTTGTTGCTCGGAGCGTCATAGTTGGTCGGGGTGGTTGAGTTCCTTGAAGTCAGGGTGTTATTAAAAAATGTTTGTAGGTGCCATGTAGAGTGACACGTGTCTCCATATAATTGATCCACGTCAGCGGACTAATTTTGGTATCAACACCCACCGAGCAATCCTTGGCACAATGTTGTCAAATTCCATATTAAAGCATGCCTCAAGTAAGTTAAAATGCTCATAAATCCACGACTACATGAACAATACAAAAACTTATTAAACAAACCTTGAAGATATTTGTAGGTTGAACCCCTCTTGTATTATGTTAGCCATTGTTTTGAGTACCAACCTCCTCCTCGACATTGTTTTGGGTAGGCTTTTCCCTTAAGTTATAACATTTAGTTATGTCCGATGTTTCCTCTCACAAGTAGTGACTAGAAACTCTTTCTCCTTGAATATGTCAATTTAGATTCCATTTTTCAACTCGAGATAAAGTTTAACCATTTGTCAAACTAGGATAAATTGAATGTACAATTGCAATATATTAGAATTGAGATAACAAAATTCAAAAAAAAAATTAGGGCTTTAAATAATGAATGCTCTTGTAAATAGTCGGGATACTAATGAAACAACCTAACGGTACTAGAAAGGACCAAAGGGTACTCGCTAATGCGTATTAGGTTATACAAAAACTCATTTAACTCCTTGATATAAAATCTATTAATTTATAAATTAAAACACTCGCGCACACTAGTAAGTAAAAGTGGTGATGCTAGAAATAAAAATACCCTTTAAGAATGAGATGAGGAAAAGTGAAAAGTGACACAATATTTGTTCTCAAGGAAACCACCGTGATGGAAAACCCCGTGCCCTTAGTCCCAGGACAACTCACACACCCAAGTCCACTATTATCAATTATCGATTACAGATTACAGTCCACCAGTTTACAATGATTTAAACTAAACAAATATACGCCGTACACCGAGCCTAGTCTAAATACAACCCAACTTGACTGACAATTCCAATAACAACGAGGTAATAGTGACTACAACACACGCACAACCACACACTAAAACTCGAGACCACATGAAGTTGTGCAAAATTATAATAAGATGATATTGAATTAATCGATACTAAAAAATGATTAAATATTAAGTCACAAACCTAATCAGTAGCTCAGCTGGTCAGGCCTTCGGTATGCTCCCCCAGAGGTCGCCAGTTCGAGTCACCGCAAGGGCCACTGACCGCAAGTTGTTTATGTGTGATTCCACACCTCCTGTTTTGAAAGACTTGTTCGGGGTGAAGGGATTAGTCTCGAGGTGCGCGCAGGCTGACCCGGAGATTACCCTCCGTACCAAAAAAAATATTAAGTCACAATACACAAATAAGGTCTTCCTTAATAATAAATATTCAAGTAAAGATTAATTCTAATAATAAATCAGTTAGCGCAAATGACCACGAATAAAATAGGAAATAGAATTCCAAAAATCGTCTCGCGCAACTAAAAATTAAAAAAAAAACTCAACACTAAAGGATAAGAATCAATTTAAAGAGGTGTTATGTTAAAATATCAAGTCCAAGTAAAATTAACAAAAGATAAAGCGTGTAGCACTTAGCTCATATAAATTAAGACTGAATAAAAATTAAATAAATTGAAGATATGATTTAAAGTCCAGACACTAATTAAACCCAACTAAATAAAGTGAACACACAAAAGTTCAACTTAAAGGATATAACTAGTCAGAGGCAAAAATAAGATTATCTTTAATCCTAGATAAGTTAAATTAATTGAGATTTAAAATAAAAAGATATTTTAGTAAAAATTACGTGACACAAAAAAAACTTTTAAGTTTTAGTTTTTAAGTTTTAAAATGTTAAGTCTAGTTTAACAAGTGCACATACACTGAGTTGGGTGTAAACAAGAACTCAATAACAAGAACCCAAAAATTCAAACTCATTCTTAAAAGATCAAAAAATAATTTCAGTCCAAATTATTAAATAGGTTAATTAATTAATTAACTCAAACAACAAAAAAAAACTTGTGTGAACCAACATAATAAGTATTGATACCCGAATTTAAACACCAAAAGGAAACAGTTCTAACATGTAGATCTAAGCAAGAAAAAGGATATAAACATGTATGGTACACAAAAGGATCTAAACATGTCTTTAACAGATCTAAACTTTGCAAAGGCTACAAAAGGATTAACGACCAACAACAGAAGAAAAGTTCACGGATCTAAACAGTGGAGCAAAGTTTAAAAACAAAATCTACAATAAACAAAACAAAATGCAGTTTATATGTTTTGTTAAAAAAATATTAATTTTATCTTTTAAGCAAAAAAATAGTCCAAGACAAACTCAGATCTACAACAATAAAAAATGATTCGATCTTATCACACAATAGAAAAGTATCTAAAAGAAAGCAACACAACCAGTGTCACAATCCGGATAAATGAAATGTTTAAAAAAAATTGTACCAGCAGAGTTTTCGTAGAAATCAACAACAGTAGATGGATTACAAAAACTTGGATCTAAAGGATTAACAACCAACCACACAATGAGATCTACACAGCCCAACAAAAAAAAAGTTTTAAGCAGTAGAAGTTTAAACAAAAAAAACGCAGATCGTTTTTTTTAAATAAATATGCGTGTATATATAAAACAGTATATATATATATATATATATATATCTGTGTTTGCGTATGTAGAAAGAGGAAAAAATGATATTACCTCAACAAATGAAACGGTGTTCACACCGGAAAAAGGACCATCGGAAAATAACCACCGGAAAGCACCACGAGTATCACAGGAAAAACAGCCATCGGAAAACTCAAAACAACATAGTCCAAAAATTAAACGAGCTCAAAATGGATGACGTTTGAAGGGTTCCAACCCCAAATCACAAAACAAAATTGGAAACCCCTCTTCTAGCAAGCCAAATCGATACAAAAATCAGGAGCTCCAAATATTAACAGCAAGCCCCGATTCGATCTCCAAAACCCAAACGAAAACCCCAAAAATCATAAGTACAAAATCAAGCCAAACCCTCGATGTATACACGGATTGTACCAAAGTAAACTCTCAAGAACTTTTGTATTTCGATAGAAATTATAAAGAGAGAAATAGGGTAAAACAATGTCTAAAACCCCGTATTTTTACGCATATTTATTTTTATGAAATTATGGAAAATGGGGTTTAATTAATTTAAAGGGAGAAAATTTTAAATTGTAATTTATCCGACTTTATGATAATAATTACTAGCGTGATGAGAGTTAGTAGTTGTTGAAATAATATTATGGACGGGGATGAGATACAAGGCGATTATGTTATAAATATTTGGGACGCGTATGAGTCGCATCACTAGTATGTATTTGAGGGTTTAAAAGGTAAATTATTTTTGTATAACTCGGATGACTATTTTGAGTGCTCCAGAGTGTCCGGAAGGGTCGAAATAGTTAGAAAACACTACTCGGGTATTTTATTTGGAGCCCGTGGCATTTTTAACCCAAAACGACAACCCAGAGGGGTATTTTGGTCTTTAGGGATTTTTGGGTAATTAAATGGACGAAAATTGGGTTTAATTAAAAGCATTTAGGGTTAGTGGCCTGTCAGTTTCAACCTACATGAGAAAGAGAGGAAAAGAGAGAGATAACCAAGGAAGAAGAAGAAGACTTCATTAGAGCCTTAAGCCAAGAACTCAAGCTTTCACACCAAAAAGTACACCAGCGCATAGATCGTGTCAAGAGGATCGTTCCCATACCAATTTCAACCGCGAATCAAAAGTTTATTTTAAGGCAAGTGATTATCTTGCTCTTTCTCTTAGCATTTATTATTCTTGTTAACATATGTTGATGTTTTAGAACTATTAATACCAAATTTGGTTTACCTATGATGAGATTGTGTAGGAATCTTAGAAATTTGATGGGGGTTTGCATGTAGAGGATTTTCTCCCTTATTAGGAATGTGAAATTTGGTGAATTAGATGTTAAAATCACGAAATAAAACTGGGGTTTTAATAGATTAATAATTTTGGATTTATGTTGATATGACTCATAGGAAAAGTTAGGAATTTGTTGAATTTACTTGATGATTAAAAGGATTTGACCCCTAAACTATGCTAAGAAGTGTTCTAGGGTGACTTAGAGTAGTTTGGAAACCTTGTACTTGGGTTGGAATGGGTTTAGGTTGAGTTTGAAGAGGAGAAAATCTAGAAAAACGAACCTTGAAGGTGAACTAGGCAACTTCGGAAATTTCGTTAGAAGTCCAGCCCAGGTCATTCGAACGAGACTTGTAACGAGATTCCAGTGACCCTTCTGACGAGTTTGGTAGTTCGTTCGAAGTAGGGGGCCTTCGTTCGAACGACACTCGTTCGAACGAGATTTTTGGGTCTTCTAACGAGATTCCAGAACGACTCTTAAGGCTCGATTTTTGTTTCAAACTTCCCGTAGACCTATTTAAATGAGTGTCAGACTTGTATGAATGTCGAGTGACTTAAAATTTATAATTATTAGTGAGCGGAGAATATGTCGACCCTCGGAAGGTATGAAAATTCATAGAATTAGAGAGATGCAAAAATATAAGTGAGAATACATACGGATAAGGTACGGGGTATGATAGGGGATATATTATAAGTACTGCTAATACTAGGTTATGGGAAAGACAATGAATTTATATAAGTTGTGTGTATGCTTATTGCTCAAAATATAATGTGTATGACACACCTAGCTACTGGCTATCGAACGGAGGTTAACGCGTTGTGGACGACCGAATCTTGTGTGCCTTCGGGGGATTTAGAGTCGTACCACTAGAGCATGGAACCTAGGTAAGGGCTATTCGTGAGAATGGTAGTGATGATGGTCGTATGGGTGAGTAGGTATTTGCGTAGCCCATCGGCTTGGGACTATGTTCGCCTCCAATAGGTGTTTGTGTTTTATTGGTTCTCGAGAGATTGAACCTGTTGTCCTATATGCGTGAGCGTTGCAATGGGACTAGATAGTCGAGTATGCGTAGCACTAAGGGTTTCTCAACCAGGGGTGCAATATTGCTATATTTATATATAAATTGATATGTATACATAAAGAGAATAATGCGTGTATACCAAAATCTTGTTTAGTGTCTTATGTTGACGACTCTATTTTTAAATGTGTACTTATGGTATTATCAGTTGGGCATTTAGAAGAATATGAGAATAAACTAAAGTAATTCTAAACCTATATCGAAATCTTAAGTACGTTGGCTTTGAGTTATTTAGGGAGTCTTTCCAACATAATAATATGTACTTAGTAGCCAGTCAGGATATCATAACGTATGGGTAGTTAGGCTTGTTAGGCGTGCACACTAGATTGAGGGGTAAGTTTCTTAAGTGAGTATGCTAAGTTAACTTGAATAATAATTGTGCTAATTGAATCAATTTAAGCACTTGCTATTTTAAACTGTTTTCAACTCGGGCTCTGACCCGTTTTTCTGTATATCTTTCTATTATTCCATTATTTTTAGGTGCCCAGCCACAGGGACACAGGCCTTAGGAGACTCTATTCAGTTGCCGTGCTGTAGCTGCTATGGAAGCTGCAGGATAATTGCGAGTAGACGACTTAGCCTATTATCCCTTTTTCAGTTATCTATTCTGTTGGACATGTCGTCCTTTCTTCGGTTTACATTCAGAGATTTAGTTGTTTTAAATTCTCTCTTAGATTTGATTTCCTTTTATTGGATTTCTTGTATGGGATTGTATCTAGATGTGTTTTACTCCAGTCATTTATTTTACTTCAGTTAGACTTTATTTATATTACTGTGATGCATGGTATTTGTTGGTATGCTTTTTGATATTAGTTAGTGACAAGATAAAAAATTTGGACATCACCCTTTTTAAATATTATGTGGTTAGTTTTTATTAAAATTTGAGTTTTCGACAGTGATGCATTATCTGAACCAACTTGATATTCTGAAATTAATTAATTAAGGACTGATCATCCGGTAATTAATTGGGCGGGGTGTCACACAATGTTGGCAGCTCTTTGTTGTTAAAGAGAGAAAGAAACACAAAACCCCTATGTCTTTAAATGATCACACACGGATATAATAAAGGATAAACAAACGAGGGGAAAATCATAAACCCAAGGGGAACACAAGGTCGACCAAAACAACCCGCAAGAACAGACCTCGAGCGAAACATTCTCAAGTCCCCAAACCAACCAATGGTTTTTCAAAACCAATGACACCCCAAATAAAAAACTGTCGCTTTAATGTTGCGTCCAAATTGGTAATTAAACAAATATTTTATTTAATTAATTTAATATTGAGACACTTTTGTTTAAATCCAGAATATAGATAAACGGAATAAAAAAACTGGAAATAAAATATAGCAACAAAATATATATTATGCAAATGTTAATTAAAAATATTTTATACATCAAGTTAAATGAAATTTAGACTTGAGGCATAAAATAAAATACTAAAGCATATTAAACACATAACTTAGAATATAAAAATATTTAATTTAAATAATACACTTCAAAAAAAATATTCAATAAAAAATATTTTATATATTAAATCAATTTAGGAAAATATGATTTAAGGTATAAAAATAGATTTTAATAATAATAATGCATGAGCATAAAATATATTTGTCTCAAAATTGAGGCAACACAAAAAGACTGAGATTTTCAACTAATCCCCCTTGCATCACCTAAAGAAAGACATTTTTGGGAGTGCTGTTATGTATTTTTATACATGAGTCAATGTTATTGTGTATTTTGGGAGTAGTGTTATGTACTTATGTACACAAGTCAATGTTAATGTGTATTTTAGGAGTGGGGTTATGTACTTCATAATATAATAATTCAAATTTTTTTGCAATGCTCTCCCTTCTCACTAAAAAAACCCCAACCAAACACGACCCTAAATTGAGTACTCCCGCCGGCAAGTCGCCGCCTTCCTAAATCAACCAGCTCCGACATCCAGTCGCCAGCTTGCCTTCGCCATGCCTACTCTACCTCCGGCCACTCGTGGTAGTTGCTCTCCAGTGCGTTTCTCCCCTGTAGATGTCGTTAAAGACCTAGTGAATAAACATAGCCCTAGTAGTTGTCAGGTTTTGGATTCTGGTATGAAGCCTGGTCCGGCAGGTGTCTTTTATGAAGAAGCGTGCGAATCTGAGGAGTTTGAAGAGGGGCAAGTGCTTGCTTCGGAAGATAGTATTGAAAGAGCAAATGCTAATGTTTCTAGAATTAAAGAGATCAATGAAGAAAAGGAGGTATACAAAAAATTTCTCGAAGAAAAAGGTTTCACCCAAAAGGACATTTTTCATTTCAGATGTGCCAAACTCAAAAATATGGATGTAAGTTAGTGGAGGTAATGACTACGAATTCAAGGGTGGATTTTGAAAAGGATGGCCCTTTAGCCTACTCTCCCCTGACCAAGGTGGACAAGTCATGGAAAGAAGTTGTAGCGGAAAAGAGATATCCCAAGCTAAGATTTACTTACCATGCTCCCTCTATTGTTGATAATAGAATCACAGTCTCCCCACCTCCAGAGGTGGCAAAAAATGGTTATGCTAAGTGGGAAAGCAGTATGGTAGGGTGTTTTCTGGGGAGAAGTTTGCCTTACACCTTGGTTTGCAGTATAGCCCATAGACTATGGGATAAATTTGGCCTCAATCAAATAGTGGGACACAACAATGGAGTCTATTTCTTTATGTTTGATAATGCTAATATGAGGGATTAGGTGATTGACAATGGACCTTGGCATTTTGTGGGGAACCCAATTATTATCCAAAAATGGACACCAAACTTCTCTTTCAGCAAAGATTCTACCTCAAAGATACCTGTATGGGTGAAGTTCCATAACATTCCTGTCCAATTATGGACAAAGGAGGGGCTTAGCTATGTTGCTAGCTCAGTTGGAGTTCCTGTGTATGCTGATACAGTTACTGAAGGCATGAAGAGAATAAGTTTTGCAAGGATTTGTGTGGAGTTAAATGTCAGGGCAGAATTCCCAAACAACATTGATGTCACCATGGAGGATGGATCCATTGCAGTAGTTGGAGTGGAATACCAAGAGAAACCTCCATCCTGTGTCCATTGTGGAATATTTGGTCATGCCCTGATCAACTGTCCTAAGGGGAAGAAAGCTTGGGTGGCAAAAAATAATAAAGAAGAGGTATATCCAATTTTATGCCAAGCTGAAATTCAAAAGGCCTTGGAAGAAGGATGGACCAAAGTGCAAACTAAAGCCAATAAGACAACCAAATCTTTTGAAACAGTTGAGATAGACAAGAGTGGGATGGATGTAGATGGTATGCCTAGTGAGGTAGTTAGTACTAGTAAGAATGAAGTGGGAGAGAATACACCAAACAAGGCTACAACCTCTAATCAGTTTGACATTCTTGATGTTTTGGATGACTCTACTCTTGTTACAACCCCTGCCCCTTCAGGGCTGGCCCTTAAAATTAAAGTTGTGGATGAACTTGATCAGGGAAGGTTTGGAGGTGTCATCAGAAGGGGTGGGAAAGAGGTGTGCAGTAGCAACAACAAGGTGAAGAAGAGTTCGGGCAGCAAATACAAAAAGTTTAGATGACCAGTATGGGTACATGGAATATAAGGGGTCTTATTGCTCCCCACAAACAGATGGAGGTGGTTAAGTTAATAAGAGATAATAATTTAGACCTTATTAGTCTTGTGGAGACTAAGATTAGAAGGAACAACATGGATACTGTCAAGAATATGTGCTTCTATCATTGGGAGTATATTCATAACTGCCCTATGGATGGGGGAGTGGCAAGAGTGATAGTGGGTTGGAACCCCAATATATTGAAGATTGATGTGATTGATTCTCATAGACAAGCTCTATTCTGCCTTGTAAGTATTGTTGGTACTAGTAACTCTTTCTATGCGACTTTCATATATGGTGAAAACCTGCCTGAGCAGAGGAGGTGTTTATGGACATTCCTAAATGCAAATAAGATGGTGATTAATGATAGGCCTTGGTTACTCATGGGGGATTTTAATGTGGTCAGATGCCAAGAGGAAAAAAAAGGGATTTTGGATATTGACAGAGCTGCAACTGATGAGTTTAATCAGTGTCTAAATGAGTTAAATGCTGATGATATGATTAATAGTGGGTTGTGGTTCACCTGGAATAAGAGTCATCTTGGAGTCAATAATGTTCAGTCCAGAATTGACAGGGTCCTACACAATGATATGTGGACTGCTTTTTTCCCCAACTCACAAGCTATTACCCTGCCTTGTGGTATATCTGACCATAGTCCTATTATCACCATAGTGGATAACACTATCAATAGGGGCCTATTACCTTTCAAGTTCTTCAACTTCTCGATGAATCATGTTGATTTTTCTCCTACAATCATTGATGCTTGGGATGTTGAGGTGGATGGGAATCCAATGCAGAGGCTCTACAGCAAGCTTAATAGAGTTAAAGCCTCTTTAAAGCACTTTAATAAGAAATTCTTTAATAAGATTTCTACTCAGGTTGCTGAGACCAAGATAAATCTTGATGCTATTCAAAGCGAGCTGGACAGAGATGGTGATAATATGGTTCTGCAGGCGGATGCTAATGACTTGAGAATCAAATATGCAGAATTAAGGAATGATGAGGAGTCTTTCCTTAGACAGATTGCTAGAACCAAATGGTTGCAGCTGGGCGACCAAAACAATACTTTATTTCATAAGAAAGTAAACCAAAATAGGGCTAGAAAGGAAAATTGTGAGCATTGAGAATGATCTAGGTGTGAGAATTGAAGGCATTGAGCAGATGTCTATAGAAGCAATGAGTTTTTTTCAGAACTTGTTAGGGAATAGGGTGCAGTGTGAGAATGCAAATGCTGTCCTGGGGGAGGTGATCAAGAATAAGCTAACCCCTGAGCAGGCTTATCTCCTGGAGGAAGAGGTCACTCATGAAGAGATCAAAAAAGCTATGTTTAGCATTGGGTCTGACAAGGCCCCGGTCCCTGATGGGTTTAACAGCTACTTCTTTAAAAAGAATTGGGAGCTCATTGGGAGAGAGGTGTGTGAGGCAATTAAGTTCTTCTTTGACACGGGGACTTTCTTCAGGCAGTGGAATTGTACTGCTCTGGCTTTAATCCCAAAGGTAGCAGCCCCTAAAAGTATGAGGGAGTTCAGACCCATCTCCTGTTGTAACACCTTGTACAAGTGTATTTCCAAAGTGATCACTTGCAGGCTAAAGAAGATGATGCCTGGCCTTATTAGTATTAATCAAGCTGCCTTTGTTGAAGGTAGATCCATTGCTGATAATATCTTATTATTACAAGAGTTAATGAGGAATTATCATAGGGACTCTTGGCCTCCGAGATGTGCTATCAAGATTGATATTCTGAAAGCATATGATACTGTGAGCTAGGACTTTTTGTTGAAGCTGTTGGCCCATGTTGGTTTCCCATCCAAAGTCATTGGGTGGATCACCAAATGTGTGACTACTACCAGATTCTCCATTAACCTGAATGGGGAACTAAAGGGTTTCTTTCATGGGAAAAGAGGGCTCAGGCAGGGGGACCCTCTCTCTCCCTACCTTTTCTTGCTTGTGATGGAGGTTTTCTCTGGGATAGTTACTAAAGCAACTGAATCAGACCTGTTCAGTTATCACCCTAGATGCAAGGAGATATCGTTGACTCACCTAAGTTTTGCTGATGATTTAATTGTCTTTGCTGGGGGGGATAAAGATTCCTGCAGTATTGTGAAGGAGGCAATATCAAAATTTAGCTCCTTATCTGGGCTGATGATCAATTTAGAGAAGAACAACCTTTTCACTGCAGGGATTAATGTGGATGGGATTCAAGACATTTCAACTATTCTTGGCATTCAGCATGGGGCCCCTCCATTTTGATATCTTGGGGTTCCTCTAATCACAACTAGGTTGAAGAAGGAGGATTGCTCTCACTTGGTGGAAAGAATAACAATGAGAACCAGATGTTGGACTAATAAGTTCTTGAGTTTTGCAGGTAGGCTCCTTCTAGTGAAGACTATGATTTTTAGCTTTCAAGTGTATTGGTCTAGCATTTTTATTCTGCCCAAGAGTATTATAAAGAAGATTGAGCAAATAATGAGAAATTACTTATGGAAAGGGGATGAGGCTAATAGCAAAGGGGCTAAAGTTGCTTGGGTGGATCTTTGTGTTTCTCTAGATGAAGGAGGTCTAAATATAAAGTGTTTAGAGACTTGGAACACAGTTGCTATGGCTAAGCATTTGTGGAATCTTTGTAGTAAGAAGGACAACTTATGGATCAAATGGTGTAATACTTACAAGATCAAATGAAAGAGCATATGGGCTTTGAGTATCCCAAATGATTCTTCATGGAGTTGGAGGAAAATCCTCAAGAACATAGAGAAGTTTAGAAGTCAAATCAAGACCTGCATTGGGAATGGTGCGCAAGCATTTATGTGGTTCGATTATTGGCACCCAAATGGCCCTTTACATGCCCTATATGGGGATAACATTGTCTATGACTCTGCTAGCAGTCTAAAAGCTAAAGTGTCATATTTTATACACCATTTGGAGTGGGATGGCCTTCAAGAGTGACATGGGAGCTGAATGAAGTGAAGAATGCAAATCTTCCTGCAATTCAGGGGGGAATCGATACTGTTGTATGGCTTCCCTCAAATCATGGAATGTTCACCGTTGCGTCTGCTTGGGAACTTTTAAAGGCCCATAAGCCTATGGTCAATTGGAGCAAGTTTGTGTGGAGTAAGGTTTGTATCCCTAAATGCTCTTTCATTTCTTGGTTGGTGTTTAGGAAGGCCATCAACACTAAAGTTAAATTACATGATTGGGGAGTTTCTGTGGATGACCTGTGTGAGTTATGTGGGACTGAAAGGGAAACATATAACCATTTGTTCTCTCAGTGCAGCCTTAGTAAAAGTATATGGGAGGAGGTGATGCTAAGGAACCAGTGCTACAGGGATGCCCAGGGTCTGAATAGTGAGTTGGATTTGGCTACTGTTAACCACTCTACGAAGACCCTTTGTGACAAGATTAGATCCCTATCCTTTACTGCCACTATCTATTGCATTTGGAGGGAAAGGAATGCTAGATGCTTTAAGCATGTCTCCAATTCCCTTGATTCCATTATCAAGGGTATTGAAAACATGGTTAGAGCAAAAGCTCTCACGTGGAAAAGGACAGAAGGAGTTTTACTAACTGGATGGCTTGTATGTACTCGAACATCCCTGAAGATAGGCTTCTAATTTAGGCTTTGATTGGTTTCTGCCTTGTTGGCCTGTTTGCCTGTGGGGTATGCCCCTGGGTTCTTTTGTTCTGTGGAGGGTTCCTCCTTTGTATATCCTTTTTGTTTTTTATATACAATTAAATCCCCCCCCAAAAAAATATTTTTTTTATGTTGTTATATAATTCAAGATTAACTGTGAATAATTATTGTGATTAGTGATATGGTTTTTTTTTAGTTATTCTGTCCTTGGTTTGATTGCAATGCTTATGTTTGTGTTATCTCCATTCATTAACATATTAATTGTTTAAACTTGGAATTGGTTAGTGTGAATTGGTTGTGTTATATCCATTCATTAACATATTAAGTGTTTAAATTATAAAGTTAATGCGCACTCGAGATCAATATGACAAATAATGGATCATAATTCATGACCTAACTCTCGATTGATTCTTAATACTACATCCCAATGATTTTTCATCATAATACTACAGGATAAAATCCATTCGGGGCATGAATCTCGAGCCCCTTTAAAATGATTAGGGTTTAAGATCCCTAACATAAGAAAATAAAAATGGCCTCAATATCCTAATCACGATCAAGATATCAAATACCCTACAATGTGTTCATCCTATACATCACAAATGCAAATTTTGTAAGGCTGTTTCATCGTGATAATACCGAATGTATGCGTAACCATTTGGGATTTGTATCCCTAACAAAATAATACATGATGCCTTAATATTTTTTATTTCAGGTGAAGCTAAGGTTAGATACAAACATGTGTCCTTCTCAAGATAATGAATATAAATACTATGGTTCCGTATTCGTATCCCGGTAACTAATCTGAATATGAATTTTTTTCTTTTGATCCCAAAATCATACAATAATACAAAAGCTATGAGTCTAAAAATGACATGAAAATGCAACGTTTTAATTTGATCCCAACATCACACATTATTAAAAAACTATGAGTCCAAGAATGACAACAATATGCAACATTTTAATTTGATCCCCACGCCATACAATAATCCAAAAACTACGAGTCCAAAAATGAAAAGAATATACAACATTTTCATTTGATACCAACATCATATAATAATCCACCAGTTATAATCCAATCAATGACAAGAATATGCAACATGTTCATTT
Source organism: Sambucus nigra (assembly GCA_949130495.1). NCBI lineage: Eukaryota > Viridiplantae > Streptophyta > Magnoliopsida > Dipsacales > Adoxaceae > Sambucus > Sambucus nigra. Next base: position 151,380,671 of record OX422218.1, read on the forward strand.
TATACCAACATCATCAAACAATAAAAAATTAATGATCCAACCAAAATTCAAATAACATATCTTATTTGATACAATACAACTAAATAAAATCTTGCAAAATATTTCAACACTGCAAATAAATAAAATTGATTCTTCTTTCTTTTTCGATATCCTTTTCTGGGATCCCTCTCCTGATCTTCGATAACCTTCTTATAGTTTTTTTCTTCTTCCCATCCTTCTTTTTTTAGATCCACCTCCCTTCCTAGTTACTGATGTGAAAACATCATATGCTTTAATATCCCATTAAACTATGGTTACAACATCAACAATATCTCCATTTTCAGATGTTTTTAGAGAACAAACCCATCACCTTTCGAACTTGATCATACTGAAAATAAATGAGAAATATCATCATAACTCTCATATTTAAAGAAATACAATTTAAATTGAGCCAATGGATATACAATTTTACCTCAGAAGATTTTTTAGACCTGGATTTGCGATTGTCAAGCTTTTAGATGCTTGGATTGGAGAATGTTAGGAACCACATCATGTAATCTTCGGTTCAATCCCAGGGAAATGAGATCGTTATTGAGCGGAGTTTATTTGCAAGAAAATGGTCTTGACTACTATATGTGATTATCGAACTTAATGTTATAACGATCAAATTTATTTCCTCTCTTATCTACAACCGGTGTCATGGGATCCCTATGAATGATTTGGACACGTCCTAGTTGCCTTAGTACATGCGTCGGGTAGTACGGTTCCCCAACATCAAAGAATTTTAGTATACCACTGTAAAACGCAACGTCATGGAATGGTTACACATCTCTCTCCTCCCTATACAGGTCCCAACAAGCCTAAAGGAAAATATAAACATAATTAAAGTCTCAATAATGCTAAACTATGAAAAATAAAAATTTACAATATTAGAGGTCAAATCATCAAGTTGCTCCCAATATTTATATAGATATGGAACTGCATTCTTTTGTGATACATGTAGCAATATCCACCGAGCAATCCTTGGCATAGTGTTGTCAAATTCCATATTAAAGCATGTCCCAAGTAAGTTAAAATGCCCATAAATCCACGACTACGTGAACAATATAAAAACTTATTAAACAAACCTCATGGATATTTGTAGGTTGAACCCCTCCTATATTATGCTAGCCATATGGATGTTTTGAGTACCAACCTCCTCTTGGACACTACTAGTCTCGAGTAGGCTTTTCCCTTCAATTATAACATTTAATTATGTCCGATGTTTTCTCTCAAAAGTAGTGACTGGAATCTCTTTCTCCTTAAATATGTCAATTTAGGTTCCATTTTTCAACCCGAGATAAAGTTTAACCACTTGTACAATTATAATTTATTAGAATTCAAATAGCGAAATTAAAAAAAACATTCGGGCTTTGAACAACGAATGCTCCTGTAAATAGTCGGGATACTAATTCCGATTGCATCACTTAAAGATCGACAACAGTTTGATGAATGAGAAATATGAACATATTTGACTAATGTATTAGTTGAGATAATGATACAAAGTAATATGGTTGAGATTTTTGATTTAAAGCCCGACTACCTGCTTTACCAATCGGTACCATAATCCCAAATGAATCATTGGGGATTTTTTAAAATAAGGTATGACTCAAGATAAGGATCTCGAGTCATACATGTTATTATCGATATCGAGACCCTGAAGTAGCATAATCTTTATTTACATTTTTATATGGCACTTCATTACATTTCTATAACGCAATTTAATGGGTTTTTAATGAAAGTTGAATAATGCAACACGTTTCTATAACACATTTTTTGTTGTTCTTGCATTTCTAGGTGTAAAATTAAAATATTAAAATATTGTTCAATCATTTCTGGGAAGAACAATCCCTAGAAAACCCTTGCATGGATGTAGAAGAATACCCTTGTTCCTTTTTTAGAGAGAGGAGTATGAATGATTTGGATCTGAGTATACTGGAGATGCTTTCGGTTTATAATCATAGGAGTTTCGTTGTTTCTTTTTTAGAGAAAGTGCATGTATGGAAAGTCAAGTGAGAGAGAGGGGGGGGGGGGGGGGGGGGAGAGAAAGAAAGAGCAAGAAGGTAAATTGAAACAAATTCCACTTTAAATATGTGGGTGCCACGTGATGGTATAATATAGTAATTGTAACACCTCGTGTTTTTGAATAATCTAGAATTTAATTATTTCTGGCATCTTTAAATTACACGTGTGTAATACTTTAATTAAAATGAAATATTACATATTTATTAAATATTAATTGGGAGAGATTAAGATTAATATATATGTGGTAAATTTACTAAGTGTGAATAGTAAATAAAAGACGGTAAATTATGAGTACGTCATTGTGAGTAAGAACGACGGGATTGTAATGGTATCTCAATTGGGGCTTGTGAATAGATTACTTTAAGGTTTTTTTTGGAAAAAATTATGTATATATCAACAAAAGGAACTACAACAAGTGCACAACAAAAGGGGCAAGAACATCCTATGGGGCATACCCCAAAGGGACAAAAGACAAAACAATGGGCAACACACCCAAAACCCCTGAGCCCAAAACCTAATCGAGCATACTATCAGGGATTCCCCAGTTCATGCATGCCATCCAGTTTTCGAATCTTCTTCTTACTTTCTCCCATGTTATGTCCCTTGCTCTGATCATAACCTTAATCTCTTTGACAATGGCTTCAGTGTTCGTACTCACTTTCTTTAAAAGTCTGGCGTTTCTTTCCATCCACAGGCAGTAAATGGTAGTAGAAAATGAGATGTTCCTAATACGGTTAAAGAGGCTAGGGCCACTGTAATTTGAGATAGCAAGAAGCATCTCATTGTTCCAATCCATAGCGTCCCTATACTCTTGATTTCTGAATCTAACCTCCTTCCACACCTCCTTAGCAACATGATACTCATTGAAGACATGGCCAACGGACTCAACCCCGTTTAAACAGCAACAACACAAGTTGTCCTCAGAAATGCCCCAGCTAAAGAGCTTATCCTTGGTGTGAATCGTATCCCTACAAATCATCCATAAAATAAAGGCACATTTGGGAATATTAGTCTTGTTCCACACGATCTTATGCCAGCTCACAGGGGGCCGACTAGAATTAATCTCGTCATAGGCTGAACCGATAGAGAATCCACCAAGGTTGGGGATCCAAACCACCTCATCATCCGTATCCTGCCTAATTTGGGGCAAATCCGCATTCCTGGTATTCAGAAGTTCCCAAGTAACCGCAGCAGGCCATCTCCACCTATTCTCCACAATGTGATCAGCCACCAGTGCCTTGTGATTTCTAGTTGCTTCGTAGATAACCCTATCACCAAAAGGAGGTTGCAACATACCCAAGGGATGCCAATTTTCATACCATAAGAAAGTGTCCTCCCCATTTCTAATGTTCCATTTGATGAGCGGTCTGATCAAATGTCATAGTTGCATCATCCTCCTCCAACTCCAAGCCGAATCGTTTGCAATAGGTATAACCCACATACTTCTTTTCTTCAACTTGTACACATTACACCACTTAACCCACAGGCAGTCTTTCTTACTACTGAGATTCCATAACATCTTCAAAGTTGCCGCAACATTCCATTTTTCGTAGTCTTTAATTCCCAAACCCCCTTCTTCATAGCTGCAACAAAGGTCCTTCCATGCAACCTTAGCACCCGAGTGATTAAGATCAGACCCCATCCAAAGAAATTCGCTCATCATCTGCTCGATTCTTTTGATGACCCCCTTGGGCAAAATAAAAAGACTAGACCAGTAAACTTGGATCCCAAACAGAATAGATTTAATGAGCTATAATCTGCCTGCGTAACTAAAAAACTTATTGGTCCAGCACTTAATCCTGCCAGTAATCTTGTCAATCAGTCTACAACAATCCTCACTCTTGATCCTGAAGGTAATGAGGGGGACACCCAGGTACAAAAAAGGAGGGTAGCTATAAGTGAAGCCAAGAATATCCTTTATCTCCATGATTCTCTCCTCATCGATACCCGAACTGTAGAAACTACTCTTGCACAGGTTGGGTATAAGGCAAGCAATGCTACATAAATCATCCAAAGCCTTTTTCATAATAGTACAGGAGGGGATATCCCCCCCACTCAAAATAAACATATCATCCGCAAAACATAGGTGGTTAAGCCCCACCTCCTTGCATCTTGGGTGATAAGTAAACATGGGGTTGGAGCAAGCCTTATCCAAGATGCATGAGAAGGTATCCGTAACAAGTAGGAAAAGATAGGGTGAAATGGGATCACCCTGTCTCAATCCTTTCTTGCCCTCAAAGAAACCATAATGGTGCCCATTCAGGCTGATAGAGAACCTGGTATTAGTGATGCATTCTCTAATCCATCTAATAAAAACAGCGGGGAAGCCAAGATGAACAAGTAAAGTGAAAAGAAACTCCCAACTCACAGTGTCGTAAGCCTTCATCAAATCAATTTTCATAGTACACCTAGGCGGGTTGAGATCTCTATGGTAATTCCTCATAACCTCCTGAAGAAGTAAGATATTATTCGAAATTGACCTCCTTTCAACAAACGCAGCCTGGCACGGATTGATAATGTGCGAGAGAACCGACTTCATCCTGATTGCAAGGATCTTCGAAATGCATTTATAGACAGTGCTACAACAAGATATGGTTCTAAAATCATGCATACCACTGGGGGTAGTAACCTTGGGGATGAGGGCCAAGGCAGTACAATTCCATTGTCTGGGCAAATAGCTGCACCTGAAGAAGAACTTGACAGCCTCAATCACATCATTCCCAATAACCGCCCAATTCTTTAAGGTTGAGGTAAGAAATTTATGTAAAGTGACTCAGATGGCGATTTCGAGTTCACGGTTGATCCCGAATGGATTAAAATGGTCAGAACTAAGTACTCGGGGGTAGTAATTGTGTTCGAGAGGCTTTTTAGACTAGCCCGGACTCTTGTAGTCATTTCAATGTAACCTAATAACCTAATTTCGGGATTAGTAGGTTAAACTATTAGGGTTATATTGGTGAGGCAACCTTCTAAACCCTAAGAGAGGAGGAAGAGAGGTGAAAGCAAGGAGAAAGCTAGAGGAGGCTAATCTGGGAGTAAATTTAAGAAATTTCTACCATCAAACCATCACACACGACGTAGATCAGACTCTACAATCATTCCAAGGTTAGTAATTAACTTGCTTTAATTTGAATAGTGGTGAATCATGTTCATATTATGGTAGGTGTAGAACAAAACTGTTTTGGGAAGGGTTCTTACATGAAAAGGGGGGTTTGGTGAATTTGATCCCATGTTTACTATTAATTGATTTATTGATGATGTAATACGAAGTAGAATTCCTGGAATTAGAGCCTTACTAGAGACTCATAGGCTGACTATATTTAATTGGGAGTTTGAGATCAAATCTAGGGTTATATTGGGATGTTCTTCATATAAACCCATTTCGATAAATTTAATTGATGATATTAGTTGATATTTGATATTTGGATGATTGTCTATTGTTGTAATCATCTAGGATCCATTCCCTTGGCTTATACATGTTTTGATGAATCTATGGTATCCTATAGAAGGTGTTTGGGTCAAAATTGGAGAAGAAATTTGGGTTAAGGTTTGTTGAACTGGGTCAGCAAACCAGTTGAATTCCAGGACGAACCGATTCGGATTTTTGGGAAGAAATCAAATTGATTCGCATTATGGCCAAACCGGTTCAAAATTTTAGTGCTATCAGTTTGGGTTGTTAAAGTTGATAGGTTAATGAGTTAGGGTTTAAATGGGATTTCACCTCCTGTAAGATTTATAAAATAACTAATAGGAGTGACCGAGGGAGTTTTCGTTACCTTGGGATGATAGGGCAATCGAATCTTGATGTGAAATTATGAGAGAAACAATATACACATATAACGAATTGTGAGAGAAGAATTCATAAACAATTGATGTACGAACTGGTTGGGTAAGTCCCGTTATTTTAGCAAAGTGATGCTACTTGATAAACCTAATTATTGTATACGACGGAATGGTTGAGTAAGTCCGGGCATTTAAGCAGGGTGACGCTACTTTAATTATTTAATTGATGAGAACTAAAATAAACTAAAAGTCGGGGGAATAGACTAGGGATAAGCAGGCTAGTTCTTTGAGCGATATGCACGGATTAGCCGGATATATATATATATATATATATATATATATATATATATATATATATATATATATATATATATATATATATATAGAGAGAGAGAGAGAGAGAGAGAGAGAGAGAGAGAGAGTATATTCGAATAAGAATAATAGCTGTGTGTATAATATTTATGTGAAACATACCCATCCTAGTGGATATGTTGTTTGGGAGGTTGCGTATCATGGGAGATCACTCTGGTGAATCTCAGTAGAGGTAGTACCGTTCCCCTGGGTCATAGGTATTGTGCATGCCCATGTGATGTAGGATTAGAGTTCCGTGGAATATTATGGTACGGTTATGACCACAGACTTAAGGCCATAATCGCCTCCAATGTTCGTTTGAAATTTTTGGTTCGATGGTGAGATCCCGACCTAGTTGCCCAGAGTGTGGAGGACATTCCTGGAGCACGATAGCATGTAGTGAGCTTGCGTTCAGATTGTGGAGGAAATTCGTGAATGCGGTTGCATATATTATGAGTGATATATATGTGTAAGTGTATATGTGGAACATTTGAAATAAACGTATATAATAGTGAAGTAAATTGTATACGAGCATATTACAATAAGTGTGATTGTGTATCATATAACTCGAGTAAAGTTATGAGAATAAGTAATGAAAAGATAATTAATTAAGCGGTCGAGCAAGGTAATTGAGAAATCAAGTGTAGATAGTATTCGAGTCAGGGTAGAGTAAGAGTAAGGTTTGCAATAAGACTAGTTAAGAGGGGCACCCGAGTAGGCATATTATGGTGTACGCACTAGATGTGCACTATAGTTGAGAGGTGAGGGATATCTCATGGGAGTGTGACACCGACTTAAATATGGAACGATTTACTGCATATTTATTTATTTCATCTTAATTGTTTGTAAATATTTTTCAAAGGTTTTGGGATCTAAGCCATGTAAAATAATTTTTCAAAAATTTTTAGGTGTCCAACCAAGGATGATTAATCTTTGAATCTGAGATATGTAGGAAACTCCAGATATTACTTCGGGTTCGGTCTAAATAAACACAAAAAATCATTTTATGCTTATGGTCATTGTGCCCTCCCTCCAAAAAAATTGATGTTTTCTAAGTAAACTAAGCTTTAAGTAATAAAATAATGCTCTAAGGCACTTTAAAAACTCTTCAGGTTCATCCTTGTTTAAGGAAAAACACATAAGGGCTAATGCTACGAAAGTAGCAGCTAAAAGAAGCCAAAAAAGAAAAATACCCTCTCCAAATCACCCCACATCCTCAGACAGATCATCATTGGACATACTCAATAAGGACTCCCAGCAAAACGATACCTTATCTGGGACAAAGACAACACATCGATTCCAAATATGCGTTAAAAAAAACTCTCACTCGATCACCAAGCAAAGAAAATGAAACTTACTTCCCTCGCCACTCTGACATCAGAACAGATAAGTGGCTCGTCATCAAATAGATAAAAGTTATCTCTCTCCAAAAGAAAAAGTCTCAAAAAAATGGGGGGAACTTTTTGTTTCCATATGTATATATATCCATTTTATTTAATTATGTTTATTTTTCTTCTCCGTACATATGTATTACTAATATTTTAGTAAAAGGAGCTTAGGTGCACACTGTCCATTACTCGGATGCATAAAATACGGAAAAGCGAAATACAGCATACAAACCATTCATCATCAAAAGAGAAGGTGATATTATTTAATAAGAGGATGTATAATGATAATTCCCTTACACGCCAAAAGGTGTATTGAGGATTCTCTGTGTTTCTCCCAAAGGAATATATTGCGTAAATACAACAGAGCCTTGACCTGACAAAAAGATATCATAAAAAATGCCTTTTGGGGAAGTTACATCAATCCCACCCAAAAAGTCACCCAAAAATACTACCCAGTAATTCTAGGGTAGAGCTATTCCCACTCCAATCAATTTCTAAGGCACTCCAAAATTTTGTAAAAGGACAAAACAACCCTTTAATACTTATACACTCCAATTAACATGCTAAAAGTAAAACATAATTAATAAATATTTACGAAAAAACAGTTTTGAACTATTTTTTTAAGTTGAATAATTACTCTATTTTTAATAAAAATTAAAACCGCCCAAATAATAATAATAAAAAATTGAGTTCTCTTTTAAAAAAATATATGAGTTTTTTTAATGAAAAAAGGGGACAAAAAAAGTGTCTTTTTGTAGCACCGGATTGATTATTTTTTAATAAAGAAATTGAAAGAAGAATTAAAAAAAATCGGGAATAAATATTTTTTTATCTTTTTTTCTTTACTTAAATAGAACAACATGTTTTTAATAGAAAGCGATAAACATTCCCGACACATTTTTTTTCTTTATTTACAGTAATTCTATCAAAGTAACGAAAAAATGATAAAAATATTTATTCTCGGATTTTTTAAAATTCTTTTTCCATTTTCTTTGTTAAAAAACAATCAAACAGGTGTTATAAAATTTGACAAGAAAAGGCCGTTTTTTGTCCTTTTTTAATTAAAAAAAACTCGAATTTTTTTAAAAAGTGAACTCAATTTTTTTAATGTAGGCTCTCGTTAAAAAATATGTTTACTATGTGCTCTTTTTTTTACATATGTTTTTTTTTGGAAAATTTGATGTCTTAGAAATGCAATTGGTTAGTGCCGCTGGCGCGGATCCACATCCATTAAATGATGTGGGTCCGCGCCAGGGGCATTAACCAGTTGCGTCTCTAAAACATAATTTTTTTTAAAAAAAAAGGCAATCGCGTCTCTAAGAAATCAAATTTTTAAAAAAAAATATTTGTAAAAAAAAAGCACATGGAAAACATATTTTTCAACGACAACGATAAAAACGAGAGCCTACATTAAATGTAATAAAAATCATAACTTTTAAAACAGTTCAAAAGTGTTTTAAAAGTTGAAAAAAATAAAAAAAAAATCCTTAAAAAAAACAGTTTTTCATAAAGATTTATTGATTATATTTTACTTTTAGCATGTTAATAGGAGTGTGTAACTATTAAAGGATTGTTTTGTCATTTTATAAAATTTTGGAGTGCGTTAGGAAATTGGTTGGAGTGGGAATAGCTCTACCCTAATTCTATCACATCTTCCCCGCACGCCTGCCAGTAAAGCTCCATCCACAGACCTTAGACCCATTATCCTGTCACACCCCGCAAAATCCGACAGACGGGGTGGCCAGTCACCGTCGCTGAACTATGCCGGGGGTGAACTAAATAAATACCATTCTTAGCATGAGACAGATATGAGGCATAAATAAATCAGTCTATAAGATAAATAATTGAATTAATCTCAAAATGATCATAAACAACTAAGCGATAAAAGATCCATCACATGCTAACTCCAAAAATCCATTCTCCAATAATGATTAAATAAAATCTGAAATAATCCCAAAAGAAATCCTCTAAACAACTTTGGAACCGAATGGTCCAATAAAACTCAAATGAAGTCTCATAATTAAATACGACTGAAAAATGAAGTCTAACTAAACTATGCCATAAAATGAATAACTCCAGTTGCACCTCCAAATGATAACTCCGATAAACTTATGCAGCTTCTCCAATTCTAAACCTGAAAAAGATTAGTCAACGCATGGGTCAGAGCCAAGGCCCCGAGCAAGAATACACACTACTCCTCTCAAATAGGATCCTTGAATCCAGACAGTAGCATTATACGCAATAAATATCACAATAGAATATTTTAAATTAAACGGGATGATTAAACGCGATAAATATAAATCACTAACTACCCCCAGAAATTTCCATTTATAAAGGCACACCAATATGATTTTAAATTCTCAAGTACCACGATGTTAATTTAATTAAATTAACCAACTTTTTTGTTCTCACTTTTTATTAAAGTGTCACACTTCCCCTTGTCAATCGTCCTCTGACCTGTTTAAACTGTCGGCCTCGACACATGACAAGGTTCCATACACGACACGACATAAATCGTCCTCTCACCCGTTTAAATTGTCGGCCCGACACATTATGTCGCCACAAATTTTAATACCCATTTTTATCTTAGGCATTAATTCTCAATTTCTTAATTTCACAATTTATAAATTACCCCACCCTTTTAATCGATGTGAGATCCTCAAAATATCTCTTAGTCCCATAACTAAGGGTCCCCATGTTATCAATACGTCTTACCCTATGCATATGATGAATTTCTAACTTAAATCTATACTTAGTCTCATGCCTAGGCTAGCGTAATGACGATAAAGTACCAAAATCAGCCCACCCCAAGATAATAAAAACGCGATAATCTACCCTCACTAGTCCCATACCTAGAAGGCATCCTAAAATATAGGGAGAGTAAAATTACCCAACAACCCGTCGTCACAAAGGCAATATAATAATACCAACAAGTCACACAAACAAGCATAATTAATCAATATATAAAACTACGCATGATAGTCCAATTCAATTAAATCTTAATTTAATTATCGCCTCATCATAAACATCCAATTAACTATTTTAAATTAATTATACCGAGTTTTCATCATTTATACATTAAAAGCCAAATTTCATTATCTCTATACAAATTACATGAGTTATACGCCCCCAACTTCATTTATTTTAAAACTAGGATTTTCTACATGCAACGTACACCAATAAAACCCAAAATCACTCATGAATCCTACGTACCCAAAGGGTTATGAATATTATTCAGATTAAAAGATTTTGTAAAAACAGCTCCATAATTAGTGTCCACTTTTTCTAATTAAGTTACTAATTATTTTTAAGAAAACATGTAATTGAGTGTTTAGGCGATACTTAAAACGCATAATACTAAAGGAAAAGAATAGATTATTCATGCCTGTGAAGATTGTATTGAAAATCTGATTAAAAATCTGGATTCCTCTCGAAAAATTAGCAAATAAGTGTTCTTGTACCAATCTTGATTAAACCCCAAATAAGCCTTCAAATCTGGTGACAAAATCTTGATTATGTTGGAGGTTGATGATTATGGTTGAGAGGAAATATTTTTAGAAGTGTTCTCTGGTGAAAAACTTAAGAAAAAATGATTATGAGAAGTCCCCACACGAATTAGAGTCATTAAGAAACTTAATCTTAATAGAACTCTAATAAGATACAAACACTAAAAAATTTATCCCGAACGATCGGACCGTTGGAATTAGATGAAATTTTACAGAGAATTAGGTGAAGACGAGAGGAAGCTACAAAAAAAATTCAGCTCGATCGGACCGTTCAATATTTTTAAATATTTTTTTTCCTAGAGAGTTTTATGCTCCGAGGACTCTTAGAGAGTTGTATGTTTTGAGGACTCTTCTATATAATAAAAATTCAATTAAAACTCTATTTTAATTCCGATTCCAATTCCGTTTGAAAATTTATTTTTCAAATATAAAAACCAACATTTTAAATTATAAAATGTATAAAATTCAAAATTTTATATTTATCTGATTATTTTAATTAATTAATTATAAAAAAAAAGCCCTTCCCTCTTACCAGATGTAGAGACATTAGTTGGATAAGAAGGTCTCGCATAGCACTTAATCAACCTTGTTGACATCCCCAAGTAATTATGCCGTTTGGTTAGTAGAAACTTCCGTGAACAGTTGACAAAAAGCCAAATGTGTAGAGGACCAATACTCAAAATCCCCCTGAGCTGGCTAGCATCGACCAACACTTAGGGTCCGTTTGATAGCACAAAAATTCCAAGGCAAATTCCCAAAAGTTGGAAAATTCTGGTATTTTTCAGCTTTTACGCTGTTTGATAGCCTTAATTTGTCCTGAAATTTGTTTTCTATGTACAACACCCCTTAAGCACAATTTGCCACCCTAGGGTGGAATTCAATTCTTTGGGGGGGGGGGGGTCAGGCTTTTGTTTGCCACCTTTGGGTGACAAATCACTTGAAACCAATTTTTTTTTATAACTCTATATATTTCATAAATATATAAATATATATTGTTAATAAATATATAAATATATATATTTCGTATATTTTAATATATATTCGTATATTTTATATATTTTAGCACATATATGTATATTGCGTATATTTCGTATATTTATATATATTTCATATATTTATATATTTCGTACATTTATATAATTCATATATTTTAATATATATTTATATTTCGTAAATTTTGTATATTTCATATATTTCATATATTCCTTATATTTAATATATATTATTTACAAAATATATACATATATATTATGTATATGTATATTATATTCTGTATATATACATATATATAATATTCTGTATATATACATATATATAATATACGTATACAATATAATATGTCTGTATATATACATATATATAATATACATATACAATATAATATACACATATATAATATAATAATATACATATACAATATAATATACACATATATAATATACATATACAATATGAATATATATACAGAATAATGTATATATACACATATATAATATACATTATTCTGTATATTATATATGTATAATATACATATATAATATACAGAATAATGTATATTATATATGTGTATATATACGTATATTATATATGTATATATACAGACATATTATATTGTATACGTATATTATATATATGTATATATTCATAAATACATAATATATATGTATATATTCTGTAAATAATATATATTTAGTATATATGTAATTTACATATATACAGAATATAATATTATGTATATATTCTGTAAATAATATATATTTAGTATATTCAGTATATAATATAATATATATTCATATATTCCGTAAATAATATATTATATTTTCATAGATTTTTTATATTTAATAGATTTTGTACATTTAATAATATAAAAATCTATTATATTTAATAATATAATAGATTTTTATATTATTAAATGTACAAAATCTATGAAAATATAATATTTTATTTACGAAATATATTCATATATTAAATATATTATTAAATTATTATATTATTTGCGGAATATATATATTTCGTAAATTATTATTAATTTTCGAAAAAATATACAAAATATATGAATATTCCGAAAATTAATAATAATTTACGGAATGTATATATTTCGCAAATTATATTAATTTTCGGAATATATATATTCCGCAAATAATATAATATATATTCATATATTTTGTATATTTAATAATATATATTTATTATATATATATATATATATATATATATTCCGTAAACAAATTTTCCACTTTTATATCTATTTTCCAGCTTTTGCGTTTGATAGAAAATGTGGAAAATTGATGATTTTCCAACTTGTATCAAACAGACACAAGTTGAAAAATATTCATTTGCCTTGGAATTGTTTGCCCTGGAATCAAATGTCCTGAAATCATTTGCATTTTTCCAGTTTTCTATCAAACGGACCCTTACTGCAAATTTGAAACACAGACAGTCATTAGTCACAAAATAAGAAATTCACCAAAAACTCAAAAAAAGTGAGTAAAACTCACGTCATTCGTAAAAAGATCAGAGTCGCTCTAGCGAATATGAACGACTTGGTCCTCTCCATAGAGAACCACGTTAAATACCGATGGAAGCACAAGAAGTTCACAACGATCAACATATATTGATGGTGGAGACAGAGCGGCAAAATCGAGAGATAGTGAGATGGAATTCCCGCACTTACCCAGACTACCATCACAGAAGAAGTGGTCATTGCCCCCCACGGGGATGCTACCCCACAACGACAAAAAAATGGTGTCTGGAATCCCAAAACTCTCCCCACTACCCATGTCCATATGAACAATAAAGTCCAAAACGAGATAACAAATAAATTAACGGAATAAAGGCATTGGTTCAGAGGGAAGCGTCTGAAAAGTATGGAGTAATGTAGGGGTTATAATTCGGATCATTTTTGGGTCGCTTTTATTTTTATTTGAGTATAAGTTTTGGGTACTCTTAAATCTATACAAGATAATTGAGTCAAATTTGGGTCATTTCGAGTTATTACCATAAACGGGTTATCGTCTAAAAAATTATCAGCCCTAGAGTAATGGCTTGCCAAAAAGGGAAAGGAGAATTTATATTTAATAACTTTTGGACCTCTGATAGGGATGACTGCATGGTTAAACCATCCCTCTGTGGATAACTGTGCCGTCAAATGCATGGTCGATCTCCTTTCTGACACCCCAATTTGCAATTGGATTGTGGATCATGTTTACCCCTATGTAAAAATACCCTTAAAACAACAACCCCCCTCAGAAATAAAACTTGGGGATCAAAATGAAAATTAGAGAAAAAAAATAAAAAAAGCCAAAAAACCCTCTGGGGGTCCTTTACACGCGTGATTAAAGGCCCCCGTAAATTTAGCTATGAGGCTAAAGAGTTTTGACCATGGAGATCTATGGTCATCCTCTTATAGTGTAATCATAACAAGATCTATGTAGATCTTTTCTTAGCACTACACAACTCCCCCACCCCCCTTTTCACCATACATGTGTCATGTCCTTTAACCATGTGGTTAAAAGACCCTTATGACCGAGCTATCAAAGGCCCTGCACAGACCCCTATAAATAAAGGTCCCACTAACATTTCGAAGTACCCCAAAATCCAACATTTATTTGGTTATCTAACTTTCTCGATCTTGAGCACCCGAGATACTCGAGCTTGTTCTGAAAGTCCTATAAGAAGTTCGTACTTTAGAAAAGTCGCTTTTCCCCAAGAAAAGTTTGTACCTTTAAAAAGCCTTTTCCTCTACACTCCCGAATGAGGTTCATACATCTAAAAAGTCGCCTCCGATAAAAATAGTGTCAAACCTATCATCGGATTCCATTAAATTCGGTACTTCTAAATGAAGCTCTGCCCAACTGAAATGGAGCTATGCCCACCTTGGGCACCTCAAATGGGGACACTCCCCCCCGAAAAAATTCGGTTCATGCTACAAGAGTAAGGGTACTCTACTCGAATCTCGAGTCAAACATATATATATATATATAGGGAGAGGATCACAAGTGGACCTAAAAAGTGGACTCCTTAACAAAAAAAAACACCTAACAACCCATTAATTTTAATTCCTATGTTGTAATTAGTCCGCGCCAGCGGCAACAGACACGCGTGTCGATCGAATATTTTTTTACACCCCCCCACCATGGCAGCCCTTACCCCTGGGTAAACATTTCAGAAACTTAATTGTTTTAACTAGTGGTCTGCCATGGTGGGGGTAGGGGTTGGGAAGGGGTAAGGGGGTCTCGGGTCACACGCGTGTCCGTTGTCGCTGGCGCGGACCAATTACACAATAGGAATTAAAATTAATGTGTCGTTAGGTATTTTTTGTTAAGGTCCATTAAAAAGTTCTCTTTTCATGTCCACTTGTGATCCTTTGCATATATATATATATATATATATATATATATATATATATATATATATATATATATATATATATATATCTTTTAGCTCGACTCGCGTTTACGGGACCAAGTAAGCACTTTACAATGTTTAAATTTTAGAACCTAGTTTTTAACCCGACACCTCTACTAATTGGATCGACATGCTCATATGATAAATAAATGTTAATCAAATGCCACAACATCTAAATACTCAATGAGCCGAGTGAGCCGAAACTTTGCACAAGCCAAAGTTTAAAATCAGACTACTCCCACCACTTATCTGAGTGAACAAAACGCGTCTATTTGGTGGCATCCCTGAATATGTGTTTTCATATCAATACTTGTAAAACGTCATTCGTTGGTTTATCTATTTTTAACATATAATTATATCAATCCAACACAACGAAAATTCTATATTAAGGACTAGGCTCCATATATACTACAATATTGTATATTGTATACCACGTTCCATCGCTTACACCCGTAAATATGTCCCATTTGTTAGAACTACGTTGTCTTTGACCCCAAGTCTCCTTGTGTACGGAGTCGTTATACTGCTCTTGGCATATAATTTCTTAGGGATGCCTCCATATCAAGTCCAAACCACCGTCTCCTTCTAGTTCACTCCAAACCTGAGGTGTGGTGTTTTGATCGTTTTCTTACCCAAAAAACATTGCATATTATACACAACTACCCCTCTACACGTCCAAAGTAGTCTAAACGACAACCCCTTCCTGCTAGTGATCGTCTGACAATCATAACAAATTATGCCTTTGTCGGTGCATTGGGCTCCACTCCCATTTTAACCTTCCACCAAATCTACTCTCTATCTTACAGATATCTTCTCCTCTCTCCAATCCAATTCATGCGCTTGTAAACACGTGAATGACCGAACTACATAGCCTTTTATCTCATGGCTAAACGAGTATGTAGGCACAATACCAAGTCCATCTCACGAGCACAAGCCTCAACAATATGTCTCGTGATATATTTTCCCAACCGAGATGCTTCCATCTCTTATCCTTTATACCATCTCTTTGACATACTATAAATGAGATATCAAACTATCTCAATTCCGTGATCTCTCATGCACTGCCATAAAAATGTGCCAATACGTATACACTAAACATAATCAAACTACGTAGGCTTTGATCCCAGATCTTGTTAGGTACGTAGGTGCAATACCGAGTCCTTATCGTGAGCAAAAAGCCTTGAAAATATATCTCTCACATTACCTTTATATATATCCCTACTCAAACCTTAAATGAGATATAAAACTATCTCAAGACGTGACTTCTCACGCACACATTTACACACACTTTAAGGACCACTCATCACTCAAGCCGGGCTTTCTCGCACATTTACATACATATTAACTACCGCCCGTTATACAAGCACGGAGTCATACACAAGCCCCCCTTGTGTACCTACATCGGCTAAGTGACTTTCCTACACCCCTCACTAATATTGTTTTCCTACCTAAGCATCTATCCACATTTTACGAGATTCTCAACCTAATGTCTCTAAACCATTTCTAATAATAAATAAAAGTAATCAAATAATGTAAAGAGCGATAATATGCATATAATTAAGGAAGCACAAAAAATAAGTTAGGTGCCTAATACTTTCCCCGCTCATAACTCGATTCTCGAACCCACACAGCAAGAATCTTTGCACCAACCATAGACTTGAACTTGACTTAGGATTATCCCAAAAGGCCTAATCCAAACCATTTTATTTGTTTTTATATAAAAAATTGGAGACTCTGAACAACCGATAAAACCCTTTATCGCATGAAATACACACTTAGACCCTAATTCTAAAACCAGGGGTGTGCAACTCAAATTGGATATGGCATCAAATAGCTTCCAAGGACAAAGTCATTCGACCCACATCGAACTGATAACCTAACCTCGGGGGGATGCGGTGGATGGGGAGACAACCACCCCCAGGCATCCACTGTTTAACACACAAAGTTCTCCCCCGAGTGCACATCGCTCAGGGCCCACAACACCACAAGAACATCTTAAGAATAATTTCCAATGATGTATTCTATTATTTAAATGAAACTAAAATACCCTTTTGTTACCCATTGTCTCAATACAGTATTTTATATGAGTTACAAGGTTTGACTCTAAATTAAAACTAAGGACCATGGACCCAATGCGAGTTGGAAGGTTTTCATCCTTAGCTCTAAATAAAGCGGCTAAGGTCCTAAAGACCTATGAAGAATGACTCTAAGAACTTCAATACTTTCATCATTGGTTCCTAAGGTCTCTAAGGTCTTAAACTACCCAATAAGATTTGCAAGGAATTCATCCTTGCCTCAAACAAAAGGACTCCTCTACACTTAAAATATGTTTTCAAAAAGCAAAGTTATGAAAAACTTAACACCAATCTCTAAAAAAAAAATCATTAGTTATTTTAAAAATATCTTTAGGGGGATAAAGCATTTAAAAAACAAAAAAAATCCATTAAAATCGTCATTGAAAAACTGAA
Organism: Sambucus nigra; assembly: GCA_949130495.1. Classification (NCBI taxonomy): domain Eukaryota; kingdom Viridiplantae; phylum Streptophyta; class Magnoliopsida; order Dipsacales; family Adoxaceae; genus Sambucus; species Sambucus nigra. The sequence continues at coordinate 151,398,617 of OX422218.1, forward strand.
GATTTAAATTTCTACTCTCGAAAAAAAAAAATTAGGGGGGCTAATGATTTTGACACAATTTTTTTTAGACTCCCAGTTTTAAGAAAAGTTTCAAAACTTCTAAGGTTTTCATCCTTAATTAGTTTTCAGAGGTCTTCAGACACTTAGGGCTTGATTGGTTTGCAACTATAATTCTATTTTCTGTGTTTAAATACAATTCTGATAAAAATCTGCATTTGGCAGCCTGTTTTTAAATCCTGAATTATAATATTTCTGTGTTATAATCAAACTTTTCAGAAAACTGGTTGAGGGTGTTTTATAACTTCTATTTTTTATTTTTTAACTCAGAATTATTCATTCTTAATATTTTAATGCATTTATACATGAATATTTAATATACACGCGTGATACATTAATATGTGTGTAATCCGTATAAATAAAAAATATATATGTACATGTACATGTACACAAAATTATGTATGGAATAATATAAAGTTAAATAATATTATCAATAGATACATGATACTTATATTTAGTTTTATACATGTATTATTTAAAAATATTATCAATTCATGTATGTATATAATTTTATAGTGAATTATACATGCAATATCATTATATATATATATATATATATATATATATAAACTCCCCAACATATATCATTAAATATACATAAAAATACATGATATTAAATGTACACGTATATAATTTATGATGTATGTATGTATACATGTATGTATATATATACATATAAAAATACATGATATTAAATGTACACGTATATAATTTATACATGATATTAAATGTACACGTATATAATTTATGATGTATGTGTATGCATGTATGTATACATTCATGTATCATGTATATATGAAAGTTTTATGTATGTGTTTATATATATATATATACACACACACACACACACACACATATATGTATAATATAAATATACATGTTTACCAATTTTGTCAAATTTTAAAAAAACTATATTTAAAAACAAGTTTACCAAACGCACACCAATAATTATAAACACAGAAAACTGAATTTTAAAATTGTATTTAAAAACAACGTTTAAATCGAGTTTTCGGAATTGAGAACCAAACGGGCCCTTAGTGGAACTTCATTTTTAAACTTCTAAGGCTTCCATCCTTAGCTAGTTAAGTTCAAAGGTCTTAGGATCCATAGTGGAACTTCGTTTTAAAACTTCTAAGGCTTCCATCCTTATTTAAGTTCATAAGTCTAAGAACCTTAGTGGAGCTTCACTTTTAAACTTCTAAGGCTTCCATCCTTAGTTAATTAGTTAAGTTAAAAGGTCATAAGGCCCTTAGTGGAACTTCATTTTTAATCCCTAAGGCTTCCATCCTTAGTGGAATATGGTCCAGAGGTCTCAGGATCCTTCATGGAATCTCTTTTAAGCTTCTAAGGATCTCGCCCTTAATTGATTATAATTATGAGGTCTTGAACCCTTGGCAGGATTTCCTACTTTCCATTCTCAAAACTTGTTTTTTTTTTTTTGGGGGGGGGGGGGGGGGGGGGGGACCATCCTTGCTAGCTCATGTTGCAAATGTTCGCAAACCCCCTAATGAACTTCAAAAAAATCTTTTGGTTGATTTACCAAGTAATCTTGGGGGGCTAAGGGGGGTACGTACCTCATACAAATGAAAGCACGAGAAAAAAGTTATTGGTAAAGAAAATTACAAGAAATGGCAAGGAAGAAGAAGTCAAAAATTTCAAAGCACTGCCACTGATATTAGAGATGGAGGATTTGCATGTGATACATCAATGTTACCATAGACAAAACAGAAAACAAACATTAAAAATCCTTCTAACATTAGGGATTCACAATATTTTCTTTCAGAGGGGTCTCAAATTATTTGACATACGAGCTCGGTGCAACTTCAGTCTTCATGTCTAAGGGAGTAGGGGCTTCATTCTTTGCTTCAGAAGTTACTACAAGAAAAATGAGATATGCCGATTTTTTAAAAATGTCGAAAATGGCAAAAAAATGCCAGGGTACAAAACTTGACATTTTTTAAAAGTGTCGTTGTAGCTCCAATCAAGAAATATCCAATGTTTTTTAAGAAAGTCTGGAAACTTTTATCGGCGTTTTTCCTAACATTTTTTAAACGTCTGTGAATCTCTAAAGAATGGAAAAAAAACATTTTGGGGAAAATTATGCATTTTTACGACATGTGCAAAACTTCTTTTGATAATCCTTTGTTGATATTTTTTTCCAACCAGGGCAAATATTATTGCAACATTTATGTAAAAAAATCCGACTATTTTTGTATATGAACCCAACAACATTTAATTATAGAAGCCAACATTTCAATAAAGTTCATCTTTAACTATTATATTCAAGGAGGCATCATTAATATAATAGAACTGCGAGAATGATATTTTCACTCATTTGAAGTTACTATAGGTTTTATATCTCAATACATATCGAATCAACCAAACCATGAGTATTCATATATTCAATCTTCCAAAACAAAAAATGAAAATGTATCAATAATCCAAAACAAAGTCTAACACGTGTTCAAATTATTCGAACAAATATAAAGGGATTTTATATTATCATCCAAAAATTAATTGAGTTATTTTGTTATTAATCAAAAGACATATCCATGAGCAAGAGGGATCAAATTCAAAATATGCAAAAAATTAGGGAAATATTAAAATCAAAATTAGTCAAAGGGGATATAAAAAGAAATGAAATGTGAACTTACATTGCACCTTGATCTTTTGCTACTTGTTCTTTTTTATCAGCTTATTTGCTTGCGATTCTGAAATTAAACATAAGAGTAATGGTGTTTTTAATTTTATCTGAACTAGTTGTTCACGTGCGTTTCACGTGTGACCAATAGCGGACGTTAAAGTTTGAAATGGTATATGATTATTAAATAGGATATTTCTTAAACAATAGCACGATCATTTTTGTTTCTATGACAAGATTTAAAATCCACTACTTTCGTGTCTATTTGGTTTCACCAAAAATAATTTATATTAGATAATTATTACACCAGTGGAAATTATAATATTTGACACAAAATTATAATAATTTCACACTTTATGATACTCAATCGGTGGAGACTTTTTTCCTTGGCATAAAAAGTCGTAAAAAAATGTTGGGGTAGGTATATTTTCTTGTAGTGAGTGAAGGGTCCAGCAGCTTCACCCTCACCATTTCTTTCAATATTAGAAGTTTCCTCAGCAGAGTTTGGATCCTAAGTAAATAAACAAGAGACATCGACCTCAGGGAAGAGCAACTGAACTTTGTTTGGTCTTGCAAGCTTTAAATCCTGAAGATTACTTCTGGAAAAGAAACCTCTGATAGGCCTCAGAGCTTAGATAAACATCTATTTAAATCATTATCATAGATTTCATCTTCCCCAGGAGCTCAATATGCTTACCTTGAAGCCCAAGCAAATTCACCTATAATTTTAGACCCTCAACCATCATATGATCTCTGCCAATTCTAAGGTGTATGAGACCTGCTGGTTCAATACATCTCGATCCTAATCCACATACAAGAGATTGTTACTTTCACCATAAATCTTGAGCACCTCATCTTCAAGGGCCTCCATAACTCCCATATGCTAGATTAGGGCCTCAATATTGGTTTTTTCTACCTTCGCCAGTGAATTTTGCACGGTGGAAAGTAGCTAAACATTGTCCCAAATGGATTTCTCATTCAGAAGATGAGTATGATCTTGAGATTTTATTTGATCCCTAATGCTCGTTCGTTTATCCTCCAAAGAAACCATCTCTAGTTTTTTACTACAAACCACCTGGTGAAGCTCCATTTTGGCCATGTTCGACTACTTAACCATCGTTAAGTCCTTCGTTCATGCCCTTTGACCCTGTATAACATCAGCCATAAGGGCCTCAGTGAGACGTTGGGTTTAAAAAATAAGAAAAATGTGTAAGAAGATAAGAAATTAGGCAAAAAGCACAACTGAAAAGATGTAAAGAAGTATGAGGTTACCTTCCTAAATATGTGGGCCAACTCCTCAAAGTTAGTTGAGGTCCCCCGACCCTTAGTGTAAACACCATCTCAGGACAATTAGTTCTTTTCATCACTATTAGAGCTTCCACAACAAAAGCATAAGAATTTTTTTCTTCAAAAGATGACTGTCAAGAATATTTTTCGCCTTCAAAGAATTTTAGACCTCCTTGCTCCACCTCAGCAGGCATACTGGGATGGCCAGAGACCATGGGCAAAGACCTAGATTTTCTCCTCTCCTTTAAAAGGCACCTCATATAAGATTCTAGAGGGGTTACAATCTCTTCATTCCCCTTTACTTAGTGACTGGTAGACTTTTAAACAAAAACTTTTGAATAGAAGGTACTTTATAGGTTGTCCTAGAGGATCCGCTTTCCCCAATTATGCTTATAGCAAGGGAAATGCTTCCATTATCATCTCCAATGATGGTCTCTTATTCGACTTAGACTCCACCATTAGATTCACGAAAGGCACTGGGCAGTAACGAACCTCATGAAGTTCATGGCCTTAGACCCCTTCTCCTTCATCACAGAAAGGGGAACAAAGCTCAAATTTGATTGGATCTTGGCCATCCTCCATTTTTCATATTCATCTATTGAATTAATAATAATTTATAGTTATTAATTCATCCTAAGCATAAGTAAAGAACAGAGATAGGGAAAATGTCAACATGCTTACTTGGTGAACAATCAAAGTCCAGCACGACCACACTCTCCATAGGAGGAAGAACCTCATCTATGTTGCGAAGAAGCCCAATGCCCATTTTGGCCCCTCCATCTTCACCCTCGTTGGCATCAGGCACCCTATAGGCAGGAGAAGAACCCTCAGAAGCTTCAATTGTAGTCATCTTTCACTTCCTTCGAACCAAAGAAAAGTCTTGGACTTCTTCCACCTCCCAAATGCCAATCTCAAGAGATTCAAGCCTCCCACCAAAAGAGGTGGCCTTTGTTAGAGGTCTGAGACCATTGTAATAAAGATGGTTGGGGGTTACCAAGATCTTAGAGGGGGTGGTGAACAACTTAAGAGCCTTTATCAGCTAATCCTCCTCCTCTTTGATGGGATCAACAGATGCTGCAAAAGAAGGAATGTTAATGTGAAATTTACGTAAAAGTTGAACGAAAATTCAAAAGTGAAAAAAAGATTTACCCCATTCTGGGGGAATGAATGAGAAGACAGGATAAATAATCTTTTCCCCTCGGGTCTGGGTTAGACCAAGCTCCCTTAACGGAGAAAAAACTCTTTTTTCACTACTTTGGAGCATTGTGCTTGTCCCTCGCGAAGGTAAGAGTGGCTCTAGGAGAAAAATACTTCAGTCCCTTGTCACTGTCCCTCATTTTCCTCTAGACTCCGTAGAGTAAGGAGAACAAAGTTGGGGTAATTTCAAATATTCCCCCATCGACCCCCATATCGGCCAAAATAATGGTCGTTAGAGGTTTTCAAGCATTGGCGGCGATTTGATAAGGGCCTACCCTAATGAACTTTAGGATTTCCACCATCAGACGATGGAGTGGGAATCTAGACCCATAGAGAAGGAAACACCCTTTGAAGAATACAAATTTTGGAAATAGAAAATATGCCCTCTCACCAGGCCTTTTATCCCTCATAATCACATTATTCGGGATTTGATATTTCTCCCAGACACCCTCTATGTCTTTCTCGATTATTTTTAAAGCAACCTAGTTCCTATCAGTAAAGTTAGGGTCATTAGGTCCAAAGAACTTATCACTTGGGCCCCCATAGGAATCCCCCAAGTAGGGGAGGGGGAGGATAAACTCCTAGTTCCTTGATTAGTGGTGGAAGGCATAGAGACGTTGGGACCCACCGCTGATAAGGGAGTGGTGTTTAAGAAATTGGAGGGAGAGATACTTAAGGATGAAATTTTCAAAGAAAAATTAGAACAAGGACTACTAGTTGCAAAGAAAAAGCTCAAGAGACAAAGAGGCAATTGTTGAAGAAAGTGGTGAAGATCTCAAACCAGCCCAAAGGGCTCATTTATAACCATCTAAGGCCTGACATATCATTGTTATCCGCCTCCAACACTTAATGTGAACTCCTTCCTAATACAATCTCCTAATAACAGAAATCATGATGGTTAGTTACATTATTACCCTTACTTATTTGAACAAATAAGTATTGCCCTTGGCAATTCTTAGAAAGAGTAATAATGGGCTATTAATGATACCACATTTGAGTGTTCAAGAATTCCAAGAGTTTCTAACCTCTTACCTTCCTCAAATTAAAGGAAGAAGTCCCGAGGTCTTTCAAAGACTTGAGCCATAAGGACATTGTGTAATACCCCGTATTTTTGGCAATATTTATTTTGGGATTAATTAATTAAATGAAAATTAATTGGGAATTAATCCGGATAAAATACTAGCGAGATGTGAGTTGGTATTTGACTATATTGAGTATATATGATGATTTATGAATATTGAATTATGAAATTTGTCGTGAGATTGATATACGGCAATTTGGTCATTTTTATTGGGACGCGTGTGACAGTCGCGCCAGGATATAATTATTTTAATTGTAAAAGTGAATTTAAATTCTATTAACCGTATGGTCGTTTTGAGTGCGCCAACGCGTCCGGAAGGGTCGAGATAGTCAGAAAACACTAGTCGGGGGTTTAGTTTGGGTCCCGGGGTATTTTTAGGCCATACCGGCAACATAAAGGGTATTTTAGTAATTTTGTATTTTTGGAAATTAAAAGTGACGAAAATTAGTGAAGTAAATCTGATGTGGGTTTGACCCACTAAGCCACTAACCAACCCATGTTAACCCAATAGGTTACGTAGGTTATTAGAATTAGGTTTCTAATTACTTTCCAAAAGAAAACCCTAGCCACCATTAGAGAAAAGCTTGGAGAGAGAGAGATATAAGGAAATTCTGCAGAAAGAGAGAGGAAATCGTCATCAAAATCAGAGATTGAATCAAGGCAAGTGATTTAAATTACATTTTTATGCAGTAAATGTTTCTTCCATGTTAGAAATCTTAATAATCATTCTTGTTTGAGAGATAAAGGAAAACCCATGAAATTGGAAGTTGTTAGTTTAATTTCGGGTGTAGGTTGGCATGTAGATACGTTATTGGAGAATTGAATTAAGAGAATTACAAATTTATGTGATATAAAAACGGATTAAATTCTGGGAATTTATGATGATAAATTCTAGGGTTATGTTCTTGAAATTTGGGGGAAAAGATTGGTAAATTGATTGATGTTAGGATGATGTAAACCTAGAAAACACGTTAATATATGACCTTAATATGTTTAGGGATGATTAGAGACCTTAAAACATTGTTGGGACGAACTTTGGTTGATATTGGAGGTGTAGAAATTGGTGAAAGACGTATAAGGATTTCTGGGCTCGAAACTGGTCGCTCGTTAGAAGACCTGCCCAGGTCGTTCGAACGACCTCGTTCGAACGAGCTTTCAACGAGTTGACCATTGACTTCTAACGAGGGTGAAGTTCGTTCGATGAGTTCGTTCGAACGAGATCTCGTTAGAAAGCCCACTTCGTTCGAACGAGATCTCGTTAGAAGTCTCAGTTCGTTCGAATGAACTCTCGTTCGAACAGCCTCGTTCGAACGAGACTTCGAACGAGTTGACAGTTTAGGCTATTTAGCTTGTTTTGATCCCGAGTGTCCCGTAACCTCGTGTATACATAGAGATAACCTTTCCTTGATGATTAACTGGTATATTTGGGATGTTTGGGATATAATGAGGAGTCAAACCTAGTAGTGTAGTTTGAACCCAAAGGAGACTATGAAGTGGGACGTGAGTGTCTAATACGATGTAAGCTATTGACGGCCTAATATATTATATTAACCGGGAACATATAAATTGGGTAATATTATATGTTGGTACAAGAATGAGAAATGTACTACAATTAAACTACGGTGATTACTAAGATGCGTGTTTACTTAGTATTGGTGTATGATTTGTGTGTATGACATACCTACCATACTTGCTATCACGGGAGGTTTGCGTTCGCTTAGGGCCCTCTAATCCTTGTGTTGCCCGGATTTAGACTGGTTACCTTGATGAACATAGGTCAGAGAAAGACTTATTGGGATGTTAATAAGTCCGCTGATCGTGGGAGCGTAGGTATGTGCGTGACCCATGTGATGTGACTGTGTTCGCCTCCATTATTTGTGATGTTGTTATCTGTGAACTATTCCTGAGAGATTCGGAATATGTAATCCTTATGTACGTGATGTACTGGGATGGATAGCAGAGTATGCGTGCACCGCAGCTAGTTCTCGGGGTGCTTGTATTGTATTATATTGTATATTGATGTTGTGGAAAATATACACTCTATTATGGGAACTTTAGTATGGTATTGTGTGTATAACTATGGAATAACATAGAGGGATAATCTATAACGAGTCGTATTACTTTTGTATGAGAACCTGAATTTACGTTAAGCCCCTATTAATTGCGAACGTTATAATGTTAATGGGAACCGAGTAATAAGGGTAGAACCTATGGCAGTCTAGCTAGATATGATGTTACTTAGCTAGTGGGTTGTGTCTTTTTTAGATGGGTACTTACGTTAGGAGTGCACAGTTAGACGAGAGGTGAGAATTTTATGTGAGTGCACGTCCTAACATGTACTTTGCATTTAATGTTTTAAATGTTTTTAAAGCACTTGCAGGTTTTTAAAATATCTACACATTCGGGCTCTGACCCGTTTGCTTTCAAATCTATTTTTCTTGTAAAACCATTTTAGGTGCCCAGCCACAAGGACACCATGCATAGGATACTCATTCAGGTGACGAGCTGTAGCTGTTTGTGGAAGCTACAGGGATTTGCTTTTAGACCCTTCTATCATTTGGATTCCAGATTCAGTATCTATGAGTTGTAGGGCATGTTGCCCATTTCTATTAGAGACATCTTTCCAGTACAGTTTTTCAGACTTTGGCATGTATTGATTCAGTATTCAGTTTAGTTATTTCAGTTTGGGGTTTTGTAGTGAGGAGTTTTTCCTCCAGACTTTATTTACATTATGTGATGGTTATTCTATTTACTTCGTTATGGTGAATGGTGTTATTATTCTTGCTTTAAATCTTTTACTGCATGTTAATCAGACTTTAATTAAAATTTGGCAACTTACTTTTTAAATACTAGATGGTTAGTAATAATAAAAATGTTTTCGACAGTGATGCTATTAGCTGAGCCAACTTGGCATTTTGAATTAATTTAATAAAGGAGTAGCTACCCGGTATTTAATTAGTCGGGGTGTCACACATTGTCCCTTGTAGACCATGGTAAACCTTACAAAGTGCCCAAAGGAGGATAAGAGGCCCCTAAAAGCCTATCTACCATAGCAAGGTACTCATTCATTGCATTATATCTCAAATGCCTTGCATAAAAACCTCAGATGCAATGGCTTCAGGCCTTAGATCAAATCAACAAACCTTCGCATAACTAGATATGACATTTAATGGTCCTATAGTTCCTCTTTGGTGATGGAATCATTATGAAATATCATGAAAACATGCTCAACCCATTTGAGGAGAACCTCCACCAATCCCAGATCCCCCAGACGTCTAGCTAAGCTTCTGCAGCTTCTCTAGCAGGTAGGTAAAATGTATAGACATTGTTCTACCTATCGCCACCACTTAATCCCACTAGCATTGAAGTCTCCCATCCTTATTAAATGACCCTAACAACTACCATACACCACTTAAAAGCCTTTCATCAGCACTTCACCATGTTATTGTTGTAACAATCAGACCTCGGGGCAACCTTTGTCATGCCTTTGTAGTCCACTCATTCTCTCTCCAAGGGAATGCATGTATATTGGAGGCTTTCAAATAGTTAAGGAAATTTGAAATACATTAAATATAGAGACAAACATAGACTATTATTAGTTCTATTACAGAATTACCCTCCAAAGTACAAAAGAAATCTAGGAGTCTCCATATCTTAAGTGTTCATTGTTGTATCTTTTATTAACCCACTGTAAGTAGAGTACATGATAAGTCTTGAACCACTTCTAGTCTTTCATACATTGTATATTCTATAGATTCCTAAACTAGGATAAGAAATCCTTATAGAATTCCACCATTTACTTCCTAGGGATCCTCTGATTAGTAACAAAGACCGTAGACACTATTGGCGAGCTAAGAGGTTCATAGATTTTAAAACTCTCATTTATAATCAATCTAATGCACTAAGCAACACCTATCAGAGTGGGCATAGGACCCTCGACTGAAGTTCGAAGCACTATATATCCTTATTTATCACCTCTTATACTTCTCCCCAATAACTATTCAAAGGTCCTATAGGGAGAACTTGTCCGGTCTGACGTCTCAAGATATTTCAACACACAACAATCAACAATAACAATACTATTAGTAAAGGTTTATATTGAATTCTCACATAAAGAGGACATATATTTTCGATTCCAATGGTGTAATTTAACATAACGATTATATTCGCAATTCAAGAGTTCCAACCTGATATAATCACCATAAAAATGAGTATCCATAATTTTCCTACGTCCTAAATAAAGTCCACATAATAAAATCTCAATATTTGAGTAATTATTACCAAGAGTACTGCCATTAAAGAGGAAGGAATAATCCTACCATACATGTATAGTTCAGAATTTTATCAACGCAAAATCGAGTCCATATTACTCATCATCTAGTCCCAATTAATCAATTTACAAATAAGGGATACAAAACCTTAAAATCTCAATTTACCATTTAAGGTCCAACATTCAATCTCTCCATTTTATTAGGCCTCAAACTTAATATAAATCACGTGAGAATAAAGAATTTCACTAACTTACAACAATATATTAGGAAATCTCAATTTCCAAAGGGTTTCTAATTAATTTTAATCCTACAATTAGATTTAGGTGAAACTTAACATAAACATATATAAAAGGGGAATAGCAGAAAACAACTTGCCTAAGAAATGTAGTTCAAACATAAGTTACTTGAGTGAGAAGAAACCCTTGAAATTTTAGTCTTTAAAACATTTGGATCCCTTGAAATTCACTTCTTGAATCTTGGATTAAAAAGTGGAAAATATATGTTAGGGTTAAATTTTAATTTGATCTAAACTTGGGTGAAGAATTGAAATGATGGTCGAATTTGGGAGAGAAAGCAGTGTGTTTAACCTTTAGAAAATGGGAGAAGAAGAAATAGTTTGCTTGTTAAGAAAGAGAGGAAAGAAATAGGTTCATGCCAAAACAAGGGTTGATTGCCCTATTAAAAGTTCCCATGCCACTATAGCGGTTGTACAATACCATTATAGCATCTTATACCCCGCTATAGCATTAGTACAAGCCCGTTATATCGGCTCCCACTTTAGCCAAGCTCCGTAATTCTCTAAATTTCATTCCTTCCTAAAATCAACCCTAAAACCTAATCTTGCTAACTAAGTAAAAGCTTATAAAGACCATTTTCCCCTGGACTTAAGAAAAATCCCCCCATATGACCAACTCAATAAATAATTTATGGTTGCACCATTCCCAGTCGTTCGAGCTCCAAATTCCCATGGAGAATTTATTTTTAGAGCTCAGCAGCTTTCAGTTGATCTCCCAGGCGGTGCAGTGAGGACTGACCAATATAGGCAACACAACCAATGGTACGAGCTCCTATAGAAAATTGGGAGAAGAATCAGGTTGCGTTAATGAAGAATGGTTTGCCAAAGTTCTTAGGGCCAATGAATCCATTGGTGGATATACAATTGCATCAGGACATCGAACACCATCTCAAGCTCTTGTCTTGTACGGGTGTTTAAAGGAAACTCTAGCCACTTTTGACAGGTCAATGATTCTCTCCAGTAGTGGGAGCATGTGACTACTACCGAGCAGATGAATCAGATGACCTTGAGTTCATTCAGAAGATTAATGATGCTTATTTCCTCGAGTCCATTCGTATGTTAAAAATGGAGTTTCTGGCAATCCAATAGGGGACTCATATTCTTGTCGAGTACGAGAAAGAGTTCACCAATTTTTCGTTCTTTTCTACGAACGAGGTGAACACTGAGAATAGAATGATTTGTTATTTTGTGAAGGGTCACAAACATATACCATGTGCACTTAGATTGTAGATGCAACACTCACCCTTTGTAGTGATCGCAACGAGCATAAGAAGAAGTTTGAGAAAGGGGGCATGCATGTGGGACAAAAAATGAGGGAGGATTCGGTAGAGACTTGAAGAGAGGTCAATGACAATAAAGCTAAGGGTCGTGAAGAAGTTTTGGTCCAATCAACAAATACCCCACCAGAATGCGCAAGCACAACAACAGTAGGGGACATATGGTGATACTTCCTAGGGATAATCTTTACTAGTTTGTTTCAAGTGTAAGGGTTTTGGTCACATGAATAAGGACTTCCCAAGTGGGGGCTAGTCGGCCCAGCAGGGTCAGTTTGGACAGGACCAGTGGTAGTAGAGCTTTATGCCTAATTATCAGCAACAACAACAAGGCAGCATCATGTGACAGCTCTCCCAACCTCAAGGCAGTAAGTACCCACGACATTTCCTTCACCTCAGTCATAGTTTTAGTATGGCAAGGTCTATCATGTGGTCCCAGGGATGATCAGTCGCCTATTCAGGTAGTCGATTGTATGTTATATGTTCATGGAACATTAGCCATGGTATTATATGATACGGGAGCTACACACTCTTTTGTTGCGTGACATTTTGTGGGTATATCGAGGATGACTCATATTCCATATGTTAGAGTGTTATCCATAACTACTCCGTTAGGTGTATCCACTTTTATTACCAAGACTTATGATGGAGTAAGCATTGATATTTGTAGGCTATGATTCATAGCTAATTTGTTAGTTTTAGATACCCACACATACGATGTGATTTTGAGGATAGATTGGTTGTGTACATACCAAGCTTAGATTGACTGTGTAGGTAGAGAAATTATATTTATTATATCGGGGACATGAGATGTATTGAGCGGCTATGCCTAGATGTGAGGATGGAGTTACTACCCACTTATATTGTATTGATGACGAGACTCAGGAGTAGACCATAGTGTCCCTATATATGATTCATGTAATTCAGGAGTTCACTGATGTCTTTGATGAGATTATGGATTTACCACTGAGTAGAGAGATTGATTTTGTTATAAATTTGGCATTGACCACTAAGTCGATAGCTAGACCACCATATCATACGGCCCCTATGGATATGAAGGAGCCCATAGGTCAATTTAAGCATTTGTTAGAGCAAAGGTTTATTCGTCATAGCACTTCACCCTGGTTGCACCAGTGTCGCTTGAGAAGAAGAAAGATTAGTATTTGAGACTCTGTATCGGCTATCTCGAGCTGCATAAGGTAACGATGAAAAATAAGTACCCGTTACCTAGGATTGATGATCTTTTTTTATCACATGGAGGGACATTATTTCTTTTCAAAGATTTATTTGTAATTCGGTTACCACTATTGAGGGTGCGAGAGGAGGATGTGCCCAAGAAAACCTTCTTAACTCGATATGGGTCCTATGAGTTTTGAGTAATGTCGCTTGGTTTGACAAACGCCTCGAATTTATTCATGGACTTGATGAATCGGGTGTTCCGATCGTATATAAACCATTTCATCGTACTCTTTATTGATGACATTCTGATATATTCACGGACAAAGGATGAGCATGACCGACATTTGCGTATTGCATTGCAAATGTTACGAGAGCATAAGATTTATGAGAAGTTCTCCAAGTGTGAGTTTTGGAAGGCAAAAGTAAAGTTTTGGGGGCATGTTGTGTCATAGAAGGGACTATCTATGGATCCGAGTATGGTGTCAGTCGTGTTGGATTGGGGACATCCCACAACACCTACCGAGATGCGTAACTTTTTGGGTTTGGTCAGTTTTTACAAGAGATTCATCCTAGGACTCTTAAGAATATTTAGTCCAATGATAGAGTTTATAAATAAGGGTGAGGTAATCTTTTGGATTGAGAAGTGTCATCAGTTGTTCGACACTCTCAAGGAGAAATTGAATTATGCATAAGTTCTTGCCTTACCTAGGAGTGGAGTTGAGTTTTTGGTCTACACCGATGCTAGAGATAGGGATTAAGTGGAGTATTGATGCACAAGGATATAATGATTCATATTCCTCTCGGAAGTTAAAGTCGCACGAAGTTCATTACCTAACTCACAACTTGGAGTTGGTGGCCATTGTATTTGTGTTGCATGCATGGAGGCATTAGTAAATGTTTATGCAAAAATATCTCAATATGAGGCAACGAAAATGGTTTGAGTTCATCAAGGTTTACCAGTTCATGATCTAGTACCACCCGGGGATGGCTAACATGGTGGCAGGAACTTTGAGCCGATGACCCAATGGTAGCCTAAAATCTCTTCAGTTAATTGAATGGGGCTTAGTCGAGATGGTTGGAAATTTTACCAGGGCCTTCATAAGTATGCTTACAATGACTCCAGAGATTATGATACGTGTGACGTGGTCACAGGACGAGATGTTTAAGGGGAAGGTGACGGGGCTTCTTGTTATCGGTGTACCTTTATTTTCAGTGGGATATGATGGCGGATTATGTTATAAGGGTAGGTCGGTATTACCCTTGGGCAATGAGTTGAGACGAGCTATTATGGAGGAGACGCATGGTCCGCATTTTGCTGGACACCCAAGTGGCGATAAAATGTACCAATATATGAAGCGACGGTATTGGTGGGATGGTATGAAGAAGGATATGGTTGAGTTTATAGCTAGATGCACTACTTGTCAGATGGTGAAGGTGGACCATCACGAGGCTACCTTTAATACCTCATTAACATGATTTTATTTAGGTGATATTCTCATGAAGGTGGCACACTTTTTGGCCATTCGTACTAATTACCCAATCGAGCATATTCCACATTTGTATTTAGCTGAGAATGTTTGTTTTCATGGGGTTCCATTATCGATCATTTCATATTGGAGCCCTACATTTGTGGCATGTTTTTTGAAGAGTTTCCAGCAGTCCATGGGACTAAGTCGCACCTTGGCATGGCATACCATCCTCAAACAGATGGCCAGATTGAGAGGGTTAATTAGGCCTTATATTGGATATGTTACGGGCATGTGTAATGGACTTCAAGGGAAATTAGGAGGCCCACTTTCCACTAATTGAGTTTGCATACAATAACATTTATCATAAGTCCAATTTCATAGCCCCTTATAAGGAACTTTATGGGAGACCGTGCCGATCACCAAATGTTGGTTGGACCGAAGCGAAGGTAGACATTTGGGGTCAGAGTTCGTGAAAGAGACGACTAAGAAGATAAATTTGATCAGTGAGCGGATTAAAGTCGCTCAAGATAGACTGGATAGCTATGTTGATAAGAATCGAAAGCATATCGAATTTCAAGTGAGAGAGGAGGTTTTACTGCGGGTTTCCCCTACGAAAGGGGTGATGAGGTTCGAAAAGAGGGGAAAATTACCCCCTCATTACATTGGGTCGTTCATGATTACGGAGAAAGTGGGGAAGGTTACGTATCGTCTAGAACTTTTGAATCACCTAGATCAGGTGTGTAATGTGTTTTACGTATTCCTACTCCGACGATTTTTGTAACCTAGGGATGTATATCAGCATATTAATTTGGGTGAGATCGAGTTAGACTTGGATGCATCATATAGTGAGCATCCAGTGAGCATTTTGGATAGGCGGATTCAAAAGTTGTGTTCCATTGAGATACCATTAGTATGTGTACAGTGGAATCACCACAATGAGGATGAGTCCACTTAGGAGCATGAGGATTTGATGAGACAACAATACCCACATTTATTTTTACTAAGGTATATAAGGTGTTATCGTGTTTGACTTCGGTATATGAGGTGTTATTATGTTTAACTCGGATATATGAGGTATTATTTCTAAATTTTGAGGACGGGAGTGTTTTTGTTAGGGGAAGATTGTAATACCCCATAATTTTAAATGAATTCAATAATTAATTAATTGTTGAATTTGTAGAATTTCAAATGTTTATGTTAAGAGGAAAATTGATTTATAATTTCTTCTAAAAAGTTTGAGGTTAAAAAAGGAATTAAGTGTAATCATGAATTTTAGTTGAATTATCAATAAAGTGTTATGTGCCTAATTATAATTTAATTAAAATTAATGTAAATTATATAATTAAAGTGGGAGTAGTTTTGGTAAAGGAACACAGTTATTAAAGCAATTAAGAGATTATTTGGAGAAAGTTTTGGGGTTATATTTTATTAAGAAATATAATTAAAGAAATAAATAGAAAATGTTTCTTTAAAAAAATTGAAGCGGCGCTTCTTTCATCCGAAAAAGGGACGCTCATTCCCTTCATTCCCTCAAAATCCAGTATAAAAAAAACTACTACCTCCCATTCCTAGTACACAATTTGACCCTTAAACCTCATCCAAAATCTAAAAGAATTAAATATTCCCAACCCTAAAAATATGCTCTTTCATTCTAGCCAAAAATTATATTTTTTTGGAAGAGTTTTTAGGACAGCAATTAGGCAAATTCAAAGGGAAATTGGAGACACAATTTTTTTGATAAGTTATTGGAGACACAATTCAATCAATTCAAAGAGACTTTTCTCTACACGATTTTAACACTTTTAAGGATTGAGTTCTTCAATTAAGGCGATATAATTCTACTCCCTCCTTTCATGATGTAAATGATAATTTCTACCTAAATATATTTTCTAAATTATAAAATTTGGTATAAAAAACTTAGGTGTTATTCTTGTATTGATCACACCTATAAAATTGTGATTTTTATAAATAAACAAATTAATCCAATTCATGGATTTTTATACTAGATTAATTAAATTAAATTAATTTGTTGGAATTGAATTTTTAGGAATTGTTTATTCTTAGTGAGATTTCCCGTGATAAAGTAAAAATTCCCCATAATTGGAATTAAATGTTTTATATTATTCATTTGATATGAAATTAGGATTTTCCTTATAAATTATAATGTAGAAAATTGGGAATGGGTTATATGATGAATTTTCATCAAGTATGAAAAATTTGGGATTTAAATAAAGGTTGTCATTTTGCTAAAAGTATGTGAATAAACTCTAATTCTTAAGTTGTAATTATACATTCCTCTTTTTTCCATAATATACCTAAGGCTTAAAAATTGAATATTCCCATGTATGGTTAATAACTATAATCCCTCTTGAAACTTCATAAGGGTAATGGATTGGGAATATTAGTTGTTGGGATTGAATTTTAAGTATGAGTTATAAAGAACATGCACCCTTTGAATTATATTATTCTAAATAACACGACATAATTTATATGTTGAATTTTAGCTCTAAGTATAGCATATGCATGATTTTTCTTACACATAACGGATGGGTACAAATGATTAAAAGATGGAATATATTTCTTAGATATCATTAGGCTCAACACTATAGGTCGGATATGATTGTTGTTATGTTGCATGACTCAGGTTAGAATCAAGGTCTTGCTATACTAGTTATATATTATGGAGGTGGGCAAAGGGGTGTGCCGGTGTATTATTTTCACGTCGGCTATAAAATGGTGGACTATAGTATATAGGGCCTAGTCACAGGTTATTTAGTGTACTGGTGACCTCCCAAGAAATGGGGATTAGTGTCTATATATATATATATATATGTGTGTGTGTGTGTGTGTGTGTGTGCACGCGCTCTTTATGGCATAGTTATTTGGGATACATCCCGGTTATTGATATTGTGAAAATTATATTTATAAGTTGTCTCTTATTATATGGGAACTAGTGCTATTATTAAATGCACAATTTAAAGGAAATTACACCGGTAATGGTGGGGTATAACAGTTGATATAATTACTGTAGATTTAATATTTATACTCGTGATTGATAGTTTTACTACTTGAGTGCATAAGTATTATCTTATTGTCGAGGGCCTAATCCAATCGGGTTGTTTCAAGTGCTTTAGTGTAACCACTTAGTTTTTCAATCGAGCACACAGTCTTTCATTCTAGTCACCACTGAGTTTTGGAGGTATATGTGTTGAACCTAATTTAGTTTTATTTATTTTATGTTTGAGAGATGCGAGGTTTTATTCATTCCTAACATTTGTATTCAGTTTCGAAGACAGTGTGATTTTTGGGAGATTTGGCATGTATTAGTTCTTGTCATAAAGTTTTCACTTTAATTAGTGGTTGTGATTGATTCTATCTATATTATATGATCATTTGTGTATTTATAATATCATGCTCTACTTTGATTTATCCTTATTCATTGATTCTTATTTATTATAAGGATGATTTTTAGATTGAATTGACCAACTATTTTATTTAATAAATAGCTGATCAACCTAATTATTAAAAATTACGGGGTGTCACACATGATGCATTTGTTCTTTCTCCACTAATATATCTAAATCAAAAGCTCAAGTTTTAACACCTCATCATTTTTTTTCTCTATCTTTTGCAATTTGTTCTAATTATTGCAAGTGATGAGGTACTTTTGTTATGTTCTTACCATGATTTATCATTTTTATTCACTATATTGTGCTTAAAAAAGACCTAGTTCCTTTACTATGAGTGAGCGTGATCTATCGGCTAGCAACTCCCTTATTCAAACTATTCCCCCAATCTCTCTTGATGAAGGAGTTATCGAAAAAATTCATATTCCCCCCTCTTTCATCGAGGGAACTTATATTTCTCCCATTGCATAGAGGTGATTACGGTCTCGTTGTTGAAATGTCACTCACTGCTCTAATTTTTCCTGAAGTGTCTATGGGCGAACCCTCACATTTTGTCTTGTCAATTGAACATGTGATTAGTCATTTATTAATACTCATGTTTTCCTCTTCCCTTATCACTTTGATCTTGTAACTTTTAATGAACTCACATGGTATTTTTTATTTGTCTTAGCAGGGTGTCACGTCATTATTACAAATGTCTAAGTTTAGCTGCCAGCATAGTTGGCACCAACACTTGGTAGCATGAACGTTCACTTGACAAATAAAGTACGTCCAATTCAGTTACCATTTACTATTCTAACTTCATTGATACCGGCCAAACCTTTTTAAACTTTAATAATTTCCCTCTTCGAGGTATTTTGACTTATATTGTTTGGGGTTGATGAGATTATCTCGAGTTATATTCCGTATGTGTTGTCTCGCATTTTATCAGCCTGTTAGGGAATTGGTTGATTCATTACCATCTCTTCCAACTGAGAGTATCCGATCACTAAAGGTTAAACGTGAAATAGAGCCAAACTAAACTCCCCCACCTTTGGTTGTATTTCCCCTATTAACTAAGTAATTACATTGTTCAACTTTGAAATCCTTTAATCATTAGGATTCATTATGCTTTGGTGAGATTCAAGATTGAGTTTCACTATGTACTGGTACGATTGAGTATTGATTTTCACGATACTATGGTGAGACTAATCATTTAGTTTCAATATGATTTGGTGAGGTTAATTATTGATTTTTACAATGTTCTGGAAAGACTTGAGCATTTAATATCATAATGTCATGCTGAGATTAACCATTGAAATATTGAATTTCATTATGATTAGGTAAGATTAATCATTGACTTTTACCATGTCTTGGTAAGATTGACCATTGAATATCACCATGTCCTAATGATATTAACCATTATGTTTCAACATGCTTTGGTGAGGTTAATCATTGACTTATACCATGTATTGTAAAGACTGAGAATTTAGTTTTCTCTTTACGGGTTATTACAAACTAGATTCCTCCCATCGCCTCACCAGCTAAATTAGTTCACGATAATTATGATGAGGCTTCACGATCTGTAGATCTTGATAATGGTGCCCATGTTGAGTCATCTAATTAAAATGATTCAAAGTGATCTATAATGTTGGTGAGTCAAAGTTTATAAGTAAAGAATTTCATGTGTCTAGCGCGCCACCGTAGAGTATTATTGTCAACTAATAAGGCTAAACAGGTAATCAAATTTTGAGCAACTGACATAGTTTGTGGATCATCTACCTTTGGTAAGATGAACATATATACCACATTATTGGTTCCCCTATTGATCCTTCCAATGTTCTCCAATTTAGGTTGGCTAGGGGAGATTTCCCTTAATCTTGCGTGGAGTTTAATGGACCTAGCAATATACCTAAAGGTTTTGCTACTTGATCTCTTATATTATATGCAAGTATGCATATTTTGGATAAAGTATAGGTCTCCTAAGAGCTTCAAATAATAACTTGGGAGGTTTTTCTTTATCAAATAATAACTTTTGGTTTCCCAATGGAGCAAAACCATACATACTCTTGTTGTCGCTTGGGGTGAATTTACAATTACCCTAGAAGATGTCGATGAGATCATGGGAATTAAACCTCGTGGACTTAATATTCTATCAAATGACCCCACTTTATCTACAAATCTTTTTGAGGTGTTGAATTTCTTGATATATACTCATCTTGAGATTTCCACTTGTGAGAGCCTTCACGTGACTTACAAGTTGATGTTAAATCGTTTACATGGTGACTTGCTATTGAGTCAATTCTGAGTATTTCCTCCACTACTATTGACTGAAAGGGTCGTGAATCAACATTTTTAGTGTCTTCGTGACTTAGTCAAAGATGGATTTAACTTACAATGGTTTATTGAGAGCTTGCATTCTCTAAAGGACCCTTCCATGAGGCTCTTCGCAATCAGTTCCTTAAGAATGTAGAGGAAATTAAAGTGGTCCAATAACGTCTTTATGCTTTAATTCTAATAATTGAGCAGTCCTTAACAACTATAAAAGTTACAAAATAAATTATGGAAAAAAAGAAGGATCCCCGCGAAACTAACTTAAAGAAGAAGATAGATATTGAGTTGAAGCTAGCATCTACTAATGAGTGTCAACAAGATGTATTAGCTGACATTTCTTTTTGTCTTAGAGAAGACTTCTTTGACACTTCTGACTTATGATATCTTCTAGGATAGGCATATTTTGTTAATGAACCGTTTACTTTTGTTTGGGCAAAGCTCTATATTTCATAGCTTTAATTTTCTTTAACGGGATTCAAAAAGGAAGCTTTCCCATATCTTAATCCATGTCTACACTTATGTTTACACTTTATTTGTTTCAAAATTTATCTTTTATATTCATATTGTTAAACGTCGTTACATAATCTTGAAAGGTCTTTTAATACATGTTGTGAGACTAAGGTATAATACATCACTTGTTTTAAAACATAACAGTGATTCAACCATTTGTTGTTGACTTTGAATGTCTTATCCTCTTCGATCTTTGAAACATAATATTGTAAATCGTGTGGTTCTTTAACAAAAAATGGACCTTCCCAATCAGTTATGAATTTAGGCAAGGCAATCCCCTTATGACTACTTTTAGTACCAAATCTCCTTTCTTAAACCTTATAGGCTTAACCGAATTCTTGTGGGATTGATAATTCATTTTCTTAGACTTAGAAGTGTTTGTGTGCTCTATCATGATGTTCATTAGCAGCGTCCAATTGCACAAGCCTCGAGGTAGCATGCTGCTTCTTAAGATTTATCATGTCGATGGTTCTTCGAGTTTAATTGGTAAGATAGATTTAGTGCCATACACCAGGGAAGATAATGTGTAGCCTATTTGTTTGCATTTGGTTGTTTGATAAGCCCATAGTACTATTGCTATCTTTTCATCCCATTCTCTAGGGAAATCTTCCATCATTTTGTCCACAATATTGATCAAATTATTATTTGTTTCTTAACCTTAACCATTTCCTTTAGGATACACCAAATTTGACTTATGATCGATGATGGATTATTTGTTAGTGAGCACGGTCACTTCCTTATTGATGAAAGGAGTTTCAATGTCTGATAGGATAAAATTTTGGATGCCGAAACGACATATGTTATATTCCCTCATAAATTATCACTGTGAATTGCCATTACTCATGTAGTTGCTTTATTAATGGTACAACTTCAACCCACTTAGCAAATCACTTTTCCCCACTAAGATTCATATTCCCCTAAATGAAGAAGTAACCTCACAAAGTCAAAGTCCCAAAGTGTGGAAGGGATGAGGAGTAGGAAATTAGTGGAGTTCCATCGATAGAGCATGAATGAAGGTTGTCGTTGAACAAACTCGTCTTAATACGTCAGTAGTACCCACAAAGTCATGAGTTATTCGTATAACTTGGCTCCCCCAATGTGAGTTGGGTCATGAGTGTGCTTGAAAACTTCTTATTCTATTATTGATCTTAGTGGTCTATAAAATACCCTCTTTGATATAGTTCCCCATTGAGCGAGAATAATCGCGGGCATCTTTTTCTATTTAACATGGCATAATCTTTTCACTTGACATGACTCCATAATTCTATAAATCAATGTATGGATAATTCTAGTATGTTAGAGATTCCATGAAATTAACTTTTACAAGTTGGAAGAAAGTTTGACATTTATACATTTTCTTTACAAATCTATGACATTTTGGTCATCGTTGGCAACAATAAACCTCTCTTTGAATTCTTCAATATATGTATGCGTTTTCTTCAATATTTCTCGGGCCTTTTATGATCTTATGCATATAGAGAACATCCCATAAGGATTTCTATAGTGTAATGTTCCTTGTCATAAGCTATATTGTCTTAGTTCAGTCAGCTTCACCAATTTTATCTCTGGTTTATAATTTCCAGATAAAAGAACTCAAATTCGATAAATCATAACTAGGAAACTATTGCACTATTGATGATGTAGCAGTGTATCCATGAATCATTATGGTCTGCAATTTTTCATCCACAAAAATAACCTTTTAGCAATTATTGCACATACATCTGTCGAGATTCATCATTTTGGGGTGTCTCCCCACTCATATTGCATAAATTAATCAACCACCTTTGTATGATTGTTTGGTAGACTTCCAAGGATAGGTTCTTCAGCCCAAACTCCCCCATTGGATTGTTTGGCACCAAGTTATTATCTCCTTTGATGTATTGGAATCTTATACATACCTCTTCTCAATGCCTCTACCATCCCCAAGATTAGTGACTCGTATTTTTCTTTGTTGTTAGAACAAGGAAAATCTGATTTTAAAGACAACGTGATTTCTTCCTTATCTCTTGAAAGTATAATTCAAACACAACATTTTCCTTTCATCGATGATCCATCAAAAATCCCTTATTCTTGCCTCGTGCATATTGGCTTCCAAGTCCTCACTTGGAAGTTCTTCGTATGGTGGTTTGAATTCTTGAAATGGAAAGTTAGCCAACAAATCAGCACCACACATTTGATGTCATATTATAAAAGAATGAGGAATTGTCTTTTTTCTTTGCCAACTAATATTGTTCGAGCCAACATATACTTGATTGGATCACATCGAGTGACTATGTAAATGGTGAAAGCCATCTCGTAGGGCCTTGTCTTATATGTCACAAACACTAGTGCAAAAAAATATCTTTCAACACTTAAATATGTTGTATGTACGACGCTACTCTAATAATAGGCATGTTTTTCTTTCCCATCTACGTCGCATCGATAGGACATGGGGTTAAAGTGAGGTAAAATAACAGAGGTACTTTAGCCTTTGGTGGGGTCATTGTATGTAGTGATGTGAGAAATAATTTGATCTTTTCAAAGTCACATTGATGTACCTCCTTCCATTTTTATGGTGTGGTTCATCTGAGCAATTGCACCAATGGGCGAGTGATCTCTAACAAAGATGGGGAAAACCTTCTCAAGTAAGATATTTTACCAAGAAATCTCTTTAGCCACCTCTCGTTATTTGTAAATGGAATATCTAAAATGGCCATTTGCTTGATCCATATGCATACTCTGTTGATCGACCACAAACTCCAAGTGTTTCCCACTAGTCATTCCAAAGTCACATTTAAGCGGGTTTATCTTCAGTTTTTACTTCCTGCACTTATTGAACACTCTTCTTAGATAATTTAAATGAGTTTCCTCCTTCGATTATATGATCAAGTTGTCCACACATAATTCTAAAATTTATTGAACAAATCATTCAAGATACTCATTGTTTGCTGGTATATGGAACTAGCCTTCCTTAACCCAAATGGCATGATTATGTAGTGGAATTTCCTAAAAAGTGTTGTAAAAGTTATCTCTTCAATATAAGTAGGATTAGTCTTAATTTGGTTGTACCTCACATAGCCATCTATGAAACTTTACATCACCTGTCTTGTCGGGAGTCGATCAAGTTGTCGATGGAAGGTAAAGGGATCTCATCTTTGGGATATGCTCTATTAATCTTAAAAAACCACACGATGGAAGTTAAACGTAGCTTGTCTTTGGGACATACTCTGTTGAGAATTCCAAAACCCACACAAATTTAAATTTGAGTCTTGTCATTTTTCCCTATGGGAATAATATTGAATAGCCAACTTCGTTGCTGAATCGATTTAGTGAACCTTGTTGCCAAAAGTTGTTCCACCTCTACCTGAATCTTCATAACAATCTCCTCTTTATACATCACAGTTTCCTTCATTATCGGTGTTGGTGAAGGCACCACATTTATCTTACGACTGCTCACATCTTGATTTAACCATGGCATCTCAGTATACCTCCATGCAAAGACATCTTTTTATTCTTTGATTTTTCTAGATCCTTGGAAATGAAGATGGGTTTTGCTTCCTCATCAGCTTCTACAAGGGGTGAATTGTTCTAATTGTTGCACTTGGGGTTTTGGTTGACCTTGCATGCATTCTGGCTTCTTTGCATCCTTTTCGAACTCTTGGATCTTGGACTATCAATGACCAAGCATTAGAATTGAATATCCACGAAGAAGCAATAAGTATGGCAACGGTGTGGGGGCACCCTCCCCAACCCCGAACCATCACCTCGCCCCTACCCCATTTGATAATTTTACAGGGGAGCCAAAACCAAAAAAACTTATAATTGCTCTCACAAATAAGAAAATAAATAGAGTATATAAACAAAATTTAATATTACTCACACATATTTTATAAGATGTTTGATTTCGATTTCGATTTCAATTTCATTGGGATCAACGTCATAATTTCAATTTCTTAGATAATCTCGCCAATATAAATGTACCTAATTACCGACTAAAGCAAAACCTTCAAAAATAGAACCAGCCGTTTGAATTTTAGTTACTCTCATAAATAGTTTATACTGCAATACTTTCCTCGAACAAAGGAAGAAAAAATCCATCGTTAAAATTAATGATAATGAAATATCAACAGTAAAATGTAACTAATTTTATTTAAAGAAGAGGTAACGATTTCGCTAAAAATGAAATATCACTGAAACGTCCAACTAAATAGACTGTTGAAAGAAATACCACTATGAGGAGAAGTAATAGATCTACATTTAGATAGTACAATATATTATTAAAAAAATAAAGTATAACTAATTTTATTGATTACATATATTCTCATAAATCATCTGAACAAACAAGATATCATAAGAGAGAGAGAGAGAGGGAGAGAGAGAGAGAGAGAGTATCGTGAGACAAATAGAGATTACCTTAAGTGTTGTTCACGAAGAAGAAGTAATTTTTATGTTGGTTGTGCATTAATTAGCAAGAGTTATACAAAATGACCATAAAAAATAAGTACACATATTCACTCATAGATGATTTGTTTAATCAACCCAAGAGTGCAACGTACTTCTCTAAGATTGAATTATGTTCGGATGTCACCATCTCAACGCGAGAGGATGATATACTTAAGAGTGCATTTCTAATCATATTTGGTTCACGCGATGTCATTTGAGTTGGTGAAATCTCTTGTGTTTTTTTTATAGATTTAATGAATTGTCCATACATGGACGAACCAGTTTGTCATCGTGCATTGATGATATTTTCATATGCGGGCGTTCCGATGAGGAGCGTGTGTGGCACATGGGGATGGTTCTTCAAACGATATATGGTCATCAATTATACGTCGTATTTAATAAGAGAAAATTTTGGCATAAAAAGATGAAATTTTGGGGATTTTAAGATAAGGGACTCTTAGAGGATCCCAATGAGGTGTCAACTAGGGTTGTGTTTCGACTGGATCGGATCGGAAAATGACCTTTCGAAAAAAAATCCAATTTTTTCGGAAATAAAATATTTGTTCCAATTTCCTATCCAATATTTTCGAAAAATCAAAAAAGTTTCCGAATTCGGAAAAATCGGAAAATCGAAAAAGAATCGAAAAATTTCGGAAATTCAATTGAGGTGTTCCAAATATGGAGATTTTGACACCAATTTAAAATTTAGAAACAATTATTAAAATGCTTTGACTCCAATTGGGACATATAATGAGGCATTGACAAAGGTTAATTCAAAGATTTAAAAACAATTTAGAAGCAGTTATAAAGAATGCTTTGACTCCAATTAGAAGCAGTACTGAGGCATTCAAAAATTTAGAAGCAGTTATCAAAATGCTTGGACTCCAAAATGTTTCGACCCCAAATGTGTTATAATAGTTAATTGAAAATGACATTTGATAGTTAATTCAAAATGACAGTTAAAAGTTATAACAATTGTATTCCATTTCCACAGTTTAACATAGACTTGCAACCTAACATACCCACACCCCTCTGAAAATTGCAGAACCCATTACATATCTCTGATATAAAACTGCCCACAGAAAGACATTGGTCAAACAAACATAAACATATCGCAAATTTCTAGTCTAAACACGGATAAACCTAAATCAGAATAGAAAACCTTTCTCATATGAACCTACACATACATAGTAAAAAATAATTTCTTTTAAAAAAACATAAACCCATCCAAAAATTGCAAAACCCACTGCACAATTTTTTAGATAAATCTGCACAGTCCAATATCACAGCATTTAAGAACCCATTCAATCCATTCAATATCACAGCATCAAAATGACGATCATCAATCCAAAAATTGCAAAACCCATTCAAGAACATAAACCCATGTCAATATCACATCATAAACCCACTTATGGTTAGAATAAAGCACGCCCAATAGTTCAAGAACATAAACACAGTTAAAGTCTTCTTTTATAAACCCACATAAACTAAAACCGATCGTTACAGATCCTATAAACCGATCTGTTTTAGAGATCCTATAAACAATATAAACAATGATGTTCCAAAATAAACAAAATAAGGGAAATGATGAAATAAGAGAAACAATAGAGATATAGTAGATGATGAAATAAGGGATCTGTTTTACCTTCGTTCAAATGATGATCTGAGAAGAGTAGAAACCAAAGAGAGAGAGACGAGTAGACGGGCGAGAGTTGAAAGAGAGAGAGGTGAGTATAAGGTATGCGCCGCATAGAGAGAGAGAGGAGATATATGTTAACCCTAAAACTAACAACATATATCGATGGGGTAAGGTAAAAAAATAAGGAAAATGTAAATGTACACATTATTATTATTAGACAAGGGAAATCTAAGGTAAAAAAATATATATAAAATGTTCAGAATATTAATCGGAAAAAATATTCGGAAAATTAATCGGAAATTATATTGGAAAATCGGATCGGCTAAAAAATCGGAAAATCGGATCGAAAAAATCGGAAAATCGGAATTTAAAATATAGTTCCAATTTCCTATCCAATTTAATTCGGAAAAATCGGAAATCGAAAATCGAAAACCTTATATATATTCCAAAATCGGAAAATATCGGATTGGACATCGGAAAAATCGGAATGTTCGGAAAAAAAACACAGCCCTAGTGTCAACTGTGAAATATTAGAGTGCGAACCTAACAATGGGGTGGAGTATTCCATGTGCATGGATACATCACTTCATGGTTTGAGAGGTGTGTTGATGCATGCATAGAGACCTATTACATATGCTTCGTGAAAGCTTAAGTCATGTGATGTTAACTATCCGACACATAATCTATAGTGTGAAGGAGCGGTGTTTGAATATGAGGCACAATGTTGGTTGGTGTTTGAATATGAGACACGATGTTTGTTGGAGTTTGTAAATTATTATCATAGTGCCATTTCTGACATCTTAGTAAGGTAGACAGTGGTGTCGATGCATTGAGTCGTATATTGCACAGTAGCATATCATCATTGTTTGTAACCGAATGTGAGTGTCTTTGATTTGTAAATGATATTGTCAAAGATGTATCACAATTCTCTCAGTCAATATAGATATTATTGTGCGTGTGATTAAGGCATATACCTCAAATTTTGTATGTACAAAGAAGGTGAAAAACCTTTTTACTATGAGATAAATTTTCTTTTCAGTGGGATCTGATGGGGGGATTGCAGTTTAAAGTTTGTATGGTTGTTCTATGTGATAAGGATTAAACCATATTCTAAAGGATATATTGCAGGTTTACTTGATTTTAAGTGTAAATGAGAGCATTAAGAGTGCCATGGATGGTAGCCAAGTAAAACGCCAAATAAGGTTGATAGATTGGCTTGGGGTCCACGTCTAGGTCGATAAATGAACTATGCTCGTGGAATTTTGACATAAATCCATTTCAAATGCCCTTTTGGCATCTCATGCCTCGTCTCGTCCTTATCCTAGAAATCATAAAAACCCTATACAATCTCCCCAAAATCTCTTTTACCCTCTTTTAATTTAGAGACTTTGTTAGGGGCCATTCAAGGTGGGATTTTAATCAAGAGGAAGGAGATAAGGTTGGAAGATCTTATCTATTATATTTTTAGGCAAGTTAATCTTCTACTTTTCCCCTTTCGTTATAATTATGTTTTTCCTAAACCTAATATATCAATTTGGGTTTTATTGAATACATGGATAAAAACTGGATTAATTCTTGAGTACTCATCTTAATTATGTTAATTCGCCCTAAATTGATATGAAAGTATTGAACTCTAGTTTTGAATCATGTAAAAGATATACCTAATTGACAACAGTTGAAACATAATTCATTTAATTATGCTTATGAGTTCACATTTGATTAATTAGTGATATCTGATAGAGGAATCCTAATTTATGTGTAACTAGTTGGAAATTGAGAAATATTCTAGACGATGTGGTCCTACATGATTGGGTGCGTAGATATGGTCAATATATGTGTATTGTGACTCGCTAGTATATTATGTGGGTTTATATTGTGTGTGCATGTGACTTGGGGCATACCTTGCTAGTGGTTATGTGAAGGACCTATAAGGATTCCACATGGTAGCAAGGTGATGAGCGGCATGCCCAAGTCATTGGACGAGGGACCCACTACCCAAGAGTAGGAGAGACTTGAGGCTAAGATGGGATACTATGGGTCATGCAAGTACCTAATGATGTTTATGTCATGGGCGTATAAGACTATGATATGAAATATTTTATGATATATGGTCCTTTCGATTACCATTATAAATGAGTTATGTAGTATGGTGACTCTAGTAACGCTAGTTAAACAAACAAAAGGTCGTACCTAGTGCACAAGGCTCCCCCTTAACTACAGGGTCTGAAAGAGGCAGATGTTGGCTAGCCTTGCCCCATATATGGAGAGGTTGCTCCCATGTCTCAAACTCGAGATCACCTACAACTAGGAGGAGGCCACTTGCCATCACACCAAGTTACGATGTTAATAAACTTAATAATTATGGCATCTATTTTTATTGCCCTTCTCTTTGGAATCATGTAGAGATTTTCTTTCAGTGACTGTTACCCTCGTGTTGTTACCTTTCAAGGTCATAGAATTAGACCTCGTGTTGACATAACTACTATGGTATCTATTTCTATTTTTGAAATAATGTGGAGATTATCTTGGAATGGATCCTTTCTTGTCATAAAGTTACACCTCATGTCGATAGAACTCGGTGTGCATTGATCATACTGGTTGCTAATTATGTAGGATTCCATCTCAATTTCAATTTATTATATTTGGTTTATATTAAATTCTTAGGATGTCAAATAATGTTGGGAAAATTTTGTTTATGAGGTTTTGGCATTCTTTGGAAATCTTCATGATTTCAAAACAGTGACTTGTTATTGTTTGGATGATTATATTTTGGATCTATGTTTTGACTATCAGCCTATTGTGATTTATCTTTCATGCTTATAATGATATTTAATTGTTGAGGTATTTTGACTTTAATCACCATGTAGTAGTTATTATTATTATTTAACTTTACCCCCATTTTGACATTTAGCGATGGAAAAAATGTTGCAAAAGTGACAAAAGTGTTGTTGAATGTCAAAATGAGTGATAAAAGTCTAAAGAAAATCAAAAAGGTGAATAAAGTCAAATAATAACTATATGGTGGGTAAAGTCAAAATGCCCCTTAATTGTTTTACACCAACAATTTCAGCAGCCTTAAAAAATGAAAATTAGGGGTAGTCATGGGAAGGAGGGGGGGGGGGGGGGGGGGGGGATGGGGGGATGCAAGAGGCTGCTAGAGGAGGGAGCATGAGCCAGTTGGTAAATAGAATAGGAATTAGGAAAGTAGAAATAAAACAGGAGGTTTAGGGCCTGTTTGGTTCACTACTCTGAAAACTCGATTTAAACGATATTTTCAAATACAATTTTAAAATTTAGTTTTTTATGTTTATAATTATTAGTGTGCGTTTGGTAACTTGTTTTTAAATACAGTTTTTTGAAATTTTTTGACAAAATTGGCAATCATGTATATTTATAATGATATTGCATGTATAATTCACTATAAAATTATATACGTGCATGAATTGATAATATTTTTTAATACATATGCACTACATGTATATTTTATATTATTCCATATATTAATAATACATGTATAAAACTATATATAAGTATCATGTATCTATTGATAATATTATTTAACTTTATATTATTCCATACGTAATTTTATGTACATGTACATATATAAATTTTATTTATAAGAATTACACACATATTAATATATTATGTATGTATATTATATATTAAGGTATAACTGCATTAAAATATTAAGAATGAATAATTTTGAGTTGAAAAATAAAAAACAGAAGTTATAAAACACCTTAAACCTCTTTTCTGAAAAACTTGATTATAACACATAAATATTATAATTCTGTATTTAAAAACAAGTTGCCAAACGCAAATTTTTATCAAAATTATATTTAAACACAAAAAACAAAATTGTAGTTGCAAACCAAATAGACCCTTAACATGTTTTGGTATTTATTTCATATTAGAATCTATGGGGAATCACTTTTTATCTTATAAGTTTATGTTTATCTAGGACTCCTCGCGTATGAAGTAAGAGCGCATTCCATGTCCGATTCTATTCCTGAAAAGAGCCAAGCAGGGATTCGTTCACAAGAGAGGAGGCTCTTCTTTCACACGGAAGGAGTCTCTCTTATTGGCTTAGCCTTTCGAGTGGAACGTACATTGTTAGGCTCATTCTGGTCTCATTCCTGTTCATAGGCAGTTAGGACGAAGGAGCAGCTATTGAATCAACAAAAGAAGACTTGAAGCGTTTGTAACCCGTTCTAATTCATTGAGTAAGGGGCTTAGCGCTTTGATGGTCGACTGCCCTCTACTCGGGGCACCTATCTTTCTTTATATGCCCATTTTGCAAGAAAAAGAGCTTTGAAAAAGATGACTTTCCCGCTTTCCTTTGTGAGGGAGGGCACTCCTTAGGAATCTATAAATAAGGCCCCTTCCAATGTCATCATGATAATACAATAATATTAATTTAGCAGTTCTACAATTTAGTCCAGATAAGCAATTTTTGAACTCTAAAACCAAGACAACAATTTTTTTTAACACTTAGATCTCTCAAACACCCATTTACCCAATACTCTCTTATCTTTCTCTTATTTTTAAAGGTCCACACTAGCAGCACCCACCCTGCCGGCGTCTGATCTCCGGCAGCCCCTCACCGGAGCTCTAGCAATAAGGGGGATGGAAGGAGTGGTGGGGGGGTGGGGGGGTGGAGAGGGAGGTTTTGTAAATATAAGAGACAGGTAAAATGGTTGAGTTTATTTGTCCCCTTAAATGTCCAAAAATTGTTTGAGTGTGACTTGATGTCTAAACTATAAAACCCCCTATTAATTTTGGGGAGTCAGGTTTTGCGCTTTCGCTTGTTCATGACAATATATGGGACAACAAAATGCATCCAAAGAAGGGACTTCACAAGAATCTAGGTTTCTAATTCACATACATTTTTCACCAAGAACCCAAAACTATGCAGTACTACTACGATTCCAATGGGTGTATAATAATTTAGCATTCAGTAATTGTTTTTCCCGCACAGTTTTTCCTTCCAAGACGAGACAGGTCGGGGGGGTTAATATAGTACACTTGCTTATTGATAATAACAATATAAAATGAAGCTATACTTTTGTCAGGCTTTTGACTTAAATTACAGAAGCTAACAGAGAATACAAGAGTTGTGTTACAATGCAACAAATGCAGGCACTGTGTGTCCATAATCATGCGAGCTGGAATGTACAATATTGTAAGAATTCCAACCGATGAGTCCACAACTATAAGCTCATATCCTCGGGTAAGCTGATCTCAAGAAAATACAGACTGCAAAATAATCAAAGATACATTGAGAAAATAAATAGGAACAGGAACTGAGAAGTCCAAACACGCTAGGAATGTTATCTAATTCACCAAACAACCAACCATGTAACCATATATCTACCAATGCATTGCTGACATGTAGTATTTTCCATGGCAAGCAAGGTATTGTTCTCATTTTCCAGAATCTGTGTGCCTTTAATGACACTTAATTGCCTTAAAAAAAGCTTTCCAATTTACACCAAGGGTCCGTTTGGCAACCCAATTCCAAGCTATGGAAATGGAATTGGAAGGCCAATTTTAATTCCACGGGATTGAAATTGGGTTTCCAATGCCAATTCCAAGCCTTGGAATTGGATTGCCAAACGGACCCTAAGGTACCACTAGCTAAAGCACGGTTTGATGAATTGACATGGAAACCAATTTTTTGGGTGGTGGGTAAGAATTGTTTCCCACGAAAACCAACGCTTTGAAAATTAATTACAACCTATGCTATCAAATAGTCCCTTAGAAAAAGACAACCTAGAAACCATACATATCTTTCTCTTCCTCCTCTTTTCCCTATTTTCTTTGAAACACCTTATATTCTCCTAAAAGAATGTATCATCGTAAGGTTATGGATGCATTGACCCTACATTCATATTTAACTTGCAAGAAAAAATATATATGTGAAAAAAGATTAAGTTATCTATTTACTTTTAATATTTGTGCATGTGTTTTTTTTTTTTTTTTTTTGGTGTGTGTGTGTGGGGGGGGGGGGGGGGGGGAGAATTCTTTGGCACTGATGTGGACCTATTAAGAAAAAAGGAGATTGATTATTGAGAAATCATTATAACTTAACTACAAACATGCAAATGAACATAAAAAGGGTAAATTATATTAAACTTCTATACTTCTTCTTTACAAGTTCATTCCTGTAAAATTTTAACACAATTATATCCAAATCTCAACAAAAAGAATATGCCCGTAACTTGCACATGATGTACTTTTTGCTTGTAATGGCCGAAAATTGCTTTTCAAGTATAAAATAAATCCTAAGGAAATCTATCCCAGACCCCAAATAAAGGAAATGTAAGGGGTCAAGGCCACACATTTTGAACAGAACAATATAATTGCAACCAATGCAACACGTCGCCCTGATTCCACCCGTAGTTGTATGTTATAGTTTATGTAATCACATGCGTCAAATGTTGATGTGATCATGGCTCATTATTCCCTAGGGCATTAAATATACCGCAAGAGGCCATGATTTGGCTCGACGATGTTTTGGTAAAATCATCTCAGCCTCTTTAACTAAAAAATAGAAAACTTGTAAACCTCAAAATGAATTCAAGTGACAAGTCATTCGCTACTCTTACGGGTACGTTTGATTAATATTGATTTCTTTTCCATGGGAAATACTAGTTTTAGTTCATATTTTACATTTGTCAAGCTTGATTTCAAATACATTCTATGAAAACAATAGTCATAATAGCTCCATAGTCTTGATTTTCCATGAAAAACATTCTTAACCACTCCTCAGAATTTTTCCATGTAGAACTCCAAAACTAAGACCAAACCACGCCTATCTTTTTCCACTCATTTTCCAACTTCTCATAAAGACGAACTATTTTTCAATCATTTTTCAATGTTGAAATCAACACACCCTAAGTGTAATTTATTGTTTTCTTAAGGTAACACCACCAACACTTCGTTTCATTTACTCCTCCAAAACTTGGATTCTCTTTTTTTGAGTGAAGATTACTCTCTTTTTTTGAGTGGAATTTAATTTAATTACTATCACCTCAATTAATTTTTATCCAAGTGGTATCACTCAACCAAAATGTCCTCTCTTTATTGGTTCGTATTTTAACCTTTTAGAATTCATGTCACCAAATTCGATTAATAAGTTTAACACCCTTATTAAATTTAACAGTCCTTAATACTCATCCCATAAGAC
This sequence comes from Sambucus nigra, assembly GCA_949130495.1. Lineage (NCBI taxonomy): Eukaryota > Viridiplantae > Streptophyta > Magnoliopsida > Dipsacales > Adoxaceae > Sambucus > Sambucus nigra. The sequence goes on from OX422218.1 coordinate 151,432,848, forward strand.
TCTAAGTATTAGGTTCCATTTAATTTCTATCAATTAAATTCCACCTTAAGATACCAACCCGCATGCTAAATTCATCCAAAATTCCCATTCGATTGTGACTATCTCGACCCATCCGAAATTCCCAAAATTCCATTTAATTTCTATTTTGACTATCTGGACTCAACCGTGTACTCAGAATCATCATTCGAGTTACTTCACTAAAATTTCAAGTTTCAACCTCAGATTGTGACACATGTATTCTTAAAAGAAATAACCCGAATTAATTTAAATCTCAATTCTCCAAATAAATTGAATCTTCCAATTTAAATAAATTCTCCAAATTAAATAGTTTCTCCAAATCATCAATTTAGTTTAAATTCTAATTCTCCAAATTAAATAAATTATTTATCCTAAAAAATACGGGGTGTTACATTAATAACCTTTATTGATTGAGGTCGTACTTTGGTGCGATGGCAAGTACCCTCGCCCAAGCTACGGTTGGTCTCGGGTTCGAGACATGGGAGCAACCTCTCCATATTCATATATGGGGGTAAGGCCAGACATCTGCCTCTACCGGCCCTGCAATTAAGCGGGAGCCTTGTGCACTGGGTACAACCTTTTTTATATTGTGTCTCGGAGGGACGAGTCATGTCAGGACGTGGGTCGTGGGTCTGTATTAGTCCTTCATAGATTTCATGTTCTTACATTCAGTCTCTCCATAGTTGCGATAATACCTCCCACAACACGCTAGTTGTAGGAGCATAGTGAGTGAGGTGTGATGCTAATGAGTAAGGTTTGGTTTACCCTCAGGTGTAACCTTCTTACATACAGCTGAAACAAAGAAGAAAACTGAGATAGGACTAAAGAGCACGTGTTGGTTTGCCCTTAGGTGTAACCTTCTTACATACAGATGAAACAATGAAGAAAACTGAGATAGGACTAAAGAGCACGTGTAAAGGAGGGGAAGACCCCAGACATTTGACAAACAGAGAGAGGAGATGAGGTATGAGGCACCACTGAACTCTGAGTTGAATGCGATTCTGGGATGAGAAATGGTCAAATGTTGCTGGGGTTTCAAGGCAACAAGGTAATATCTGAGGTTAGGTGTTCAATGAAAAAGAATCTGGGATTATTATGTTTATATCACGGAGCATGCTTTTTAACCTCCAATGAATCAATACAATTACAGAGACATGGTAGCATATACGGACAAGTGGACAATCACATATTCGTCAGGTGGCTCTACAAGTCGTAGAAAGAGTGGGAGAAAGATAAACGTGTACTAGATGTACAAAATCTACTATGGTTATGTAAAAGAACAGCTAGATTTTCTTACCTTGGTGCTATGTGATCACCAAGGTTGGTTATTTTCTTGAGTAGCTACAACAAGTTAGCCAGCAAAAATTGCATTCTTTTCAATCAACATACCATCTTGGATCTCAAGAGGGGCGGATTGCCAAGCCCTAGGGGTCCTTAGGTTCTTCCATCCCTAAGTTGATATTATAGATATCGCCCACGCTAGCATGGATTTGTCTGACTACGGTTCCTAACGTATCATTCTGCTAACTGTGCATCATCAATGAGATTATGGTATGGTGTGGCCAGTTGACACGTTGCGGATGACTTTGGCTATCCCCTTGGGTGGGGTCACATCCGACGTTCAATCCTCTGGAGAGATTGTGCTCTAGCGGGTGTGAGCTAGGGTGCCACGTCAATTTAAAAGGTGCCACTTTCACTACAACCAGAAGAAATAAAGTTGGGCCTGGTTCAATAGGTGGAGAAAAGAAAGTATATGTTGATCTGGCTCACATGGTGCTCAACAAAAATGACTTTATTAGGGTATTTATGTTCTTTTCATGTCTTCATAAATGGGAGTAACGGGAATAACCCGTTTTTTCATCATAATAGCTTGAAGGGGTAATTTTCAGGTAAGATTTTACAGGGAGATCCATAAACCCAGAGATCTGCTGCATTTTACCCTTGCAGAATCTAAAAGTTTATTTCATGTATTAAAAAATCAGAGTACAAATTCTAGTTCCATTCAAGTATCTGAATAGGCAAAACTTACTGAAATAGATTTTAATATGCTTTTTATCTTTACTAGGGAGTTGATTACCTAGCGGACATGAAAGCCATTCCAACGAACACCGCCTTGACAGCTTGCTTCTGTCCAGCATAATCAAACGCCAATGGCAGCATTTCGTGCAAGGTTAGAAAAGCCATCACTCCACCAACTGGATGTCAACATAAATTCATCAGAAAATTTTGTCCCGCATCAATTTCAATTTATCTTTTTCTTTAATCAATCAGAAACATCTAGAAATGGTAAAATGGGAACCTGATGCCAGCAGGCCCTCGAGAATTTCAGGACTTAGGCTACTCGGAAAAAGATAAGCTGTCGTGCATAAGAAAAAGAACACTTCATCATTAGAAATTCATGACATTCAAATGCATCACAGAAGCTAAACCACATGAACGCCAACACTTTTCTTTCCTACCGATCTCTAGATAGGCCTGATACATGACTTGCCCACCTGCGTGAGAGGCCTGACCTGACATGTACGTTAGTTTTACGGAAAAACAGGACCTTTGAACCCAATTGCTTTTACTCCCTATAATGGAGATGGGGAGAGGAGGGGAGAGAGAGAGAGGGAGAGGGGGAGGAGGAGGAGGAGCTTCATCACCATTTTTTCAAAGAAAAATAAGCATAGAAATAATAGGAGATAAGAGAATTCCCCAGTACTAAGTTCAAGTGGGTGTGCTGCGGCTCAAATGCCTCACCATACTACTATATGAAGATTATATATTACTTTTCACGTAAAAAAAGCGGCAACGCATCTAGTATCCATTTTCATTAGAAATATGACTTCAGGATCATAACGTATGACGAAAAACAGGGGGCATACCTACAATAATTACACCAAGGGGCTCAGCAAGGCCAGAAAGTGTTGCCAGTTTGAATGCCTGCCATTTGCTGAGGCACAAGCACAAACAAATAATGACATGATGTACATATGATTTTATATGGTTGGAATAGCATTTTAAAACACCACACAACTTTCCATGATATTTGTAAGAAGAAATGCAGTTCTATAATACATCATCCAAAAAGCAAGATTTGCATGCAAGCTGGTAGAAATTTTAATGCCAAAATTTAATATAACTAATAACATGATTATTAGAAAATGTCGAACCAAAATACAACTTAGAGCAGGAAAAATTCAATTTTCAGTTTACCCGAAATTGAACTTTTGATATGCACAGAAAAAAATGATAATGAAAAGAATAACACTGGAACAAGGCATAAGAAGAGGACATATAGCCTAAACTTGGTAAACTGGACCTGAGTTGAATCATCAGAACTTAAAGAATACAAACTAAAAATGTCTCCAGTATGTTAGACGTACAAATGTCTCTTGGTAGACATTAATGAATGTAAGATGAAATTACCTGTCATAAACATTATATCATCAAATAAATATATATATACATACATGTGTGTGTGCATGCGCGCGCGGATAACACTTTTCTTACTTCTCACAACTCTTACCTCTGTGTTGCAAAATAGACCGGAAGTGCAACGGCGACACCCTGTAAAATAAGAGAATTGAAGGATTTAAGACAAAAAGGTGCATTTTCCTCTTATCCCAATGAGATAGCTTGAACATCACAAAAATTAGAGATAGCTAGTCATTCCCAAATCAGCAAATATAATTGAATGTTATCACAGCTTGAATAGTGTTCATCATGCTGCTGTAACGAGCATGAACAGGATTTCTCTTAAATGTAAATTATAAAAAAAAAAAGGAAGAGAAAGATTAAAGACGCACATAATAAGAAAATAAAAAATTGACCTTCTAAACCACATCTCCACACCTAAAGCACTAGCTAGAGTTAGCATTCAGGTTTCCTTAAACCTACATATATATACCCAAAACCTTTTCATTGTACTACGAACATGGAATGTGGATCATGAGAAACTCTCCCTGTTTAAACCCTAGACTCCACCGCAGTGAGGGGACACAGGCCATCGATTCCGGATCATTGTCCGTCTCACTCATAGAATGACCAGTCATCAACAAGCTAGTGGGTCTGGGTTTAATTTGATATGCGACACCATGGGTCCTCACCAGAAAGTGCAAGCCGCAGTTAACAATTGGCATCCTAGAATACACAAATATACCTATGATCACCCAATTATATGCAACAACCCTCACGTTTGATAGCATATTTTATATTTATTTACTATGTGTAGTAATTAATTATAAAATGATAGATGTTGAGTAAATATTAAGTTAATATGGAAAAGGTTAATATTTACTGAAATGTTGTATGTTTCCCTGATGAGTAGGTAAAATATCAATGTGGTGATTTATGGTGTCATAAGATATAAAATGACATTTTGGTTTAATGAGAAACCGGAACTTAAAATGAGTTATAAAATTTTCAAATGATAATTTGGAGGGTGTAGTTAGTCCCGGTAGGTGCGAGACAGTCAAAATAAGTGTCATATTGTATTTTGGCATTTCGGACACTTTTGACTGGTTATAGCTTAAATGTGTAGTGCGCATCATTTTATCGCGTATTAGTCATTAAAGTTGGACATTTTAGACTAGTGGTCCGATTTAGTCTTGCTAACCTCATTATTTTCCTTATTTTCTCTTTACACACAATTGTTAACCTAGAGAGAGAAAGGAGAAAGAAGAGAGCTTTGGAGAAAAGAGAGATTTGAGCTTGGATTTTGCTTGCATCTTCTTCAAATCTGATTTTCTATATCTAGGCAAGTTATCTACTTGCTATTATATGATTTAAGGAGAATAATTAGTTGTGATAGTTATGAATTTTGTTGTGTTTAATCATTTTAGGGTTTTGTTGGATTTGTGGGTATTAACCCTTGGAAATTGATTTGGGTGATTAATATTGTAAATGATGGTAATTAGAATTGTTTGTGATGTATTAGTTCTATTAAATGATATGGGATTGGGTTGTTGGGAAAAGAAATGGAGAGTTTTGGTCTAGGTCTGCAATGACCGGTCGACCGCGTTTCTCAGACCGGTCGACCGGGCCTTCGGGAGAGGGCACACTGCTTCTTTCAAAGGCATAAAATTTAAGGCGCGGTCGACCGCGGTCTTGGGACCGGTCGACCGGTCCCCTATTTTCTTTCCAAAACTTTACTTTTGCTTTTAAATCTTTTCTTTTCATAGGGACTTAGGAACCTTCTTGAATGAAGTAAACTTTGGCTTTTAGAGTCCTAGTTGAGTCTGGTTGTCACCCTAGAGTGGAATGGATTTCACTTGGGGTTAAGTCCAGAGGAGGGGGTGTTCCAAAGTGATGTTTAGGCATCACTCTTTTTGTTACTTCTTAATAGGAGGATAGAGGTTGTAGGCCCATGTTTGGAGACTTAAGGGCTTATCAAGATTTTATGAACTTTGGGGACTTGTAGGATCATAATGATCATTTGGAGATTTAGTCGAGACTTGTAAATTGAGGAATATTAATGACGATATTCGAGTGGAACTAGGTTCGTATAATGAACCCAAATGCTTAAAGATGATAGGTTCAACTAAAGTGGACCCAAATTGTGTTAATGATGATTGGTTCAAATAGAAGGAACCCAGTTGTTTAATAATGATAGGTTCAAATAAAAAGAACTAATCACATGGGTAATGGAAATGGAGATTGGTAATGAATATTGAATATAATAATGAGATTTAAAAATGTAAATGTTAATTTACTGTTACACACCTCTCTAAATGACATCATAAGGGAAGTTCGCGTGCATGCTGATGTCCCCTGGCCAATGAATGCAGGGTGGATATAGTCCTAGGCCATGTGAGCGTTTGTTATGTATATATTTTCTGCGATGGGTAGGAGATTCCGGGTGTGGTCTTGACTATCCCGCAGGCACATGGCCGCTTCCCGACGTCTTGCGTTGTAGGATCCCAGGTTGTCTTATGGTAGGCCCTGGAAGATGATGGTCATTTAGGGGCGCGCACAGTGGGGAAACCTGGACGGGCGGTCTTAGAATCGTTATATGTATATGAATATAACTATATTTTTATCAAGTGGGACTTGATGGTTGTTAAACGCCACAAAGAGCGTATGATAAATGCCACAAAGAGCATAGATATGTGCCATAAAGAGCACGGGAATGAGATTAATGAAATATGTTCCATAAAGTGCACTTGATATTAATGGTATTCCTATTAAGGAATGGAAAGATGAAATGGTAAGATAATTAACTAGGGAAGTTAATAAATGGTTTTATTCCTATTAAGGAATATACAAGGTAATGGAAATTTGATAAATGAGGAAAGGTTTTAAATTTAAGTTATTACTTTTCTTTTCTTTCTTTTATGTAATGACATTTCATCATTTAGTTAAATTGTAATGTAAAATTTATCATCCTTATCATTCATGCATAACTGTTCATTTCTATCATGCTTTTTATTTCTTCTGGTGATTATATAGAACCCGGCCCTGACCGGTTTACTTTCCTTGTCGTGTATATGATTGTATCCGCTCAGGTGCTCCCCCGCAAGGACGCCAGTCTTGATGTTCCCATTCCATTGCTTTCGACGAGCTGTAAGATTTTGAGGGTTATTACAGGATCTTGAATTAGACGCTTTCATCTTTGTGTTCTAGATATGATCGGGTCTTTTATTCGGGCGTGTGGCCCAAACTTTTGTATTTGATTAATGGATGTATTATGTAAGATATTTTAAATTGTTGTAATTTATTGTATGTTGCTGTGGATCGACAGCCTACTCGGCTCTGTTGTTCACTTTCATCTTAGTTGTATTACATATATTCTTGTGGAATTCCACTTGCTTATCAGATGGGGTTGTTTTAATTTAAATTTCTTAACTGCATTTTTAATTTCTAAACTTTTGGCAACCCGTTTTCTGATGTATTGGGCGGTTTTCCCGTATACTCAGTTTAGATTTTGTGATGCTGAGAATGATATCCATCCATGATTCCTGTTACATTTGGGTATCGGGCTGGCCACCCCTTATCTCGGATCACGGGTTGTCACAAATGGTATCAGAACATCAGGTTCTAGAGTCTTTAGGATCTATGTGGATTCGTCACGTTCTCCCGTAGCGTTCTTTGATACAGAGCCTAAGGTTAGGACTGTGTAGTTGCCTATGTTTGCGATCTTCTGCAAGATAGATAGTTCCAAATAGTATTTTAACTCTATTGTTACTTCATCTTAAATGCCGCCTAGAGAGGTCGCCCAGCGAGACGAAATAGAGTTGTAGAAGAGGAGGTAGATTCTCCACCGCCGCCATAAGGGACCGTTAACGCCGCGGATGCAGCCAATATAGTAGCTCAAGCGGTTAACACCGCCATGACCGCAGAGGCCCAACCATTTGCCACAGGCTCAATAATGGGCTCATGATGTTCAAGCTCCTATGGGACCTTCTCTGTGGAAAAAGGGTTGGGAGTCCTTTCTAGAGGGCAATTCCATGGAATTCGAGGGAGGCATGGATGTTATTGAAGCCAATACATGGAAAGAGAACAGACAACGCCACCTTCGAATGATAGAATGTAGCGAGGAGAGAAACAAGTCCTTGCCACTTTTAAGCTAGTCGGATTTGCGTTATACTGGTTGAAAATAATAACCACGCCAGAACAGAGAGACACAATGACGATCACTGAGTTTTGGGCTTTGTTCGATCGTGAGTATGTTCCTTCCGCAGCTCATTGGGAGATGAGAAGGATGTTCCAGGATGTTGTGCAAGGAGAGAGATCTGTGGCGGAACTTGAAGAGGGGTTTTCACGATTTGTGAATTTCGTCCAAGATGAAGTGGCTCCGGAAGATAGGAAGATCTCAAAGCTTATGTGAGGTCTAGACTGGAGAATCCGGCAGTAATTGCGGCGTAATCAAGCCTTATAGACTTCTGTTGAGGTTATGAATGCAGCCTCACCCCGTTGCCATGAGCATCGGTTACATACACCGGGTAGCAAGAAAACTACTGTCGTGGGGAAAGTGGGGAAACCTAGAGGATTTGGGACTTGAAGAGGAGCATTTCCCTCATCCTAACTTTCGGGTGATAAGCATAGAAAGAAGGACCCTCGGCAAGGGGTTTCCTCTACGAGACAACGTTTTGGAAGGTTTATTGCGAGTGGCAATAACAGTAGGCACGGTCAAGGTGCTTCGCAACATGCGGGTCGGGGTGGTCATGGAGGTAAAGACCCTTTGGGCCAAGCTACTTCCCAGTTTAGAAATAACGGGGGTCGATGTCAGGAGGATATGAAGGGACGGTGCTTCCATTGAGAGGAGGCGGGTCATTATAAGATGGAGTGTCCTCAGGTGATTGGGGGCCAATTTCCTAGGGCTCTGCAGCAGCCATATGTTCAGTTTCCACCTCCGGCACCTATTATGGTTGTTCCTTAGCAGCAGGGACAACTACAATATTGGCATATTTGTCAAATTTAGGAGGCTATGCTTCCTCCTGCTCTGCCGGCACCTCCCGTTATAAGAGGGTAAATTTCACTCAGGGACACTTGAGTTGTGTGTTATTCGATGCAGGCTTTACGCGCTCACCTACTATATGAGCTCTTCTCAGACTACAGATTTGATAAGATCTGCTGAGAGTATTTTTACTAGCGTTGAGTTCCCTATGAGTGGTTGTTCGCTAAATTCCTTGTTTATGTAGATATAGGGATTTATTGTGGTACTTTATGCTTTGAGGCCGATTTACTCGTCCTTAACATGGTCGGGTGTGATGTAATGTGTATGCCTTATCCCCACGACCAACAAAGTTGAGTAGTAGCGTATAGGAGGGGTTCCTTGTTTGGATTCCGCTTTCGCGGGATGCTCCACGCGTGAACCTCAACGACGTTGGAAGTGGAGAAATGTTGTTCTTTCTTCTGTTAGCTAATTTCATTTTATCTTAATTTATTTTTGATGGTTAATAGATGGGTGGAAAGGTTTAGCCGAGAATCAAGTAGAAGAGTGATTAGTGGCTATTAAACTACGAAATAGAAGCCCTGTATACAGTTCTCTCCTCTGAACGATGTGAGGGAGACTGGGATGCGAAGTCGAGTTAAGACTTCGGGTTATGCCTTGATAAGAAGGCTATTTAAAAAGGTACCTATATTGTGGGATATATAATTATAGGGGTTTAGTTTGGATTTGTTTGATTTGTTAAATCTTCAGTTATTTATATGGTAATGTATATAAGTAGAATCTTTTCGGTCCTGAACATGTGTCTTAGACCTGTATGCCTTGATGACTGACGACGCGAGGTAGTAGTGTAACGGGAGGGTTCCTTGTTTGGATTTCGCTTCGGCGAGACGTCCCACGCACGAAACCGAGCAAATGTCGGGCGTTGAGAAAAGGTCTTGGGCACTAGGGATATACTTAGTATTAGGTGTACGACTTAGATAGGATATAGTATAGGTAGGTAGACTTTAGGATCGTTTGGACTTAAGGCCTTTAGTATGTGACGTTGGTTTAGGAGGGCTGTTGGGAGTTGACCAAGAATAAGTTGTGTGTTGACTCTAAGAGGGATTGGTTTCCTAGTAACGAGAAGTATGAGATTTCGAGAAGTTTGGTTGGTAAAGTCGAAGGAGATGAGGCCTCTCGTAGTAGAGTGTTACGGAGGTAACGAATGGGTGAATTGACTCACATTCCTGAGCCATGTTTCTAAGCTCGAGGGTGGATTCAATTGACAAGCCTCTGCCAGGATGGGGAGTATTAATACTGGGGCATAGACCTAATGTTTATGCGCCTCATAAGCTAAGACTTGCGAGGAGTATTATCTCATGCTGGAATTTAAGTTCATCGTGGGGGTGATCGCCGTATGGAAAAGAAGGTGCTCCTTCCTGGGCAGAATTTAAACCTTCGTTCGAGCAATATTTTGTTGCAAGATGTCGTAGGAGAGACAAGAGTGGTTAAGACCACATATACAAGCTGCTGATTAAGGGAACACAACCCTACTCTATTGACTTTGAGGGTGGGGTACATTTCCATAAGAGAATCTTTGTCCCGAATGAGAAGGACTTTAGAAGGGCAGAAATGGTGGAATCTAGCGGTTCTAAGGTTGCATTACATCCGGGTAATGACATCATGAATCAAGTTATGCGCCGCCAGTAGTAGTGGTCGGGCTTGGGGAGGTTGTTGTATTGCGTGGGGTGCCTTTGATTACAGTCTCCGACTGAAATAGGATTTTCGTTTCTCACTTTTGGCAAGTTTCTAAAAATGGGAAACGGATTGAAGTTTAGTACTTCCTATCATCCTCCAACAGATGGCCAGACCAGAAAGGGTAAACCATATGTTGGGGCATATACCCCTTATGTGTGTACTTAACTTTAAGAATAAGTTGGGAACAGTATCTCCCACTAATTGGATTCGCTTATTATGAATTGTATCGATTCACTATCGGGAGGGCACTTCATACAACCTTGTATGGTAGGCCTTATGGATCTCCTGCTTGTTGGTTAGAGGTGCGAGATGATAAGTCTTTCGGACCTGAAATAATCCGAGGTACTTCTTCGAAAATTGAGCTCCTTCGGAATCGCATTCGTACAACCAAGATCGACAAAAGAGCCAAGTCGATGCGGGGAGAGGGTATGTGGAGTTGAGGTAGTTGGACCAAGTGTTGGTGCGAGTATCGCCTATGAAGGGCATTAAGTATTTTGAGTGACTTGCGGGAAAAGTGTCCGCATTTCTTCTTGCGAGGTATACCTGAATTTTGGGGGCAAAATTCCCTCTTAAGGGGGGGAGTATGTAACAACCCTCACGTTTGATAGCATATTTTATATTTATTTACTATGTGTAGTAATTAATTATAAATGATAGATGTTGAGTAAATATTAAGTTAATATGGAAAAGGTTAATATTTACTGAAATGTTGTATGTTTCCCTGATGAGTAGGTAAAATATCAATGTGGTGATTTATGGTGTCATAAGATATAAAATGACATTTTGGTTTAATGAGAAACCGGAACTTAAAATGAGTTATAAAATTTTCAAATGATAATTTGGAGGGTGTAGTTAGTCCCGGTAGGTGCGAGACAGTCAAAATAAGTGTCATATTGTATTTTGGCATTTCGGACACTTTTGACTGGTTATAGCTTAAATGTGTAGTGCGCATCATTTTATCGCGTATTAGTCATTAAAGTTGGACATTTTAGACTAGTGGTCCGATTTAGTCTTGCTAACCTCATTATTTTCCTTATTTTCTCTTAACACACAATTGTTAACCTAGAGAGAGAAAGGAGAAAGAAGAGAGCTTTGGAGAAAAGAGAGATTTGAGCTTGGATTTTGCTTGCATATTCTTCAAATCTGATTTTCTACATCTAGGCAAGTTATCTACTTGCTATTATATGATTTAAGGAGAATAATTAGTTGTGATAGTTATGAATTTTGTTGTGTTTAATCATTTTAGGGTTTTGTTGGATTTGTGGGTATTAACCCTTGGAAATTGATTTGGATGATTAATATTGTAAATGATGGTAATTAGACATGTTTGTGATGTATTAGTTCCATTAAATGATATGGGATTGGGTTGTTGGGAAAAGAAATGGAGAGTTTTGGTCTAGGTCTGCAATGACCGGTCGACCGCGTTTCTCAGACCGGTCGACCGGGCCTTCGGGAGAGGGCACATTGCTTCTTTCAAAGGCATAAAATTTAAGGCGCGGTCGACCGCGGTCTTGGGACCGGTCGACCGGTCCCCTATTTTCTTTCCAAAACTTTACTTTTGCTTTTAAATCTTTTCTTTTCATAGGGACTTAGGAACCTTCTTGAATGAAGTAAACTTTGGCTTTTAGAGTCCTAGTTGAGTCTGGTTGTCACCCTAGAGTGGAATGGATTTCACTTGGGTTAAGTCTAGAGGAGGGGGTGTTCCAAAGTGATGTTTAGGCATCACTCTTTTTGTTACTTCTTAATAGGAGGATAGAGGTTGTAGGCCCATGTTTGGAGACTTAAGGGCTTATCAAGATTTTATGAACTTTGGGGACTTGTAGGATCATAATGATCATTTGGAGATTTAGTCGGGACTTGTAAATTGAGGAATATTAATGACGATATTCGAGTGGAACTAGGTTCGTATAATGAACCCAAATGCTTAAAGATGATAGGTTCAACTAAAGTGGACCCAAATTGTGTTAATGATGATTGGTTCAAATAGAAGGAACCCAGTTGTTTAATAATGATAGGTTCAAATAAAAAGAACTAATCACATGGGTAATGGAAATGGAGATTGGTAATGAATATTGAATATAATAATGAGATTTAAAAATGTAAATGTTAATTTACTGTTACACACCTCTCTAAATGACATCATAAGGGAAGTTCGCGCGCATGCTGATGCCCCCTGGCCAATGAATGCAGGGTGGATATAGTCCTAGGCCATGTGAGCGTTTGTTATGTATATATTTTCTGCGATGGGTAGGAGATTCCGGGTGTGGTCTTGACTATCCCGCAGGCACATGGCCGCTTCCCGACGTCTTGCGTTGTAGGATCCCAGGTTGTCTTATGGTAGGCCCTGGAAGATGATGGTCATTTAGGGGCGCGCACAGTGGGGAAACCCGGACGGGCGGTCTTAGAATCGTTATATGTATATGAATATAACTATATTTTTATCAAGTGGGACTTGATGGTTGTTAAACGCCACAAAGAGCGTATGATAAATGCCACAAAGAGCATAGATATGTGCCATAAAGAGCACGGGAATGAGATTAATGAAATATGTGCCATAAAGTGCACTTGATATTAATGGTATTCCTATTAAATAATGGAAAGATGAAATGGTAAGATAATTAACTAGGGAAGTTAATAAATGGTTTTATTCCTATTAAGGAATATACAAGGTAATGGAAATTTGATAAATGAGGAAAGGTTTTAAATTTAAGTTATTATTTTTCTTTTCTTTCTTTTATGTAATGACATTTCATCATTTAGTTAAATTGTAAGGTAAAATTTATCATCCTTATCATTCATGCATAACTGTTCATTTCTATCATGCTTTTTATTTCTTCTGGTGATTATATAGAACCCGGCCCTGACCGGTTTACTTTCCTTGTCGTGTATATGATTGTATCCGCTCAGGTGCTCCCCCGCAAGGACGCCAGTCTTGATGTTCCCATTCCATTGCTTTCGACGAGCTGTAAGATTTTGAGGGTTATTACAGGATCTTGAATTAGACGCTTTCATCTTTGTGTTCTAGATATGATCGGGTTTTTTATTCGGGCGTGTGGCCCAAACTTTTGTATTTGATTAATGGATGTATTATGTAAGATATTTTAAATTGTTGTAATTTATTGTATGTTGCTGTGGAACGACAGCCTACTCGGCTCTGTTGTTCACTTTCATCTTAGTTGTATTACATATATTCTTGTGGAATTCCACTTGCTTATCAGATGGGGTTGTTTTAATTTAAATTTCTTAACTGCATTTTTAATTTCTAAACTTTTGGCAACCCGTTTTCTGATGTATTGGGCGGTTTTCCCGTATACTCAGTTTAGATTTTGTGATGCTGAGAATGATATCCATCCATGATTCCTGTTACATTTGGGTATCGGGCTGACCACCCCTTATCTCGGATCACGGGTTGTCACATTATACTATTGATGAGGATGAGGGTCATGACAAACTCCTGTTAAACTCCTGCCGTTCATGTTAGAGAGGAGGCACAGATCAAGGAGCTCATTGTCAGCCTCGCTTACAAAAATAACAATTACCAACATTGTAGCCTTGATCCATTATTTGTAACAGCACGGATCCCACCCAATTTTTCTAGATGAAGTTTTTATATGGGTTCTTTGAACCTACATATATACCCAATTCCTCTCTACAACACTACCTATGTGGGATGGGCCACGACAAAATAAACTGGAATAAAGTTACCAAACATTGACTTTTCATATATAAGAGCATTGACATTTTTTATATGCAAAACGTGTTTCCATAAAATTGTAAGGGTTTATTGATAATAAGCAATTGCTATACGAAAACGAGAGAGAATAAGAAAGCTTCATTCATGATAAAACAATATCTAAAAGAAAAAATAGAAAAACTTTGTAGGGCCTTGTTGTAAGCGGAGATGATGTGGTACCCATCGCAAAATTAGTGTTGGAGGATAATTAAGATCACTGGGTTGCTTTTGAAAAAATGAGGCACAACCAAAGTGAATGGCATGGTATATATCTTTATTCCCTCGGTTATATAATCTATCGTTTAATTAAATTATTCAAATTGGGCATTGCTTCGCTAGATCCTAATTCAGTAACATCTTGGAATTTCTCTTTTCATAGAAATTTTAACAATGTTGAGACCGAGGAGTTTATATCCCTATTGACTATTGTTGAGGTGTCTACATTCGTAAGGGCGAGAAAGGGGAAAGGAAATGGCTTCTAGACAATCTAGGGTATTCCTGTAACTCATTCTGCCACTATCTTTGTGGCAATCCATCTATTCATGGCTTTGCTCCTAATTTGATTTGGGCTGCAGGGATTCCTTCCGAAGTAAAGGTTTTTGCTTGGTTACTAACTTTTGAAAGGGTCAACACTTGTGACTTCCTTCAAAGAAGAGGATCTAATTGTTGTCTTTCTCAGAATTTGGTGTTGTCTATGTCGAGTGAATTAGGAAAATGCGCAAAATATTTTCCTCCATTTTTCCTTCGCGAGGTTCTTGTAGAAGAAAATCCTTGGGGTAATGTCATTTATGGGGGCTCTTCCTTGTAAAGCTTATGGACATTTTGCTTGGGGATATGAAAGTAGGCCTGTCAACGGGTCGGGTTCGGCCCAGATCTAGGGTGATCCAGATCCATTTAGTAAGCACTTAATAGGATTCGGATCGGGTCTTAATCGGATCTACAATATTGGATCCAGATCCGGATCCGTATCGGATCAGATTGGGTCCGGTTCCGGGTCTGGCTAGATATATATATTTATTTTATTTTATCCACCTTCTTTATTTTTTAATTTTAGACTAATATTTTGTAATGTATTATAGTATATGATTAGTATAAATAAAACATATATTACTTATATTTATTATATACATAAATATATATTTATATATATAATACTTACATGTTATATTGATAAAGATATATTTCTAAGTATATATAAATTTATAGTATATATTATATTGAATCGGATCGAGTCCTTAACAAATCGGATTAGACTAGATCCATATCTGATCCATTTAATAATCAGATAAACGGGTTATCGGATTTTAAAATATGATCCAGATCATAAACGGATCGGATTTGGATCGGGTCCGGGTCTAGACCCAGTCCATTGACAGACCTATATGAAAGGACTTGGGTGGGGGACAAAGTTGCTTATCTATGGAGATGTATTGTAGTGGCAGTATTTTGGTATATTTGGAATGAAAGGAATAATAGAATCTTTGATGACGAAGTGTAAAGCAAGGATTGGGTGTGAGAAAGTCAAATTCATAGCTTCATTATTGGCATCGTTGTTGAGACCATTCAAAGATACACCATTGAGCCTGATTTGCTTAAACTGGACAGATGTTTTATGTGGGGAACGCACTGACGAAGCAGGCGTAATCCACCTGTTTAAAAGGGCATGATGGAATTCACAGTCCTACAGAAGCTTTAGGATGTTTAGCATGCTTAAAGGATGTCTTTCTTAGGTTACTTTGTAACTGTTATTAGTAGCCCTGTATGGTTTGTTTTTGTTTATGCTACTTGAGTGGACTGCTGGTCCGGCTTTTATGTGTAAATGTTTCAATAATATTCAAAGTATAGGATCAGCACCCTTTTGGGGGCAGCAGGGGCCAAGAAATGCCTCGTCATTAATGAGGTTTCCTTCTCCACTAATGAGGAGTCAAAACATTAGGCCACTATATATATAAGAAACCAGGCTCATCAGTCGTTCTAGATTTGTTATGCCCAAGAGACAAACTTATTACTCTCTTCTCACAGACACTCTCCTTGAAAAATATTTTTGTTAGTTTTTAGGGTTTGGGGGGGCTAACTGTGGTCACTTGGACAAGTAAGTTAAATTCAGGGTATTTAGTGAGAGGTGCATAATTTGGAGGCTATTTATTATTGTGATATCGTCAGATTCCCGATTATTGATACTTGATTATTGAGAGCATAGAGTCTGCTGAGTGATAGCTGGCTTTTGGCCCCATTTATTTTTACTATATTTCTGAGGTTTTAAGAGAACCTTTTGTGATGCGTTATGAGTACTATGACACTTGGGAGTAAAAGTCAAAAAGTTAACTCCACTTTCATTCAGATGCATTGGAAATGAGAAAAATTTACAAAGTTAAAACTTAGTGTATTTTGTACAAAATTGAGGGGTGAAAGCATAGTAAAACCTCATAACTCATATAAATCGCTAACTCCACTTTCTTTTCTTGTTTTCAATCCAAATTGCATTAAAAAACAAAGGAGCCAAAGGGGAGGAACCCGTATAAAGGAAGTATACCAAAAAACAATGGGAGAAAACCCCACGAACACTACATCTGAAAGAACAAACACAAGGACCACACTACAAAAAATCAGTCCCTAGGCCGTAAATCATTTAAAATTCTTAAGTGAGACAAAACAGAATTGGATACCTATTGTACACCATAAATACAAGCAAGATCATTGCATTCTGAATTACGTGCACTGAAGACTCTATCCTCAATGCATTTGTTATTTTGCTCCCTCCATACTAACCACAATAAACAAAGGGGGGCCACATTCCAAACTAGGATTTCCTCATCGAAATCGCACTCCAGAACTTTAACATCTCCTTCACCGTCCTAGGCATTATCCTCTACACTCTGAAAAGAGTGAACAAACACCTCTCCAGTCTCCCCTGGGAAAAGCGCAATGAAGTAAAATAATCTACCAACTCCCCATCGCACCTACTCATCCGAAAATAACTCTCTCAAATTATCGGTGGTCAAAATGGCTCCTCTCACAATTGTCCAATAAGTTTTCATAGGAGCTCTCGTGCGTCATACTCCCTTCCATGGAAATGAATTCGCTCCCACCTCTTCACCAATCAGTAAAGCATCGAACGATCCTACTGATCCCTCTCCCTCTCCCCTCCACCACAGCTCATCACTACCTTTGACCTCCCCATAAACTCTTCCATCTCCTCCAACCCTCAATCGTTGAAATGTCATAGGGTTCCACATCTGTCTCCCTTCACTCCAAACCACATAATCCGCAATCAAAATTCCCCCATTCACTGCTAACTGGTATAAACTCGGGAATCTGGCCATGCTATACCATCCCCACACCATTGGGCCCTCCCGAATCTCACCCTACTCCCATCTCCCACCCTAAAAGACACAAACTTACTAAAACCATTCCACCCTCTGGTTACATGTTTCCACAACCCAACCCCATACGGATCTCTGGATTGCTCGGATCTCCATCCAGTTGACCTTCCCCAAATCCCGCCCCCCTTCTCCACAAACTTCCCTTCTCATGCGGGTACCACCACAACCATTGCCCCAGAAGGGTCTGGTTGAACTGCGAAAGGTCTCTCTTCCCCCTGCAGCTGATTGTCTACACACCTATCCCACCCTACTAAATTATACTTAAAACTCCTCCTCGATGCCCCTCCATAGATAATCTCTCATGCACTTCTCCAACCTTTTCCTCACCGCGACCGGCAACAATAGGATCAAAAGAAAATAAGCAGGCAAACTAGTTAAAGTGCTCTTAATGAGCGTCAATCTCCCCCCTTCGAAAGATAAGCCCCTTTTCCACCCTGCCAACCTACTTTCCACCATCTCTAACACCGTATCCCAACTCGATTTGGTTTAAACCCAGCACTAAGAAACAACCACAAGTATGACGTCGGAAACATCCCCACCCTACACCCCAACACCTCCATTAATCCCTCCACATCTGCCACATCCCATATCACTCACTCTTCCTCGCCTTAATTTTCAACCCCGACAACGCTTCAAAGCACATGAATTTAACGCCCTAATCTACCCCTCCTTTGCCTGCTACAGAGCAGAACAGGAGAGTGTCTGCCCATAACAAATGGGAAACCTCAACCTCATGGCCTCCCACCCACCCACCCACCATGACAAAATCATCCAATCTTCCAACCTCCCTCCCACGACTGCTCTAGCAAGCAATCTACTGAGAGCCTCCATCTACAAAATAAACAAAAACAGGCCAGGGGATCTACTTGACAGAGACCTTTAGAACAACTGAAGAGACCCTCTGGAGAGCCATTTACCATCACCGAGAATATGCTTGAAGATAAAGCAAGAATTCCAAATTTACATGGTCATACGCCTTCTCAACGTCCAATTTTCACCCCCGGATACCCAACCCTCTACCTAGCCTCTACATATTCGTTAGCCACCAAAATCGCACCCAGAATCTGCCTACCCCCACAAAGGCATTCTGCGATTCCGAAACCACCAAGTCAATCACTGTCCTTAGTCTTCGTGATAACACATTCGCCAACTTGTGCACACTCCCCATAAACACCCATGTGCCTGCAAGTTTACACGGCTTCTCCCATTCTGCTAGTAAGAAAAAGTGTGGCCTAAATCCTGTTCAAGACCTTCGAAATTCCTCTATTCAAAGTGTGTCCAAGACCCGAGGCAGGTCTGCTGGCCCCCTTTGCCCTCGTGATTGGGTATAGCTGAGACCACTGGAGGGTTTGCTCAAATGGAAGACCCTGTGGAGACGTGTGGACAAGAGCTCAATGGGTATACCCGCTTTAGGCCTTGGTTTTTTGGCATGTCCGAGGTCAGACCATATTTTGGATATATACTCAACTCAACAAAGTATTTCCAAATTATTTGTGATCGGCTACATGAATTCTATTTTTCCCTTCCAATCTATTCAACAAAATATCTTCGGTTAAACTTAATGAAATCATATCATGTCTTTTTTTATAATATCCCACCAATTCAATTTAGGCCTACCTCTACCCCTGGCGTTACCATCAATACTAACTAAATCACTCTTCCTTTAGGGAGAATATATTTTGAGTATATCAGACCCTATTAAAAAAAAAAAAACTTTAGTAGAAATAATTTTTTTCAAAACTTAAGGAAGAAGCTAATCCCCTTGCCTTGTGTGTTATCTTTTCCTGGTCTGCACTGAGGTAAATCTAATTGTGAAAAGAGAACAAAGATCTGAATACACAGGGCAACATTCTAAGAGAAACAGTAAGATATCATATTGCATAAAAACTGTTAAAAAATATCCTGTAATCATGGCAGAATACCAGCCATCAGGAGACAAAGTAGCATATCTATATCTGAGATGGATATATTGGAGGATCTGGCATATACCTCTGGGATGTTGTGCAAAGCAATGGCCAATGCCAAATTCAGACCAACCCGAAGCCCCTGAAAAAAAAAAGCATAAAACAATCAAAGAGTTTTTGAGACATAGTAGACAAGTGACTCGTGATCCTCATGGTAAAGACTTATAAAAAAAGTTAATAATTTAAAATTTAAAAAAAAAAGAGTTATTATACAATAATCAATTTTATTTAGTTTGTACTGTGAAAATTTTCAATCTTGATTAATTTCGATTCAATAAGTTTCCAGGGCACGTTTGGCTTCACCTTAAGAAATTAGGTGATATGAGCATCCAAGTATTCTAAACTTGTGAAAAAAAATACTATTCTTAATTAAGAAGTGACTGAGGTTTGAGCTCCACAAAGTAGTACAAATGTATATTATTCAACTCCAAACAAAACACATATTACAGCGGGGAGATCTCATGTGAATTTAACTACTAACCAGCTAGAAATATATTACAAGTAAAAGTGAACTAAGAAACTTGTAATCAAGTACCCTTAGGCATGGCTTTTAAGAAGTATGACTTTTATTTCGTTCAGGCTATTTGTTTGTGTTTAAATGCATCACACAGATAAAAGGCAATTGTGCAGCTTAGGTGGCACATGTGACAACACTGGTAGACAGGGCTTTAAATCATAATTTGAAAGAAAAGTCTTTTTTCAGTTTAAAAAAACAAAAAAAAAATAGAGAGAGAGAGGGGGGGGGGAGCGAGCTTATCTGATGGGATATCATAACCTCCACCCCTCCCCCGTGCGTGCACGGAGAGCCAAAATGAGAGAGAGAGAGAGAGAGAGAGAGAGAGAGAGAGAGAGAGAGAGAGAGCATATATAATGAAAATCTACAAGAAGCAGTTTCTCTTTCCAGTGCTGCATCTTCATGAAGTGGAGTTTCATATATAAAAAAAAAAAAACTAAACAAAAATCAGCTCCGCAAATTTACATTTGGATAGTAAGTGCATATGTATATATAGACATAGATACATGTACATATATACATTTTCTTTTTAAAATCAACAATTATAAAATGAAACTTCAACATCAAATCATCTTTCCTAATATATAAATGCGCTCGAAAAAAATTATAGAAAGCATAATTATCATTGACTACATTGATCTTGTGTCTAAATCATTCAAGGAAAGATTGATACTAGATTAAGCGCCTCAAAATGTAGTTTTTCCAATAGAAGGCAAGTACTCCAGGATTTTTGTTTTAACAGGGTAACTAAGGATAACCACTTTTGTCAGGTCTGATCCATTTCCTTTTTTTTTTTAAATGGGCAACTAGAGTATATTTCCAGACATATGAAACACCTTTTAGGTGGTTTTCAAAATGTTCTATCCAAAAACAGAATAAAATGACAGGTTTTGTTTTCAAAAGCCAATAAAACCAACCAAAGTCTCCTGTCTATAAAAATACTTGGTAAAGTTTCCGGGGAAAAAAATTAAGTGGAAGAGAATATATTTTTCCTATTCCAGTAGGACCACATCATTGGCAATAAGTTTCAAAAAAAATGGAGGTACCTTGATCGATCCAAGGAATACCGCCATCCCCTCTGGAAAATTGTGCAAGCTAATGCCTGCAATTTGTAAGAAAGATGAAGTTCCAAATCATACAGGCGAAGTCAACACAATCATTTTACAAAATAGAAGGCACTTAGATTCAGATTAAGGAGTTCAATTACATTCCCTTTACATGAATAGCATGGCATCTCATAGCAAGCACACATTACAAGAAGTTTACTTCAGTTCATTTAGAGAGTTGAAATGAAAGATTACCATCTTGTGAGATGGTTCTGAAACCGAAACATGTTATATAATGTACGAATGAGCTTAGGTGAAATGCACTAGAAGTGTGTTACACTTGATAGATGAACAAACCTACCCTTTTAATTTTAAGTGTTTCAAAGAACTAAAACTTCTTTGTTGTCAGCAAACGCATAACTCTATATTACATTAAAAAAATCAAAGGTTACATCTATTCATGTGCTTTTACATTATTGTTATCATATTTTTATTTTAAAACTCGTTAAAATCAATGGATGGAAATCTGATGTGGCTTATGAGGTGTCATTCAAATGACACGAGGAAAAAAAATCATAGGTGTCATTCAAATGACACAAGCATGGTTCAAAGTATCGGCCGAGTTGACTCGGTATCGGCCGAGTCAACTCGGAATCGGAGGGTACCGATCCGATATCGAGAGACGTTTCAAAAAAAACACTGAATCGGCCGAGACAGCCGCGATATCGCCCGAGACAACCGATTCCGAGACTCCTCGCCGCGATATCGGCCGAGACAACCGATTCAAACAATATTGTCATATATTGTTTTATTTTTTGATAGAACTTTTATCTTTTACCATATTTCTTCGTTGTTGAAAATATATTGTAACATTTACAGAATGGTATTACTTTTTCAAAAGTATTAACATTAATTTTTTAAAACATAAAACTCTTTTTTTTTAAATGACTACTAAAAAAAATATATAAATCTTTTAAAAAGTACTACTATTTTTTTTTTAAAAATGACTCTACTAAAACTCTTTTTTCAAAGAAATGTTATTTTTTTACAAAAAAATATTCAAATCTTTTACAAAAAATATATAATGTACATTTATGTTTGTAAAAAATTTACATTTCTGTACAAATGTTATTTTGTTAAAAAAAATGTACATATTTGTAAAAAAATATATATTTGTACATATTTGTAAAAAAATATATATATTTGTAAAAATGTCCTTTTGTACGTTTTTATAAAAATGTACTTTTTTGTAAAAAATGTTCTTTTGTACGTTTTTATATAAATGTAAATAAAAATATACATATTTGTTAAAAACATGTACATTTTTGTAAAAATGTCAAAAAATGTACATTGTTGTTAAAAAAATGTACATTTTTGTAACAATGTTCTTTTGTACGTTTTTGTAAAAATGTAAAAAAATATACATTGTTGTTGAAACAAAATGTACATTTTTGTTTTTCAATATTATTATTGGTTTACTATGCAATATTGAATCTGACAACTCTGCCGCGCTTCAGTATAACCAATTCTACAATGCAATGCATATTGAATGATGGGTTTGAATGTATCTCATTGGTCCACATTGTTAATCTTATTTTTTTAAAATTTTCTATATTTTTTCCGGAATTTTTTGCGCTCTCTAAATAGCGTATATTTACGTATCGCCCGATACCGCGACCGAGTTGAAAATCGGGTGTCCGATACCGAGACTTTGAACCATGGACACAAGGAAAAAAAATCATACAAGTAAAAGATTAAATGACACCCCCTATTCCATCCATTGATTTTAATAGAGTTGATGTCAAGATTAGCATTCAATGATCTAAGAACTTGGGAAGAGAGAGGGCAAAAATTAATACATCAAGAGAGAAATGATAAGCATATTTTTTGGGCCTAAACTTTCAACTTGACTGTACGAAATTTGAATGAAACTTGTTTTTGAACATCTAATGTTTAAATGCTTTAGGGAAGGTAGGAAGGGATTCAGTAACACAATTTCGGCCTACAAAAGCTACTGCATGAGCAAACCCCATTTTCCTGAGACATACATTCAAGAGTTTCCTCCAAACTATATCCCCAACCCCAACCCCTCCCCCCTGTCAAATTAGTACAAGAGAATTCCACTCGTGAATGAAGAAATAGCTTTTAAGCACTTGGGTATTCCATTAGGGGTGAGGAATAAGCTACACATATAATAAATGTGAAGAAATGTTGGGGGTAGATGAGGAAGGTTAAGACTTCCATGATCCTTGCGATCATAGTGGTACTGTGGCAGAAGTGCTTTTCCTAAAAACAGGAGCAATGCAGCTTGTTTAGACTCGTGCAATAGCTTATGAGTGTTGGTCTGCCACTGGCAGGGTATAGTCTATAAATGGATGACAAAGAAGAACAGTATTCATATACAGAGGTCACTAACAAGGGAGGAACGCCTATCATATAGGGACCTAGGGTTCTACAAGAATGAGTAAGACTCATACAGGCCCTTCTAACTTCCTCCTCGAATGGTCTTTTTTATTATTCCCGTTTCTCTCCTCTATAGAGACTCCAATCTAAGCCTGTTATCCCAAAGTTCTCTTGATTGTCTTACCTCCACTTCCTCTGTCCCTCACCCGCCCATGAAGATAAACGCTGTCAATGAGAACCGAAAAATGAATTCTAAGATTTTGACCTCATAGATAAAAGAGAATTAGAATCCAAAGAAGCTAAAGAACCAATATATTTATTTTATCCGGACAGAGACTATATAGTAGGGAAAAGGGATTGGAAAGAGGATTCCCCCTCCACAAGTCCTCCTAAATCGAATGAACTTGACGTAAACTACACGTCAAAGGCCCAAAACAAAGCAAACAACAAATTCTAGAGAGAAAATCTAAAAATCTCTTGTATTTAAGAATGAAGGACCCCTCTAAATGAGGCTTACAAGAGTATTTATACGAGTAGGAGGAGACTTGGGCTACAAGAAATTTCTTAATTACTAATATGCCTTTACTAGCCTTAACTCCATACTCAAGTATAAAATATCTACAAAAAAAGAAAGTACTTCTAAAATACAGAAAGAGAAAAATAACAAGAATGGATAAAATGTACAAAAGTAGATCCTCATCACATCACCCTCCCCCCTCAAAAAAAATTCGTCCACAAACTCATAGAAGGATGCCCATTGAGTCAGGCTCCAAAATAGTGATTCAACACATGACGAGGGGACGCCTCGAACTCACTGAGATAATCTGGAGGATGCTCCATTAAAGGGCACAGCGATGTGAAAGAGAGCAAACTGAAGCTCGATGCCCAACGGTGCCACAATTATAGCATCTGAATGTAGGACAGCCTGGAGGTGGCGCCGCGGGGTAGTAGAGGTGATTGGGGCAGTAGTAGTGGGAGCGGATACCGGAGTAAGAGCAGCAGCAAGAACCGAAGGTGGTGGAGCTCGGGAAGAGGGTAGAGTTGTTGATGCCAAGTGGTAAGCCTCTACCTTAGTAGCATACTCAACCGCCTTCGAAAATGTCGGTATCTCTCACCATCCCAGATCGCGCTAAATGTAAGGTTGGAGACCCAAAATATAGTTGTTGATCTGCTAATCCCCTGTCTCCGGAAGATGAGTCCTGGTACAAAGAAGCTAGAACTGCTCGGTGTACTCCACCACAGTAAACGTCTCCTATCGGAGAGACTGTATGCAAGCAAAAAGATCTCGCTCATATGTCGGCGAGATAAATGAGGCCTGAAAAGTGGCCTTCAGCTCTGGCCATGTCTGAATAAGGGATAATCCAATTGCTGTCCGATGATAACATAGATCATTCCACCTAACCCGAGCAAATCCCTAAATTTGATTGCAACAGGAAGAATATCAGAGCGGCCCTGAACCCTCTTATAATCAAAGACTATCTCCATAGCAGTTAATCAGTCAATCATGGTGTAGGGGGGAGTCTTCACCAAAGGTTAATTAGCTGAGATGATTTTGTACTTAGCAAAAGACTAACAAAAGAATGAAGATAAAAATCCCTCGAAAGACCTCCCCACGAAGGCCCTCCATAGACTTTTCTCGAAAGGACTCCTTACGAAGACCAAGATTATTCGAGTGCTGACAGTTGTAATAAGAAACACGATATATTTGATCTTGTATTTTACTTGTTGAACAATTGCTTATGGGCGAGGATGTTCGGTACCCTCGAGGGACCATGCCTGGTAGGGCATGGGAGAGCTCACATGCTTTATCTAACGACCTCCTCTTGGGAACCTCACAGGGATTTGGTTTGAAGGATTGGGAGCAAGGCAACGTTGGGAAAGAAATAGCCAACCCTCTTGGCACACTTAGGCAAAACTTCATCTAGCACAAACAGGTGCTCGAGTCGCTTCCACCTCGAGCCACTTCATTTAGTACATACTCGGGGGAACCTACTCGAGGGACCCCAACTTCAGATATATCGTCTGGAGATAATTCCCAGCCAACAAACAACACACTTAATCTTTGAGCTACTTCCAGCCAAGCAACTTCAACATCATACACCATCCCCTTTGATTGATGTGACCACACGTCTGGTGAGGGTCACTATTTACTTACTTTATGACGTCATAATACTTGGCATTTAGGGACTTGAAATAACAGCACTCAAATGAGTTTTATCCTTAGATTTGGCAGACCTATTAGACAAGCTCAGACTTTATAGTCATTCTAGGGTAAACCTATGAGCTGCCATATCACACCCTTATTAATGCCACCACTTTGTTCATTGGTGGGGCTGTTTCCCGCCAAAATACAATATCTCAGGCTTTTAATGCCATATCTTCAACATTAATGACACATTATCCTGGCACTTGATACCGGTCAAATCACATCATACATCGGCAGGGTCATTCGAATAACCTTACCTTAGTATAAATGGATCAACAAAACATTGCACAAGTACGGAAATTAGAACCTAGAATTGCTGCTGGATTTTCTCCATACACGAGAGCTTCTGTGAGAGCATTGATTGTTTGAATATTCCTTTTGCTTCCATTCATACCACCATTAATGAATATTAACTCGGCCTGAAGTTTCTTCCTTGCCTTTATTGTGACAAGAGTGCTTGCTATTTCTCCCTCCGACCAAGTTACCTGCTGGTTCCACTTATTTATTATGCTCACAGTGCATTTATGGTGTAAGGAGATCTCATTTAATACCATCTTGAGTGTTGAATATTATTCCCTCTTACTCTCATTTATTGTCATCATTACACATAGTCTTGAGCATTGGTCACGGTCTTGATAAGGGGTTACGCCTCGCTTGATACTAATCGTATCCCAAGAACCCACATCTTACACATGGCATCGGGTGAGAATCGTCCGTCGAACATCGGAACATCAATGCGTATATCGTCGTAGAGACTCCGAGAAAGTAGTTGGAGTGCCATTAATAATGGGTCTCCATCTTGATGGGCGTCAAAACTCATCACATCACCTGGCACAAGCGGAGCATAATCATCAGGCAAGGGCGATATCTAAACTGGTGGTGGATGAAGAGGGACATGCTGGGCCACTGGGGGCAGAGGGTCGCGGCGGTGATGTGGGCACGTGGCAATCAAATGGCCGCGCTCACCACAATAAAAATATCGACGGTCCTGTAGTGGCACAAAGCGGGGAGCATAGAGTGGAGGGGGAGGTATCCACTCCAAGATGCTGCGGTGAGTGTCTCTTGCGTCAGAGGATGAGGAAGAATTGGTATAAAGTAGAGGTAAGTTGTGGTGGGAAGGTGTATGGGACAGTGGCGGCATATATGTTGGTGGGTGAGGGAACAAACGCGAATTAGGCGGTTGGATGCTGAAGGGGCTTCTGCCAAGAGGTTCGGGATGCTCGAAATTTTCGCCACAGAGTGTCATGAGATGGACGAAGGGAGTGGGCAGATGGTCGAGGGTCTCAGAATTCCCGAGTAGCTTAGGAATTCCGATGAGGTTGATGGTGTTCGGGGGTCTACCGAGGTTTCCGTAGTTTTTGCCACCGCCGAGGGTTTCAGGCGGTTTGCCGAGGGGGTCGGGATTTGCAACATGTCCGAGGTGCTTTTGATTTTGGTCGGGGCACTCGGGAATTCTGCCGGAGCATAAGGGTTCAGGATTTCCGATAGAGGCGGGACGAGTGCGGTAGGAAGATTTTCCAAAAGGCTCGGAGATTTTTCCAAGAGCTTCAAGAGATTCGCTTCCGAAGGTACCCCTTATAAGCTCGGAATTTTCGAGTAGACCTGAATGTCCGACGGGTCCGAGGGTTCGAGAATTTGGCCGAAGAGCTCGAGATTTCTTGTTTTTCTTAGGAGGGCGGAATCGTGGTAAATGCCGAGGGGCTCAAAAATAGGTTGGAGGCGAGAATTCCGAGGGTTTCGAAAATTCCGTGGGAGGCGGAAAGATCTAAAATCCCGAGGGGGTCGGAATTTTCAGAGACGGAGGGCTCTTTTCCATTCCTTCGGGAGGGTGGCTCCGTTGGCTCGTTCCTGGTGGTAGGTGGTGGGATTGTGGTGAAGAGGCAAAAGAGGTTATCAAATTTTGGTTGAGTTCTAGAGTTTGTTATTGTTGTTGTGCTATTTCATCAATTTTTTGTCTCAATTCTTGAATCTCTTCTTGATGTTGCTTTGATTTCTTTGGAGCCATTGAAAGTGTAGTGTACGATTTTTGTTGATGATCTACACACCGATACACCGATACACCAATGTTGGAATGACACTCGCTCTGATACCAATTTGACGTAAACTACACGTCAAAGGCCCAAAACAAACAACAAATTCTAGAGAGAGCATCTAAAAATGTCTTGTATTCAGGAATGAAGTCCCCTTTAAATGAGGATTATAAGAATATTTATAAGAGTAGAAGGAGACTTGGGGTACAAGAAATGTCCTAATTACTAATAGGCCCTTACTAGCCTTAACTCCATATTGTACATAAAAGGAAGTATCTAAAATAGAGAAAGAGAAAAATAACAATGAATAAAATGTAAAAAATGTACAAAAGTAAATCCTCATCACATCAAAACTTTTCCCCACTTCCAAATAAACGCACCTAAGAGAAGGTTCGATGCCTACATAGATAAATTTCCAAGTAAAGACTTCACAAAATACTATGATCATTTATTTTGGAATCCCACTCATTTGTATTCATCCCATATTTTTGTTTAAAACATCAATGGAAATCTATAACTATTTTGCTAATAAATCATTATTTTTAATAGTTAATTTCTCAATTCCTAAACTCCTTTATTGTTGCCACTTTCCAACCAGTTAAATGTCCGCTTTTATTTTTACCCCTTAGTTTTGTAATTTTCACTGGAAGTTTAAAAATGGACAAAAGGTAAATTAAAATACTATCAAGGATTGAAGGTAAATTAAAGCACTCCTTCCTCCATGTTGTTGTCTAAAAATGGTATATGAGCTTATGGACCTTAGTAATAATATACTAATAATAAACAATAACAGATAAGAAATTATTACTACCAACATGCCAATTTGGGATGAAGAGAGAAGGATGAGAGATAAAGAAGGAAATCAAGGGTTTACGTGGTTCGGCCCAATGCGGTGCCTACGTCCACAATTGTAGTGCTGATTGTATGTATCTCAATGGACAATAGGCCTGAAAGGAACGATTACAAGCTCTCAACAGTTCTCTCTAGTGTTTTTGTGTATGGCCGTTCAGTAGAATAATTTCAGAACCCTTATTATGTGGGATTGAGTGTCATTTATAGGTAATTATTAGAAAAAAAGTGAGTAATGGGACAGGTGGAATGCCTTTATAGGTCGGGCAGTTACACCTTTTACAGAAATATAGGAGAGTACCCAGGTTGTTGTTACCCACCCATGCAGGCGGGTCTTTTAATATTCCCCACTTGTGCGCATGATGTGAGTGTTGCTGATGTCACCTTATCCTCTGATATTTCTTCATGTGTGCAAGCTAGTGCAAAGCTGGCTTGGACGATGTTAGTTAATCCCGTAAACTAATACTGTGTTAACAGTGCTCAAAACAAGCAAGGATATAGTTTGATCGAACACCTTGAGACCTGAGCCGACGTCATTGTCTATGGCTGAACAAATTCTGGTCATGCTGACCTCACTCTCTGCCCTCAATGGGGACACATGTCATCTTCTGAGTGGTTAATAAGATCTCCCATATTTATTGTACAACAAAAGCGCCCAAGATTTTACTCATGATTGGAACTTGCAGCAGATTCTGCAGAGTGCCGAGTATCCTGAGTATTTGCTAGGTGAATTGAATAAGTGAAGTGTTAATACGGAATGTCCTTGGCTTCTTGAACTCTGATCGTACTTAAATCTCTTCGATGCGCGCCGACCAGATTGGCTTGAGAGATTTTTTTTTAAGGTTAGCTTGAACGCGTGTCAATATTGGGGAGTGTGTCAGTTCCTAAGCGTCAGTTGCCTTTCCCCAACATGACGTCATGTCAACTTACTAGCTGCTTAGTACTTGAGATGGCCTGTTAGTAGTTTAGTCTTATGATCATCTGGTCGGCTATTGTCTACCTGATCTGCCTTATTAGCTACTAGTTTTAGAGGAACCTATGCTGTCCTGACTTAGGTTTTTATCAATGCTTGTGCTAACTTACTGGTCGTATGGACGGATCTTATCGTATTGACCATGTGTGAGCATTGGTTATCTGAGTCGACCAAATATGCTAGGATCCATCCGTCAATTATGGCCCGATCTTGTAGTCAAATGACTGTAATGGATTTTCCGAATTTGGTAAACTCTTTGTTCGTGGCTTGTCCAAAGACGAGGAGGCTCCTTGTTAAAGTTTCCGTCGGTCAAGCTTCCATACTTGAATAACTTTTTCATCTTCTCCGGGTCACGAGCAATTTCTTCCTGTCGGACCAATGACTCTGGTATGTCAACGATTTGGTCAAACGGATTTACCTCTGAGCTATCTTCCACATAAATCATCTGGTCAAACTGTTGAGCTCTCTTATGTAGAAGTATACTTTGTTGTTCTTGTTGCTAAGCTCTTTTTCGGAGAAGTTTGCTCGTCTAGTTGAACTGTCGAGCTCTCTTCTGTAGAAGTCTGCTTTGCTCTTCTTATTACTGAGCTCCCTTCCGGAGAAGTCTCCTCATCTGGTCGAACTGTTGAGCTCTCTTCCGTAGTAGAAGTCTGCTTCACTATTCTTATTGCTGAGCTCTCCTCCGGAGAAGTCTGCTCGATCGATTTGCTGCTGAGTTCTCTTCCGTAGAAGTCTGCTTGGCTTGCTTCGGGGCTGAGCTCTCTTCCGTAGAACTCTGCTTTTTACTTTTGCCGTGAAGCTCTCTTTCGTAGAAGTCTGCTCATCGTTCCATTCGAAGGTCTTTCGTAGCATCTTGAAGAATGGAAGACACTTTTAGTAGCTTTTGAAACGAATTTGTTCAGTACGACTGCGCGTCCTGTTAGCCTCGGAATCTCCTTACTGCAATGGCCAGACACCCTAACACTACCCCTCTCAACCTACCATCTCTTCACCTCCCAACCGACAACCAGCCCTTTTTAATATTCATTTACTACCACATCCCATCACCATCAACGACACCTGCCACTACCATCACATGCTACCTCCACCACCACTACCTGGAAAAAGAAAGAGAAGGCACAAGAACCATAACTTACCATCACCTATGTTAATCAAATAGACTATAACCCAGATTCTCCAAACACCAAAACCACTGTCAATATGAACCATCGCTCCAACACTACAACCTTTATCATCTACAGTCACCACTGCCAACCGTCCTCACCGGAGACCCCCATGAAAACCATTAACAAGAACATCATATCATAAAAAAAGGGAACAAAATAATGAAAGAAGGAAATCCACCCCTCGTCGGCCCATATCGATCTTCAGCAACCTCCGATTTATTGTTGACTCCTCATCGGCGAATTCACCGCGTTACTACCAGTGTTGTTCTGCAATAATTGTAAGTGTGTTAGACAGAGAGGGGGGAAGTGGTGTCTGAGAGGATGATGTGGGAGGAAAGGTTAGGGTTAGGGCACGATTTGGAGATCGTGGTTGTTGTTGGGTGGTGGTGGTGGGTGTGTGTGTGGGTGGGGGGGGGGGGGGGGGCTCAAGAGAAGGATTTAGATAGGGTATTAGTTTGGGGGAGGTTAGTATACTTTAAACTGATAAATGGGTTTTAATAGTAATTTTAAATAACTTTGTTTTCCCACATGTCACCTTTTTATTGGTAATAAGGCCACATAACCAATTGGCACACAGTCAGACATTCCGTCAAGTTTCTTTACAGAGAGTTGACGGAAAGTTAATATTGCTCAAATTCAAAAACTTAGGGTTAATATTGCAAAAATTGAAAGAGTGAGTCTAATATTCAAAATCGCATCAAACTTCATGGGCAAATTTGCAATTAATCCTAAATTAAATGTGTTTCTGATAAAAGTTGTTGAGTTTGTTGTTATTCTTGTTTCATAGATAATATAATATCATTGCTTCTGAGTTCAATATAAAGTGTAATACTTCAGCTTCCTTCTCAAGAATTGTCAAATGGTTTTATGGTTGATTTCCTTGTTGACTAACCCCTTTCTTGCAGATTGTTGTGCTTGGGAAATTCCCTAATGTAGTTTTCCTCACTAGGCATCTTTTTTTATAGCACCTTTTTGTCCTCAGGTTAAGTGATCCGACTGCTGTGTGAGCAGGTGGGAGAATTCACGCCTGGTTTTTTGGGAATTTGATTTCATAATATAGAAAATAAAAATAAATAGTAGTGATATGATTACATCCTTGACAATGAAAAAACCCAATAATTATTTGTATTGATAAATGTGATTTTAATGGTATATTTGTTGTGGTTTGATTACATGAGTTATATGCTATTATCTTTCATTCTAGTATTCTTTACACATATCTTTCATTAATTCTTTGCCATCACTTGTTTCACGTTAACAGATATTCTACCATGATAAATAATATGTAAAGCTTGTAATTTTTCAGTAAATCTTACAACAATATTATTTTCGGGGGGGGGGGGGGGGGGGGGGGGGGGGGCGGCGCGCTAGGTGTTGACACAGATATGAAATTCAAATATTAACTTGAAAGCATCAATTTCTAGAAACACCTACATAAGGAACCTCTAATGTTAGACGAAGACAACTCTTCATCATTACCAAGTACATGGGCTTTGCCTCTTGCCAAAGTAGCTTTAATTTGTTTATAAACAAGTGCTGAGGTGAAGAACTATAGCATGAGCTTTCAATATCGTATTTGGTAGTACTGCCACTATAAAACATAGTTATCATGGTAATAGTGTTGATTACATAAAAAATTCAACACACGATGATCGATAGAAGATAACTGATAGACTAGTAGCCGCAATGCCATAGCCAAGACAACCCAACAAAAGGTCTTAAATGAATAGCACTATGGGATGATTCTGTCAGCCCAGTTTACAGAAAAGATATTTAATACAACAATAGACGAATAAGCATACTGCTCTAAAAAATGTAGACGTTAAAACAAAAATAAATGCATGGAAACATGTTACGAACAAAAAATGCATCCTGAATTTCCTATGATTGAGTGAAACAAACTCTGTGTTTCCAATTTCTATATTAAATTGTAGCCATATCAATTAAATATGTCTTCAGTTCAACCAAATAGAATTTCAAAATATACTAACAGGTACGTGCGAATAAGACTGGGACAATTCAAACCATAATCTAGGCAAATGGGAACAAGTCAACAAAGTAGTCTAACCTATTGCCGTGATGATTCCACTAAACATAACTTGACGCCGATGCTTTTTCATGATGTCCTTGCCCCCTTCACCCCCGTTTTTCTGCTCTCAAGGGCATGTTCAATTGTTTATTTACTGCCAATTTTGACGTACCAATACCAATGTGCATATGCAGGAGTTTGAAAACAAACAAACAATAATAGCATATTTGTCTATTCATTGGAAGGAATGGATCATCCAAACCTTTTTACTTTTTGCATCAAAAACAGGAGCAAGGGTAGGTTCTGGGATGAAATTGGCAATGACAGCAAAGAAAATGACACCTGCAAAGAACTGCGGCAAATGAACCAACAATTAACTGTCAAAATAATATGATCATGAAAACATAATATTATGGATGCATTTCAATAAACATAATTGCAAAGAACATGGCTCACCCAAAGATTTCCTTTCAAGAAGCCAATGGAGTTCATGGCATTATGGGCCAAATCTAAGAAAGATATGCTCAGCATAAGACCTGCAGCAAAACCCTGCATAGAAGAAATCTCCAGGTTTAGACAATGTCACCACTACGGAGTGAGAAAACTACCCCATAAGCAGTGGCGGAGCCAGAAATTTAGTCTGGATGGAGCACAGCCCAAGGACGGGGGTTCAGGGGCAATAGCCCCCGAAAAAAAAAATTGGCTTATTTTTATGTTTTTACAAATATTTAATTAATAATTTGTATTATTAGACAATTATAACTCAAATTAAACAACATCGAATAAAAATATTGAATGGATCAATTACCAAAAAAAATTAGGGTTATTTTTACGTTTTTACAAATATTTAATTGATAATTTGTATTTTTAGACAATTAGAACTCAAATTACACGACATCGAATACAAATATTTAATGGATTAATTACCAAAAAGTCCCTTAAAAAATATTTAATGTTTTTCGCCAGCGCGGACGTTTAAAAATAAGAAAATATTAATTAAATGAGTGTTTGAGGTACTTTGGAAATAAAATAAAAAGGCTTAGACTAAATGTATACTAAAAAATATATGAGGGATTTTTTGATAATTAATTCAACATTTTAAATCATAAAAAAAATACATAAAGTAGAAGTTTAAAGAAATCGGAGACTAAAAATAGTGAAATATATGGCAAATGAAAAGTAAAAAAATGACAGGAACTAAATATTAACTACAAACAATAAGAGCAGGAGGCGGGGCAAATAAATATACCTTCACCACACCGGAGGCGGGGCAGAACAAGAGGCGGGGAGGGGCAGAACAGGGGTGGGGCAGGGCCGAGCCGAATATGGCAGAACAGGGTTGGGGTGGGAGATCTGTTTTGGGAGTAATGTTTAGATCTGTTTTGGGGACAGCTGGGCATTAAGTTTAGAGTAATTTTTTTTTTCAAAGTCTGGGTGGAGCACGTGCTACCCCCAGTGAAGTACTCCCTCCGCCACTGCCCATAAGAGTTCAATAAAAGTAAATAATTGATCATAGCAAAGAACATCCTTTGTTATACATTGTAGGAGGGTTGTGTGCAGTAGGGTTAAACGTTAAGCTTGTTGAGGAGCCCCAGGGACAGAGGCGTAATCCTTACAACTGACTTCTCTGTTTTACCTAGTGCTGAGAGTGGGTCATTCAAGATATTGGAGAGAGGATAAAAGAACCAGGCAGTGTACTAACCATAGAGGAGAGTAGGCAAACTCTAAACACCACAGTACATGCCAATTCTTCAATCAAATGGAAGATCATCTCATATATAGAATAAGAAAAATTCGCAATGAAATTTAATAAACTTCAGGTTGTTAAAGATTGCAGTAACTGAATAGCAATGACTAGGGCTTAGGGATATATTAGCCACGTTTTTGCTGTATACAGAGCCAGACAAAACAAGTGGTTAATTGAGTTGTGGTGGCCGCGTCTACCAAGCCAAATGGCAGTGGCAGGTAAGCGAAGACAGTGGTCAAACGATATGTTGACATGTAGAGGGTGACATCCTTTTTTTCATAAATGAAGGAATATCTCGAACTACCTGGATTGTTCAGGCAGGAATAAGCAATTTCTCTCTTTAGTTCTCAAGAGTGGTTGAATAGAGAGGTACGGAGAAACCTTAGCTCTCCAACCTCCAATCCTATACTTTCGAAAATCCCAGAGGCTGCTCAGCCTTGTCCCGTTGAACCCTTACCTGGTTCAGGTCATAGCCCCTCGAGACTTGTTGCCGTTGTTTCTGATGATTCCCTGCTTTAAAGGGTGTGCCTTTACCCCCTCAAGAAGGGGGGCATTGAATACCCCCATCGGCCAACGACCCACCACTTTGAGAGGGGGTCTCTCTAACGGTCAATTGCGCCTACCCAGATCTTTAGTGTCCTCTTCACAGGCTCTACATTGACTCTCCCTTCTCTAAGTAAATTAGAGTTTTTAAAAGGCTGATAGATGTGTCATTTATTATCCTTTGAAATTTGAAATATCACGCCTGCTCTGTCACACTCGCAGCCATGTTTTAACTTGCGACTGTTGTGTCAAGCATGTGGCGTCATGTGATACTTTAGGTTTTCAAAATGGCTGTTCAAATGGCCCGAAGGACATGTCTCTTAGGATGTCATGATCACAGCACAGGTTTTGAATTTTTGCTCCATTGTACAAACGGTACACTTAGACATTTTTGTAAACTTCCTTGCGTGTATCCTGTTTTTCTCTAGCTTCCTCTGAGGTCATGGCTTATGTCATACCTCAAGTGATGTCAAAAATGACCGAAATACCCCTTTGCATTAAAATTTAAAGTGAAATGTTAAAGTTCACCTGTAAAAGCCCAAGCATCTTCAGATTTGGAGCCTCGTTAAGGATTACAAAAAGTGCACCTGTTCACCATGCAAGCCCCTGTAGTTAGATACTAGAACCAGATATGATTGAGAATCAGCATCATCTCATCAATGAATCTATGAAGCAACCAGAATATTAGGGTCGTTACAAAAGACTCCAGAGCACAAACAATCACAGATACGCCATCTGTCCCAATTTAGGAGCTCATCTTTTTTAAGGAAAAGTGACGTCTGACATAATCAACACATCAATGGCCAAAATTTGGCCCAACAATTTTCATAGTGGACTCTTAATTTAAGACGCACAAAAACAAAGTAGGCCTCTTGGTTTGGGATGGAGGGAGTAAGAGAAATTAAAGGAGAAATTAACAGCTTTACAATGTGGAAGACTGTGACTTGAAAGCAAACTACGTCTATGTCCTGCTATACCCGAACGGCGCAGGGTTATAATCCTGGTTAAGATATAGGTACTATGCATCACTTATAGAGATTCAAAAACAACCTCCTCCTACAGAGTAATAAATGACATGAGACTTCTCACAGTTCTTGAATATATATGAAGGCATACAAAAATGTAATGAAATATAAAATATAAAATATAGGTAGGTAGGTAGATAGATAGATAGATAGAGAGAGAGAGAGAGAACATGTATCCCAGTAGTAACCCCTAAATTCCAGTTGTTCCAACAAAAGGCTAAAAAGTGGGCAGCCCGATGCACAAAGCTTCGCCACTAAGAGATTTGAAGAGGATTTAAAACAAATACTCCAAGTTCAATACAGTAGGATGGAGTCAGACCTATTCAGTGAAATCAAACCTACCTAGGATAAACAACAAAGGCTATGAGTTCAATATAGAAGGCCGCCAATCCAGAAATTCCTTATTTCACAAAGTGATGGAGAAGCCCATGTTTAAGAGACTGGCAGCACTAGGAGACCAAGAATACTTGTTATTACCAGAGTGTGGATACCAAAATGGAATTGGTTTATCGTCTCTATATAATATATAGTGACAGAACATGACCAATGCAGCTGGAAACCTTTATGGGGAATCTTCATCGATATAAATATGTGTATGTGCTTGGAAATAGATGGGGCACGCTGTTTAGAGCTATATCCTTGATAGACTACCAGGTTGCAAGGGGGTAGAGTTTAGCAAAAATCACCCTTGTATATATTCGTCTTTATGTTCAGTTTTCACAAACATTAAATATAACAAATAACTAATGATCACTTCTATGTGTCTCTTTGCCATCTCATATCCATTCAGTTACTCAATTCATAATCGATTAGAACAGTATGAGTCATAGTACAACACCTCAATATTTCTTCCTTGTTTCTATTATAGTATTCTATTAGTTAAGCAATGCATGGTTAACCACGTAACCAACTTCGTCAACTCAACTAACAAACAAAACAAAGAATTTAGTCCATCAGGAAAGAAGTCAAGGAAATCATGTGAAATGCAGCATTGATTTCATCTTTTTTATAAGCCGCTCATCAGTCCTCACAAAAAAAATTTCGGTTGATAGAACCTTGGGATAGGAAGATCGTTTGTTATGGTTGTCATAATTAAAAGGCCCCATAAATTCCATTGCTAGCAATAAGTGACTTCATCGTGCGAAATAGAACACACGTACTCAGTCATTCAAAGTGGAAATCTCCAACAAATTGACGTAAATGAGGAAATTAGTCTCCAAAAAGGTAAATGTGGTAGCTCGGTGGACCAAGAGCGAAAGCAAGTGTTCATTGAGGTGACATGGGGACGATGGAATGCTTAGGTAGTAATAAATGAATAAAATTGTACAAGGGAGGAGACTAAGCCCTTATCTGTTGAAATATTTCTCCAAAAGGCAAACCC
Organism: Sambucus nigra; assembly: GCA_949130495.1. Lineage (NCBI taxonomy): Eukaryota > Viridiplantae > Streptophyta > Magnoliopsida > Dipsacales > Adoxaceae > Sambucus > Sambucus nigra. The sequence goes on from OX422218.1 coordinate 151,469,972, forward strand.
TTACTAGCCTATAATCATACAATCATTTGTGTGTGTGTGTGTGTGTGTGTGTGTGTGTGAGAGAGAGAGAGAGAGAGAGAGAGATCATTACAGGCTAAGGCTATGACAAATTTAATTAGAAACTAAAGTCAACCCTAATCACCAACATAATTACAAATTCTGTGAATTAACACAAATATTCTAGAAGTTAGAGCATCGAAAACACCTTGCATTGTACCAAATCAAGTGGCTTAAATTTTGGCAAGTATAAGGTGGTACAATTTTAGACAATCGCAGACAGATAACGGTAGACGGCAACGAGATTGACGTCCCATCATGGGATACGACAACCTGGTTTGGTTTGTGTGCCATGGTGGAGACAGCGACCAAGTTGGGTGTGAGGCAAATTTACAAAAATAAATAAAAAAAATGGGACAAGACTTGCAGAATCAATATTCTATTTGGGATGGAAACCTGGTTTATAGTTTTCCGATGTATGTATGTTCTATACTGCCAATGTAGATGATGTGGCACAATAGATAGGACATTTTCCCTTACCTAATGTAATACGAGATGATCATGTGCAGGTGCGGCCATACTCCAAAACTATATTAGGCATAGGAACATTGTTATTTATATGACATCATGTCTGAAACTGAAACTTATATAACAAGATAGTTGACTTCATAATTGTGGGTGTGATGCTTAGAATTCCATCATTTAGCTCCAGACTTGAAATTTAACAAAACACTAATACAGGCTATGAGAACAAATCTGGCATGAAAATAATCATCAGAAAATAAAGAAATTGTGAATTGTGAATTACCAAAATTGGCGTAATAGTGTAGAAGAGGGAGGAAGGGGTGTTAAGGCAGAATATAAGATTGAAATGAAATGACTCGCCTAGAGATGTACTCAAGCCCCCCACAAGTGAGAGGGCAAGAGCAACCAAGACTTGAGAGTCCATCAAGGTCTCAGCTTCAATAGTTTAACCCAATTTCTTCCCAATACAGGAGCCTATATGCAATTCTCAACAAAACGTTAGCGGGTAATTAGAGAGACACTCGCATTGACTCAGCTACTAACTCTTAAATATATTTACATTTACATGCTAATATCACAACGCCGGTCGATAAATACATCAAAAAAATATCTCTAAAACACTATATAAAAATTAAATCTAAATTTTACTAAACACACCTAAAAGTGTTGTACCTTTTATTTTCTTTAAAATATCTAATATACTTCAAACTAAACAAAAAATTACACACAAACTAACACCACATTATCTAAAACACCACAATCAACCAAAATCAAATCGGTTGCTCTTCCCACCGAAAACCTCAAAACCACGATTAAACCTAGCCAAAATCATCTTCACCATTTCTTCCCAAATCTCCATTTTCGTGTGTTTGTTTTATTGGTGTGGTTTTTGTTGTATTGTTTATATGCAAAAACCAAGGATCAAGGGGTACATTGCAATGGGTGATGAAAAGAAAGTTGATGATCAAGCTTCCCAAATTCAGAATATTCAATGCTCGTTTGATGATTTTGAGGTATTAAAACACCTCTACACACTATATAATCCGTAAAACAACATTTAAAATGATGAAAAGATGAAAAAAAACTGAATTGACTGCACTTACGGTTGCCCGTTACCATAAGTGACAATGAGTTTCGGTCACAGATGTCGTGTAATGATACCTCACGGTTACAGTTGATCGTAGACTGATATCACACGGTTACAATTGACCGTGTAATGATACTTGGACGGGGTTTTATTTTCACGGTTTCACTTGGTCGTGGTTATATATTCACGATTTCAGTTGGTCGTGACAAGTTCACCACAGTCTTATGTGGCCATGGTATTATACCCACGGTTGTAATTAAGCCGTGATAAGTACCCCACGGTCTCTATTGGTTGTGCTTTTATATCCACGGTTATAGTTGACCGTGGCATTATTTTTATATATATAATTTCAATATAGATATAAAATTTGCATATGGATATAAATATTCAATAAAAAAAAGTATAAATATTCAATATAGATATAATTCATGTAACGGCTATTATATTGCCATGCATTCATGTATTGATTATTGTATTGTCGTTTCAGTTAGATGACTCGGTTATCGATGATACATTTTGGCAAGATATAGACAATCTCATTGTACTGAGTGTATCCAATGAATGTGCTTCCACCGAGAAAGCGAATATGGGTGAACCGAGTATAAGCGAACAAGCAACGGCATCAACCTCGCCCAAATGTTTGCGTGATTTGTTTCCAGATTTCACATCGTCTATGGTAAAAAACCATATCACGCAGTTAATTTCCAACACGTTGAGATATTTAATGTATGACATTATCGTATGACATAATTTCATTGTGTGCATTGTTAGGATGCGGAAATAGAAGAAGGAATGTATATTAATGCGAGTAATCGAGACTATACACCCGAATTCACAACTGAGGAGGCATGTTTAGTTTATTTGTATTGTACTCAACATGATTTCCCATTTATACTTGAAATCTCCATTTAAAATGTCCGTCCATTTAACAATGTTCGCCTTGTGCAGATATTTGATGACCGGGACAAGATGATTGATTGGTGTAAACAAGCTAGTCGCAAGCTTCATGCGGTTATGATAATTCTGAAATCCAGCAAGGCCAGTATAGTCTGCAAGGGTAAGGATGTACTTGGGTGTGAGCGAAGCGAGCTTCATAGACCTAAAAAAGACGAGGTGTTGGAAAATAAGAGGAAGCATTCTTCCGGAACGCGAAAATGTGATTGCCCATTTAGATTGAAAGGGGTTCCGCATGATAATGGCCGTTGGGGTTGAAGTTCTCTGTGGGGGTACACAACCACATGGTGTCAAAATCACTTGTTGGGCACCCATATGTCTGACGACTCTCCCAAGAAGAGTGGAACATTGCAAATGAGATGATAAACAATGGGGTGGTCCCGAAGGAAGTACTCCAGACATTGAAAAAGAGGTCGGAGTACAATTGTTCATCAATACGAACAATATATAATGCTAAAAGCAAAATGAAGAACGTTGAGATGCAAGGTCGTACCGACATCTAACGGTTGATGCATTTCCTCGGGGAGAAGAATTATGTACACTGGAATCGAAGGAATGAGCAAACCGATGTGGTGAAGGATTTATTTTTCGCACATCCCACCTATTTCTTGTTGGTGAAATGCTTACCGAGTGTGCTTGTGGTCGATTGCACTTACAAGACCAATCGTTAAAATATGCCATTATTTGAGATGATTGGGGTCACTTCTACCGGGCAATCTTTTTGCATTGCATTTGCATTTTTGAAGAGTGAGAAGGAGGAGAATTTTAGATGGGCTCTACAACATTTGTGGTCATTATACGAGCCATAAGTTTTACCGCAAGTTGTTGTCTCCGACAAACAACAATCTTGTCTAAATGCTTTGCCAAGTGGGTTTCCACTTGCCACCATTCTTCTATGCTTATTCCATGTGCAAAAGAACATTGAAGGTGCATGTGTGAAACACAACATTAAAGACTAGGACAAGAAGGTATTCATGCAAGGTTGGATTGGGGTGTTGGATTCGGAGATTATGAATGACTTTGAGAATGCATGGATAGCTTTTCACCAAATCTACCAAGAATACCCGAACATGGTTGGGTACATAGATAAGAATTGGATGCCTTGCCATTTTCAGTTCTCGCATGCATGGACTAATCGCATACCCCACCGTGGCAACCGAATAACTAACAGAGCGGAGGGTGCCCATGCGCAACTAAAAAAACACTTAACAAATAGCACCGGTTCGTTTGCGACGGTGTGGAAGGGTATGAACGCATTGCTTGGCCACCAAGTAACTTAAATTCAAACTGAGTTTCAAAAATCACTTCAATCGACCAATCATGGACACAGTGACGCGTTGTTGCGCGAGATCCATGGTAGGGCATCACACTATGCATTGGATATAATTGTTATTGAGATAAATTACATGCGATCGGTATTGAGCACATCAAGCTCTAATACCCAATATACGAAGATACGATGCTCCCACGTATTTCGCACCATATACGGATTACCATGCGTCCATGAGTTGGCCCAATGGGAGAAACCGGGTCAAGCAATTCCACTGTGGGCATTATACGATCATTGGAGGAAATTTGCCATTGTCCCGAACATCCCTCAGTAGCGTGACCTTGACTATACCCCTGAGATGATATTGTTTAAAAAAAGGTGGACTGAGGCAGGTGAAGCCGTAAAAAAGATGATGATAAGTAAGTTAATGGAGATTGTTGAACCCTCTAGCACACCCTTGATGGAGCCCGTACAAATTCGTCAAAAGGGTAGGCCACATAAGGGGAAAAAGTCTCCCGGTATATCTACGAAAAGAATCCCTTGTGTGTGGGAGCAAGACGTACCGTCCACAGCAGAACTTAAAAAGTCTTCGCAAATAAGACCCCATTGACAGGCGTGAAATCGAAGACGTGGTCTCGAGAGAAGAAGATGTATATGAAGGACATTATCGAGTTCTTCCAATCATTTGTGGACGATATATATAATGTAAAATCTGATGGGAATTGTGGATATAGGGCTATTTCTAAAAGTGCGGGTGTTGGTGATGGACTGGAACATTCTCATGCTATTCGTAGTGCTTTGTTATTTGAACTACGTAGGGACAAGTCGTTTTGGGCTGCAATGATGACCTCCTACGATATTGATGTGTATGAGAGGAGATTGGACTATTTTAGACACTCATGCACAAGTGAGCAATGGTTTATAATGCCAGAGTTTGGATACCTAGTGATGAATGCACTCAAGCTAATGGTTGCGTTGATATCCAAATTTCAATGCTTAACATTTATTCCATTCGACATTGGGCCAAAACCTAAGATGGAAGACATTCGCATCATATATATCCTGAACTCATTAAATATTCATTGGGTGAGTTTGAAATGCTCACGATTTTGCCCCTACCACCAATTGCCTATAACTAGAAATCAAGGGTCAGTCAAGATGCCCTTCAGTGGCCTAGTTTGTTTAAGTCTCGCTTTTTAACGTTTCATAATCTATGTCCTAAAGACATTGCGACGAGAGATGAACTGTGCTTGATATCGTCGGATGAGGACGAGGACTTGACGGCAGCTTAAATTCAGTGGTGAAAGTCTTTTGTAATTATCATAATTGGAAATTTTTGTTATATGTAAATTGGTTGTTGGAGAAAGTTTAGGGATAATGATTGTAACTTTTTCTAACTTTTTGCAATCATTGATTATATGTTAATGAATTGTAACTTTTTGTATCTATTTGCAATCATTTATTATATGTAAAGTCTTGTGGCTTTTAACAATTATGTGATAAATTGGTTATATGTGATAAATTAGAAATTTTGCGACCATTACTCCAATATAAATTGGTTATATGTGATAAATTAGAAATCTTGGCATATTGTAAGCAACTTACGGTCAAATGCAATAGTAAATATACAACCCCCAGTGAGTTCTAGCCGTAAGAATAGATCACATGGTCTGATCTCATCATGCAATTTATATAGTGTCTTGGTCCAATTTTCACACCAAAATACTCGATCAAATGAAACCGTAAATTCACAACCTCGGTGAGTTTTAGCCGTAAGAATACATCACACAGTTTGATCTCACCGTGCGATTTATACAGTGTCTTGGTCTAATTTTCACACCAAATTACACAGTCAAATGAAACCGTGCATACACAACCCACGGTAACTTATAGCCGTAAGAATACATTAAACGGTCATATGATGTCGTGATATTTATACAGAGTCTTGGTCCAATTTTCACACCAAATTACACGGTCAAATGAAACTGTAAATTCACAACCCCCGGTGAGTTATAGTCGTAAGAATACATTACACGGTCTGATCTCACCGTGGGATTTATATAGTGTCTTGGTCCAATTTTCACACTAAATTACATGGTCAAATGAAACCGTGCATACATAACCCATAGTGAGTTCTAGCCGTAATAATACATTAAACGGTCATATGATGACGTGATATTTATGCAGTGTCTTGGTCCAATTTTCACACCAAATTACACGGTCAAATGAAACAGTGCATACACAACCCATGGTGAGTTCTAGCCGTAAAGAATACATTACACGGTCTGATCTCACCGTGAGATTTATACAGTATCTTGGTTTAATTTTCACACCAAATTTTCAGACCGTGTAATGTATTCTTACGGCTAGAACTCACCGTGGGTTGTGTATGCACGGTTTCATTTGACCGTGTAATTTGGTGTGAAAATTGGACCAAGACACTGTGAGATTTATACAGTGTCTTGGTCTAATTTTCACACCAAATTACATGGTCATATGACGTCGTGGATATAAATATAACAATGGCACCACACCGTGTTTATCAATATCACGGTGACACCACACCGTAACAATACACTACACAGTTTGTTCTCACCGTAACAATACACTACAATTCCAAATTGTTAACATTTAAGCACTTAACATTTATAATGTAATTTTAAATTGTTAACATTCAAGAACTTAACATTATAATGTAATTCAAAATTGTTAACATTCAAACACTTAACATTATACTGTAATTCAAAATTGTTAACATTCAAAATTTTGACATAACACATTACACAATTTTGTTACTTTACAAACAAAACTTTTAAAAATATAGTTACATTCAAATTGATCCAATAAATTCGAGTTATTTTCTCTTTAAACGCTTATTCGAGGGGGTATTTGCTTGGGGTTTTTTGCTTGGGTGCTGGATCGTGCCATGCCATGGTCTGAGTTTCTTGATGCACGGGTGCCTTTCCCTTTTATGTATACGCGTGTGTTCCCTTGACCTCAAGCAGGGCGTCAAGCGCTACACGTGATAGTTCAAGGACATCCGTAACCTCCTGGTTCGAGCCTCCATCAATAGCTTCCTGGAGCAGGCTAATGGCTACGTCTATCCCCTTAGCATGTATATAGATTATCATCAAATGTGTTAGATGATAATTGAACAAAGGAAATCAATTTACGGATCAATTTGAAAACATTTACCATTTTATCTGAGTGCTTTAGCTCCGACTTGCGTATTCTATGCTCGGGATTTTTGAATGTATAGTTGGGATCTTTCTAGGTATGAAGACATGTACCCATCCACATATTCCTAAGGCATGAACCTCACCACAGTCGAACGTCTAGCATCGGACAGGACATGGTCGACCCAATTCAGTTGATACCATTTCTCGATATCAAACTTTAATTTGTATCGGGCTTGGGTCTTCCCCCTCCCCTCTAACAAAGGGCGCAATGTAATACCCCGTATTTTTATAGCTTTTAAAATTATGGGATTTATTAAATTTAATTGAGATAAATTAATTTAATTTTAATCCGAAATGATATTTTAAATATTTACTAGCGTGACGAGAGTTATTAATTATTAGAAATTTGTTATTTGTTGAATATTACTGGATGAGTATAGTAATATATGAGATTTATTTTAATAATATTGTCACGTGTGAATAAAATGACAATTGTGGAAATTTAAGTCAGGACGCGCCTGTGTCGTGTCGGGACTAAATGTGGATTAATAAAAGTGAATATTTTATAAGTTGTTCATATGGTCGTTTTGAGTGCGCCAACGCGTCCGGAAGAGTCGAGATAGTCAGAAAAGTATACCCGGGAGTTTGATTTGGGTCTCGGGGCGTTTTTAGGCCTAATTAGTACCCCGGGAGGGCGTTTTGGACATTTCACAATTATGGGTAATTAAACCCACGAAATTCTTAGGGTTATATCAGATGCCTAAGGTTGTCTTCTAGGGTTAGAACAACCAAAGGCAAGTGACGGCCATAGGAGATGGAAGAAGAAAGCTTCCAAGGCAATCCAAGGCCCAAAATCCACCCGTTTGCACCGTAACCACCACCAACGCATAGACCGTGCGACGGGCTACGCAACCACACCAAAATCATCTGCAAATCAGAACACCAAAAACCCCAGACAAGTGTTTATCTTGCTTATTTCGTTGATGCATCTTTCATATTAGTTTAGGAATGATTAGGGATGAATTACATGGAAGAAAACCTAAATTGTGATAGGGATTTGCATGTAGTGATGACTTAAACCTTATTCTGGAAATTTTTGGTGATGTAGAAGAATAATCCACGAAATTTTTATGCTGTATTAGAAGGAAATTTTGGGAAAAACAGATTAGAACAATGATTAAGAAATTTCTAGGGTTCTTGATAATTGTATAGATCTTGGGATGTTAATCCATGATTAAATGACTGAAATCCACATGCTTTACGTTGAAAATACCTGATATGATGATATAAGGTTAGTAATATTAATTCTGGGACGATTGGGATTAGAAAATATGGAAATTATTGAAGTTAGGAGATGAAAACCGTAACTGCAGAATTTCAGTTTTCGCAGACCTGCTTGATCGATCGATCGAGCCCAGAGCTTCGATCGATCGAAGGTTCGATCGATCGAGCCCCAGACCTCGATCGATCGACCCCTCCTGGCAGACTCCTATTTCCTTTTTAAATGGGTTAAATTCAATTTATTGTGAGATAATTCTTGGGCATCCTTAATAAAATGTTTTGGGAGATAGGGAAGACCAGTAGGACAGATGAATAGATTTTGGGACCCTTGATGTCGGGCAAAGATTGTATTTTGGGATAATTATATAAGGGTCGGTGAATTTATGATTTAAAGAGAGAGACACGTAAGAGAGTTACTTTGGGACAAATGTGTATACCTACTGAATTTTATAATTGGGAGGATAGAATCCATGAGCGTTATGTAGTAAGTGGAAAATTTCATCAAATTAAAGTAAGATGTGAATGGTTATACGTGATAACTAAATAATGAGAAATAAATACAAATGTCGTAATTATGGGAATTGAGAATATACCCATTATTGATATGGTAATATTAGTATAGTTATATGATTGTGTATGCATATACTATCTATGTGTGAAAATCATGCCCACGCTACTTGCTATCCCTGAGGTTGCCGCGCTGGGACGATCTTATCCTGTGTTGCCTTATGGGGGATATTGACTCGTATCCTAGAAGATAGATATCCTTGCTACAGGCTATCGGAATGTTAGTTCAGACGGTCCTAAGAGACGCAGGTATGTGCTTTCCTCTTAGAGACTTGGAATCTATGTTTCGCCTCATATTGTTTGTGTATATAGATATCCTTGGTACAGGCTATCGCAGTGATAGTTCGGACGGTCCTAAGAGACGCAGACATATGCGATCCTCTTAGAGACTTGGAATCTATGCTTCGCCTCAATATTGTTTGAGTATGTGTTAATACAGTTCGAGAGTGATTTCGAATTTGTATTCCCTTAGTACAAGTGATACGGGGATTGGATAGTAGAGTATGCCCGCACCATAGTTTATTTGGGGTGCTGTTGTAATATATATATTATACGAGTAGTAAATATATATATATATATATATATGAAATTCTGAAATCTGGAACTGCCTACTGTGATGTGATATGTAGGACATGGTTGATGACCCAAATTGTAAATACTTGTTTTGAGAAAGTATAATATGACATTGGAAAACTTTATTGATTTATAAAGTTAAAAAGGAGAACTTTGGTTACTAATTGAAATATTCTTTTCAAACAATTGAATCGTTAAATTTTGAATCCTGCGAATAATCTGAGATAAGTTAAATCATTGGGAAAGGATAGCGTGTTATATGATGAGATAGACCATTGGGAAGATTAGTGCGATAGGTGTGCACATTAACAGAGAGGTGAGAATTTCTCAAGAGAGTGTCGCACTAATATGTTGTTGCATTGGCCTGTATCAATTTAAATACTTGCTAAACAATTTTTAAATCATATACACTATCGGGCTCTGACCCGTTTCTCTCTCTCTCTCTCTCTCCCTCTCTCTCTCTCTTTTGTATATATATGTATGTACTACAGGTGCCCAGCCACAGGGACGTCTTGCTTAGGATTCCTTGGAAGGAACGTGTTGCAGCTTAGGTGGGAGTTGCAGGCCACTTGCTTAGACGATTTCATTTACTTGATTCCACTCCTATGATTCTCAGTTATTGGGGCATGTGTCACCCTTTCCACTATTTATCTGTTTTGTTGGGACATTTATATTTTAGTTATTCCTAGTACTGTTACTTTGGGATTTATTCAGCATGTATGATTTACATTAAGTTTTAATGTTGGGATTTTGGATGTTGAATGTTTGAAGTATTTGGATTATGTTCCAGGTTAATTGTTGTATGATTATTACTTATTGAAAATGTTGTTACTAATTAAATAAATAATTTTTCCTTTAAAAATAAATCTGGTCAGAAATGTTAAAAAATGGTTTTGACACTTAGCTTAATTAATTAGGGTGTTAATTTGGAAAAAGTTATTTTTACGACAGTGATGCTAAGAATGAACCAACTGCTCACCTTGATTTTAATTTAATAAAGGAGTGATCGCCCGGTATTTAATTAGGCGGGGTGTCACAGGTGGTATCAGAGCATCAGGTTCTAGTGTCCTTAGGATCTGTACGGCTTATTATGCTTTCAGCGTTGCTTTGTTTGATATAGAGCCCTAATACTAGGAATGTTGTGTTCATCTCTATACATTGGGAACTCGTGATTCTGCGATTTGTTTATATGAATGGTGAACTCATCCAAATTTATTTAAATTTTCAGATGGATCGTCAAGAAGAACTAGCTAAAACGGTTAGGGGAGTCAACGAGCAAGATCGACTCACACCTCAGGTATCTCCAGAGAGAATATCAACCGCCGAGTTAGCAGGTATTGTGGCACAGGCAGTTACCACTGCGGTCTTGCAGTATCAAGAACGCAGCACACAGCTCATGGGGGGCAAAAGATATAGAGAGTACAGTCAGTCTGTCGTGATTGGAAATAACAAGTGTGTGAAGACACAAAAATCGCAACAACAAGCTCCTCAGGCCCGTAAAAGTCACGAAGGTAACAAATTGTGCGGGGAAACCCAAAGGCGTCAGGGTCAACAAAGCCAGGGTCCGAGTGAAGTCACGAATGAGTGTTTCAGAGGTGGAATGGACGGTCATGAACGTCCAACTTGTCCGGATCAGTCTAAAAAGGAACTTCAAATCAACCAGCGAGAACTTTCGGGACTCTGCTATATATGTGTAAAGCTGGGTCACAAGTGGAGGAATTGTCCTCAACCTGACATAGTTTTCCCGCAAATTTCCCACCAAGGCCAACAAGACCAGGGAAAAAGCGAGACTAGTCAACAACGTAGTGAAGTGAAGCAGTTTCGAGGAACGTGCTTCCAATGTGGCAGAAATGGCCATAAGCGTCAGGATTGCCCAGAGAAGAATAGGGCCCCACGGCAGGAAGGTGATAGTAATAAAACCCAGAAGCCAACTCCACCACCCTTTCCAATAGCCTCAGTTCAGCAGAGGCAGTTACAGTATGGACGTGTCTGTAACGTCCACCAGATAGCAGCATCTCAGGCCCCAACCGAGAAAAGAGGTATGTTCCCTATCCATGGTACTATGGGTCGAGTTTTATTTGATACTGGGGCGACGCATTATTTTATAGCTATACATTTTGCGAAGGCCTTAGGGTTGTTAGCCAAAGCAGAGGGCACGGTGACATGTGTAGACTCACCACTGGGGAGTGGGTCGCTTAGTTTCTTTACATGCCGGGGAGTGGGAGTAGAGGTTGGTAGCTTAGTATTACCAGCAAACATGTTAGTATTAAATATGCATGTAAACGCAATATTATTAGTATGGATTGGCTCGCAGCTTATAGAGCCATGATAGATTGCTTTGGTGAGAGTAACGTCTTTACCATTTCGGGGCAAGAAATGCTTGAGTGGCAATACCTCACCCAGAAGGGGGACCTTTCACCTATCTTTTATTTATATAAAGGAGGATACCTCTAAAGAAATTATAATTCTCCTAAATTCGATTCCAGTAGTTCGTGAGCTTTCGAATGTATTTCAAATGGTAAGTGGATTATGTGTTGAGGTATTTTGTGCGGAGTGAGATCGCTCACGATAATATGTTCCAAAATAAGAAAAAGGACAGGAATACGGTGCCTAGTAAGGCAACGATTAAAATAATTTTGTTTTGGATTGGGCAGACGTGTTACGTCCAAAAACCATTTGTGCAGTCAAGACGATTGCCAGGATGGAAGTATAAGTTGTATCCTTAGAGGATGTGGCATGTTTGTGTGACACGAGCGAGTCACCATATTTTGTTCATTGCTAGATTAGCATGTGAGACGAGCTTAATGCATATAATTATAAATGTTACCATTATGTGAATATTTTTCCCTAGTGTAGCGGGATTTTTCTTTAGTGTTATCCGCGGAGGATGAATGAGTATATCAACAATGTTTTATACTTTATTGAGGTTACTCGTTGTAGTGATGCGATACACGAGTATGATATTATCTTTGTTAAAACGTTATAGAAATGGTTAGTACGATAGTGGGCATTTATTGCTAGGCTATCGGAGTGGTTGCATTAGAGCAACATGTTTTACGTTTTGTTTTGGCGAGGCTTTACTTGTGACAAGGTTGGACTCGCACTTATCTTATCAATCCTAGAGACTTCGGAGGAGATAGTGGGCTCGAGATATTCGATGCCAAAGTATGTATAGACTTTGTCAGTATAATTCCGTAGGTATCGGGATTTACCGTTGAGCGAAAAGACTTGACTCGGTATTATGTTTAGCACTCCGGATTAGTGATAGGAAGAGTGCATTGTTGTATTTATCCTTTAGAGATGTGGGAGTTAATATTTATACCCCTATTATTAGGGAAAGGAATTTTGAGAATTCCGATTATATGTATTCGAGGTTTATGGAATGCTATTACCACCAACCTATACTGAACAATAGTGCAATTAGCGAAACGTTCTTTGTTAAGCATAATTACGGGAGAAATTATAAATTTTCTGTCAAGAGACGGAATAAAAGGGTAAATGCAATGGACGGAAGACCTAACGGATCTCGATAACCGACAATACTAGGCAGTAGTGTATCGGGAGGGTTCCTTGTTTGGATTTTGCTTTGCGAGACATCCCACGCATGAAACTTAGTGCGAGGTTGGAAATAGGGAGACGTTTGGTCACTATTCCACGAGTTCGGAACCCCAATCGAAAAGGGGATCAAGTAATTATACCTTTAAGTGGGAAGTTAAATTTTGATTTAAAGCCAGTGGAGCCGGTTATGTGGTAAGATAGCATTGAAAGTTTTGCTTTGTCACCACGAGTTAAGGGGGCGGAATGATAATAAGGAAGATTTAAAATTTTGATTTTTTTTAGGGTGATTAAAGTGTTGTAATCACGCTGCAAGCACCAGGAAAAACAAAGAATTTGTTTATTAGTATGGAATGTATGTGATGCTTACGCTAGCATGCACGATTTATAGGGTGTGTCGACATCCTGGTTAACTGATGTTAAAACTCGTCCGAGATGAAGGGGCGTGGCAAGGGACGTGTGAAAAAAAAATGTGTTTGTGGGGCTAACAGAACGAAGTGGAAGTGATAGAGTGGATTAAACTCCACATGAGGGGCGATAATCCATACGTAAGTGTGCAATTAAAATAGCACAACCTAATTTGACGGGAAGGGTGTTGGAGGCCATTTAAGAAAGGGTATCCCTTGAATAGAGTAGAAATTTAAGAAAGTGTGAGAGCGAACTGGCACATGCAAAGAGTGATGATGTTAGTATGGTGTAAAGGATTCAGAAGTGCGCTTCGTGGAGGAAAAGAGCACGGGTCGGAACTTTCGGCATACACCAAGGAAGGAAAGGGAATGTTACGTGTCACTAACGTGAGACGATTCAAGGAAAGATCGATGTTTAGCGGGACGTAGTAAGTAGTCCTAAAATGCACCGCCCATGGGTAGGGTTCGGCTGGAAGAGGAAAAGCGACCAGAGAATTTTGTGTTTATCGACAATTCCTGAAGTGGGAAGATGTCGGTAAAGCCGGTAAAGTTCTTGGATGGGTTACCACCCCCAGAACAAGATCAAGGCAATGTTAACTAGTGAGCCCCAGACTTCCTTTTAAAGGAAGGATCACGCCAGTGCATGGTCTGGCGCAGTATTAATTCCTAAAACGGGATGAGATTTGTAAATCCCACCTTAATATAGAATTTCAGGAACCGACGGAGATAAGGTTTCGTTTCGAGTAGGATGTATCACCCTTAGCCAGGGAATAAGCGCATGGTGATTAAAGATTAGTGATGCCACGTGAAGGAAATTTTGGAATCTTGGTACGATGATTTCAAGTATGCTCTGTAGAAGCACTCGTACCTGTTTGTCGCGTACGAGGTACTTATTAAGGTTTTGTTATGGAAGAACCTCGACTATTCTCCTTCCGTATGTTTAGAGGAGAGTAGATAATCAGAATTTTTGATCGGTCGAGAAAATATCCGATATCTATAGTGGAATTCCACGACTGTTTTAGGCAGTCAGGAGTGGTCAAATGTCCGTATAATTTTCTCAGAATGGGAGCTTTGTACATGAATAAATCCGAGTATTTGTCATGTAGTGAGGTGCGGCCTCCTAATGATAGTGAGATATGGAAATTATAACGTATAGGCATGACCTATGCGAATATTGTCGGGTGGGAGCACAATGTGAAGTGTCTCCAATGAGAATGTAAAACAATGTTGGTGTGAAGAAAGGGCTATAGTGATTGAGCGCCGTAATGTGTAGATTTGTTTGTGTACGAAAAAGGATATCCAGAATTGTGCTACCTGATAGGCCTTATTTTCCGAATTTCGGGACGAAATTCCGTTATTAGGGTGAAAGTATGTAATACCCCGTATTTTTATAGCTTTTAAAATTATGGGATTTATTAAATTTAATTGAGATAAATTAATTTAATTTTAATCCGAAATGTTGTTTTAAATATTTACTAGCGTGACGAGAGTTAGTAATTATTGGAAATTTGTTATTTGTTGAATATTACTAGATGAGTATAATAATATACGAGATTTATTTTTATAATATTGTCACGTGTGAATAAAATGACAATTGTGGAAATTTAAGTCAGGACGCGCCTGTGTCGTGTCGGGACTAAATGTGGATTAATAAAAGTGAATATTTTATAAGTTGTCCGTATGGTCGTTTTGAGTGCGCCAACGCGTCCGGAAGGGTCGAGATAGTCAGAAAAGTATACCCGGGAGTTTGATTTGGGTCTCGGGGCATTTTTAGGCCTAATTAGTACCCCGGGAGGGCGTTTTGGACATTTCACAATTATGGGTAATTAAACCCACGAAATTCTTAGGGTTATATCAGATGCCTAAGGTTGTCTTCTAGGGTTAGAACAACCAAAGGCAAGTGACGACCATAGGAGAGGGAAGAAGAAAGCTTCCAAGGCAATCCAAGGCCCAAAATCCACCCGTTTGCACCGCAACCACCACCAACGCGTAGATCGCGCGACGGGCTACGCAACCACACCAAAATCATCTGCAAATCAGAACACCAAAAACCCCAGGCAAGTGTTTATCTTGCTTATTTCGTTGATGCATCTTTCATATTAGTTTAAGAATGATTAGGGATGAATTACATGGAAGAAAACCTAAATTGTGATAGGGATTTGCATGTAGTGATGACTTAAACCTTATTCTGGAAATTTTTGGTGATGTAGAAGAATAATCCACGAAATTTTTATGCTGTATTAGAAGGAAATTTTGGGAAAAACAGATTAGAACAATGATTAAGAAATTTCTAGGGTTCTTGATAATTGTATAGATCTTGGGCTGTTAATCCATGATTAAATGACTGAAATCCACATGCTTTACGTTGAAAATACCTGATATGATGATATAAGGTTAGTAATATTAATTCTGGGACGATTGGGATTAGAAAATATGGAAATTGTTAAAGTTAGGAGATGAAACCTGTAACTGCAGAATTTCAATTTTCGCAGACCTGCTTGATCGATCGATCGATCGAAGGTTCGATCGATCGAGCCCCAGACCTCGATCGATCGACCCCTCCTGGCAGACTCCTATTTCCTTTTTAAATGGGTTAAATTCAATTTATTGTGAGATAATTCTTGGGCATCCTTAATAAAATATTTTGGGAGATAGGTAAGACCAGTAGGACAGGTGAATAGATTTTGGGACCCTTGATGTCGGGTAAAGATTGTATTTTGGGATAATTACATAAGGGTCGGTGAATTTATGATTTAAAGAGAGAGACACGTAAGAGAGTTACTTTGGGACAAATGTGTATACCTACTGAATTTTATAATTGGGAGGATAGAATCCATGAGCGTTATGTAGTAAGTGGAAAAGTTCATCAAATTAAAGTAAGATGTGAATGGTTATACGTGATAACTAAATAATGAGAAATAAATACAAATGTCGTAATTATGGGAATTGAGAATATACCCATTATTGATATGGTAATATTAGTATAGTTATATGATTGTGTATGCATATACTATCTATGTGTGAAAATCATGCCCACGCTACTTGCTATCCCTGAGGTTGCCGCGCTGGGACGATCTTATCCTGTGTTGCCTTATGGGGGATATTGACTCGTACCCTAGAAGATAGATATCCTTGGTACAGGCTATCGGAATGTTAGTTCGGACGGTCCTAAGAGAAGCGGGTATGTGCTTTCCTCTTAGAGACTCTGAATCTATGCTTCGCCTCATATTGTTTATGTATATAGATATCCTTGGTACAGGCTATCGCAGTGATAGTTCAGACGGTCCTAAGAGACGCAGACATATGCAATCCTCTTAGAGACTTGGAATCTATGCTTCGCCTCAATATTGTTTGAGTATGTGTTAATACAGTTCGAGAGTGATTCCGAATTTGTATTCCCTTAGTACGAGTGATACGGGGATTGGATAGTAGAGTATGCCCGCACCATAGTTTATTTGGGGTGCTGTTGTAATATATATATTATACGAGTAGTAAATATATATATATATATATATATATATATATATATGAAATTTTGAAATCTGGAACTGCCTACTGTGATGTGATATGTAGGACATGGTTGATGACCCAAATTGTAAATACTTGTTTTGAGAAAGTATAATATGACATTGGAAAACTTTATTGATTTATAAAGTTAAAAAGGAGAACTTTGGTTACTAATTGAAATATTCTTTTCAAACAATTGAATCGTTAAATTTTGAATCCTGCGAATAATCTGAGATAAGTTAAATCATTGGGAAAGGATAGCGTGTTATATGATGAGATAGACCATTGGGAAGGTTAGTGCGATAGGTGTGCACATTAGCAGAGAGATGAGAATTTCTCAAGAGAGTGTCGCACTAATATGTTGTTGCATTGGCCTGTATCAATTTAAATACTTGCTAAACAATTTTTAAATCATATACACTATCGGGCTCTGACCCGTTTCTCTCTCTCTCTCTCTCTCTCTCTCTCTCTCTCTCTCTCTCTCTCTCTCTCTCTCTCTCTCTCTCTCTTGTATATATATATGTATGTACTACAGGTGCCCAGCCACAGTGGCGTCTTGCTTAGGATCCCTTGGAAGGAACGTGTTGTAGCTTAGGTGGGAGTTGCAGGCCACTTGCTTAGACGATTTCATTTACTTGATTCCAGTCCTATGATTCTCAGTTATTGGGGCATGTGTCGCCCTTTCCACTATTTATCTGTTTTGTTGGGACATTTATATTTCAGTTATTCCTAGTACTGTTACTTTGGGATTTATTCAGCATGTATGATTTACATTAAGTTTTAATGTTGGGATTTGGATGTTGAATGTTTGAAGTATTTGGATTATGTTCCAGGTTAATTGTTGTATGATTATTACTTATTGAAAATGTTGTTACTAATTAAATAAATAATTTTTCCTTTAAAAATAAATCTGGTCAGAAATGTTGAAAAATGGTTTTGACACTTAGCTTAATTAATTAGGGTGTTAATTTGAAAAAAATTATTTTTACGACAGTGATGCTAAGAATGAACCAACTGCTCACCTTGATTTTAATTTAATAAAGGAGTGATCGCCCGGTATTTAATTAGGCGGGGTGTCACACGCAAATGCGGTCTGGGAATTGATTGAACACGTCCAGTCTGATGTAGGACCCTCTCCGGGTAGTAGGGTTCCCCGACATCATAGCAAAGGAGGCCATTGTACCATAAGACCTCCTGAAATGGGCAGGCCTCACTTTTTTCAGAGTAGGGATCCTATACAACCTAAATGAATTTCTGAATGTTAGTATGTACATGAATAAGGAAAATAAATAAAGAAAATAAATATTGAATTTAAAACAACTAATACTTACGTCTGAAGCTTTTAAATCATCTAAGGTTTCCCTTAACTCCAGTATCTGTGCAAGGGAATCTCTTGACACTGTTTGTGCCCTCCATTTTCATGGACGCGACTCGTTGTGCTGAAAGTCAAGATTTCTACCCCACCTCGTCAAATTGAAGTGGTCATATATCCACGTCTGCAGTCAAAACAAAATAAAATTTCAATATAGACATATTGATTAGGAAATTATTATATTACAAAACAAAATTAAAATCACGTGTTAAATTTAAAATATGTACCATGAGAAGGGGAAGATATGCGGCCACCTGCCGAACGTCTACCCGAGAGGCAATCCCCAACCGCCTATATAAATGGGCCAATACACCCATCCCCCAAGCATATTCTTTGCATTTGCCGACCTTTCGCAAAGACTGCAGGTAGTACACTAGGACTCGGTTGCCCGATTTAACCGGGAACAATAAGCAACCGACCATGAAAAACAAGTACCCCCTAGCTGCCTGTTCAGTACTCCTCTTTGAAGCACGTCCCCATAGCTTCTTAACCTTCCCCTTACATAAATTTATTATCCAGTCAAAACGAACAACATATACAGACTTACACTCCTCCTTGGCCTCCTCCTCGGTACAAACCACATATTTAGTAAGCCATTGGATTTGGGTCAGCTTCTCCTCGACTTTCTTCAAAACGGTAAAGTACACCAATTTACCTACTATCGGGGATTTGGAGGAGATGGTGCACATCATTTAGGGTGATGGTCATCTCACCGAACGACATATGAAATGAATTTATCTTCGGCTGCCACCGTTCGATGAATGCTAACACTGATACATAGTCTATGCACCGATAGGAGCATTTAATAAGACCGTACAGACCCGAGTTCCTCACCAGCTCTATAACCCGCTCATCCTCTGTGGCTATGTCCCACTCAGCAAATTTCTCATAGTGGTACACCCACTTCATTATTCCCATCTCCTCATCTCTATTCCAAATAGAATAACCAATATGGTTATTATAATTTTTTAAGAGTTCGGGGTTATTTGGTGTGCACCCCTCGAGCGGTTGGGAATCAGAGTGGCGTATTTTTTACGTGCTTTTTCTTTGGGCCTTTCGATGCGGATGGTTGGATTTCATCTTCTGAGGAAGAAGACTCGTCCTCTCATCCCCTCTCTCCTTCTTCCTCCCTCTCTTCCTGTCTATATTCCTCTCCTCATCTCTCTCCTTCTTCCTCTATATCCTCCTCTCTCCTTGCCTCTCTCTCTTCATCTCTCTCCGCCTCTCTTTCCTCCTCTCTCTCTCTTCCTAACTTTCTTTCTCTCTCTTTCTCTCGTGATTTATCTTCTTCTTTCTCCTCCTCTTTATCTCCCACTCCTACCTCACCCCCTTCACTAACCCCAATCAAATCACCTACAACCGCCTCAACTACTTGCTTAATTGACTTCGAAGTAGCACCTGCCTCAACATTAAGTAAATCTCCTACCACTTTATCTAATGAAGTCGTAGGGGAATATCATTTTCTTTAATTAGTGGCCTCACTGGAACTACTACTACTACTAGAGGAAGATACGAGTGGTCGTACTTCCTTAGAAGCCTTCCAACCTCCTCTTCCGCTCAGATGCGGTAAGAGGCTTTTTGCTTCTCACCATTTATATGACCTACATAAGAAATTAACAAATTATATTAGCAAATGAATATTGGTACCAACATGAATATATGAAATAGGAAATAAATTGGTTCTTTAAGAGATTATAATTAAAATTAGAAACAATAATTAGTAAAACCTATTTATTAAAAACAATAATTACAAAAAATATACCCATATATATGAAATAGGAAATAAATTGGTACTTTAAGAGATTACAAATAAAATTAGAAACAATAATTAGTAAAACCTATTTATTAGAAAAAATAATTACTAAGAATATACCCATATATATGAAATAGGAAATAAATTGGTACTTTAAGAGATTACAAATAAAATTAGAAACAATAATTAGTAAAACCTATTTATTAGAAAAAAAATAATTACTAAAAATATATACATATATATGAAATAGGAAAGAAATTGGTACTTTAAGAGATTACAAATAAAATTAGAAATAATAAATAGTAAAACCTATTTATTAGAAATAATAATTACTTATGGTTGTATATGGCCGGGAAAAGTATCCCACGGTTGTGAATGGCCATGAAAAGTAACCTACGATTATGAATGGCCGGGAAAAGTAACCTACGGTTGGTAATGGCCGTGACAAGCAACCTACAGTTGGAATTGGCTGTAAAAAGGTACTTACGGTTGGGAATGGCTGTATATGGTTAAGCACGGTGAGATTAGGCCGTATATCTTTTCCACCTTCGGTGGCAGGAAACCGAAGGTGCAGAGCAGTTTTTTTTTTCAAATCCGAATACCCTAGGTTTTTCAAACCGTGTAAAACCCTGAATTTTAACAACTTAATGGAATATATGTCCAGTTAGATTAATTAGGGTTACATTTTAATGAGTTTATAATAGATTTTTTATATGTAGTTTGCATGCTACGGTTTAATACACAAAATAAGAGCATGACAGTAATGGGAGTAAGGTTTAATGGTGTAACATACCAGAAATGAAGCTTTAGGGTAATGTGGTGTCGTCTGTTTTTGGTGTTTTAGTTTGTATGATATAAGGGGATGATTGTTTGGGTGAGAAGTTAGAGAGGGAGGGGGAAAGGGAAAAAATGAGGTTTAAAATTTTGTGGGTTTTTATATGGGTGAAGGTACATATGGTGTTGTGTGTTTTTGGTGTTTTGGACAAATATTGGGTACTTATGTGGATTTTTGAACAAAAGGGTGTTTTGGAGTAAATTTTTTGGTGTATTTATTAGGACCCTATCACAACCTCCTATTCGCACTCTCTCTCTCTCTCTCTCTCTCTCCCCCCTCCCAATAATATATTTTATATATATAATACATAAATTACACAAATGATCTCAATACTGCTTACTCGCATACTCGCTACTACTGACATCCAATATATTACTCAATTATACTCCCTCTTCATAATAACTTACTAACATCATACTTGGCATATTTATAGGTGTTGTTTGATTTTGCCTCTTAAGTCTAAATCTGAATCATTCATACTTAAGAGGTACCAAATAGTGTTTGTTTCTTTAAATGAATAAGAGGTTAACGATTATATTTTTCTCTGAATGATTAAGAGGTAGAGTTACCTCTGAAGTCTGAATTAGTTATATACATTCATTCAGAGGTCTATTCAGACATGAAAACAAACATATTTTTCAGATTCAGATTTTTGACTTCAGCTTTCAGATTCAAACTTCAGATTCAAATGAAAAAACAAACGCAACCTAATATTATAAAATGGAAGATGACAAATAAGACTTCTCTTCTTTTAGGGTGTCCACGTGGCACATCAATGAATTTTGCATTTCTCAATCCACCATATTTCTCCTATCTCCATCTCCGTCTCCTTCTCTTTTCCACTTTTCAGTTCCCTACCTACTCTTCGTCTATCCATACCCATTTTTTTGGTAATTAAGAATCATATTAAAAACAGAAGAATATACGAGAAAAAGGAGGGCATACCCTCCTTGGATCGATTTTCAAAAGAGAAAATAATCCACATAAAGCATGAAAAGCAACGTTTAAACCTTAAAATACAATGAACATGCATCATTCAATTATCATCCAAAACCCAATTCTTGAAGATAAGCCAGTTGTTGAAATTTCTCCTTGATTTTTTCCATTTATGAGATTTGCATTTGACAAGGAAGCTAATGTCTCTCATGATATCAGCATAGTTGGAGGTCTTGTTCTTAAAGATTATATTGTTCCTCTCTAGCCATATGCAGTAGATGGCAGCAGCAAAGGAAGATCTTCTAAGCTTATCAATGATGGTATTCCCTTTGAAGTGCGTGGAAGCATCAGAAATCACCTCCTCCCAAGATGTAGCAGAATTGTTGTATGAGTTGTTGTAATTAATCTCCTCCCAAATTGAGTTTGAGAAATTGCAATTGAAGAAAAGGTGACCACGGTTTTCAATAGCATTGGCACAAAGAATAGAGCAGTTATCATTAGAAATTCCCCAGTTGAGAGTCTTGACCTTAGTGTTGATTGTATCCTTACATACCAGCCATAAAATGAAGGCGCATTTGGGAGGAGACTAAATACAAGTGTGTGCTTTGTGACAATGCTACTGAGACCCGTGATCACCTATTCTTCAACTGTAGTTTCTCTCATGCAATTTGGGAGGAGACTAAATACAATAACTCGTAAATCAATGACTCCATATTCATCGACAAGCACAAAAGAGCCTCCTTTGCAGCTGCCATATACTGTATTTGGATGGAGAGAAACAACAGAATTTTCAAGAATAATAGGGCCAACCATGCGGGAGTCATTGAATGAGATCACTTTCTTTGTCAAATGCAAATCTTATAGCTGGAAAAAATCTAGAAGAATTTTTAACAATTGGCTAATCTGCATGTACTGGGGTCTTGATGACAACCTTTTACTTTCTGATTAGTTCTGTTGCTTCTTGTTGGTGATTTTTGTATTTTCCTTTCCTTTACTATTTATATAGTTGTTTTTTCTGGGTAAATTTCATTTTCGAAATTGGTCTCTGGGGTATGCCCTCCTTCTCCTCTTGTATATTCTTTTTTATTTAATGTTTTACTTAGTTACCAAAAAAATAAAGGCGCATTTGGGAATAACACTACTATTCCAGACAATTGGGGCCCACATAGGGGAGGGGGTGACTTCCGATGGAGTTCCAGGAAGAGTTGATGGTGAAAATGCCATTAGCCATAGGGATTTAATTATTGTAATATTCACTATTGATATTGATGTTCGGAAGTGCATCATTTTTTATCTCATTCAGCTCCCAGGTGATAGTAGATGGCCAAGCTCAGTTACCATTCAAAATGAAGTCAGCTACTTTGGCTTTGTGATTGCTAGTTGCATCATAGATTGTTCTCTCTCCATATAGCAACCACAAAGGGCCTCTAGGGTGCCACTGATCGTGCCAGATAAAGGTATTTTGACCATTCCCAATGGTGGTTTTAATGAGGGGTCTGACTTTGCTTATGAGTTTCAAGAGCTTGGTTCAGGTCCATGAAGCATTAGTCGGAACTAGAATATGCCATAGACTTCTGCCTTTTAATTTGTAAATGTGGTACCATTTTACTCGTAAATTATCTTTCTTGCTACAGAGATTCCAAAGGAGTTTGAACATGACTATTTTGTTCCACTCATTTATGTTTTTTATACCTAGGCCTCCTTTAATTTTTTGGCAGCAAACATCACTCTATTTCACCTTAGCTCCGGTATGCTTCATGTCAGGACTAGACCATAAGAATATTCTAAGCTTAGTGTCAATCTCCTCGGTTGTTCTTTTAGGCAAAATGAAGATACTTGACCAATAAATTTGCATGCTGAAGAGGACAGAGGTCACAAGGTTTAGCCTACTTGCATTGCTCAGGAATATATTGGTCCAACTCATGATTCTACTTGTGATCTTGTACATAAAAGGAAGGCAATCCTCATGTTTTAGTTTGGTGGAGATCAGGGGAACACCAAGATACTTAATTGGGAATTGGCCAATTTGGTAACCCAACAGGTTGGCCATGGAAGTTTTATCATTATTGGGGATCCCTGCAGCAAGGAAAGAACATTTCATATGGTTTGGGTGTAAGCCAGACATGTCACTAAACTCTTGAATGGTTGTGCTAATGATGGATGACAAGAGAGTTGAAGTCAACACCTGCTAAGATAAAAAGATCATCAGCAAAACAAAGGTGGTTGATATGAAGCTCTTTGCATTTGGGGTGGAAGGTAAATGAGGAGATTTTGTATAGAGGTCAAGAAGACTAGAAAAAGCTTCCATAATGAAGAGGAACAAGAAGGGGGAGGGATGATCTCCCTGTCTCAGCCCTCTCTTAGCAAGGAAGAAATAATGAGTGGCTCCATTGATTAGGATGGAAAACATAGGAGTGGTAACACTCTTTAATCCAGCCAATAAATATGGGAGGGAAGCCCATGTGGATGAGGACATAGATTAGAACATCCCAATTAACTGAGTCATAAGCTTTAAGGATATCAATCTTTATGGCACACCTAGGGGCCCCTGATTCCTATGGTAATTTCTCATTAATTGTTACATGATAAAGATGTTGTCCCCAATGGATCTACCTTGCACAAAAGCAAATTGCCTTTCATTAATAAGAAAGGGAATGTAAGGCTTCATCGTGTTTACAATGACTTTAGGGATGCACTTGTATATGGAGTTGCAATAAGAAATTAGTCTAAAGTCTTTCATGGAGGTTGGGGATTTGGAAGTTGGGTTTAGCACTAGGTTAGTATAATTCCACTATTTAAGAAGGGTGCTATTATGAAAAAAGGATGCCACAACAGTAGTAACCTCATCCCCAATAATAACCCAATTATGAGTGAAGAATTCAGTGTTAAATCCATCAGGTCGAGGAGCCTTGTCCTTACCAAGATTTAGGAAGGCCAAATTTATTTCCTCATTAGATATAGGGGCAATGATGAGTCTAACCTGATCTGTAGAAAGTTTCTTGGTAATGGCATGATTGAGAATGTGAGGGTAAGGTGAAGTGTTGGACTGACCCAAGAGGTTAGAGAAAAAGTGGGCATCCTCGTTTGCAACTTATTCATGCCCTTCCACATTTTAGCCATGTTGGTTATGTATGCTGAGGATCTCGTTCCTGTTAATATTGCCTCTAAGTCTAGAATGAAAGAAACTAGTGTTAAGGTCACCTTCTTGTAGCCACTTGATCCTAAATTTTTGTTTGAAATTTGCCTCTTCAGCCATACAATACTCAGCATATGCAGTTTTAGCATTTAACTCCTCTACCTGCATGATAGAGTTGCTTCCCCCGTTGTTGAGTTGGCTTTGAAGAATTTTTTGTTGAATCCTTTTAGGACAAGTTTGACCCTCTTAAGTTTGGTAGAGACTTGATAGATAAGGTTGCACATGCACATAATTACCCCATGCTTCATCAAGAACAAAGTTGAACTCACTATGAAGCATCCAATATTTGAAGAATTTGAATGGTTTGAACACATTTGGGGATGATGGTTGTAATGATAGGGAGATGGTCAGACAACCCTTGACATATAATCTCACACTGGGACTCAGTGAAATTAGTCTTCTAGCTCTCATTTGTGAGTGCTACAAGGGGGGTTGGGGATGATGGTCGTAATAAGTATTTTCCTTTTTGTTTTCGTAATCAGCTTTCTTTTTCTTTTTCATATTATTTATTCTACTAGCATATCATTTCTCAACTCGATATACCATTTTCATTGCCAATCGTTACGCTTACCTTCATTGACAGTTATAAATAAGACTAACTACATATTCACAAGCCACATGTCACATGCCACAAACCACAAACATAGTTCCATCACCCCTCCTCCGGCCATCAAAGTTAATCCTAACTAGAAAATAGAACCAAGCACTCCAGCGTCTTTTTATCTATTGGACACACTTTAGGGTTGATTGTAATACCATGTATTTTTATTGATTTTATTTATCGGGATTAATTGAATTAAATGGGATAATTAATTGGAATTAATTCGGATTTAAATACTAGTGAGGCGAGAGTTAGTATTTGATTATAAGGATTATGTTGAATATTACTGAGTGAATATGGTAATATATGATTATGGATTTATTAAGATTGTCGCGAGTTAAAAATATGGTAACTTCGAAAATTAAGTTGGGACGCGCGTGTCAGTCGTGTCAGGACCCAATTTAATGGAATTATGAGTAACTTATTTTTATATCATCCGTGAGGTCATTTTGAGTGTACGTTGCCCAAAAGGGTCGAGATAGTCAGAAAACTCTAGCCGGGGGTTTAGTTTGGGTCTTGGAGCATTTTAGGCCTAACCGACAACCCAGGAGGGTATTTTAGTCATTTTAACTTTTTGAGGAATAGTAACCCACGAATTTTAGGTTGATTTTATCAGCCAACACTTAGGGTCCATAGTATTTCACAACCAATTTCCACAAACGGCCATTAGAGAGGAAGAGGAGGAAGTTTTTTTTTGGGGGGAAAAATTATGTATATAAAAAACTGCAAAAAGGTTACAGGTGAGGGGAGCGAAGCTCCAAAGAATCCTTAGGGGCATACCCCATGGGGGAAATCAAAACAAACAAAACAAAGGACCATACGCCCCTAAATCAAAACTAAACACCTACTGAATGGCACTCTCCGAGATACCCCAATTCATACAAGCGAAGAGGAGGAAGTTTCCAAAGAAGAACCACCACTTAGAGGCTTTTGCACCACCGTCACCACCACCGGATAGATCTTGAAGAAAGGATTACTCCCATACCATCTGCTCCAAAGGATCAGAATCTCTAGTTCAAGGCAAGTGATTTATCTTGCAATGATTTAAGGCATATATTTTACATGATAGTTTAGAATTGTGGACAAATTATGTAAAATAAAAATATTGTGAAATTGGAGAATTAATCATTGAATAAGAGCAAATTTCATGTAGATTAGTTTCTGGAAATTATGGATTGATGAAATCATAGTCTTAGTGTTGTAAATTACGAGAAATATCTGATATTTAATATGCTTTTGAAGAAATCTTGAAGAACTAGGGTTATAGAAATATTCATGGCTTTTAATCCAAGAAATCGATACTAAGTAAGGATTTGATGATTCTTTTACGTTAAAAACTGTATATATATGTTGATGTAATGATCTATATACTTATTTGGGAGTTTGGGATGTTGTAATGGAGAATTGGAAGTGTAAAAATAGGAAACTTGTAACTGTTAAAAGAATTATGGGCATATAACTGCTCGATCGTCGACTCAAGAATGTCAATCGATCGACCCATTTCTTCGATCGATCGACCCCTCTAGAAAATGTTAATAATTTCCTTATTAAATTAATTGGCACCCAACCTTTAGAACTCGTTATAGATGATTGATTGAACATGTTGGGACTTAGGGGAGACCAGTAGGACACACTTAGGACCCGAGAAATGTTAGTGCTTATGGGATTGACTTGGGGGAAAAGAAGAGTGATTAATCGAACGGATGCGATTCGAAAGTGTGTATAATGGGAATTTAATTCGGTTAGAAAATAATTTAAGGGTTGGAACAGTAGTAAGGGGATCGTAAATTATTAAGATACCCTTAGAGACAGGTGGGAGACTTAGTAACCTTTTGGGTTAGGTTTAAGTACTTGGAATAATACAACGGGAGTTATCGCGCTAAACTTATTACGTAGGTTAATCGGGATGAAACTATGATACGTGTGAGACTTATGATATAGGGATGGAACATACCTATATTAATTTGATAATTACCTAAGTTGTGTGACCACTTAGTGTGTGGATTATTATATGTATGACATACCTACCATACTTACTATCACGAGAGGTTAATTTTCGAGAAAGGACCATCTTATCTTTGTGTGCCTTCGGGGGGATTTAGACTGGTACGTCAAGAACATAAGACTGTGGAGACTTATTTGTGAGTTAATAAGTCAGCTGACCATGGGAGCATAGGTATGTGCGTGACCCATGGGTATGTGAACTATGTTCACCTTCAATATGTGTAATTTGTTTTGATTCGGTTCTTGAGAGATTCTAAACTCGTGATGCTCACGTACGTAATGTACCGGGACCTGATAGCAGAGTATGTATGCACCGCAGCTCAGCCTAGGGGTGCCATAATTTATATGTATATTGAGTATGATAAATATATATACTTGTAATTGTTCTACTGTGTTGTTGAGTAGAAAAGATATAATGAGATTCTAAGATAATGAAAGTACGTGAGAAATAAACTTGTGTTTTAAGTTATGTGAATTCGGTTAATGAAATACGGAATATGATAGTATTTAATAATTGGGGTTTATCGAGTAAAAACATAAGGTAATCCGATTAAATATAGAATGAATAGAGGCTGGTTAGGCTAGATAGTGCAACTAGAAATTGGGTATATAGATATATAAATATGTGTTAGGCATGCACAATAGTTGAGGGGTGAGATTCTCAAGTGAGGCCACGTGACTAACATGTTTAATATATATGTTGTTTAAATTGTAATTTAAACACTTCCTCAGGCTCTGACCCGTTTGCTTTCAAATCTATTTTTTTTATAAAAACCTTTTAGGTGCCCAGCCACAGGGACACCAAGCATAGGAGTTCCATTCTGTTGACGTGCTGTAACTATTGTGGAAGTTACAGGACCTCGGTATTAGATGCCTCCACATTCCTTTGATTTATATTTAGAGATTATCTGCATCTGTTAGGGCATGTCGCCCATTTCTATCTAGAGACAATAGTTCAGTTATTCCTTTCCTATCAGTTGTTGGTTTTATTTATCTATTCAGACGGTTGTATTAGGTTTATTGAACATTGCTACTATTTTATTGGAGTGTTTACTCCATACATCAGTATATTTCATTTCATTGGATATCCATATGAGATTGTTTGTGCGATTGTTGAATGATGATTTAATTACTTGGTTAATGGTAAATCGAATTAATAAAAATTTGACATCACTCTTTTTAAATATTAGGTGGCTAGTAATTAATGAATAATGTTTTCGACAGTAATGCTAGAACTGAACCAACTTGATATTCTGTATTAATGAAATAAAGGAGTAGCTACTCGGTATTTAATTAGTTGGGGAGTCACAAGTGGTATCAGAGCATCAGGTTCTAGAGTCCTTAGGATCTGTACGGCTTATTATGCATTCCGCGTAGCGTCCTTTGATATAGAGCCCCATATTATAGGATTGTTGTATTCTTTTGTGCATTTTACGTTCTTCAGCTATTTTGAGATATTAGCTCTAGACTCATAAAACTTCTCTCTCATTTTAGATGCCTCCTAGACGTGCACAACGAGTTCCCAAGGATGCCCAGCCCGTGCCCCAACCTGTACCAGTTCAGGGTAGTATTAACGCCACTGTAGTTGTCGCCATTGTAGCCCAGGCGGTAAATGCAGCATTAGCAGTTGTACAACAGGCTCATGCATTCTCGTCTGCTTGGGAATGTGTTCGTGATGCCTTTCAGAAGGCGCATCCTCTAGAGTTTACAGGGAGCTCCGATGTTGTAGTGGTGAGCCAATGGAAGAAGGACATCCAAAGGCACTCGAGGATGTATAAGTGCACAAGTGTACAGAGGCAGATACTGGCTATGTTTAAGCTAGTTGTAGCAGCATTGCAGTGGTGGGAGTCTATCACCACTGCTGAGGAGATAAATGTTCTCACTGTTCAGGAGTTCTGAGTGCGGTTCGACCGCAAATATTTCCACTCTGCCATTTGGACAGAGATGAGGCGGAAATTAATGAATCTTAAATAGGAAAGGAAGACAGTGGCTTAGTATGAGGTAGAGTTCACGAACTTTCTGAATTTAGTACCAAATGATATCCTAACAAAAGAGAAGAAAATCCAGAAGTTTATGGATGGGTTGACTTGGAGGATTCACCAGCACCTGTTAGGGAATCTCTCCTTAGCCACCTACTCTGATGTGGTTAATGCAGTGCTACTTCACTGCCAGAACCACCGCTTTCATCTGTCAGAGGGCAAACGAGTAGGGGATTCCAGCCAGCAGGGCAGGACAGGAGGTAATGGTGCCAGTGGGGCACAGCCAGCTCAGGGTCAGCATAGGCAGGGTGATCAGAATTCCCAACAGGGGGATTTTAAGAGATTTAGATCATGAGGTTTTTGGCATGGTCAGGGAGGTTTTAAGCATGGCCAGCAGGGTCTGCACGGCCATCTGGGCCAGCAGCAGTTTCAGCAGGCCTAGCATAGCCAGGGGAGAGGTGGTAACGACCATCAGGGCTGAGGGAAGCAAGGTCAGAGAGGGGAAAACTTTGCTGGGAAGTGTTTCATATGTGGCAAGACTGGCCACAAACGCCATGAGTGTCCTGAGAGGGGCAGGGCCCCGCAGCCACCGCAATAGGGTGCTCGACAGGAGCCCCAGTGGCCAATATTTCTCGCCGCTCTCTCAACACCACAGCAAATGCCAGCACTGCCACCTATTCCAGCAATCCCAGTTCAGTAGGGACAGCTTCAATATGAACGAGTTTACAACCTTCATCATGCAACAGTCCCAGAGGCTCCACCCGCTATTGAGGGTATGTTTTCTATTAAGGGGACTTTAGGGCATATTATTTGACACGGGTGCCACACATTGCTTTATTGCCACGAGATTTGCACGTACTATGGGATTGTTAGATACAGTGGAGAGTACTATTACTTATGTAGATTCACCGTTGAGTAGTGGTTCCGTGATTTCTTTTAGATGTAGAGGCGTGGGTATAGAGATTGGGATATTTACTTTACCTGCTGACATGCTCATATTAGATATGTCTGAGTATGATGCGATTATCGGTATGGATTGTCTTGTTGCGTATAGAGCCATTATCGATTGTTTTGGTAGGTGTATTATTTTTGCCATACCCAGTCAGTAGATGTTCCTAGTGGCGATGCCTCGTCCTGGGGGAGGATCGTCAACTCATTTATACTACATAGAGGAGGATACCTCTAAGGAGGCGATGATACCACTTAATTCGATTCCTATTGTCCGAGAGTTCACTGATGTGTTTCAAGATATTTCGAGATTACCTCCTAGTAGAGAGATAGACTTTGTTATAGATTTGGCACCGGGCACTCGGACAATAGCCCGCGCACCTTACCGTATGGCTCCAGTGGAGATGAGGGAGTTATGGGATCAGATAGAATAGTTGTTGGAACAGGGGTTTATTCGTAGGAGTACTTCACCGTGGGGTGCTCCCGTGTTGTTTGTTAAGAAAAGGGATGGATCGTTACAGTTGTGTGTTGATTACCGGGAGTTGAATAAAGTCACGATATGGAATAAGTATCCGTTGCCCCGAATCGATGACTGGTTCGATTAGTTGAGAGGAGTTGCCTTCTTCTCAAAGATTGATTTGAGATCGGGACGCCACCAGTTGCGTATTAGGGAGTAGGATGTGTCGAAGACTGCCTTCTTGACGAGATATTGTTCCTACGAGTTCAGGGTTATGCCTTTTGGGTTAACCAACGCCCCACCCGTGTTTATGGACTTGATGAACAGGGTGTTCAGAGAGTTCCTGGATCAGTTTGTCATTGCCTTCATAGATAACATTCTGGTTTACTCCCAGACCGAGGAGGAGAATGCCGAACACTTGAGGCAGGTTTTGCAGACAATGCGTCAGCATAATATGAGAAATGTTGGTTTGGGCTTAAGGAGGTTCAGTTTCTATGGCACATTATTTCTGACAGTGGGATATTTATAGATCTGGAGAAGTGTCAGCGGTGAGGGACTGGGGCTAGCCCACGACACCGATAGAGATACGTAGTTTCTTGGGCCTAGCAGGATACTACAAGAGGTTTATTCGAGGGTTTTCGAAGATAGCGGGTCTAATGACACATCTGACTCGCAAAGGGGTGCCATTTATCTGGAGTGATACCTGCCAGTTAGCTTTTGATGAGTTGAAGGACAAGCTGACCTCAGCCCCAGTGTTAGCATTGCCCAGGTCGGGATTGGAGTATCTAGTCTACAGTGATGCGTCCTTACTAGGACTTGGGGGTATGTTGCAACAGGAGAGTCAGACTATAGCTTATGCTTCCCGTAAGCTTAAGCCTCATGAGAAGAATTACCCCACCCACGACTTGGAGTTAGCGGTTGTCGTGTTTGCACTTTGAATTTTGGAGACATTATCTCCTGGGGGGAGAAAATTTGCTTGTTCACAGACCACAAGTCACTACAGTACCTCTTCACGCAGAAGGAATTGACTGAATATGCTTCAGCGTCGGTGGCTTGAGTTTGTGAAGGATTATCAGTTTGATATCCAGTACCATCGAGGGAAGGCTAACGTGGTAGCAGACGGGTTGAGCCGTAGGCCAGTAGGTGAGGTGGCCGGGGTTTGGAAAGCGAAATGGAAGGAGTTGGGACACCAGGACACAGTGGCCCTATCATTCATGTCTGTGATGACAGTTTCACCCCAGATCATTACGAGTAGTACAAGCTCAGGCAGCGGATCCGTTCTGTCAGAATCGGATAGTACAGCTTCTAGCAGAGGGGACCGAGTCTTATATTATTAGTTCAGATGGGGGCTTACATTTCAATGGGAGATTGATTGTCCCCAAGGGGGAAGACTTGCGACATGAGGTGATGATAGAGTCGCACGGTTGACGATTCGCGGTACATCCGGTGGGGATACGATGTACCAGGATATGAGTTGACAGTACTGGTGGAGCGGGATAAAGAAGGATATTGCCGAGTTTGTGTCGAAATGTGCCACTTGTCAGCTGGTAAAGGTGGACCATCAGAGACCAGCAGGACTCCTACAACCATTAGAGGTCCCTAGGTGGAAATGGGAAAGCATTTCCATGGACTTCATCATGGGATTGCCTACATCACAGAGCGGTTACGATTCCATATGGATGATTATGGATCGATTGACCAAGGTAGCTCAGTTTCTGCCAGCCCGGATAGACTACACCACGGGACAGTACGCCCAGATATTCATAGCCGAGATAGTGAGACTTCACGGGGTACCTCTCGATATCATGTCTGACAGAGATAAGATATTTATGTCTCGATTCTGGGAGAGTTTCCAGGAAGCTATGGGTACGAAGTTACGATTGAGCACAACCTATCACCTGCAGACTGATGGACAGACTGAGTGGACGAATCAGATGTTAGAGGACATGTGCGTATGTGCATCCTCGACTTTGGTGGAGGCTGGGAGTAGTATCTTCCACTGGTGGAGTTTGCCTATAATAACTCCTACCAGTTTACTATTGGTATGGCTCCATTCAAGGAGTTGTATGGTAGACCTTGTCGTTCCCCAGTATGTTGGCTAGAGGTGGGGGACAACAAGCTACTTGGGCCGGAGGTGATTCAAGATACTTCGGCGAGGATAGAGATGATACGGAGTCATATTCGAATTGCTCAGGATTGACAGAAAAGTTACGCCGATGCCAAGCGGTTCTTTCAAGAGTTCAATGTGGGTGACCAAGTATTGCTACGAGTGTCTCCTATGAAGGGGATTATGCATTTTGGGAAGAATGGGAAGTTGGGGCCTAGATATGTGGGGCCATTCCCTATCATCGAGCGGATTGGGCCAGTTATTTATAGACTTGGGTTACTGGAACACTTGCATAGGGTCCACGACGTGTTCTATATTTCTTCGCTGAGGAGATATCTTCGAGATGAGTTGGCCCATATTCATATTTCTTTAGAGTAGATTGATCTACAGCCTAATAGTTCCTACGAGGAGGGGCCGATTGTTATCCTAGACAGTAGCGAGAGGAAGTTGAGGTCGAAGGTAGTACCGCTAGTACGTGTTCAGTGGCAGCATCATAATGCCGATGAGTCTACCTGGGAGCGCGATGATGAGATGCGCGAGCGTTATCCAGAGTTATTTTTTCCAGGTATATCTTAATTCCAAATTTCAGGACGAAATTCCGTTATTAGGGGGGAAGTATGCAATACCCCGTATTTTTATTGATTTTATTTATCGGGATTAATTGAATTAAATGGGATAATTAATTGACATTAATCCGGATTTAAATACTAGTGAGGCGAGAGTTAGTATTTGATTATGACGATTATGTTGAATATTACTGAGTGAATATGGGTAATATATGATTATGATTTATTAATATTGTCGCGAATTAAAAATACGACAACTTCGAAGATTAAGTTGGGACGCGCGTGTTAGTCGTGTCAGGACCCAATTTAATGGAATTATGAGTAAATTATTTTTATATCATCCGTATGATCATTTTGAGTGCGTCAACATGTTCGGAAGGGTCGAGATAGTCAGAAAACACTAGCCGGAGGTTTGGTTTGGGTCTCGGGGCATTTTAGCCTAACCGGCAACCCGGGAGGGTATTTTAGTCATTTTAACTTTTTGAGGAATAGTAACCCACGAATTTTAGGTTGATTATATCAGCCAACACTTAGGGTCCTTAGGGTTTCACAACCAAATTTCACAAACGGCCATTAGAGAGGAAGATGAGGAAGTTTCCAAAGAAGAACCACCACTTAGAGGCTTTTGAACCACCGTCACCACCACCGGATAGATCGAGAAAAGAGGATTACTCCCATACCATCTGCTCCAAAGGATCAGAAACTCTAGTTCAAGGCAAGTGATTTATCTTGCAATGATTTAAGGCATATATTTTACATGATAGTTTAGAAGTGTGGACAAATTATGTAAAATAGAAATATTGTGAAATTGGAGAATTAATCATTGAATAAGGGCAGGTTTCATGTAGGTTCTTTTTTGGAAATTATGGATTAACGAAATCATAATCTTAGTGTTGTAAATTACGAGAAATATCTGATATTTAAGATGCTTTTGAAGAAATCTTGAAGAACTAGGGTTATAGAAATATTCATGGCTTTTAATCCAAGAAATTAATACTAAGTAAGGATTTGATGATTATTTTACATTAAAAATGTATATCTATGTTGGTGTAATGATCTATATACTTGTTTGGGAGTTTGGGACATTATAATGGATAAATGGAAGTGTAAAAATAGGAACCCCGTAACTGTTAAAAGAATTCTGGGCATATAACTGCTCGATCGATCGACCCCTCTGGAAAGTGTGAATTATTCCCTTATTAAATTAATCGGCACCCAAACTATAGAACTCGTTAGAGATGATTTATTGAACATGTTGGGACTTAGGAGAGACTAGTAGGACACACTTAGTACCCGAGAAATGTTAGTGCTTATGGGATTTAATTGGTGGAAAAGAAGAGTTATTATCGAATGGATGCGATTCGAAAGTGTGTAATGGGAATTTAATTCGGTTAGAAAATAATTTAAGGGTTGGAACAGTAGTAAGGGGACCATAAATTATTGAGATACCCTTAGAGACAGGTGGGAGACTTAGTAACCTTTTGCGTTAGGTTTAAGTATTCGGAATAATACGACGAGAGTTATCGCTCTAAACTTATTACGTAGAATAATTGGGATGAAACTATGATACGTGTGAGACTTATGATATATAGGACTGGAACATGCCTATATTAATTTGATAATTACCTAAGTTGTGTGACCGCCTAGTGTGTGGATTATTATGTGTATGACAGGTTATTAAGTACCAAGTTGTATTTTTGAGTTTCAGGCATTTTTGACAGGTTATGACTCAATTAAGTAGTTACGAGTCATTTTAATGGTGTATCAACATTTAAAGAGGGGAATTTACGTTTAGTGTCCGTTTAAGTCTTCCAAATATTTTTCCCATTCTTATGTTTTACACCTAGAGAGAGAGAAAGAGAGAGAGAGCTTGGGAGAAATGGATAAAAAAGAGAGATTGAAGATTTGAGCTGGAAATCGATGCTACGGGAAGGAAATCTGAGACTACAAACTTGAGGTAAGTTTTTAACTTGCTAGTGTATGATTTAATGTGATAAATTGCATGTATAGTTAGTTTTTGGAGATTTAAACCATTTATGGGTTTTGGGGATTTTTGGGGTTTAGACCTTTAATCTTGTAGTTTAATTGGATTTGAGTTGGGAAAATTAGTTAGTAGTTGTGTAGAAAAGATTTGGTGGGATTATTAGTTGTTGGGGTTGAAGGAGATGGAAGATTTGGGTTTTTGGGATTTTAGGGTTCATACAACCCGTAACCTATTTCTGGGCAACTCGAACAAGGCGAATCGATTCGCCCTCCCCAGCGAATCGATTCGCTAGCAGGGGAGGATACAGGTCTGGGACACCGAATCGATTCGGGTTAAGGACGAATCGATTCGGGCTGGGACAGTAGGTTGGTTTTCCTCACCAAATCGATTCGTTTTTGGGCGAATCGATTCGCAGCCAGGGGCGAATCGATTCGAAAATCCTGTTTTTGAGGGATTTTTCTAGCTTTGTTTTGAGTCCTTTTCTTTTAGGTTCAAGGCTTAGGAACCTTCCTTAGGGAAGTAATAAAGGTTATTTTAGGGAGACACCTACTCTAGGTTAGCATGGGGTTATTTAGTCTTACCCCAAGGGTTAGTTTATAGGGGTTAATTTTCGTTTGATATAGGAAGTTAGCCTAGAATTAATGGAAAGTAAAAATGGAAATGTTGGTACTTTTGGGAGATTCCCTTTGATGATTATGGTATTCCTTGGGACTCTTGGAGACTAGCGTGAGGATAAAGGCACTTCGGGTCTTAGGTCATTAATAAAATATGACTTTAAGGATAAGAAATGCATATTCTAAAATTTGGTACTTAATGGCTAAGTATAAATGGTTTTGAGAATGTAATAAGTGAATGTTTTCAAAAATGGAAAAATGATTTTTGTAAATGATAATTTGCATATACACACCTCTCTAAATCGCTATCATAAGGGAAGTTACGCGCATGAGGTGAAGTCCTTTGGCTAGTGAATGCAGGGTGAATATAGTCCTCGGCCATATGACCGGTTATTATATTATGTGATTATTTTAGCGATGTGGGGTAATTCCGGGTGTGGTTATGACTCACTCGCTGGTATATGGCCGCTTCCCGACGTCTCGCGTTGTAGGATGCCCAGGTTGTCTTGTTTGATAGGCCCTGGAAGATGATAGCCATTTAGGGGAGCGCACAGTGGGAAAACCAGGACGGGCGGTCTTAGAAACGTTATATGATATGAAATATAACTATTCATAATAATGTGGGACATTATTGATGTTAAAGCATTTTATGATAATAAATTTGCTTTAAATACATTTCCTGGATGGAAGAAGGGAAATGGGAAGTTATGATATGAAAAAGCATTTTATGATAATAAATTTGCTTTAAATACATTTCCTGGATGGAAGAAGGGAAATGGAAAGTTATGAGATGAAATTGAATTGGTAAACATTTTGTAAAATGAATTGCCATATATGTATTTCCTAAAGAGAAAAGGAATTGTGCATTTATATTGTGAATGATTAAAATGATGTCTCCTTGAGTAAATGTAGACGAGTTCTCCCGTGCTTGTATGAATATTGAACATTATCATTGCTATTGCGCTAGGTTGTGCTTTTAGATTGAGAGGTGAGAAATTTTATATTAATTGCGAGAGAAAGTTACGTTCATAACTCTCATGCATTTTATTCACATGGTGATCATATCAAACCGGGCCCTGACCCGTCTATATTTCCTTGTTTTTCATGAACTCCTTGTCCGTTCAGGTGCTCCTCCGCAAGGACGCCCGTATTGACCTCTCCATTCCAGTTGTCTTGGAGCTATAGGATTTTGCGGATGTTGTAGGATATTCGTTATAGACGCTTCTATCTTTTGTACTCTAGCTATGTTCAGTTTATTTATTCGAGCGTGTTGCCCAAGCTTTGTACTCATTTATAATAATGTGATATTTAATTGTAATACTCGGTGTAACCTGTTTGTATTAGTCTGTTAACCGACAGTTTATTCGGTTATTACTTTATGCATTTTGGTATATTAGTAACCGTTGAGTTTTGGTGTCTACCTTCTTTTCAAATTGGATTATCTAAGTGCTTTTCTTTTAACTTACAAAATTTAATTTGACAGTCCATTTTCTAAAATAATTAGTGGTTATCTCGTACTATTATTTTAACGACAGTGATGCTAAGAATGGACCATCTATGATTCCTGTGATTATTAGAGTATCGGGCTGGCCACTTCTTATTTTATTAGGCGGGTTGTCATAGAACTATGACCGCTTCCCGTACGTTATGATTTGGCTTTTACCAAGGCGGTATGAGATTCCGACCGTTGGTACCCAGGATGATACGTGAGCGATTCCCTAGTAGATGATAACATAGAGACCGCATCCTCGAGTTATAACTCGTTGGGATGGTTATTATACTGGTGTGCATAGTATATTACTTGTGCATGAGAACAAGATATTATATATCTCTAACTAGAGTAAAGAGATAAAAGGAATAAAGATTTAATTCTCATTCCGGGAGATTGTATCCGGACTTATATTGTGATATGTATTATAAATGAGTAGGTTATGTATATGTATTTATATGGGTGTATATATATAAGTTTAGTACTGTGGGCCTAATGGATCTCGACGATCGACTCTGCCAAGTAGTAGTGTATCGGGGGGGGGGGGGGTCCTTGTTTGGATTTCGCTTCGCGAGACACCCCACACACGAACATGGCACAGTGTGGAAACTGGGGAGAAGTAAGCCCTTAGTACTCAGATAAATTATATATATATATATATATACGTGGTGGGTTGAGGGCTTAATGGATCTCGACGAACAACACTGCCAAGTAGTAGTGTATCGGGGGGTGTTCCTTGTTTGGATTTTGCTTCGCGAGACACCCCATGCACGAATTTAGCACAGTGTTGGGAATGGGGAGAAGTTTAGCCCTTAGTACCCGTTTACTTAGGACCTTTAGGGTATGGGGGTGTCGGATTGGTTAGGCAGAGAAGCTTGACTATGATGTTTAGAGGGATACGCTAGGAGTGCACTATTAGAAGAGAGGTAAGGGGTATCTCATGGGAGTGCGATACCAATTTAAATATGAGATAAAACATATATTTTTTTAAATAAAGCATTTATGCACTTGCTAAATATTTTCACAATTCGGTCTCTGACCCGTTTCTATATTTTTTCCTCTCTTGCTATATATTATATATATATAGGTGCCCAGACACAGGGACGCCTCGATGATGATCCTTTCGAGTTAGATGTCTGCTGCAGCAGCTGTGGATGCATGCAAGTTTTTGGTAGACGCTTCTATCCTTGAAATCTAGATAGGAGTTACTGTATAAATACTCGGATCATAAGCCCAGATTTATTTACTCTTTTACCGCTTTTATTGCAAAATTCGTTTGGGTTGTATTATTGTGAAACCGAGTGTTCGGTTATTTTATTTCTTTTCAGTTTCATTTACAAACTATGTGAATGTTTTAATTGGATAGTTTGTTTAAAAAGATCAGTTAAATAAAATTTTGACGCCAGCCTAATAGGTTATTAGTAAATAATTTTGTTTTCGACAGTGATGATAAGAATGAACCATATGCGACGCTTGTTTTAATTTGGTACAAGAGTGATCGTTTGGTATTTTATTAGGCGGGGTGTCACGCCGAATCAATTCTCCGCAAGCATGTCTCCTTTGCATACTTTGTTATGAATTACACCATTGTTAACTTTTAAAGCTTTCCTGTTTTAATTCAACCAAAACTTTACTAACGATTTATATATGTTATCAACCATTACTAGTCATCAAAATCATAATTTAACATTCATGATTCTCACATTCATCCGATAATTTACGAATTGGTTTTTTCTCCCGTTTGTCCAATTGTCTTCCTAAATTCGATTTCACAATCACCAAATCAACACATCTACTACTTATGGATTTTGAATAGGAATTCAATTATAACAGTCCTACATTATATTTCATCATCAATTTCATGTTTAATCTACTAATTTGCATTCAAACCATAAAAAACCCTTTTCATACGAAAACCCACCCAAAAATGGATTTTGGTTTACACCCTCTATGATATGAACCGAAACACTGCTATTTAGATTGAAAGCATGTTAACCACTTGCCTGATTAGATTCATAGAGTCTGATTCCTTTGAGGTAGAAAATGAATTGATGAAGAACACACCCAATTCTTCTTGATTTGTCTCCCAAAAGCTCCCCACTTTCCTTCTCTTTTCTTATCTCAAGTTCTTAGGGTTAGAATGTGATTAACTGCCGTTTAACCCTCTTAGATTTAGGTTAAATAATAGTTAACCCAAAATTAGGCTTACAGGCCCAGCCCAAATGACTCGAACACCCCCGTGTGGGCCCGGTCCTAAAAATGTCCCGAGACCCAATAACCCCCAGATACTCTATTCTGACTATCTCGACTGTAATACCCCTTATTTATGAGTAATTATTTTTATAGTAATTTGCCTTGTGGTTTAATTATATAAAATAAAGGAAATTGAAGTAAATATTACTTTAAGTGATTTAAGAGATAATATTTACTGAGTTTTGCATATTTACCATTAATTGAATGTAAATAGTGTAACATTATAATTTGTTGCGTCGTTGTGCTTTAAGTGACGGTTATGATTTATATTCCAATTGAATTATTATTTAAGAGTTAATATGATGTTGGAACATGAAATAATGAACTATATCCCGGATGCCAATTTAAAGGGCACGGTTAGTTCAGAAATGGTTGAGATAGTCAAAATAAGTACCAAGTTGTATTTTGGGTTCCGGGGCACTTTTGACCGATTATAACTTAATTATGATGTTACGAGTCATTTTAAGTGTGTAGTAGCATTTAATGCTAGACTTAATATATTTGAGGCATTTTGGGGGTATTTAGTCTTGTAAGATCATTTTATATCTCATTTGGGTATTTTTAAACCTAGAAAGAGTTAGAGAGAAGAGAGAGCTTGAGAGAAAGAGGAGGTTTGCTATTTTGGGCTTGGAATCGTTGCTACGAGAAGATAATCCGAGACCACTATCTTGAGGCAAGTTTTTAATTTGCATATATGTATGATTGAGTGTGAAAATGTGTATTTATAGCTGTGTTCTTGAGTTTGAACCATAAATGGAATTTTTTGGTTTTGTTGGTTAAATCCAATATTTTAGGATCTAGACTTGTTTAAATGGTATTTTCTAGTTATATAACTTGTATAGATGATTTGTGGATGATATGAGTTGATGATGTTGGGATTAGATGGAAGAAATGAATTTGGGCGATTTAGGGTTCATATTAACCCGTAGCCCCAATTGGGCATTTCGACCAGGGTGAATCGATTCGCCCTCCCTAGCGAATCGATTCGCTAAATAGGGTGGCTACAAGTCTAGTAAAATGAATCGATTCGGGTTAAGGCCGAATCGATTCGGCCTGAGACAGAAGGTTGGTTTTCTCAGCCGAATCGATTCGCTATTAGGGGCGAATCGATTCGAAAATCCTGCTGTTTTAGGATATTTTTCTAACTTGGTTTCTAGTCCCTTTCTTTTAGGTTTGAGGCTTAGGAACCTTCTTATATGAAGTAATAAAGAGTATTAGGGTCTTAGATTAGGGGGATTTATACCCTAGGTTAGTAAGGGAGTATTCGGGCTCATTTTGGGGATTAATTAATAGAACTTAGTGTCTTATTTTATCTAGTAAGCTAGCCTAGGACTAAGGGGGAGTTGGGTGGTATTGTTTTGGACTTTTGGGGACTACTAGGAGGGAAATTATACTTTGTAGCCAATATTGTTAAATGTGTATGGTTTCGTGAATAAGAAATGTATATTTTAAATTGGCATATCTTGTGATTTATTGCATGCATATACATACCTCTCTAAATGCTATCATAAGGGAAGTTATGAGGTAAATCCCCTAGCTTGTGATGCAGGGAGAATATAGTCCTCGGCCATAGGACCAGTGATTACGTTGTATGATTATTTTATTCGAAGTGAGGTAATTCCGGGTATGGTTATGACTCACTGTCGAAGGTATATGGCCGCTTCCCACGTGACACGATTTAGGATGCCCAGGTGGTCTTAATTTTAGGCCCTGGAAGATGATAGTATTTAGGGGCGCATCCAGTGGGGTGACTCCCGGAAGGATGGTCTTAGAATCGTTATATTATGATTGAAACTATTCTCACGGTCATGTCATTTCATGAGTATGAATTAATGAATCTATAGAACAACTTTATGGTATATGACCCCGATGATAATTGGACTTGAGAAGTTATATTTTATGAATTTGAAATTTAAGCATTTTAATTAGAATTTGGCTATTCCTCTCAATTAAATGGGTAGTTCCATTTGTATAATATGGTATGACGTTAGGATGTGCACTTAGAAGAGAGGAGAGGATGATTCTTATTACGAAGAGCGAACTTAACCTGTTATGATATTTAGCATTCATAACTATTATGCATTTTATTCACACGTATATCATATCAAACCGGGCCCTGACTCGTTTATATTTCTTTTTCTTGTGTGGTTCTCTTATATGCTCAGGTGCTCCGTCGCAAGGGCGCCCGATTTGATCCTTCCTTCCCAGTGTCAAGGAACTACAACATTTTACAGATGTTGTAGGATTTTTATAGTAGAGACATCATTTTCTTTTGATACTCTAGTTATGATCCGTCTGTATATTCGGGCGTGTTGCCCCAGTTATTATTCATTTATACTTGCTGTAATACTTGATGTAATCTTTTGTATTAGTCTGTTGACCGACAGCTTATTCGGTTATACTTGTAGAATTGTTATGTAACTGTTATATATCTTTATATATGTCCACCTTCTTTTATAAATTGGATTGTCGAAACTATTTTTTATCAAACTTGCAAATTAAATTGACATCCGTTTTCTAAAATATTTGATGCTTATCTCATCCTATTATTATGCGACAATGATGCTAAGAATGGACCATTTATGATTCCCGATTTTATTTGAGTAACGGGCTGGCCACCTCTTATTTTAATAAGCGGGGTGTCACATCGACCTATTCGGAATCAACCGTGCACTCAGAATCGTCGCCCTAGTCATTTTACTAGAAGTCTCCATCTCGACCTCAATATAGTCTATACCCGACTCCTGGTTGAGATATAATAGAATCTTGTCGTTTAACTCTCTACGACGTATAATTTAGTCACCTATTATTTACTACACACTTAGTAAATTTTTATTCCGTTTATATTAATCATTATCTCTCCCGATTAAGATATAAATACACACATAATAATTATTTTAATTAAATTACGACCCACTTATAATTTAAATTTACCCAAATTAATTAAATATTTAATGCTCAGAAATACGGGGTGTTACAACACCCCTCTCCTCTAGTGTGGTCAAAGACTCCCACCACCTTAAAGCCGCTAGCTTAAAAGTAGCTAGTATTTGATTCTGCGTTTCACTGCACTCCACAAGGTGAAGATGCCAGGTAATATCCTTCTTCCACTGGGTGGATACCACTACATCCGAGCTGCCCTGAAACTCTGGTGGATGGCCCTTCTGAAGGGCCTCCCTCACTCACTCCCAAGCTGAAGGACTAGCACTAGTCTGAATGACTGGTGTCACATGCGACTGAGGCTTGGACTGAGGAAATTGTTTTTCCATTGCGATCATCGCCACATTAACTTCCTGTGCCACAATGTTAGCCGCCTCTGTAACCGTAATGTTTCCCTATGGGGCTTCCTGGGGCGCTCGCTCTCGTCTAACAGTTTCTCTTTGGCGGCATTTAAAACGGGATTAAAATTTGTATTAGCTCACAGTCAAATAAAAATAAACAGTGAAAGAACGTAAATACGTAAACGCGCAAAATATGAATGCAACAATCCTAAAAGTATAGCTCTATATCAAATGACGCTATGCTGAAACGTAAAAAGTGGTACAGATCCTATAGGACACTAGAACCTGATGCGCTGGTACCATCTGTGACACTCCACCTATTAGAATAATGGGTGGCCATCCCACTACCAAAATAAAACGGTAGTCTCATATGTATCAGTCTCAGAATCACTGTCAAAATTTAATTAATTACTAACCACCTATTAGTTTAACAAGCAGTGTCAAATTTTAATCTAACATGCCAAAATAAAACCATTTAATCATAATCCAACGAAAACAAAACTAAATAAACAATTGCAAGTCTTCTAAATGGCAAAAATCTAGAAGAAACTTTAATAATGGGCTCATTTGTATGAACTGGGGACTTGATGATTCTCTATTGCTTAGTAGCTAATTGTATCACTCCCTATTTTCTTTGTTTTGGACAGTAGGTCCTGCTTATTTTTCATTTCCTTGGTTTAATTTCATCTA
The DNA here is from genome assembly GCA_949130495.1 of Sambucus nigra. Classification (NCBI taxonomy): domain Eukaryota; kingdom Viridiplantae; phylum Streptophyta; class Magnoliopsida; order Dipsacales; family Adoxaceae; genus Sambucus; species Sambucus nigra. The sequence goes on from OX422218.1 coordinate 151,513,939, forward strand.
CGAAATTGATTCCATTGGGGGTATGACCCCTTTTCTGTCTTGTATATTCTTTAGTTTTATAGAATTCTTATTTACGAAAAAAAACACCACATAAGGAAGTCTAGATGCAGGTTTTAGGATTTAGGTTCTAGGGTTTAGTAATTAGGGTTTATGATTTGGGGTTTAGGTTAGGGTGTACGGATTAGGGTTTAGAGTTTAGGGTATAGGATTATTAATTAGGGCTTTGGTTTTAGGATATAAGGTTTAGTAATTAGGGTTTAAGGATTAGGGTTTATGTGTTATGGTTTTGCATTTAGGGTTTACAAATTAGCGTTTACAATTTAGGGTTTGGATTTTAGGGTTTAGTTATTACAGTTAAGGGATTAGTGTTTTGGTTTTACGATTTAGGGTATTTGGTTGAGGGGTCTTAACTAGTGGTTTAGTTTTAGGGTTTAAGTTTTTTGGTTCAGGTTTTAGGATTTATAGTTCGGGTTTAGGTTTTAGGGTTTATTGATTTTGGTTTAGAGTTATTAATTAGGGTTTTGGTTTAAGGATTTAGGGTTTAGTAATTATGGTATTGAATTTAGGGTTTATAAATTAGTGTTTTGGTTTTATGGTTTAAGGTGTTGGGATTTTGTAATAAGGGTTTAACGATTAGGGTTTATGTTTTTAGGTTTAGGTTAGGGTTTAGGGTTTATAGTCTAGGGTTATTAATAAGGGTTTTGATTTTAGGATTTAGGGTTTAGTAATTAGGGTTTATGTTTTAAGGTTCGACATTTAGGGTTTAGGAATTAGGGTTTAGATTTTAGGGTTTGGGTTTTAGGGTTTAGTTATTACGATTTAGGGATTTGTGTTTAGGTTTTAGGTTTTAGGATTTTTGGTTTAGGGTTATTAACTAGGGTTTTAGCTGTAGGGTTTAACGATAGTGGTTTAACTTTTTCAGTTTAGGTTCTAAATTTAGTAATTTGGGTTTAGGGATTAGGTTTTTTGGTTTAAAGTTATTAATTAGGGTTTTGGTTTTAGGATTTAGGGTATTGTAATTACGGTATTGAATTTAGGGTTTTAGTTTTAGGGTTTAAGGTTTTAGGATTTAGTAATTAGGGTTAAGCGATAAGAATTTAGGGTTTAGGGTTTAGTTTTTTTTAGTGTTATTAATTAGGGTTTTGGTTTTAGGATTTAAGGTTTAGTAGTTAGTTTCGATTTTAGGGCTTTGGAATTATAGTTATGTTTTTAGGGTTTAATGATTTGGGTTTAAGTTTTCTCATTTAGGTTTTGGGCTTTAGGTTCTTGAATTTAGTAATTAGGGTTGAAGAATTAGGGTTTATGATTTGGTGTTCAAGGTTTATGGTTTAGGTTATTAATTAGGCCTTAAGGATTTATGTGGTTTAGTAATTAGGGTTTATGTTTTAGGGTTTAGGAATTAGGGTTTAGATTTAAGGTTTAGGTTTTAGGGTTTAGTAATTATGGTTTAGGGATTAGGGTTTAGGTTTTAAGGTTTTTGGTTTAGGTTTATGAACTAGGGTTTTTAGTTTTAGGGTTTAAGGATTATAATTTAAGTTTTTCTGTTCAAGTTTTAGGATTTGGTAATTAGGGTTTAGGGATTAATGTTTAGGTTTTAGGGTTTATAATTTTTGTTTTTGAGTTATTAATTAGATTTTTGGTTTTAGTTTTTAGGGTTTTGGAGTTAGGGTTTCGGTTTTAGATTTTAAGCTTTTAGGATTTTTTTTTGGGAAAAGTTATGTATATAAATAACCGCAAAAAGGTTACATGTGAGGGGAGCGAAGCTCCAAATAAACCTTATGTGCATACCCCATGGGGTAAATCAAAACAAACAAAACAAAGGACCATACGCCCCTAATCCAAAACTAAACACCTACGGAATGGCACTCTCCGGGATACCCCAATTCATACAAGCCATCCAGTTGTTGTAACTCCTTCTTCCTTTCTTCCATGATAGGACTCTCGCTTTGATCATAACCTCAATCTCCTTAACCAAGACATTGGTACTTTTGGGTGTGCCCCTGAAATATCTATTGTTTTTTTCCAACCAAAGGCAATAAAAAGTAGTAGAAAATGAGATTGTCCTAATTTGATTATAAAGATTAGAGCCCCCATAATTAGCCGTTGCAAAAAGCACCTCCTCATCCCAAGGCATGGCCTCCCGGTATTCCAAATTTCTAAATCTCACCTCCTTCCACACCTTCTTGGCAACGAGGCAATCATTGAACACATGGGCTATGGACTCCACCTCATTGTTGCAACTGCAACATAAATTATCATCCGTAATGTCCCAGTTAAACAAATTGTCCTTAGTAGTATGAATGGCATCCATGCAAGTCAGCCAAAGGATAAAAGTACACTTCGGTATGTTAACCTTGTTCCACACCAAGTTGTGCCACGCCATAGAGGGTTGAGCAGGGGAAAGCTCATTGTCCGCCGAACTAATGGTGAACCCACCCTGGTTGGGGATCCACGTAACTTCATCGTTCATATCTTGTCGAATATTTGGTAAAAGAACATTTCTAATCTCCAATAGCTCCCACGTGATGGTAGCCGGCCATCTCCATCTATTCTCATGGATGAAATCAGCAATGAGAGCCTTGTTGTTGCTTGCCGCATCATAAATGACTCTATCACCAAAGCGGGGGTGCAAGGGCCTAAAGGGTGCCAGTTGTCATACCAAAAGAAAGAATCCATACCATTGCCAACTCTACACTTGATGAGCGGTCTAATACGGTCTCTAAGCTGCATCATCTTCCTCCAGCTCCAAGAACAATCAGCTGGTATAGCTAGGGCCCAAATACTTCTCCTTTTCAGCTTAAAGATATCATACCATTTCACCCACAAGTAGTCCTTCTTGCTGCATAGATTCCATAAATTTTTCATGATGGTAGCAATATTCCACCTCTCCAGACTTTTGACTCCAAGCCCCCCCTCAGTATAGTTACAACACAAATCCTTCCATGCAACCTTGGCCCCGGAATGCTTTTGGTCAGAACCCGTCTATAAGAAATCCTTCATCATTTGCTCAATTTTCTTGATGACCCCTTTAGGTAAAATGAAGAGACTGGACCAATATACCTGGATCCTAAGAGGACATACTTGATGAGTTGAAGGCAGCCCGCATAACTCAAAAACTTGTTGGTCCAACACTTGATCCTACCAGTAATCTTGTCAATTAATCTTTGGCAGTCATGGCCCTTCAACCTAGTAGAAATGAGCGGAACGCCAAGGTATAAGAAGGGGGGGCTGCTCGGAGAAAAGCCAATAATACCACTGATTTGGTTGATCCCCTCCTCACCGATGCCAGAAACGTAAAAGCTGCACTTGTTGAAGTTCGGCCGTAGCCCCGAAAAATTGCAGAAAACGTCCAAAGTCTTCTTGGCAATGGCGAACGAAGAAACGTCCGCCCCACATAGAATGATAACGTCATCCGCAAAACATAAGTGATTCAGACCGGCTTGCTTACACCTGGGGTGAAAAGTGAAAGCAGGGTTCATGCAGGCTTTGTCCATGAGGCACGAGAATTTATCCATAACCAAAAGGAAGAGGTATGGAGAGAGTGGATCGCCTTGCCTCAACCCTCTCTTACCCTAAAAAAAACCATGCAGCTGCTCGTTCAGGCTAACAGAATACCTAGTATTAGTGAAACACTCAAACAACCAACCAACGAAGATAGTGGGAAACCCCAAATGCATCAAGAGTTTACGGAGGAACTCCCAACTCACGATGTAATAAGCTTTGAGCAGGTCAATCTTCAAAACGCATCTGGGGGGCCACAGCTCCTTATGATAGTTCCTCATAATTTCCTGAAGTAAGAGAATATTGTGAGAGATGGCCCTCCCCTGAACAAACGCAGCCTGGCTCTGGTTAATGAGGTGGGGTAGAACATGCTTCATCGTATTAGCAATAACCTTCGCGATACATTTGTAGATTATGTTGCAACAGGCAATGGGGCAAAAATCATTCATGCTCGAAGGTGTAGGGACCTTTGGAATGAGGGATAAGGCAGTGCAGTTCCATTGTTTAGGTAACTAACTTCACCTAAAGAAATGCTGGACAGCTTCCACCACATCACTTCCAACAACCTCCCAATTTTCTTTAAAAAAGAAAGCGTTAAACCCATCAGGCCCCGGGGCTTTATCTGAGCCAATATCAAACATTGCCCTTTTAATTTCATCATTAGAGATTGGGGCCCTCAACGCCCTACTCTCATAATCATTAATCCTTTTGCTCACATTATCCCTGAGAAAAGAACCCGGATCCTCGAAAGAGGGGCTGGATCCCAGCAGCTCGGTGAAATGCCCCACTGCAATGTTAGCCACCTCAATCGTGCCTTCAACTCTACACCCATTGGCGTCCTCTATACTGATAATCTTCTTCCTAGACAAAGCTTGATTAGCTTTCTTGTGGAAGAAATTATTGTTCCCGTCACCAAGCTGAAGCCACTTGATTTTGGATTGTTGTTTATAGTAGGATTCTTCTGCATTTCTAAGCTCCAGGTACCTCGCCAGCTTCTCTTTCTCATCCTGTTGGAGACTGCTGTTGCACCCATCGGTATCCAGTCTTCTTTGGGCCTCGTCCAAGAGCGTTTTGGCTTCCTAAACTCTCATATCCAGATGGTTAAAAAAACTTCTTATCAAACCCAATCAGACCACCCTTGAGTCTCTTCATCTTCTTGTTGAGGATGACCATGGGATTACCAAAATCTTCCCCGTGCCAAGCATCCAACAGCACATCACGAAACTCAGCATGAGCCATCCAAAAATTATGGAATTTAAATGGCTTAGGTCTTCTTGGCTCAGGAGGTAACACCAAGATGATAATGGGGCAGTGATCAGAGGCACCGTTAGGGAGCACTGTCGCTTGAGAGTTCGGGAAAACAATGGCCTAAGAGTCGTTGTGAAGGACTTTATCCAGTCTAGACTGGACATTGTCATCACTCCCTGTTTCTTATTCCATGTAAACCATAACCCTATAGCTCTCATCTCATCCGCCTGAATGTCGTTTATACACAGGTTGAAAGCATCAGTTGCACCCTCGTCAATATCATGCAGACCTCTTTTCTCCTCCTGATTTCTCATCACGTTGAAGTCACCCATCAAAACCCAAGGTTGGCCATCAACTCTCCCATTGTTCTGCCGTAAGAACTCCCATAAAGAGATTCTGTTGTTAAGCAAGTTATCACCATAGATAAAGGACACAAAAAAATGAAGGTTTCTCCCGCACACCTCCACTTTGCATAGCAACGCCTGGGGATGAGAATCAACCAATGTCACCTCAACAATATTAGGGTTGCACCCCACCATGACCCTCGCCACACCCCATTATTTGGATAGTTATGAAGAAAATCCCAGTGGAAAAACCATTTGTTTTTAACGTTACTTAAGTTAGCTCTTTTAACTTTAGTTTCAAGCAAGCACACCAAATCCAGCTGCTGGTCTCTAATTAATTTACACACTTCCTGCTATTTATGAGGGGCATTAAGCCCCCTTATGTTCCATGAAACACACTTAAACATTAAGAATTATTGCTTTTCCCCCTCATTCTGTTCTTACCTCCAGACTTGACTTCTTTATTCCCAACTTTTTTATGCTTATTGGCCAGCTCGTCAACCATCAAGACTCTCTTGGCCAGGGCATATGGCTCGGGAGTTGCCTCACCTTCAAAGTCAAGGAGATTCAAAAGAGTTAGATAATGGAAGGGGAGCTTCCATCAGAATACTTGGCTTATCACCAAGGGTTTCACTTGAAAATATCCCATCGCTGCATTCTTTACTACCAGATGTTTCACCGTTCTCTAGGGCTACATGCTGTTTAGAAATACTCTTCTTTGGTATTGTCCAACCAACATCGTCATTAGGTATTGCCGCCGCTTTGGACGTCAATGACACTTCAACTGGGTTGCTCTGTGTAGAAACAATCGACTTCATCTTATTACATCTTCTAAGAGAGTGCCCAAACACGAGGCAGTGAGGGCAAGAGGGTGACTTTGCTTGATATTCAATGCGCACAGGCGCGATGGCCCTGTCCTCCGTGATCACATTGATGCTGTTTGCGTAGGTCTCCTTTACCTCCACCTCTACACAAATACGTGCATAAGAGATTATGTTCATCTCTTTAGTAACTGCATCAGCGTATAAAGGTAGGCCAACCGAACTTGCAACGTAACTGAGACCATCTTCCATCCAAAGTTGGACCAGAATATCGTGCATCTTAACCCACAAGGGTATTTTCTTGGCACTATCTTTGCTAAAAATTAAGTCTGGATGCCACTTCTTCAGCATGATGGTCATGTCGGCAAAATGCCATGGCCCATTATCAAGTACCTCATCTCTTTTACTAGGGTTATCAAAAATGAAAAAGAAAAAACCATTGTCATGGGCCAACACGTTAGTCAGGCCAAACTTGCTTCACATCCTCATAGCAAGATTGTTGATGAAAGAGAAGGGTGGTTTCTTCCCTATAAAGTAACCCACCATGCTATTTTCCCATCTGCCATGTCCCCCTCTAGTCACCTTAGCCGACGGTGTGACAGTGATAACGTTGTCAACCACAGAGGGTTGGTGAAAGGACAACCTAAGTTTTGGTTTTCTCTTTTCAGCAGCAACAGACTTCCAAGTCTTATCATTGGAAACCGCACATGAAATGGGTTGGGACTGATGGGCCATCCCATTAGAAAGAACCTCTGGGCTCCTACCTTCCCCTCTATCCGAAAAGGACTTCTCTACCAACACGGTGGCTAACGGCATGGTCAACCCACTTCGCCAACTGGACTGTACCTAGAAGTACGGCCATCGCCAGGCTGGGACGAGGAAGAGTGAGGAACTGAAGAACACGCCAAAGACTCAACACCTCCATTCTTAATATCCTCTAATGAGAAACCCTTGCTAAGAAAGAAACTACGGTAATGGGTATTCTCATCATTCAAGACTTTCATTCTCTCAGCATCAGAGACACCAACGGAGATTCCATTACGAACGTCCATAATGGACTGGCCTGCAGTTTTACTTCCATTAGATGGCAAGGTCGGTGGCCCATCCACCATCAATTCATCCAAACTTTGACCTTCCTCACCAGCGCAAGGGGTATCCAAACAGGATCCAAAGACAGTGGGCGGTGTACAAACCCCCTGGTAATGGGGTTGGGAAGAAGCCTAGGAGAGGCAGGACTGGGTTGTGTAGTGGCCATGGAGGAGGTTAGGCGGTGGTGCTATGGTTGGGTGGTGATGTTTGATGAGGATAGAGACAGGTAGGTAGCAATTAGGGTTTAGGTTTTAGGGTTATGCTAGGGTTTACGGATTAGGGTTTATGTTTTTAGGATTAGGGTTGAGGGTGTAGGGATTTTAAGCAGGGTTTTTATTTTAGGATTTAGGGTTTAGTAATTAGGGTTTATGTTTTAGGGTTTAGCATTTAGGGTTTAGGAATTAGGGTTTAGAATTTAAAATTTGGGTTTTAGGGTTTAGTTCTTACGGTTTAGGGATTAGTGTTTAGGATTTTCGGTTTAGGATTATTAACTAGTGTTTTATTTATAGGGTTTATGGATTAGGGCTTATGTTTTTCGGTTCAGGTTTAAGGATTTAGTAATTAGGGTTTAGGGTTTTGGTTTAGAGTTATTAATTACGATTTTGGTTTAGGGATTTAGGGTTTAGTAATTACAGTATTTAATTTAGGGTTTCAAAATTAGGGTTTTGGTTTTAGGGTATAAAGTTTTAGGATTTTGAAATAAGTGTTTAGCGATTAGGGTTTATGTTTTAGGGTTTAGGTTAGGGTGTACGAATTAGTGTTTAGGGTATAGGGTTATGAATTAGGGTTTTGGTTTTATGATTTAGGGTTTAAGATTTTAGGGTTTAGGCTTTAGGGTTTATTTTTTTCTAGTGTTATTAATAAGCATTTTGGTTTTAGGATTTAAGGTCTAGTTGTTAGTTTCGGTTTTAAAACTTCGAAATTAGGGTTACGTTTTTAGGGTTTAAGGATTTGGGTTTAAGTTTTTGCATATTGGTTTTGGGCTTTAAGTTCTTGGATTTAGTAATTTGGGTTGATTAATTAGGGTTTATGATTTGGGGTTCAAGGTTTATGGTTTAGTTTATTAATTAGGCCTTAAGGATTTATGTGGCTTAGTAATTAGGGTTTAATGATTAGGGTTTATGTTTAGGGTTTTTGGTTTAGGTTTATGAACTAGGGTCTTTAGTTTTAGGGTTTAAGGATTATAATTTAAGTTTTTCGGTTCAGGTTTAAGGATTTAGTAATTAGGGTTTAGGGATTAATGTTTAGGTTTTAGGGTTTATAATTTTCGTTTTTGAGTTATTAATTAGATTTTTGGTTTTAATTTTTAGGGTTTTGGAGTTAGGGTTTCGATTTTAGAGTTTAAGCTATTAGGATTTTGTAATAAGGGTGTAGCAATTAGGGTTTAGGTTTTAGGGTTAGGGTAGGGTTTAAGGGTTTATGTTTTTGGGATTAGGGTTGAGGGTGTAGGGATTTTAAGTAGGGTTTCGGTTTTAGGATTTAGGGTTTAGTAATTAGGGTTTATGTTTTATGGTTTAGGAATTAGGGTTTAGAATTTAAGGTCTGGGTTTTAGGGTTTAGTTATTACGGTTTAGCGATTAGTGTTTAGATTTTTGGGATTGGGATTTTCGGTTTAGGGTATTAACTAGTGTTTTATTTATAGGGTTTATGGATTAGGGCTTATGTTTTTCGGTTCAGGTTTAAGGATTTAGTAATTAGGGTTTAGGGTTTTGGTTTAGAGTTATTAATTACGGTTTTGGTTTAAGGATTTAGGGTTTAATAATTACAGTATTGAATTTAGGGTTTCAGAATTAGGGTTTTTGTTTTAGGGTATAGAGTTTTAGGATTTTGTAATAAGGGTTTTGCGATTTGGGTTTATGTTTTAGGGTTTAGGTTAGGGTGTACGAATTAGTGTTTAGGGTATAGGGTTATTAATTAGAGTTTTGGTTTTAGGATTTAGGGTAGAATAATTAGGGCTTTGGAATTATGTTTTCTTTTAGGGTTTAAGGTTCGGGGTTTATGTTTTTGGATTTCGGTTTTAGGGTTTAATTTATAGGGTTTAATAATTAGGTTTTACGGATTAGGTTTTATGATCTAGGGTTTTGGGTTTATTGTTTAGGGTATTAATCTGAGTTTTGGTTTTTAGATTTAGGGTTAAATAATTAGCATTTCGATTCTAGTGTTTTGGTATTAGGGTTTATGTTTTAGGGTTTAAGGCTTATGATCTAGTAATTAAGATATAGCGATTAGGGTTTATGTTTTAGGGTTTAGGGTTTTTTGTTTTGTGTTTTTGTTTTAGTATTTAACGTTTATTAACTAGCGTTTTGGTTTTCGGGTATGGAATTATGGTTTTTTTAGGGTTTAAGTTTTTGCATTTAGGTTTTAGGATTTAGGTTCTAGGGTTTAGTAATTAGGGTTTATGTTTTGGGGTTAGGTCAGGGTGTACGGATTAGGGTTTAGGGTTTAGGATATAGGGTTTAGTAATTAAGGTTTACGGATTAGGGTTTCTGTGTTAAGATTTTGCATTTAGGGTTTACAAATTAGGGTTTAGAATTTAGGGTTTGGATTTTAGGGTTTAGTTATTACGGTTTAGGGATTAGTGTTTGGGTTTTATGGTTTAGGGTATTTGGTTGAGGGTTCTTAACTAGTGGTTTAGTTTTAGGGTTTAAGGATTATGGGTTTAAGTTTTTTTTTCATGTTTTGGGATTTAGTAGTTCAGGTTTAGGTTTTAGGTTTTATTGGTTTTAGTTTTAGGGTTTTGGAGTTAGGGTTTCGGTTTTAGAGTTTAAGCTTTTAGGATTTTGTAATAAAGGTGTAAGGGTTTAGGTTTTGGGGTTAGGCTAGGGTTTACGGATTAGGGTTTATGTTTTTGGGATTAGGGTTGAGGGTATAGGGTTTTTAAGTAGGGTTTCGATTTTAGGATTTAGGGATTAGTAATTAGGGTTTATGTTTTAGGGTTTAGGAATTTGGGTTTAGAATTTAAGGTTTGGGTTTTAGGGCTTAGTTATTACGGTTTAGGGATTAGTGTTTAGTATTAACTAGTGTTTTATTTATAGGGTTTACGGATTAAGGCTTATGTTTTTCGATTCAGGTTTAAGGATTTAGTAATTAGAGTTTAGGTTTTTGGTTAAGAGTTATTAATTACGATTTTGGTTTAAGGATTTAGGGTTTAGTAATTACGGTATTGAATTTAGGGTTTCAGAATTAGGGTTTTGGTTTTAGGGTATAAAGGTCTAAGATTTTGTAATAAGGGTTTAGCGATTAGGGTTTATGTTTTAGGGTTTAGGTTAGGGTGTACGGATTAGTGTTTAGGGTTATTAATTAGGCTTTTCATTTTAGGATTTAGGGTTGAATAATTAGGGCTTTGGAATTATGTTTTCTTTTTTGGGTTTAAGGTTCGGGGTTTATATTTTTGGATTTAGGTTTTAGGGTTTAATTTCTAGGGTTTATTAATTAGGGTTTACGATTTAGGTTTTATAATCTGGGGTTTAGGGTTTATTGTTTAGGGTATTAATTTGGGTTTTGGTTTTAGGATTTAGGGTTTAATAATTAGCATTTCGATTTTAGGGTTTTGGTATTAGGGTTTATGTTTTAGGGTTTAAGGCTTAGGATCTAGTAGTTAGGGTTTAGCGATTAGGGTTTATGTTTTAGGGTTTAGGTTTTTTTGTTTTGTGTTATTTATTTGTGTTTTTGTTTTAGGATTTAACGTTTAGTAATTAGCGTTTTGGTTTTCGGGTTTTGGAATTACGTTTTTTTTAGGGTTTAAGTTTTTGCATTTAGGTTCTAGGGTTTAGTAATTAGGGTTTATGTTTTGGGGTTTAGGTTAGGGTGTACGGATTAGGGTTTAGGGTTTAGGGTCTAGGATTATTAATTAGGGCTTTGGTTTTAGGATATAGGGTTTAGTAATTAGGGTTTAAGGATTAGGGTTTATGTGTTATGGTTTTGAATTTAGGGTTTACAAATTAGGGTTTAGAATTTAGGGTTTGGATTTTAGGGTTTAGTTATTATGGTTTAGGGATTAGTGTCTAGGTTTTATGATTTAGGGTATTTGGTTGAGGGTTCTTTACTAGTGGTTTTATTTTAGGGTTTAAGGATTAGGGTTTAAGTTTTTTTATTCAGGTTTTAGGATTTAGTAGTTCGGGTTTAGGTTTTAGGGTTTATTGGTTTTGGTTTAGAGTTATTAATTAGGGGTTTGGTTTAAGAATTTTGGGTTTAGTAATTACGGTATTGAATTTAGGGTTTATAAATTAGGGTTTTGGTTTTAGGGTTTAAGGTGTTGGGATTTTGTAATAAGGGTTTAGCGATTAGGGTTTATGTTTTAGGGTATAGGTTAGGGTTTAGTGTTTATAATCTAGGGTATTAATTTGGTTTTTGATTTTAGGATTTAGGGTTTAGTAATTAGGGTTTATGTTCTAAGGTTCGGCATTTAGGGTTTAGGAATTTGGGTTTAGATTTTAGGGTTTGGGTTTTAGGGTTTAGTTATTACGGTTTTGGGATTTGTATTTAGGTTTTAGGGTTTAGGATTTTTTGTTTAGGGTTATTAACTAGGGTTTTAGCTGTAGGGTTTAATGATTAGGGTTTAAGTTTTTCAGTTTAGATTCTAGATTTAGTAATTAGGGTTTAGGGTTTAGGGTCTTTAGTTTATAGTTATTAATTAGGGTTTTGGTTTTAGGATTTACGGTATTGTAATTATGGTATTGAATTGAGGGTTTATGTTTTAGGGTTTAAGGTTTTAGGATTTAGTAATTAGGGTTTAGCGATAAGAATTTAGGGTTTAGTTTTTTTTAGTGTTATTAATTAGGATTTTGGTTTTAGGATTTAAGGTTTAGTAGTTAGTTTCGATTTTAGGGCTTCGAAATTAGGGTTACGTTTTTAGGGTTTAAGTTTTTGCATTTAGGTTTTGGGCTTTATGTTCTTGGATTTAGTAATTAGGGTTGACGAATTAGGGTTTATGATTTGGGGTTCAAGGTTTATGGGTTAGGTTATTAATTTGGCCTTAAGGATTTTTGTGGTTTAGTAATTAGGGTTTAAGTTTTAGGGTTTAGGAATTAGGGTTTAGATTTAAGGTTTAGGTTTTAGGGTTTAGTAATTATGGTTTAGGGATTAGGGATTAGGGTTTAGGTTTTAGGGTTTTTTGTTTAGGTTTATGAACTAGGGATTTTAGTTTTAGGGTTTAGGGATTAATGTTTAGGTTTTAGGGTTTATAATTTTTATTTTTAAGTTATTAATTAGATTTTTGGTTTTAGTTTTTAGGGTTTTGGAGATAGGGTTTCAGTTTTAGAGTTTAAGCTTTTAGGATTTTGTAATAAGGGTGTAGCAATTAGGTTTTAGGTTTTAGGGTTAGGCTAGGGTTTATGGATTAGGGTTTATGTTTTTGGGATTAGGGTTGAGGGTGTAGGGATTTTTTGTAGGGTTTCGGCTTTAGGATTTAAGGTTTAGTAATTAGGGTTTATGTTTTAGGGTTAAGCATTTAGGGTTTAGGAATTAGGGTTTAGAATTTAAGGTTTGGGTTTTAGGGTTTAGTTATTATGATTTAGGGATTAGTGTTTAGGTTTTTTGGTTTAGGATTTTCAATTTAGGGTTATTAACTAGTGTTTTATTTATAGGGTTTACGGATTAGGGCTTATGTTTTTCGGTTCAGGTTTAAGGATTTAGTTATTAGGGTTTAGGGTTTAGGTTTTAGGTTTTAGGTTTTAGGGTTTTGGTTTAGAGTTATTAATTACGGTTTTGGTTTAAGGATTTAGGGTTGACTAATTACAGTATTGAATTTAGGGTTTCAGAATTAGGGTTTTGGTTTTAGGGTATAAAGTTTTAGGATTTTGTGATAAGGGTTTAGCGATTAGGGTTTATGTTTAGGGTTTAGGTTAGGGTGTACGAATTAATGTTTAGGGTATAGGGTTATTAATTAGGGTTTTGGTTTTAGGATTTAGGGTTGAATAATTAGGGCTTTGGAATTATGTTTTCTTTTAGGGTTTAAGGTTCGGGGTTTATATTTTTGGATTTAGGTTTTAGGGTTTAATTTCTAGGGTTTACTAATTAGGGTTTACGGATTAGGTTTTATGATCTGGGGTTCAGGGTTTATTGTTTAGGGTCTTAATTTGGGTTTTGGTTTTAGGATTTAGGGTTTAATAATTAGCATTTCGATTTTAGGGTTTTAGTATTAGGGTTTAAGGCCTAGGATCTAGTAGTTAGGGTTTAGCGATTAGGGTTTATGTTTTAGGGATTAGGTTTTTTTGTTTTGTGCTATTAATTTGTGTTTTTGCTTTAGGATTTTTTTTGGGAAATTATATATATTATATACAAAACAACCACCGGAACAAATTAGAGGAAAAACCTCACACCTCCAAAGGGGCATACCCTAAATGGAAAAACATAGAAACAATGGGCAAAGGTCCTAACAAGCCCTAAGAACACAAGTACTCCAGAGCACTCTCAGGGATACCTCAGTTAATGCATGCCATCCAGTTGACATAGCTTCTTCTCCCTTTCCCCCAAGACATAACTCTCGCTCTAACCATCTCCTCGATCTCTTTTATTATGGCCCCAGTATTTTTGTTCGTCTTTTAGTAGAGTCTATTGTTTCTATCCATCCACAGGCAGTAGATAGTAGAGGAAAATACATGCACCTGATACGGTTATAAAACTTAGGCCCCCCATAGTTGGCGATGGCATCTCCCCGTCCCAATCTTTGGCCTCTCTATACTCCTGGTTCCTGAACCTCACTTCCTCCCTGGTCACATGGCACAAGGGAACAAGTGAGTGCAAGTCTCCACCCCACTTGAGCAGCTACAACAGAGGTTGTTGTCCGTAATGCCCCAGTTGAAGAGCTTATTCTTCGTTTGTAAAGCATCCCTACAAATCAATCAAAGAATGAATGCACACTTGGGAATGTTGTTCTTGTTCCACACTAATTTATGCCAGCTAGTGGGTGGGAGACCCGGACTCAACGCCTCACATGTCGATTTAATTGTGAACCCATGAAGCCTGGGGATCCACACCACCTCATCCATGGTAACAAGCCTAATACTAGGGAGCTCCGCATTTCTAATCTCGAGAAGTTCCCAAGTAACCGTTGAGGGCCACCTCCATCCACTCTCAATAATGTAACCAGCCACCTTCGCCTTGTGGTTGCTAGCAGCATCACCCTGTCCCCATAGAGGGAGTGCAAAGGCCCTAAGGGGTGCCAGTTATCATGCCAAAGGAAGGTCCCATTACTATTACCAATAATGCACCTGATGAGAGGCCTGATTAGGTGTCTAAGTTGCATCATTTTCCTCCAACTCCAGGAAGTGTCATTTGCAATATTGATTGCCCACAAACTACTCCTTTTTAATTTATAAACATTGCACCACTTGACCCACAAACAATCGTTTTTACTGCTAAGGTTCCAAAGGAGTTTCATAATGGCAACATCGTTCCATCTCTCAATGCTCTTGATACCCAACCCCCCCTCTTCAAGGCTACAACAAAGGTCCTTCCACGCAACTTTCGCTCCCGTGTGCTTCAAATCAGGCCCAGTCCATAAAAATTCCTTCATAAGCTGCTCAATACGAAGGATAACTCTTTTTGGCAGGATAAACAGACTAGACCAGTACACCTGGATTCCGAAGAGAATAGACTTATTGAGTTGAAGTCGCCCAGCGTAGCTGAGAAACCGGTTGGTCCAACACTTGATCTTAGCAGTAATCCTATCAATCAACTTATTACAGTCCTCGCTCTTGAGTCTTGTAGTAATGAGAGGCACCCCAAGGTACTGGAAAGGGAGCCTACTGTGAACGAACCCCAAAATGCTCCCAATCTGAGTAATACCACCCTCATCAATGCCGGAAGAGTAGAAACTACTCTTATTGGGGTTAGGCTTCAGCCCAGAGATGCTACAAAAGTCCACCATCACTTTCTTAGCAATAGAGCAGGAGGCAGTGTCCCCCACACAAAGAATAATCAGATCATCGACAAAACATAGGTGGTGTAGCCCAATCTCCTTGCATCTCGGGTGGAAGGTAAAAGTCCGGTCAGCATTGGGCTTATCCATGAAGCAAGAGAAGGTGTCCATAACCACGAGAAACAGATAGGGTGAGAGAGGGTCACCCTGTCTTAGACCCCTCCTTCCCTCAAAGAACCCATGCAGATGGCCATTCATACTAATGGAGAACCTAGTCGTCATGCAGCACTCCACAATCCACCCAACAAAACTAGATGGGAAGCCAAGATGCTCCAATAGTTTGACCAAAAACTCCTAACTCACAGTGTCATATGCCTTTAATAGGTCAATCTTCAAGATGCATCTAGGGGGGCTCAACCCCCCCCTGTGGTAATTTCTCATAACCTCCTGCAGCAGGAGGATATTACCTGAAATAGACCTCCCTTCCACGAACGCTGCCTGATTCGGATTAATGATGTTGGGGAGAAGAGGCTTGATTCTATTGGCAAGAACCTTCGAGATACACATATAAATGGTGTTACAATATGAAATAGGCCGAAAATCATGCATACCAGTGGGGGGTAGTAACCTTCGAAATGAGGACCAAGGTAGTGCAATTCCACTGACGAGGCAGGTAACTGCTCCTAAAGAAGAATTTGATGGCCGTCGTCACATCTCTCCCAACCACTTCCCAATTCTCCTTGAAAAAATGAGCATTGAACCCATCTGGTCCTGGAGACTTATCAGACCCAATAGCATACATGGCCCCCTTAATTTCCTCATCATTGAAAGGCCTAGACAAAGCCTCTTTGTCAGCGTCACTTATCCTCTTGCCAATATTCGCATTAAGAAGAGGAGACGAGTCCTCACTGGTGCTCCTGCCAAGGAGGTTACTAAAAATACTCAACAGCGATATTCGCCACATTATGGGTTCCTTCCACTCTATTACCATTCTCATCATTAATACGAACGATCTTCCTTCTGACCCTAACCTAGTTTGCCTTTTTGTGGAAGAAGGAGTTGTTACCGTCACCCAATTGAAGCCACCTGACCCTGGAATGCTGATTATAGAAAGACTCCTCCGCATTACGTAGCTCCAGGTATCTGGTGAGATTGAGCCTCTCTTCTCTTTGCACGCTGCTATCTCCCCCATCAGAATCCAGCTTGGTTTGAACATCGTCCAGTTGAGCTTTAGCCTCTCCAACTCTCAAAGAAAGATGGTTGAAAAATCTATTGTTGAACCCTTTAAGATTAGCCTTTAGACTTTTCATCTTCTTGCTTAAACTAACCATAGGGTTTCCATGCACTTTACCATTCCACACATCACTAAGAACCTCCTGAAAATCAGCATGGGACATCCAGAAGTTGAAGAATTTGAAAGCCTTAGGTCTTCTAGGCTCATCATGGGAAAGAAGCACAATGATAGGACAATGATCTGATACACCATGAGGTAACACGGTTGCTTGAGACTCAGGAAATTCTGCGTTCCAACCATCATTCTGGAGAACTCTATCCAGTCTGGACTGGATATTATCCTCACCCTCTTGTTTCTCATTCCATGTGAGCCATAACCCTTGTGTTGTCATATCATCCACACGGATATCATAAATACATTGATTAAAAACTTCAGTAGCTTCCACATCAATGCCATGCAACCCCTTCTTCTCTTCATTGGATCTAACCACATTAAAGTAAGCTATGAGAAACACGAAAAACCGCCCCATATGGAGGTTGGTGAGAACTGTGCTATGCAAAGTTTGGCAGATGCTTCCTCTAATCAAGGTGACAAAACCAAGGTTACTGTTCAACCAAACAACACAGGTTTAATCCTACATAAATGCAATGGGACATAAACGACTTATCAAACCACAAAAGAGGAGGTTAGACAGATGCCAGCTACGCAAGGTAACAGTACGACCAAATCGTGGAGTAAGGTCGTAGCCCCCAAACGTACACCCACGCTCAATCTCACTTTTCACCAACCTCAAGTGGTAAATGGAAAACCGCTTGTTAAACCACCGGTTGAAGTGACAAACGCTGGCAAAGCTAAATGGAGCAATAGTGCGGTAGGGTATTTCTTGGGTAGAAAACTCCCCTTCTCTCTCGTTAACACCATTGCCCATAAACTTTGGGACAATCATGGCCTCACGCATGTTATTCCCCATGACAATGACTTCTTCTTATTCAAATTCTCTACTGACGAAGAGAGAGAAGTCATTATCTCTAATGGCCCTTGGCATTTTGCAGGTAATCCCATTATTCTAAAGATATGGCAACCACAAAGACCTTACCAAGTTCTATTCCCATTTGGGTGCGCTTTCATAACGTGCCCATCCAATATTGGTCAGCTGAAGGCCTTAGCTACATTGCCAGTGCAATAGGAAGGCCCCTCTATGCTGATGCAACCACAGAGAAGATGAACAGATTAAGCTACGTCGGAATATGCATAAAAGTGGAAGCGAAATCAAACTATCCCAAAACCATTGACCTTCAGCATGATGATGGGGACATTACTGAGATTAACGTGGAATATCAAGGCATGCCATACTCCTGTTCTAACTGCCTTGTTTTTGGCCATAAAATATCCAAATTCCCCCATGTGACTAGAGTATGGAAACCCAAAGAAACTAAAACCATGGAAGATACCCTAGTCACCCATGATGATGAATGGACCCATGTTAGGCAAGCTATACAGAGGGTTGAGACGGTGGAGATTGATGGCCAGAAGGTGGATCACCAAATCGTAACTCCAACTGAGCAAATACCTGTAGCAAATCAAACACCCGCTGATACACCTACCATAAACAATAGGTTCGATGCTCTTCAAACCTTAGAGGAGGAATGTGGAACAAACCTGACACCAACTCCTACAGGAATTGCCCTAAAGATCAATGACATTGATGGGAAAGGCGGTATTCACAACCAAAACCCATCTCATAAGCAAAGGAAGAAACTCAGAAAGGCAAATCAAGGAATGGCTAATAATAAATCCCTCTCGCCCCTATACCATTAAATCTTAATGATTAAAATCGCTAGTTGGAACATAAGGGGACTTAACAACCCCCTCAAACAACAAGAGGTTCGTAAGCTTATTAAAACCCATAACCTATCCCTTATTTTTCTAGTTGAAACCAAAGTTAGAAAAAATAATATCCCTAATGTCACTAGAGGCTGCTTCCCTGACTGGGAGACTACCCATAACTTCCCCGTAGAGGGAGGGGTGTCTAGAATTATTGTGGGTTGGGACCCGAACCATTTTAAGTTTACCACCCTCACTTCAAACCCCCAAGCCATCACCTGTCATGTTACTTCCTTAAGCCTTGACAAATCTTTCATTGCCACCTTTGTTTATACCCTTAACCTTCCCTCCCAAAGAACCCCCTTATGGTCATATTTTGTTGATTGCTCCCAGAACTTCCTTGATAATAGTTGGATCTGCATGGGGGACTTTAATGTGGTTAGGGCCCGAAATGAGAAAAGAGGTATCCTAGACATTGATGTTAATGCAGTTAATGACTTCACTCAGTGCCTTTACAATATCCAGATGGATGACATGATCACCAGGGGCCTTTATTTCACCTGAACTAAAAACCTTGACGAGAGAACCACCATCCAGTCTAAGATTGATAGAGTGATCATAAATGATAGACGGTAGAACGATTTCCCAGAATCCCAAGCTGAAAATATTTATCAAGGTATGTCAGACCATTTCCCCATTATCATCACCATCATCCCTAAGCCCCCTCATGTGTTTAAACCTGTTAAGTTCTTCAACTATTGGATGCTTCATAATGAGTTCATTCCAATACTTGAGGAGTCTTGGGAGGCTTATGTCCATGGTAGCCCTATGTTTCGTGTGTCTGCAAAGCTCAATAGGACAAAATTGGCTCTAAAGGGTTTCAATCGTAAGTTCTACAACAACATATCCCAGAGAACAACTGAGGCAAAAGACAACTTGATGAACATTCAAAGTCAATTAAACATTGTGGGCTGCAACAGCACTTTGCAAGAGGAGGAGAAAAACGCTAGGGCTGAATATGTTAACTGTTGCCTAGCTGAAGAAGCTCATTTTAGATAGAAGGCTAGAACTAGGTGGCTGCAAGAGGGGGACCTCAACACTTCGTTTTTCCACTCTAGAGTCAGAGGTAACATCAATAGGAACAAGATCCTAAGCATCCTAAATCAGCAGGGCCAAAAGGTGGAGGGGCATGAACTTGTGGCAAATGAGGTTGTTCTGTATTTCTCCAACCTTCTGGGTCAACAAACAGACCCTCCCTACCCTCACATCCTCCATCATGCAATCACCAAAAAGTCGACCGATGCACAAGCTAGCCTAATCACTGCCCCAATCACCACTGAAGAAATTAGGAAGGCTTTTCTATCTCTTGGGAAAGATAAAGCCCCAGGCCCAGACGGGTTCAACACAGAGTTCTTCTAGCAAAACTGGGTCTTGGTGGGAGAGGATGTCATGACTACTGTGGCCTCTTTCTTCAACTGTGGAAAAATTTTGAAGCAATGGAATTGCACTAACCTTGTGCTTATTCCTATATCTAGGTCCCCTACATCCATGAAAGACTTTAGACCTATAGCCTGTTGTAATTCCATTTACAAATGCATCTCTAAAGTCATTGTCAACCGAATGAAACCGATAATTCCATCGCTTATTAACACGATAGGCAATCTGCCTTCGTTCATGGCAAATCCATTGGGGATAATATCCTTGTCATGCAAGAGTTAATGAGAAACTACCATAGAAACCATGGCCCTCCCAGATGCGCCCTAAAAGTCGATATCCTTAAAGCGTATAACTCTGTCAACTAGGATTTCCTTTTCCAAGTTCTTCACCACATGGGTTTCCCTCATATGTTTATTGGTTGGATCAAAGAATGTGTTACCACTCCTATATTCTCCATCATTATCAATGGTGCTTCCCATGGTTTCTTCCCTGCCAAGCGTGGTCTGAGACAAGGAGACCCTCTCTCCCCCTTTTTATTCCTATGTATTATGGAAGCCTTTGCTATCCTTCTTGACCTGCATACTAGGTCACCACTCTTTACCTTCCACCCAAAGCGCAAGGATCTCCATATCAATCACCTTTGTTTTGCTGATGATTTGTTTATCCTAGCAGGGGCTGATTTGAACTCTCTTGGCATTATAAACACTGCCATAAATGAGTTTAATGTCCTTTCTGGGCTGCAGCCAAACCCATCTAAGTGCCTCTTTTTCATGGTAGGGATTGATGACAGTGACAGTACTTCCATGGCCAACCTCATAGGGTTCCAAAAGGGTAATTACCTATTAAGTATTTAGGGGTCCCCTTGATGTCCATCAAATTGAAGCATGCAGACTGCCTTCCCCTCATTGACAAGATCACGCAAAAAATTAAGAGCTGGAACAACAAATTCCTGAGCCATACGGGAAGACTTAACCTTGTTACCTCGATTCTTTTCAGCATGCAGGTGTATTGGGCTAGTATTTTTATACTACCTAAAAGAACTACAACTGACATTGATACTTTGCTTAGAAGATTCCTTTGGTCAGGTCCAGACATGAAGACCACTGGAGAAAAAGTTAAGTGGAGCGATATCTGCTCCATAAAGATTGAAGGGGGTCTAGGGATAAAAAACACACATGAGTGGAACAAAGCAATCATGGCAAAGCACATATGGACCTGGACTAAACTTAGGAAGCTGAGGGAGAAGGTCAGACCTTACATCAAAACCATCTTTGGTAATGGCCAAAGCACCTCTTTATGGCATGATCAGTGGCATGTAATGGCCCTCTTTGGCCAATATATGGAGATGGAACGATATATGACGCTGCGAGTAACCATAAGGCAAAAGTTGCTAACTTCATTGTGAATGGAAACTGGGCATGGCCTTCTACCATTACCTGGGAACTGAATGAGATCAAGGATGGTGCACCTACAATTAATTATCCCCTATGCCAAATGGAAACTTCACCATCAAGTCTGCTTGGAACACCTTTCGATGCAAACCTCCCCCTCCTGTTTGGTCTAAGCTCATTTTGAACAGCAGTGTGATTCCCAAATGCGCCTTCATTGCTATTAACACCAAGGACAAGACCCTCAACTGGGGTATATCAAATGACAATTATTGTGTTCTATGTGCAAATGAAATTGAAACCCGTGACCATCTTTTTTTTCAATTACAGCCTATCTAAAGCCATTTGGATGGAGGTAAACAATTATAACTCTTTGAACTACCCTCTCTCTCCCTACCTTTTCTTGCTTGTGATGGAGGTTTTCTCTGGGATAATTACTAAGGCAACTGAATCAAACCTGTTCAGTTATCACCCTAGATGCAAGGAGATGTCTTTGACTCACCTAAGTTTTGCTGATGATTTAATTGTCTTTGCTGGGGGGGACAAAGATTCCTGCAGTATTGTGAAGGAGGCAATATCAAAATTTAGCTCCTTATCTGGGCTGATGATCAACTTAGAGAAGAGCAACCTTTTCGCTGCAGGGATTAATGTGGATGGGATTCAAGACATTTCAACTATTCTTGGCATTCAGCATGGGACCCCTCCATTTCGATATCTTGGGGTCCCTCTCATCACAACTAGGTTGAAGAAGGAGGACTGCTCTCACTTGGTGGAAAGGATAACAATGAGAACCATATGTTGGACTAATAAGTTCTTGAGTTTTGTAGGTAGGCTCCTTCTACTGAAGACTGTGATTTTCAGCATTCAAGTGTATTGGTCTAGCATTTTTATTCTGCCCAAGAGTATTATAAAGAAGATTGAGCAAAAAATGAGAAATTACTTATGGAAAGGGGATGAGGCTAATAGCAAAGGGGCTAAAGTTGCTTGGGTGGATCTTTGTGTTTCTCTAGATGAAGGAGGGCTAAATATAAAGTGTTTAGAGACTTGAACACAGCTGCTATGGCTAAGCATTTGTGGAATCTTTGTAGTAAGAAGGATAGCTTATGGATCAAATGGTGTAATACTTACAAGATCAAAGGAAGGAGCATAGGGCTTTGAGTATCCCAAATGATTCTTCATGGAGTTGGAGGAAAATCCTTAAGAACAGAGAGAAGTTTAGAAGTCAAATCAAGACCTGCATTGGGAATGGTGCGCAAGCATTTATGTGGTTCGATTATTGGCACCCAAATGGTCCTTTACATGCCCTATATGGGGATAACATTATCTATGACTCTGCTAGCAGTCTAAAAGCTAAAGTGTCAGATTTTATACACCACTTGGAGCGGAGATGGCCTTCAAGAGTGACATGGGAGCTGAATGAAGTGAAGAATGCAACTCTTCCTACTATTCACGAGGGAATTGATACTGTTGTATGGCTTCCCTCAAATCATGGAATGTTCACCATTGCGTCTGCTTGGGAACTTTTAAAGGCCCATAAGCCTATGGTCAACTGGAGCAAGTTTGTGTGGAGTAATGTTTGTATCCCTAAATTCTCTTTCATAACTTGGTTGGTGTTTAGGAAGGCCATCAACACTAAAGTTAAATTACATGATTGGGGAGTTTCTGTGGATGACCTGTGTGAGTTATGTGGGACTGAAAGGGAAACATATAACCATTTGTTCTCTCAGTGCAGCCTTAGTAAAAGTATATGGGAGGAGGTGATGCTAAGGAACCAGTGCTACAGGGATGCCCAGGGTCTGAATAGTGAGTTGGATTTGGCTACTGTTAACCACTCTACGAAGACCCTTTGTGACAAGATTAGATCCCTAACCTTTACTGCCACTATCTATTGCATTTGGATGGAGAGGAATGCTAGATTCTTTAAGCATGTCTCCATTTCCCTTGATTCCATTATCAAGGGTATTGAAAACATGGTTAGAGCAAAAGCTCTCACGTGGAAAAAGGACAGAAGGAGTTTTACTAACCGGATGGCTTGTATGTACTGGAACATTCCTGAAGATAGGCTTTTAATTTAGGCTTTGATTGGTTTCTGCCTTGTTGGCCTGTTTGCCTGTGGGGTATGCCCCAGGGTTCTTTTGTTCTGTGGAGGGTTTCATCCTCTGTGTATCCTTTAGTTTTTTTTATACAATTAAATTTCCCAAAAAAAAAACTATTGTGCTAACTCTTGGGAGACGATGATAATGGAGGTGTCCAACCAGTTCAATGGGAAAACTATCACTGACATGATCAAAAGAGCTTCCTTTGCTGCGGCCATTTATTGCATTTGGAATGAACGAAACAACAGAATCTTCCAAAACAAAGCGTCCACTTATGGTGAAATCCTTGGGGATATTATCTTCCTTGTCAAGTGCAAAGCCCAAAAATGGAATAAATCCAAGAGGGACTTCACAAATTGGCTCACGTGCATGAACTGGGGATTAGATGTAAATAACTTGTTAACCCTTTAGAGGGTGCCTTTGTTTGTTTTCTTTCCTATATGTATGTTTTTCACTCATGTCCTTTGTTGAGTTTTCCTCCTAGATTTCTATTGCTTTGAAGGGTATGCCCATCATTTTGGTTGTACATATATTTGTTTTTAATATATTTCTTAGTTACAAAAAAAAAGTCCCCCATGAGCACCCACGGTTGGTCGTTGACAATATCACTATTGTATCTCAAAAAATCCCACAAAGGTAGTCTGCTATTAGGAAGGTTTTTTCCATCAATGAAGGTAGCCCAAAAGCTAGAATTCCTCCCCCCAATATCCACCTTACACCTGTTTTAGGACTTAATATTTAGTAATTAACGTTTTGGTTTTCGGGCTTTGGAATTACGATTTTTTTTGGGGTTTAAGTTTTTGCATTTAGGTTTTAGGATTTAGGTTCTAGGGTTTAGTAATTAGGGTTTATGTTTTGGGGTTTAGGTTAGGGTGTACGGATTAGGGTTTAGGGCTTGGGGTTTAGGGCTTTGGTTTTAGGATATAGGGATTAGTAATTAGGGTTTAAGGATTAGGGTTTATGTGTAATGGTTTTGCATTTAGGGTTTACAAATTAGGGTTTAGAATTTAGGGTTTGGATTTTAGGGTTTAGTTATTACGGTTTAGGGATTAGTGTTTCGGTTTTATGGTTTAGGGTATTTGGTTGAGGGTTCTTAACTACTGGTTTAGTTTTTTAGGGTTTAAGGATTTGGGTTTCAGTTTTTTTGGTTCAGGTTTTAGGATTTAGTAGTTCAGGTTAAGGTTTTAGGGTTTATTGGTTTAGAGTTATTAATTAGGGCTTTGGTTTAAGGATTTAGGGTTTAGTAATTACAGTATTGAATTTAGGGTTTATAAATTAAGGTTTTGGTTTTAGGGTTTAAGGTGTTGGGATTTTGTAATAAGGGTTTAGCAATTAGGGTTTATGTTTTAGGGTTTAGGGTTTATAGTCTAGGGTTATTAATTAGGGTTTGATTTTAGGATTTAGGGTTTAGTAATTAGGATTTATGTTTTAAGGTTCGACATTTAGGGTTTAGGAATTAAGGTTTTAGATTTTAGGGTTTGGGTTTTAGGGTTTAGTTATTATGGTTTAGGGATTTGGGTTTAGGGTTTAGGATTTTTGGTTTACGGTTATTAATTAGGGCTTTAGCTGTAGGGTTTAACGATTGGGGTTTAAGTTTTTCAGTTTATGTTTTAGATTTAGTAATTAGGGTTTAGGGATTAGGGTTTTTGGTTTATAGTTATTAATTAGGGTTTTGGTTTTAGGATTTAGGGTATTGTAATTACGGTATTGAATTTAGGGTTTTGGTTTTCGGGTTTAAGGTTTAAGGTTTTAGGATTTAGTAATGAGGGTTTAGCTGTAAGAATTTAGGGTTTAAGCTTTAGGTTTTTTTAGTGTTATTAATTAGGATTTTGGTTTTAGGATTTAAGGTTTAGTAGTTAGTTTCGGTTTTAGGGATTCGGAATTAGGGTTATGTTTTTAGGGTTTAAGGATTTGGGTTTAAGTTTTTGCATTTAGGTTTCGTCTTTAGGTTCTTGGAATTAGTAATTAGGGTTGACGAATTAGGGTTTATGATTTGGGGTTCAAGGTTTATGGTTTAGGTTATTAATTAGGCCTTAAGGATTTATGTGGTTTAGTAATTAGGGTTTATGTTTTAGGGTTTAGGAATTAGGGTTTAGATTTAAGGTTTACGTTTTAGGGTTTAGTAATTATGGTTTAGGGATTAGGTTTTAGGTTTTAGGGTTTTTGGTTTAGGTTTTTGGGTTTATAATTTTTGTTTTCGAGTTATTAATTAGATTTTTGGTTTTAGTTTTTAGGGTTTTGGAGTTAGGGTTTCGATTTTAGAGTTTAAGCTTTTAGGATTTTGTAATGAGGGTGTAGCAGGTTTTAGGGTTAGACTAGGGTTTACGAATTAGGGTTTATGTTTTTGGGATTAAGGTTGAGGGTGTAGGGATTTTAGTTAGGGTTTCGATTTTAGGATTTAGGGCTTATGTTTTAGGGTTTATCATTTAGGGTTTAGGATTTAAGGTTTGGGTTTTAGGGTTTAGTTATTACGGTTTAGGGATTGATGTTTAGGTTTTGGGGTTTAGGATTTTCGGTTTAGGGTTATTAACGAGTGTTTTATTTACAGGCTTTATGAATTAGGGCTTATGTTTTTCGATTCAGGTTTAAGGATTTAGTAATTAGGGTATTGGTTTTAGGGTTTAAGGCTTTTGTTTAGAGTTATTAATTACGGTTTTGGTTTAAGGATTTAGGGTTTAGTAATTACAGTACTGAATTTAGGGTTTCAGAATTAGGGTTTTTGTTTTAGGGTTTAAAGTTTTAGGATTTTATAATAAGGGTTTAGCAATTAGGGTTTATGATTTAGGGTTTAGGTTAGGGTGTACGGATTAGTGTTTAGGGTATTGGGTTATTAATTAGGGTTTTGGTTTTAGGATTTAGGATTGAATAATTAGGGCTTTGGATTTATGTTTTCTTTTAGGGCTTAAGGTTCGGGGTTTATGTTTTTGGATTTAGGTTTTAGGGTTTAATTTCTAGGGTTTAATAATTAGGGTTTACGGATTAGGTTTTATGATCCAGGGATTAGGGTTTATTGTTTAGGGTATTAATTTGTGTTTATGTTTTAGGATTTAGGGTTTAACAATTAGCATTTCGATTTTAGGGTTTTGGTATTAGGGTTTATGTTTTAGGGTTTAAGGCTTAGGATCTAGTAGTTAGGGTTTAAGTTTTAGGGTTTAGTTTTTTTTGTTTTGTGTTATTAATTTCTGTTTTTTTAGGGTTTAAGTTTTTGCATTTAGGTTTTAGGATTTAGGTTTTAGGGTTTAGTAATAAGGGTTTATGTTTTGGGGTTTAGGTTAGGGTGTACGGATTAGGGTTTAGGGTTTAGGGTCTAGGATTATTAATTAGGTCTTTGGTTTTAGTATATAGGGTTTAGAAATTAGGGTTTAAGGATTAGGGTTTATGTGTTATGGTTTTGCATTTAGGGTTTACAAATTAGGGTTTAGAATTTAGGGTTTGGATTTTAGGGTTTAGTTATTACGATTTAGGGATTAGTGTTTAGGTTTTATGGTTTATGGTATTTGGCTGAGGGTTCTTAACTAGTGGTTTAGTTTTAGGATTTAAGGATTAGGGTTTAAGTTTTTTGGTTCAGGTTTTAGGATGTAGTAGTTCGGGTTCGGGTTTTTTGGTTTATTGGTTTTGGTTTAGAGTTATTAATTAGGGTTTTGGTTTAAGGATTTAGGGTTTAGTAATTACGGTATTGAATTTAGGGTTTATAAATTAGGGTTTTGGTTTTAGGGTTTAAGGTGTTGGGATTTTGTAATAAGGGTTTAGCGATTAGGGTTTATGTTTTAGGGTTTTGGTTAGGGTTTAGGGTTTATAGTCTAGGGTTATTAATTAGGGTTTTGATTTTAGGATTTAGGGTTTAATAATTCGGGTTTATGTTTTAAGGTTCGACATTTTGGGTTTGGGAATTAGGGTTTAGATTTTAGGGTTTGCGTTTTAGGGTTGAGTTATTACGGTTAAGGAATTTGGGTTTAGGTTTTAGGGTTTAGGATTTTTGGTTTAGGGTTATTAACTAAGGTTTTAGCTGTAGGGTCTAACGATTGGGGTTTAAGTTTTTCAGTTTAGGTTCTAGATTTAGAAATTAGGGTTTAGGGATTAGGGTATTTGGTTAATAGTTATTAATTAGGGTTTTGGTTTTAGGATTTATGGTATTCTAATTACGGTATTGAATTTAGGGATTTGGTTTTAGGGTTTAAGATTTTAGGATTAAGTAATTAGGGTTTAGCGATAAGAATTTAGGGTTTTGGGTTTAGGTTTTTTTAGTGTTATTTAATTAGGATTTTGGTTTTAGGATTTAAGGTTTAGTAGTTAGTTTCTGTTTTAGGGCTT
Source organism: Sambucus nigra (assembly GCA_949130495.1). Classification (NCBI taxonomy): domain Eukaryota; kingdom Viridiplantae; phylum Streptophyta; class Magnoliopsida; order Dipsacales; family Adoxaceae; genus Sambucus; species Sambucus nigra. The sequence goes on from OX422218.1 coordinate 151,541,093, forward strand.
TGGAATTAGGGTTACGTTTTTAGGGTTTAAGGATTTGGGCTTAAGATTTTGCATTTAGGTTTTGGGCTTTAAGTTCCTGGATTTAGCAATTAGGGTTGACGAATTAGGGTTTATGATTTGGGGTTCAAGGTTTATGGTTTAGGTTATTAATTAGGCCTTAAGGATTTATGTGGAATAGTAATTAGGGTTTATGTTTTAGGGTTCGGGAATTAGGGTTTAGATTTAAGGTTTAGGTTTTAGGGTTTAGTAATTATGGTTTAGGGATTAGGGTTTAGGTTTTAGGGTTTTTGGTTTAGGTTTATGAACTAGGGTTTTTAGTTTTAGGGTTTAAGGATTTAGTAATTAGGGTTTATGGTTGATAATTTTTGTTTTCGAGTTATTAATTAGATTTTTGGTTTTAGTTTTTAGGGTTTTGGAGTTAGGGTTTCAGTTTTAGAGTTTAAACTTTTAGGATTTTGTAATAAGGGTGTGGCAATCAGGGTTTAGATTTTAGAGATAGGCTAGGGTTTACGGATTAGGGTTTATGTTTTGGGGATTAGGGTTGAGGGTGTAGGGATTTTAAGTAGGGTTTCGGTTTTAGGATTTAGTATGTTTTAGGGTTTAGGATTTAAGGTTTGGGTTTTAGGGTTTAGTTATTACGGTTTAGTGATTCGTGTTTAGGTTTTAGGGTTATAATTTTTGTTTTCAAGTTATTAGATTTTTGGTTTTAGTTTTTAGGGTTTTGGACTTAGGGTTTCAGTTTTAGAGTTTAAGCTTTTAGGATTTTTTAATAAGGGTGTAGCAATAAGGGTTCAGGTTTTAGGGTTAATCTAGGGTGTACGGATTTGGGTTTATGTTTTGGGGATTAGGGTTGAGGGTGTAGGGATTTTAAGTAGGGTTTCGGTTTTAGGATTTAGGGTTTATGTTTTAGTGTTTAGCATTTAGGGTTTAGGAATTAGGGTTTAGAATTTAAGATTTGGGTTTTAGGGTTTAGTTATTACGATTTAGGGATTAGTGTTTAGGATTTTCGGCTAAGGGTTATTAACTAGTGTTTAGTTTATAGGGTTTATGGATTAGGGTTTACATTTTTCGGTTCAGGTTTTAGGATTTAGTAATTAGGGTTTAGGTTTTAGGTTTTAGGGTTTTGGTTTAGAGTTATTAATTAAGGTTTTTGTTTTAGGATTTAGGGTTTAGTAATTACAGTATTGAATTTCAGGTTTCAGAATTAGGGTTTTGGTTTTAGGGTATAAAGTTCTTGGATTTTGTAATATGGGTTTAGCGATTAGGGTTAATGTTTTAGCGTTTAGGTTAGGGTGTACGGATTTGTGTTTAGGGTATAGGGTTATTAATTAGGGTTTTCGTTTTAGGATTTAGGGTTGAATAATTAGGGCTTTGGAATTATGTTTTCTTCTAGGGTTTAAGGTTCGGGGTTTATGTTTTTGGATTAGGTTTTAGGGTTTATTTTCTAGGGTTTAATAATTAGGGTTTACGGATCAGGTTTTATGATCTGGGGTTTAGTGTTTATTGTTTAGGGTATTAATTTGGGTTTTAGGATTTAGGGTTTAATAATTAGCATTTCGATTTTAGGGTTTTGGTATTAGGGTTTATGTTTTAGGGTTTAAGGCTTAGGGTCTAGTAGTTAGGGTTTAGCGATTAGGATTTATGTTTTAGGGTTTAGGGTTTTTTGTTTTGTGTTATTAATTTGTGTTTTTGTTTTTGGATTTAACGTTTAGTAATTAGCGTTTTGGTTTTCGGGCTTTGGAAATACGGTTTTTTTAGGGTTTAAGTTTTTGCATTTAGGTTTTAGGATTTAGGTTTTAGGGTTTAGTAATTAGGGTTTATGTTTTGGGGTTTAGGTTAGGGTGTACGGATGAGGGTTTAGGATTTAGGGTCTAGGATTATTAATTAGGGCTTTGGTTTTAGGATATAGGGTTTAGTAATTAGGGTTTAAGGATTAGGGTTTATGTGTTATGGTTTTGCATTTAGGGTTTATAAATTAGGGTTTGGATTTTAGGGTTTAGTTATTATGGTGTAGGGATTAGTGTTTAGGTTTTATGGTTTAGGGTATTTGGTTGAGGGTATTTAAAGTTTAAGTTTTTTGGTTCAGATTTTAGGATTTAGTAGTTCGGGTTTTGGTTTTAGGGTTTATTGGTTTTGGTTTAGAGTTATTAATTAGGGTTTTGGTTTAAGGATTTAGGGTTTAGTAATTACAGTATTGAATTTTGGGTTTATATATTACGGTTTTGGTTTTAAGGTTTAAGGTATTGGGATTTTGTAATAAGGGTTTAGCGATTAGGGTTTATGTTTTTGGGTTTAGGTTAGGATTTTAAGGTTGACTAGGGTTATTAATTAGGGTTTTGATTTTAGGATTTAGCGTTTAGTAATTAGGGTTTATGTTTTAAGGTTCGACATTTAGGGTTTAGGAATTAGGGTTTAGATTTTAGGGTTTAGGGTTTAGGGTTTAGGTTTTAGGGTTTAGTTATTATGGTTTAGGGATTTGTGTTTAGGTTTTAGGGTATAGGATTTTTGGTTTAGGGTTATTAAGCAGGGTTTTAGCTGTAGGGTTTAACGATTGGGGTTTAAGTTTTTCAGTTTAGGTTCTAGATTTAGTAATTAGGGTTTAGGGATTAGGGTTTTTGGTTTATAGTTATTAATTAAGGTTTTGGTTTTAGGGTTTAAGGTTTTAGGGTATTGTAATTACGGTATTGAATTTAGGGTTTTGGTTTTAGGGTTTAAGGTTTTAGGCTTTAGTAATTAGGGTTTTGCGATAAGAATTTAGGGTTTAGGGTTTAGGGTTTAGGTGTTTTTAGTGTTATTAATTAGGATTTTGATTTTAGGATTGAAGGTTTAGTAGTTATTTTCGGTTTTAGGGCTTTGGAATTAGGGTTACGTTTTTAGGGTTTAAGGACTTGGGTTTAAGTTTTTGCATTTAGGTTTTGGGCTATAGGTTATTGGATTTAGTAATTAGGGATGACGAATTAGGGTTTATGATTTGGGGTACAAGGTTTATGGTTTAGGTTATTAATTAGGCCTTAAGGATTTATCTGGTTTAGTAATTAGGAATTAGGGTTTAGGGTTTAGATTTAAGGTTTAGGTTTTAGGGTTTAGTAATTATTATTTAGGGATTAGGGTTTAGGGTTTTTGGTGTAGGTTTATGAAGTTGGGTTTTTAGTTTTAGGGTTTAAGGGTTATAATTTAAGTTTTTCGGCTCAGGTTTTAGGATTTAGTAATTAGGGATTAATGTTTTGGTTTTAGGCTTAATAATTTTTGTTTTCGAGTTATTAATTAGATTTTTGGTTTTAGTTTTTAGGGTTTTGGAGTTAGGGTTTCGGTTTTAGAGTTTAATCTTTTAGGATTTTATATTAAGGCTGTAGCAATTAGGGTTTAGGTTTTAGGTTAGGCTAGGGTTTACGGATTAGGGTTTGTGTTTTGGGGATATGTAACACCCCGCTTAAAATAATAACGGGTGGCCAGCCCTATACTATATTAAATCAGGAATTTCAGATGGTCCAGTCTAAACATCAACTGTCGGTACTATATAATATAGGACTAACTACCCGATATCATATAAGCGAGATGTTAAATAAATTAAAACATGCAACATAACACAACCCAACACTACAAAATTTCTAATAAATCAGAGAGATGCAAGAAAGAACTATAAGAAATGAAAGGAATCACTACACATGAATATGTCATAAATAAATAAATAAACCCGAATAAGCTGTCGGGTCACAGCAAATACAATAACTGAAATGGAATAAATATAAACATGTATATAAATATCCCTATGATACAAACCCGATAAACAACATGAATCCTACCTAGAATTTTAAAGAAGTAGGAAGCGGCTACATGAAACATCCCGCAACAGTCCGCACCTGTCACGGCTCCCAAGACTCTGGATAGAAGGTCATCCGGCATCCATGCGGTAGGATACCTGTGGAAATATATATGTATATACAAGAAGGAGGGAGAAGTAAACGGGTCAGAGCCCCGAATGTGTAAAATATTAGCAAGTGTGTGAACCGTGCATAATAAATACCGGTGTACTTAATTTCATAAATAAGTGAGACCGCACTCTCGTGGAACCCCAACTCACCTCTCATCTAAAGGCGCGCACCTATTCGCGTCCTCAAATTTTAGTTAAATTACCCCCATTGATTTTTAGGACAACCTAACTTATCAGGCCTAGCCTATATCCACGAGAGCTACCTTCCCATCATAATCTAAGGATCCACCCATTTCTAATCCTATTAGATTATGATTACAACAATTATGCCATAAAAGGCTTAATAAATTCCGATTAATAATCTTATGAATTATAATCATCATAATTCTTAAAACATCACTCCTATACATATACATATATATATATACATATATAGGCTAAAAACGTAAGAATTAATTTACTTAATAACATGCACATGGAAAATTGGCAAAACTTCTCTCTAATCCCAAAATTGTACTACGTTTCGTGCGTGGGGAGTCTCGCAAAGCGAAATCCAAACAAGGAACCGCCCCGTTACACTACTCCTGACAAGGTCAAGACCAGAGATCCGAGATGCCACCTATGGAATTACTTCTCTCAAATCTCGACATGGCACTGTGTTTCGTGCGTGAGGTGTCTCGCAAAGCGAAATCCAAACAAGGAACCACCTCGTTACACTACTCCGGGGCAATGTCGATCCTAGAGATCCATAATCCTCAACATACAAGTTAATACTACCATTACTACTAACTATAACTCCTAAAGAAAGAAAGAAAGAAAAGAAAAGAAAGAAAACAAATAAGATAAAATAAAAGAACCTCCAATAATATCCTTGGGATGATGTAACCGAAATAATACCTTATGTGCGATACATCAACCCCCATCAATCTAGTACACCATAATCATCTAAGATGTACTTCATAAAAGTCCATATCCTTTCATCTATCGGATATATATATAAATATATATATATATAGGTATTTATTTCTAACCGTATATATACCATCATCAATCCAATAGCCAAGTGTACATACTACATATGATGTACAAGGCCATGCACATAATATACCCGGCTATATATATCGCCGATAAACTGCATCAATGCTATCATCTTCCCAGTGCCCGGCTCACGTAGCAAAACTGGGGCCACCATGGTGGGACTAAACGACACCCATCTCGTGGTAAACTCACGCACACGACGTCCCGGGAAGCGGTCATAGCTCCAAACCGGCAATGAGACGAAACATACCCATCACGTCTCATCCCAAAAATAAATATATATCATATGGTAACACACGGGACGACTATGACCTGGGGAATATCTACGCGTGCAACTTCCCAATGATAGCACGAGCGGGGTATGCTTAACCAATTAAGTATATATATCATTTACATGCATAATATATATAATCCATATGATCCAATCATATGATCAAATAATAAACCATCGTATACGGTTTAAATATCCATACCATGTATATCCACAACATGAAGATATCCATATATCTATATACATACATATATATATATATCAACACATATTCACATATCCTTATCTATATATATAAACTAATCCTCGTTCATATGTATAAGATATATATATATATAACTGGCTATAAGTATACATAGTCCTCGATATACAAGCCGTCACTACCATTTCCATTAAATTTACCTTGATATGTGAATATAATTCCATACTTGAAACATATTCAATCATCTTCCTATGATGAGTAGTTTCCCAAAACCATATGTTTATATCTATACATATACATTCAACATTAGGGTTATCACCCAAGAATTTGTGTAGAAATCCATCACTACACCTTTCACCTCTAAATGTGAAAGTACATAATTATCTTTAGTACTATCTAACCACAGGCATTAACAGGACTTAATAGTCTAAAACCTCAATTCATTCCAACCTCATTTCAAGTATTGGAATCTCAATGGCTATATCCCCATAGTTGCGTATAAACTATCCTAACTAGAATTTACGCTACCGCTTATCCTAGTCGATAGTACACCCGCAAGTTGTTTCCCACTTTTACCTATGGTTCAATTGTATTTTATGAATCCTTACTCCTATCGGGTTATCATTTATTCCTTAGTCTAAATATTTCTAAGGATAGGAGACCTCTCACTCTCTAAGAGTTCTCAACCTCAAACATATATATATATATATATACCTTTATCTATAATTGGTAAATTCCAACCTCAAAGAGTTTTCCCCCAATATCCATATGTAACTCCAATACGTACATGGGTACATTTCTCCCAAGTTACCCTAAGGAGTCCCCAAATCCCAATATGTGAGAAACTCCTTATATGACTCCAAGAATATATCTTTTACATCCTAAGACAAAAAGCCCCCAAATCAATAAACCCAACCAAAAAGGGTTTGAAATCACTATGGAGAAAATACTTCAAAATGCCCTGTTTCCGAATCGATTCGGCCTCCCAGGCGAATCGATTCGGGTCCAAAGACCTGGGCTTCTGCAATAGGCCGAATCGATTCGGCTTGGGGTCCGAATCGATTCGGTCAATGCAGACCTGCCAATTTTACCAAACCGAATCGATTCGCTTGAGGGGGCGAATCGATTCGGACCTGCAATTTTTGAAGGGTTCATCTGTTTCTTCAAAACCCACGAATTCTAAACCCTAAATTTCTCATTCCAACCCCCAATCCTTCATCAAATCATGATTTTAAGCCCATTAACCAACCCAAAGTTGATCCCAATCATTTCTATGTCATTAATTCTCAATTTAAACATTGATTTCAAGATTTAAATCTAAAATCTAGGTTTTGCCATTTATACCCAAAAACCATTTCTTTACCCCACAATTTATGAAATGAAATACACAAATAGCTATTTAGCAAGATTAAACACTTGCCTCAGATTTGTAGAGGTTGGATCATCCTCGATGTCGCGGTTGGGCCGGAAATCCCAAGCTTTTTCTTCCTCTCTCTCTTCTTTTCCTTCTTCTTTCTTTCTTTCTTTTTCTTTCTCTCTTTCTCTATTTGAGAAGGCTTCATCCGTAAGCCTTAAATCCTTTAAAACAACAAACCCAGTTTTAAATGTATTCACACTTTAAATGACTCGTTTAGACCAATTAGAGTCAAACTGACTTAAAAATATTCCGGAGCCGAAATAAAACCCAATGACAGTCATTTTGACTATCTCGACCCTTCCGGGATCGATGGTACCCTCAAAACCATCATCCGGAATACTTTAAAAACATCCTCTATTTTTGGACTTAAATTCCCAAATTCTAAAATTCTCCAATTCAATTAAATTTTATTTTCCCAAAAACTTAATTTCTCAGTCTCCAAAATCGAGGGTTATTACAGGATAAGGGTTGAGGGTGTAGGGATTTTAAGTAGGGTTTCGGTTTTAGGATTTAGGGTTTATGTTTTAGGGTTTAGCATATAGGGTTTAGGAATTAGGGTTTAGAATTTAAGGTTTGGGTTTTAGGGTTTAGTTATTACGGTTTAGGGATTAGTGTTTAGGTTTTTCGGTTTAGGATTTCCGGTTTATTTATAGGGTTTACAGATTAGGGCTGATGTTTTTTGGTTCAGGCTTATGGATTTAGTAATTAGGGTTTAGGGTTTTGGTTTAAAGTTATTAATTACAGTTTTTGCTTAAGGATTTAGGGTTTAGTAATTACAGTATTGAATTTAGGGTTTCAAAATTAGGGTTTTGGTTTTAGGGTATAAAGTTTTAGGATTTTGTAGTAAGGGTTTAGCGATTAGGGTTTATGTTTTAGGGTCTAGGTTAGGGTGTACGGATTAGTGTTTAGGGTATGGGGTTATTAATTAAGTTTTCGTTTTAGGATTTAGGGTTTAATAATTAGGGCTTTGGAATTATGTTTTCTTCTAGGGTTTAAGGTTCGGGGTTTATGTTTTAGGGTTTATTTTCTCGGGTTTAATAATTAGGGTTTACGGATTTGGTTTTATGATCTGGGGTTTAGCGTTTATTGTTTAGGGTATTTATTTGGGTTTTGGTTTTAGGATTTAGGGTTTAATAATTAGCATTTCGGTTTTAGGGTTTTGGTATTATCGTTTATGTTTTAGGGTTTAAGGCTTAGGATCTAGTAGTTAGGGTTTAACGATTAGGATTTATGTTTTATGTTTTAAGGTTTAGGATTTTTTGTTTTGTGTTATTAATTTGTGTTTTTGTTTTAGGATTTAACATTTAGTAATTAGCGTTTTGGTTTTCGGGCTTTGGAATTGCGGTTTTTTTAGGGTTTAAGTTTTTGCATTTAGGTTTTAGGATTTAGGTTCTAGGGTTTAGTAATTAGGGTTTATGTTTTGGGGTTTAGGTTAGGGTGTACGGATTAGGGTTTAGGATTTAGGGTCTAGGATTATTAATTAGGGCTTTAGTTTTAGGATATAGCGTTTAGTAATTAGGGTTTAAGGATTAGGGTTTATGTGTTATGGTTTTGCATTTAGTGTTTACAAATTAGGGTTTAGAATTTAGGGTTTGGATTTTAGGGTTTAGTTATTACGGTTTAGGGATTAGTGTTTAGGTTTTATGGTTTAGGGTATTTGGTTGAGGGTTCTTAACTAGTGGTTTAGTTTTAGGGTTTAAGGATTAGGGTTTACGTTTTTTGGTTCAGGTTTAGGATTTAGTAGTTCGGGTTTAGGTTTTAGGGTTTATTGGTTTTGGTTTAGAGTTATTAATTAGGGCTTTGGTTTAAGGATATAGGGTTTAGTAATTACGGTATTGAATTTGGGTTTATAAATTAGGGTTTTGCTTTTAGGGCTTAAGGTGTTGGGATTTTGTAATAAGGGTTTAGCGATTATGGTTTATGTTTTAGGGTTTAAGTTAAGGTTTAGGGTTTATAGTCTAGAGTTATTAATTAGGGTTTTGATTTTAGGATTTAGGATTTTGTAATTAGGGTTTATGTTTTAAGGTTCGACATTTAGGGTTTAGGAATTAGGGTTTAGATTTTAGGGTTTGAGTTTTAGGGTTTAGTTATTACGATTAGGGTTAAGTGTTTCGATTTCAGGGTTTAGGATTTTTTGTATAGGGTTTTAATTTTTGGGTTTAAGGATTAGGGTTTAAGTTTTTCGGTTTAGGTTTTAGGATTTACTAATTAGGGTTTAGAGGTTTGGGTTAAGGTTTTAGGGTTTAGGGTTTTTTGTTTAGAGTTATTAATTAGGGTTTTGGTTTTTGGTTTTTGGTTTTTGGTTTTTGGTTTTTGGTTTTTTGTTTTAAGGTTTAGTAATTACGATTATGAATTTAGGGTGTTTGAGTTAGGGTTTTGATTTTAGGGTTGATGGTTTTTGGATTTAGTAATAAGGGTTTAGAAATTAGCGTTTAGATTTTAGGGTTCCAGTTAGGATTTATGAATTAGGGTTTATGTTTTAGGGTTAGGGTTTTATTGTCTAGGTTTATTAATTATGTTTTTGGTTTTAGGATTTAGGGTTCAGTAATTAGCATTTAGGTTTAAGGGTATATATTTTAGGGTTCAAGGTTTTTGGATTTAGTTATTAAGGTTTAGTGATTAAGGTTTAGGATTTTGGGTTTAGAGTTTTTTGTTTAGTATTTTTAGTTAGGGTTTTTGTTTTTGGATGTAAGGTTTAGTAATTAGGGTTTCAGTTTTAGGGCTTTGGAATTATGATTTCTTTTTGGGTTTAACGATTAGTGTTTAAGTTTTTGCATTTAGGTTTTAGGGTTTACGGATTAGGTTTTATGATTTGCGGTTTAGAGTTTATAGTTTTGGACTATTAATTAGGGCTTTAGGATTTATGGTTTATTTTTTTTTTTTTGGGGGGGGGGGGGGGGAATTTATGTATATTATAAACAAAAACAAACACTAGAACAAATTAGGGGAAAAACCTCAAACCTCGAAAGGGGCATACCCCAAATGGAAAAACATGGAAACAATGGATAAAGGTCCTAACAAGCCCAAAAATCGCATCTACTCCAGAGCACTCTCTGGGATACCCCAATTCATGCATGCCATCCAGTTGACGTAGCTTCTTCTCCCCTTCCCCCAATATTTTTATTATGGCCCCAGTATTTTTGTTCGTCTTCTTGTAGAGTCTATTTTTTCTCTCCATCCACAGGCAGTAGATAGTAGAGGAAAAGGAAATGCATCTGATACGGTTATATAACTTAGGCCCCCCATAGTTGGCGATGTCATCTTGCATCTCCCCGTCCCAATCTCTAGCCTCTCTATATTCCTGGTTTCTGAACATCACTTCCCCTCAGACCTCCCTGGCCACTTGGCACTCGTTGAATAATTCAGGAAATGCATCTGATCGGATTTATGGTTTATTAATTAGGGTTTTAGGATTAGGGTTTATGTTTTAGTGTTTAGGAATTAGGGTTTAGAATTTAAGTAGGTTTTAGGTATTAGGGTTTTCCATTTAGGGTTATTAACTAGGGTTTAAGCTCTAGAGTTTAACAACTAGGGTCTAAGTTTTTCGGTTTAGGTCTTAGGATTTATTAATTAGGGTTTGGATTTTTGGTTTAGAGTTATTAATTAGAGTTTAAGGTTTTAGGATTTTGTAATAAGGGTTTAGCTATTAGGGTTTATGTTTTAGGGTTTAGTTTAGGGTGTACGGATTAGGGTTTAGGGTCTAGGGTTATTAATTTGTGTTTTGGTTTTTGAATTTAGGGTTGAATAATTAGGGTTTATGTTTTAGGGTTTGGCATTTAGTATTTAGGAATTAGGGTTTAGATTTTAGGTTTTGGGTTTTAGGGTTTAGGATTTTTGGTTTAGGGTTATTAACTAGGGTTCTAGTTTTTTTTGGGAAAATTTATGTATATAGAACAAAGAAAAACTTTACAAGCGAGAGGGAGGACTATTTCAAAACAAAACTGGAGGATATTCCTGTAACATCCCACTTAAAATAATAACGGGTGGCCAACCCTATACTACATTAAATCAGGTATCTCAGATGGCTCAGTCTCAACATCAACTGACTAATATAAGGTAAACTACCCAAAACTATTAAAAGCGGATGCCAAAACTTAAATAAAATATGCAACAGACAACAAATCAACAATATAGATATCTAGCAAAGGTAACATGAATACAAGTACCCTAATAAATGAAGTGCTAGAATAAAATGAAATGAGTATATACAAATGAATATACCCGAATAAGCTGTCGGGTCACAGACAGTACAACATCCATGGGGAGAAATATAAACAATTATAAATAACTCTAAAGTATGATCCCGGTGTACACAATGAATCCTATCTAGATTCACAAAGAAATAAGAGGCGACTACAATCTAAATTCCGCAACAGTCCACACCTGTTACGGCTCCCACGGCTCTGGATAGAAGGGCATCCGGCATCCATGCGGTAGGACACCTGTAGTAATATATATATATATATATATATATATATATATATATATATCAGGAGAGAAATATGAACGGGTCAGAGCCCGAGGTATAAAAATGTTTAGCAAGTGTGTTAACCGTGCATAATAAATATGAATGCATTATTTCGTAATTAAAGTGGAGTTGCACTCTCGTGAAACCCCAACTCACCTCTCATCTAACAACGCGCACCTATTCGCGTCCTAGAATCTTAAGTAAGTTACCCCACCCATAAGGACAACCTATCTTTTAACAATACCCTGGAATCCTTCTCATTCTAATCACACTCAATTATTTTACACATAAGTGCCATACTAGGCTTATTGATTCCAATTTATAACTAAATCAGTTGTCCATGAGAACCCAACCAAGGGACCTAATACGTTCTCACCACATCCATTTGTGTGGAACAAAAATGCTCCTCCTTCTCTCTAGACTTCCCTTGCCTAAACTAGCCGTTACCACTCAGCATTCTACCCTCCCCTCCATCCTCTAAACCCTATTTCCTTCCCAGTTACTGCTACCATGGCTGAAGGCCCGTCGTTGCCTAGTCAGGACAGGCATGAGTTACCCGTTGTTTCCACCCCAACCATATATGCCCCTTGCACTGCTAAGGAAGATGTACGTAAGAATGGCCATGAGGAGGGTTATGAAAAAGACATCTGGGAGTTCTTAAGAAGCAAAGGCTTCTCACCCGAAGATGTTGATCTCTTTTCCAAAGCCACTATTAGGGGCGGTGATGGAGAACGGTCACTTGCCAGATAGGTGACGTCATCTGAGGTCAACCCGGCTATCGGTGCTAATGACGGTGTTGGCCAGGAAGGTTCCCAGAATAACGAGGTTACGGCTAACAAGATAAAGGTGTCAGTTGATAGTCGAAATGGAACAACGAAGCAGGCTAACAAAAGCGGGATTCCCAATGACAAGACCTGGAGCTCTATGGCTGCTGAAAAGAGGAAAACGAAACTCAGACTCACTTTTCACCAACCCTCTGTGGTTGACAACGTTATCACTGTCATGCCGCCTGCTGAAGTGACAAGAGAGGGCCATGGGAGATGGAAGAACAGCATGGTGGGTTATTTTCTCGGAAAAAACTCCCATATACTTTCGTCAACAATATTGCTATGAGGATGTGGAGCAAGTTGGGACTGACTAAGGTATTGGCTCACGATAATGGCTTTTTCTTCTTCATTTTTGATGACCCTTTCCATAGGGATGAAGTTCTAGATAATGGGCCATGGCATTTTGCCGGCATGACCATCATGCTGAAGAAGTGACAACCCAACTTAGTCTTCTGCAAAGAAAGCGCAAAGAAAATACCCATATGGGTTAAGTTACATGATATCCCAGTCCAGCTTTGGGCTGAGGAGGGACTTAGTTACGTCGCAAGTCCGGTGGGTCTTCCATTGTACGCTGACGCCGTCACAGAAGAGATGAATAGAATTTCGTTTGCGCGAATCTGTGTTGAGGTAGAAGCTAAGGAAACCTACGCGGACAGTATCAACGTTGCCATGGAAGACGGAACCTTTGCTCCTGTGCGTATTGAATACCAAGCTAAGCCACCTTCATGCCCTCACTGCCTTGAGTTTGGGCACACGCTTAATAAATGAACCAAGTCTAGGGTAACAAAGAGTACTCAGACTACCCCTAATGAAGCTGAGAAAGCGCGGGCTCAGGTGGACGCCGATTGGAAGATGGTCACCAGGAAGTGCACATCCAAACCTCAAGGGGCCTTTGAGACGGGGGAAACGTCTGGAGCTAGATATATTGATGGAGGGGAGGGGTCCAGAGAAGCCCACAAAGCTACACCGGACTCTCAGGAACCTAATGACGTCTAGTCTAGTTACGTGGACGAAACGATGGTCCCAGAGGAAGAAGGTGAGGTTACCCCTGAACCCATTGACCAACGTAAGGTAAATGTCTAGGCTGCGAAACCTTGCATTCAGATGCCTCATGTTGACCTACCTCTTGTTAATGCGTTTATGGCTTTGGAACAAGACTTGGAGAGCGAGACTACTCCTGAGCCAAACGCCCCTGCCAGAAGAGTTCTAGCTGTTGACGAGCTTGTCAATAAACAGAAAGGGGAGATGATTTGTATGGGGCATACCAGGAATAGAAGCAGGAAGAAAGGGAAGGGGAATAGAACCAAATGGTCAAGTTAGGGTCTTGGAATATTAGAGGGCTTAATTCCCCTCACAAACAGCGGGAAGTGAATACGATTATTAGAGACCACCAGCTTGACTTGGTGTGTTTACTAGAGTCCAAAGTTAGGTTTAATAATTTGAATATGGTTACGAGTAACTGCTTTTTTAACTGGGAGTACATTGACAATTGTCCTAGTGGAGGAGGCATTGCTAGGGTCTTGGTGGGGTGGAATTTGGGTAGCGTCACTGTGAAGTTGGTTCATTCTCACCCCCAAGCCATGCTGTGTAAGGTGGAGATAAGGGGGAGGAATGCTAGCTTTTGGGCTACCTTTATTTATGGAGAAAACCTTCCGAGTAGTAGACTCTCTCTTTGGGATTTTCTGAGATCCAACAGTGTAGTTGTCAACGACCAACCTTGGGTGCTAATGGAGGACTTTAATGTGGTAAGATCCCATGATGAGAAGAAGGGGTTGCATGGCATTGATGAGGATGCAACGGATGTTTTTAACCAGTGTATCTACGATATCCGTGTGGATGATATGACTACGCAGGGGTTATGGTTCACGTGGAATAAAAAACAGGAGGGTGAGGATAATATCCAATCTAGACTAGATAGAGTTCTTCAGAATGATGCTTGGAACGCGGGGTTTCCTGATTCCCAAGCAACTGTGTTACCTCACGGTGTATCGGATCACTGTCCAATCATTGTGATTCTTTCCCATGATGAGCCTAGAGGTCCCAAGCCTTTCAAATTCTTCAACTTTTGGACGTCCCATGCCGATTTTAAGGAGATTCTTACCGAAGCGTGGAACGAAAGGGTGCAAGGAAACCCCATGACTAGATTGAGCATGAAGATGAAAAGTCTAAAGGTTAAACTTAAATGGTTCAACAAAAGATTCTTCAACCATCTTTTATTGAGAGTCAAAGAAGCCAAAGATCAGCTGGACGAAGTTCAATCAAGGCTGGACTCTGACGGGGGTAATACCAGCATACAGAGGGAGGATAAGCTCAAGCTATCCATTTACTTGGAGCTTCGTAATGCGTAGGAGTCGTTTTATAAGCAGCAGTCCAGGGTTAGATGGCTTCAGCTGGGTGACGGTAACAACACCTTCTTCCACAAGAAGTCTAACCAGGCTAGAGCTAAAAGAAAGATCGTAAGTGTTAATGACGAGAATGGTAACAGAGTGGAAGGAACCCAGAATGTGGGTAATGTTGCAGTTGAGTATTTTAGTAACCTTCTTGGCAGTAGCAGTATCTGTGAGGACCCTGCTCCTCTTCTTAATGCGAATGTTTGCAAGAGAATAACTGATGAAAACAAAGCGGCTTTGACTAGGGCTTTTAGCGATGAAGAAATTAAGGGGGCCATGTTTGCTATTGGGTCGGAAAATTCTTCTTTAGGAGTTGTTACATGCCCCGTCAGTGGAATTGCACGGCCTTGGCCCTCATTCCAAAGGTTTCCACTCCCACTGGGATGCATGATTTTCGGCCTATTTCTTGTTGTAACACTATTTATAAGTGTATCTCTAAGGTTCTTGCCAATAGAATCAAGCCTCTTCTCCCCAACATCATTAGTTCGAATCAAGCTGCGTTTGTGGAGGGGAGATCAATTTCTGATAATATCCTACTGCTGCAGGAGGTTATGAGGAACTACCACAGGGGGCTTAACCCCCCCAGATGCACCTTGAAGATTGACCTCTTAAAGGCTTATGACACTGTGAGTTGGGACTTTCTGGTCAAACTGTTGGACCACTTGGGCTTCCCATCTAGTTTTGTTGGGTGGGTTATGGAGTGCTGCACGACGACCAGGTTCTCCATCAGTATGAATGGCTATCTGCATGGGTTCTTCGAGGGAAGGAGGGGGTTAAGACAGGGTGACCCTCTCTCACCCTATCTATTTCTCCTGATTATGGACACCTTCTCTTGCATAATGGACAAGGCTAGCACTCACCCGACTTTTACCTTCCACCCGAGGTGTAAGGAGATTGGTCTTCACCACTTATGTTTTGCTGACGACCTGATTATTCTTAGTGGGGGGGACTTTGCCTCCTGTTCGGTTGCTAAGAAAGTGCTAGTGGATTTCTGTAGCATCTCGGGGCTCCTGCCTAACCCTAACAAGAGCAGTTTCTACTCTTCAGGCATTGACGAGGGTGGGATTATTCTGATTGGTAGTATGCTAGGGTTCGCTCACAGTAGGCCTCCATTCCAGTACCTTGGTGTGCCCCTCATTACTACGAGACTCAAGAGTGAGGATTGCAAAAGGCTGATTGACAGGATTACTGCTAAGATTAAGTGTTGGACCAATCGATTTCTCAGCTACGCTGGTTGTCTTCAGCTCATTAAGTCTGTTCTCTTCGGTATCTAGGTGTACTGGTCTAGTCTGTTCATCCTGCCTAAAAGAGTTATCCTTAGTATCGAGCAGCTTATGAAGGACTTCTTATGGACTGGGCCCGATTTGAAACACTCGGGAGCAAAGGTAGCTTGGAAGGACCTGTGCTGTAAACTTGAAGAGGGGGGGTTGGGAATTAAGAACATTGAGAGATGGAATGAAGCTGCCATTATGAAGCTCCTTTGGAACCTCAGCAGCAAGAAGGATGGTTTGTGGGTCAAATGGTGCAATGTTTACAAATTAAAAAGGAGGAGCTTGTGGGCTATCGATATTGCTAATGACACTACATGGAGTTGGAAGAAAATGACGTAACTTAGACATTTAACCAGGCCTCTCATCAAGTGCATTATTGGCGATGGCAGTGGGACCTTCCTATGGCATGATAACTGGCACCCCTTAGGGCCTCTGCACCCCCTCTATGGTGATAGGGTTATTTATGACGCTGCTAGCAACCACAAGGCGTTGGTGGCTGATTACATTGCTGAGAGTGGATGGAGGTGGCCCTCTACGATTACTGTGGAACTTCTTGAGATAAGGAATGCGGAGTTACCGAATATTAGGCTTGATACCACGGACGAGGTGGTTTGGGTCCCCAGGCCACGTGGGTTCACAATTAATTCAGCTTATGAGGCTTTGAGTCCGGGTCTCCCTCCCACCACCTGGCATAACTTAGTTTGGAACAAGAACGTTATCCCCAAGTGTGCCTTCATTCTTTGGCTGGTTTGTAGGGACGCTTTGCAAACAAAGAATAAGCTCTTCAGTTGGGGCATCGCTGATAACAACCTTTGCTGCAGCTGCTCCAACGGGGTGGAGACTTGCTCTCACCTGTTCAACGAGTGCCAGGTGGCCAGGGAGGTCTGGGAGGAAGTGAGGTTCAGGAACCACGAGTATAGGGAGGCTAGAGACTGGGATGGGGAGATGCAAGTTGCTATCTCCAACTATGGGGGGCCTAAGTTATATAACCGTATCAGATGCATTTCCTTTTCTTCTACTTGCTACTGCCTTTGGATGGAGAGAAATAATAGACTCCACAAGAAGACGAAGAAAAATACTAGGGCCATATTAAAAGATATTGAGGAGGTGGTGAGAGCTAGAGTCATGACTTGGGGGAAGGGGAGAAGAAGCTACGTCAATTGGATGGCTTGCATGAATTGGGGTATCCCAGAGAGTACTCTGGAGTAGGATCGATTTAGGGCTTGTTTGGTCCTTGGTCCTTTGTTTCTTTGGTTTTCCAGTTGGGGCATGCCCCTCTGGAGGTTTGAGGTTTTTTTTCCTCTAATTTGTTCCGTTGATTGTTTCTGGATATAATATACATAATTTTCCCAAAAAAAAAAAAAATCTGTTGTCCATTTTAGTACTTCACTTATTAACATTTAAACTTCAAATTAAGAATTTATTCTCTAAATAACATGCACAATTTAATAAGGAAAAAACTTCTCTCTACTCTCAACATTGCACTGCGTTTCGTGCGTGGGGCGTCTCGCAAAGCGAAATCCAAACAAGGAACCCCCCCGATACACTACTCCTTGACAATGTCGATCCTAGAGATCCATTATGTCATACACACAATTCTACTACTACAATTATATATAAGTACAAAGGATAGGACTTCTCACTACTCTCAACAATTGCACTGCGTTTCGTGCGTGGGGCGTCTCGCAAAGCGAAATCCAAAGAAGGAACCCCCCCGATACACTACTCCTTGACAATGTCGATTGTAGGGATCCATCATGTCATCTACATAATCATACAACTGATACATACAAGTACCAAGGACAAAACTTCTCTCTACTCTCAACATGGCACTGTGTTTCGTGCGTGGGGCGTCTCGCAAAGCGAAATCCAAACAAGGAACCCCCCCATACACTACTCCTTGACCGTGTTGATTGTACGGATCCATTATGTCATCCACACAAATCTACTACTAATATTTGGATTACTAACTAAGATAAACCCCAAAATCTCCACTTATTCCTTGGGTTGATATAACCTAATTTTTCCTTAAGTACGATACATCAACCCCCAACAATCAAGTACACCATAATCTCCCAAGATGTACACCATAGAACTTTCATATCCTTTTTCACCAATATATATATATACAACCATTCATTCTCATAGCAAGTGTACATACTACATATAATGTACAATGGCCATACACATAATATAACCACCGGCTATATAACGCCAATATACTGCACCATGCTATCATCTTCCAGGACATCACTCATATACCATCCTAGGGACCACCGATCGGACTAAATATCACCCACTTCGCGGCCACCACATACACACGACGTCCGGGAAGCGGTCATAGTTCCTAACCGGCAATGAGACGAAACATACCCTTTACGTCTCATCCCCAAAAAAATGTAAATCACATAATAACACAATGGACGACTATGACCTGGGGAATATCCACACTCTGCTCCTCGAGCCAGGGTGCTCACCATCATCGCGCAACTTCCCAATGATAGCATGTGCGGGGTATGCTTCACCACATAAGTATATATATTATTCACATGCACAATATATATACATCCATATGATTACATCATATAATTAAACCATTCATATACGGTTTAGATATTCACAACATGAGTATACACATATGCATATCTACATAGACATATATACATACATATATACATACTATCTTTCATTGTATGTATGAAGCTTACAAACTCGACTATTAGCATCCAAAATCCTCAATATACTAGCCATCACTCCAATCATAATAGCTTAATTCATTATATAAATACGATCTCTCACTTGAAGCATATTCATCCATTTCTCCTATGATATAAATAATCTTCCAACATAGAGATATATCTCCAACATTAAGGTTATCACCCAAAGTTTAGTGTAGGTAGCAATCACTACACATCACATCTATATCCGAAAGTACATCAATATCTCCAGTACAAATTTCGACTATTGGTATGCACATAACTAATAGTCTACAAACCTCAAGCTTAACTTAAATTCATCTCATGATCCCATCACTTAGGGGCATACCATTCTGATATATAATCACTATCCCGACTACGGTTCAATTACTTCTATGAACCCCTAAATCTTATTGCGCTTGCAATCTCTTCCATAAGTTAAACATTACTAAGGATACGCAACCAATCTCTCTCGTCGGTCCCCAATCAATTTTAAGTGGAATCCTATCACTATAAGGATTCGACACAATTATCGGCCTACTATTCCATGTCGTACCCTCACAACTCTCTCAAAGGGACCTTAACCTACATCATAACTAGGCTCATTTATGACCCCTAAATGGAACTCCCGTTCTCAATGAGATTCCTCACTATATAGATATGACCCTCTCCAATATATATGGATATAAGTCCCAAAAATAACTCGATACGTACCCGCAGTCTCATCATGCGAGAAATTTTTAATCAATCTCCAAAACATCTTTCTTACTTCATATAATCATATCCCAAATCAATAAACCCAACCAAAAAGGGTTAGAAATCATTCTAGAGAAAATTCACAAAACAACCCAGTTTCAGAATCAATTCGGCCTGGCCCGAATCGATTTGGTCTCAAGGAATCGATTCGCTCCAATTGCGAATCGATTCGATCCAAAGGACCTAGAAGACTGTTCCAGGCCGAATCGATTCGCCTTGTGTCCGAATCGATTCGGTCACACAGATCTGGGACTCTACAACATTCTGAATCGATTCGGAAGGGAGCCGAATCGATTCGACCTGTTTAGCAGGCTACAAAATCGTCATTTTTCTACAAAACCAAAATTTCCAAAATCCCAAATTAACAATTTCTAACCATAAATTTATAACCCAAACATGTTTCCAACATCAAAACACATCCTATATTTCACCTCATCAATTTATACCCCTTAAACCCATGTGTAAACATCAATTTCAAGATTAAAACTAAAATCTAGGTTTTGAAAAATATACCCAAAAATCCAATTCCTTTACCCACAAATTATGAAATGAAATACACAAATGAAATATTTAGCAAGATTAAACACTTGCCTGAGAATTGTAGAGGTTGGATCATCCTCGAGATCGCGTTTGGGCCGGAATCTCCAAGCTTTCCCTTCTCTCTCTCTTCCTTTCTTCTTCTTTCTCTCTTCTTTATCTTTCTCTCTTTTTCTCTCTGATGAGATGGCTTGATATGTAAGCCTTTAAATCCCTTAAAACATAAGTCCCAGTTTTAAATGTAATACACACTTTAAATGACAGTCATTTTGACTATCTCGACCCATCCGGAACCAATGGCGCACTCAGAATTATCATTCAAAATACTTTAAAATGTCCTCCATTTTTGGACTTCAATTTCCAAATTTTAAAATTCTCCAATTTAAATAAATTTTATTTCTCCCAAAAATTTAATTTCCCGGTCCCAAAAACTTGGGGTGTTACAATTCCCCACCAGAGGAAAACCTTACAAGGGAAAGCCACAAGAAACAAAACTAACACCCAAACAAAGGAATACACCTAGTTTAAACAATTATCAGGAATGTTCCAATTCAAACACGCCATCCAGTTTTTATAGGTTCTCCTCCCATTCTTCCATCTAATAGCCCTGGTTCTAACCATACTCTCAATTTCCTTGATAATAACCTCCGCGGACTTAATCAAGCCATTGAAATGCCTCCCATTTCTTTCTATCCATAAACAATAAATGGCAGAAGAAAAGTAGATACACCTGAGTCTATCCACTGTGCTAGATCCCCCATAAGAGTTAGTGGCATTCTGGATCTCCCCATCCCAGTTGAGTCTACCCCTATACCTCTATACTCCTGGTTCCTCCATCTAATGTCTTCCCACATTGATTCAGCAACGCTACATTCATTAAATAAGTGCCCTATGGTTTCAATCTCTTGATTACAGCAGCAACAGAGGTTATTATCTAAAATTCCCCACTCAAAGAGCTTGTCCTTCGTGTGTAAGGCCTTCTTGCAAGTGACCCAAAGAATGAATGCACATTTCGGAATGTTAGACTTGTTCCCCACCAACTTATGCCAGTTAATGGCACTGCCATTAGGACTAATTCCCTAAAAGCAGACCCTATAGAGAACCCCTGATCTGATAGAACCCATAACAGTTCATCACTGTGACCCAATCTGATTCTAGGCAACTCATCATTTTTTATTTCCATTAATTCCCAAGAGTTTGAGGGCCACACCCAATTAGAGTCATGAATGTGGTCTTCAACCACAGCTTTGTGGTTGCTGCCATCATCATACATGACTCTATCCCCATACCTTTCCATCAAAGGGCCATTAGGGGGACCTTTCTTTGGTATGATAAAGGATTCTAGTTTTAGGGTTGAAGGATTAGGGTTTAATTTTTTTGAGTTTAGGTTTTAGGATTTAGTAATTTGGGTTTAGGGATTAGGGTTAGGGTTTAGGGTTTAGGGTTTAGATTTTAGGTTTTAGTTTTTTTATTTAGAGTTATTTTTAGGGTTTTTGTTTTACGATTTAGGGTTTAGTAATTACGGGATTGAATTTAGGGTTTTCGAATTAGGAATTTTGCTTTTGGGTTTAAGGTTCTAGGATTTAGTAATTCGGGTTTAACGAATTGGGTTTAAAGTATTGGGCTCTGGAATTATGTTTTCATTGTTAGGGTTTAAGGATTAGGGCTTAAGTTTTTGCATTTAGGTTTTAGGGTTTAGGTTCTAGGGTTTAGCAAATTGGATTTACATATAAGGTTTATGATTTTCCATTTAGAGTTTCTAGTTTAGGATTATTAATTAGGGTTTTAGGAGTTAGGGTTTAGTAGTTAGGGTTTCAATTTTTCAGTTTTGGAATTAGGATTTTCGTTTTTAGGGCTTAAGGATTAGGGTTTTAATTTTTGCATTTAGGTTTTAGGTTATAGGTTCTAGGCTTTAGTAATTAGTGTTTACAGATTAGGGTTTATGATTTGAAGTTTATTGTTTATAGTTTTGGGATATTAATTAGGCATTTAGTTTTAGGATTTAGGGTTTAGGAATTAGGGTTTAAGGATTAGGGGTTTAGGAATTAGAGTTTATATCTTATGGTTTAGATTTTAGGGTTTAGTAATTATGGTTTAGAAATTAAAGTGCAGGGTTTAGGGTTTTAGCTTTAGGGCTTAAGGATTAGGGTTTAAGTTTTCGATTTAGGTTTTATGATTTAGTAACTACGGTTTAGCGTTTAGGGTTTAGGTTTTAGGATTTAGTGTTTTGGGTTTAGAGTTATTAATTAGGGTTTTCGTTTTAGGATTTAGGGTTTGGTAATTACGGTATTGACCATAGGATTTAGGAATTAGGGTTTCGGATTTTGGGTTTAAGGTTTTAGGATTTGGTAATAAGTGTTTAGCGATTAGGGTTTAGGTTTTAGAGTTTAGGTCCGGGTTTACGGATTCGAGTTTATGCTTTAGGGTTTTTGGTTTATGGTCAAGGGTTATTAATTAGGGTTTGGGTTTTAGGATTTAGGGTTTCGTAATTAGCATTTCGGTTTTAGGTTTTTGAATTTTAGGGTTTATGGTTTTAGGATTTAGTAATTAAGGTTTAGGTTTTTGGGTTTAGAGTTTTTTGTTTAGTATTTTTAGTTAGGGTTTTGGTTTTTGGATTTAAGGTTTTGTAATTAGGGTTTCGGTTTTAGGGCTTTAGAATTATGAATTCTTTTTGGGTTTAACGATTAGGGTTTAAGTTTTTGCATTTAGGTTTTAGGGTTTAGTAATTAGGGTTTACGGATTAGGTTTTATGATTTGCGATTTAGGTTTTATAGTTTAGGTTTATTAATTAGGGCTTTAGGATTTATGGTTCAGTAATTACGATTTAAGTATTAGGGTTTATATTTTCGGGTTTAGCATTTAGGGTTTTGGAATTAGGGTTTTAGGCTTTAGGATTTAGGGTTTAGGGTTTATGATTTTTTCGTTTAGGGTTATTAACTAGGGTTTAAGAATTAGGGTTTATGTTTTTCGGTTTCCT
Source organism: Sambucus nigra (assembly GCA_949130495.1). Taxonomy (NCBI): domain Eukaryota; kingdom Viridiplantae; phylum Streptophyta; class Magnoliopsida; order Dipsacales; family Adoxaceae; genus Sambucus; species Sambucus nigra. The sequence goes on from OX422218.1 coordinate 151,563,874, forward strand.
TTTTAGGATTTATTAAATAGGATTTAGAAATTTTGGTTTAGAGTTACTAATTAGGGTTTTTGTTTTAGGATTTAGGGTTTATGTTTTAGGGTTTAGGGTTTATGGTCTAGGTTTATTAATTAGGGTTTTGGTTTTAGGATTTAGGGTTCAGTAATTAACATTTCGGTTTAAGGGTATATATTTTAGGGTTCAAGGTTTTAGGATTTAGTGATTAAGGTTTAGGATTTAGGGTTTAGAGTTTTTTGTTTAGTATTTTTAGTTAGGGTTTTTTTTTTGGATGTAAGGTTTAGTAATTAGGGTTTCGGTTTTAGGGCTTTGGAATTATGATTTCTTCTTGGGTTTAACAATTAGGGTTTAAGTTTTTGCATTTGGGTTTTAGGGTTTAGGAATTAGGGTTTACGGATTAGATTTTATGATTTGCGATTTAGAGTTTACAGTTTTGGATTCTTAATTAGGGCTTTAGGATTTATGGTTTATTTTTTTGGGGGGGAATTTATGTATATTATAAACAAAAACAAACACTGGAACAAATTAGGGGAAAAACCTCAAACCTCGAAAGGGGCATACCCCAAATGGAAAAACATAGAAATAATGGACAAAGGTCCTAACAAGCCCAAAAATTGCATCTACTCCAGAGCACTCTCTGGGATACCCCAGTTCATGCATGCCATCCACTTGACGTAGCTTCTTCTCCCCTTCCCCCAATTCATGACTCTCTCTCTAACCATCTCCTCGATTTCTTTTATTATGGCCCCAGTATTTTTGTTCATCTTCTTGTAGAGTCTATTGTTTCTCTCCATCCACAGGCAGTAGATAGTAGAGGAAAAGGAAATGCATTTGATACGGTTATATAACTTAAGCCCCCCATAGTCGGCGATGGCATCTTGCATCTTCCCCGTCCCAATCTCTAGCCTCTCTATATTCCTGGTTCCTAAACATCACTTCCTCCCAGACCTCCCTGGCCACTTGGCATTCGTTGAACAGTTTAGGAAATGCATCTTACAGGATTAAGGTTTAGGAATTAGGGTTTAGGAATTAGGGTTTAGAATTTAAGATTTTGGTTTTAGGTTTTCGAGATTAGGGTTTAGGGTTTTTCGTTTAGGGTTATTAACTAGGGTTTAAGCTCTAGAGTTTTAGAATTAGGGTTTAAGTTTTCAGGTTAGGTTTTAGGATTTATTAATTAGGGTTTGGATTTTTGGTTTAGAGTTATTAATTAGAGTTTAAGGTTTTAGGATTTTGTAATAAGGGTTTAGCTATTAGGGTTTATGTTTTAGGGTTTAGTTTAGGGTGTACGGATTAGGGTTTAGGGTCTAGGGTTATTGATTAGGGTTTTGGTTTTTGGATTTAGGGTTTAAGGATTAGGGTTTATGTTTTAGGGTTTGGCATTTAGTATTTAGGAATTAGGGTTTAGATTTTAGGTTTTGGGTTTTAGGGTTTAGGATTTTTGGTTTAGGGTTATTAACTAGGGTTCTAGTTTTTTTTGGGAAAATTTATGTATATAGAACAAAGAAAAACTTTACAAACGAGAGGGGGACTACTTCAACACAAAGCTGGAGGGCATTCCCCACCAGAAGAAAACCTTACAAGGGAAAGCCATGAGAAACAAAACTAACACCCAAACAAAGGAATACAACTAGTTCAAACAATTATCAGGAATGTTCCAATTCAAACACGACATCCAGTTTTTATAGGTTCTCCTCCCATTCTTCCATCTAATTGCCCTGGTTCTAACCATACTCTCAATTTCCTTGATAATAACCTCCGCGGACTTGATCAAGCCATTGAAATGCCTCCCATTTTTTTCCATCCATAAATAATAAATGGTAGAAGAAAAGGAGATACACCTGAGTCTATCCACTCTGCTAGATCCCCCATAAGAGTTAGATGCATTCTGGAGCTCCCCATCCCAATTGAGTCTACCCCTATACTCCTGGTTCCTCCATCTAATGTTTTCCCACACTGATTCAACAATGCTGCATTTATTAAATAAGTTCCCTATGGTTTCAATCTCTTGATTCCAGCAGCAACATAAGTTATTATCTGAAATTCCCCCCTCAAAGAGCTTGTCCTTCGTGTGTAAGGCCTTCTTCAAGTGATCCACAGAACGAAAGCACATTTCGGAATGTCAAACTTGTTCCACACCAACTTATGCCAGTTAATGGCACTGCCATTATGACTAATTCCCTAAAAGCAGAACCTATAGAGAACCCCTGATCTGATGGAACCCGTAACACTTCATCACTGTGACCCAATCTGATTCTAGGCAACTCATCAATTTTTATTTCCATTAATTCCCAAGAGTTTGAGGGCCACACCCAATTAGAGTCATGAATGTGGTCTGCAACCACAGCTTTGTTGTTGCCATCATCATACATGACTCTATCCCCATACCTTTCCATCAAAGGGCTATTAGGGGGACCTTTCTTTGGCATAGGGTTGAAGGATTAGGGTTTAAGTTTTTTGAGTTTAGGTTTTAGGGTTTAGATTTTAGGTCTTAGGTTTTAGTTTTTTTATTTAGAGTTGTTTTTAGGGCTTTGGTTTTACGATTTAGGGTTTAATAATTACGGGATCGAATTTAGGGTTTTCGAATTAGGAATTTTGTTTTGGGGTTTAAGGTTCTAGGATTTAGTAATTCGGGTTTAGCGAATTGGGTTTAAAGTATTGGGCTCTGGAATTATGTTTTCATTTTTAGGGTTTAAGGATTAGGTCTAAAGTTTTTGAATTTAGGTTTTAAGGTTTAGCAATTTGGGTTTACATTGGTTTATGATTTTTCGTTTAGAGTTTATAGTTTAGGATTATTAATTAGGGTTTTAGGAGTTATGGTTTAGTAGTTAGGGTTTCAATTTTTGGGCTTTGGAATTAGGATTTTTGTTTTTAGGGTTTAAGGATTAGGGTTTTAGTTTTTGCATTTAGGTTTTAGGTTATAGGTTCTAGGGTTTAGTAATTAGTGTTTACAGATTAGGTTTTATGATTTGAAGTTTATTGTTTATAGTTTCGGGATATTGATTAGGCGTTTGGTTTTAGGATTTAGGGTTTAGGAATTAGGGTTTAAGGATTAGGGGTTTAGGAATTAGAGTTTATATCTTATGGTTTAGATTTTAGGGTTTAGTAATTATGGTTAAGAAATTAAAGTGCAGGGTTTAGGGTTTAAGGATTAGGGTTTAAGTTTTCGATTTAGGTTTTAGGATTTAGTAACTACGGTTTAGGGATTAGGGTTTAGGTTTTAGGATTTAGTGTTTTTGGTTTAGAGTTATTAATTAGGGTTTTCATTTTAGGATTTAGGGTTTGGTAATTACGGTATTGACCTTAGGATTTTGGAATTAGGGTTTCCGTTTTTGGGTTTAAGGTTTTGGGATTTGGTAATAAGTGTTTAGCCATTAGGGTTTAGGTTTCAGAGTTTAGGTTCGGGTTTACGAATTCGGGTTTATGTTTTAGGGTTTTGGGTTTATGGTCAAGGGTTATTAATTAGGGTTTGGGTTTAAGGAGTTAGGGTTTCGTAATTAGCATTTCGATTTTAGGTTTTTGGATTTTAGGGTTTATGGTTTTAGGATTTAGTAATTAAGGTTTAGGTTTTAGTGTTTAGAGTTTTTTATTTAGTATTTTTAGTTAGGGTTTTTGTTTTCGGATTTAAGGTTTTGTAATTAGGGTTCGGTTTTAGGGTTTTCTTTGGAAATATGATTTCTTTTTGGGTTTAACGATTAGGGTTTAAGTTTTTGCATTTAGGTTTTAGGGTTTAGTAATTAGGGTTTACGGATTAGGTTTTATGATTTGCGATTTAGATTTTATAGTTTAGGTTTATTAATTAGTGCTTTAGGATTTATGGTTTAGTAATTACGGTTTAAGTATTAGGGTTTATATTTTAGGGTTTAGCATTTAGGGTTTTGGAATTAGGGTTTATAATTTAAGTTTTAGGTTTTAGGTTTTATGGTTTTTCATTTAGGGTTATTAACTAGGGTTTAAGAATTAGGGTTTAAGTTTTTCGATTTCCTTTTTAGGATTGATTAATTAGGGTATAGAATTTTTGGTTTAGAGTTACTAATTAGGGTTTTTGTTTTAGGATTTAGGGTTTAGTAATTACGGTATTAAGTTTAGGGTTTTGGAATTTGGGTTTCGATTTTAGAGTTTAAGGTTTTAGGATTTAGTAATAAGGGTTTAACGATTAGGGTTTAGGTTAGGGTCTACGGATCAGTGTTTATGTTTTAGGGTTTAGGGTGTATGGTCTAGAGTTATTAATTAGGGTTTTAATTTAAGAATTTTGGTTTGTGATATTAGGGTTTATGTTTTAGAGTTAAAGGTTACTGGATTTAGTAATTAGGGTTTAGCGATTAGGGTTTAGGTTTTATGGTTTATGATTTTTAAGAGTTATTAATTGGGGATTCGATTTTAGTAATTAGAGTTTCGGTTTAAAGGCGTTGGAATTAGGGTTTTCGTGTTTCGAGTTTGAGGATTAGGGTTTAAGTTTTTGCATTTAGGTTCTAGGGTATAAGTTAGTAATTAAGGTTTACGGATTATGATTTATGATTCGGGGTTTAGGGTTTATAGTTTAGGGATCTTTATTTGGGTTTCGATTTTTGGATTTAGGGTTTGGGAATTAGGGTTTAGGAATTAGGGTTTTTATTTTAAGGTTTAGTAATTACGGTTTAGGGATTAAAGTGTAGGGTTTAGGGTTTAGGGTTTTTGGTTTGGGGTTATTAACTAGGGTGTAAGATTTCGGTTCAGGTTTTAGGATTTAGTAATTAGGGATTAGGGATTAGGGTTTAGGTTTTATGATTCAGTGTTTTTGGTTTAGAGTTATTAATTAAGGTTTTCGTTTTAGGATTTAGGGTTTAGTAATTAAGGTTTAGGTTTTAGAGTTTATGTTTGGGTTTACGGATTTGGGTTCATGCTTTAGGGTTTAGAGTTTATAGTCAAGGGTTATTAATTAGGGTTTTGGTTTGAGGATTTAGGGTTTAGTAATTAGAATTTCGATTTTAGTGTTTTGGAATTAGTGTTTATATTTTAGGTTTTAAGGTTTTAAGATTTTGTAATTAGGGTTTAGTGATTAGGGTTTAGGTTTCAGGGTTTATAGTTTTTTTAGTGTTATTAATTAAGGTTTTGGTTTCAGGATTTAAGGTTTACTAATTAGGTTTCCGATTTTAGGAATTTGGAATTACGGTTACTTTTAAGGATTTAGCATTAGGGTTTAAGTATTTGCATTTAGGTTTTAGGGTTTAATAATTAGGTTTTATGGGGTTTACGGTTTAGGGTCGGGTTATTAATTTGTGTTTCGGTTTTAGGATTTAGGGTTTAGTAATTTGGGTTTAAGGATTAGGGTTTAGGAATTAGGGGTTGGATTTCAGGGTTTCGATTTTAGGGTTTAGTTATTACGGCTTAGGGATTAGTGTTTAGGTTGATAGGTTTAGGATTTTTTGTGTAGGGTTATTTACTAGGGATTCAGTTTTTAGGTTTAAGGATTAGCGTTTAAATGGAGCTGGAGGAAGATGATGCAACTCAGACATTTGATCAGACCTCTTATTAAGTGGAAAGTTGGAAATGGCAAGGATACTTTCTTATGGTATGATAATTGGCAGTCATTGGGCCCGCTGCCTCCCCTCTATAGTGATAAAGTTATTTACAATGCTACTAGCAATCATAAGGCCCTGGTAGCAGACGACATTGTGGAGAATAGGCGGAGTTGGCCTGTTGCGGTTACTTGGGAACTCTTGGAAATTAGGAATACTGACTTGCCTCTCATCAGGCGGGACACAAACAATGAGGTGGTCTGGATCCCCAACCAATCTGGTTTCTCTATTGGATCAGCCTATGACGAGATTGCTCCTAATCTCCCTTCTAATATCTGGTACAAAATCGTGTGGAACAAGGTTAATATACCTAAATGTGCATTTATTTTATGGCTGATATGTAGGGAGGCTCTTCACACTAAAGATAAGCTTTATAGTTGGGGCATCTCGGAGGACAATATGTGTTGCAGTTGTACTAATGGAGTTGAGTCCATTGCCCACCTGTTCAATGAGTGTAATGTTACTAAGGAGGCTTGGAAGGAGGTTACATTAAGAAATCAGGAGTATATGGACGCTCAATGGATGATGAGATGCAGCACACTATTTCAAATTATAGTGGTCTTAGTTTTTAAACCGTATTAGGAACATTTCATTTTCTACTACTATCTACTACCTGTGGATGAAAATAAATGCTAGATAGTTCAAGAGGGTGACTAAGGGCATTGATGCCCTTGTCAAAGGAGATTGAGGTAATGATCAGATCCAGGGCCCTGACTTGGAAGAAAGGGGGAATGAGATTTGAAAACTGGATGGCATGCATGAACTGGGGCATACCGAAAAGTGCACTTAACTAGGTCTAGTGAGGGGTTTTGGCCTTTTGTCCCATGGTTTTTTACTTTCTCCCTGATGGGGTATACCCCCAAGGGTGTTTTCATGGTCTTTCCCTTCATGTACTTGTAATTATCTCTTTGGTTTATATATACATAATTTTCCCCCCAAAAAAGAGGAATTGAGACTTTGATTTATCAATAAGTGTAAGAAAAGTGTACGTCGATTACGAAATTAATTAGGATTGTGTTATGATAGTAGTAGTCATTGGAATCATGACTAAATCCTTTCAAATATGATTTCTATAATCTAAATACCTAATTTTTGTAATTATATATAATTATATATTTATCCATAATCATATTGATAAACTTGGGTAGTTTAATTATGAATCCCTTGAATGTTAGCAAGAAAGTGTATAATCTGATCACAGTAGTGTAACTTTGAATAATTGCATTAATAAACTGTAAAATCATGTTAAATCGTTAATTGAACCGAATTGGATATGATTTTGATAAAATTATGAACTTAGGGTTCAAAAACTCATAATCTGAATTTTATACATAAAATCCTTATTATAATCACCTAAAATTGATGTTATAGGTTGAGTAATGTTCATAAACAACTTATAGTTGAAGTAGGATGGGACTTGGATTGTTTAGAGGCTTGAAATCTAGGTGTTGGTAGTTAATGGTTGTTTAGAGAACTTAGGGAAAATGAACACTGCGTTAATCTCTTTAGAACGAGATTAGAAACTCGTTAGAACGCTATTAGGATATCATTCGAATGAGATAGGGAATCTCGTTGGAATGAGATAGGGAATCTCACTCGAACGACATGGTAAATTAATTTGAACAACTCGAGTAATTTCGCTAGAACGACTTGGGTTTTGGTTCGAAAGATTTAAGGGTTTTTGTTCGAACGAGATAGGGTTTTCGTTCGAACAACTTTGACACAGTTTGATAATATATTCTTTATTAATTAGAGATAATTATTCTGAGATTGATGATATTTTTAATAATTCACGAGTAGACTGGATTTCTGTAGTTGCTTCAAGTGCAAGCATACCATGGTGTGTGAATGCTCATGGGAGATATGCTAGGAGGGATTTTGATGGGGGAACATTTTACGTTGACCCTAATGGGATCTTGGTGAAAAAGATGGGATTACCTTTGTACTTTTGCCCCCAATAATCCTACGGTTGATATACCCATATCCCGAGTAAGGGTAGACGGGGATGTTAAATCGTATAATCTTAGGTCCGAAAGTCATGCAATAGACATGAATGCGCAATGATTACCCATTGCTGATGCTTTGAGGTTATAGGGTTGGGCCGACCTATAACTATTCAAAAATATAATAAAAACAACTAATGGGTCCTTTTTCAGAGCTCTCTAGGGTTTCATATGAACTTCTCCTTTAGCCACCACTCCATTTCCTCCCTCCTCCTCGGATTACTTCCTTTATTCCCCATCTGTTTTATCCCAGTACATTATCCATGTCACTACTATGTACCCAATTTGCTCCATGTCAGACTCTGGATTTGGGGATTGTTTCCTCCATGTGGTGGTGTTTCCTCTATAAACCTGGGTTTATCTCATATCTTGAACCGGTCTTTGGTCTTGATCGCCATCTCTCTGTATCTTGTGGGGTTAATACTGCTTCAAGTCAGATCGGGTGTACCGTTCTCTCCAGCGATGAGGTTTTTACCCGACGATGTTGAGGTGGGTTTTTACCAACTCCTTTGGTGGCTTTGGTTGAGGTAAGTTGTGTTCCCCTATGACCCTTCAGTCCTCCACCGTTGCTTTGCAATCTGTCTCACCCGAATCGCCATTTTTCTTTGAGATTTGCTACTCTTCAGGTCTTGGGGTAACTGTCACCGACGATGATTGAGCCCTTTTTGGCTGGTGTATGATGGTGTGGAAGGTTTGGGTGGATGCTTGGGTTGATGGTTTCTTGGCCGTTGGGTTTTCAATCACAACTTAGTTGTGCGATTGGTGGTCGTCTTTGCTGATTGGGCCGCACCTAGCTTTGGGTGGCCCTCATCTTTTCATCTGCTGTGTTGTTGGTTGCCATTTTGGCTTGGTGCAGCGTGTGGTCCTGTTGCTGGTTCATCTTAGGATGATTTATCTCGGTTCTCGGGTCACTTGGTTTGCTGCCGTTCGTCGACGCTGATGCTTCGCACTAAGTCTGGCATGTTCACCATGGGTACTGTGTTGCCACAGTGGAGTTTTGCGCCGATAATGGATGCGGTTTTCAGGATCATTGGATCTTTTCCCGTTGGACTTGTGGGCCTTTTTGGTCCAGATCTTGTTGAATGGCTATTCCCTTCTTGAATGCTGCATATTATGGGCCTCGTTCTATGGGTCGGTGTGTCTCCCTCTTTGTGTGGGCTTGATAGTTGTATTTTCCCTTTTTTGGGCTGCTTTGTTTAGGGCTTGTTTTCCTTTCGACAACTGTTTTGTCGCTTTGTATTGTTTTTTTTTTTTTCACATTTTTGTTGCAAATGTAGACCCCCAATTATAAATTTTACAAAAAAGTAATTTCCTTTTAAATGCGGAATAGTGATGGTTCAACTAACCAATTACATTAACCTTATTTTAATTTCTTTCAAATTAAAATAAACTTAACTCAAAGTGAAATTAAATTAATCAACAAATACATTTTTCACTTTAGCATAATAACTCAACCCAAGTCCTAGAAATTTGCCTAACAATAAATATTCATTTTTGCAATTTAGGCCAAACCAAATTTTATCCAATAATATTAATGACTTGAATTAAATTAAATTTACCCAAATTAAATTTGCACTAAATTAAAAATACCAATTTTATCGTTTTACCTAAGCATGCATCTAGTGTGATATTGCAAAAGATAAAATATGTAAACAACCACTACGCCGCAATGTACGAGGAAAAATTCACAACGGGAAAAAATCTCGGATGGCTCTAGCCTCAAATCCACTAAGTACGGTTTTACAAGTACAAGATAAAAAGGACTTACAACACTCGACTTGACTCCATACAAGCCCCGACGCTTCTTCTTGTACACACCTCTGCCTAGCGAATAACCACAGAGGTCCACCGCGGTCTCGGAATCCACAGATCGGACTTTTTCGATCACCGCCACCCGAACAGGGAGCCTTTCTCCAAATGGGTATGTCACAGCAAACAATCTTCTTCTTTGTGGGATGTAGAAGTAAACCCAAACTTCTCTTCTTTGAGGTGTAGAGAAAAATCCGGTGCCAAACACTCCAAGCAAGAATATATATTAAGGAATTTGGAATAAACTATTATGGGTGTAAACCAAAAGTGTTTAAGGATGATTTTCGTGAAAAACAAAACCCTCAAAACATGAACCCTTTCATGGAAAAATTAAACTCTCAAAACTCTCTCTAGAAGATGGAAGAATATGAAAAAGTTAGTTACAAAGAGTTGATTCCCGCACATTTGTAATTCTGGAAAAATTAGTGGGAACAAAAAAGTGGAGTAGTGGAGAAAACTACCCAAAACATTTCCCGTCGGAAATCTCGTTCGAACGAGATTTTTGTTTGAACGAAGTCTCGTTTGAACGACCCTTCTAACGAAGTTCTAGAGGCCAATGGGAAAGTTCGTTGGCAAACTCGTTCGAACGACATTCTCGTTCGAATGATAATATCGAACGAAGTCTCATAATGGTCAAAATTCGATTTTAAGCCCAGAAACTTTATTTTAAAGCTCTAAAGAAACCTTCTGAAAATAAACCTCATTTTAAAATAAAATTACACCCTTTACAAAATTAATCCAAGTCTTCCTATATATATAAAACTGCATTCATACCTTTTGGAGACTGTGGAATATGATGTTGATGACGTGAAACGAGGCACATGTAAACGAGGCATATGATGAAGCTTTGTAATCTTGGCCGCTACTTCTTCAACTAACACGTCATAGGCTTGGATGGATACACTTGAACACTATCCTATGACTCAAATGTGTTTGTCCGGAATTGAGCAAACATTACATTAAGACTCAATCGGATACTTGTGTCCTTACAAATTGTGACACCCCGCCCAATTAAATATCGGGTGATTAGTCCTTTATAAAATTTAAAACAGAATGTTCGGTTGGTTCATTCTTAGCATCACTGTTGAAAACGCAATAACTAATTTACTCACCTAATATAATTAAGCTAAGGGTCAAAACATTTTTTTTTCTTATTAATTAAAAAAAACCATTTAATTACCAAATCAAGTTATTTAATGTAAAACATCCACGCACAATTAATTAATACGAATACTGAATCAGAATCGCATGCTGAAATAAATAAGACTGGATAAAACATCCCAGTTCAAAACTCTAAACCAAAACAATCGTAGCCATCAATCCAAATGAAAATGAACGAGAAATAGAGTAACATAATCTCTGAAATTGTCTAAGGAAGGGGCGACACATGCCCTAAAGAAAATATCATAACGAATAGGAATGAAACAATCGAGGCGTCTAAACAAAGTCATGCAGCTCCCACAACAGCTACAGCACGCCACGCAATCCGAACTCTAAGCCTGATGTACCCGTGGCTGAGCACTTGATATAATACATATATATAGCAAGAGAGAGAGAAGATGCAAGGAACGGGTCAGAGCCCGATGTGTAAAAATATTTGTTAAAGCAAGTATTTAAAATTTGCAGTAAAGCAAGTATCATGTGCATGTTAGCTCGAACTCTCACATGAGGTTCTCACCTCTCTTCTATTGTGCACGCCTAATGCGTATCTAAATTTTCTCCTTAGCTATACTTCCCCATATAACTAGTCTGAATCCATCCTAATAGTATTTTACCCTCACTATTAGTCAACCCGTATCGCCCATACAATACGTTATCCAATTAGCCTATGACGAAAAGCTAATTAATACATTTTCCATTTTCATAATAATTCAAGTATACGATTAGAATTTTCTTAACAAATTTCCATGCCCACATTAATTACTATACACATTAGATTAATTCACAACTCTCATACATATATACATATAGTCACATCTGCCCTATATATATATAATATGATACTGCACCCCCGGGCTATATCCCATTAGCGCACCTAATCAATATACTGTACCCCCGGGTTATCACCCTTTAGTACACTTATTTAAATAATCTTGTACCCCCGAGTTATCACCCATTAGTACACTTACAATACGTTTTTGTACCCCCGGGTTATCACCCATTAGTACACTTATAATAATAAGATTCTCAAACCCCCGGATTATCACCCATTGGTGCCTTTAATAATAATAATAATACATAATAGGCATACACACGTCCTATTATAATAAATAGGTATTTCCCTCACCTACATATATGCTTCTCTTACGCATTTTAATTTCATCGCTCAATAATAGTTATTTGGATTATTATCCCTCTCGTAATCTCTACGGTATGTTCTCTCCGTACCGAATTCATTAAAGGATTTAGTCCCTCCTACTTCTTCTGAAATTCTATCTTACTTAAGTTTATTATTTGGAAATATTTCTCTCATTTCTGAACTAATAAACTCAAAACTGGGCCCTAAAAGAAATTATCAAAATTTCACTCTGTCGCTCGAATGAGATGGCAAGTCGTTTGAACGACTACCACATGTCGCTCGAACGACTTCGCGAGATATTCGTTGTTCGTCCCCTACCCAGATTTTCCAACGTTTTCCACCATTTTTAATCTCAAATCTTCTCATTCAACACCCCAAACTCCAAATAAACAGTTCTACATCAAACCCCATCAATAACATATGAGTTCTAACATCCTAGAATCATCAATTCATTACGAATCATTCATAAAATGTGAAATCCCCAATTTAAATTTATCAAAACCCTAGTTCTTCCAATACATGCTCAAGAACCCAAAATTTCCAGATTTGTTCTACACATAAATTCTTCTAAATGTGATTTCTAATCCACATACATGAAGGGTTTCAATTTAATAAATCTCAGAATTAAATTACACATCCAAATTCCTCAATTTCACCAATTTTATAACCTATAACATATTCCTAACAATACTACTCTAATATGAGTATGATGAATACCGAAATACAGCAAGTTATAAACACTTGCCTTGAGTGAGTAGTCTGATTTCTTGATGTTGTTGGTATGGATGTGTTCCCCTTGTCCCGATCTACACGGTGGTGGTGGTGGTTGGGCAAGGTGATGTCGATTTAGCCCTCTTCTCTTGGCAAAAGCTCTCCCTCACACTTCCTATGGACATTCTTACTTTCTCCAGCTTTCTAACCCTAATGAAATTGTTTTGGCTGATAAATTAACTCCTAATTTTCGTCCATTAATTAGGCCTAAAAATCAAATTTACCATAATGCCCTTTTGGGGTGCCGGTTAGGCCTAAAATTGCCCCAGGACCCAAACTAAACACCCGAGTATACTATTTCGACCCTTCCGGACTCAACGGTACACTCGAAATCATCATACGAGTTACTAAAAATAATTGATATATTTATTCCATCAATTTAGTCCCGACACGACTCACACGTGCGTCTGACTTAATTCACTAAACTGTCGTATTATTATCTCTCGATAATTTATCAAAGTATATAGTTCCATATTACATATCGCACAATGATATTAAACTAATGAGTATTTATTAGATCCGGATTAATTAACAATTTATTTCTCACATTTAAATTCAATTAATCCCTCTGTAATAAATAATTCCCTTAATTATTTAAATCATAAAAAATGTGGGGTATTACACAAATCTCTCCCTTTGGCTATTCCGAGACAAAAACCAAACAAAAATCCTAAAGGGGCCGTCAAGCTCTACTAGACTTAAAAAAAAATCCCACCCAAAATAAAAAAATTACATAGCTTGACTAAAAAACCCAAGGATCAATATCTTTGCCGATGAAAGTTGCCATTTAGAAGAATTCTTGCACACTTAAGTAAACTATCAAACGCATAGGGAATATCAGGAATATTAAATTCATGTAAAATAAATACTCCCCCTAAATTAATTCTCCCCTTTATCAAATGAATGACCGACTTAGAAAGTCGTCTCCCCGTAAGATAAATCTCCCAAACTAAGATATGATGACAATAGGAATAGATACCATTTCTCCACCTATCATTCTCCCCCTTTTTGTTCAGGAATAGACAAAGGATTAGGAATTAACTAAATACTCATTTCTCCCCCAATTGAACTAAGTACCATTTCTCCCCCTAAAACTGCATAAGGGATATAAATATAGGAAAACAAGTAAAACATGATGATGCTTAAGGAAATAGGATCATTAAGGAATACGAGCAACAATAAAATTAAACTAATCATGAATATCAACTATGATGCGATAACAAAAGATATCAATAGATGTATTAATCTAAGCATGTGATATCAAGCCAAAATACGCAACAATAATAAATACCAATTATGAATTAAAGCATAAATGGACTAGCTAGCAAGGCAAAGACTTAAAAACAAACAATATCTTATATATACATACTTTAAATATACCAATAATGCACGCACACATATATATATAGATATAAACTCAGAAATGACACAAAATTCAAATAACATGAGTTTTCCACACTCTTATGGCATTAATGTGTCATATGGAAACGGAAGTGATGGGGCGTGAACTAGTAACAATTAAATTTAGACCCAATCACTTAAAACATGTTCACGGAGTTCTCAATTGATTACAAACTTCATCAAATTTGAATATAACCTCATGTGACAATATAGATTGAACTCAATGAACAAACATACCCAATGCATGCAAGCCTAGAATTTTGATGATTCTACAAACCAATAGAGTCATGACAATAAAAGTACAACTAGGATAAATGGGCATTGTGCAAACCATTGATATACCATCCAAACTCCCTCAATTTAAGCATATTATTATAATCTTTTGAATGAATAAATCAACTAAACAAAATAGGCCTTGGCAAATATTTTCTTTTCATGCCATTATTCTTTTAGGCCTTTGGACCACGTATTTCTTTTAGGTCCAAGCAAACGGTGGCTTACTCGCAAAGGATGATAGTTCCTTTCGAAGCCCTTCCCCGTGCACATTTATATATATATAATCTTTTATCGCTCAATTCTCGCGTGCAACGGATTTTAACATGCACTAGTCCTCCTAGGTTACATAACATGTAGATGATAAGATATGTAGGAGAACACCTCACAAATCTCAAATATAAATGTGAATTATCATTTCAAGTGAGCTCGTGCATGTGTGAATTGAGGCATACAAAAATAGAATCCATTAAATCAACACAAAATCCAACTACTCCATGTAAGCATGGTAAAGAACATTTTCAGGATTGACAATCTAAACCAAAAGTTCTAGCCACATGGAAGCGAAAAAGAAGGGATTCAAACACAAGTATATGCCACATAGAGTGTGTCAAACTAAAATACACACAATAAAAATCTTTTTGAGTTTTTGAAAATTTTAATCAAACACACAAAAATATTTACTCAAAAGAGAAACAAAAATCATTTGTATTTTTCATTAATCCTAAATTACTAAAAAGGAATAACACAAATGATAAACAAAAATCTTTTTGTATTTTTCATTTAATGCAAACTAAAATGAAAGAATTATAATACAAATGATAAACAACAATCACAATTCTAGCATGTTAAGCATGAAGTTTAGACTAGAATAATGATAAAGAAGCATACAATTGGCATGATAATATAGTATGAAGCACAAAAGCTAAAGTATGAAAACAACTAACACATTCAACCTTTAGATTTTACAAGGGAGGAAGCATGTGAAAGTAAATGAGAATCAAAAATCCTATTTTGTAAAGCTATCAAGTCGGATCTTCTAACCCAAACTAATGATGAATGACGATCTCGGGATGTAGGAATCTTGGCTACCTCAGTTGCCTTACGTAGGGATTTTCTAGGACCTCGTTTAAGATCAAAACAAAATTTTCTAAGATGACCTTTTTGACCATAATGTGAGCACCTAAAAACTCAGCGAAAAGACTTACCTAAGGAATGATCTATAATATTATTCCAAGAGGATTCTCCTAAAATATTGGTTTTGGCTTTAAGAGTTGACTCTTTACGAGTATCGAAGCCTAAACCACAAGTGTCATTTTTTATTTGAACTGTTCCTAATATTTTATCTAATTTCTCCGAACGACACTCCAAATCAAATTTGACTTTACTAGAGTCTTTTAATTTATTCTAAATCTAAAATGTTAGACTCTAATAAAACATTCCGCTCTTCAAATGCAAGAAGCTCATTTTTCAAGGATTTCATTAAACCTCTAAGGCTATCTCTCTCGCCTTCTACATATTCAAGCTTCTCACGAAGACCTCTCTCACGTGTCCTAACTTCCACTAACGCACTCTCATCAATGACCTTGATAAGCTCTCTTAAACTAGCTTCTAACTTCAAATTAGTTCTTTTTAATTTGATAGATTCTTCATATATTTCTTGAAACGCAATTTGAAGTTCACTCACATCATCCTCATTTTCACTTTCACTCTCTCTTTCTTCTCCACTTTCACTACCATCGTCTCTTTGGGATTCACAAATTATGACCTTGGAAGTGTCATGTGTTAAAATTTCATCACTAAAGGAGTGCTCACTTTCACTCACATGACTTGCCATAAAAGCCACAAAGTTGGGCTTAGTGGGGGAATCGGGTCCCTCTTCCTTATCACTATCACTAAGGGTTGCATTGTAGGAAATTCGTTGCTTACCCTCTCTCCTTAGTTTAGTGGGGCACTCTTTTGCCGTCCATACCTTTCACAACCATAACACCTATTTGACTTGTCCCTATTTAAATTTTCGTTAAAAGTTTTAGGGATCTTCTCGGCTTTGTCATGCTTAGAATTTTTAAATTTGTTTTTTTTGGGGAAAATTAATTGTATAAAAGAAGAAAAAAGAATACAATAGAGGAAAAACCTCAATAGCCCACAAACCCTGGGGCATACCCCAAAGTCAAACAAAACACCAAGGCTAAAAGCTTAACAGATACTAACTTAGGAGCCTATCTTCAGGAATGTTCCAATACATACAAGCCATCCAGTTAGCATAGTTCCTTCGATCCTTCTTCCATGTGAGAGCTTTGGCTCTAACCATGTTTTCAATACCCTTCACAATGGTGTCTATAGAATTGAAGACATGCTTAAAGCACCTAGCATTTCTCTCCATCCAAATGCAGTAGATAGTAGCAGTAAAAGAAAGGGATCTTATATTGTCACATAAGATCTTGCTTGAGTGGTTAATAGTGGCCATAGACAGCTCTCTATTCAAACTTTGAACATCCCTATAACACTGGTTTCTAAGCATCACCTCCTCCCAGATACTTTTACTAAGGATGCATTAAGAGAACAGATGGTTATAAGATTCCCTCTCAGATCCACACATTCCACAAAGGTCATCCTCAAAAATTCCCCAAGCTAGTAATTTAACCTTAGTGTTGATGGCCTTCCTAATACTAACCAAGCAACAAAAGAACATTTAGGAATGAAAACTTTACTCCAGGCAAACTTGCTCCAAGTGACAGGAGGCTTGTGGTTTCTCAAAAGCTCCCAAGCTAAGGCAATGGTGAACTTCCCTTTATTGGAAGGAAGCCAAACAACAGTGTAATTTTCCTCAAGAATTGTAGACAAAGTAGCATTCTTCACTTCATTTAGCTCCCAGGTCACAGTTGAGGGACATCTCCACTCCATATGGTGGATAAAATCAGAAATTTTAGCTTTAAGGCTACTAGCTGAATCATACACAATGATATCACCATATAGGGGATGCAAGGGGCCATTAGGATGCCAAAAATCAAACCACATAAATGCTTGAGCTCCATTCCCAATGTTGGTCTTAATTTGTCTTCTAAACTTCTCTCTAATCTTGAGTATTTTCCTCCAGCTCCATGAAGCATCATTTGGGATACTCAAAGCCCAAATGCTCCTTCCTTTGATCTTGTATGTATTTACACCACTTGATCCATAAGCTATCCTTCTTGCTGCATAAGTTCCACAAATGCTTAGCCATAGCAGCAATGTTCCAAATCTCTAGACTCTTGATATTTAGCCCTCCTTCCTCTATAGGAACACAAAGATCCTCCCAGGCTACTTTAGCACCTTTACTGTTAGCCTCATCCCCTTTCCACAAATAATTCTTCATAATTTGCTCAATCTTCTTTATGATGCTTTTAGGCAGCATAAAAATGTAGGCCCAATAAACTTGAATACTGAAAATGACAGTCTTCACAAGGAGTAGCCTACCTGCAAAACTCAAGAACTTATTAGTCCAACATTTGATTCTCCTGGTAATCCTCTCCACTAAGTAATGACAGTCCTCCTTCTTCAGCCTTGTTGTTATGAGAGGAACCCCCAGAATTTGAAAGGAAGGGTCCCATGTTGTATGCCAAAAATGGTGGAAATCTCCTGAATCCCTTCCATATTAATCCCAACAGTGAAAAGGCTACACTTTTCCAGATTAATCATTAGCCCAGAGTAAGATCTAAACTCAGATATGGCTTCCTTAACAATGCTGCAAGACTCCTTATCCCCACCAGCAAAAATAATCAAGTCATCAGCAAAACTGAGATGGGTAAGAAATATCTCCTTACATCTAGGATGGTAATTGAATAGGGTTGACTCAGTTGCCTTAGTGATAATCCCAATGAACACTTCCATCACAAGCAGGAAAAGGTAGGGAGAGAGAGGATCTTCCTGCCTTAGCCCTCTTCTCCCATGAAAGAAACCATTTAGCTTCCCATTCAGATTAATAGAGAACCTAGTAGTGGTCACACACTTAGTAATCCAACCAATGACTAGTGGGAAAACCAACATGGGCCAAAAGGTTAATCAAGAAGTCCCAGCTAATAGTATCATAGGCTTTAAGGATATCAATCTTGATTGCACATCTGGGAGGGCATGAGTCCCTATGATAGTTCCTCATTAACTTTTGTAATAATAAAATGCTGTCAGCTATAGACCAACCTTCTACAAATGCAGCCTGGTTGTTGCTAATGAGGCTAGGCATCATCTTCTTGAGTCTAAGAGTGATTACTTTAGAAATACATTTGTAAATGGTGTTGAAGAAAGAGATAGGCCTGAATTCCCTCATATAAACAGGGGTAGCAACCTTGGGGATCAAAGCAAGAGCTGTATAGTTCCACTGATTAAAGAAAATACCAGTGTCAAAGAAAAATTTAATGGCTTCACACACATCTTCCCCAGCTAGCTGCCAATTTTCTTTAAAGAAAAAGCTGTTGAAACCATTTGGGCCAGGAGCCTTATCCGACCCAATACCAAACATAGCCACTTTGATCTCTTCGTGGGTGACATATTTCTCCAATAATTTAGCTTGGGTAGAGGTGAGTTTTTTCTTTATAACATCCCCAAGAGTAGCAGCTGCATCCTCACATTCCACCCTATTCCCTAAGAGGTTCTAAAAAAACCCCACAACTTCACTAGCCACCTGGTCACAGCCTTCAACTCTCACTCACATCTCATTCTCAAGGCTCATAATTTTCCTTTTAGCTAAGTTTTGATTAACTTTTTTTTATGAAAGAAAGCATTGTTCTGATCTCCCAGCTAGAGCCATTTTGTCCTAGCCTTCTGCCTTAGGAAAGACTCCTCATCATTCCTTAGATTAGTGTACTTGATTCTCATGTCTTTAGCTGTAACTTGCAGCTCCACATTGGTCCCATCACTGTCCAGAGCACTCTGAATGGTGTCCAATTTAAACTTGATATCAGCTACCTGAGTAGAAATTTTATTAAAGAACTTCCTATTAAAGTTCTTCAAAGAGACTTTAACACGATTAAGCTTCCTAAATAGCCTAAGCATCGGATTCCCATCCACCTCCACATCCCATGCTTCAATGAGGGTAGGTAAGAATTCATCATGATTCATCCAGAAGTTGAAAAATTTGAAGGGCTTATCACTCCTATTAATGGTGTTATCCAATAGGGATTAGGGTTGTGGTCAGAAATGCCACAAGGCAGGGTGATAGCCTGAGAGTTAGGGAAAAAATAGTCTAAGTATCATTGTGAATCACCCTATCAATCCTCGATTGGACATTATTGAAACCAAGCTAGTTCTTGTTCCAAGTGAACTATAGGCCACTGTTACCATGTCATCTGCATTCAGCTCAAGCAAACACCTATTAAACTCTTCAGTAGCAGCACTATCAATGTCAATAAGACCTCTTTTCTTCTCTTGGCATCTGACCACATTAAAATCACCCATGAGAACCCAAGGCCTATCATTAACCACCAATTTGTTTTCATTAAGGAAAGCCCATAAGCTCCTCCTTTCCTCAGGCAAGTTATCCCCATAAATGAAGGTAGCATGAAAGGAATAACTGGTACCTATGATATTTACAAGGCAAAACAAATCTTGTCTGTATCAATCACTTCAAGCTTCAAAATATTGGGGTTCCACCCCATAATCACTCTAGCCACACCCCCATTAACAGGGCAGTTATGGACATATTTCCAATGGTAAAAACACATGCTCTTAACATTATCCAAGTTATTCCTTCTGATCTTAGTCTCCACAAGATTAATAAGGTCTAAATTATTATCCTTAATAATCTTCCCCACCTCAATTTGTTTATGGGGAGAATTAAGTCCCCTAATATTCCATGTTCCCATTTTGGTCATCTAGACTTTCTGGATTTGTTGCCTGATCTCTTCTTCTCTTTCTTGTTGCTTCTGAACATCTCATTGCCATCACCTTTATTGCCCTCCACTCTCTTCCCTTTATCAAATTCATCCACTGCCTTTATCTTAAGGGCCATACCAGATGGGGCAGGGGTAGTAACTAAAGGAGAATCCTCATTATCAGTCTCTAGGATATCGAAAGGCTTAGAGGTAGTAACTTTGATAGGGCAATTTTCCCCTGCTTTATTCTCTGTAGGACTACCCACCCCACTTGGCATTCCTTTTGTTTCGACCCCACTTATGTCTGAGTCAACGACTATAGGGATCTTAGAGGCTTTATGCTGCACTTGGGTCCACCCCTCTTCTAAGGCCTTCTGAATCTCAGTATGACTTTTGATACTTCTTTATTGTTTTTTTTCCACCCAAGACTTCTTAACTTTAGGACAATTGACAAGGGCATGACCAAAAATGCCACAATGGACACAAGAAGGAGGTTTTTCTTGGTACTCCACTCCAACCACAACAATGGAACCATCCTCCATTTTAACATCAATGGTCTTTGGGTATTCTTCCATTACTTTTAGCCCCACACATATCCTCGCAAAGCTAATCCTCTACATTCCTTCAGTAACAATATCAGCATACATAGGTATTCCCATTGAACTAGCCACATAGCTAATCCCCTCCTCTGTCCAATATTGGACAGGAATATTATGGAATTTAACCCATACAGGGATCTTTGAGGTTGAGTCTTTGCTGAATGAGAAGTTTGGTGTCCATTTTTGAATAATTATTGGGTTCCCCACAAAATGCCAAGACCCATTGTCAATGACCTCATCCCTCATGGTTGCATTATCAAACATAAAGAAATAGAAGCCATTGTTGTGTCCCACAATTTGTTTGAGGCCAAATTTACCCCATAGCCTATGGGCTATATTGCATACCAAAGTGGTAAGCTCCTACTCAGAAAACACCCAACCATACTGTTTTCCCATTTAGCATATCCACTAGTTGCCACCTCCAATGGGGGGGGGGGGGGGGACATGGTATGCGAGTCTAAGTTTGGGGTATCTCTTATCAGCAACAACCTCCTTCCATGACTTATCCACAGCCTTACTCGGGGAGGAATAGGGTAAAGGTCCATTACCATCACATTCCACAGCTGTTTTAATATTTTCCACCTCCACAAACTTGCATCCATCCCCATCCGAGGTGGAGCCTTTGTTATGGCGCATATTGCATCTGAATTGCAAAATGTACTCATGAGAGAAGACCTTCTGTTTCAGAAATTCCCTGTACACCTCCTTCTCTTTATTTAGTTCTTCAATTCTAAAAACGTGAATAGTAGCTCTGGCAATGCTTGCTTCCGATGCATAGAATTGCCCCTCTTCAATCTCATCATTTTCATTAGCTTTAGAATCTAGGACACCTACCGGACCAGGCTCCATTCCCACTTCCAAACCCTGACTTTCACTAGGGATTAAGGTGTTGGGGATAACCACTGAGTCATAGGGGACAAACTTCTCCACACCCACAGGGGTGGAACTCAATGGGGAATTCCCACCCAAATAGGTGGACGCTTGGGGAGGGGAGTGGGTTAGAGTCATACCACCACATATGGCCGAAGGTAGAGTAGATATGGAGGAATCTAACGGTTGGGTAGCCGGCAGTGGGGTTGGTTAGGTAAGCGGCGGCTTGCAGGAGGGAAATTTTAAATTAGGGTTGTGTTTGGCTAGTGAATTTTTAGAGAGAAGGTGGAGCATCATTCTCTTCATACCTCGATCTTTAAAATCATTTTTAAATTTATCTTTGTTAAATTTAAGAAATTTTCGAAACTTCCTAGCAAACATAGCCATATCTTTCGAGTCACTCTCACTTTCACTCTCTACTACTTGTTTTTCCTCCTTTCGGGCTTTCAAAGCAACACCCTTATCTATTTTCTTTTCAGTTTTAGAGGGAAACATGTCCAGTTCGTAGGTTTGTAAATCACATGCGAGCTCTTCTAATTTCGTAGTGGGTAAAGAATTTAACACGGTCACCTTAGGAATAAATCTATCGGGTAGGGACCTTAGAATTTTCTTTACTCCTCGATTGTCGACTATTTTTTCTCCCAAATTGAAAGATGAACTAACTATATCGGAAAGTCTAGCATAAAATTCATCAAATGTTTCTTTTTCATTCATTTTGATCGTTTCAAATTGAGTGGCGAGGTTTTGGAGTTTCGAAGCTTTTACGACACTAGTTCCTTCATGAGTGAGTTGTAAAATATTCCAAGCTTCTTTAGCGGCTTCACACGTCATAATGCATCGGAATTAATTTGGTGTGACCGCCCTAAACAAGGCATTTAAACCTCGAGAATTATAATTAGCAAGTTTAAATTCATTCTCACTCTATCTATCGGTAGGTTTGGGAACACGTTCATTTTCAACTAAATATGTAGGTGGGGACCATCCGTTAACGACAGACAACCAAACCCTCTCATCTAGAGACCTAAGTGCCGAACGCATATGAGCTTTCCAATATGCATAATTAGAACCATCGAAAATAGGATATTTTGAAAATGGGGAAAATTCCATTTTAGTCAAAAATATTTAAAAGGATCTTAAACGCAATAATTTAGCGATCCCACTCTGATACCAATTTGTTGCAAATGTAGATCCCCAATTTTAAATTTTAGAAAAAGTAATTTCCTTTTAAATGCGAAATAGTGATGGTTCAACTAACCAAGTACATTAACCAAATTTTAATTTCTTTCAAATTAAAATAAACTTAACTCAAAGTGAAATTAAATTAATCAACAAATACATTTTTCACTTTAGCATAATAACTCAACCCAAGTCCTAGAAATTTGCCTAACAATAAATATTCATTTTTGCAATTTAGGCCAAACCAAATTTTATCCAATAATATTAATGACTTGAATTAAATTAACATTTACCCAAATTAAATTTGCACGAAATTAAAAGTACCAATTTTATCTTTTTACCTAAGCATGCATCTAATGTGATATTGCAAAAGATAAAATTTGTAAACAACCACTACGCCGCGATGTACGAGGAAAAACCCACAACGGGAAAAAATCTCGGACGACCCTAGCCTTAAATCCACTAAGTACGATTTTAAAAGAACAAGACAAAAAGGACTTACAACACTCGACTTGACTCTGTCCAATCCCCGACGCTTCTTCTTGTACACACCTCTGCCTAGAGAATAACCGCGGAGGTCCACCGTGGTCTCGAAATCCACCGATCGGACTTTTTCGGTCATCGCCACACGAACAAGGAGCCTTTCTCCAAGTGGGTATGTCAGAGCAAATAATCTTCTTCTTGTGGGATGTAGAAGCAAACCCAAACTTCTCTTCTTTGAGGTGTAGAGAAAAATCCAGTGCCAAACACTCCAAGCAAGGATATATATTAATGAACTTGGAATAAATTATTATGGGTGTAAACCAAAAGTGTTTAAGGATGATTTTCTTGAAAAACAAAACACTCAAAACATGAACCTTTTCTTGGAAAAATTATGTAATACCCCGTATTTTTATAGCTTTTAAATTATGGGATTTATTAAATTTAATTGAGATAAATTAATTTAATTTTAATCCGAAATGTTGCTTTAAATATTTACTAGCGTGACGAGAGTTAGTAATTATTGGAAATTTGTTATTTGTTGCATATTACTGGATGAGTATAGTAATATATGAGATTTATTTTTATAATATGGTCACGTGTGAATAAAATGACAATTGTGGAAATTTAAGTCGGGACGCGCCTGTGTCGTGTCGGGACTAAATGTGAATTAATAAAAGTGAATATTTTATAAGTCATTCGTATGGCCGTTTTGAGTGCGCCAATGCGTCCGGAAGGGTCGAGATAGTCAGAAAAATGTACCCGGGAGTTTAGTTTGAGTCTCGGGGCGTTTTAGGCCTAATTAGTAACCCGGGAGGGCATTTTGGTCATTTTACATTTTTGGGTAATTAAACCCACGAAAATTAGAGGAGTTATATCAGATAACTAGGTTACCTTCTAGGGTTAGAAACACAAAACACAAGTGACGGCCATAGGAAAGGAAGGAGGAGCTCTCAAGGCAAATTCAAGGCTCGAAACTCAACCGTTTGCACCGCCGCCACCGCCAACGCGTAGATCGCGAGACGGGGAACACAACCATACCAAATTCGACGCCAAATCAGAACGTCGAAAATCCCAGGCAAGTGTTTATCTTGCTATTTTTGTTGGTTCATCTTTCATATTAGTTTAGGAGTAATTAAGATGAGTTTTAATGGAGGAAAACCCGATTTATGATAGGAAAATCCATGCAGTATTAGTCTAATTGATAATTCTGGAAACCCTTGCCATGTAGAGGAATTTAAACCACAAAATTATGATGTGTATAGGAAGAGAATTTTGGAAATAATTGTTAGAACCATGTTTAAGAGAGTTTAGGGTTCTTGAGATTTTTGTATGAAATTGGGGCTGTTAATCCATGATTTAATCACAGAAATCCACATGCTTTACGTTGAAAATACCTATTATGATGATATAGGGTTAGTAGTATTAATTCCGGGTCGATTGGGATTAGAAAAGATGGAATTTGTTGATGTTGGTAGAGGAAACCCGTAACTGCAATTCTGCAGTTTTTGCAGACCTATTTGATCGATCGATCGAGCCCAGAGCTTAGATCGATCGAATGTTCTATCGATCGAGCCCCAAACCTCGATCGATCGACCCCTCCTGGCAGACTCCTAATTTCCCTTTTTAAATGAGTTAAATTAAATTTATCGTGAGAAAATTCTTGAGCATCCTTAATGAAATGTTTTGGGAGATAGGGAAGACTAGTAGGACATATGAATAGATTTTGGAACCCTCGATGTCGGGCAAAGATTGTATTTTGGGATAATTACATAAGGGTCGGTAAATTTATAATTTAAAGAGAGAGAGTCACGTAAGAGAGTTACTTTGGGACAAATGTGTATACCTACTGAATTTTATACTTGGGAGGATAGAATCCATTAGCGTTATGTAGTAATTGGAAAAGTTACTCAAATTAAAATAAGATGTGAATGGTTATACGTGATAACTGAATAATGAGAAATAAATACAAATGTTGTAAGTATGGGAATTGAGAAGTTACCCATTATTGATATGGTAATATTAATATAGTTATATGATTGTGTATGCATATACTATCTATGTGTGAAAATCATGCCCACGCTACTTGCTATCCCTGAGGTTTCCGCGCTGGGACAGTCTTATCTCGATGGGACCTTTATGGGGGATATTGACTTGTACCCTAGAATATAGATATCCTTGGTACATGCTAGTGATATGATAGTTCAGACGGTCCTAAGAGACGCAGGCATGTGCCATCCTCTTAGAGACTTGGAATCTATTCTTCGCCTCATCTTGTTTGTGTATAGATATCCTTGGTACTGGCTATCGCGGTGATAGTTCAGACGGTCCTAAGAGACTTGGAATCTATACTTCGTCTCAATATTGTTTGAGTATGTGTTAATACAATTCGAGAGTGATTCCGAATTTGTATTCCCCTTAATGTGAGTGATATGGGGTTTGGATAGTAGAGTATGCCGCACCATAGTTTTATTTGGGGTGCTGTTATGGTTTATATATATATTTTACGAGTGGTTAATATATATATAGGAAATTCTGAAATCTGGAACTGTCTACTGTGATGTGATATGTAGGACGTGGTTGACAACTCAAATTATAAGTACTTGTGTTGAGAAAGTATAAAATGTCATTGGAAAACTTTATTGATTTATAAGGTTAAAATGAGAACTTTGGTTACTAATTCAATAGTATCTTCAAACAATTAAATCGTTAATTTTGAATCTTACGAGTAATATAAGAAATTAATCAATTGGGAAAGGATAGCATGTTATATGATGAGATAGACCATTGGGAAGGTTAGTGCGATAGGTGTGCACATTAGAAGAAAGGTGAGAATTTCTCAAGAGAGTGTCGCACTAATATGTTGTTGCATTGGCCTGTATCAATTTAAATACTTGCTAAACGTATTTTAAATCAAACACACTATCGGGCTCTGACCCATTTCTTTTTCTCTTTCTCTCTCTTGTATATATATGTATGTATTACAGGTGCCCAGCCACAGGGGCGTCTTGCTTAGGATCTTTTGGAAGGAACGCGCTGCAGCTTAGGTGGGAGTTGCAGGTCTCTTGATTAGACGACTTCGTTCATTCGGATCCACTCTTAGTACTTTCATTTAGTTGAGCATGTGTAGCTCTTTCCATTATTCCGTTGTTATTGGACATTTGTATTTCAGTTATTTCCAGTATTGTTACTATGGGTTTTATTCAGTTTGATTGTATTACTTTATATTTCGCATGTTGACATTCGATTGACGAATGTTTTAAAATTAATTGGACTATGTTGCAGATATTTAATGTGGTGTGATTCTTACTTATTGAATGTTGTTAATAAAATAAATGATTTTTTTTAAATAAAGTTTGGAAAGTATGTATGAAAATGGTTTTGACACTCAGCTTAATTATTTAGGGTGTTAAATTGAAATTTTTTACTTTTATCGACAGTGATGCTGAGAATGAACCAACTGTTTACCTTGATTTAATTTAATAAAGGAGTGATCGCCCGGTATTTAATTAGGCGGGGTGTCACAGGTGGTATCAGAGCATCAGGTTCTAGTGTCCTTAGGATCTGTACGGCTTATTATGCTTTCAGCGTTGCTTTGTTTGTTATAGAGCCCTATGTTTAGGATTGTTGATTTCCTTGACGAGATTTCGTTCTCCTGCTATAATGTGTATACATTAGTATATTCTAATTTCATTCGGATGTGTGTGTATACCGAGCGATGACGAATGTCAGAAGAGGACCGTTAAGCGTACATCAGGGGGCAGGGCTCAGTTGAGATGATGAAATATATCCGAGGATGATGACCGTAGTCGAGGTCACCTCCATTGTGACACGAGAAGCCAAGACTAGAAAGGCGACTAAGGTGCAGCAATGATTTTCAAATGCTGTTATAGTCAAATGAGGTGCGAGGGTAAACTTACCCAACGTACAAAAACGTGTAGAGACTATCAATGGGAAATTTTAGAAACGCGAAAATTGTATGTGTCTTTACTAAAGGCGGTAAAGTATCCAAAGACTTAATTATAGGACGGAGTGTGGCAAACCGAAAGTGAAAATTTAGAGAAAATTTTCTTGGCTTTCGGGACGAAATTATAATGGTTGGAATCAACCACCAATTTTAGAAGTGGAATACTATGCCTATAGGAGAGCCTTAGGTACAGTGCTGACCGTATGTTCCTTCCTTAACTGTTCAGGATTAGAAGCAAATATGGTTCTGAACTCATTGAGAGAGGGCATGTCAGGGGTCCATTCGTGAATATGAATCTTAACCGCTAGCGAATTTTGTATCGGAAGATGTAGATACAAGTGGGGGAAATGATTCCAAGTGGAAGACCAACTCGTAATAATAGTGATAATACTCGAGGAGGAAATCCTGATGGACGACCGATTCAAAGGTTGACAATGTCGTATTTTGACTATATAAATGATAACACTTCTTTGTGGAGGAAGTTAAAGGAAATCGAAGAATTTAGTCGAGAATGAGACTGAATGCAACGATAGTGGTATAGCACCACAAAAGGATGTGGATACACATCAGGAAAACCATTTAAATGCTTTAGATAGTTAAATTCTTACCAAGTGATGGTAAATTCAGTAAGTACTATTATAGATGGTAACATGATCTTTATGGCCCGAAAAGTTAAGAGAACAATCGGGATGGTTTACAGGAATCGAGTTTACTAAAGTCCGAGAGGAGGACAAATCCTAACCTGGTTAGTAGGACAGGTGGTAAGTGGATTATGTAATGAGGTATTTTGTGCGGAGTGAGATCGCTCACGATAATATGTTCCAAAATGAGAAAAGGGAGAAGAATACGGTGCCTAGAAAAAGGCAACGATTAAAATAATTTTGTTTTGGTTTGGACAGACGTGTTACATCCGAAAACCATTTGTGCAGTCAAGACGATTGCCAGGATGGAAGTATAGGTTGTATCCTTAGAGGATGCGGCGTGTTTATGTGACACGAGCGAGTCACCATATTTTGTTCATTGTTACATTAGCATGTGAGATGAGTTTAATGCATATCATTATAAATGTTACCATTATGTGAATATTTTTCCCTAGTGTAGCGGGATTTTTCTTTAGTGCTATCCGCGGAGGATGAATGAGTATATTAATAGCGTTTTATACCTTATTGAGGTTACTCGTTGTAGTGATGCGATACACGAGTATGATATTATCTTTGTTAAAATGTTATAGAAATGGGTAGTATGATAGTGGACATTTATTGCAAGGCTATCGGAGTAGTTGCATTGGTGCAACTTGTTTTATGTTTGTTTGGCGAGGCTTTACCTGTAAGAAGGTTGGACTCGCACCTATATTATCTATCCAAGAGACTTCGGAGGAGATAGTGGGCTCGAAATATTCGATGCCAAAGTATGTATAGACTTTGTCCGTATGATTCGGTATGTATCAGGACTTACCGTTGAGCTAAAAGATTTGACGCAGTATTATGTTTAGCACTCCGGACTTAGTGATAAGGAAAGTGCATTGTTATATTTATCCTTTAGAGATGTGGGAGCTAATATTTATACGCCTATTATTAGGAAAAGGAATTTCGAGAATTCCGATTGTATTTATTCGAGGTTTATGGAATGCTATTACCACCAACCTATACTGAACAATAGTGCAATTAGTGAAACGTTCTTTGTTAAGCATAATTACGGGAGAAATTGTAACTTTTCTGTCAAGGGACGGAATAAAGGGGTATATACTATGGACGGAGGACCTAACGGATTTCGATGACCGACAATGCTAGGTAGTAGTGTATCGGGGGGGGGGGGGGGGGTTCCTTGTTTGGATTTCTCTTTGTGAGACATCCCACGCATGAAACTTAGCGTAAGGTTGGAAATAGGGAGACGTTTGGTCACTATTCCATGAGTTCGGTACCCTGATCGAAATGGGATCAAGTAATTATGTATGTAAGTTGGGAGTTGAATTTTGTTTTAAGGTCATTGGAGCCGGATTTTTGTGGTCGGAAAGCATTGAAAGTTATCCCCAAAAGTTGAGGGGCGGAACTATGATAAGGAGAATTTAAGAATTTTGATTTCTAGGGTGATTGAGAGTACCCAAATGTCATAACCGCGTATAGAACACAAGGTGAATAAAGAGTTGGAATGATTTTTAGAATGGATTGTCTGGAAAGAACTTTATATTATACAAAATAGATAACCTGTAATCATTTTGATGAATAGAGCGTTAGTGAATTATTTTGGTTGTTGTACAAATTTGAGAAATTTTTGTACTTATCTGAGGAAGGTTGAGAATTATTATTCCTCTCTTATTGTCATGGAAATTGAATGCCCTATTCCTTCTATTCCGCTGAATATAGTTAGTCCTACATAAGAGTAGCCGCCGTTCGCTCTCCCAGGGCGGACGGGGTGTTGCAAAAATGTGGGCATCTAGGTTAGATGCAGTCAAAATAGTCCGAGTCGAAGGAACGTGGTAATAGACGTGTGAAATAAATGTTTGTGGGACTAGTATAACAAAGTGGAAGTGATAGAGTGGATTAAACGTCACATGAGGGGCGATAATCCATACATAAGTGTGCAATTAGAATAGCACGTCCTAACTTGATTAGAAGGCTGTGGGAAGCCATTCAAGAATTGGTATTCCTTGAATAGGGTAGAATTTAATCGTTATGAAGCACACCCGGAGCGGAATTTTTATTAGCCAAGTGTGAGAACGACTTGCGCATACAAAGAGTAATGATGTTAGTATGGTATAAGAGTTCCAGAAGTGCGCTTCGTGGAGAGAAGAGCACGGGTGGAACGTTCGGCATACTACAAGGAAGGAAGGGGAGTATTACGTGTCACTTAATGCGAGGCATTTCAAGGGAAGAATCGATGTTTAGCGAGATGTGGTGAGTAGTCTCTACATGCACTGCCCATAGGTAAGGTTTGGTTGAAAGAGGGGAAGCAACCAAAGAATTTTATGTTTATCGAAAATTCCTGAACTTGGAAGAGGTCGGTAAAGCCGGTTAAGATCTTGGATGGGTTGCCATCCTCAAAACAAGATCAAGAGTTTTTACCGAACATGTGAATTAAGTCGTCGAAAAGGAAGTGATTGATACTCCTTTGGACTGGCTTACAATATTAACTGGTATGCCCCAGACTTTCTTTGAAAGGAAGGATCGCGCCAGTGCATGGTCCAGCGCAGTATAAATTTCTGAATCAGGATGAGATTGGTAAATCCCACCTTTGATATGGGATTTCAGGAACCATCGGAGAAAAGATTTCGTTTTGAGTAGGATGTATCACCCTTAGCCAAAGAATGGGCGCACGGTGATTAAAGATTTGTGGAGCCACGTGAAGGAGATTTTGGAATCTTGATACGATGATTTCAAGAATGCTCTGTAGAAGCACTCGTACCTGTTGTCGTGTACAAGGTACTTATTAAGGTTTTGTTATGGAAGAACCTCGACTATTCTCCTTTCGTATGTTTATAGGAGAGTAGGTAATCAGAATTTTTGGATCGGTCGAGAAGACATCCGATATGGTAGAATTCCACGACTGTTTTAGGCGAGCAAGAGTGATCAAATGTTCATAATATTTTCTCAGAATGGGAGTTTTGTATATGAAAAAAACCCGAGTATTTGTCATGTAGTGAGGTGCGGCCTCCTAATGTTAGTGAGATAATGAAATTTATAACTTATAGGCGTGACCTATGCGAATGTTGTCGGTTGGGAGCACAATATGAAGTGTCTCCAAAGAGAATGCAAAACAATGTTACTGTGAAGAAAGGGCTATAGTGATTGAGCGCCGTAATGTGTAGTTAGTTTGTGATTTACCACTTTATTTATCGCGTTTTTAACATGCTTTCTAGGTAATTTAAATTTGGTTGTGCTTGAATTTAACTCACTCGAGTTGACGCGTTGCTTGGCTTTAGTGATGGTTTTTACGGGTCTATTTTGGGTGCGTTGTCCTAGTTATTGCACCTAGAGGATTTGACGGGGCATATCATGTATGTCCCGTGCTTACGACCCTGCGTGCGCAATTTTCGGGATATTTGTTGACGCCAAAATTATATTAGGCTTTTATGCGGATTTAAGGGCGTGACAACCCTTGGTTCAATTAACTGTCGAAACGAGACGCATCCTAAATAACTCGTCGACCCATATATCCATTTTATACAAATTAACTCGGGTGAGGGATATTCGACGCAACCTATAGTTTACTCGCTTTATTAATCTAGTTTCAATACCCTTGCCGAGATTAATCATTTCCCTTTCATGTATCTTTTCCTTTTTAGTTTGTAATAAACCTTTTGCACTTTTATTTCGGAGCACTAAATCATATAAATTCTAGCATCTCGTCCCTGTGGATTTTCGATACTCGACTTACCGATGTGCTTGCCTCACAAGTGTAGTAGTAATTTAGGTTTGCTTGTATAGTCGCGGCTAGACAGAAAACAACGGCTGTGCACTTACAAGCGCACACTTCTCGCGCGCTATCAAAATAGCGCCGTTGCCGGGGATGAGTTTGTTTTAGACTTTATTTGATTTAGTATTTCATAATATTTTCTTTCTATTTGTATTATTTGCTAACCTTTATGCAGGACTTCCACATTTGAGCACTTAGAAATGCTCGAATTTTTCCCGCGCGCACCTATTTTGTGGAATTCGCCACTTCGAGCCATTTTTTGGGGTAAGCATGTCTTATTCCAATTCTTTCGGTAATCATTGTTATAATTCTCAAAATTCTCGTAAACCTATGACTTTCGGTGAATACATAGAATCCCAAAGTATAAAAAATTTAAATATGACTTTGGGCGAGTATAACGAAAGTCAAAACTTAGGTTATTCGAATTTTGATGATGATGACAACGATTTTGGGCCTTTACCTCCTTATAATAGGAATTTTGAAACGAATTCGAATAGTTTTCAGAATTCCTATAATAATGAGTTTTCGTTTAAGTTTGATGGTAATTTTCAAAGTTCCCATTTTCATACATCCGCACCTCGACCTATGACATTCGGTGAGGGCTTGCTATGTATGAAAATGAGAAAATTGAAAATCGTTATCGGGAAGAAAATCATCTTTGGGAACATGAATTGGATTTTATTATTTGAGTCCGACGATGATTTTGCTTTCGAGACTTTCGAAGTCGAGGAATGTTTTGAACCAAAAGAGGTACTTGTGCCTACTTTGGAACAAACCATTCTAGACTTTGCCCATCTCGTAATAGATTATGAAAGTGAGGATGAAAATGACGTAATATCTATTTGCAATGAAATGATTTCTTCTTTTGCCCCTAAAGAAGAACATTTCATTGAAAATGATATTATTTCCTTTGAAACTCAATCTTCATGCGATGATGATTCATCTCATGAGTTTGAATTTCTTTCATCCCCATTTTCATTCTCTATTATCACACCATCACAAGTACCCGATGCTTCGGTTTCAAACTTTAATGTTTTAAACCTTTTCGCCGATGAGGAGTACTTGCTAGAGTCGCCCTCCACGATCGCATCCGTGCCTTCATGTGCGCCGCCTCCCATTCCAATTTCAAAATCATTGGGAGGTTATTCAGCTTTTCTCGGTTCCCATATGTTTTTGTCACCCGTTCAATCCAAACCCCCATCGTCCCTCTAAAATTTTTAATTGACGATGGTTCATTTCTTCCACCTTACACATGCCTTCCGTTGTTCAAACGGAATTCATATTTTTTGGAAGGCATGCTTGTATGTGAGGGTACACCGGTTATCCTCCAAAGTCAAATCATTTTTACGGTGGACCCTAAGCTATTTAGACTTCTAGTGTATAGTTAGTGTGAAGCCTAAATAGTAGGTTGTATATAATTAGCTTTCTTTTTTTTTTCTTTCCTTTTTATTTTAGTGTAGTGTAGTTAGTTAACTTTTTGTTATTTTTTTTTGCTATGCTCGGTACTAACTTGTTTTGTAGATTCTTTGGACTTGCTCTTATTGGGATCGCTCCAATTTTGGGTAATGTCGCTCTTTTCCTCTCTTTGACTTGCTTCTTAATTCACACTGAGGACAATGTCAAGTTTTAAGTTAGGGGGTGTGGGATATTCTATCCATTTCTTTGTTAGTCCATGTTTTTGCTCACATGTTAGTTACTTAGTATGCTTTTCTTAAAAAAATGAAAATTTTCATAAAGATTTTCTTTCTTTTTTCTTCTTTTTTGGGCGTTTTGCCTTTGTTTCCGATGATAAATTTCAATAATTGCCCGATCCAATAGACAACCCAATGATGCATGTTCTCGATTTTAGAAGATATTAGACTTTAGTTCTCGATTATTGATATTATGAATAACTTCATGAATTAAACTTTAATCCCATGAGCACATGCACTTTTATTGTTATATTGATTTGGTTTAAGATTTTTATAACTTGGTAGTCTTTTGTTGCATTGTATATACTTACACCGAGTAAGCTTTGTACCTTCCGTCATTTGTGAGTGTGTACACTATTCTTTTCTCTTTGAAAACGTTGAATTCATCGGTAATCTCACTATTCTTTCATTTGACCGTTCATTAATTGAGTTCATTCTTGAAATGTGTTACTTGAGCATGATTTTCATATATTGTTTTGACTCGAGAATTGCGTAAACTTTTGGAAATGATCATAGGCCCTCTTTGTTATATCACCCATATTGGCCTTGACCTCACCCTTATATGTTTACCCTCGTTAACCCCTTTGAGCCTAAATATAGCCTTTCATTTCATAACCCTAAATCCCATAACCAACTCTACATTGGAGTTTTAGCCCATATATACACTTTCCATACCTTTGTTTGGATGTTGCTTGGGATTGAATGTTGTTGTTGTGATGTCGGTTGCAATATAGGCATATGAGAGTTTGATAAGTAAAGAAAAGAAAAAGTGAAAAAAGTGAAAAAAAAGAGAAAGCGAAAAGCAAAAGAAAACAAAAGAAAACATGAGAAAAAGAAGAAAAGAAAAAGAAAGAGAAAGTTGTAAATGTTGTGAATTCATTCAATAAGTTTGATTACTCTCCAAATGTATATCTAATGGCCTTTTTGGAACTTATTTTCCAATTTTGATATTGCCCTCATTTTCCCATTATCCCGAGTTTTCATTCCGAACACTTTGAATCCGTACATATATCCTTCGTTTCGTACGCTAGCCAAACCTACATTACAAACCTATACAAGTCCTATGTGATCTTAGGTTGATGTAATTCAAAGGTTATAATAGTTTTGATAATCTGTGAAAATGCATTTTGCCTCCTTTAATGAGCGGTATCTTTCATTGAGATTAATGTTTTTCAGTTTATATATAGCGTTCTTCATTTGTGACATGTGTGCGACCTAATTTCCATTTACATTTACTCTTTATGCCCGCATGTTTCGTGTGTTACCTCCCTGTTTCGAGTGAATTCGCTTGATGAGTGTAATGCCCGTGAGGATTGAGTATATGCTCGCTTTAATGTTTATCCGGTTTATGTAAGTTTTTTGCCAAATCACACTTTGCATGTGCTCGCTCCCCCTCCCACATTTTAAGGTTTCAATTCTATGAGGTGTATTCTATAATGTTAATGATTTGGACATTTGTTTGAATTCATTCACTTTTCTAATAATGGGTATGAAATCTTTTTTGCCATTGTTGGGCTTGTCGCATGTTGGGTTGGGCTTATTTTGAGGAAACCATGTGATGTTTGTGGGTACCATCCCTGAAAACCCTCACGAGACTACACTCGTCCACTAGGATGACCTAGGGGTTTAACGGATTATTGCATACGCTAAATGCAATCGAATCTCCCGCAAAAGTGGCCTTTTGCTTTTATACCATACTTTTTGTACTATCTCCTGCTTTTGGTTTGCTTGTAGTTCTTGTTGCATCCTATTTCATTGCTTGGGACTAGCAATGTGTAAGTTAAGGGGTGTGATACGATGCAAATATTGCTTATTTCATCCTCTGAACCTACGCATTTTAGCCCCCTCAGATATCTTTTTTTTGGGAAAAATTATGTATATATATCAACAACTGCAACTACAACACATACATATAGGGATGAAACCCAGCATCTCCCCTAGGGGTATGCCCCAAAGGGGAGAAAAACAAAAAACAACTGAAAAAAGTGCGAGAAGCCCCACACCCCGCGGTCCCCTATTCAAGAGCACTCTCCGGGATACCCCAGTTCATGCAAGCCATCCAGTTCTCAAATCTCCTCGTCCCCCTGCTCCAATTTGAGACTCTCGCTCTAATCATAACTTCGATATCTTTGACAATGACATCCTTGCTCTTGGCCATCCGCTTAAAATGTCTAGCGTTACGCTCCATCCAAAGGCAGTACACAGTAGAAGAGAAAGAAATATTCCTAATACAATTATAAAAACTAGTCCCACTGTAACATGAAATAGCAGGAGCCATCTCGCCATCCCAATCCAAAGCCTCTCTGTATTCCTGGTTCCTGGTTCTAACCTCCTCCCAAACCTCCTTAGCAACTGGACACGTATTGAACACGTGTGGTATGGACTCGACCCCATTGGAGCAGCTGCAGCACACGTTATCCTCCGAGATGCCCCAGTTATAGAGCTTGTCCTTAGTGTGAATAGCATCCTTACAAATCATCCAAAGAACAAAAGCACATTTTGGAATATTAGTCTTATTCCACACAATTTTATGCCAGGGAGCAGGTGGGAGGGTGGGGGTTAACTCCTCATAGGCCGATCTGATAGAAAAAACCTTCTGGTTGGGAATCCAAACCACCTCATCAGCAGTATCATGCCTAATGCCGGGCAAAACCGCATTCCTAATATCCAAGAGCTCCCAGGTAACCACCGTAGGCCATCTCCACCTATCCTCAATAATGTAATCGGCTACCATAGCCTTATGGTTACTAGCAGCGTCATAGATAACACTGTCCCCAAACAAAGGATGAAGAGGCCCCAGAGGATGCCAGTTATCGTGCCAGAAAAAGGTCTCCCTGCCATTACCGATACTCCATCTAATGAGAGGTCTGATCCGATGTCTCAACTACATCATCTTCCTCCAGCTCCAAGACGAGTCGCTGGCTAAATTAATAGCCCACAAACTTCTTCTCTTCAATTTATACACGTTGCACCACTTGACCCATAGGTAGTCCTTCTTGCTATAGAGATTCCAAAGCATCTTCATGATGGCCGCCACATTCCACCTCTCGATGCTTTTGATACCCAGGCCGCCGCTCTTAAAGCTATTGCAAAGATCATTCCAAGCCACCTTGGCACCCGAATGTTTCAGATCGGAACCCGTCCATAGGAAATCCCTCATCAGCTGCTCAATCTTGAGAATAACCCCCTTAGGCAAAATGAACAAACTGGACCAATAGAATTAAGTGGTTCCAGCTGGGAGATCAAAACAATACTTTCTTTCATAAGAAAGTAAATCAAAATGTGGCTAGAAGGAAAATTATGAGCATTGAAAATGAACTAGGTGTGAGAATTGAAGGAAAAGAGCAGGTGGCTGGTGAAGCTGTGAGATTTTTTGAAAACTTGTTAGGGAATAGGACGCAATGTGATGATGCTAACACTGTCTTGGGGGAGGTGATAATGAATAAACTCACCTCTAATCAAGCTGAGTTACTGGAGAAAGAGGTCACTCATGATGAAATCAAAGATGCAATGTTTGGCATAGGGTCTGACAAGGCCCCTGGTCCTGATGGTTTTAACAGCTACTTCTTTAAGAGGTATTGGCAGCTTGTTGGGGAAGAGGTGTGTGAGGCTATAAAATTCTTTTTTGATAATGGGATTTTCTTCAAGCAATGGAACTGTACTAGTGTGGCTTTGATTCCTAAGGTTGCTTCCCCTAGAAGTATGAGGGAGTTCAGACCTATATCGTGCTGCAACACCTTGTACAAGTGCATTTCCAAAGTGATCACTTGCAGGCTTAAGAAGATGATGCCTGACCTCATTAGTAATAATCAGGCTGCCTTTGTTGAAGGCAGATCCATAGCTGATAACATTTTGCTATTACAAGAGTTAATGAGAAATTATCATAGGGACTCTACCCCTCCTAGATGTGCAATTAAGATTGATATTCTAAAAGCCTATGATACTGTGAGTTGGGACTTCGTGATGCAGCTGTTGACCCATGTTGGCTTCCCCCCCCAAAGTCATTGGGTGGATCTCCAAGTGTGTGACTACTACCAGGTTCTCCATTAATCTGAATGGGGAACTGAATGGCTTCTTTCATAGGAAAAGAGGGCTCAGGCAGGGAGACCCTCTCTCTCCCTACCTTTTCCTGCTAGTGATGGAGGTTTTCTCTGGGATTATTTCTAAAGCTACTGAATCAGACCTGCTCAGTTATCATCCGAGATGCAAGGAGATGGCTCTAACTCATCTAAGTTTTGCTGATGATCTGATACTTTTTGTTGGTGAGGACAAGGTTTCTTGCAGCATTGTGAAGGAGGCCATATCAAAATTTAGCTCTTTATCTGGGCTGATGGTCAACTTAGAGAAGAGCAACCTTTTCACTGCTGGGGTTAATGTGGATGGGATTCAGGAGATTTCCTCTATTCTTGGAATACAACATAGTTCCCCTCCTTTCAAATATCTCGGGGTTCCTCTCATTACAACTAGGTTGAAGAAGGAGGATTGCTCTCACTTGGTGGAAAGGATAACTATGAGAACCAGATGTTGGACTAATAAATTCCTGAGTTTTGTAGGTAGGCTCCTCCTTGTGAAGACTGTGATTTTCAGCATTCAAGTGTATTGGTCAAGCATTTTTATCCTGCCCAAGAGTATCACTAAAAAAATTGAGCAAATTATGAGGAATTACTTATGGAAAGGGGATGAGGCTAATAGCAAAGGTGCAAAAGTTGCTTGGGAGGATATTTGTGTTTCTCTGGATGAGGGGGGGCTAAATATCAAGTGTCAGCAGCTATGGCTAAGCATTTATGGAATCTATGCAGTAAGAAGGACAGCCTATGGATCAAATGGTGCAACACTTACAAGATCAAAGGAAGGAGCATCTGGGCTCTGAGTATCCCAAACGATTCTTCATGGAGTTGGAGGAAAATCCTCAAGAGCAGAGAGAAGTTTAGAAGTAAAATGAAGACCATCATTGGGAATGGAAATCATGCATTTATGTGGTTTGATTATTGGCACCCAAATGGCCCGTTGCATCCCCTATATGGGGGAAAAATTGTGTATGACTCTGCTAGTAATCTAAAAGCTAAAGTTTTTGATTTTATCCACCACATGGAGTGGAGATGGCCTTCAACTGTGACTTGGGAACTGAATGAAGTTAAGAATGCTATTCTTCCTACTATTCATGATGCAAATGATAATGTTGTGTGGCTGCCCTCAAATCATGGGAAGTTCACCATATCTTCTGCTTGGGAGCTCTTAAAGGCCCATAAGCCTATGGTTAACTGGAGCAAGTTTGTGTGGAGTAAGGTTTGCATCCCTAAATGCTCTTTCATTACTTGGTTGGTGGTTAGGATGGCCATCAACACTAAAGTTAAGTTACATGAATGGGGAGTTTCTGCGGATGACCTTTGTGAGTTATGTGGAAATGAGAGGGAGACATATAACCATTTGTTCTCTCAGTGCAGCCTTAGTAAAAGTATATGGCAAGAGGTGTTGCTTAGAAACCAATGCTACAGGGATACCAGGGTTTAAATAGCGAGATGGATATGGCTACTGTTAACCACTCTATGAAGACCCTATGTGATAAGATAAGATCCTTATCCTTTACTACCACTATCTACTGCATATGGGTGGAAAGGAATGCTAGATGCTTCAAGCATGTCTCCAATTCCCTTGACTCCATTGTGAAGGGCATTAAAAACATGGTTAGAGCAAAAGTGCTTACTTGGAAAAAGGACAGAAGGAGCTATGCTAACTGAATGGCTTTTATGTACTGGAACATTCCTGAAGATAGGCTTCTTTTTTAAGGATTAGTCTTGTTAGGCTTCTGTCTTGTTGTTTGTTTGCCTTTAGGGTATGCCCCGGGGTTCCTTTTCTTCAGTTGAGGTTTTTTCCTCTGTAAATTCTTAGTTTTCTTTATATATTCAATCTTTCCCCAAAAAAAAAAAAAAAACTGGACTAATAAACCTGGATCTCGAACAAGACAGACTTAATAAGCTGTAGTCTACCGGCGTAGCTGAGAAGCTTGTTAGTCCAACATTTAATCCTCCCAGTGATCCTTTCGATAAGCCTACTACAATCCTCCTTCTTGAGTCTTGTGGTGATGAGAGGAACCCCGCGGTACAAGAAAGGGGGATTGCAGTGGCCAAAACCAAGAATATCCCCGATCTGCGCAATCCGATCCTCCTCCAAACCCGTACTATAGAAGCTACTCTTGCCCAGGTTGGGCGTGAGGCCCGCAATGCTGCAGAAATCATCAACCGCCTTCTTCACAATGGTACAGGAGGGAATGTCCCCCACACACAGAATTATCACATCGTCGGTGAAACATAAGTGGTTAAGCCCCACTTCCTTGCACTTAGGGTGGAAGGTAAACACATGATTGGTGCAGGCTTTATCCAAGATGCACGAGAGAGAGTCCATCACCAGGAGGAAAAGATAGGGGGAAAGGGGGTCACCTTGCCTCAACCCTCTCCTTCCCTTAAAGAAGCCATGCAAGTGCCCATTCAGACTGATAGAGAACCTTGTGTTAGTCATGCATTCTCTAATCCACCCTACGAAAATGGCAGGGAAACCCAGATGAGTCAGCAAGGTGAAAAGAAAACCCCAATCCACCGTGTCATACGCTTTCATCAAATCAATCTTCAATGTACATCTAGGCGGGCTAAGCTCACAATGGTAATTCCTCATAACCTCCTGGAGAAGGAGGATGTTATCAGAAATAAATCTCCCTTTAACAAAAGCAGCCTGACTCGGATTGATCATGTGGGGGAGGATAGGCTTAATCCTGTTATAGCAAGAATATTCGAGATGCACTTATAAATGGTATTGCAATAAGATATGGGTCTAAAATCATGCATACCGGTTGGGGTGGTAACCTTTGGGATAAGAGCCAGAGCAGTACAATTCCATTGCCTAGGCAGATAGCTACACCTGAAGAAGAACTTAACAGCCTCAGTGACGTCGTTCCCCACCACCTCCCAGTTCTGCTTAAAAAAGTACGCATTGAACCCGTTAGGACCTGGGGCTTTATCCGACCCAATGGCAAACATAGCCCCCTTTATCTCGTCATCATCAATGGGCGCACTCATAGTCGCGGCGTCCACATCACTGACTCTTTTCTCAACATTAGCATCCAGAATGGGAGCAGGGTCCGCACATGTGCTACTATAGCCCAAAAGGTTGCGAAAGAAACCCACTGCCGTATTAGCCACCCCCTGAGAGCCCTCGACCCGCACCCCATTCTCATCCTCAATGCTAATAATCTTCCTCTTAGCGGTATCTAGATTAGCCCTTTTATGGAAAAAGGAGTTATTCCCATCCCCCAACTGTAGCCACTTGACTCTAGACCGCTGCTTATAGTAAGACTCAGTCAGAACATCCTGGAAATCAGCATGGCCCATCCAAAAGTTATAGAACTTGAACGGCTTGGGCCTATTAGGCTCCCTGGGAGCAAGCAAGATAATGATCAGGCAGTGATCCGAAACTCCCTGAGGAAGAACAGTCGCCTGAGACTCCGAAAAGTAGGTACTCCATGTGTCCTTATGAAGAACCCTATCAATTCTCGATTGGACATTCTCCCTACCTCCCTGTCGTCTATTCCACGTAAACCATAGCCCATTCGTCGTCATGTCGTCAGCCTGGATATCATTAATACACTAGTTGAAAGCCTCCGTAGCACCCACATTAATGCCATGCATCCCGCTCTTCTCCTCACTGGTTCTCACAACGTTGAAATCCCCCATAAGAATCCAAGGCTGCCCATCAGTGCTACCCCTATTGAGCATGAGAAACTCCCAAAGAGGCTCTCTCCCATGTGCTAAATTTTCCCCGTAGATGAAGGTCGCAAAAAACTAGCTATTACTACCACAAACCTCCACCCTACACAGCATGGCTTGAGGGTGAGACTGGACCAGCGTAACCGCCACACAACTAGGATTCCAACCGACAATCACCCTGGCAACACCCCCCCTAAAGGGCAATTATCCATGAGATCCCAATGTAAAAAACAATTATTTTTTACAT
Source organism: Sambucus nigra (assembly GCA_949130495.1). Taxonomy (NCBI): domain Eukaryota; kingdom Viridiplantae; phylum Streptophyta; class Magnoliopsida; order Dipsacales; family Adoxaceae; genus Sambucus; species Sambucus nigra. The sequence continues at coordinate 151,605,037 of OX422218.1, forward strand.
TACCTAAATTTTCCTTCCTAACTTTAGTTTCCACCAAGCAAACGATTTCAAGCTGCTGGTCAAATATTAACTTACTAACTTCCTTTTGTTTATGAGGGGAATTGAGACCCCTAATGTTCCATGACCCTATCTTCAACATCAAGTTTTGCTCCCCTTCCCCTTTCTCCTGTTCTTGCCACCGGATTGGTTCACCTTAGTCGTCTCTCCCTTATGCTTATAGGCAAGCTCATCCACGACCATTACTCTCCTAGCAAGCGCCGAAGGTTCCGGAGTTACCTCAAACTCACTATCATTGTCCACGGCGCTAAACTGGTTGGATAACCGTATCGTGGGGGAGACCACGCTAGGGGCTATCTCCCCTTCCTTCTCAGTACTCCTAACCTCCTCTTGAGCCTTAATCATCACACCCGACGTTTCTCCTGTCTCCCGAACAGAGGTAGAAACTGGGGTAGGCTTCCTCCTCACCTCAGTCCATTCAGAACCTGCATGGGATTTGGTCGTCTTAGCACCATCTTCCACAATAGTTTTCGGTTCAGTGCTAAACGTGCATTTACTGATATTATGGCAAAAAACAAGGCATTTAGGGCACGATGGTGGTTTGGCTTGGAATTCAACTCGCACCGGTGCACTTGCACCGTCCTCCATAACAACGTTGATGCAACCGGGGTATGTTTCCTTAGCTTCCACCTCAATGCAAACACGAGCGTAAGAAATTCTATTCATCTCCTCCATGACAGCGTCGGCAAACAAAGGAATTCCCACCGAACTCGCAATGTAACTGAGTCCTTCCTCCATCCACAGCGGAACGGGAATGTCGTGGAACTTCACCCATATGGGTATCTTTTTCACTGTATCCTTGTGAAAGCTAAAGCTAACATCCCATTTCTTCAGAATAATGGACATCCCCGCAAAATGCCACGGGCCGTTGTCAAGAACATCATCCCGTTGTGAGGGGTTATCAAAAAGAAAGAAGAAAAAACCATTATCGTGTGCTACAACTTTTGTCATCCCAAACTTGCTCCAAACTCTAGTGACAACGTTATTCACGTAGGAGAAAGGAAGTTTTTTCCCCAAAAAATAACCCACCAAGCTATTCTCCCACCTCTTATGGCCACCGGTAGCAACTGCAGCGGGAGGCGTTACCGTGACAATAGAATCCACAACAGTGGGTTGGTGGTAAGTGAGACGAATCCTAGGTTGTTTCTTCATTGTCGCAACAGAGCTCCAGGTCCTATCATTCTGGCTCAGCAGTTGTTGGGAAGCAGGGGCGCTCGCCTGTTTAACTGACAGCTTTCCTGTGTCAGTTGAGAACTTTCCAATCTCCGTACCATTAAGCCCAGAGCCTGAACCAACCCCTACGTCTGATCTACGCTCCTTAGTTACGTCAGCAACACTCAAATCCAACACCTTACCTCCGTTCCAACCGTCAGACTGGCGGTGGATAATTTCTTCGACCACGTAACCTTTTCTAATGTTACCATTCCCCGTAACATCAGTCAAAATGGCCTGGCCCTAACCCCCGGTGCCGGCGATGGAAGTCAAGACCGGACGAAGGTCGGGTGATGATGTGGGAGCCTGATGGAGTGGCTTCACTGCTTCTAACCCCCTTGGGTTGTCAATGAGGTCACCAGAGCACTGGCCTTCTTCTAACACTTCGATCTCAGCCCCCATCTGCGCCGGCATGGTAAGTCGGTCACCTGAAAGTTTCACCGTGGTTGCCATGGAGGATTAGCTGGTGTGGGTCGGGTAGTACGGGGTGTTTAGAAAGGAACGGGATGCGGTTTTGGAGAAGGTGATTCTAGAGAGAAGTTGGAGCATTTTGGCGGCCCATCCCCTCAGATATCTTATTCCCTATATTTATGCTCGTTAACCAGACAACCTCGGATTTCTACGTTAACATGTTTTGCAGGGGTTAATTGAGCTTTTATAGGTATTTGGATGCTAAGCGTGAAGTTCGGACGCAGTCCGCTCGATTTCCGTACGCGATTGCATTTTCAAGGGCATTTTTGTCTTTTCACTGCTTGGGCACCTAGCCCAATATCTACACGGAAGTTGTAGCCCTCCTCCCAAGCTTCGCGTGGCCATGAACGGTGCGCGATTTCGATTCAGAATGAAGAAGTTACGGTGATTCTAGCGGGCAGGAAATGCAAGCATGCAAAAATAGCAATGCAGTGGCTGATACCTGCTCGATCGATCGATCCTCATCGACAGTGGATATTTTATTCATGTTCGATCGATCGACCAAAGGGGTCGATCGATCGATCCCCTGTTGCCAGGAGATATTTTGGCCTTTATTTTTTTTTTTTGGGAAATTAATTGTATATAAAAAAAAGAAGAATACATAGAGGAAGGAACCTCAAAGATCAAAAACCCCGGGGCATACCCCGGAGCCAATCAACAAGCAACGCTAAATAAGGCAAACATGCCTAACAAAAACTAGCTCAGAAGCCTATTTTCAGGGATGTTCCAATACATACAAGCCATCCAGTTAGTGTAATTTCTTCTATCCTTTTTCCAAGTAAGAACTTTGGCTCTAACCATGTTTTCAATACCCTTCACAATGGTGTCTAGAGAATTGAAGACATGCTTAAAGCACCTCGAATTCCTCTCCATCCAGATGCAGTAGATCGTAGTAGTGAAAGAAAGGGATCTAATCTTGTCACATAAGGATTTTGTAGAGTGGTTAACAGTGGCCAAGGATAACTCTCTATTCCAACTTTGAAACTTCCTGTACCGCTGATTTCTAAGCATCACCTCCAATTTTGGCCTTTATTTTCTTTCTTCTTTTCTTTTCTATTACTTTTTCCCACTTACTATAAATACCCATTTTTGTTGTAATATCAGATATTAAGTAGGATATTAGATTGTAGAGAGTTTTAGCTTAGGGTTTGAGGGTTTTAGAGAGTTCTTCTTCAATTGTTCTTGGTTTGACACCCCATTTGGGTTGAATGTTGCACTATTCATCATTCTCTCCATATTAATATAAGTTGTATTTCCTTATTTCCTTGCTTTCTAATTAGATTTACATGCTTTGTTAAATAGTTTACATGCTTTGATTTAATCGCTTTCTAGGTAGCTTTACTGCGTTTATTTACCGCTTTATTTATCGCATTTTTAACACGCTTTCTAGGTAATTTAAATTAGGTTGTGCTTGAATTGAACTCACTCGAGTTGACGCGTTGCTTGGCTTTGGTGATGGTTTTTACGGGTCTATTTCGGGTACGTTGTCCTAGTTATTGTGCCTAGGGGATTTGACGGGGCATATCATGTATGTCTCGTGCTTACGACCTTGCGTGCGCAATTTTCGAGATATTTGTTGACGCCAAAATCAAATTAGGCTTTTATGAGGATTTAGGGGCGTGACAACCCTTGGTTCAATTAACTGTCGAAACGAGATGCATCCTAAATAACTCGTTGACCCATGTATCCATTTTATACAAATTAACTCAGGTGAGGGATATTCGACGCAACCTATAGTTTACTCGCTTTGTTAATCTAGTTTCAATACCCTTGCCTAGATTAATCATTTCCCTTTCATGCATATTTTCCTTTTTAGTTTGTAATACACCTTTTGCACTTTTATTTCGGAGCACTAAATCATATAAATTCTAGCATCTCGTCCCTATGGATTTTCGATACCCGACTTACCGCTGTGCTTGCCTCGCAAGTGTAGTAATAATTTAGGTTTGTTTGTATAGCGGCGAGACAGAAAACAACGAGTGTGCACTTACACGTGCACACTTCTTGCGCGCTATCATAGGTCCTGCTTGTTTTTCCTATCCTTGGATTAATTTCATCTACGAAATTGGATCCTAAGGGGGTATGCCCCCTTTTCTTTCTTGTATATTCTTTCGTTTTATAGTATTCTAATTTACCAAAAAAAAGAACACAATGGTTCAAAGTGGACAAACAACTGTTCCAAGAGAATCACATCCGTATACAACAGACTATGGATTACGAAATATGAACCTACACCATACGTTTTGAAGTCTATGACGCCTCCTAGACGTTCTCATCGGATCCTAATCCATCCATACGCCTTGGCTTGAATCACCAACCGTGATGAATTGGATCATGAACCATTCATTTCCACGAGACAAAAGAAAAATCGAAACTATTATCCTCGGGGTAGTCAACGTTGGGCTTCCCTCCTTAGGAGTAACGCTTACTTATTTCATTCTCGGCAAATAAAAACCATTATCGTCAATGAATGGCACACCTTTGTCAATGCCGACTTGTCATCTCTCTAGTCGACGTGACATCCTGACCAACCTAACACATCTAGGTTACTGTCCCTTCATCGTACAGTGGTAGTGTCCCTACATCTCCTTAGGAAATGCCTATTTAATAAAACAATCACCTTATTATAACCACCAATGACACAAGGTTTTCACTACGGTTATCTCCAAAATTTACCCCAAACTGAATCTATATGACGGCCCCACCAGTCACCATTAGCAGTGTAAGGATATCAAGTACTACCTAAGTCAACACCCTATAATCTGTACAAGTCTGGAAAGACATGCCAATAACTAATCCTTGCCCTACAAGGGCTATTTTAACTTACACGGTGGACACATGTCGATGCCCTAATCATGCTTTGATATCCCATCTGGGTGCTATTCGCAAAACCTTAATCATGACATCATTAATCTAAGTCTTTAATGCATTTCCTAGTATTCTTCAAAGTCAAGTACGACACTTTCTTCGCTAATTATCTTATGACAACCGAGCCTCGCATTCAATAACGATGCAAACCTCTAATTTCCTTTAGAAAGTTAAATCACCCATTCGTACAAAATTTGATGACATCACTAAGAACCACATGAATCGGCTCCTTGAGTTTTACCAATAACCTGAGATCATCACACGAATCTTAATACAACCATCACTAGAACATATGCACTCCCTGATACCTAACTTAACTGGTTCCCTAAGAACATCAAGCACACCTCAGCGTAATTATCACCTAGGACCTGACAAGATTTCATCACCCATGATTTCCTCATAGTAGGTACGCTATATCAATTTTTCAATAACCATCCCACGACTACTAGATACTCCCAAATGCACTAGCGTACAAGTTTCCATACATGGCCAACTATAATAACTGAACACCTTAAGGCATCGCAACAAGTCGATCTCTATTCCTAAGGACGCCACACGCAACAAATTTCAAGGGTACTCTAAAGGTTTCCTTTCAAACAACTAATGCACATAACACATGTTAAATTGCAAGCTGACATTGTAAAGGATTTTGGGCAGGATACATGACATCGTGTATAACCTATAAACCCCTAATAGATACTACTGACATCACAAGGGATCATATTCCTTGAATGTTGCATCATATTCTCTAAAAACTAGGGTTTTACTCCTATGTCACATCAACTCCTTATTGTTACACAAGTAACGTGCTTACCATCAATGGCTCGTAACTCTCATCATAGCTCATGAGACACAACTTTCATTTGACAATTACCAAGGCACTCAATGATAGTATACTATCAACTCCAGCCCAAGTACACATCCTCAAGCAATAACTAACATGGCTTTACATGCCTACCAAACTTGTCAGATGGTTATGACATGATATTACCCCAAGGATCAAGTTCGCTGTGACAACCCGCCTACTAAAATAATAGGTGGCCAGCCCAATACTCTAATAATTGCAGGAATCATAGATGGTCCATTCTCAGCATCACTGTCGTTTAAAATAATAGTACGAGATAACCACCAATCATTTTAGAAAATAGATTGTCAATAAAAGAAAATTTTGTAAATAAAAGAAAACACTTAGATAATCCCATTTGCGAAAACGGTGGATATCAAAAACCGATGAATAAAGAGCGACAATTATCATAAAGAATCACCGAATAAGCTGTCGGTGCACAGAATACTACAAATAGTTACACCGAGTATTACATTTCAATATTTACAATATAGTAAATAAGTGCAACGCGTGGGCAAACACGCCCGAATAAATAAACTGAACCTAACTAAAGTACAAAGGAAAGAAGCGTCTAATACCAATAACCTACCACATCCGCAATATGCTGTAGCTCCATGACAACCGGAATGGAAATGTAAACACAGGTGTCCAGGTGGTAGAGCACCTGTAATGGCAATAATAGGTGCAGAAACAAAGAAATATAGATACGGGTCAGGGCCCGGTTTGATATGATTCCCATGTGAATAAAATGTATGACAGTTAAGTGTGTGATTCTCTTGCAATTAACAATAATATTTCTCACCTCTCAATCTAAAAACAACCTAGCGTAATATCAATGATGATGTTCAATTTAAGCAAAGAACAGAAGGCTAATTTCTCCCCAGTCTCAACACTATGCCCTTATTGGTCGATGGGGTGTCTTGCAAAGCGAAATCCAAACAAGGAACCCCCCGATACACTGCTACTAGGCAAGGCTGATCATCGAGATACATTAGACCCTGTCCTAATTAATCTAAGTACTAAAGGCTAACTTCTCCCCAGTCACAACACTATGCCCTTATTCGTGCGTGGGGTGTCTCGCAAAGCGAAATCCAAACAAGGAACCCCCCAGATACACTACTACTAGGCAAGGCTGATCGTCGAGATACATTAGACCCTTAGCACAATATAATATGTATTATATATATGTGTGAGAGGTCTCATCTACTACTCCGCAAGGATGCATAATTATATCCATTCACCATCAAAACATAATTCCCATTTATTCTTTAGGAATATATAAATGGTACAACATTTTATTAAATGTTTACCAATCAAATTCATCGTATACTAATTCATTTCATGAATTCGTTCCTTATTAGGAAATATAATCATAATCTTATGCTCTTTTTGGCATTTCATTTCAACTACACATTTTGTAAAAATATCTTCCTTATCAGGAATATAATTATCATCATATGCTCTTTGTGGCATTTTCATCGTGCTCTTTATGGCACTTTCTCATGCTCTTTATGGCATTTTCATTGTGCTCTTTATGGCACCATCATACATCAAGTCCAACTTTTTTTGGGAAAAATTATGTATATATATCAACAACTGCAACTACAATAAGTACACATAGGGATGAAACCCAGCGCCTCCCCTAGGGGTATAAGAGAAAAACAAAACAACAGAAAAAAAAAAAAGGTGCGAGAAGCCCCACACCCCGCAGTCCCCTAATCAAGAGCACTCTCCGGGATACCCCAGTTCATGCAAGCCATCCAGTTCTCAAATCTCCTCGTCCCCCTGCTCCACATTGCGACTCTCGCTCTAATCATAACCTCGATATCTTTGACAATGGTATCCTTGCTTTTGGCCACACGCTTAAAATGTCTAGCGTTACGCTCCATCCATAGGCAGTACACAGTAGAAGAGAAGGAAATATTCCTAATACGATTATAAAAACTAGTCCCACTGTAATAAGAAATAGCATGAGTCATCTCGCCATCCCAATCCAAAGCCTCTCTGTATTCCTGATTCCTGGTTCTCACCTCCTCCCAGACCTCCTTAGCAACTGGACACTCATTGAACACGTGAGGGATGGACTCGATCCCATTGGAGCAGCTGCAGCACACGTTATCCTCCGAGATGCCCCAGTTATGGAGCTTGTCCTTAGTGTGAATAGCGTCCTTACAAATCATCCAAAGGACAAAAGCGCATTTAGGAATATTAGTCGTGTTCCACACAATATTATGCCAGGGAGCAGTTGGAAGGTTGGGGGTTATCTCATCATAGGCTGATCTGATAGAAAAATCCTTCTGGTTTGGTACCAGACCACCTCGTCAGCAGTATCGTGCCTAATGCCAGGCAAAGCCGCATTCCTAATATCCAGGAGCTCCCAGGTAACCACCGTTGGCCATCTCCACCTGACCTCAACAATGTAATCAGCAACCAAAGCCTTATGGTTGCTAGCAGCGTCATAGATAACCCGGTCCACGAACAAGGGATGAAGGGGCCCCAGAGGATGCCAGTTATCGTGCCAGAAAAAGGTATCCCTGCCGTTACCGATACTCCATATGATGAGAGGTCTGATACGATATCTCAGCTGCATCATCTTCCTCCAGCTCCAAGACGAGTCGCTGGCTAAGTTAATAGCCCACAAACTTCTTCTCTTCCACTTATACACGTTGCACCACTTGACCCAAAGGCAGTCCTTCTTGCTACAGAGATTCTAAAGCATCTTCATGATGGCCGCCTCATTCCACCTCTCAATGCTTTTGATACCCAGGCCACTGCTCTCAAAGCTATTACAGAGATCCTTCCAAGCCACCTTGGCCCCCGAATGTTTTAGATCGGAACCCGTCCATAGGAAATCCCTCATCAGCTGCTCAATCTTAAGAATGACCCCCTTAGGTAGAATGAACAGACTAGACCAGTATACCTGGATCCCGAACAATATGGACTTAATAAGCTGCAATCTACCGGCGTAGCTAAGGAGCTTGTTAGTCCAACACTTAATCCTTCCCGTGATCCTATCGATAAGCCTACTACAATCCTCCTTCTTGAGTCTGGTGGTGATGAGAGGAACCCCGAGTTACAAGAAGGGGGGTTGTTGTGGCCAAAACCAAGAATATCCCCGATCTGCGCGATCCGATCCTCCTCCAACCCCGTGCTATAAAAACTACTCTTACCCAGATTGGGCATGAGCCCCGCAATGCTGCAGAAATCATCAACCGCCTTCTTCACAATGGTGCAGGAAGGAATGTCCCCCCCACAAAGAATTATCACATCGTCGGCGAAACATAAGTGGTTAAGCCCCACTTCCTTGCACCTAGGGTGGAAGGTAAACATAGGGTTAGTGCAGGCTTTGTCCAAGATGCACGAGAGAGAGTCCATCACCAGGAGGAAAAGATAGGGAGAAAGGGGGTCACCTTGCCTCAACCCTCTCCTTCCCTCAAAGAAGCCATGCAGGTGCCCATTCAGACTGATAGAAAATCGAGTGTTAGTCATGCATTCAGTAATCCACCCAACGAAAATGGCCGGGTACCCCAGATGAGTCAGCAAGGTGAAAAGAAAACCCCAATCCACCGTGTCATACGCTTTCATCAAATCAATCTTCAAGGTACATCTAGGCGGGCTAAGCTCACAATGGTAATTCCTCATAACCTCCTAGAGAAGAAGGATGTTATCAACTTGATTTAGAATAGTTATAATCATATATATATATAACGATTCTAAGACCGCCCGTCCGGGTTTCCCCACTGTGCGCTCCCCTAAATGGCTATCATCTTCCAGGGCCTATCATTTAGATAACCTGGGATCCTATCGAAACGTCGGGAAGCGGCCATGTGCCTGCGGGATAGTCAAGACCACACCCGGAATCTCCTACCCATCGGAGAAAAATACAACACAAACGCTCACATGGCCTAGGGACTATATCCACCCTGCGTTAATTTGTCAGGGGGCTTCACCACAACGCGCGGACTTCCCTTAAGATAGAGATTTAGAGAGGTGTGTATCCATCCATTAACATTTACGAAAACCATTACTTTTTCCTTTTGAAAATATCCAATTTTACATTCTCAAAAGCATTTGTACTTATTTATTAGTACCACATTTCATCTTTATGCATTTCTCATTCTTAATGTCACATTTTATTAATGACTTAAGACCCGAAGTGCCATAAACCTCAAATTAGTCTCTAAGACTTCGATATAATATTTTAAACCATTAAAATGAATCTCCCTCAAGGAGAGTCTCCCAATTGTCTCAACTTTAACATTTTATCTCCAATTTATCTCTAGGTTAATCTCCTAAATCATTCGGATATCAACCTACGCAAACTAGCCCTCGGGGTAAGCCTAAATATCCCATTTAATCCTAGGGCATTAGTCTACCCAAAATCACCCTCTAGGACTCTTAATTACTTCCCAAAGGAAGGTTCCTAAACTCCGAGCCTAAAAGAAAAGAACCAAAACTAAACTAGAAAAACATCCCAAAAATGCCGAATCGATTCGGTCCCCAAAAGCGAATCGATTCGGTAGGTCCGAATCGATTCGGTCAAGAAGATCCTGGCATTCTGCATAACCCCGAATCGATTTGGTATGTCCGGATCGATTCTCCCTATTCAGACCTATAACTTTCCCTATTGCCGAATCGATTCGCTAGGGGCGAATCGATTCGATCCTGCAGAATTTCCAAGTATGGTTTACGAGTTGTTTGAACCCTAAAATCCCAAAACCCTCAAACCCTTGATTTTTCCCAACATCAACAACAACAATTTAACCCAAATCATTTCTACACCATTACTAACTACTAATTTATCCTCAAATCAAATTAAAACTAAGAATTTAGGATTTAATCATCAAAATCAACAAAAACCAATATATGGTTTAAATCTCCAAAACTTAACTAAACATGCAATTTATCACATTAAATCAACATCTAGGAAGTAAGAAACTTGCCTCGAGTTTGTAGTCTCGGATTCAACTCCGGTAGCAACGGATTTCGGCCTCAAATCTCAATTTTCTCTCCTTTCTCCTCTTTCTCCCAAGCTCTCTCCTCTCTCTTTCTCTCCTTTGGTTTCTCTCACAAAATGAAGAAAGAAAAGGGGTGGGGGAACTTGAACGGGTCTTAAAACACAATTGCCCTCTGTTAATTGCTAATACACCATTAAAATGACTCGTATCTGCATAATTGAGCCAAAACGCGTCAAAAGTGCCCGAAACCCAAAAACTCAACATGGCACTTATTTCGACTATCTCGACTATTCTAAAAACAACCACACCCCCTATTTTGGCATTCGGGAAAGTGTGAACAATTTTATTTTACTTAATTAATTATACCTCAATTCAAACATGAGCCATAACCGTCGTTTTACATATAACGACGCAATATATCACAATATAATGCCATTTACCTTCTCATACGGTAAATAGACAAAACATAGTAAATATTATCCCTAAATCTCACGGGAAATAATATTTACTCCCACTTCCCCTATTTTAGAGTATTAGCCCATTGGGCGAAATAATATAAAATAGGCGCTCAAAAACCTGGGTTGTTACATACTCCCCCCCTTATAAGGGAATTTTTGCCCTCAAAATTCAGGCATATAGTATAACCATATAAGGGTATACCACAATAAACTACCGTTCTATCATCCCTAGTAAACCCCTGGTTAAAAAAAAGTGGCATTCCTATTTTGCTCGAACTAAGGTCATCATAATTCGATCTTAGTCTACTTTCTTATTGTTCTAACATAGAACCTAATCGTTCCTCTAGAACTATCGATCCTACCTTTCTATTATGGAAGGAGACACTTATACATCCCGGTACTCTACTTACAAGAAATCATCCGAACAATTGTACGGAGATTTCAATCTCTACAAACTATTATTCCCGTCCTTCCTCGTCCCAACACTAGTCTCTTCACACTAGTAGGTGAGTCGGTCAAACACGGACACGAGCGCTCTTACTATAGCGTCCCCTCGGTGAAGCTCGTTCTACTTGGCATCCCGTGCCTCCCTAATCTCTCCGACGGTTCTCTACTCGGCGCATTTACTAACCCATCCGCATTTCCTTAGCGAAAGGGGATATTCAATCGATAGTCCCTCACGAACTCCAGCTTCTTGCTCGTGAAAAGACCAAATCCCTGCCCAGAAAGTAGTGCCTTTATTCCTTAAGGTTAATACTACCGCTGCGAGCTCTAAATCGAGCGGGGAAATAATATTTCTTTCCAAATTTAAGTCTGTGAGACGCATAAACAATGGATTCATGCGCCAGCATTATTACTTCCCGTTCCTGGCAAGGACTCGTTTATCAAATCCACTCTCGATCTTAACAGCACGAGTGCAGGAGTAAAAGTAAGTTCGTACTTCAACTCCTCTAAAGATAGGTTACCGACGTAACGCTCTATCTAAGAAAGGCCCCTCCTTCTACGGCCTAACATTCCGAATCACTCAAGATCCTAAACCTCTACGTCGTTCTAGGGACCAAATCCCACTTAGAGTTAACCCACAACCCTATTGTGCTCAACTCCCTATCACCTTCCTAAAACCACATTACATGCCCTAAAGGCCTTACATCCTAATAATCCTAAAGTCAATCTATCTATCCTTGTCTAGTCGTAAACGTAAAATCCTAACTAGATCCCTAGTGCCCAAGACCTTTCCCAACTCCTGACATTAGCTCGGTTTCATGCGTGGGATGTCTCGCCGAGGAGAAATCCAAACAAGGAACCCTCCCGTTACACTACTACCTCGCATCGTCGATCGTCGAGAAGTAACGGTCGAAGACACATGATCGGGATAGCTAAAATCCGAAGTCGTAACTATACTAATAAGCTTCTACCCCTAAGTCTTACCATATCAATCAACTGAGGCAATTACTTTCTGTAAAATGCCACAAACACTTGGTCTCACTATACATACATACATCTTTTATAGATGGCCTTCTCATTAAGGCATAATCATAAGTCTCAATTCGACTTTGATATCTTAGTCTTCCCCACATCGATCAGAGGAAAACTATCACAGTGCTCGTATCACGCACTTTAACTTAGCCTTCTAACCACTCATTTACGTGATTTTCGGCTAAACATTCCAACCCAGCACTTAACCACATAAAGAAAGAAAAGAAAGAAAAATGCACATCTCTCCACTTCCAACTTCGTTAAGGTTCATGCGGGGAGTGTCTCGCAAAAGCGAAATCCAAATAAGGAACCCCTCCACACCATCCCCTTAACTTGTTGGTCGCGGAGATAAGGCAATAGCATACACAAGCAAAGCAAGCAAATAATAAAACAAAACAAACAAAGCAAAATAGAATAAAAATGAAAACTATCTACATACCGTAAACCACCTCTATAAAGTCTCAACCTGTATCCAGGAGAGATATTATAGAACAACTAGTCCTCCCTAGAACTAGAAATAGGATAGCCCCGCGATTTATTCACTTGCTATCACGCCAACCAACCCAAGAATATCTCTACTCGTATATTACATATAATACAAGCAGCACATACCACACATATCATCACTCGCCCCATAACGAGTGAAAGAAAAGATAGAACTTCCCTATAATGGAAGCTATATAAATATACTACCACAAGCTCAATATACACACCCGAATCTAAGGTAAATATAATACTATTCCATTTTAACATAAGGAACATCCCACCTTCGACTACGGTGGAAATTCCCGCCAACATACTTGCCAATCTCTTTGGCCATTATTAAAAGGTTCCTAGACGTATAATTCTAGTCTGAACCGACATAAACAACTTCTATCTCTAGTTACTCTAGCGATTTCTCGCATAGTTCCCTTAACTTCTCCTATAAAGGGAACATTCTACTAGCCTCCCCGGCCTTAGTTCAATGAGTCTTCCCCGGGTGGATGTCCACCGATGGGGTCTCATGAACACTTACTTGTGAGCCGATATTTCTATCAAAGGGCTCCTTCCTCTTCATACCAATCTTATTTTGTTGCACGATTTCCCAAATCGTGACACCCTTAATTCACTGTCGGCCTTTACCCGAACCTCGCATGAATACTAGAGAATTTATTTTCTCATCATTCCCAGCACCATATAGAAACTTGTCGTCGAAAATTTCTAACGGGTTTCCCTATGATCCAAACCTCCTACTCCATCAATATAAGGCGACTACCTATTCCGCCATTTTAACCTTACTCCAAATGGGTGGAAGATTTTCCTTCCGATCTTCGCACCTGGGCACTTCTATGCCCCACTCTAGGCCAAACTCTCAGGCCTTATATTCTTACCAAACGAGATTACACCTCCTCTATCTAACTTAACTTCAACAGGTGGTCCTCACTAAGGACCTCTCATCTTCAACTTAATGTCGCTTGGAGTCCCAAACTTAGTATCACCCTCTACCGACAGCGGTACTTGGAAAACTATATCCACTGTACTTAGTAGTCACTGTAGCAATATAAGATAATGCTACAAGGGAAGCGACCTCTAAAGCGGTCCTCATCCCCGACTACAGTCCGCAGCTCTTGAAATCCATTCTCATAACGCTTTCATAACGGCCTTCCATGATGCCCTTCATCTGACGACTTACCAGTCTCACACGAACACGCAAAAGATTTTTGGGGTTCTCATATCATAGTAGGAGAACGAGTTCTCACCAAAGAAATCAACGATCTTAATCGTAGGGTTCTATATCAAATCAGAAGTAACGCTGAAAGCAAAATACATCCGCACATATTCCTAAGGACTCCAGAACCTAATGCTCTAATACCATCTGTGACAACCCGTCTATTAAAATAATAGGTGGCCAGCCCAATACTCTAATAATTACAGGAATCATAGATGGTCCATTCTCAGCATCACTCTCGTCTAAAATAATAGTACGAGATAACCACCAATCATTTAAGAAAACAGATTGTCAATAAAAGAAAATTTTGTAAATAAAAGAAAACACTTAGACAATCCCATTTGCAAAACGGTGGATATCAAAAACCGATGAATAAAGAGCGACAATTATCATAAAGAATCACCGAATAAGCTGTCGGTGCACAGACTACTACAAATAGTTACACCGAGTATTACATTTCAATATTTACAATATAGTAAATGAGTGCAACGCTTGGGCGAACACGCCCGAATAAATAAACTGAACCTAACTAAAGTACAAAGGAAAGAAGCGTCTAATACCAATAACCTACCACATCCGTAATATGCTGTAGCTCCATGACAACCGGAATGGAAATGTAAACACGGGTGTCCATGCGGTAGAGCACCTGTAACGGCAATAATAGGTGCAGAAACAAAGAAATATAGATACGGGTCAGGGCCCGGTTTGATATGATTCCCATGTGAATAAAATGCATGACAGTTAAGTGCGTGATTCTCTCGCAATTAACAATAATATTTCTCACCTCTCAATCTAAAAACAACCTAGCGTAATATCAATGATGATGTTCAATTTAAGCAAAGAACAAAAGGCTAACTTATCCCCAGTCTCAACACTATGCCCTTATTCGTGCGTGGGGTGTCTCGCAAAGCGAAATCCAAACAAGGAACCCCCTCGATACACTACTACTAGGCAAGGCTGATCGTTGAGATACATTAGACCCTGTCCTAATTAATCTAAGTACCAAAGGCTAACTTCTCCCCAGTCACAACACTATGCCCTTATTCGTGCGTGGGGTGTCTCGCAAAGCGAAATCCAAACAAGGAACCCCCCCGATACACTATTACTAGGCAAGGCTGATCGTCGAGATACATTAGACCCTTAGCACAATATAATATGTATTATATATGTGTGAGAGGTCTCATCTACTACTCCGCAAGGATACATAATTATATCCATTCACCATCAAAACATAATTCCCATTTATTCTTTAGGAATATATAAATGGTACAACATTTTATTAAATGTTTACCAATCAAATTCATCGTATACTAATTCATTTCATGAATTCGTTCCTTATTAGGAAATATAATCATAATCTTATGATCTTTTTGGCATTTCATTTCAACTACACATTTTGTAAAAATATCTTCCTTATCAGGAATATAATTATCATCATATGCTCTTTGTGGCATTTTCATCGTGCTCTTTATGGCACTTTCTCATGCTCTTTATGGCATTTTCATTGTGCTGTTTATGGCACCATCATACATCAAGTCCAACTTGATTTAGAATAGTTATAATCATATATATATATATAACGATTCTAAGACCACCCTGTGCCTGCGGGATAGTCAAGACTACACCCGGAATCTCCTACCCATCGCAGAAAAATACAACACAAACGCTCACATGGCCTAGGGACTATATCCACCCTGTGTTAATTTGTTAGGGGGCTTCACCACAACGCGCGGACTTCCCTTAAGATAGCGATTTAGAGAGGTGTGTATCCATCCATTAACATTTACGAAAACCATTACTTTTTCCTTTTGAAAATATCCAATTTTACATTCTCAAAAGCATTTGTACTTATTTATTAGTACCACATTTCATCTTTATGCATTTCTCATTCTTAATGTCACATTTTATTAATGACTTAAGACCCGAAGTGCCATAAACCTCAAATTAGTCTCTAAGACTTCGATATAATATTTTAAACCATTAAAATGAATCTCCCTCAAGGAGAGTCTCCCAATTGTCTCAACTTTAACATTTTATCTCCAATTTATTTCTAGGTTAATCTGCTAAATCATTCGGATATCAACCTACGCAAACTAGCCCTCGGGGTAAGCCTAGATATCCCATTTAGTCCTAGGGCATTAGTCTACCCAAAACCACCCTGTAGGACTCTTAATTACTTCCCAAAGGAAGGTTCCTAAACTCCGAGCCTAAAAGAAAAGAACCAAAACTAAACTAGAAAAACATCCCAAAAATGCAGGACATCCGAATCGATTCGCCCTATCCGAATCGATTCGGTCCCCAAAAGCGAATCGATTCGGTAGGTCTGAATCGATTCGGTCAAGAAGACCCTGGCATTCTGCATAACCCCGAATCGATTCGGTAGGTTCGAATCGATTCGCCCTATTCAGACCTGTAACTTTCCCTATTGCCGAATCGATTCGCTAGGGGCGAATCGATTCGATCCTGCAGAATTTCCAAGTATGGGTTACAGGTTGTTTGAACCCTAAAATCCCAAAACCCTCAAACCCTTGATTTTTCCCAACATCAACAACAACAATTTAGCCCAAATCATTTCTACACCAGTACTAACTACTAATTTATCCCCAAATCAAATTAAAACTAAGAATTAAGGATTTAATCATCAAAATCAACAAAAACCAATATATGGTTTAAATCTCCAAAACTTAACTAAACATGCAATTTATCACATTAAATCAACATCTAGCAAGTAAGAAACTTGCCTCGAGTTTGTAGTCTCGGATTCAACTCCGGTAGCAACGGATTTCGGCCTCAAATCTCGATTTTCTCTCCTTTCTCCTCTTTCTCCCAAGCTCTCTCCTCTCTCTTTCTCTCCTTTGTCTTCTCTCACAAAATGAAGAAAGAAAAGGGGTGGGGGAACTTAAACGGGTTTTAAAACACAATTGCCCTCTGTTAATTGCTAATACACCATTAAAATGACTCGTATCTGCATAATTGAGCCAAAACGCGTCAAAAGTGCCCGAAACCCAAAAACTTAACATGGCACTTATTTCGACTATCTCGACTATTCTAAAAACAACCGTACCCCCTATTTTGGCATTCGGGAAAGTGTGAACAATTTTATTTTACTTAATTAATTATACCTCAATTCAAACATGCATAACCGTCGTTTTACATATAACGACGCAATATATCACAATATAATGTCATTTACCTTCTCATACGGTAAATAGACAAAACATAGTAAATATTATCCCTAAATCTCACGGGAAATAATATTTACTCCCACTTCCCCTATTTTAGAGTATTAGCCCATCGAGCGAAATAATATAAAATAGGCGCTCAAAAACCTGGGTTGTTACATTCGCCTAATCACCTCATCATTATTAACCATCCTTAAGTACCTAACCAAGGAACCTAATGTGTCCTTATCACAAAATTAGTACTTCTTAGACATGACACCCTAGTCACTTGATCTCCATAATTGACTTTACACAACTCATGCCTCTAATTCGATGGACATTATTTACCTTCATTAACATCTTAATTGGCCTCTCACATCACCAAAAGTTGACACAAATGCACCTCACACTAAATACCACAGTTCCGCCACTAATGGCTTGCATAGACACACGCAAGTTACTAACACGTCTACATTAGAAGTGTCAGGAAATATTAATGGCAACTAACTTGGCTACTTGCTACTTGGAAATAACTTGGCCGACATGCTAATCTCCTTATCTCCGTATTCAAGAACACGAATCGAAACTGTCACTTGTCTAGCGTGACTGGCCCAAAAATGTAATGACCCCACTTTTATGTGCTCATATGTATATAGTTTGGTTTTACACTCATGTGTTACTTACTATCTTATAAATGTTGTATTATTAGATATGTGGTGTTATTGGCTATCAATATAACAAACCCCATTTTTAAATATGAAGAATCAATCGTAAATAGGATCAAATCGAGGTTTTATGACATATCTTAAGGTATATAATAAGTTTTGGGGTAGAAAATATAATTTTATGAAACTTTAGGGACTAAAAGAAAAATATAAAAGGGCCATTTTGTAAATAAAATATTTTGAAGGACCTTTAAGAAATATTGAAAATATGTAGTGTGAAATTACCAAAATACCCTTCAATTGTGAAATGACCCTTATACCCTTATCAACTTTCCACCACGTGCTGGTCACCTCCACCTTACACATGTCGTCTTCAAAGAGAAAGCTAAAACACTTGTCATCATTTGGTGATGTTAAGACTGCAAGACCACCCCGGAATGCGACACCCAAACGATGACTTGCCACCGTAAATGCTTGATCACCTAGACACATGTCAACACCGTAATACTTTTGGAAACCTATAAATAGGGCCTTAGGGTTCTTTGAAACTCACACCAATTCCTTGAGAATTATAGTAAGAAAGAGTGATAGAAAGCTTGAAAAATATCTTAAGAAGGAGTTCTATAATCTTGAAGAAATAATTCATTTCATAGGTATGATTTTATTTGAATGTTATAATGCATTTTTGTAGTTTTAATTCGGTATTTTATAGCTTTACTTAGTAGTTATGCTGATAAAATACACTAAAGACTTTACTAATCAAAACTTAAAATTTGGAAATAAAACTCTGATGACGTAATTCTTTTACAAAGTTCTTAGGGTTCATTTCAAACCTATAAATAGGGCCTTAGGGTTCATTTCATACTTTAATATATACAAAGTTCCCTTTTACAAAGCTTTGATGACGTAATTCCATTTTTTTTCATTAGTTTACGATTCATGACCATGTGAATGTATTTTCGTTGCATTTATTTTAAGAAATATTTTAAGTCCATAACATTGAATGCCTTGGTGGCATGTCAAGACACTCATTCCCTAATACTATTGGGTTGGGGTCGTGACAGAATTGAAATATATATTTACTCAGAAAGAATTGAACATGAGATAAAGGAGGTGGTTAGAATTGATGAAGGATTATTATTTAAATATTCATTATCACCCAGGGAAAGCAAATGTAGTAGCTGATGCTTTAAGTCGGAAGTCTACAACAAATTTAGCATGTCTCATTACAAATCAGGAACCTTTGTTAGCGGATTTGAGAAGTATGGAAATAGATGTACGTATTTATAGCAAAGGAGGAATAATCGCATCCTTACAAGTACAACCCACGTTGATGGAAAGGATCAAAATTGCACAAGTAAATAACCCACAACTGAAGAAGATCAGAGAAGAGGTTATTGAAGGGAAGAGATTAGAATTTACGATAAGGGATGATATATTGAGGTTCGGAAATAGAGTGTGTGTTCCACGTAATGCCCAACTAAAGAGGCAAATTTTGGAGGAAACTCTTTGCTCGAGATTTACGTTTCATCCTGGAAATACCAAGATGTATAGAGATCTTCGAGAAGTGTTTTGGTGGAATAATATAAAAAGGGAGATAGGAGAATTTGTATCTCACTGTTTGGTTTGTCAACAAGTAAAAGCTGAACATCAGAAACCATCAAGATTATTACAACCTCTACCTATCCCTGAATGGAAATGGGAACATATTACCATGGATTTTCTGACAGGTTTACCAAGGAGTTCAAATGGTAATGATTCTATTTGGGTAATTCTTGAAAGGTAAACTACATCTGCTCATTTTCTTGCCATTAAGATTTCCCATTCATTCGAAAAGTTAGCCAAGTTGTATGTACGGGAAATTATTAGGCTTCATGGAACCCCAATTTCAATTATTTCTAATCGTGACCCTAGATTTGTATCTCGCTTTTGGAAAAGCCTACAAGCTGCGATGGGAACAAAATTGAATTTTAGCACCGCTTTTCATCCTCAAACAGATGGACAATCTGAGAGAACCATTCAAACCTTAGAGGATATGCTTAGGGGCCTGTGTACTTGATTTGAAGGGGAATTGGGATGATCACTTACCATTAGTGGAGTTTGCCTATAATAATAGTCATCAAGCAAGTATTCAAATGGCTCCATATGAAGCACTATATGGTAGAAGGTGTCGTTCTCCCACATGTTGGGTAGAAGTTGAAGAAAGAAAATTGTTGGGACCAGAATTGATTCAGATCACAACAGAGAAAGTGAAATTGATACAAGACCGACTTCGAATCGCTCAAATCCGTCAAAAGAGTTATTTTGACAATCGAGACACCGACAGTTAGAAATTCAAAAAGGATATTATGTGTTTTTGCGAGTATCGCCTTCAAAGGGAGTAATACGATTCGGGAAAAAAGGGAAGTTGAGCCCAAGATACATAGGACCTTTTGAAATCCTTGAAAAGATAGGAGCTGTTGCGTATAAAATAGCCTTACCACCTGAACTCTCTAGTGTACATAATGTGTTTCACATATCAATGATAAAGAAATATGTCCCAGATCCAACACATATCTTAAGTCATGAACCTCTTCAAGTTAGAGAATATTTGTCATACATTGAGCATCCGGTAGAAATTTTGGACCATAAAGATCAAATATTACGGACCAAGATAATTCCACTAGTCAAAGTATTATGGCGAAATCATTATGTTGATGAAGCAACGTGGGAGCGAGAAGATGAAATAAAGGAGAGATATCCATACTTGTTTGTAAATTAATATGAGTCAAGTTTGGGGACCAAACTTTTTATAAGGAGGGTAGGATGTAATGACCCAACTTTTATGTGCTCATATGTATATAGTTTGTTTTTACACTCATGTGTTACTTACTATCTTATAAATGTTGTATTATTAGACATGTGGTGTTATTGGCTATCAATATAACAAACCCCATTTTTAAATACGAAGAATCAATCGTAAATAGGATCAAATCGAGGATTTATGACATATCTTAAGGTATATAATAAGTTTTGGGGTAGAAAATATAATTTTATGAAACTTTAGGGACTAAAAGAAAAATATAAAAGGGCCATTTTGTAAATAAAATATTTTCAAGGACCTCTAAGAAATATTGAAAATATGTAGTGTGAAATTACCAAAATACCCTTCATGTGTGAAATGACCCTTATACCCTTATCACCTTTCCACCACGTGCTGGTCACCTCCACCTTACACATGTCGTCTTCAGAGAGAAAGCTAAAACACTTGTCATCATTTGGTGATGTTAATACTGCAAGACCACCCCGGAATGCGACACCCAAACGATGACTTGCCACCGTAAATGCTTGATCACCTAGACACATGTCAACACCATAATACTTTTGGAAACCTATAAATAGGGCCTTAGGGTTCATTTGAAACGCACACCAATTCCTTGAGAATTATAGTAAGAAAGAGTGGTAGAAAGCTTGGGAAATATCTTAAGAAGGAGTTCTATAATCTTGAAGAAATAATTCATTTCATAGGTATGATTTTATTTAAATGTTATAATGCATTTTTGTAGTTTTAATTCGGTATTTTATAGCTTTACTTAGTAGTTATGCTGATAAAATACACTAAAGACTTTACTAATCAAAACTTAAAATTTGGAAACAATAAATTGATTTTATTTTCAAAATATGTCAACTTGTTTGAAAAATATATATATACTCTTTTTAAAATGATTTTTGTAAGCAATTGCTCGTATTATGGAATCTCATTTAAGTAATTCCAAAGTCAGTCCCGTTGAAATTCTATCTAGTTGAGATGGTATTTTAGTGGTGCCCCTGTGACCCTCCATCTCTATTAGGAATAAATCCGGAAATGTTCTGTCTAGATGAGATGGTATTTAAGTGGTGCCCCTGTGACCCTCCATTTCTACTGGGAACCGACTGATTAGGAAGAACTATGAATTGAATTCTTTAAATACGATGAATGAATATTAAAAATTGAGAAAATGGCTTTAGTAACCTTTTTCAGCAAGATATTTTAGGATTAAAACACAATATTTAGAATTGGGCTTTATTTAGAATACATAATTAAACCTTTATTGTATTTATTAGATTAACGTGTGATCCAAGACTCAATATTTATATTTTTGAGCCTCTATTTTAGGTGAGTACTCTGACATTCCTTGTGTAATTTGATTATATGATATTATGCAAACTATATATATTTTGTGAACTGCTTTGATTCTCAAAATTCATGTGATACCGATGACTGATTCAATTGTGATATGTTTATATTTGTCCATATAAACATACCGATTAAAATGATTATTGAAAAGGATATTGAATATTGAAAATATGATTCGGCCTAAGGGACCTCTTTACTGACTGACCTTCCCAGCTGGGTTATCGCTGGTGTGCCCTAAATAAGGCGTTGTGACGAACTAGTTCGATTGACCCTCAACTACCGGGGTATAATACGGTAGAAGAATACGGTACTAGAGTGTACTTGGCCATTAAAATGATATGATTGAAAGAAAAAAAGATATCACATTTGATTTGTTGCATTCGTCTTATTCTGAGATATCCAATTGTGATATATATACTTTCATTTCAAAATATATATCTATTTACTGTAAGTTCCTATCCATATATGTATATGCCTTCTCTTTTGACTTGAATAGGTATCTATTTTCTGAAAACCTTGGAATGTCGGTAGATTAAATCTTATTTAGCTTTTAGCTGATGTTGTATAAATAACGATTTTTCAGGAAAAAATTAGACTTGAGGATGGAGTGTAGAAGGACTATGTTTAAGATCTAGCTTAAGGAGCTCTTTTGTTATACTTTTAAATAGAATGTTTGTTTTTAGGAGATAGAGCATGTTTGGCTCTTTAGTAATAAGTTTTTAATTTTGGCATAAGTTGTAATCCGTTCATACTTTAATATATACGAAGTTCCCTTTTACAAAGCTCTGATGACGTAATTCCATTTTTTTTCATTAGTTTACGATTCATGACCATGTGAATGTATTTCCGTTGCATTTATTTTAAGAAATATTTTAAGTCCATAACATTGAATGCCTTGGTGGCATGTCAAGACACTCATTCCCTACTACTATTGGGTTGGGGTCGTGACAGAATTGAAATATATATTTACTCAGAAAGAATTGAACATGAGACAAAGGAGGTGGTTAGAATTGATGAAGGATTATGATTTAAATATTCATTATCACCTAGGGAAAGCAAATGTAGTAGCTGATGCTTTAAGTCGGAAGTCTACAACAAATTTAGCATGTCTCATTACAAATCAGGAACCTTTGTTAGCGGATTTGAGAAGTATGGAAATAGATGTACGTATTTATAGCAAAGGAGGAATAATCGCATCCTTACAAGTACAACCCACGTTGATGGAAAGGATCAAAATTGCACAAGTAAATGACCCACAACTGAAGAAGATCAGAGAAGAGGTTATTGAAGGGAAGAGATTTGAATTTGAGATACGGGATGATATATTGAGGTTTGGAAATAGAGTATGTGTTCCACGTGATGCCCAACTAAAGAGGCAAATTTTGGAGGAAACTCATTGCTCGAGATTTACGTTTCATCCTGGAAATACCAAGATGTATAGAGATCTTCGAGAAGTGTTTTGGTGGAACAATATGAAAAGGTAGATAGGAGAATTTGTATCTCACTGTTTGGTTTGTCAACAAGTAAAAGCTGAACATCAGAAACCATCAGGATTATTACAACCTCTACCTATCCCTGAATGAAAATGGGAACATATTACCATGGATTTTGTGACAGGTTTACCAAGGAGTTCAAATGGTAATGATTCTATTTGGGTAATTATTGATAGGTTAACTAAATCTGCTCATTTTCTTGCCATTAAGATTTCCCATTCATTAGAAAAGTTAGCCAAGTTGTATGTACGCGAAATTATTAGGCTTCATGGAACCCCAATTTTAATTATTTCTGATCGTGACCCTAGATTTTTTCTCGTTTTTGGAAAATCCTACAAGCAGCCATGGGAACAAAATTGAATTTTCGCACCGCTTTTCATCCTCAAACAGATGGACAATCTGAGAGAACCATTCAAACCTTAGAGGATATGCTTAGGGCCTGTGCACTTGATTTGAAGGGGAATTGGGATGATCATTTACCATTAGTGGAGTTTGCCTATAATAATAGTCATCAAGTAAGTATTCAAATGGCTCCATATGAAGCACTATATGGTAGAAGGCGTCGTTCTCCCACATGTTGGGTAGAAGTTGGAGAAAGAAATTGTTGGGACCATAATTGATTCAGATCACAACAGAGAAAGTGAAATTGATACAAGACCGACTTCGAATCGCTCAAAGCCGTCAAAAGAGTTATTTTGAAAATCGACACCGACAATTAGAAATTCAAAAAGGATATTATGTGTTCTTGCGAGTATCGCCTTCAAAGGGAGTAATACGATTCGGGAAGAAAGGGAAGTTGAGCCCAAGATACATAGGACCTTTTGAAATCCTTGAAAAGATAGGAGCTGTTGCGTATAAAATAGCCTTACCACCTGAACTCTCTAGTGTACATAATGTGTTTCACATATCAATGATAAAGAAATATGTCCCAGATCCAACACATATCTTAAGTCATGAACCTCTTCAAGTTAGAGAATATTTGTCATACATTGAGCATCCGGTAGAAATTTTGGACCATAAAGATCAAATATTACGGACCAAGATAATTCCACTAGTCAAAGTATTATGGCGAAATCATTATGTTGATGAAGCAACGTGGGAGCGAGAAGATGAAATAAAGGAGAGATATCCATACTTGTTTGTAAATTAATATGAGTCAAGTTTGGGGACCAAACTTTTTATAAGGAGGGTAGGATGTAATGACCCAACTTTTATGTGCTCATATGTATATAGTTTGTTTTTACACTCATGTGTTACTTACTATCTTATAAATGTTGTATTATTAGACATGTGGTGTTATTGGCTATCAATATAACAAACCCCATTTTTAAATATGAAGAATCAATCGTAAATAGGATCAATTCGAGGTCTTATGACATATTTTAAGGTATATAATAAGTTTTGGGGTAGAAAATATAATTTTATGAAACTTTAGGGACTAAAAGAAAAATATAAAAGGGCCATTTTGTAAATAAAATATTTTCAAGGACCTCTAAGAAATATTGAAAATATGTAGTGTGAATTACCAAAATACCCTTCATGTGTGAAATGACCCTTATACCCTTATCACCTTTCCACCACGTGCTGGTCACCTCCACCTTACACATGTCGTCTTCAGAGAGAAATCTAAAACACTTGTCATCATTTGGTGATGTTAAGACTGCAAGATCACCCCGGAATGCGACACCCAAACGATGACTTGCCATCGTAAAAGCTTGATCACCTAGACATATGTCAAGACCGTAATACTTTTGGAAACCTATAAATAGGGCCTTAGGGTTCTTTGAAACTCACACCAATTCCTTGAGAATTAGAGTAAGAAAGAGTGATAGAAAGCTTGGGAAATATCTTAAGAAGGAGTTCTATAATCTTGAAGAAATAATTCATTTCGTAGGTATGATTTTATTTAAATGTTATAATGCATTTTTGAAGTTTTAATTTCGTATTTTAGTCTCATAGACATTGGGAGAACAGTATAGTAGGGTATTTTCTTGGGAAAAAACTTCCTTACTCTTATGTGAACAATGCTGCTAGTAAAATGTGTAGCAAGTATGGAATGATTAAGGTCATTGCACATGATAATGGTTTTTTCTTTTTCCTTTTTGACAACCCTACCCAACGTGATGAGGTTTTTGATAATGGCCCATGGCACTTTGATGTGGGTGGCCAAAGAATCATACCCTAGTAGCATTAACGTCATTATGGAAGATGGTACAAGTGCACCGGTGAGAGTTAAATTCCAAGCCAAACCTCCTCCGTCCCCTAACTGCCTTGTGTTTGGGCACAGTGCTAGGAATTGCACTAAAGGTGAGGAAGCTATTATGGGGTTGGAGAAGAACACTGGGGCAATGAAGATGAAAACCACTGAAAGAGAGGTTTGGACCCAGGTCCCCATGAAGCAGAAACCTACTACTCCCTTTGTTTACGAGATGGGAGAACCTTTTGGAGCTAAAGAGTGGGAACCACAGGAGGTGAATGGAGCTGAAATGCATGGTAAGCCAGTTCAAACTGTGGCCTTATCCACCAACAGTGTATCTAACTCTTTTAGTGTTATGGATATTGATAGCGAGTTTGATACCACTCCGGAACCCACTGCCCTAGCTAGAAGAGTTATGGTAGTGGATGAGTTGGCAATCAAGCACAAGGGGGAGAAGAACAAGGTGGGAAACTCCGGTGGGAACAATAAGAAGAAAGGGAAGGGGAATAAAAGTCGATGATTAAGCTCGGTTCATGGAACATAAGGGGTCTTAATTCACCTCATAAACAATAAGAAGTGAGCAAGTTTATTAGAGACCAACAACTTGACCTGGTATGTTTGCTTGAAACCAAAATTAGGAGGAATAACTTATTAAATGTTAAGAATAATTGCTTTTTTCACTGGAATATAGTATTGATAACTGCCCTAGTGGGGGGGGGGGGGGGCTAGGGGTATTGTGGGTTGGAATCCGAATATTTTTACTGTGAGTTTGGTCCAATCACACCCCCAGGCCATGTTGTGTAAGGTGGATGTATGTGGGAGAAACTGTGGGTTTTATGCTTCTTTCATCTACGGGGATAATTTACCTAACAAAAGAGTTACTTTGTGGGATTTCTTGAGACTTAATTATGGGAGAGTGGATAGCCAACCGTGGGTTCTTATGGGCGATTTCAATGTGGTGAGATCCCACGAGGAGAAGAGAGGTGTGCATGGCATTGATGTGGAGGCTACTAATGACTTCAATCAATGCATAAATGATATCCATGCGGATGATATGATGACTAGTGGGTTGTGGTTTACGTGGAACAAACGTCATGAGGGTAATGAGAATGTCCAGTCTAGACTGGATAGAGTTCTTCATAATGATACTTGGAGCGCTGTGTTTCCTGAGTCTTAAGCAACTGTTTCCTTAGGGTGTTTCGGACCACTGCCCCATCACTATCTTGCTATCACCCATGGAACCCAAAAGACCAAAACCTTTTAAATTCTACAATTTTTGGATGGGTCATACTGATTTCCAAGGAGTTCTTGCTGAGTCTTGGCATGGGAATGATGGGGGTAACCCCATGTTATATTAATCAAGAAGATGAGAAGACTAAAGAATAACCTTAAAGATTTCGATAAAAAAATTTACAACCATATTTCCAGGAGGGTTGAGGAGGTCAAAGTGCTGTTGGACGAAGTTCAAAAAAGAGTGGACAGGGACGAAGGAAATTCTCGTATTCAGATCGAAGAAAGGGACAGATTGACTAAGTATTTGGAGATTAGAAACACTAAAGAGTCATTTTTCAAACAAAGGTCCAGTGTGAGGTGGCTTCAGCTGGGTGACAGGAATAACTCTTTCTTTCATAAGAAGGCCAACCAGGCTTCTGCCAAGAGGAAAATTATCATCATTGAGGATGAGAATGGCTTGCGCATCGAGGGTACACAGAATGTGGCCAACACTGCTGTTGGATATTTTAGTAATCTTCTAGGTAGCAGCAGCAATTGTGAGAACTCGAGTTCTATTCTTACTGAGAATGTCTGCAAGAGAATCAGTGATGCTGATGTTGCTTTGCTGTGCACCCCCATTGATGATGTGGAGATTAAGAAGGCCATGTTCTCTATTAGGTCCGATAAAGCCCCGGGCCCTGATGGCTTTAATGCGTTCTTTTTCAAAAAGAATTAGGAGGTGGTTGGGAGTGACGTGATTGAGGTTGTCAAGTTCTTCTTTAGTTATAGTTATTTTCCTAGACAATGGAATTGTACTGCCTTGGACTTCATATCCAAGGTTACTACCCCTAGTGATATGCATGACTTTAGACCCATATCTTGTTGTAACACCATATATAATGCATTTCGAATATTTTTGTGAATAGGCTGAAGTCGATTCTTCCGCACATTATCAATTTGTGTCAGGCTGCGTTTGTTGAAGGGAGGTCAATTTAAGATAATACCTTACTTATCTAGGAGGTTATGAGGAATTACCATAGAGTGCTCACCCCGCCTAGGTGTACTATGAAGATCGATTTGATGAAGGCTTATGACACTGTGAACTAGGAGTTTCTTTTCACTTTACTTGCTCATCTTGGCTTTCCCGTTGTTTTTGTTGGATGGATTAGAGAGTGCCTCACTAATACTAGGTTCTTTATCAGCCTGAATGGGCACCTTTATGGTTTATTTGATGGTAAGAAAGTATTGAGACAGGGTGATCCCATCTCACCCTATCTTTTCCTTCGGGTTATGGATACTTTCTCATGCATCTTGGATAAGGCTTGCTCCACTCCCACATTTACTTATCACCCTAGATGCAAGGAGGTGGGGCTTAACCACCTGTGTTTTGCGAACGATGTGATTATTTTGGGTGGGGGGACATACCCTCCTGTACTATTATGAAGATAGCTTTGGATGATTTCTGTAGCATTGTTGGCCTAAAGCCCAACCTTTGTAACAGTCGTTTCTACTGCTCGAGAATTGATGAGGAGAGAATCATGCAGATTAAGGATATCCTTGGCTTCACTCATAGCAATCCTCCCTTTTTGTACCTGGGTGTCCCTCTCATTACCTTTAGGCTCAAAAGTGAGGACTGTTGTAGACTGATAGACAAGATTACTGGCAGGATTAAGTGTTGGACCAATAAGTTTCTTAGTTACGCAAGCATATTACAACTTATTAAATCTGTCTTGTTTGGGATTCAAGTTTACTGGTCTATCCTTTTCATTTCTCCCAAAGGGTTATCTAAAGAATCGAGCAGCTGACGAGGGACTTTCTTTGGACAGGGTATGATCTTAATCACTCGGGTGCCAAGGTTACGTGGAAGGACCTTTGTTGCAACTATGAAGAAGGGGGTTTGGGAATCATAGATTGTGAGAGATGGAATGTTGCAGCTATTTTGTGTAATACCCCGTATTTTTATGGGCTTTTAAATTTGGGGATTTATTAAATTTAAATTGAAATATTAATTTAATATTAATCTGGAAATAATTTAAATATTTACTAGCGTGATGAGAGTTAGTAATTATTGAATTTTTTTGTAAATTACTTTATGGGTAAAGTAAGCTGTGTAACTAAATTTAGTAAAATTACCATGAGAATATAATTTGATAATCTTGAAAATTTTATCGGGACGCGCCTGTGTCGTGTCTGGATTAAATTCGCATTATTAAAAGTGAATAAATTATAAGTCACCCGTATGGTCATTTTGAGTGCGTCAATGTGTCTGGAAGGGTCGAGATAGTTAAAATAATGTACGCGGGGGTGTAGTTTGGGTCTCGGGGAGTTTTTAGGCCTAATGAGCATCCCGGGAGGGCATTTTAGACATTTTGTATTTTTGGGCATGGAAACCCACGAATTTTCTAAGGTTATATCAGATGTTAGGGGTTGTCTTCTAGGGTTAGCATAACCAAAAACCAAGAACGACCATTGGAGAGGAAGAGGAGAAGCTTTGGAGTTCTAGGCCAAGAACTCCACCGTTTGCACCGCCGTCACCACCAAATTGTAGATCGCGCGACGAGGAACACAATCACACCAATTTCTTCCACAAATCAGAAATAAAGAGTTACAGGCAAGTATCTATCTTGCTTTATTTTAGTTAATGCTTCAATTATATTAGCCTAAGGTTGATTAGAACTAGTTATCATGAAAGAAAGCATATATTGGAGACTAGAATTTGCATGTTGTCGAGGTAGAAATCATATTCTGGAAATCAAATTCACATGTAGAGGATAAACCACGAATTTTCTTTGAGTTAGGAGTAGAAATCTGGAAAAAGAATTGGAAGAATTAAGATAAAGAAGAAAATTAGGGTTCTTGAAGTTTATATAGATTTTTGCCCTTGTCGATTGTTACACTTGATGAAAACTCACATGCTTTACGTAGGAAATTATTTATTTGGGTATATAATCCGTGTAGTATCATTTGTTGGGAGTTTGGGAGTGAAATATGATGATTTGGTTGAGTTTGGAGAAGGATTTCCGTAGCTAAATTTTCTGCAGTTTCGTCATAACTGCTTGATCGATCGATCGACCAAAGAATATCGATTGATCGATCCCCTTCCATCGATCGATCGACCCCTCCTGGAAAACTCATATTCCTCCTTTAAATAGTTATTTCGATTACAATGAGTAGTAACCTTTGAACCTTATTGCTAGAACATCTTGGGACATAAAGAGGACTAGCAAGACTTAGTAAAAAGGGAGCATTTAAAGTATGGAAAATTTAAGGTTAACGGGGAGTATACATAGGAAATTATGGAAACGTGTAATTAAAGGAGTAAGACGCGTAAGAAAGTTACGTTAGAAAAGAAGAGAGTACCTACTGAATTTATACATTGGGGAATAGAATATTTATGAGTGAAATGAGGTAAGTATGGAATAACTTATAATTAAGAATAAAAGGGACGAGCCATTATACGGGGTAATCTAGTAATGTGTACTAAGAATGAGTATCATAAGTTTGGGTCGTGGGCGTACCTAATTTAGAAATGGGAATGGTAGTATACACATATATATGACTGTGTTTGTGCATATACTATATACGTGTAAAAATCATGCCCGCTACTTGCTATTGTAAGGACACAAATTTCCAATTGAGTCCTTTGTAGTTTTGGCTCAATTCCGGACAAAACTGTTTGAGTCATAGGATAGAGTTAATTGATCATCCTCCAAGCCTATGACGAGTTTGCTTGAAGACGTAGCGGCCAAGTGTATAAAGCTTCATCAAAAAGCCGAGTTTAAGTGCCTCGTTTCTACGTCATTAATAGTGGTTCCATGCTCCCAAGGTATGAATGCATTACATATATATATAGGAGCTTGGAACGGTTTATAATGGGTGTAGGTTTAATTAAAAACTGTTGTTTATTTGTCAGAAATATTTTATTAAACTTCTATATAATGTATATAAAGTTTCTGGGCTAAATTCGTAATTTTCAACTTTCTGGTTTCTCGTTCGATATTGTCGTTCGAACGAGAATATCGTTCAAACGAAGCTGCCAACGAGCTTCCCCATAGGCCACTGGAACATCGTTCGAATTGTCGTTCGAAGGAGATGGCTGTTCGAACGAGACTTCGAACGAGATTTCTAACGAGTTCAATTTTAAGCCACTGGAACTTCATTAGAAAGGCTCGTTCGAACGAAAATCTTGTTCGAACGAGATTTCAGGCGAAAAAATTTTATGGCAGTTTTTAGCAGTTTTTACCCATGTTTCCCACTTCCTTACCCCACTAACTTTTGACAGATTATGATAGTGCGGGAACCAAAGTTTGTAACTTAATTTTTTCATACACATCTATCTCCAAGAGAGAGTTTGAGAGCAAAAGAGAAACATGAAAAGTTCATGTTTTAAAGTGTCTATTTTTCAAAGAAAAATTCATTTACACTTTAGTTTTCACCCATATTGTTTATCCAATATGCTTAGAGTTTTGGCACCGGTTTTTTCATCTCTACCGTTTGAAGAGACGTTTGGGTTTGCTACATCCCACAAAGAAGAAGAGGTTTTTGTTGATTTACCCACTTGGAGAAAGGCTCCTTGTTCGGATGACCGTGACTATATAAAGTCCGGTCGGTGGATTCCGAGACCGCGGTGGAGCTCCATGGTTATTCGCTAGGTAGAGGTTGATACAAGAAGACGTGTCGGGGCTTGGGAGGGATCGAGTCGAGTGTTGTAAGTCATCTTTCTTGTATTTATAAATTCCATGCTTAGTGGATTTAAGGCTAGGGTCGTCCGAGGTTTTTTGCCGTTGTGGGTTTTTCCTCGTACATCGCGGCGTAGTGGTTTTGTTGTTTATTTTATACTCACCTAGAACGCATGCTTAGGTAAAAAGATAAAATTGGTTTAATTTAATCACTACTTGTTTAATTTGGTGCAAATTAATATTGGGTAATGTTAATGTTTATGTTAATTTAATTCAAGTCATTTTTAATTGATAAAATTGGTTTGGCCTAACTTGATAAAATTGCAACATATGACTTAGGCAAATTTTCTAGGACTTGGATTAATTAACTTGGTTTAAGTGAAATTTAAGTTGTGTGTGTGTTTTCATCATATTTCACTTGGTTTAATTTTAATTTGAAAGAAATTAAAATTTGGTAATTCATTTTAATTGAACCATCATCTAACGCTTTCGCATATATATTTAATAAGGAAATTGATTTTAAAATATAAAAAGACGTTTTATTTTAAATTAGGGGGCCTATCGTCCCAACAAGTGGTATCAGAGCCGGACCTCTAATTTATCACGTCAAAGATCCGTTTTTCGGCTTTTATAATTTTTATTTTCCTTGTATTTTTAGGTGGTTCAATTTTTACTCACTCTCAATTTTTTTTGTATCTCTCGATGGGACGCCTTAATGAAAATTTGTCCATTTCTAATGATAATGAAGTTTTTGCTATTCGAGAGGAATTAAATGGGCTTAATAAGTGTAATGAAAAATTAAGAGAATTAAATTTGAGATTTGAAAAAAAAATTAAATTTCTTGAAGATGAAAATTCTTGTTTTAAAGCTAAAGTTGAATTTTTGCAAACCTCGCTATCTCAAAAAGATATTTTTCGTGAAAAGCTCATGGACATAAATCACAATTATAATATTTTAGAAATTTCCAAGAAAGAGAGTGATAGTCGAGAAAAGACTCTTAGGGACAAGTTTGCTCACATTGAGGGGGAGCGTGATAACCTTCTAGGTGTTATAGAAAATTTAAAGAAGGAGTCCCGTAAATTTGAGGAGTCTAATTTTTTACTTGAGTCCAATATTTTAAAAATGAAAAATGAGTGATAATGGTTCTAGCTCATCTAGTTCAAATACTTCCGTTACTAAAGCTAAAACCATTGTTTGTTTTAGAGGATCTACTTTATCCAAAGACTTTAGAAAAGGTAACATTTCTCGTGTTTTCACATGCTTACATTGTGGTAGGAAAGGTCACCTTCGGTCATTTTGTTTTGATCTTAAAAGAAGTCCTAGGAAGTCTATGTCTAGCAATTAATTAGTTTCCAAATCCCATCATTTTAAATATACAACTATATGGATTCGGAAATCTTTTTTAGACGCGCTAGATATTAGATTTGTTGATTCTCATTTACTTTCACATGAAACCTCCCTTGCTAAATTTAAAGGTTGAATGTGTTAGTTTTGTTTGCATACTCTAGCTTTTTGTGCTTCATATTATATATCCTTGCTGTGTATGCATGTTAAGTAATTTTCTAGTCATTACTTTATTTCATATCTCATGCTAGAAATCATGACTTGTTTGTCTTTTGTATTATATTTCTTTCATTTGTGTTCGCTTTAAATGAAAAATACAAAAAGATTTTTATTTATCATTTGGGTTTTATCTCTTGATAATTCAAATGATGTTTGTTTGTCTTTTGAGTATATATTTTTATTTTGGGTTAAAAATTTCAAAAACTCAAAAAGATTTTTTTTGTGTGTATTTTAGTTTGACACAGTTTATGTGGCATATTCTTGTGTTTGAATCCCTATTTTTTCGCTCCCATGTGGCTAGAATTTTTGGTTTAGATTGTCAATCCTTATTATGTTCTTTACTATGCGTACATGGAGTAGTTGGATTTTGTGTTGTTCAAATGGATTCTATTTTTATATGCCTCAATTCACACATGCACGAGCTCATTTTAAAATTTAACTTCATATGTATATTTGAGCTTTGTGATATGTTTTCCTACCAATCTTGTCATCTACATATTTGTGATCTAGGAGGACTAGTGCATGTCAAAATCCGTTGCACGTGAGATTTGTGAGAAATAAAAAATGATAAATATAAATGTGCACAGGGAAGGGCTCCGAAAGGATTAATTTATCCTTTACGAATAGTAAGCCACCGTTTGTTTGGACCTAAAAGAAATACGTGGTCCAAAGGCCTAAAAGAAAATATGGCATTAAAAAGAAAAATATTTGCCAAGGCCTATGTTTGATTGATATATTCATTCAAAATTAATAATATATATGCTTATTGAGGGAGATTCGATGGTATATCAACGGTTTGCACAATGTCCGTTTATCCTAGTTGCGTTTTCAATGTCATGACTCTATTTGTTTGTAGAATCATCAACATGCTAGGCTTGTATGCATTGTGTATGTTTGTTCATTGAGTTCAATTTATATTGTCACATGAGGTTATATTCAAATGTGATGAAGTTTGCAATCAATTGAGAACTCCGTGAACATGTTTTAAGTGATTGGGTCTAAATTTAGTTGTTGCTAATTCACACCCCAACACTTCCGTTTCCATATGATACATTTTTGCCATACGAGTGTGAAAAGCTTATCTTATTTTGTATCATTTGAGTGTTTATATCTATATATATATGTGTGTGGGCATCTTTGGTATATCTAGAGTATGTATATATATATGATATGTTTGTTTAGTCTTTGCTTTGCTTTCTAGTCCATATATGCTTTAATTCATAATTGGTATCTATCTTGTTGCATTCTTTGTTGATATCACATGC
Organism: Sambucus nigra; assembly: GCA_949130495.1. Classification (NCBI taxonomy): domain Eukaryota; kingdom Viridiplantae; phylum Streptophyta; class Magnoliopsida; order Dipsacales; family Adoxaceae; genus Sambucus; species Sambucus nigra. The sequence goes on from OX422218.1 coordinate 151,639,480, forward strand.
TTAATACTTTATGTATCTTATTGGTATCATTTTCTTGCATCCTAGTTGGTATCCGTTACTATTTGTTGGATTAGTTGTGCTTTTGTTGCCCATATGCTTTAATGTTCTCATCACTTTTGCACATTTGCATGTTTAGCTTGTTATCTCATTTTATTTATCCCTTGTTTAGTTTAAGGGTGTCTATGCTTTAATTGGGGAGATAAGTTAATGTTTGAATTCTTAGCCTTTGTCTATTCCTGAACAAAAAGGGGGAGAATGATAGGGGGAGAAATGGTATATAATCCTATTGTAATCGTATCTTAGTTTGAGGGAGATTTATCTTAGGGGGAGACGTCTTTCTAAGTTGATCATAGTTGATAAAGGGAGAGAATTAATTTAGGGGGAGTAATTATTTAATTGCATTTAATATTTTGATATTCCCTATACGTTTAATGTGTTTGCTTAACTGTGCAGGAATTAAGCGGCAACTTTCACTGGCAAAGATTTTGATCCTTTGGGTTGTTTGAGTCAAGCATTGTATTTTTTATTTTGGGTGGGACTTTTTATTAGTCTAGTAGAGCTTGACGGCCCTTTAGGAGTTTTGTTTAGTTTTTGTCCCGGAATAGCCAAAGGGGGAGATTTGTAAGGACACAAATTTCCAATTGAGTCCTTTGTAGTTTTGGCTCAATTCCGGACAAAAACGTTTGAGTCATAGGATAGAGTTAATTGATTATCCTCCAAGCCTATAACGAGTTTGTTTGAAGACGTAGCGGCCAAGTGTATAAAGCTTCAACAAAATGCCGAGCTTAAGTGCCTCGTTTCTACGTCATTAATAGTGGTTCCATGATCCCAAGGTATGAATGCATTACATATATATATAGGAGCTTGGAACGGTTTATAATGGGTGTAGGTTTAATTAAAAATTGTTGTTTATTTGTCAGAAAGATTTTATTAAACTTCTATATAAAGTATATAAAGTTTCTGGGCTAAATTCGTAATTTTCAACTTTCTGGTTTCTGGTTCAATATTATCGTTCGAACGAGATTGTCGTTCGAATGAGAATATCATTCGAACAAAGTTGCCAATGAGCTTCCCCATAGGCCACTGGAACATCGTTCGAACGAGATGGCTGTTCGAACGAGACTTCGAACGAGATTTCTAACGAGATCAATTTTAAGCCACTGGAACTTCGTTAGAAAGGCTCGTTCGAACGAGACTTCGTTCGAACGAAAATCTCGTTCGAACGAGATTTCAGGCGGGAAAATTTTTGGCCGTTTTTAGCAGTTTTTACCCATGTTTCCCACTTCCTTACCCCACTAACTTTTGGCAGATTATGATAGTTCGGGAACCAAAGTTTGTAACTTAATTTTTTCATACACATCTATCTCCAAGAGAGAGTTTGAGAGCAAAAGAGAAAAAGGAAAAGTTCATGTTTTAAAGTGTCTATTTTTCAAAGAAAAATTCATTTACACGTTAGTTTTCACCCATATTGTTTATCCAAGCTTCCATATATATATACATTGCTTGGAGTTTTGGCACCGATTTTTCATCTCAACCGTTTGAAGAGACGTTTGGGTTTGCTTCTACATCCCACAAAGAAGAAGAGGTTTTCGTTGATTTACCCACTTGGAGAAAGGCTCCTTGTTCGGGTGACCGTGACTATATAAAGTTCGATCGGTGGATTCCGAGACCGCGATGGAGCTCCGTGGTTATTCGCTAGGTAGAGGTTGATACAAGAAGACGCGTCGGGGCTTGAGAGGGATCGAGTCGAGTGTTTTAAGTCATCTTGCTTGTATTTGTAAATTCCGTACTTAGTGGATTTGAGTCTAGGGCCGTCCGAGGTTTTTTCCCCTTCTGGGTTTTTCCTCGTACATCGCGGCGTAGTGGTTTCGTTGTTTATTTTATCTTGCTATACTCACCTAGAACGCATGCTTAGGTAAAAAGATAAAATTGGTTTAATTTAATCACTACTTGTTTTATTTGGTGCAAATTAATATTGGGTAATGTTAATGTTTATGTTAATTTAATTCAAGTCATTTAATTTAATTGATAAAATTGGTTTGGCCTAACTTGATAAAATTGCAACATATGACTTAGGCAAATTTTCTAGGACTTGGATTAATTAACTTGGTTTAAGTGAAATTTAAGTTGTGTGTGTGTTTTCATCATATTTCACTTGGTTTAATTTTAATTTGAAAAAGAAATTAAAATTTGGTAATTCGTTTTAATTGAACCATCATCTAACGCTTCGGCATATATATTTAACAAGGAAAATGATTTTAAAGTATAAAAAGACTTTTTATTTTAAATTAGGGGGCCTATCGTCCCAACAGCTATCATTGAGGTTACCGCGCTGGGACAGTCTTATCTCAATGGGACCTTTATGGGGGATATTGACTTGTACCCTAGAACATAGGAATCCTTGGTACAGGCTATCTGATTGATAGTCAGACGGTCCTAAGAGACGTGAGGGTATGTGCTGACCTCTTAAGTGACTTGGAACTATGCTTCTCCTCAATTTGTATGTGTTTTGTGTTAATACTGTTTGAGAGTGATTCCAAACTAGTATTTCCCTTAGTACGAGTGATACGGGGATTTGATAGCAGAGTATGCCAGCACCATAAATTTTATGTGGGGTGCAGATAGTGTATATATATATATTATATGAGTGATTAATATATATATAGACTTGAAATTGGGAACTTTCTATTGTGACTAAAAGTAGTTAAGTAATGAATAAATATTCCGACTTTATTGTAAGTGTTTGACAAGTTTGAGGAAATACTGAAAGGCTTTATAATGAAATGAGATTTATGTAAAAACCTTACTTTCAAAAATTAATTATCTTAGCCCTAGTAATTGTCGACCTGAAACCTTATGAGGAATTTAAGATAAGCTAAACTTGTGGGGATTAATAGTGTGCGGTAGGTGTGCACATTAGAAGAGAGGTGAGAATTTCTCAAGAGAGTGACGCATACTAATATGATTGTTGCATTAGCCGGTAAGCATTTTAAATACTTGCTAAACTAATTTTTTAAATGTTTTACATTCGGGCTCTGACCCGTTTCTTGTTATCTCTTCTCTCTTGTATATATATATATATATGTATATATTACAGGTGCCCAGCCACTGGGCGTCATGCATAGGATTCTTTGGAAGGAACATGTGCACATTAGAAGAGAGGTGAGAATTTCTCAAGAGAGTGACGCAACTAATATGATTGTTGCATTAGCCGGTAAGCATTTTAAATACTTGCTAAACTAATTTTTTAAATGTTTTACATTCGGGCTCTGACCCGTTTCTTGTTATCTATTCTCTCTTGTATATATATATGTATATATATATGTATATATTACAGGTGCCCAGCCACTGGGCGTCATGCATAGGATTCTTTGGAAGGAACGTGCTGCAGCTTAGGTGGGAGTTGCAGGTCTTTTGCTTAGACGACCTCATTATTGACTCCACTCTTAGTTATGTTTTATCCAGTTGGGCATGTGTCGCTCTTTTTCCTTATTCAGTTGGTTTTGTCAGAGATTATGATTCATTTACTTTTAATATTTTACTTTGGGATTTGTTAGTGTCAGGATGTTTTTCCTTCGTGGTTTTAAAGTTGGAATTAGTTATTTGAATGCTTAAATTCCTTAGATGATCTTTTCCAGTCTAGTTATTTGTGTGACTCTTAAACTGTGAATTATGAAAAGTTTTTATAATTGGACTTAAGTTAAAAATGGAAATAATGTTTTAAATGGTTTTGACACTTAGCTTAATTACTTAGGGTATTTAAATTGAAAAGTGTATTTTACGATAGTGATGCTAAGAATGAACCAACCGTTCACCTTGGTTATAATTTAATAAAGGGCTGATCACCCGGTATTTAATTAGGCGGGGTGTCATAGGTGGTATCAGAGCCAGGTTCTAGTGTCCTTTATGATCTGTACGGCTTATCTCGTTTCCAGCTTAGCGTCTTTTATTTAGAGCCCTAACATTAGGAATGTTGTATTCATCTTTATGCGTTGGGAATTCGTGCTTCTGCGATTTGTCAATGTGAATATTGAACTTATCCAGATTATTTTAAACTTTCAGATGGCCCGTCAAGACGAACAAGCTAATGCCATTGGGGAAGTTAATGAGCAAGAACAAGTCACAACTCATGTATCTCCGAAGAGGGTATCAATAGCCGAATTTGCAGGCATTGTGGCTGAAGCAGTTACCACTGCAGTCTTATAGTACCATGATCGCAGTATGATTAGAGCGAGAGTCGCTAAGTGGAGAAGGGGGATGAGGAGATATGAGAACTGGATGGCTTGCATGAACTGGGGTATCCCGAAGAGTGCTCTTGATTAGGGGACTGCGGGGTGAGGGGCTTCTCGTACTTTTTTTTCCAGTTGTTTTGTTTTTCTCTCCTTTGGGGTATGCCCCTAGGGGAGGTGCTGGGTTACATCCCTATGTGTACTTGTTGTAGTTGCAGTTGTTGATATATATACATAATTTTTCCCAAAAAAAAATGATCGCAGTATGCAGCTCAGAGGCAAAAGACCTAGAGAGATTAGTCAATTTCATATGACTAGAGTTGACAATTGTGCGTAGACAACGAAATTGTGACAACAAACCCCTCAAGACCAAGACGGCTCCAGAGGTAACAAAATTTACGTAGAGGGCCAAAAGCGTCAGGGCCAACAAAGTCGGGGTCAGAATGAAGTCACAAAGAGGTGTTTCAAATGTGGAATGGATGGTCATAAACGTCAATCTTGTCTGAATCAGACTAGAGAGAAACTCCAACCTGACCAGCGAGAAATTTCTTGAGTCTGCTATAAATGTGTGCAACCGGGTCATAAGTGGATGGATTGTCCTCAACCTGACATCGTTTTCCCTCAAGTTGCTGAGCAAGGCCAACAAGGCCAAGGAAAAGGCAAAACTAGACAACCGTGTAGTAAAATGAGACAGTTTCGAGGCAGGTGCTTCAAATGTGGAAAGAATGGCCATAGATGTCAGGATTGCCCAGAAGGGAATAGGGCCCCACGACAGTAGGGTGCCCGTAATAAACCGCAGAGGACAACTCTACCAGCCATCCCAACAGCCTCAGATCAGTAGGGGCAATTGCAGTATGGACGTGTCTATAACGTCCACCAGGCAACAGCACCTCAGGCACCACCCACGATAAAGGGTACGTTTCCTGTACATGGTACTATGGATTGAGTTTTATTTGGTACTGGGGCATCACACTATTTTATAGCTACTCATTGCGCACGAGCCTTAGGATTATTAAACGCGACAAAGAGTACAGTGTTGTGCGTAAACTCACCATTGGGGAATGAGTCTTTGATTTTCTATATTTGACGGGGTGTAGATATAGAAATGGGTAGCTTGACTTTACCTGCGGATATGCTGGTGTTAAATATGCATGAGCACAATGTCATTATTGGCATGCTAGATTTTCTGATAGGAGTATTGTCTTTGTCATTTCGGGACAGGAGATGTGTTTGGTGGCGATGCCCCGCCAGAGGGAGGACTAGCCAAGGATTTTGGCAAAGTAGAAGTATGACTTTTATCCTCAGAGGATGAGGCGTGTTTTAGGTGACACGAGCAAGTCACTATATTTTGTTCATTGCTAGATTAGCATGTGAGACGAGTTTAATGTGTACAACTATAAACATTACTATTATGTGAATATTTTTCCCTAGTGTAGCGGGATTATCTTTAGTGCTAACCATGGAGGAGGAATTGGTGTATTACTAGTGTTATATACTTTATTGAGAGTACTCGTTTTAGTAATGTGATACACGAGTATGATGTTGTCTTAGTTACAACTTTATAATAATCGTTAGTATGATAGTAGGTAGTTATTTCAAGGCTATCGGAATGGTTGCATTAGTGCAGCATGTTTTGTTCTGGCGAGACCTCACCTACGAGAGGGTCAGACTCGCACTTATATTATCTATTTTAGAGACTTTGGAGGGGATAGTGGGCTCGAGATATTCGATCCCGGTGTGTGTGGGGACTTTATTGTTATGATTCAGTATGTATTGGGTACTGTTGAGCGAAAAGATTTAACTCATTATTATATTTAGCGCTCAAGATTTGGTGATAGGAAGAACGCTAATATATCTATCCTTTAGAGATGTGAGAATTAAGAGTTATACCCATATGTTTGGGGACAGGATTTTGAGAATCCCGATTGTATGTATCCAAGGTTTATGGAATGCGATTACCACCAAAACTGAATGATAGTGCAATTGGCGAAATGTTCTTTGTTAAGTGTAATTACGGGAGGAGATGTAACTTTTCTGTCAAGAGACGAAATAAGGGGATACATGCTATGGACGGAGGACCTAACGGATCTCAATAACTGACAATGCTAGGTAGTAGTGTATCGGTGGGTTCCTTGTTTGGATTTCGCTTTGCGAGACATCCCACGCATGAAACTTAGTGTAAAGTAGGAAATAGGGAGATGTTTGGTCGTTAGTCCATGAGCTCGGTACCTCGGTCGTAATAGGAGCAGGTAATTAAATATATAAGTTGGGAGTCAAATTATGATTTAAGGCCAGTGGAGCGGGTGTGGTAAGAAAGCAATGAAAGTTTTGTTTTATCACTACGAGTTGAAGGATGGAACGATGATAAGGGGAATTTAAAATTACGATTTCGAGGGGTGATTGAGAATACCCAAGTGTTGTAACCGCGTTCTGAGCACAAGGGAAATAAAGAGTTGGGATGATTTTTAGCGTGGATTATCTGGGAAGAATTCTTAATACAAGAGAGATGACTTGTATTTATTTTGATTTATAGAGCATTGGTAATTTATTTTAGTTGTTGTATTTATTCAGGAGGATTATTGTGCTTATTTGAAGAAATTTGAGATTAGTGTTTTCTCTTTTGTTATTGTGGGATGTAAATGCTCTATACCTAATATTTTGATGAATTTGGATAGTTTTATCGATGAGTAGCACAACGTTCGCTCTTCCCGGGTGAGGGGGGTGCTAGAGAATGTGGGCATCCTGGTTAGCTAATGGTAGAATTGTCCGAGTTGTAGGGATGTTGGAATATACGTGTGGAATATATGTTTATGGAACTAACATAACGAGGTGGAAGTGGTAGAGTGGATTAAGCATCGCGTGAAGAAGGATGATTCATATATACGTGTGCGATTAGAGTAGCACGCCCGAATTTGATTAGAAGGTTGTAGGAGGCCATTTAAAAAGGGGTATTCCTTGAGAAGGGTAGAATTTAATTATTATGGAGAACACTCGGAGCGGAGTTGTAATTAGTCAAATGTTGAGAGCGACTGACGCGTACAAAGAGTGAAGATGTTAGTATGGTATAAAAGGTCCAGATTTGCACATCGCGGAGAAAAGTGCGCGGATCGAAACTTTCAGTATACGCAAAGGAAAGAAGGAGAGTTTTAAGTGTCACTTAATGTGAGACATTTCAAATAGAAGTCGATGTTGAGCAGGGCGTAGTGAGTGGTCTCCTCATACACCACTCATATATAGAAATCGATTGAAACAAGGGGATCAACCAGATTATTTTATGGCTATCGACAATTCCTATAGTGGAAGAAGCCGGTAAAGTCCGTAAAGTTTCTTGGATGAGTTGCCAACCTCAAGGTAGGATCAAGAGTTCCTTCGAACATGTGGAACAAGATGCCTAAGAAGGAAGTGATTGACACTCCTTGGAGTGATTGGCAATAATAGCTAGTGTGCCCCAGTCTTCCTTCAAGAGGAAGGATCGCGCCAGTACGTGGTCCTACACGGTATTTTTCTGAATTAGGTTGAGATTTTTGGACCCCACCTTCAATATGGGATTTCAGGAAGCAGCGGAGATATCATTTCGTTTTAAGCAGGTTGTATCACCCATGATACGGGGAGTAAGTGAGCGGTGATTGACCATTAGTAGAGTAGTGTGAAAATAATTTTGGATTCATGGTGATCATTTCTTTTCCACAACGGTTCTAGCTAACAAGTGGAGTATAGTACGGTAATTGGGGCGGATATTACCTAATGGTAGGGTTCTGTGGGATCACTTGTACCTTTTTATTGTGAACAAATGCTTATTGAGGTTTTGGTGTGGAAAAACCTTAACTTTTAACACTATGAATGTTAAGAGATGGGCGGGTAATCAGAATTTTGGATTGGTTGAGTTAGAATCTGATGTTTACGGTGGAATTACCACGGCTATTTTAGGCAAGCAAGTTGTGGTCAAGTGTTCGTGTGGTTTCTCTCAGAATGGGAGATTTGTGTTTAGCTAAATACGAGTAATTGCCATGTAGTAAGGTGCGGCCTCCCAATAATGTTGAAATAATGAGAGTCAATGATGTATTGACTGATGCGAATGTTAACGGATAGGAGCATATTGTGGAAGTGTCGTTAATGAGAGTGTTAAACAATCTTGATGTGAAATGGGGGCTATAGTGATTGGGCGCCTTACTTTGAAGTTAGTTTGCATACTGATAAGGTATCCAAAATTATTTTACCGGATATGCCTTATTTTTCGAATTTCGGGACGAAATTTCGTTATTAGGGGGGAAGTATGTAATACACTGTATTTTTATGGGCTTTTAAATTTGGGGATTTATTAAATTGAAATTGAAATATTAATTTAATATTAATTCGGAAATAATTTAAATATTTACTAGCGTGATGAGAGTTAGTAATTATTGAATTTTGTTGTAAATTACTTTATGGGTAAAGTAAGATGTGTAATTAAATTTAATAAAATTATCATGAGAATATAATTTGATAATCTTGGAAATTTTATCGGGACGCGCCTGTGTCGTGTCGGGATTAAATTCGCATTATTAAAAGTGAATAAATTATAAGTCACCCGTACGGTCATTTTGAGTGCGTCAATGTGTCCGGAAGGGTCGAGATTATTAAAATAATGTACCCGGGGGTGTAGTTTGGGTCTCGGGGAGTTTTTAGGCCTAATGAGCATCTCGGGAGGGCATTTTAGACATTTTGTATTTTTGGGCATGGAAACCCACGAATTTTCTAAGGTTATATCAGATGTTAGGGGTTGTCTTCTAGGGTTAGCATAACCAAAAACCAAGAACGGCCATTGAAGAGGAAGAGGAGAAGCTTTCCAAGGAGTTCTAGGCCAAGAACTCCACCGTTTGCACCGCTGTCACCGCCAAATTGTAGATCGCGCGACGAGGAACACAATCACACCAATTTCTTCCACAAATCAGAAACAAAGAGTTACAGGCAAGTATCTATCTTGCTTTATTTTAGTTAATTCTTCAATTATATTAGCCTAGGGTTGATTAGAACTAGTTATCATGAAAGAAAGCATATATTGGAGACTAGAATTTGCATGTTGTAGAGGTAGAAATCATATTCTGGAAATCAAATTCACATGTAGAGGATAAACCATGAATTTTCTTTGAGTTAGGATTAGAAATCTGGAAAAAGAATTGGAAGAATTAAGATAAAGAAGAAAATTAGGGTTCTTGAGGTTTATATAGATTTTTGCCCTTGTCAATTGTTATACTTGATGAAAACTCACATGCTTTACGTAGGAAATTATTTATTTGGGTATATAATCCGTGTAGTATCATTTGTTGGGAGTTTGGGAGTGAAATATGATGATTTGGTTGAGTTTGGAGAAGGATTTCCGTAGCTAAATTTTCTGCAGTTTCGTCATAACTGCTTGATCGATCGATCGACCAAAGAATATCGATTGATCGATCCCCTTCCATCGATCGATCGACCCCTCCTGGAAAACTCATATTCCTCCTTTAAATAGTTATTTCGATTAAAATGAGTAGTAACCTTTGAACCTTATTGCTAGAACATCTTGGGACATAAAGAGGACCAGTAGGACTTAGTAAAAAGGGAGCATTTAAAGTATGGAAAATTTAAGGTTAACGGGGAGTAACTTATACATAGGAAATTATGGAAACGTGTAATTAAAGGAGTAAGACGTGTAAGAAAGTTACGTTAGAAAAGAAGAGAGTACCTACTGAATTTATACATTGGGGAATAGAATATTACGAGTGAAATGAGGTAAGTATGGAATAACCTATAATTAAGAATAAAAGGGACGAGCCATTATACGGGGTTATCTAGTAATGTGTACTAAGAACGAGTATCATAAGTATGGGTCATGGTCGTACCTAATTTAGAAATGGGAATGGTAGTATACATGTATATTACTGTGTTTGTGCCTATACTATATACGTGTAAAAATCATGCCCGCGCTACTTGCTATCACTGAGGTTACCGCGCCGGGACAGTCTTATCTCAATGGGACCTTTATGGGGGATATTGACTTGTACCCTAGAACTTAGGAATCCTTGGTATAGGCTATCTGATTGATAGTCAGACGGTCTTAAGAGGCGTGAGGGTATGTGCTGACCTCTTAAGTGACTTGGAACTATGCTTCGCCTCAATTTGTATGTATTTTGTGTTAATACTGTTCGAGAGTGATTCCGAACTAGTATTTCCCTTAGTATGAGTGATACGGGGAATTGATAGCAGAGTATGCCAGCACCATAAATTTTATGTGGGGTGCCGATAGTGTATATATATATATATATATATATATATATATATATATATAGTGATTAATATATATATAGACTTGAAATTGGGAACTTTCTATTGTGACTAAAAGTAGTTAAGTAATGAATAAATATTCCGACTTTATTGTAAGTGTTTGACAAGTTTGAGGAAATACTTAAAGGCTTTATAATGAAATGAGATTTATGTAAAAACCTTACTTTCAAAAATTAATTATCTGCCCTAGTAATTGTCGGCCTGAAACCTTATGAGGAATTTAAGATAAGCTAAACTTGTGGGGATTAATAGTGCGGTATGTGTGCACATTAGAAGAGAGGTGAGAATTTCTCAAGAGAGTGACGCATACTAATATGATTGTTGCATTAGCCGGTAAGCATTTTAAATACTTGCTAAACTAATTTTTTAAATGTTTTACAATCGGGCTCTAACCCGTTTCCTGTTATCTCTTCTCTCTTGTGTATGTATATATATATATATATATATATATATATATATATATATATTACAGGTGCCCAGCCACTGGGCGTCATGCATAAGATTCTTTGGAAGGAACGTGCTGCAGCTTAGGTGGGAGTTGCAGGCCTTTTGCTTAGACGACCTCATTACTGACTCCACTCTTAGTTTTGTTTTATCCAGTTGGGCATGTGTCGGTCTTTTTCCTTATTCAGTTGGTTTTGTCAGAGATTATGATTCATTTACTTTTAATATTTTACTTTGGGGTTTGTTACTGTCAGGATGTTTTTCCTTCGTGGATTTAAAGTTCGAATTAGTTATTTGAATGCTTAAATTTCTTGGATGATCTTTTCCAGTCTAGTTATTTGTGTGACTCTTAAACTGTGAATTACGAAAGGTTTTTATAATTGGACTTAAGTTAAAAATGGAAATAATGTTTTAAATGGTTTTGACACTTAGCTTAATTACTTAGGGTGTTTAAATTGAAAAGTGTATTTTGCGACAGTGATGCTAAGAATGAACCAACCGTTCACCTTGGTTATAATGTAATAAAGGACTGATCACCCGGTATTTAATTAGGCGGGGTGTCACATTTTGAAGATGTTATGGAATCTTAGTAGTAAGAAAGACTGTCTGTGGGTTAAGTGGTGTAATGTGTACAAGTTGAAGCAAAAAAGTATGTGGGTTGTCACTTTTGCTAGCGACTCGGCTTGGAGTTAGAGGAAGATGATGCAACTAAGACATTTGATTAGAACGCTTATCAAATGGAACATTGGCAATGGGGAGGACACTTTCCTATGGCACGATCATTGGAATCCCTTGGGCCCGCTGCAACCTCTTTTTGGTGATAGGGTTATCTACGATGCTGCTAGCAATAATAAGGCCCGGATGGCTGATTACATTGTGGAGAATAGGTGGAGATGGCCTGCTGCAATTACCCGGGAGCTTCTGGATATCAGGAATGCGGATTCGCCCCAAATTAGGCAGGATGATGATGATGAGGTGCTTTGGATCCCCAACCAAACAGGTTTCTCTATTGGTTCGGCCTATGTTGAGATTACTTCTAGTCACCCCTTGTTAGCTGGCATAAGATCATGTAGAACAAGACTAATATTCCCAAATGTGCCTTTATTTTTTTGATGATTTCTAGGGATGCAATTCACACCAAGGATAAGCTCTTTAGTAGGGGCATTTCTAAGGACAACTTGTAATGACCCCACTTTTATATATAGTTTGTTTTTACACTCTTGTGTTACTTATTATCTCATAAATGTTGTATTATTAGACATGTGGTATTATTGGCTATCAATATAACAAACCCCATTTTTAATTACGAAGAATCAACTATAAATTGGATCAAATCGAAGTCTTATGACATATCTTAAGACAAATAATAAGTTTTGGGGTAGAAAATATAATTTTATGAAACTTTACGGACTAAAATAAAAATATAAATAGGGCCTTAGGGTTCATTTGAAACTCACACCAATTCCTTGAGAATTATAGTAAGAAAGAGTGATAGAAAGCTTGGGAAATATCTTAAGAAGGAGTTCTATAATTTCGAAGAAAGAATTCATTTCGTAGGTATGATTTTATTTAAATGTTATAATGTATTTTTATATTTTTAATTTTGTGTTTTATAGCTTTACTTAGTAGTTATGCTGGTAAAATACACTAAGGACTTCACTAATCAAAACTTAAAGTTTAGAAGAAATCCAAGTTGATTTTATTTTCATGTATACTTGTTTGAAATTGTATATACGCTTTTAAAAATGATTTTTTTTACAAGTAATTGCTCGTTATTATGGAATCCCATTTAAGTAATTCCAAAGTCAGGCCCGGTGAAATTCTGTCTAGACGAGATGGTATTTAAGTGGTGCCCCTGTGACCCTCCATCTCTACTGGGAATGAATCCGGAAATGTTCTGTCTAGAGGAGATGGTATTTAAGCGGTGCCCCTGTGACCCTCCATCTCTACTAGGAACCGACTGATTAGGAAGAACTATGAATTGAATCCTTTAATTACGATCAATAAGTTTTAAAAGTTAAGAACATGGTTTTTTAGTAATCCTTTGAAACAAGTTACTATTAAAATACAATATGTAGACTGGACCTTGTTTAGAACATATACTTAAACCTTTATCGTATTTGTTAGATTAACGTGCGATCGAAGACTCGTTATCTATAATTTCGACCTCTATTTTAGGTGAGTACTCTATGCAATTTCTTGCGCATATTTGATTATATTATATTATGCAAACTATGTATATTTTGTGAAATGCTTTTATTCTCAAAATACATTTGATACCGATGATTCCGTCATTTGTTATATGTTTATATCTCTCCATATAAACATCTGATTTGAAATATGAAATTATTGATTCGGCCTATGGAAACTCTCTTACTATATTGGCCTTGACTACCGGGTGGAAAAATTTGGGTGGTACCTTCCCAGCTGGTTTATCGCTGGTGTGCCCTAAATAAGGCGTTGTTCCAGAGATCATGATTATCTGTCTGTGATGTTATCTGGTGGAAACATTTGATAACACTATCTGTCTGGGTATTAGAGTGTACATGGCCACTGAAATTGAATAATTGACACATGCTCAATCGTTTTATCTGTTCTATTCTGAATATATATATTGTCATTTACTTTATATATATTGATTGAAATTCCTTTCTCTATGTATATACCTTCTGTTCTAAATTGAATAGGTAACTATTTTCTGAAAACCTTGGAATATTTTGAGATTGAATCTCATTCGGCTTTTAGCTGACGTTGTATAAATAACCATTTTTCAGGAAATAATTAAGTTCGTGGATGGAACGAAAAAGGACTATGTTGAAGATTTAGCTTTTAAAGCTCTTTTTGTTACCTTAGGTAGAAGTTTGTTTAATTAGATAGAGCATGCTTAGCTCTTTGTGTCAAGTTGTAACTCGTTGATATTTTAATAGAAATGAAGTTCCCTTTAGAAAGCTCTGATGATGTAATTCCTTCACTTTCAGTATTTTACGATTCATAACCATGTGATTATACTTCCGCTACATATATTTTAAAACAAAAATTTTAAGGCCAGAATATTGGATGCCTTGGTGGCATGTCAAGACACCCGTTCCCTACTATTTTCGGGTCGGGGTCGTGACACAACTTGTGCTGTTGCTATTTAAATGGGGTTGAGTCCGCTGCCCATGTTTTCAATGAGTGTCTTGTTTCTAAGTGGAAGGAGGTTAGATTCAGAAATCATGAGTACATGGATGTTATGGATTGGGACAGTGAGATGCGTCATTTTTTCTCACATTACAGTGGTCCTAGCCTTTATAACCGAATAAGGAACATCTCATTTTCTACTACCATTTACTGCCTGTGGATGGAAAGAAATGCCAAACACTTCAAGAAGGTGAGTAGGAGCACTGGTGCCATTATCAAAGAGATTGAGGTTATGATCAAAGCTAGGGCCATATCATGGGAGAAAGGAATAAGAAGATTCAAAAACTAGATGGCATGCATGAACTGGGGAATCTATGATAGTATTCTCGATTAGGGTTTTGGGGTTCTTGGGGCTTTGGGTTTTTGCCCCTTATTTGTCTTTTGTCCCTATGGGGTATGCCCCATAGGATGTTCTTTAGGAATGTTTCCCTTTTTGTTTTGCACTTGTTGTAGTTCCTTTTGTTGATATATACATAATTTTTCCTAAAAAAGTAGTTAATGATCAGTTCCATTTATCTGAAAAGATAAATCAGTTTAAAAGATATTTCATATGGATAATGGTTAGAGTAACTAATGTCATCATCATCCTTGCCTTAATCCCATCATATGGGGGTCAGCCACATGGATCAATCTTTTTTAATTTACTATAATCCACTCGCGCATCTTGCGGCTAGTTTTAAAATATTTTACAAGTATTTACATGATTTAAATAAAAACATGCGATGTAACCTTCAAAATTAACTTACCGGTCACACTAACATGAGACTTATCCTCACCTCTCATTTATAGTGCGCACCTAACGCATTCATTCTATTATCCTAATCATGATACCCAGTCTAACTATGGCAATTACCGCTATCATAGCCCATCCCATTAATAATCACCATTAGTTAATATATACTACCTTCACTAAGTATACTTTCATAAATAATCACACAACTACACACATGCTATAAATACATATACACACAATATCTCATATACACATACATATATATCACTCGCTATATACGTATAAACCTCATCGTCGGAGCATGGACCTCGTAGATGCATCCCTCGTATGCTATCAGCTCCAAGTATACCACATACCACAACTGGGCCACCGGGTCGAAATCTCACCATCGTACCCAAACGTAAACATAAACAAATGGAGGCATTCATAAACATACATTCGGGGGTCGCAACCGTACCACATCGCACCCAACCAGTCTCCAAACCAACACATATCCTCACATATGGATAGTGGCCATGCAACAGTACCATGACTTGCGGAATCAATCCAATAGCCGCTGGTCAATGCTAGGGTGGACTACCCACTACATGCAACCTTCTAACGATAGCACTACCGAGTAGGTATCTTCAATACACATACACAAACAATCACATATATGAGTAACCCACAATACATATATATATATAATGTACTGACTACGTACAAAACTTCCACAACATAGTAGTCTGCCAATTCTGAAGTCCTAACTGACTTCCCGATTTACCATTTAAATGTTCACTCATTGTAGCTTGATTCGTCTCACTTGAACCCATCCAACCATTGGCCTAACACAAGCACCAGTTCCAGATAATATTCCCCAGTATTCCCAATCTACCGCGGAAGCCCATATCCCCATTTATCAAACACTAACGGGTCAAAACAACATGTAACAAAAATCAGGATAGACCAGAAAACCTAACCAATTCACTTGGCAAACCGAACCGGTTTAGTTTGTTAGGTTTTCCTTCGTCTTCAAACTCAGGTTTTCACCTCTTGAATCCTTCAATGGAGGGCGCAAGCCTCCCCAAATCATAAATTAACTTCCCACATCAATATATAATCGTTCCATATGTATTTTAACACAAAATTAATCATGAATCCAACATCAAAACTTTAGGATTCCTAATCATTAATTGATTCGTTTAACTTAGAATTTATCAAACCATGAAATCTATTGATTCTAACACCCTATCAAAGTTCATGTACACATGTACATAAACCCAGATAATATCACAAATTTCTCATCATTAATTATCGGAGATGATCATAGGTTAAACACAAACCAAATCCCTTTAATTGATCTCCAAACGTTTCATCTTTTAATTCCCAGATTATATCCTAATTAATCATGAACGTAATTAACCCCGCAAATTGCAAATTTAAAGTAAGTAAACACTTGTCTTGTTGGATTAAAATTCGTAGTCTCAAATTGTAGAGATGATTTGATTTTCGGAGATGTTCTTCCTTTCTTCTCCTAGCACTTCTCTCTCTTGTCTTCCCTTTTCTCTTCTGTTTGTTCTTTCCTTTAATCTCCAATATGCAGAGGCAAGAACGAGGATGTCATCCACCTTTCTTTACCTTAAAAACTTCTTAATCACACCCTAATCCCGTTTTTAAGTGTAGCCCTAAGGGTAAAAAGACAACTATAACCCCATACGGGCCCTACTACGTCTAAAAAGCCCCTGGAACCCAACTATAACCACCAAATACCTATTCAGGACTATTTTGACTCATTCTGGATCTCCGGTGCACTAAAAAAAACCATCCGAACCACCCAACTAAAAATACACCATCATCATTAATTGGGCCCGACACGTGCGTAGAAAACGTGTCGCCCTCAAACTTTTTAAATTCGTCGTTATAACTCTATAACGACATCATAATCGATATAAATGATCGGGCAACTAAATCATGATATCCCAGCTCCTTCCATTTTGCCTTCCAAACTTCAGCTACATCCCCCACTGGTCTGTTTCTCAACGCATCTGCCACCACGTTGGCCTTCCCTGGGTGATACTGGATATCAAACTGATAATCTTTCACAAATTCCAGTAACCTACGCTGACACAAATTCATCTCTCTCTGAGTGAACAAGTACAGTAGTGACCTATGATCTGTGAATAGGCGAAATCTCTCCCCTAAAAGGTAATGTCTCCAAATTCGTAGTGCAAACATGACTGTCGCTAACTCTAATTCGTGGGTGGGTAATTCCTCTCATGAGGCTTAAGCTTGCGGGAAGCATAAGCTATAGCTCGGTCCTCCTATTGTAGCACACCCCCAAGCCCCTATAGGGACGCGTCAATAAAAATAAGATACTCCACTCCCGCCCTGGGAAGTGCGAGTACGGGTGCTGAAGTCAACTTGTCCTTCCGCTCATCAAATGCCAACTAACAAGCGTCATCCTAGATAAATGGTACTCCTTTGCTAGTCAAGTTGGTCAACAGACCTGCAATCTTCAAAAATCCCTAAATAAACCATTTGTAGTACCCGACTAACCCCAAGAAATTGCGCACCTCTGTTGATGTCATGGGTTGTCCCCACTCCCTCACCATTGATACTTTACTAGGATCCACTGATATCCCCTGGAAGATACAAAATGACCCAACAAATGTACCTCACGCCACTAAAATTCATATTTCTACAACTTAGCATACAACTGGTGCTCGCACAATGCCTGCAAAACCCGATGCAGGTGCTCGGCATGCTCCTCCTCGGGATGTCATCAATAAAGATAATGACAAACTAATCCAAGAACTCTTTGAACACCCCATTCATCAAGTCCATAAACACAGCTGTCACGTTGGTTAGCCCAAATGGCATAACCCGAAACTCGTAAGACATATCTCATCAGAAAGGTAGTCTTAGATACACCTTGCTCCCGGATGTGCAACTGGTGATACCCAGATCTCAAATCTATCTTAGAGAAGTAGGCGACTCCTATAAGATGGTCGAATAAGTCGTCGATTCGGGGCAACGGATATTTATTCCGTATCGTGACTTTATTCAACTGCCGATAATCCACACACAAGCGTAGAGATCCATCCCTCTTCTTTACAAACAGCACTGGGGCACCCCAAGGCGAGGTACTCCTACGAATAAAGCCCTGGCCCAAAAGCTTCTCAATCTGGTCTCGTAGCTCCCTCATCTCCATAGGAGCCAAGCGATAAGGCGCACAATCTATCAACCGAGTGCTCGATGCTAAATCAATCACAAACTTTATCTCACGGTTAGGCGACAATCCCGATCTATCCTGAAATACGTCTACAAACTCACACACAACTGGGATTGAATCTAGGGAGATCGCTACTCCCTAAGAGGTTACAAGTGGGTGGACGATCCTCCTTCGGGACGAGGGATCGCTATTAAAAACATCTCCTGGCCAGAAATTATAAACACGATGCTCCTACTATAATAATCAATCATGGCGCTTTACTAGCCAATCCATACCAATAATGGCGTCATACTCTGACATATCTAACATAAGCATATCGGTGGGCAAAACAAGTCTCCCAATATCTATACACACCCCGATAAATAAAGAATATAAGTGTCCCGTTACCCGGTGGTGAGTCTACACACGTGACTGTACTATCGACCGTGTCTAATAACCCTGCGACTCATAAAAATATAGTGGCTATGAACGAGTGTGAAGCCCCAGTGTCAAATAAAATGCGCCCCTAAGTCCTCTAAGAAACGTACCCTCAACTGCAGGTGGAGCCTGTGGAACTGCGGCCTTGTGGACGTTATACACACATTCGTACTATAACTTCCCCTGCTGAGGTGGGGCTACTGGGATGACTGGTACTACAGGCAAAGCTGGTAATGGTGCTGGTGCTGGGAGGGTGGTAGGAAAAATATGCCTCTGGGGCTCCTAGCGAGTGCCCTGCTACTGCGGAACTCTACCTTATCAGGGCAATCCTGATGCTTGTTGTCATTCTCACCACATATGAAACATCTGCCCGTGAAATTTCCTCCCTTTGGCCCTGTTGGCCTCGACCCTACTGGCCATTTCCACTTCTCCCTTAGCCCTGCTGACCCTACTGAAAATGCTGTTAGCCCGGCTGGCCCTACTGACTCTAATGTCCATGCCTGAATCTACCCTACCCATGCCTGAAATCTCCAGATCGAAAATGCTTAGTAGCATCCCCCTAATGGGAACCCTGCTCACCCTGTCTCATCTGAGTCTGAGTTTATTGTGCCCCACTGGCACTACTACCCCCGACCTGCCCTGCTAGATAGACTCTCTTGAGCGCTTGCTTCCTTTCACGTGGAAGTGGTAGTCCCGATAGTGTAATAAAGCAGCATTTAACACATCTGCATAACCCAACAAATGTTGTCGAATTCTCCAGGTAAGACCATCCACAAACAGTTGTGTCCTCATCTCCTCGGGAACAAAATTTTCCAACTTAGTAAATTCCTCCTCATACTCCGCGATTATCATCCCTTCTTGAGAAACATTTAATAATTTCTGCCTCATCTCTGTCTGAATGGTAGATGGGAAGTATTTGCGATCGAACTGCTCCCAGAACTCCTAAAATCATCATGGTGTCTCTCTCCTGTGCGGTGGTAGCGCACTCCCACCACCGCAAGGCTACCCCCACTAGCTTAAAGGTATCTAGTATCTATCTTTGTACATCAATGCACTCATACATTCGCAAATTCCGCTGGATATCCTTCTTCCATTGGCACGCTGCAACTACATCGGAGCTTCCCTGAAACTCGAGAGGGTGAGCCTTCTAAAAGGCATCCTTGACTCGCTCCCATGCAGAAGGAAACGAGTGTGCATGATCTAGAGCCACAACCTGAGGTTGGGGTGACACCTGTGGTTCCTGCTGAGCAAAAGTAGTCAAGGACACATTAACAACCTGTACAATAATGGCGACAACCTCGATAGCATTCATTGTCCCCGGTGAGCTGGTTACGGCTCGGGCTGTGCATCTGAGGTGGCCCGTGGTGCACGTCTGGGAGGCATCTAAAACGAAAGAGAATTTTGATAAGTCCAAAATTCTATTTATCTCAAAATAGCTGAAGATGTAAATATATAATAAAGAATGCAACAATCCTAATAGTAGGGATCTACATCAAAGAACGCTATGCTAAAAATCTTAGTAAGTCGCACAGATCCTATAGACACTAGAACCTGATTCTCTGATACCATCTGTGACACCCCGCCTATTCTAATCCTGGGTGATCATTAAATTAAACATAAATCATTAATGGTGTCATTCTTAGCATCACTGTCGAAATCCAATTTATTTTATTAGTACCCTAATGGCCCAGTGTCAAATTTTGAATATTTTTATTAACATGCAATAAATTAACTAATAAATCGCATTCACCATTCCAGTAAGGATAATAATAAAAGATATCACAACGAGATGAATAAATATGCCTAGAATAACACTCCAGATGAAAATGAAAATACAATCATCCATAATATAAAATCAAATTCAACACTGGAAATAAAAGTAGAAGTACAATGTCGCTGAAAATAATCACTAGCTAGAGATGGGCGACATGCCCAACTGAGATAGAGAAATGATAAATAGGAATTAATAAATGTGGAGGCGTCTACTACCAAGATCTTGTAACTTCCACGAAAGCTGCAGCACGTCGAATATGAAGGAACTCCTAAACATGGCATCCCTGTGGCGGGGCATCTAAAAATGTTTTTACAAAAATGGATTTGAAACGGGTCAGAGCCCAAGTAAAATAGTTTGAAAATATAGGTCAAGTATTTAAAATGCATTAAGAGTAGATATTATATACATGTTAGCTTCATGTGCTCTCACTTGAGATCCTCACCTCTCAACTATTGTGCATGCCTAACGTACTTCTAATCCAACCTAGTTACGATAACCCGCGTAACTAGTCTTAATTAAGTCTCGTCCCGCCTAATAACTCATCGTGCCCACCCGTATTTCCCACACAATACGTTACTAAATTTTCAATTCCCTTTTTATGCATGAAAAAATACTAATTAATTATTAAGGTCCCACATACTTAGATTATCTTAGATATCACTGTCTATCTTATCTACTAGTGCACTCGTAGAAGAATAAATCACACGCATATATATAAACACCATACTTGTGATATATACGAAGACGACATCCCTAGGTGGAGACCTACAATGCGGGCATACTCTGCTATCAAGTCCTGGTACATCACTTACTAAGTAGAGGACATCGGGTTTGGAATCACTCTCAAACCATACATTCACAATTCACACAATTTGGAGGCGAACAGCCTTTGGGCTGCGCTCACACCTAACGCACCCAAATGATCGGTCACACCCTCATTCACACAAGTAGTGCTCAATCCATAAGTTCTATGTTCAGAGATACAAGTTAAAATCCCCCCCCCCCTCCCCACAATAGGCTCATCAGGATAAGACTGTCCACTACGCGGAACCTCCCGTGATAGCAAGTAGCCTAGGTATGTACATGCAAATTCACACAATAGGTATTCACGGATCCTATATACATATACATACATATATATATATATATATATATATATATATATAACATCAGTATAGGTATACACTCAACATATAATATATGTCTCGTACGTAGTGTATATAACTCCTGAATATCCTATGTATTATTAAATTACGATTTAACTTCTCATGAACATTCAAGTATTTTCCCACTACTCAAAGGTTTCTAACTGCCCATTAACTTATCTCAGTAATTACAATATCCCTCTTTTACTGGATCGATATAAGGTTCACTCATATTTCTGATGACCCATTTTAATTCTCGAGAAATTATTTAATATCAAACTATGTCCAATAATTCCTGGTCATAATTCTCTTCATTAGAGGCTCAAATCCTAACCTTTTAAAAATATTTAAGACAAACCAAGGCCTGAACTAACAGGTCATCTGAACCGGTTCTGGTAAGCATGCGAACTGGTTCACATCTGCATCCGAACCGGTTTGAGGGTACATCTAATCCGATTGAAGTGTACCATTGAACCAGTTTGAATGACCGGCCAAACCGGTTAGGGGTATCTGGAAGTTCATCTTCCCCACTACAGGGGTTTCACTATTTTTAACCCTCCAAACCTTCCTAATTCGATCTTAAACTCCCAAATGTTCTTAATTTTGTACATATGACACCATTTCATCCAGAGGTTGTCTTTCTTCTTACTCAGAATCCACAGGTGCCTCATCATGGAAGCTTTATTCCAGTCATGGAGGCAATTAATGCCAAGCCCACCTTCATTTTTAGTCTTGCAAACATTAACCCATGCAACCTTAGCCCTAGTATGCTTTAAATCAGAGCCATTCCATAGAAAGTCTCTGGGAATTTGGTCAATATAGTTAAACACCTTCTTGGGCGCTCCAATAAATTTGGGTGCTAAAGAGGACTGCCTTAACCAATTGAAGTCTTCCAGCATAACTGAATAATTTGGAAGTCCATCACTTGAATTTTTGCGTGATTCTGTCAATGAGCATCCAGAAGTCCTCAAACTTAAGCCTAGTAGAGATGGGTGGAACCCCCAGGTATTTGAAAGGAGGCTTATCCACCCTGAGGCCAATGATAGAAGTCGTGAGGTTCAAGTTAGCTTCGCAAATTTCAGAGCTGTAAAGGTTGCTCTTGGCAAGATTGGGATTGAGGCCAGATAAGGAAGAAAATTCATCCAGAGCTCTTTTGATGCATTCAATAGACTAATTATCCCCCTTACTGAAGATGATCAAGTCAGCAGTGAAGCAAAGATGGTTGATGTTTAGCTGCTGGCACTTAGGGTGATAAGAGTAGGGAGGTTGAGAACAATGCTTGTCAATGATATAGGCAAAGGCCTCCATAATAAAAAGGAATAGGTAGGGAGAGAGGGGGCATCCCTTCTAAGACCTCTAGAGATCTTAAAGAAGCCACGAAGTTCACTATTTGGACTAATAGAGAACATAAGAGTGGTAATGCATTCATAAATCCAGCCAATAAAGACATAAGGAAAACCCAGCTTGCGCATAATCTCAAAGAGAAAATCCCAACTCACAGTGTCATAAGCCTTGAGGATGTCAATCTTAAAGGTACATCTGGGAGTAAGATCTCTGTGATAGTTTCTCATGATCTCTTATAGAAGAAGAATGTTGTCAGCTATTGCTCTTCCTTCCACAAAGGCTGCCTGTCTTTCATCGATGAGGAGGGGCATAATAGGTTTGATTCTATTGGCAAACACTTTGGAGATACACTTGTAAATGGTGTTGCAGTAAGCTATGGGTCTGAAGTCCTTCATCTCATTAGGGCTATTAACCTTAGGGATGAGGGAAAGAGTAGTGCAATTCCATTGTGTGAGCATGTTCCCATTAGCAAAGAAGTAGGAGACAACCTTGACCATATCCTCTCCAACCACCTCCCAGTTAGCTTTGAAGAATTGAGCATTGAAGCCATCAGGCCCCGGAGATTTGTCAGAGCCCATAGAGAAAATGATAATTCTGATCTCTTCATGGGTGACAGGTCTAGATAGAGTCTCATACTGCACCTGGTTGAGGGTTCTAGGCAAGTTCATGTCAAAGATCAAATACCTATAGTCCACGGGCACCTTAAAAAGGGAGATGTAGTAAGATATGGCCTCAGCTGCAACATTAATGGTCCCTTTAATAATGCAACCCTCACTGTTCTTGATGGTGATGATTTTCCTTCTAGCAGTGTTCTTGTTCACGCATTTATGAAAGAAAGAAGTGTTCAGGTGTCCCTTCTTCAGCCAATTGATTCTGGATTTCTATTTGTAAAAAGCTTCTTCACTAGCTCTATGGATAGCATACTCTCTGACAATATTCTTCTCATCAGCAATGAGGGTGGGGTTGGAACCATCTCTATCTCCGAGTCTATGGATAGCGTGCATTTGGTCTTTCACTTTAATGACACGCAGGGAAATAGGGCTATAGAACTTCAAGTTAAGATTTCTAAGAAGGGGTTTAAGCCTCTTAAGTTTAAAAGACAACTTGTACATAGGGTTACGAAGACAATCCTCATTCCAGGAGTCTTCGAGGATGTCCTTGAAGTCATCATGCTTCATCCAAAAGTTGTAGAATTTGAAAGGTTTATTTATTCTCTCCTCACGAGGCAGAATGTGAATAATGATATCAGAGACATCGGGAGAAAGCACCTCAGCCTGAGAGTCAGGGAAGATGGAGCTCCACTGGTTGTTTTGCAAAACTCTATCAATTCTAGATTACACATTACAAACAAGAGAACTATTTTTGTTCCATGTAAAGGATAGTCTCTGGGTCAAATGGTGCCATACCTATAAAATTAAAGGTAGAAGCATATGGGCAATCCCCATTCCTCAAGACTCTTCTTGGAGTTGGAGGAAAATTCTCAAAGCTAGAGAGGATTGTAGGCTTATGTTTAAAGTTAATATTGGCAATGGTAGGAAAACCTTTATGTGGCATGATAATTGGCACCATCTTGGCCCTCTTCAACCTCTGTTTGGGGACAGAACTATTTATGATGCTGCTAGCAACTCCAAGGCTATGGTCTCTGATTTCATTAATGGGGATAATTGGAGATGGCCTGCTTCCACTACGTGGGAATTGAATGACATCAAAAACTCTCCCCTGCCTCCTATTTATCTGCTGCTCACTGATAAAGTGACATGGACTCCTAATAAGACTGGTAGCTTCTCCATTTCCTCCGCGTATGTCTCCATCTGTCCAAGGGGCAATGAGGCTCACTGGCATGGGTTGGTTTGGAACAAGGTGTGCATTCCCAAGTGTTCCTTCATTCTTTGGCTTGCTTGCCGTAAGGCTTTAGTGACTAAAGATAAGCTCATGGAGTGGGGTCTTGTTGAAAATAAGGATTGTATGCTGTGCAACTCGGGCATTGAGACTATCAAGCACATATTAATGGATTGCCCTTTTTCCAAAACTGTTTGGGATGAGATTCTTTTTCGCAACCAGTCTTATAGAGATGTGGAGAGTTGGGAGAATGAGGTTAGAAGAGCTGCTGCTGATAGTAAAGGGGGGAACCTAAATTCCAGGATTAAAACCACCACGTTCTCTGCCACTATCTACTGCCTCTGGCAGGAAAGGAATTGCAGACTTCACGATAGGGGCCACTCCACTGCAAACAAGGTGATTAGGAACATTGAGGAGTTGGTGCAAGGTAAGACTATCAGATGGAAGAAGTCTCGAAGATCCTACTCCAATTGGATGACGTGTAACCTATGGGGATTACCCTATTCTCTTATGTATGACTAAGTGTTGTGTTTTTGGTCTCTAGAAGCTTGTTTCTAGTTGACCCTTTGGCCTTTTGGCTTTGTATATTGGTTCTCTGTTTCTAATACATTTAATTACCGAAAAAAAAAAAAAACCAAAGACCATTGGTATTCATGTCTTCAAGCTGGGCATCATGAATACAATTGTTGAACTCATGGACTGCGTTGAAGTCGATGTTGTGGATGCCTTTCTTCTCTTCATTGCTTCGAACAATATTAAAATCCCCCATAAGGATCCATTTCGTCTCATCAACAATGTGATAGTTACTCAAAATGAAGGTCCAAAGAGATCTTCGCTCCATTTGGATATTATTGCCATATTACTAACTTTACGTCTAATTATCACAATTCATCATACGAACCCATACTATTTTACAGTTTCAAATTTTTTTAGGCTTAACCTAACCCTTTAAAATGTTAAACAACATTTATACCCCTTTACTACACATTTAGGATTCTTATCAAGTTAGACGTTGGAAATATTTACCAACATTTTCTGTAAAAGTCTACACTTTATACGCATTTTTTAATCCAACAAGTTTACAAGTGACACACTTCAACATTTTCACATAAAATGACAACTCGCTTTGCACATTATTTCACTACATGAAATAACATATTTTCACATAAAATAATAATCTTCTTATGTGTTTCTTTCATTAAAATACCATTTATTATATTTTGAAATTTCCAATTATTTATCTAATATACTTGCATTCCATATTTTCCTATTATCTTCAAGAAATATCAATATTTTTTTTGGGAAAATTATGTATATTAGAACACAGGAAAGCTACTTACAAACAAATTTCAATCGACAACCACAATCCTAGGGGCATTCCCCAAAGGACACAAACTACCAAACACAAAACAAACCAACTAAGATAACACCGATTCGGGGATGTCCCAGTTCATACATGCCATCCAGTTGGTGAAGCTTCTCCTATTGTTCTTCCACTTTGAGGCCCTCGCACAAACCATAGCAACAATATCTCTGACAATCATATCACTATTCTTGGCCTTTCCTTGGAAAAATCTCGCATTCCTCTCCATCCAAAGATAGTAGATAGTGGTGGAAAAGGATAGACACCTAAGTCTATTATAGAAGCTCTTGCCCATATATTCGGAATTAGAAAACCCTAGCTCACCCTCCCAGTTAAAAGCCTCTCTGACCTCCTGGTTCTTAAATCTGACCTCGCGCCAAACCTCTTTAGCAATATTACATTCAATAAACAAGTGTTCCCGGTTCTCCACCTCCTCGCCACAAGTACAACACAAGTTATTGTTGGAAATACCCCAGCTAAACAGTTTATCTCTCGTATGAAGAGCATCCCTACATATGATCCATAAGCTAAAAGCACATTTTGGTATATTATTGACGTTCCAAATCAACTTGTGACAATTGAACACAGGATGAACAATAGTAAGAGCCGTAAAAGCCGACCCAATGGAGAAGCCACCCCGACTGGAATTCCACACCACCTCATCACTAACCCCTTGGCGAATAACAGGCAGCTCAGCATTCCTAATCTCCAAAAGCTCCCAGTAACAGAAGAAGGCCACCTCCACCTCTCCCCATGTATAAAGTCGGCCACTCTTGCTTTATGATTGCAAGCCGCATCATAAATAAGTCTTCCCCCATAGCGATCAAATAGAGGACCTAACAGGTGCCAGTTGTCGTGCCACACAAAGGTATCTTCACCATTGCCAATGTTGGACATGATAAGAGGCTTGGCCACCTCCCTCAACTGAATTAGTTTCCTCCAACACCAGGAAGAGTCACTTGGAATATTAATGGACCAAATACTTCTATTCTTGATCTTATACACATTACACCATTTGACCCATAGGCAATCCTTCTTACTATAAAGGTTCCAAAGAAGCTTAAGAATAGCAGCTTTGTTCAATAATTCCACATTCTTAATGCCCAACCCCCCTTCCTCATGACAGCACGTCAGATCATCCCAAGACACCTTCGTCCCCGTATGTTTGGAATCAGAACCCGTCCACAAGAAGTCCTTCATAAGAAATATCAATATTAATGCCATAGGAATCATGTTTGAGTATTATCCATACATAAAAAAGTCTTAACATGAAGACGTAAAATTTCATAACATAAACAAGGTAAAAATCCCCCACCTCATGAGTCCAAAATGATGAGGAATAAGGTTGAAGACTAGGGAAACCATTCACCTCAAAGTTGGTTTTAAATGGGCTACCAAATTCCCACAAAGTGTCCATGAAAACTTCCTTTTAAAAAAATCCTCCCTAAAACTCAATTAAAATACCTAGGTTTTATCCTAAAATACTCCAAAAATGGTCCAAAATAACCCTCACAACTCCTTAAAAGTGCACCAACGCACATGTAATCCCCGTATTTTTATGCTATATTAATTTGGGGATTTATTAAAATTAATGTGAGTTAATTATTTAATAAAAAATCCGGAAATTAATTATGTTATAATTATTAACGTGACGAGAGCTAGTAATTATGGGAAATTTGTTGAATATTACTAATGAGCAAAGTAATATGTAATATTGGTTATATTGAATGACACGAGTGAATAAAATGACAATTTTGGAAATTTGAGTCGGGACGCGCCCGTGTCGCATCGGGACTAAATATTGATAAATAAAAGTGAATATTTTATAAGTTGTTCGTATGGTCATTTTGAGCACGCCAACGCGTCCGGAAGGGTCGAGATAGTCAAAAAAGTGTACCCGAGGGTTTAGTTTGGGTCTCGGGGGCGTTTTTAGGCCTAATTAGTACCCCGGGAGGGCGTTTTGGACATTTCGCAATTATGGGTAATTAAACCCACGAAATTCTAAGGGTTATATCAGATGTCTAAGGTTGCCTTATAGGGTTAAAACATCCAAAGACAAGTGACGGCCATAGGAGAGGAAAGGAGAGAGCTCTCAAGGCAATCCAAGGCCCAAAATCCATCTGTTTGCACCGCCACTACCACCAACGCGTAGATCGCTCGACGGGGAACGCAACCACACCAAAATCATCTGCAAATCAGAACACCAAAAATCCCAGACAAGTGTTTATCTTGCTTATTTCGTTGGTGCATCTTTCATATTAGTTTAGGAGTAATTAGAATGAGTTTTTATGGAAGAAAACCAAAGATTTGAGATAGGAATCGCATGTAGTTATGGTTTAAATGATAATCCTGGAAATCCTTGCCATGTAGAGGAATTACCCACGAAATTATGATGTTTATAAGAAGGAAATTTCTGGAAATACTTGTTAGAACCATGTTTAAGAGAATTCTAGGGTTCTTGATAATTATATAAATTTTTGGGCTATTAATCCATGTTTAGTGATAGAAATCCACATGCTTTACGTTGGAAATACCTAGTATGATGATATAATGTTAGTAGTATGAATCTTTGGACGTTTGGGAATGAAAAACTTGAATTTGGATGAAGATATGTGTTAGAACCCGTAACTGCAAAACTGCAGAAATCGCAATACCTGCTTGATCGATCGATCGAGCCCAGAGCTTCGATCGATCGAAGGTTCGCTCGATCGAGCCCCAGACCTCGATCGATCAACCCCTCCTGGCAAACTCCTATTTCCCTTTTTAAGATAGTTAAATTCAATTTAATGTGAAATAATTCTTGGACATCCTTAATAAAGTGTTTTGGGAGATAGGGAAGATCAGTAGGACATATGAATAATTTTGGGACTTTTAATATGAGATGAGAATTGTATTTTTGGGGATAATTACTTAAGGGTCGATGAATTTATGTATTAAAGGGGGAAATGCATAAGAGGGTTACGTTGGAACATAAAAAGGACACCTACTGAATTTTATACATGGGAGGATAGAGTCCATGAGAGTTACGTAATAAGTTGGAAGAATCCTTCGAATTAAGGTTAGAGACGAACCATTATACGCGATTCTAATAATGTGGAAATAAGGATAAATATCGTAACTATGGGATTTGAGAATATACCCAATATTGATATGGTAATATTAGTATAGTTATATGATTGTGTATGCATATGCTATCTATGTGTGAAAAACATACCCACGCTACTTGCTATCCCTGAGGTTACCGCGCCGGGACAGTCTTATCTCGATGGGACCTTTATGGGGGATATTGACTTGTACCCTAGGAGGTAGATATCCTTGGTACAGGCTATCGAATGGATAGTTCAGACGGTCCTAAGAGACGCAGGTATGTGCCATCCTCTTAGAGACTTGGAATCTATGCTTCGGCTCAATATTCTTTGTGTATGTGTTAATACAATTCGAGAGTGATTCCGAATTTGTATTCCCCTTAATATGAGTGATACGGGGTTTGGATAGTAGAGTATGTCCGCACCATAGTTTTTATTTGGGGTGCTGTTATAATATATATATATATATATATATATATATTATACGAGTATTTAATATATATATGAAATACTGGAATTTGGAACTGCTTACTGTGATATGGTAAGTAGGACATGGTTGATGACTCATATTGTAAATACTTGTTTTGAGAGAGTATATTATGACACCGGAAAACTTTATAAATTAATAAAGTTAAAATGAGAATTTTGGATACTAATTGAAATATTCTTTTCAAACAATTGTATCGTTCAATTTTAAATCTTGCGAATAACCTAAGATAAGTTAAATCCTTGGGGAAAGATAGTGTCATATATGAAGAGATAAACCATTGGGAAGGTTAGTGCGATAGGAGTGCACATTAGAAGAGAGGTGAGAATTTCTCAAGAGAGTGTCGCACTAATATGTTGTTGCATTGGCCTGTATCAATTTAAATACTTGCTAAACGAATTTTTAAATCATACACTATCGGGCTCTGACCCGTTCCTATTTCTCTTTCTCTCTTGTATATATATGTATATATTACAGATGCCCAGCCACAGGGGCATCTTGCTTAGGATCCCTTGGAAGGAACGTGCTACAGCTTAGGTGGGAGTTGCAGGCCACTTGCTTAGACGATTTCATTTACTTGATTCCACTTCTATCATTCTCCTCATTGGGCATGTGTCGCCCTTTCCACTATTTATCTGTTTTATTGGGACATTTGTATTTCAGTTATTTCTAGTGCTGTTACTTTGGGATTTATTCAGCATGAATGTTTTACTTTAAGTTTTAAATGTTGGGATTTTGAATGTTGAATGTTTAAATTAATTGGATTATGTTCCAGGATATTTGTGATATGATTCTTACTTATTAAAAATGTTGTTAATAAATAAATAATTTTGCTTTAAAAATAAAATTTGAAAGGAATGTTAAAAATGGTTTTGACACTTAGGTTAATTAATTAGGGTGTTAAATTGGAAATTTATTTTCACGACAGTGATGCTAAGAATGATCCAACTGTCACCTTGATTTTAATTTAATAAAGGAGTGATCGCCCGGTATTTAATTAGGCGGGGTGTCACAGGTGGTATCAGAGCATCAGGTTCTAGTGTCCATAGGATCTGTACGGCTTATTTCGCTTTCAGCTTAACGTTTTTGCTATAGAGCCCTATTTTAGGATGGTTGTATTCTTGCTTTCAAGTTTACGTCTTCAGCTATTTGAGATTTGATAATAACTGTAGACTAATAAACTTCTTCACGTTTCAGATGCCTCCGAGACGTGCACCGAAGGATAGGCGTGCCCAGGCCGAGCAGCCAGCAGCTCCGGCACAAGGCACTATGAATGCTAATGACGTAGCCACCATTGTTGCTCAGGCGGTGAATGTCACGCTAGCGGTGGTTCAGCAGGCTCCACCCCAGATTCAAGCAGTGGCGCCAGTACCGGCACAGCTTCCATCTGTATGGGAGAGGGTTAGGGATGCTTTTCAGAAGGTGCATCCCCCTGAGTTCTCTGGTAGCTCAGATATCGTCACAGTCAGCCAATGGAAGAAAGACATCCAGCGGCATCTTCGTATGTATGAGTGCACTGACGTACAAAAACAGGTGTTGGCTTCCTTTAAGCTGGTGGGGGCCGCTTTGCAGTGGTGGGAGTCCACTACCACATTGGAGGAGAGGGACACGATCCCTATTCAGTTGTTCTGGGAGCGGTTTGACCACAAGTATTTTCCACCCGCCGTGCAGACTGAGATGAGGCGGAAATTACTGAATTTGAAACAGGAGAATTCTACCGTAGCTGAGTATGAGGAGGAGTTCACGAGACTTCTCACCATCGTGCCAGATGAGGCACCCACTGAGGGCAAGAAGATTATGTTGTTTGTGGACGGGTTAGCTTGGAGGATCCGTCAGCATCTTATAAGGAATCTATCTCTGAGTACTTTTACTGATGTACTCAATGCTGCGTTACTACATTGCCAGGATCACCGCTTCCATCTGCAGGGAAGCAAGAGAGCAGAAAAGTCCAGCCAGTAGGGCAGGACCGGGGGTAATAGTGCTAATGGGGCACCATCTCATGGACAGACTCGTCAACACGAGCAGAGTTCCCATCAGGGAGACCCTGCTAAGCGATTCCGTTCAGGTGATTCCAGGCAGGGATTTGGGGGTTATAGGCAGGGTCAGCAGGGCCAGCCTAATCAGCAGGGCCAGCAAGGCCAACACCGACAACAGGGTCAACAGCAGGGCCAACAGGGCCAACAGCGTGTTCATCAGGGCCAACAGGGCCAGTGGCGTAGTGGTAATGGCCAGCAGGGTCAGAGGGGAGGCAACTTCAAAGGCCGATGTTTTGGGTGTGGTAAGCACGGCCATAGGCGCCAGGATTATTCGGAGGGAGATAGGGCCCCACAGCAGCAGGGTGCCCGTAATGAGCCACAGAGACCAGTTTTTCCGGCTGCCCTCCCAGCTCCAGCCCAGGTGCCATCCCTATCAGCCATTCCAGCAGCTCCAGTGCAGCAGGGGCAGTTACAGTACGGACGTGTCTATAACGTCCACCAGGCAGCAGCTCCACAGGCACCACCCGCGAGTGAGGGTATGTTTCCTAACCATGGTACTATGGGTCGGGTTTTGTTTGATACTGGGGTGACGCATTGTTTTATAGCTACACATTTTGCGAAGGCCTTAGGGTTGTTAGCCACAGCAGAGAGCACAGTGACGTGTGTAGACTCACCACTGGGGAGTGGGTCGCTTATCTTCTTTATATGCCGAGGAGTGGGGGTAGAGATTGGTAGTTTGGTATTACCTGCAGACATGTTAGTCTTAGATATGCATGAGCGTGATGTTATTATTGGTATGGATTGGCTCGCAGCTTATAGAGCCATTATTGATTGCTTCGGTGGGAGCATTGTTTTTGCCATTCCGGGGCAAGAGATGTTTGTAGTGGCGATGCCTCGCCCAGAGGGAGGTTCGACCGCTCATTTGTATTATATAGAGGAGGATACCTCTAAGGAGGTTGTGATTCCGTTAGACTCGATTCCAGTTGTTCGTGAGTATTCCGATGTGTTTCAGGAAATACCAGGCCTACCCCCTAGTCGAGAGATAGACTTTGTCATAGATTTATTGCCAGATATGAGACCTATAGCACGCGCTCCATACTGTATGGCTCCGGCAGAGATGCGAGAGTTACGAGATCAGATAGAGCAGCTGTTAGGTCAGGGTTTCATACGCAGGAGTACCTCACCTTGGGGCGCTCCAGTCTTGTATGTGAAGAAGAGAGATGGTTCACTGAGGTTATGTGTGGACTACCGGGAGTTGAACAAGGTCACGATACGGAATAAGTATCCGTTGCCTCGAATCGATGATCTGTTCGACCAGCTGAGGGGAGCAACTTTCTTTTCGAAGATAGATCTGAGGTCGGGGTACCATCAGCTATGTATTAGAGAGCAGGATGTTTCAAAGACTGCCTTCTTGACGAGATATGGGTCTTACGAGTTCAGAGTGATGCCATTTGGTCTCACAAATGCTCCAGCCGTATTCATGGACTTAATGAACCGAGTATTCAGAGAGTTCTTGGATCAGTTTGTCATCGTCTTTATAGATGACATTTTGATATATTCACACTCCGAGGAGGAGCATGCCGCGCACTTGAGGCAGGTTCTTCAGACTCTACGAGAGCATCAGTTGTATGCTAAGTATGAGAAGTGTGGATTCTGGTTGCGAGAAGTACAGTTCTTGGGGCATGTTGTTTCTGAGCAGGGGATAGCAGTCGACCCGAGTAAAGTGTCAGCGGTGAGGGAGTGGGGACAGCCCACGACACCGACAGAAGTGCGTAGTTTCTTGGGGTTAGCTGGATACTACAGGAGATTCATTCGTGGATTCTCCAAAATAGCAGGTCCATTGACAAACCTGACTCGCAAAGGGGTACCATATGTTTGGGATGATGCTTGTCAATTGAATTTCGACGAGCTGAAAGACAAGGTTACTTCAGCACCAGTCCTTGCTTTACCAAAGCCGGGTGCGGAGTACCTGGTTTACACCGATGCCTCTTTACGGGGACTTGGGGGAGTACTTCAGCAGGAGGAGAAGGCTATAGCTTTTGCCTCCCGCAAGCGTAAGCCGCATGAGAAGAATTAACCCACCCACAACCTGGAGTTAGCAGCGGTCGTTTTTGCATTGAGGATATGGAGGAACTACTTATTGGGGGAGAAATTCCGCTTGTTCACAGACCACAAGTCACTGCAGTACCTATTCACTCAGCGAGAGCTGAATATGCGACAGCGCATATGGTTAGAGTTTGTGAAGGACTATCAGTTTGACATACAGTATCATCCGGGGAAGGCCAACGTAGTTGCTGATGCGTTGAGCCGTAGACCGGTTAATGAGGTAGAGGATGTCTGGAAAGCGAAGTGGAAGGAGTTGGGTCACCAAGACGCAGTAGCCCGTTCCTTCATATCTGTTATGACAGTCACACCCGAGATTATTACGAGGGTGATACAGGCACAGACAACAGACCCGTTTTGCCAGGAGCAGATTGTACGACTTTTAGCCGAGGGTGCTGAGTCCTATTTTGTAAGTTCTGACGGGGGTTTGAGGTTTAATGGGAGATTGGTGGTTCCAGAAGGGGCAGAATTGCGTCATGCAGTGATGACCCAGTCTCGCGGGTCCCGATTTGTAGTACATCCTGGAGGAGATAAGATGTACCAAGATATGAGGAGGCAATACTGGTGGAGTGGGATGAAGAAGGACATTGCTGAGTTTGTGTCCAAGTGTTCTACGTGCCAGCTGGTAAAGGTGGACCATCAGAAATCGTCAGTATTGCTTCAGCCATTGGAAGTACCCGCATGGAAGTGGGAGAGTATTTCCATGGATTTTATTACAGGGTTACCTACATCACAGCGGGGCCATGACTCCATCTGGGTGATTGTAGACAGTTTGACCAAGGTGGCTCATTTTCTGCCGGTGCGGACAGATTATACCACAGGTCAGTATGCTCAGTTGTTCATTGCTGAGGTTGTCAAATTACATGGGGTGCCCCTGAATATTGTGTCAGATAGAGACAAGATTTTCGTGTCACGTTTCTGGGAAAGCTTTCAGGAGGCTTTGGGTACTGAGTTGAGGTTGAGTTCTGCTTATCACCCACAGACAGATGGACAGACAGAGCGTACTAATCAGATGTTAGAGGATATGCTACGCATGTGTGTTTTTGATTTTGGAGGAGGTTGGGAGCCACATCTTCCACTGGCAGAGTTTGCTTATAATAACTCTTATCAGTTTACGATTGGTATGGCTCCATTTGAGGCTTTGTAGCCTTGTCGTTCTCCAACTTGTCGGCTCGAGGTGGGGGATAACAAGTTGCTAGGACCAGAGGTAATTCAGGAAACCTCCGCGAGGATTGAGATGATTAGGAGTCCCATTAGAGTAGCCCAGGACAGGCAGAAGAGCTACGCCGATGCGAAACGGTTCTTCCGGGAGTTTAATGTGGGGGACCAAGTGTTACTGCGTGTATCTCCTATGAAAGGAGTGATGAGGTTCGGGAAGAAAGGGAAATTGGCCCCGAGGTATGTGGGACCATTTCCCATTATCGAGAGGATTGGGCCAGTAGCATACATATTGGGATTACCAGAGCATTTACATCGCATTCACGATGTATTCCACATCTCGTCGTTGAGACGGTACCTTCGGGATGATATGGCCCATACTCACATCGAGATAGATGAGATAGCCTGACAGCCTGACAGCTCTTACGAGGAGAGACCGGTGGCTATCCTAGACTATAGTGAGAGGAGATTGAGGTCGAAGATAGTTCCACTTGTGCGGGTCCAGTGGGAGCATCATAACATGGAGGAATCCACTTGGGAGCGCGAGGCCGATATGCGCGAGAGATATCCAGATTTGTTCTTACCAGGTATGCCTTGTTTTCCGAATTTCGGGACGAAATTCCGTTATTTGGGGGGAAGTATGTAATACCCCGTATTTTTTATGCTATATTAATTTGGGAATTTATAAAATTTAATGTGAGTTAATTATTTAATAAAAATCCGGAAATTAATTATGTTATAATTATTAACATGACGAGAGTTAGTAATTATGGGAAATTTGTTGAATATTACTAATGAGCAAAGTAATATGTAATATTGGTTATATTGAATGTCACGAGTGAATAAAATGACAATTTTGGAAATTTGAGTCGGGACGCGCCCGTGTCGCATCGGGACTAAATATTGATAAATAAAAGTGAATATTTTATAAGTTGTTCGTATGGTCATTTTGAGTGCGCCAACGCGTCCGAAAGGGTCGAGATAGTCAGAAAAGTGTACCCGGGGGTTTAGTTTGGGTCTCGGGGCGTTTTTAGGCCTAATTAGTACCCCGGGAGGGCGTTTTGGACATTTCGCAATTATGGGTAATTAAACCCACGAAATTCTAAGGGTTATATCAGATGTCTAAGGTTTCCTTCTAGGGTTAGAACAACCAAAGACAAGTGACGGCCATAGGAGAGGAAAGGAGAGAGCTCTCAAGGCAATCCAAGGCCCAAAATCCATCTGTTTGCACCGCCACCACCACCAATGCGTAGATCGCGCGACGGGGAACGCAACCACACCAAAATCATCTGCAAATAAGAACACCAAAAATCCCAGGCAAGTGTTTATCTTGCTTATTTCGTTGGTGCATCTTTCATATTAGTTTAGGAGTAATTAGAATGAGTTTTTATGGAAGAAAACCAAAGATTTGTGTAAGGACACAAATTTCCAATTGAGTCCATATATAGTTTTGGCTCAATTCTGGACAAAAACATTTATTCATAGGATAGTATTTAATTGTATTATTCTCAAGCCTATGAAGTGTTTATTGAAGACGTAGCGGCAAAGAGTATAAAGCTTCATCAATATGCCGGTTTGCGTGCCTCGTTTCTACGACATCAACTATGGTTCCATGCTCCCAAGGTATGAATGCAATTATATATATATAGGAGCTTGGAACAAGTTTATTGGGTGATTAGGTTTTATAAAAACTGCGTTTTGTTTTAAGAAATAATTAATTAAAACTTTAAATAAATGTTTATAAAGTTTTCTGGGCTAAAAATGAATTTTTCAATCTTTCTGGTCGTTCGTTAGATATGTCGTTCGAACGAGTTTTTTCGTTCGAACCAGATGTCGTTCAAACGAGTTTTGCCAACGAGTTCCCACTAAGGCATACTAGTCCGTCGTTAGAAATGTCGTTCGAACGAGATTGTCGTTCTAACGAGATTTCCAACGAGCTTCTAACGAGTCCATACTGGAGCGTCGTTAGAAGACTCGTTCTCGTTCGAACGAAATGTCGTTCGAACGAGATGCCAGGCGGGAACAGTTTTTGGCAGTTTTGCACCCACTTCCCCACTTGGTTTTTAACCAACTTTTACAACCTTTAATATGTGCGGGAATGACATTTTCCAACTTAACATTTCCATAACTTTTCCAACCTAGTTTATCTCTTAGAGAGAGTTTGAGAGCAAAAATTGTTTAGGAAAATGTTCATGTTTTGAGTGAGATTTTTAGAGAAATATTTTCATCACTCTAGTGTTTACACCCAATTGAGTTTATTCCAAGTTCTCATATACATATCAATTGCTTGGAGTTTGGCACCGGTTTTCTCTACCGAATTCCAGAAGAGAAGTTTCGGGTTTTGCTTCTACCTCCCACGAAGAAAGAAGAAGTGTTCTTTTGTTGTGATTCTACCCACTTGGAGAAAGGCTCCATGCTCAGGTGACGGTGACCATATAAAGTCCTATCGGTGGATTCCGAGACCGCGGTGGTGTTCCGAGGTTATCCTCTAGGAAGAGGTTTCTACGAGAAGAAGCGTCGAGGCTTGAGAGGGATCGAGTCAGTCGTTGTAAGTCTATCTGTCTTGTACGTGTAACTCCGTATCTAGTGGATTTGTGGCTAGGGCCGTCCGAGGTTGTTTTCCGTCTTGGGTTTTTCCTCGTACATCGCGGCGTAGTGTGATTGGTTTATTTTATCTTGCATAATAACGTAGAACGCATGCTTAGAATAATTCAAGATAAAATTCGGTTTAAATCATCACACTCAATTTAATTTGGACTTAAATTGAATTTTGGGTATAGTTTATTTAATTCAAGTCATTTGCTAAAACCTAATTTACTAATATTGATAAATATGACTTAGGCAAATTCTAGGACTTGGATTAATGAATCGGTTTAAGTGAATATATTAATTGTTTAGTTTTATTGAACCATCATCTTACGCTTCCACATTTATCTACATATAAGGAAATTCCTTCGTTTTCAAATTGGTATCAGAGCTTTGATTTAGACAAGCTCACCTTTTCAGATTGGTATCAGAGCCAAAAATGATAAATTATTTCGTTAAAGATCCTTAAATAATTTTTGGCTAAAATGGATTATTCCCCATTTTCAAAATTTCCTATTTTTGATGGTTCAAACTACGCGTATTGGAAAGCGCGTATGAGATCGGCACTAAAATCTATCGACGAGAGAGTTTGGATGGGTGGTCCCCACCAACTTATTTAGTTGAAAATGAACGTGTTATCAAACCCGCCGATAGATGGACTGAAAATGAGTTTAAACTTGCTAATTTCAATTCCCGTGGTTTAAATGCCTTGTTTAGCGCTGTCACACCGGATGAATTCCGACGTATTATGACGTGTGAGACCGCTAAAGAAGCTTGGGATATTTTACAATTAACTCATGAAGGAACTAGTGTCGTTAAAGCTTCAAAACTCCAAAACCTCACCACTCAATTTGAAACTATCAAAATGAATGAAAAAGAGACTTTTGATGAATTTTATGCTAGACTTTCTGATATTGTTAATTCATCTTTTAACTTGGGAGAGAAAATACCTGACGACCGTGTTGTAAAGAAAATTTTAAGGTCCCTACCCGATAGATTTATTCCAAAAGTGACCGTTTTAAATTCTATACCAACTTTAGCCTCTACGAAATTAGAAGAGCTTGTAGGTGATTTACAAAGCTATGAACTAGATATGTTTCCCTCTAAAACTGAAAAGAAAATCGAAAAGGGCGTTGCTTTAAAAGCCCGAAAAGAGGTCAAACAAGTAGTAGAGAGCGAGAGTGACAGTGACTCGGAAGACATGGCTTTGTTTGCTCGTAAATTTAGAAAATTTCTTAAAATTAACAAAGATAAATTTAAAAATGATTTTAAGAAATTTGATACTTCTAAACATGATAAAAGCGAGAAGATTTCTAAAGCCGAGAAGATCCCTAAACCTAGCAATGACAATTTAGATAGGGACGAGTCTAATAAGTGTTTTGGTTGTGAAGGTTATGGCCATAGGGCTTATGAGTGCCCCACTAAACTAAGGAAAGAGGGTAAGCGACCCATTTCATATAATGCGACCCTTAGTGATAATGATAAGGAAGAGAAGCCCGATTCCCCCACTAAGAAAAATCTACTAGGAATACATTTAAAGATCACTCCTTAAGTAAATCTTTTCGACATGTTCTCACTTGTACACATTGTGGTCGACAAGGTCATCTTAGGAAATTTTGTTTTGATCTTAAACGAATTCCTAGAAAGCCCCATAGTAAAGTAACCACGGTAGTTAAAGTTCCTACACCCCAAGATAGTCATTCTTCATTAATTTGGGTTAGGAAATCCGACTTGGTTGCCTTGCAAAATAGGGTTTTTGATTCTCATTTACTTTCACATGCTTCCTCCCTTGCTAAATCTAAAGGATGAATGTGTTAGTGTTTGCATACTTTAGCATTTGTACTTCATGCTATATTCACATGCTAAATGTATGCTTGTTTTAATCATGTTCTAGTCTATGCTCCATGTTTATCACATGCTAGAATTATGATTTTTGTTTATCTTTTGTATTATATTTCCTTCATTTTGTGTGCATTAAATGAAAAATACAAAAAGATTTTTGTTTATCATTTGGATTTTATTTCTTGGTCATTTAAGCCTAATGAAAATTCAAATGATTCGTGGTTGTCTTTTGAGTATATATTTTATTATTTTTGATTAAAAATGTCAAAAACTCAAAAAGATTTTGTTTTGTGTGTATTTTTGTTTGACACACTATATGTGGCATATATTTGTGTTTGAATCCCATCTTTTTCCGCCTCCTCGTGGCTAGAACTTTTGGTTTAGATTTTCAATCCTTAAAATGTTCTTTACCATGTTTTATATGGAGTAGTTGGATTTTGTATTGTTTAAATGGATTCTATTTTATATGCCTCTTTTCACACATGCACGAGCTCTTTTGAAATCTTAATGTCACATGTTATATTTGAGCTTTTTGAGGTGTTCTCCTACCAATCTAGTCATCTACATATCTATGACCTAGGAGGACTAGTGCATGTCAAAATCCGTTGCACGTGAGCTTTGTGAGATAAAAAATTATATATCTAAATGTGTACGGGGAAGGGCTCCGAAAGGATGAATTAAATCCTTTGCGATAGTAAGCCACCGTTTATTGGATCTAAAAGAAATACGTGATCCAAAGGCCTAAAAACAGAATATTTGGCATTAAAAAGAAAACAATTGCCAAGGCCTATGTTTATTTGATATATTCATTCAAAAGCAAAAGAATATATATGCTTATTGAGGGAGAATTGGATTGTATATCAACGGTTTGCACAATGTCCGTTTATCCTAGTTGTCTTTAATGTCATGACCCTATTTGGTTTGTAGAATCATCATCATGCTAGGCTTGTATGCATTGTGTATGTTTGTTCATTGAGTTCAATATTTATATTGTCACATGAGGTTATATTTAAATGTGATGAAGTTTGCAATCAAATGAGAACTCCGTGAATGTTTATTAAGTGTTTGGGTCTAAATTTAATTGTTGCTAGTTCACTCCCCTACACTTCCGTTTCCATATGACACATTTTTGACATACGAGTGTGCAAACTTATTGTATTTTGTGTTATATGTGTGTATATATATGCAAGTGCTTCATTGGTATATTTCTAGTTATATATATATATATGATATTTGTTTTGTCTTTGCCTTTGCTTTTATTGCCCATATGCTTTCATGTCTTATCTCTTTAAGCTTCAACATGCTTTTATGTTTATTAGTTCTTTTTGGGGATAGAACCATATATGATGCTGCTAGCAACTCCAACCTCTTTTTGGGGATAGAACCATATATGATGCTGCTAGCAACTCCAAGGCTAAGGTCTCCGAATTCATTGATGGGTTCAATTGGAAATGGCCAGCTTCTACCACTTGGGAGCTGAATGATATCAAAAACTCTCCCCTGCCTTCTATAAATCCTATGACCTCTGATAGTGTAAAGTGGACTCCTAACAGGTCGGGTAACTTCTCTATTGCGTCTGCATATGAGTCCACCTATTCTAGGGGGAATGAAGTTCAATGGCATGGGCTGGTTTGGAACAAGATGAGTATCCCAAAGTGTTCTTTCATTCTTTGGTTGGCTTGCAGAAAGGCTTTAGTGACTAAAGATAAACTCTTTGATTGGGGAGTTGTCGATAATAAAGCCTGTTTGCTTTGTAACTCTGGGATTGAGACTATTAAGCACATCTTAATGGAATGCCCATTCTCCAAAATTGTTTGGGATGAGATTCTATTTAGGAACCAATCTTATAGAGCTATGGGAAGGTGGGATATTGAGATCAGGAAGGTTGTTGCTGATAGTAAAGGGATTGACCTAAAATCCAGGATTAAGACCACTTCCTTCTCTGCCACCATCTATTGTCTGTGGCAGGAAAGAAATAGTAGGCTCCATAACAAGGGATTGGCCACAACGTCCAAGGTGATTAGGAGCATCGAGGAAATGGTGCGAGGAAAATCTAGCTATTGGAAGAAATATCGAAGATCTTACTCCAACTGGATGACTTGTAATTTATGGGGATTACCCAACTCTCTCTTGTATGACTAAATGTTTAGATCGTTGGTCTCTAGATGCATGTATCTAGCTGACTCTTTGGCCTTTTGGCCTTTGTATATTTGGATCTTTTGTTTCTAATACACTTTAATTACCGAAAAAAAAAAAAAAGTTCTTTATCCTTTGCCTATTCCTGAACAAAAAGGGGGAGAAATGGTATCTAATCCTATTATTATTGTATCTTAGTTTGGGGGAGATTTATCTTAGGGGGAGACGTCTTTCTAAGTAGGTCATGTGTTTGTTAAAGGGGAAGAATTAATTTAGGGGGAGTAATTAATTAATTGCATTTAATCCTTTGATATTCCCTATGCATTTGATGAGTTTGCTTAAGTGTGCATGATTTCTTCTAAAGCGGCATTGTTTAATGGCAAAGCGTTTGATCCCTGGGATGAGTCAAGTTTGGGTGGGTTATGTTTTGTATTAAGTCTAGTGAGCTTGACGGCCCTTTAGGATTTTTGTTTGGTTTTTGTCCCGGAATAGCCAAAGGGGGAGATTTGTAAGGACACAAATTTCCAATTGAGTCCATATATAGTTTTGGTTCAATTCCGGACAAAAATATTTATTCATAAGATAGTATTTAATTGTATTATTCTCAAGCCTATGAAGTGTTTATTGAAGACGTAGCGACAAAGAGTATAAAGCTTCATCAATATGCCGGTTTGCGTGCCTCGTTTCAACGACATCAACTATGGTTCCATGCTCCCAAGGTATGAATGCAATTATATATATATAGGAGCTTGGAACAAGTTTATTGGGTGATTAGGTTTTATAAAAACTGCGTTTTGTTTTAAGAAATAATTAATTAAAACTTTAAATAAATGTTTATAAAGTTTTCTGGGCTAAAAATGAATTTTTCAATCTTTCTGGTCGTTCGTTAGATATGTCGTTCGAACGAGTTTTTTCGTTCGAACCAGATATCGTTCGAACGAGTTTTGCCAACGAGTTCCCACTAAGGCATACTGGTCCGTCGTTAGAAATGTCGTTCGAACGAGATTGTCGTTCTAACGAGATTTCCAACGAGCTTCTAACGAGTCCATACTGGAGCGTCGTTAGAAGACTCGTTCGAACGAGATTTCGTTCGAACGAGATTTCGTTCGAACGAGATGCCAGGCGGGAACAGTTTTTGGCAGTTTTGTACCCACTTGGTTTTCCCCACTTGGTTTTTAACCAACTTTTACAACCTTTAATATGTGCGGGAGTGACATTTTCCAACTTAACATTTCCATAACTTTTCCAACCTAGTTTATCTCTTAG
Source organism: Sambucus nigra (assembly GCA_949130495.1). Taxonomy (NCBI): domain Eukaryota; kingdom Viridiplantae; phylum Streptophyta; class Magnoliopsida; order Dipsacales; family Adoxaceae; genus Sambucus; species Sambucus nigra. The sequence continues at coordinate 151,682,099 of OX422218.1, forward strand.
AGAGAGTTTGAGAGCAAAAATTGTTTAGGAAAATGTTCATGTTTTGAGTGAGATTTTTAGAGAAATATTTTCATCACTCTAGTGTTTACACCCAATTGAGATTATTCCAAGTTCTCATATACATATCAATTGCTTGGAGTTTGGCACCGGTTTTCTCTACCGAATTCAAGAAGAGAAGTTTTGGGTTTTGCTTCTACCTCCCACGAAGAAAGAAGAAGTGTTCTTTTGTTGTGATTCTACCCACTTGGAGAAAGGCTCCATGCTCGGGTGACGGTGACCATATAAAGTCCTATCGGTGGATTCCGAGACCGCGGTGGTGTTCCTAGGTTATCCTCTAGGAAGAGGTTTCTACGAGAAGAAGCGTCGAGGCTTGAGAGGGATCGAGTCAGTCGTTGTAAGTCTATCTGTCTTGTACGTGTAATTCAGTATCTAGTGGATTTGTGGCTAGGGCCGTCCGAGGTTGTTTCTCGTCTTGGGTTTTTCCTCGTACATCGTGGCGTAGTGTGATTGGTTTATTTTATCTTGCATAATAACGTAGAACGCATGCTTAGAATAATTCAAGATAAAATTCGGTTTAAATCACCACACTCAATTTAATTTGGACTTAAATTGAATTTTGGGTATAGTTTATTTAATTCAAGTCATTTGCTAAAACCTAATTTACTAATATTGATAAATATGACTTAGGCAAATTCTAGGACTTGGATTAATGAATCGGTTTAAGTGAATATATTAATTGTTTAGTTTTATTGAACCATCATCTTACGCTTCCGCATTTATCTACATATAAGGAAATTCCCTCGTTTTCAAATTGGTATCAGAGCTTTGATTTAGACAAGCTCACCTTTTCAATTTGAGATAGGAATCGCATGTAGTTATGGTTTAAATGATAATCCTGGAAACCCTTGCCATGTAGAGGAATTACCCACGAAATTATGATGTTTATAAGAAGGAAATTTCTGGAAATACTTGTTAGAACCATGTTTAAGAGAATTCTAGGGTTCTTGATAATTATATAAATTTTTGGGCTATTAATCCATGTTTAGTGATAGAAATCCACATGCTTTACGTTGGAAATACCTAGTATGATGATATAATGTTAGTAGTATGAATCTTTGGACGTTTGGGAATGAAAAACTTGAATTTGGATGAAGATATGTGTTAGAACTCGTAACTGCAAAACTGCAGAAATCGCAATACCTGCTTGATCGATCGATCGAGCCTAGAGCTTCGATCGTTCGAAGGTTCGCTCGATCGAGCCCCAGACCTCGATCGATCGACCCCTCCTGGAAGACTCCTATTTCCCTTTTTAAGATAGTTAAATTCAATTTAATGTGAAATAATTCTTGGACATCCTTAATAAAGTGTTTTGGGAGATAGGGAAGATCAGTAGGACATATGAATAATTTTGGGACTTTTAATATGAGATGAGAATTGTATTTTTGGGGATAATTACTTAAGGGTCGATGAATTTATGTATTAAAGGGGGAAATGCATAAGAGGGTTACGTTGGAACATAAAAAGGACACCTACTGAATTTTATACTTGGGAGGATAGAGTCCATGAGAGTTACGTAATAAGTTGGAAGAATCCTTCGAATTAAGGTTAGAGACGAACCATTATACGCGATTTTAATAATGTGGAAATAAGGAAAAATGTCGTAACTATGGGATTTGAGAATATACCCAATATTGATATGGTAATATTAGTATAGTTATATGATTGTGTATGCATATGCTATCTATGTGTGAAAAACATACCCACGCTACTTGTTATCCCTGAGGTTACCGCGCTGGGACAGTCTTATCTCGATGGGCCTTTATGGGGGATATTGACTTGTACCCTAGGAGGTAGATATCCTTGGTATAGGCTATCGAATGGATAGTTCAGACGGTCCTAAGAGACGCAGGTATGTGCCATCCTCTTAGAGACTTGAAATCTATGCTTCGCCTCAATATTCTTTGTGTATGTGTTAATACAATTCGAGAGTGATTTCGAATTTGTATTCCCCTTAATATGAGTGATACGGGGTTTGGATAGTAGAGTATGCCCGCACTTTACTTTTTATGTGGGGTGCTGTTATGATATATATATTTTACGAGTAGTTAATATATATATGAAATTCTGAAATCTGGAACTGCCTACTGTGATTTGATATGTAGGACATGGTTGATGACTCAAATTGTAATACTTGTTTGGAGAAAGTATAATATGACACTGGAAAACTTTATAAATTAATATAGTTAAAACGAGAATTTTGGATACTAATTGAAATATTCTTTTCAAACAATTGAATCGTTAAATTTTGAATCCTGGGAATAACCTAAGATAAGTTAAATCATTGGGGAAAGATAGCGTGATATATGATGAGATAAACCATTGGGAAGGTTAGTGCGATAGGTGGTGCACATTAGAAGAGAGGTGAGAATTTCTCAAGAGAGTGTCGTACTAATATGTTGTTGCATTGACTTGTATTAATTTAAATACTTGCTAAACAAATTTTTAAATCATATACACTATCGGGCTCTGACCCGTTTTTCTCTCTCTCTCTCTCTCTCTCTTGTATATATATGTATGTACTACAGGTGCCCAGCCACAGGGGCGTCTTGCTTAGGATCCCTTGGAAGGAACGTGCTGCAGCTTAGGTGGGAGTTGCAGGCCACTTGCTTAGACGATTTCATTTACTTGATTCCACTTCTATGATTCTCAGTTATTGGGGCATGTGTCGCCCTTTCCACTATTTATCTGTTTTGTTGGGACATTTGTATTTCAGTTATTTCTAGTACTGTTACTTTGGGATTTATTCAGCATGTATGTTTTACATTAAGTTTTAAATGTTGAGATTTTGGATGTGAATGTTTAAATCAATTGGATTATGTTCCAGGATAATTGTGGTATGGTTCTTACTTATTGAAAATGTGGTTAATAATTAAATAAATAAGTTTTTCTTTAAAAATACAATTTGCTTAGAAAGGTTAAAAATGGTTTTTACACTTAGCTTAATTAATTAGGGTGTTAATTTGGAAAAAGTTATTTTTACGACAGTGATGCTAAGAATGAACCAACTGTTCACCTTGAATTTAATTTAATAAAGGAGTGATCGCCCGGTATTTAATTAGGCGGGGTGTCACAAATATTAACCTTAGGGTTTTGGAATTTGGGTTTTTATTTTAGAGTTTAAGGTTGTAGGATTTAGTAATAAGGGTTCAGGGATTAGGGTTTAGGTTTTTGGGTTTTGGTTAGGGTTCGCGGATCAGTGTTTATGTTTTAGGGCTTAGGCTTTATGGTCTAGGGTTATTAATTAGTGTTTTGGTTTTAGGATTTAGGTTTTTGGAATTAGGGTTTTGTTTTAGAGTTGAAGGTTTTAGATTTAGTAATTAGGGTTTAGTGATTAGGGTTTAGGTTTTATGGTTTATGATTTTTCAGTATCATTAATTGGAGTTTTGGTCTTAGGATTTAAGATTTAGTAATTAAGGTTTCAATTTTAAGGGTTCGGAATTAGAGTTTCCGTGTTAAGGGTTTGAGGATTAGGATTTAAGTATTAGCATTTAGGTTTTAGGGTATAGGTTCCAGGGAATAGTAATTAAGGTTTTCAGATTAGGATTTATGATTTGGGGTTTAGGGTTTATAGTTTAAGGATCTTTATTTGGGTTTTGGTTTTTGGATTTAGGCTTTAGGAATTAGGTTTTAGGATTGGGGTTTAGTAATAATTAAGGTTTATGTTTTAGGGTTTAGCATTTAGTATTTAGGAATTAGGGTTTAGATTTTAGGATTTGGGTTTTCGGGTGTAGTTATTACGATTTAGGGACTAGTGTTTAGGATATTTGGTTTAGGGCTATTAACTAGGGTTTTAGTTTTAGGGTTTAAGTATTAGGGTTTAAGTTTTTCAATTTAGGTTTTAGGATTTAGTAATTAGGGTTTTGGGATTAGGGTTTGGGTTTCGACTTTTGGTTTTAGGTTTTTTATTTAGGGTTTTGGTTTTACGATTTAGGGTTTAGTAATTACGGGATCGCATTTAGGGTTTTGGAGTTAGGGATTTTATTTTTGTGTTTAAGGATTTAGGATTTAGTAATTAGGGTTTAGCGAATTGGGTTTAAAGTTTTTTTCGTGTTTTTAATTAGGATTTTTGTTTTAGGATTTAAGGTTTCTGCAATCTGCCTGTATAGCTCAAGAATCTAGTGGTCTAGCTCTTGACTTTATTAGTAATTTTGTCAATAAGATCCATACAATCCACATGCTTGAGTCTGGTAGAGATGAGGGGGACTCCCAAGTACTTGAAAGGAGGTTGCTGGTGGGAGATGACCAAGGAAGAAGACATAGAGCTGATAATTTCAACATTCACTCCAGAACAGTAAAAATTACTTTTAGCCAGATTGGGGAGTAACCCACTATATTCAGCAAATTCCTCAAGCGCATCCTTAACACATTCCACTGATTGGGTATCTCCATTGCAGAACACCACCAGGTCACCGCGAAGTACAGGTGGTTAATTTTATTTTCTTTGCATTTGGGATGGAAAACGAAGGTATCTCTATTAGCATGCTTATCAAGAATACAAGAGAGGGCCTCCATCACAATAAGGAAGAGAAAGGGGGAGAGGGGGTCTCCTTGTCTCAGCCCCCTTTTGCCTTCAAAGAACCCATTTAGAGTCTCATTCAGACTAATAGAGTACCAAACAGAGGAAAAACATGCCTTAATCCAAGAAACAAACCTGGGAGGAAAGTTGATTTGGATAAGGATGTCAAAAAGGAACTCCCATTCCACTGAATCATAAGCCTTCATTATGTCAATCTTCACAGTGCATTTAGGAGTGTTAGAGTCCTTGTGGTAGTTCCTCATCAATTCTTGCAGCAAGAGGATATTATCTGTGATAGATCTCCCATGGACAAAGGCAGCTTGGCTATCATTTATCAGATGAGGCATAAGAGGCTTGAGTCTTAGGCTAAGAATCTTGGAAATGCACTTATAAACCGTGTTGCAGCACGCCATTACTCATTAATTGCCAAACTATCTTTAAGAATCAACGAATGTACCTCCGATAATGGCCTAACAAACCTAAGAAGTTACGAACCTCCATAGGCTTCGTGGGCTATCTCCAATATAACACGGCCAACATATTTCTTGAATCCACCGACAAACCCTTTTTCAAAACAACATGCCCTTGAAACTGCACCTCTCATTTCGAGAATTCATATTTCTTAAACTCAACAACAATTTTTGAAGGGTCATCCTCAAATGTTGTCCTCCTTTATTCGTGAATAAATCGGGATGTCATTGACGAAGACAATGATGAACTGATCTAAAATACATCCGGAAAACCTAATTTATCAAGTCCATGATCACGACTGGGGAATTGGTTAGCCCAAACAACACGACACTGAACTCGTACGAACCATATCAAGTCAAAAAGTCAGTTTTAGGCACGTATTCCTCTTGTCACCTCAATTAGATATAACCATAATGCAATTCAATCTCCGAGAAGAAAAAAATCCTTCAATTGATCAAACAAGTCATTAATCCTAAGCAAAGGGTATTTTTTCTTCACTGTCACCTTATTCATCTCCCCGGAGTTAATACTCAAACGTAAATATTCATTTCCCTTCTCATAAAAAAAACTGAAGATCCCCAGGGTGAAGTGTTACACCTAATTAATCCCTGCTTTAATAATTGATTAATTTGATCCATATTGTCTCTCATATCCAAAGGTACCATCCAGTGCAGTGACCTGGTAATCAACTTAGTGTTGGGTCCTAAATCAATTACAAACTCAATCTCTCGAGAAGGTGATAACTTTTGCACCTCATCAAACACATCAACAAACTCCTTCACTACGGTTATAAAATCTAACGATATAGTCACCTACTCCTGTGTCTTCTCATCGCTAAAATACAAATGGGTCGTGGCATCACCTTCTAGCCTAGTTAAATCCACTATTACATCTCCTAACCCGGTATCACAAATATCTCGACCACTACAATCAATGTGAGCATATTAAGTAACTAACCAATTCATCCCCCAAATCACGTCATAATAATGGGTATCCAAAACCAACAAGTTGGCTACGAATCATAACCACATAATATTTATTCCCATACCCTCACATAACTTATAAATATGATTAGATTGATAAAGGTTTATCAGAAGGACGCGACGACATACCGTAAATCTCAACAAACATACGTGATACAAAGGAGTGTGTGGTGTTGGTGTAAATTAAAACTCTAGCTAAGGTGCCATAAACATAAAATGTGGCATCCACTCCATGGATTGGTCCTTGCCCCTCTTAATGCACAATCTAATACACCTGTCTATATTGGAGTTTAGGCTAGCGTTATACGGCGGGTGGTGCTTGAAATGTCATTGATGTTTGCTATCTCGTGGGTGGTAGCTACTTGGGGCGATACTAATATCGTTACTATTATTAAGGTCTGAAACCTTGTTGTCCCTATTGTTCCTAGACCTACTTATGTCTCTATTGATGTTGCTTCCCCGAACTTGCCTATAGGGGTCCCAACAACTACTACTGGGGTCTATGTTGAGTGGGTTGAAACCTCCCCCATTGTCCATGGACCCTGGAATCCCTTCTGATATCCACTAGAAATGATCTTGGGGCTTGTTGCCCAATGATCGCTTGTTGTTGTTTTTCCCCTTTGGGGTATACCCCTAGGGGTGTGATTGGGTTTTATCCCATTGTGCTCTTGTTGTAGTTTCGCTTGTTTATATATACATAATTTTCCCCCAAAAAAACTTCCTCTTATGCTCTCGTTTATCCTAGAAATGCATCAATGCCATGTCAACCACCTAGGCATATATATGTCTGGTTATCCATGTCAAGTCAACCACCAAACAAAACACTCAATATTTCTCTTGTACGTATTGACCTCCTTGGCACAAAAAAGTGACAACGTCATGAACTCATGCTCATACTTATCCACAATATGAGATCCTTTCTCTAGATGGAGGAACTTCTCCTTCTTTTTCACCCTCTGGAGACTATGGAAGATATTACTCATCAAACCTCACCAGAAATTATCAATACATCAAACTATCCCTGCGTGCCATTGTAATTATGCTCTTCCACCACTAGAGGCCCCCCTGTGTAACACCCCATAATTTTAATGATTTTTATATTGGGATTAATTAAATTAAAATGGGAAATTAATTTGGATTAAAATAAATATTAATTAGCGAGACAAGGGTTAATAGTTATTTATATTGAATATTACTTAATGAATGATAAGTAATAAATTGATAAGAAATTATTATGATTGTCGTGAGTGAGAAATACGATGGTTACAATAATTTTGTCGGGACGCGCGTGTCAGACGTGTCGGGACTTAAACTTATGAGATAAAATATAATTTAATTATAGGTAATCCAAATAGTCATTTCGAGTACGCCACTGTGTTCGAAAGGGTTGAAATAGTCAGAAAAGTATACTCGGGGGTTTGAATTGGGTCTCGGAGCATTTTTAGGCCAAACCAGCACCCCAAAGAGGTATTTTGGCCTTTTGGAATTTTGGGGAAAATAGAACTACGAAAATTGGAGATTTATATCATCAGTTATGTGAGGGAGTTAGGGTAGAAGTCACAAGAAATACACAAAGGCCATTAGAAAAGGGAGAGAGAGTCTCAAGGCCACCCCACACCATTATTGCACCACCACCACCACCGTTGTGTAGATTGGGAAGTGAGGAAGACAATCCCACCATTATTCTACAAAAATTCAGACCTGCTATTTGAGGCAAGTATTTATCTTGTTGATTTTGAGAATATATAACATCCATGTTAGTGTAGGATGAACAATCTCATGAATATATAAACGTTGGCTTTGATTTGGAAGACTCAATTCATGTTCTTTGGTAGAAATATTGATGGATATGTTTAATTCATTTATGTAACACGAAATTAAGGATTGTAACATTAAAACTTGGAAGAAATATGAGATGTTGTTGATACTCTTGAAAAAAAAAAGAATAACCTATGGTTTTTAGGGTTAAATTGAGGATTGATGTGATTTAAATGATCCTATTTGATGTTTTGGTGTTTTGGTTTAGGCATTTGAATGCTTGGTTGGATATGGGCCATTAACATTCCTACTAACTCCTCGTGGAGCTAGAGAAAGGTGCTGATGGTCAGAGAGATTGGAAGACCTCCCATGAAATACAATATTGGGAATGGAAAGAATACATTCATGTGGTTTGATAACTAGAATCCAGGGGTCCCCTTCAACCTATCTATGGCAACAGAACCATTTATGACGCTGCTAGTAATGATAAAGACAAAGTGTCTGAGTTTATGCATGGTAGGACGTGGAGATGGCCCAACTCCACCACCTGGGAACTCAATGAAATTAAAAATGACACTCTCCCCAGTTTCAACCCTTCTGTGGAGGATTCTCTTTTTTGGCTTCCTGCTAGTAATGGGATGTACAACACTCCCTCTACCATGAAAGCTATTACGGAGCACCTTCCAATTAAGACCTGGCACAATCTTGTTTGGCATAAAGCTAATATCCCCAAATGTTCCTTCATTCTTTGGTTAACCTGCAGGAATGCCTTGATTACTAAAGACAAAATCATGATGTGGGGGTTGAGTGACATCACTAGCTACAAGTTCTATGATAGCGGAACTGAAACCATCAATCATCTTTTGGCTGAATGCCCTTACTCCAAGGATGTACGGAATGAAATCCTATACAGAAACTAGCAGTATAGAACTATGTGGACTTGGCAGGATGAGGTCAATGATGCTATGCAGGTTGCTCATGGCAATTCTTTTATGGACAAGATCAGTACCCTGGCCTTCTCCACTACTATGTACTGTATCTGGATTGAGAGAAATAATAGGATACACAGACGAAGCCACAAGAACCCTGATACTGGAAATTGAGTTCATGATGAGATGCAAAATCTTAACGAGGAAAAAAAATCTAGAAGAAACTACTACAACTGGATGGCCTGCATGTATTGCAAAATTCTTGAATCCTCTATGTCTGAATAGTTTAGTTGTATGGGTTTCTTTTCGTTGTTTTGGTTATGCTTTGATGTTTGGGTATGCCCTCATCATTTTCTCTTGCCCTTAGGGGTCCCTAGGGTTTTACCCTAGTTCTGTTTTCTTTCTTGTTTATATATACATTTTACTTACCAAAAAAAGTTAGTAATATGGCAAAATAATTCATTATTTAGCATAAGTTGTGAAATTAACCCTAATGGTTAAAAAAAGTGCGGTTTTCACCCCCAAAGGTGTGCTATTTTGTGAAGAAACTTTTAGTTGGACATGTTATAAGGTGAACTCTAAATTTATAAACGATCCTTAAACTTGAATATTAAAGAATTATTGCGTTTCGATAAAATCTATTATTGTACTATAAATACGGTGTGACCCAGTAGACAATCAGAAGGTGACATCTGGATTCATTTATCCCTTAAAAGATGTGGGCTCAGTTACCCATCTGGTCAGCTAGTGCAATTGTGGTCATCCCGAACATCACGGGTGGTCAACTTAACTCAGCTAGCTCATAGCAGCTAACACTGTTATGTAACAGCATCATAACAAGCATTCCCCATGTGATAGAATGGCATCAGTAGTAGTCACATCACACCCACATGTGGGAGATTTAAAAATATTCCTCCTCCATGTGTGCGTAACAAACTTAGGATTATCCTCCCTACTTGCATGTAATTGGTGTAACTGGCTATCTTTAAAGGCATGACATCTATCCCTCTACACTCAGCCTATATATAGCACGTTATTCCCCATTGTAGAGGTATAGAGACATATTTTCTCTATTATTCTGCTGCTTATTTCTAGAGTGAGCACGATAGCTTGTAACCACTATCCATCAATAGCGTTTGCCCATTACAGTCAATACAATCAACACTACACATGTAGACGTGGGCACCATTTTGGGTCGAACCATGTAAATCCGATTTCCATCTATTTCTTTCCCCTCTCTCAATTGCTTGCACTAGATTAGCATAACTGTGATTTTTTTATCTCTTTTTCTATTATAGTTTATGATTAATGTATTCTTGTTAAAGCCCAATTCAATATATTAATTTTAGATGACAACATATTATCGTCGTTTATGGGAAAGTCGACAAGCCATTTGTTGTTTTCCACCATTTTTTATTCCTGTAACTCGAAGATACCCAGTTATGAGAAAACGGTGAATCACAATCCAATTAATCTGCATTTCGTTGGGTTAGAGTCTATTAATTCACAATTTCCTTTCAATTCTTTTATTAAATTCCTTGAATCCTCACTTGGATCTGCTTTTTCTTGCTTCAAATTCATTTTGCTACAAATTTTATCATCATTTTGGTGTACTCTGTTTTTGTATTTATGGTACTCTATTTTTCATGAATTCTATAAAACATGGCTGATAAAACCATAAAGTAGTTGCACTACAGAATAAATTAGTCCTTCATCGCTTGTTGGTATGGGAGACCTTTAGGGGATCCTAATGAGCCTGGCTAAAGGCCAACATGCAATGTAAGAAAGCGTGAAACAATTGACACAAACATTCTTAGCCGGACAAAATAGGCCCAAAACAGACCTGACAGGGGCTGAGAATTCTGACAGGAGGCATGATCTGCCTCCTCCTATCCCTCTTTTTTTTGGTAATTAAAGTATATTAAAAAGAAGAAAATATACAAGGGAAGAGAAACAAGGCAATAGGAACATGCTTCTAGGCCAAAGAAAACACCTCATCATAGGGAACAACGCCCAATTGAACAAAGATTAATGACAATCCTACCAATAATGACTGGGATAAACCCAAGATTACAACACATCCAGTTCTCATATGATCTTCTAAACTTCTTCCATCTTCTCGATTTGGCTCTAATCATCTATTCAATTCCTCTTATAACATAACCAAAGTTCCTAGCACCCCTGTTGTGCAACCTGTTGTTTCTTTCCATCCAAATACAGTAAGAAGCGGCAACAAAAGAGGAGGATCTAACTAAAGAAACAAAAATTTTCCTTTTAGCTTCAAGAGAGGCTAAAGCAATCTCCTCCTCCCGATTCCCAAGATTCCTATAGGATTGATTCATGTGCAGCACCTCATCCCAAACTGTCTTAGAGAAAGAACATTCATTCATAATGTGGTCAATGGATTCTCTGCCATTGTTACAAAAGAGGCAGTTGGAATTGTCCAAAATACCCCAATCCATAAGCTTATCCTTAGTAACACAAGGATAGGAGACATGATCACTACGACATGGCATTGAAGAGCCTCGAGAGACTGAACTTGGGCTAGCAAGATGAAAGAAGGAGGTCCAAACACTTTGAGTCGCGTGATGATAGGTCCTATCGCCCAGGATGTCCACCACCAGGATAACAAGTATGATGATGAACAAACTTATTATGCTGAGAGGCCAAGTGTTTTGAAAAGTCTTAGCAGGGGCCCTGCTTTTGGTCGTCTAGGCCTAAGGGCAGTAAAGGCACACCAATGCGGGGAGCTAAGAGAGCCAAGAGAGAACAAGGAAGAGCCCAAGAGTTCTGAGATGAGGAGGACAAATTGTTCGGACAGATCTAAGACAATCGTGTGAGGGTCAACCTAAGCGGAACATACTTATCAGGAAGAGAGCTCTGCTAAAAGTTGAGGTCGAGAAGAGGCAGTCATAGTGAAAGTTAAGAAGGATAAATAACCCTGTAAGGGGTTCATTCAGCGCTTAGAAGATCGGTTGGATGAGATCATAAAGACAAAGAACCAGGATAGGGGTTTCGTTCAAGGGTCGCATTTACCTCATCGATCGTGGGTTATTCAATGCCTGCAAAGTTAAAACCACCTATCATCATGCCCAAGTATGATAGAAAATCTGACCACATGCTGCATGTGGAGCGGTATCAAGCCATTACTGATATAAATTCCATTCCCGATGAGATGCGCTATAGAGCATTCTCCAGCATGATCACTGGGGCGGCACAAATATGGTATAATAGCCTACCGAGAGGGACAATCTCAAACTTTTAGTAACTGGTCGATCTCTTCATTAATAGATTCTGCTTTAGAACAAAGATAGGTAAGAGGTTGGCTTAGCTGTTAAGCATCCGTCAAAAGACAAATGAAATGTCCCAATATTCTTTACCCATTTTAACACCGAGAATTTGGAGGTAATCAATTACAATAAGAAGGTAGTAATCACAGTGCTCATGAGCAGTTTATTGCCTGGAAAGTTATATTAGATGTTGGCTAAAGAGACATCGAGAAGAATGTCTAAGTTGTTGGTCACCGAAGGAGTTGAGCCACTCTAAGGCCAATACCAGTAGGGACTCAGAGAAGAATAAAAAGTCCAAGAACGATAAGAAGGCAGACATGACGAAGAGGTTTGATGAATATACCTCATTGATTGTAGGAGTGAACCACATCATTGATGAGATTCGAGGGAGTAATGAACCAAATGGCCAGGAAAATTGAAGGACACTCCTAACAAGAAGGATAAAAGCAATTACTATGAGTTTTATAAAGAATATGACTATAACATCGACAACTGCCTCTCATTGAAGAATGAGATTGATAACCTCATCAGACGAGGCAAATTGATGAATTATTTTGATAAAAATGTTTGGTAAAATAGGAGGAATAGACAAAAACCCAATAGAAAATTAGAGTCCCCTTGTAAGAAGGTGAACGAGAAGAAAAGGGGAAGGGGTGATGATCCAAAAGACGATCCAGACCTTTCCAAGAAGCCTAACAAACCCGTGCATGAAATCAAGATGATCTCTTTTGGGTGTAACTTCATAGCAGGAGGTGATCTGGTCGCGAAGATGAACCAACTGAAAGAAAAGCCTACCTCAATAAGGTGAAGGCTTGCGCTCATATTCCACAGATCAACTTGATTGATGATGCAGAAATACGCCCCATAAATGTAAACAAAGGTCATCTTATTATTGAATTTTATAAAGATGACCTGCCAAGTGTGCTCTACCCACAAGACAACCCTCTAGTCGTCATAATGATGATGCATATATGTAAGGTGGCAAGGATCCTAGTCGACAATGACAATTAATCTAATGTCCTTTTTCAGGGGAGAAGGTGTTCCCTTTAGGGAAAATTGAGATGGAGGTTATGGTCGACACCTGTCCAACCTGTCGAACAGAGACGATTCGTTTTCTCATCTTGGACGAGAATGTCCATTCCTCATACAACATCATATTCGAAAGGGGGATTGAAGAAGTTTAATGTTGTTTCAACCACCATTCATCATTGTCTGAACTTCCCTATAAACTATGGGGTTAGCATGGTGAAAGTAAACCAAGTAAAAGGCCTGAGAGTGCTACTACATGTCGGCGAAATAAGAGGAACAGAAAAAATTGACCACCATTTGTCAATATCGAGATGTTGGATCATCGAAATAAAGATAAGTTAGTAAAAGGCTATATAGTTAAGGAGGTAGATCCCGTGATATGAGCACTCGAAAAGGACAAACTAGATTGAATCATCACTGGACCCAACTCTTAAGAAAGAACTAGTTGAGTTCTTGAGGAAGAGAAAGATTGTGTTAACCTAGATCCATGAGGAGATGTCAGGCATAGATACAAAGTTCCTCTGCCATGATCTCAGCATAATGAAAGATGCCAAGCCTATAAAACAAAAATGCCATATGTTCAGTCACGAGAAGAACATGTCAATACATGAGGAGGTTGATAAATTACAGAAGAAAAATGACAATTAGTGTATGTGCATTGACTTTACGGACCTTAACAAAGGCATGTCCCAAGGATCACTAACCTTGATTGACCAGCTGTTTGATGCTATTATCGAGCATGAACTGCTCATCTTTATAAATGCTTATATGGGTTACAATCAGATAAAGATAAAGTAGAGGACGAGGAAAAAACCTCATTTGTCACTAGTCGAGATACTTATTGCTACATCGTTATTCCCTTTGGGCTCAAAAATAGTGGAGAAACATATTTAAGGTTGGTGAATAAGGTTTTCGAGGATCAGATTGGTAAGGCTATGGGAGTTTACATCAATGACATGCTGACCAAGAAAAAAATGCAACTGACCACACCAATGATTTGGGACTAACTTTTTATCAGCTGGAGAAGTACCAAATGAAGATCAACCCAATAAAATGTGTCTTCGTGGTTGAGGGAAAGTTCTTGGGCCTCATTGTCAACTAGAGGGGTATAGAGTACCCAGAAAAGATCGGGCATTGATCAATATACAGCCTCCCATGAGCAAAAAGGACATTGAATGGTTGACAAGGCATGTGGTAGCGCTTAACAGATATGCATTAAGAGCCACTAATAGATGTCTTCCATTATTCAAAGTGGTACGAAAGACCTTCGAGGGGAATGATGAGTATAAGAAAGTGTACCTAGAATTAAAGAAGTACCTGAGGTCTACGCCATTTCTGTAAGAGCTATTCCCAGGAGAAAGACTCTACTTGTATGTGGTAGTATTAGAGTCGGTCGTCAATTTTGCATTGCTCCGATAAGAAGAGAGGATCCAAAGGCCTATCTACTATACCAGTAAGGCATACCGTGGAGTAAAAAATCGATACCCTAGGATCGATAAGTTGGCCTTGGCATTGTTGAAGCCTCCCATAGAATAAAGCCTTACTTATTATCATTTACACAGACCTTACTCTATGACAAGCTATTCATAAACCTGAGAAATTAGGAAGACTGATGGCTTGGAGAGTACAACATTCAATATGAACCTAGAATTCTAACTAAAGGTTAAGTGGTGGTCGGTTTTATAGTTGAGTTTATGTACGAGGAGAAAACTACCGATTAAACTTCCACAGAAGAGAGCTTAGCAGCAGGAACATCATAGCATACTGTTGATGTAAAACATTAGATTGCCTCTAATTATTTAATCACAGATAAATATAAATGAGACAAAGAATTTTAAAGTGGTTCAGCCTTATAAGAATGGCCTACGTCCACTGTTTCTGTTATTGCCAAGTGTTTTGGAGTTCTCGATATGTAATTCTATCAAGAAAATCTGGTCCCCTTGAATGAGGGTGATACAATGTATTTATAGCCCTTGGGCTGTCCATGTGAAAGGGTAAACAATTAATGCCCTTTAAGAATATACGTCTGTATGATAAGCATTCAATGAATAGTTGAACTGTTGATTATCTGGCAATCAATGCTGTGGCCGAGATGCAGCTCGGACCGCCTTAGTTGCTCGTCGTTCAGGAGTTCCTCGGAGTGTTGGAGTTCCTCGGAGTGCACTTGCTGCTCGGGGTGAGTATGTTGGTCGGGGAAATAAACTTCCTCGTTGCTATTGTGCCACGTAGGTCGACACGTGTCTTCTTATTATTCGTTTATATCAGCATATTAATTTTGGTATCAACAGAAGCCCCCAATGTTTCATTTTTCGAACTTTGAGGAATATGGAACATTCTTTCTCGGTATATGGCAATATTAAATGACCTTCCTGGTTTTTAGGAGCATTTTATCCATGTTCGAATGTTTTCCAAATTCGCAGAATCCGCCTTTTTGAATTTTTATAGGCGCTTCGATCTTCGCGCACTTTTTGTCCTTTTAGCCGCCGGTAGCGTACTAGTTTCTTTTTTGTAATCATTTCTTTCGCCGTTTCCCAAGGCAAAGTATTTAAGCTTCATAGGCAATCCCATCGTCTTCTACCTTTTCCAATTTCTGCTTTCGAGTTTTTCATAGTCTTTCTCTCTCTTGTGCGTTCATCCCTTTCTTCGTTTGTTGTCAACAGATCTCCTTTTTCCTTGTAAGATTTTCTTCCTTCTTCTTCATTTCTTTTTATTCACCATGGTTTATGTTATTGAATCTCTTGAGAAATTACGTTCTGACTTTTCTATTCCATCTTGGGTAACTCTAGAGGATCTTTCTGAGCCTTTAGATTATTTTCGTTTGGCTGAGGGACACTGGTTCCCCAGCCTCTTTATTGCTGAATGTGGATTTTCTTTTCCAACAAACCCTTTGTGCTTAGAGTTCTGTCATTATTTCGATGTTGTCCCTGCAAAAATAGCCCCCAACACATGGAGAATAGTTAATGGGGGTGTATAGGTTAAATCAAACTCACGGAACCCGTATAGGAATTCCTGAGATTATGTATTGTTATAGATGGGCTGTTCTAGACAATATTTTTTATTTAAAAACTAGATTTTTGAATAGGGCCTTAGTAGTCAACCTCCCTGATGCCAATAGGGATTATTTTGAACATGGGGTGGTTATCAAAAATTGGCAACATGCCCCTTTGATTGGAGATGAAGTATATCAAGGTCCCAGATGCCCTCCATATGGCAATGGGATAGGTTATTTTCATCTTGTTTTATTTCTGAAATTGTGATTTCATTATGTTTGAATAAATGCGTGACTGATATTTCACTATGTATTTGTTTACAGTTGACAGTAAGAGAAAAACTCCAAAAGAAGCTAATATTAACATCAAACATTTGAAACTTATCTGGAGTTTGCATCAGAAAGTTGCAGACGAGCACATCAGATCTGCTTCATATTTGCTGCAGTATAGGAGTTATACAACCTCTTTCACTGCTCGTCCTGTGGTCAGTACTAGTGATCCAGTTTCAATTCTCGAGGACTCTTCTCCAGAATCTTCCTCTGAGTCAGAAAATGGGCAAAAGAAGAGTTCCTGCTCTCTTTGAGGAGACTACCTCTGCTGGAGATGGGAAAAGAAACAAAACTGATGTCCAAAAGGGGATAAAGAAAATAGATGCTGCCCCTTCTGTTGCTCCTCAGAAGGCTGCCGAGAAGCCCCAGTGGCTCCGAGCAAGAAGGTTGCACCTGTGGAAGTGGTCACCATCTCCCCAACCAAAAGCTCTTCTTTGGTTGAAACTGTTGAAATGCCACCGAGGAGACTCAGAAAATCTTCCTCGGTCAATTTGGCTGACACCATTCCCCAGCTCCAAGTTAGTGGAGCTGGTGTGCCAACTATTATTCCCCCGAGCTCTGCTATGAGCTCGGTGAAAACTTGGACTATTCCTGAAGTCCAAGGAATTGAGGAGAATATGTCAAGGGATATGCTTACATCCCTGGCTACTCGTCACATTGCTTCAGTAAGTTTCTCATATTCTGAATTTTCTTTCTTTCCATCAATACATGTATCTCTGTGATGACTTATCATTAACTTCTTTTTTCAGCTGGTGAGTTGCTTCAACACCATTGTGAAGAAGGATGAAGCAATCAAGGCTTCCAGTTCCTCGTCTGGAGTGGAGGATGCTTTGCTAGGTTTGGCCCAGTCTTTGAAGGAGTCCCGTCAAAAGTATGACGAGGATAAGGCTGATTGGGAGAAAAAGTTGGCTGCAGCTGAGGCAGAGAAGGTGCAGCTCGTTGAAATTTCCAAGGGTTTGGAAAATAAAGTGAAGGACTTGGAGAAAGAGAACAAGAAGTATGCCGAGAAGCTCACGAACTTTGGGGAGCTTGAAAACAAAGTGAAAATGGCAGAAGAAGAATTGTCCCTTCTGCGAGAAGTGAATCGCCAGAAAGAGGAGGTGGAGGCTAAGTTGAAGGCCACCGAGGATCTTCTATCCGAGAAGCTATCCTCGGAGAAAACGAAAAGAAAACTGGTGGTGAAAAAATCTTTCCGCACCGGTTGGGACAAAGGATGGGATAGGGGGTAGCAGCAATGATGACTCAGGTGCAGTATGGGAGTTTGAAATACTTCCGAGATGGTTGGGTTGCTGCCCTGCAAGAATTGAAAGTTAATGAGGACTCAGAACTGTTTCAACAACATCTCCCTGGTCCTCCCCCAAACATCGAAGATGAAGAAGAGGACGAAGCTGCCTCCGAAGAATCTTCAATGGTAGTGGATGATCCCATCCTTACCCAGCCTGCTGATGAGGAGCTTTCATCTCTGCCTGCTCCTCCTGAATAAGTTCCAGCTCTAGTTGACCAACCCATTGTTCCAACCGAGCAACCGAGCTCCTCGTCCCAGCCTCCCGAGAAAGTCTTGGGAGACAAGGAAAAGGTGTGAAGTTGTTCGGTATTCTCTTTCTATTTTTCTTCTTTTTCAAGTGTAATCAAGATCTTTGTAACTCTGCACTATGATCTAACAAAATTTGAGTTCTTTTCTTCCATACGATTGTCTCCCTTCTATCTGTACTCTGTCTTGATCTTCTTTTTGATGATTACTTTTTCTTTCTCTGCTAGTTTCTGGCCAGGATGGATCTGTTGTCTGCTAATGATACGAAGCTGATGAAGCAATGTCATGAATATTATAATGCTGGTCACACAAACCTGAGTGCATCAGAAGTTGCCGACAACCTTGGTCAGGATGCTTCAGAGCAGGCAATCGAAGCTTATCAGTACCTGAAATGCTTACTTGACCGAGCTGTGGCCAATAATGTGGCTTACTACGAAATGATTGAAGACTTGCAAGGTACTCTCGATGAACTTCAGCATCAGTATAAAGAGTCTTCAGCTCTTTTGCATGAAGGATATGAGAAGAAAATTAAACAACTTAGTGTTGAAACAGGCTACAACAAGATGCTTACTAGCTATGAAGTGAGAGAGAGAACATTGAAAGCAGATGCCGAAGGACACAGGCAAATCGCTGAGCTATTGGAACAGGAAAACAACAATCTGCAAAAAGAACTAGCTCAGTTGAGGTCTGCTGCTTCATCTTCCACTGCCTTGGTACCGGTCACCGATGAAGGATTCTCATTTTTAGAAGTGGAAAATGCCAAGTTGCGAGAAGAGTTAGAGACTTTGAGAAGAGCTGGGCCTTCTACTGCTATTCGGGGACGAGGAAGAGTTGCTCAGAATGTTGACGAGGAACAAAGTACTCAACCTGCTTGGGGACGACCAAGAGGTCTTCGTCGTACTTATGAAGAAGCTCGTACTCAATCAGCGTTGGAAAACCAAGCATTCCAATTAATGGCTAAGAACCAAGCCTTGTCTGAGCTGTCCAAGAAAGTTAGAGAACTGGAACAACAACTCTCTTCAAAGAAATCAGTATTGGAGACTAATGAACTTTTCATCCAGAGTCTTCACGAGAAGATTGCAAGGTTGACATTTCAATTTCAGAAACAGCCCAGGGAATTCTGGATGGCTGGATACAACGAAGCATTATTCCATTTGGATGATCGTATCCAAAATGCCAATAATAAGGGGTACAAGCAAGGTTGGCTGAATGCCTTGGGCGTGCTGAAGCTCGAACAAGGACACTATGTGTGAGACTATTATGATCCTGGGGTACTTGACTTGCCTGTGCCACCGTATAATTTGGACATGGAATGGATCCCAGCTCGTGCCATTCCTCGGAGCTTAATTGCAAAATACCTCGGTGACTACAATCTTCATTCTCAGATCGAGGTATCTCGTCCCGAGCATCTACTGGATACACCTTCAATAATGAACGTCAGAATGCTTCGAGATATTAACTTCATTAATTCTCCCCTTTGCCTGGAAGATCCTCCTGCTGGCGAGGAGCCTATTTCAAAAGCAGAAGGGAAAAGACCAGTAGAATAGGAAATTTTGATGTAATGTACACAATTTAATATCAATGTAATAAATTTGTGTAATTTATTCTGAATTTAATGAAAGAGTTTCATTTTTGTTCGCAAATTTGTATTGCTATTGTCTTGTATTTGTCAAACACTTTATATTTGTGCTTGCATAACAATATTGTGTGGTTCATCGACCAACTTTGTAAAAAATTACAAGTATTTAGTAATATTGCTCGATCACTTAATAACAAAGTAATGAGTATAAAAATGTTTAAAATTTTTCCAACCAACCAAGGTTGTTAAATTGTGCTTGTCGACCAATTATAGTTAGTGGGTTTTTATCCCCGACCAGCTATACTTGGTACAATTTGGAATATTTTCTCCTCGTCGACCAACTACAGTTAGTGGATTTTAATCCCCAACCAACCATACTTGGTACAGTTTGGAATATTTTGTATTTTCTAGAATCTTACCTCCCGACCAACATAAGTTGGCATTTGAGAGCATATCTTGTTTCCTAACCAAACACGTTGGCATTTTTAGGAATGTTGATGTTGTTCTCGCCCTTTTACCAACCGGAGTTGGTCTGAGTTCGAACTATCATGTCCACTTGCCCTTTTACCAAAATTGGTCTGAGCCAGAGTCAGCCTCCTAACCAAAGGAGTATGGTTTCCTAACCAACCGTAGCTGGTATTTTTAGGAATATCGTGTTCTCGCCCTTTTACCAATCGGAATTGGTCTGAGTTCGAACTATCATGTCCACTCGCCCTTTTACCAACCGGAGTTGGTCTGAGCTAGTGTACGCCTCCTAACCAAAGGAGTATGGTTTGTTCTCGCCCTTTTACCAACCGGAGTTGATCTGAGCTTGAACTATCGTGTTCTCGCCCTTTTACTAACCGGAGTTAGTCTGAGCTTGAACTATCGTGTTCTTTTTACTGCCGAGCAGCGTAGTGTTACACACTAGTATTCCCCGAAAAACTTTCAATAAAAGGAGAGAAGATGGCGAAATATCATCGTTTTATTTATATTGATGGAACTGCTTTACATTTTACATCACTGATAATACTTGCGTAGGTGTTCAGCATTCCATGCATTCTTAAATTCTTCTCCTTCTAGAGTTGCTATTCGGTAGGTTACTGGTCGAACAACTTCTGTAACTCGGTAAGGTCCATGCCAGTTTGCTTCCAACTTATTATGCTTCTGAATGACCTTATTTAGCACGTAATCTCCTTCTTTTAAGTCGCATTTTTTCACCCTCTTGTTGTAGAACAGGGTTGTTCGTTGTTGGTAAGCAGCATTCCTAATGGCTGCCTCTTCTCTAACTTCCTCGAGCATGTCCAAATCTAATCTCCTCATCAAGTCGCTGATTGGGGAATTGAAATTCAGCACTCTGTGTGTTGGAAGACCCAACTCGGCAGGTATTACGGCCTCACTTCCAAATGCCAGCATATATGGTGATTCTCCAGTTGCTGCTCGGGGAGTTGTTCGGTAAGCCCACAATACTGACTGTAGCTCATTGATCCAATTAGCTTTAGCCTCACTTAGTCTCTTCTTCAAACCATTTAGTAATGTTCTGTTCGTCACTTCAGTCTGTCCATTGCTTTGAGGATGGCCTGGTGCTGAATGAACCTTCAAAATGTTTGACTGATGACAATAGGCGGCGAACTCCTCGTTATCAAATTGTGTTCCATGGTCTGTGATGAAGGCATAAGGGAGACCATATCGACAGATGATGTTCTTCCAAACGAACTGGTACACCTTCTCGTATGTCATATCAATAAGTGGCTCAGCTTCTACCCACTTAGTAAAATAATCTACTGCGACGACGAGGTACTTGAATCTTCCTCGGGTCGTTGGCAGTGGTCCAACCAAATCAATTCCCCACATGGCAAATGGCCAAGGGGAAGTTATGGGTGTCAATAATGCTTGTGGAGTTCGTCGGATGGAGGAAAAACGTTGGCATTTATCACACTTCTTAGCATAGGCTATACAATCAGCCCTCATCGTTGGCCAGTAGTATCCCTGCGTCATCACCCTCTGCAAAAGTGTCCGACCTGCTACATGGGCTCCACAGGACCCTTCATGGATCTCTTCAATCAAATCTTTCACCTCGGAGGGATGTACACATCTTTGCAAACCTGCCATAATTCCTCGCCTATACAAAACACCATTAATTATTATATACCGAGCAGCTTTAAACTTCAATTTCTTGGCAGCGAGCTTATCCTCTGGTAATTCTCCCTCCTCAATATATGCCCTGATAGGATCCATCCAAGATGGTCCTACATCAAGGGTAATAATGTTCATCGTCAGGTCTTCATCTATGCTCCGACTTTCTAATACTTCAATTGGTATCGTTCTTCGCAGCTCGGTACGAGTAGCTGATGCTAGTCGGGCCAGTGCGTCTGCTTGTGCATTCTCCATTCTTGGTATTCTGATCAACTGAATGGCCTCGAATTCTGCCAACAACTCCATCACCTTTGCATGATACTTGACCATTAATTCTCCTTTAACTGCATATGTTCCCATCATCTGATTCACAATTAATTGAGAATCACTGAATACCATCACTTGTTGCGCTTCCATAGTCTTTGCTAAATTAAGACCTGCTATCAAAAGTTTTCTTAGGAGCAAGAAAAAAATATGCTCTCCCTTCTCACTAAAAAACCCCCAACCAAACACGATCCCAAAACAAGTTCTCCCGCCGGCGAGTCGCCCCCGTCCTAAATCAACCAGCTCCGACGTCGCCACCTTGATTTGCTATGACTACCCTACCTCCGGCCACTCGTGGTAGTAGCTCTCCTGGTTTGGAGGTTGGATTGAAGCCTGGTCCGGCTGGTGTTTGTTATGAAGAAGCGTGCGATTCTGAGGAGATTGAAGAGGGGCAAGTATCTGCTTCGGAAAATAACATTGCAAGGGCAAATGCTAATGTTTCTAGTATTAAAGAGATAAATGTAGAAAAGGATGTATACAAAAAATTTCTCGAAGAAAAAGGTTTCACTCAAGAGGACATTTTACAGTTCAGAGGTGCCATACTCAAAGATGAGGCCTCAAACTCTGATGGATGTAAGTTAGTGGAGGTAAAGACTACGAATCCTAGGATGGATATTGAAAAGAATGGCCCCTTAGCCTGCCCTCCCCTGTCCAAGGTGGAAAAATCATGGAAAGAAGTTGTAGCGGATAAGAGACAGCCTAAGCTAAGATTTACTTACCATGCTCCCTCTATTGTTGATAACAGAATCACAGTCTCCCCTCCTCCAGAGGTGGCAAAAAATGGCTATGCTAAGTGGGAAAGCAGTATGGTAGGGTGTTTTCTGGGGAGAAGTTTGCCTTACACCTTGGTTTGCAGTATAGCCCATAGGCTATGGGATAAATTTGGCCTCAATCAAATAGTGGGACACAATAATGGTGTCTATTTATTTATGTTTGATAATGCTGATATGAGGGATGAGGTTATTGACAATGGACCTTGGCATTTTGTGGGGAACCCAATTATTATCCAAAAATGGACACCAAACTTCTCTTTCAGCAAAGATTCAACCTCAAAGATACCTGTTTGGGTGAAGTTCCATAACATACCTGTCCAATTATGGACAGAGGAGGGGCTTAGCTATGTTGCTAGCTCAGTGGGAGTTCCTATGTATGCTGATACAGTTACTGAAGGTATGAAGAGAATTAGTTTTGCAAGGATTTGTGTGGAGTTAATTGTTAAGGCAGAATTCCCAAGTAACATTGATGTCACCATGGAGGATGGATCCATTGCGGTAGTTGGAGTGGAATATCAAGAGAAACCTCCATCCTGTGTTCATTGTGGTATATTTGGGCATGCCCTGATCAACTGTCCTAAGGGGAAGAAAGCTTGGGTGGCAAAAAATAATAAAGCAGAGGTATATCCAATTTTAGGCCAAGCTGAGATTCAAAAGGCCTTGGAAGAAGGATGGACCAAAGTGCAAACTAAAGCCAATAAGACAACCAAAGATATTGAAACAGTTGATTTAGTCATGAGTGGGATGGAAATTGATGGTATGACTAGTGAGATAGTGAGTTCAGGTAAGAATGAAGAAGGAGAGAATACTCCAAACAAGGTTACAACCTCTAATCAGTTTGGCATTCTAGAGGTTTTGGAGGACTCTACTCTTGTTTCAACCCCTGCCCCTACAGGGCTGGTCCTTAAAATTAAAGCAGTGGATGAGCTTGATCAAGGGAGATTTGGAGGTGTCATCAGAAGGGATGGGAAAGAGGTGTGCAGCAGCAACAACAAGGTGAAGAAGAGTTCGGGCAGCAAATACAAAAAGTTTAGATGACCAGGATGGGTACATGGAATATTAGGGGACTTAATGCTCCCCACAAACAGATGGAGGTGGTTAAGCTAATTAGAGATAATAAACTAGACCTTATTAGTCTTGTGGAGACTAAGATTAGAAGGAACAACATGGAAACTGTCAAGAATATGTGCTTCTATTATTGGGAGTATATTCATAACTGCCCTATGGATGGGGGAGTGGCTAGAGTAATTGTGGGATGGAACCCCAATAGTTTGAAGATTGATGTGATTTCTTCTCATAGACAAGCTCTTTTCTGCCTTGTAAATATCGTTGGTACTAGTAAATCTTTCTATGCGACTTTCATATATGGTGATAACCTGCCTGAGCAGAGGAGGTGTTTATGGACATTCCTATATGCAAATAAAATGGTGATCGATGAGAGGCCTTGGTTACTCATGGGGGATTTTAATGTGGTCAGAAGCCAAGAGGAAAAAAGAGGGATTTTGGATATTGACAGAGCTGCAACTGATGAGTTTAATGAGTGTCTAAATGTGTTGAATGCTGATGATATGGTTAATAGTGGGCTGTGGTTCACCTGGAATAAGAGTCATAGTGGAGTTAATAATGTTCAGTCCAGAATTGACAGGGTCCTTCACAATGATATGTGGACTGCATTTTTCCCCAACTCACATGCTATTACCCTGCCTAGTGGTATTTCTGACCATAGTCCTATTATCACCATTGTGGATAACACTTTCAATAGGGGCCCTTTACCTTTCAAGTTCTTCAACTTCTGGATGAATCATGTTGATTTTTTGCCTACAATCTTTGATGCGTGGGATGTTGAAGTGGATGGGAATCCAATGCAGAGGCTCTACAGCAAACTTAATAGAGTTAAAGCCTCTTTAAAGCACTTTAATAAGAAATTCTTTAATAAGATTTCTACTCAGGTGGCTGAGACCAAGGTTAAGCTGGATGCTATTCAATGTGAGCTGGACAGAGATGGTGATAATATGGGCCTGCACGCGGCTGCTGATGAATTGAGAATTAGATATGCAGAATTAAGGAATGATGAGGAGTCTTTCCTTAGACAGAAGGCTAGAACCAAGTGGCTGCAGCTGGGTGATCAGAACAATACTTTCTTTCATAAGAAAGTAAACCAAAATAGGGCTAGAAGGAAAATTGTGAGCATTGAGAATGATCTTGGGGTGAGAATTGAAGGCAGTGAGCAGGTGTCTACAGAAGCTGTGAGTTTTTTTCAGAACTTGCTAGGGAATAGGGTGCAATGTGAGAATGCTAATGCTGTCCTGGGGGAGGTGATAAAAAATAAGCTAACCACTGAGCAGGCTTGTATCCTGGAGGAAGAGGTCACTCATGATGAGATCAAGGAAGCTATGTTTAGCATTGGGTCTGACAAGGCCCCGGGCCCTGATGGGTTTAACAGCTACTTCTTTAAGAAGAATTGGGAGCTCATTGGGAGAGAGGTGTGTGAGGCAATAAAATTCTTCTTTGACACGGGGACTTTCTTCAAGCAGTGGAATTGTACTGCTCTGGCTTTAATCCCAAAGGTTGCTACCTCGAGGAGTATGAGGGATTTCAGACCCATCTCTTGCTGTAACACCTTGTACAAGTGTATTTCCAAAGTGATCACTTGCAGACTAAAGAAGATGATGCCTGGCCTTATTAGTATTAATCAAGCTGCCTTTGTTGAAGGTAGATCCATTGCTGATAATATCTTGTTATTACAGGAGTTAATGAGGAACTATCATAGGGACTCTTGGCCTCCGAGATGTGCTATAAAGATTGATATTCTGAAAGCATATGATACTGTGAGCTGGGACTTTTTGATAAAGCTGTTGGCCCATGTTGGTTTCCCATCCAAAGTCATTGGGTGGATCACCAAATGTGTGACTACTACCAGATTCTCCATTAGAATGAATGGGGAACTTAAGGGCTTCTTTCATGGGAAAAGAGGGCTCAGGCAGGGGGACCCTATCTCTCCCTACCTTTTCTTGCTTGTGATGGAGGTTTTCTCTGGGGTTATTTCTAAAGCTACTGAATCTGACCTGTTCAGTTTTCACCCTAGATGCAAGGAGATAGCTTTGACTCACCTAAGTTTTGCTGATGATTTAATTGTCTTTGCTGGGGGGGACACTGTTTCCTGCAGTATTGTGAAGGGGGCAATATCAAAGTTTAGCTCCTTATCTGGGCTGATGATCAACTTAGAGAAGAGCAACCTTTTCACTGCAGGGATTAATGAGGATGAGGTTCAGGACATTTCAACTATTCTTGGCATTCAGCATGGGACCCCTCCATTTCGATATCTTGGGTTCCTCTCATCACTACTAGGTTGAAGAAGGAGGACTGCTCTCACTTGGTGGATAGAATTACTATGAGAACCAGATGTTGGACTAATAAGTTCTTGAGTTTTGCAGGTAGGCTCCTTCTAGTGAAGACTGTGATTTTCAGCATTCAAGTGTATTGGGCTAGCATTTTTATTCTGCCCAAGAGTATTATTAAGAAGATTGAGCAAATTATGAGAAATTACTTATGGAAAGGGGATGAGGCTAATAGCAAAGGGGCTAAAGTTGCTTGGGTGGATCTTTGTGTTTCTCTTGATGAAGGAGGGCTCAATATTAAATGTTTAGAGACTTGGAACAGAGCGGCTATGGCGAAACATTTGTGGAATCTTTGTAGTAAGAAGGACAGCTTATGGATCAAGTGGTGTAATACTTACAAGATCAAAGGAAGGAGCATATGGGCTTTGAGTATCCCAAATGATTCTTCATGGAGTTGGAGGAAAATCCTCAAGAGCAGAGAGAAGTTTAGAAGTCAAATCAAGACCTGCATTGGGAATGGTGCGCATGCATTTATGTGGTTCGATTATTGGCACCCTAATGGCCCTTTACATACCCTATATGGGGATAACATTGTCTATGACTCTGCTAGCAATCTAAAGGCTAAAGTGTCAGATTTTATACACCATTTGGAGTGGAGATGGCCGTCAAGAGTGACATGGGAGCTGAATGAAGTGAAGAATGCTACTCTTCCTACAATCCACGAGGGAACTGATACTGTTGTATGGCTCCCATCTAGTCATGGTATGTTCACCATTGCGTCTGCTTGGGATCTTTTAAAGGCCCATAAGCCTATGGTCAACTGGAGCAAGTTTGTGTGGAGTAAGGTTTGTATCCCTAAATGCTCTTTCATTACTTGGTTGGTGTTTAGGAAGGCCATCAACACTAAAGTTAAATTACTTGATTGGGGAGTTTCTGTGGATGACCTGTGTGAGTTATGTGGGAATGAAAGGGAGACATATAACCATTTGTTCTCTCAGTGTAGCCTTAGTAAATGTATATGGGAAGAGGTGATGCTTAGGAAC
The DNA here is from genome assembly GCA_949130495.1 of Sambucus nigra. Taxonomy (NCBI): domain Eukaryota; kingdom Viridiplantae; phylum Streptophyta; class Magnoliopsida; order Dipsacales; family Adoxaceae; genus Sambucus; species Sambucus nigra. The sequence continues at coordinate 151,709,157 of OX422218.1, forward strand.
CAATATTACACGGATGCCCAGGGTCTGAATAGTGAGTTGGGTTTGGCTACTGTTAACCATTCTACGAAGAACCTTTGTGACAAGATTAGATCCCTTTCTTTTACTACCACTATCTATTGCATTTGGATGGAGAGGAACTCTAGATGCTTTAAGCATGTCTCCAATTCCCTTGATTCTATTATTAAGGGTATTGAAAACATGGTTAGAGCAAAAGCTCTCACGTGGAAAAAGGACAGAAGGAGTTATTCTAACTGGATGGCTTGTATGTACTGGAACATCCCTGAAGATAAGCTTCTAGTTTAGGCTTTGTTTGGTTCCTGCCTGTTTGGCCTGTTTGCCTGTGGGGTATGCCCTAGGGTGTTCTTGTTCTGAGGAGGGGTTTTCTTCCTCTGTATTTCTTTTGGTTTTTTATATACAATTAATTTCCCAAAAAAAAAAAAGACCTACTATCATGGCCTCATACTCAGCCTCATTATTGGAAGCTTTGAATTGGAATCGCAGGGCATATTCCATGTCGACCTCGTCTGGAGTGCTCAGAACTATTCCCGCGCCACATCCTGCAGTGCAAGATGAGCCATCTACATATAGCCTCCATATAGGTAACTCGTCTTCAAATTTCTTATCTGACAAAGTTCCTCGGTGAAATATTTGTTGTTTCCTTTCATCCTCCCCTGATATTTTCGCTCCTCATCGATCATCTCTTCTCGCCCTTTTATCAACCGGAGTTGGTCTGAGCTCGAACTTGATGATCCTTCAATATCCACAAGCCCTTTTACCAACCGGAGTTGGTCTGAGCTTGTGTTTGTTGATCCTGTAACATCCACAGGTTGATCATCGAGCAACTTTTGCTCCTCGGGGGTATCAGGATAGGTGAACTCTGCTATAAAATCTGCTACAGCCTGTCCTTTTAGCGATGATCTGGGTTCATAAACTATATCATATTCACCGAGCTCTATTGCCCAGTACATCAGTCTCCCTGATTTTTCTGGCTTATGAAGGGCTTGTCTCAATGGCATGTCGGTATACACGACGATGGTATGGGCCTGGAAATATGGCCTCATTCTTCTACTTGCCTCAATTAATGCCAATGCCAATTTTTCTAGCTTTGGGTACCTGATCTCTGCACCTCGAAAAGCCTTACTTGTGTAATAAATTGGCTTCTGGACTCCATTCTCTATTCTGATCAATGCCGAGCTGACTGCATTCTCTGATACTGCCAGGTACAAGTATAACTTTTCTCCCATTACTGGCCTGGACAACAGTGGAGGTGCTCCCAAATATTTCTTCAAGTCTTGAAAGGCTTTTTCACATTCATCATTCCACTCGAAAGTTTTCCGAAGTGTTTTGAAGAATGGGAGGCATCTATCAGTTGCTCGGGATACAAATCTGTTGAGCGCTGCAACTCGTCCTGTAAGACTCTGCACCTCTTTCTTCGTCGTTGGAGATTGCAACCCTAAAAGAGCTTTGATCTTTTTTGGATTCGCCTCAATGCCTCGCTGGTTGACGATGTACCCGAGGAACATTCCTTCTCGTACTCCAAAGGTGCACTTCGTCGGGTTGAGCTTCATTTGGTATTTATCTAGTTGATCAAAGGTCTGACCTAAGTCAACTAGATGATCAGCAGCTTCCTTGCTCTTTGTCAGCATATCGTCGACATAGACCTCCATATTGCAACTGATTTGTTCGGCAAAAACCTTGTTCATCAGCCGCTGGTATGTCGCTCCTGCATTTTTCAAACCAAAAGGCATAACATTATAACAATAAGTTCCCCTAGGGGTGATAAAAGAAGTACTTTCCCTGTCTTCAGGTTTCATTTTGATCTGGTTGTAGCCAGAGTAAGCATCCATGAAGCTGAGCAGCTCGTGTCCCGAGGTAGCATCCACTAGTTGATCAATTCTGGGCAATGGAAAGTGATCCTTTGGGCATGCCTTGTTGAGATCGGTGAAATCGACACACATTCTCCATTTATTGTTTTTCTTCTTTACCATCACCACATTTGCTAACCAGTCTGGATATTTCACATCTTCAATGAATTGGGCTTTCTGGAGCTTCTCGACCTCCTCTTGTATAGCTTGATTCTTCTCGGGACTAAATACTCTTCTTCTCTGCTTTACAGGCTTGATCTCCTTATTCGCGTTGAGCTCATGACATAAGAAGTTTGGATCTATTCCTGGCATGTCTTCATGACTCCATGCAAAAGTTTTCTTTCTATTTCTCAAGAAAGTTATCAACTCCTATTTTATTGAAGCATCCAACGTCGAACCTATCTGGGTTATTCGTTCAGGGTGCTCGTCGTCCAGAATAACATTTTCTGTAGATTCCACCACCTGTCCTTTTACAAGTTGGGATTCATCTCTGGGATCCAGTGTTTCAATTTATGTACCTTCATCCACCTGGTAGGTAGTAGTCTTTTTCCTTGACTCTTCAATCTCCTCTTGCTCGGCAGATGAATAATAGCATTCCCGAGCTACTTTTTGATCACCTTTCACAACTCCTACTCCGAAATTTGTTGCGAATTTTAAACACTGATGTACTGTAGATGGAACTGCTTTGAACTTCTTCAAACCAACTCTTCCCATGATGATGTTGTAAGCTGATTGCACATTCTTATCCATCACAAAGAAGCGTATTCTTTCTGTTCGACAAGTAGGCCAAGTTCCAATGAATATATCCAACTTGATTGTCCCAAGTGGAAAAACTTTCTCGCCAGCAAAACCCAGGAGAGGTCTGTGATAAGGTTCCAATTGAGATAATTTTAAATTTAAACTGTCAAAGCATGAGTAGAACATGATGTCTGCCGAACTACCATTATCTACCAGAACCCTTGAAATTACTACTTCTTTCATCCTCATTTTGATCACCAAAGGGTCACCGTGAGGGTAAAGAACACCTGCAAGGTCATTTTTTGAAAAACCAATGACCAGCTTCTCTTTGTTTATCTTCCTCGGGCGATCCTCCTCAGCCAAATTTAATCGCTGAATGTACGAGCAAGCTTGAGCCTCTCCAAGGTAATCTTTTCTTTCTGCAGTAAGGTCTCCTCCTCCTACATCTCCTCCTGTAATGACATTACAATCAAATGACCCAAAGCGTATTGAAAATACCTCTCGTTCTGGCTGCCTTGGTTTCTTGGGAAGATCGGGGTCATCCTCTGTATCATCTTCATGATCCCTCTTCTTTTTCTCCTCTGCTCGACGAGGAGATCTAGACCTTTCTCTAGTTCGGTCATTATTTCTTCTTTCATCTCCCCGATCAACATACTTTGCTAGCTTCCCTCTTCGGATGAGTGTTTCAATCTCGTTCTGAAGAGCTATGTAATTTTTGGTCATATGGCCGTGATCCTTATGGAACTCGCAATATTTCTCCCTATTCCTCGTGTCAGGGTCTGACCTCAGTTTCTTTGGCCACTTTACTTCCTCGTTATTCTTGATTTCTTCCAAGACATGATTAATACCCATTTTCAAAGGAGTATAATTATCGAATTTCTTCAGGACATCCCATGACGACTTATTATTCTTGGAATGCTTGTCACCGCCATTGCCCTTATGCTCTTTCTTCTTAGATTTGTCGTCTTCCACCTTGGTTTCTTTATCCAGATTCTTCTTCGCAGCCATAGCCTCCTCGGCATTCATGATTTTGGCCGCTTTTGCCATCAACTCTGACATAGTTGTAGGTGGATCTTTGGCCAAAGTGTAATACAACTTGTTAGGCAACAACCCACTCATCAAGGCGGTGATTGCTGTCTTTTCTTCATAATCTATGACTTCCAGCTTCTCGTTATTGAAACGAGTTATGTAATCTCTAGTACTCTCACCAGATTTTTGTCTAACACTTAACAAGTGTGCTACTCGTTTTACTGGCTTTGCTCCAAAATAGAAATTGTCGATGAACAACTCGGCTAACTGAAAGAAAGTTGAAATCTTACCCCGAGGAAAATTGTTGTACCATATCTGGGCAGATCCAGTAAGAGTTCCTGAGAATGCTCTGCATCTCATCTCGTCGGGGACGGCATAGATGTCGGCAGCAACTTGATATTGCTCTATGTGCAGAACAAGATCTGTCTTTCCATCATATATGGGGGTCACCACAGGTGCTTTAAACTTTGACGGGGTAGGAAACTCCACAATGGCCTGGACAAAAGGTGTCCCTTGAACAAAAGTTCGTTGTAGGGGATTCTTCGCCTTAGCCATTTCTCCCAATCTATCCTCCAACCGCTGAATGGAACCTTTCCATGCATCATTTCCTTCCTCGGGCTTATTAGTTCGAGCAATTGATTGTTCTGACGTGGCCTCCTGAGATTTATCTTGACGAGCAACCGGTCGTGATTGTGCTGATCCTTCTCTTAGATCTGATGGTTGTCGAAAACTCCTCGACATGGTTTTAGGCGGACTCCTATTCCTCCTAGGGCCTAGTCGACTGAAAGGAGACACCCTACTCAGTCTTTCCAAAGCACTGGGTCTCTCTGGGGAGAGAGTGATACGTTGCTCAGTATCTGTAGCCCGTATTGATGAAGTTCGCCCAGGTTGATAAGAGAAATCATCAGATTCCTCATTACGATATGCATCTGTACGCCTGGATCGTGAAGAAAGTAAATAGGTTTGCCTCTGACCACTTCGCTGTCCCGAATGTGCAGGTGCACCGCCATGAAGGGTCTGTATGAGTTGCCGCATTGTCTCTTGCATGGCGGTTTGTCCTTGAGCCAGATTCGTCATAATTCCAGCCAGATCTGGAGGTGTAAAGGGATTTGGAGGATTTCCAGCATTTCCAGCGTTTCGATTGCTGGATTCCGGATTATCTGCCATTGATGATGAATGATTTTTTATGAAAAACGATAACAACAGTCGTTCCCACAAACGGCGCCAATCTGTTGATGTAAAAAATTAGATTGCCTCTAATTATTTAATCACAGATAAATATAAATGAGACAAAGAATTTTAAAGTGGTTCAGCCTTATAAGAATGGCCTACGTCCACTGTTTCTGTTATTGCCAAGTGTTTTGGAGTTCTCGATATGTAATTCTATCAAGAAAATCCGGTCCCCTTGAATGAGGGTGATACAATGTATTTATAGCCCTTGGGCTGTACATGTGAAAGGGTAAATAATTAAGGCCCTTTAAGAATATACGTCTGTATGATAAGCATTCAATGAATAATTGAACTGTTGATTATCTCGCAATCAATGCTGTGGCCGAGATGCAGCTCGGACCGCCTTAGTTGCTCGTCATTCAGGAGTTCCTCGGAGTGCACTTGCTGCTCGGGGTGAGTATGTTGGTCGGGGAAATAAACTTCCTCGTTGCTATTGTGCCACGTAGGTCGACACGTGTCTTCTTATTATTCGTCTATATCAGCATATTAATTTTGGTATCAACACATACCTTTACAAAAGAGAGCTCATATGCGAAGATATCTAAGAAGACTTCTCGAAAGAGATCTCAGCGAAAAACATGACTGATCAGACTCCTCAAGGAGAGAGGTCAATAAATCAAGCCATCCAGATTATTGGCAGACTGAAGTCATTGACTCGGTAGGATGAAAAGGCGAGAGATCTAGAGCAGATGAAGAAATTGTTCAAGAACGGGATGTTTAGTTGAAGGCATCCTTAAAGAAGAGACTCTAGTGTGGCGACTATTTGTGGATGTCTCATCACGTCCCAACAGTAGTGTAGCTTAATAACCAAAAAACCTGACGGGGCTGATGTGGAGTATGCTCTCAAGTTTCATTTTGAAGCCTCCAATAATGATCCTGAGTACGAGGCCCTTATAACAGAATTAGGATTATCATCATCACTGGGTGCTGAACAAATAGCAATGCATAGCAACTCCCAACTCATAATGAACCAAGTCCTCAAAGCGTATAAAGAACGAGACGAGTCGATGATGAAGTACTTAGCCAAGGTGAAAGCATTGTTATCAAAATTATCGACCGTGCGAATGATCAAAATATCAAGGGTTGAAAATGCACGGGCATATACATTTGCTTGTTTGGCATCATCCACTAGAATAAAGTTGAGAAGATCATGAGAATGCCTCTTGACTGTGTGTGCTTAGGAAAAGATGGTCCAAATAAACAAAAGTCCAAATTTTTCTAAAGATTGAAACTTCAAAACTAAATTAATCCAAATAAATTTAGCAATGATTTTAAACCTTTTTTGTGGAAATCCAATTTACTCGATTTTATCTTTCTAACCTAAAACGAGCATCAAGGTGATAAGCAAATAAAATAAATAAATCATCCACAAGACACCGATGTCTAAGAAAAAATAGAAAGGGAAAAACCTCAAACGGCCCAACCAAACAGATCACAGTGATGCATAATTTCAAAAGTTGACAGTAGATGTAACAAAGACTGGATCCCCATAGGCCTTAATGCTCTTCTATCTTGATCGCTCCTCCACAGTGCAACACAAGAGTCCACGCACGCAAGCTACCATAATGCACGAGTCCATGCACGTCTCGATATCCACCAATACGGTTCAGCAACCGTTTACACAATAAACAGCACGCTCCGCGTCCACCACACGACTCAAGTTCTCTCAAGATGAAGAGAAACAAACTTTGGAGCCCAAACTCAAGATCTCAAAGCATAAGAATTACAAATCTTGGGTCTTTAAACGTAAAGGGTGAAACATCTCTCTACACCCACCCATCCAAACACTACCACCTGCTCTGACTCTCCGTACGGCCTTTGAATCCATGGCTGCTCAGTCCTTCCCCACCCCCTTCCTCCTCTTCCCTACCCTCTACCATACGTGGCAAAGCTGTTTCACTTAACCCCTCCCCTGGGCTGGATGATAAGGCATTTCTACCTTATGATGTGATTGTTGCTCCTATCCAAACTGCACCTTCATCCTTGGATGAATGCATGGTCATGGAAGAAGAACTCTAAGAAGGTCAAATCACTGCTTCTGATGCTAGCATCTCTAGAGCTAACTTGAATGTTACGAGGCTCCAGGAACTCAACCATGAAAAGGATATTTATAAGTATTTCATCTTGAGCAAAGGATATTCCCATGAAGACTTAAAGAATTTCAGACTCTCTAACCACCAGAAAGAGGGCGTCCATCCACCTTTGGTGGTGGAAAGGACGGTGGAGTACAAAGCTAACTTTGATAGTGTCAGAGGCAATGGGCTCAAGGGTACGAACATAAGCATAAAGTTGTCAGTTGATGGGTTGGGTTCAAAAGATTTACCTAACAGTTTTCCAAACACTACCCTACCTACCATGCCAACTAACCTAAAATACGACATGGCACGTGTGGAGAAAATAAGGAGCTCGGTGACTGCAGAGAAAAGGAAACCCAAACTGAGACTAACCTTTCACCAACCATCTTTGGTTGACTCCACCATCACTATCAAACCACCAGTTGAGGTTGCTAGTAAAGGCCATGGGCGATGGGAGAATATCCTGGTGGGGTATTTCTTAGGGAAAAAACTCCCTTTCTCTCTGGTTAATAATGCGGCCACACGTCTTTGGGGAATATATGGTATGACTAGGGTCATTGCCCATGATAATGGGTTCTTTTTCTTAATGTTCGATAACCCTAATCAGCGTGATGAGGTTTGGATAATGGCCCATGGCATTTTGCAGGTATGACTATCAAACTTAAGAAATGGCAAGCTAACTTCAACTTCAGTAAAGACACGATGAAGAAAATTCCTATTTGGGTAAAGTTCCACAATATACTAGTCCAACTCTGGACTGAGGAGGGCCTTAGCTACATTGTCAGCTCTGTGGGACTCCTCTTGTACGCTGATGCAATAACTGAAGAGATGAACAAGATAACTTATGCTCGTATCTGTATTGACGTTGATGCTAAAGAGACTTACCCTAATAGCATTAATGTTGTTATGGAAGATGGAGCTAGTGTACCAGTCAGAGTGGAGTTTCAAGCTAAACCTCCATCATACCCAAATTGCCTTGTGTTTGGTCATAATCTCAGTGCTTGCCCTAACCACAAAAAGGAAGTCCTAGTGATACCCAAGCCTTCTACCTCTACTAAGCAGGTGGAAGAATGGAATAAAGTCACTAAAGTTAGGGCTCATGTGAAGGGCATCCCTTAGGAAGGTGTACAACACAACCACAAAAAAGATGATCTTCCTTCTGCAGCCAAAGTTGTTACTGAATAGAATAGCTTTGCCATTCTAGCCCTAGATGAGGAAGAAGACTCTAAAGCTGCAGAAAACACTGATGCCAATGAGGATGAAGGAATAAAGGAGATGTCACAAGATGAGACCACCCTGCCCTTAGTGGCATTGTCCTAAAAGTGAAAGCCATTGATGTTATGGCTGAAAACTTATCTGCCTATGAACCTATTATAAGCAAGTCTGCAAGTAAGAAGAAGAAAGGAAATGCCAGCTTGGTGAAGATACAACAGGATGCTAAGGGAGGATGAGAGAACTTAATGACAAGATGTTCAAGCTAGCTTCTTGAAATATTAGGGGCCTAAATTCCCCCCACAAGAAGGATGAAGTTAGGAAACTCATACGAAATAATAACATTGATCTCATTGGTCTGATGGAGACAAAGGCTAGACTTAACCATATGAATGATGTCAAGAATAAGTGTTTCTTTAATTGGAACATGGTCCACAACTGCCCAGCTAATGGTGGTGTGGCTGGAGTCATCTTAGCTTGGAATCCTAATGTGTTTGAGGTGGATGTTTGTGACCTCCATAATCAAGCTATTTTCTAGAAGGTCAGTATTGTGGGATTAAATAAGAGTTTCTTTGCAACTTTTGTTTATGGCCATAATTTACCTGCCAATAGACATGCTTTATGGGACTTCCTCATATGCAATTTTAACTCCACCCTCAACCACGAATGGATCATTATGGGGGACTTCAATGTTGTTAGGAGCCAGGAGGAGAAGAATGGTTATCTGGGGTTTGACTTCAGAGTTGTGGAGGAATTCAACACCTGCATTGAGGACATCCATGCTGGGGACATGAACTCCACAGGGTTGTGGTTCTCTTGGAACAACAAGAGTGGGGGTTATGCTTGCATTCAAACTAGGATTGACAGAGTTCTTCAGAACCATGCGTGGAGTGCCTCCTAAACTGACAATCAGGCTAACTACCTCTATCAAAGGCATTTCTGATCACAACCCCATTATGATCACTTTCTTACTTTTGATGAATGCTAGACCCAAACCTTTCAAATTCTACAACTTTTGGATGAAGCATGCTACATTTAGGGAGATTCTTAATGAGCCTTGGCTGGTTGAGTGCACTGGGAATCCCATGTTTATCCTCTCCATTAAACTTAGAAGTCTTAAGACCCCTCTGAAGAGCCTGAACAAGAGGTTTTACTCCAATAATTCTGACCTGGGAAGGGATGAGGCTGAGTTATCAACCTACTACAACCACCTTAGATCTATTGAAGAATGCTACTTCAAGTAGAAGGCTAGGATCAATTAGCTCCAGCTGGGGGATATGAACACTTCCTTTTTCCACAAAAGAGTCAACCATAATTATGCTAGAAGAAAGATCCTCATGATCCAAAATTCTCATGGCCATGTCATTGAGGGAAGTGATGTTGTTGCCTTTGAAGCTGTCAACTTTTTCCAACAGTTATTCTCTTGTGATGATGTGAACATTTATAGGCCTTTCAACATTGAAAACCTGATGATCAGAAAGCTCACTCCAATTCATGATAATATCACATCCATTCCATCCTATGAGGATATTAGAGAGGTCGTGTTTTCCATTGGCTCTGATAAAGCAACCGGTCCTGATGGATTCAATGATGTATTCTTTAAGAAAAACTGGGAGGTTGTTGGCACTGGGGGGACCAAGGTTGTGATGCACTTCTTTCTCACTAGCAAAATGCCTAGGCGGTGGAATTGTACCATTCTAGCCCTTATTCTTAAGATCTTTAACCCTTCAACTATGAGAGATTTCAGATCTACTACACGCTGCAATACCCTATACAAGTGCATCTCTAAAATATTAGCTAACAGGATCAAGCCCCTCATGTCTCACCTTATTAGTGAAAGGCAATCTGCCTTTGTTAGGGGGAGGTCTGTTGCTGATAATGTTCTGCTTCTACTAGAAATTATGAGGAACTATCATAGAAACACTAGTGAAGCTAGATGCACCGTTAAGGTGGACATCACTAAGGCTTATGACACTGTGAGCTGGGAATTTTTGTTTGATGTTTTGAAGTAGGTCAACCTCCCTCAGATCATGATCACCTGGATTAAGGAGTGTGTTACCACTGCGTGGTACTCCATCAGCCTCAATGGTGTTTCTCATGGATTCTTCAAGGGCTCTAGAGGTCTTAGACAAGGTGATCCTCTATCACCTTACCTTTTTATTCTAGCTATGGAAAGTTTCTCTTGTCTTTTGGACCAACACAACATCACCCTAAGTGCAAGGATATATGGCTTAACCACCTTTGCTTTGCTAATGACTTGGTATTTTTTATGGGGAAGATGAACATTATGTTGAGTGCATTAACCATGCTATTGAAGAATTAGCCCTCATCTCTGGGCTCTGCCCTAATTTGGATAAAAGCAACATTTATTGTGGGGGATGGATGAGCATCAGGCCCAAAACCTTGCTGCCATTATTGGTTTCCAACGACAGAAACCCCCTTTTAAGTACTTGGGAGTTCCCCTAAGCTTCTAGCATATTAAAGAAAGAGGACTGCAAAGATCTTATCTCTAGACTTACTGCTAGGATTAAAGCTGGACCAACAAGCTTCTTAGCTATGCTGGTACACTTCAACTGGTACACTTGGGCTAGCTTGTTCATCATGCCCAAAGGGATTATCAAGGCTATTGATCAGCTAATTAGGGACTTCATTTGGAATGGCATTGATTTGAAGCATAGTGGAGTTAAAGTGGCTTAGGATAAAGTCTGTAAACCTAAATCTGAAGGGGGGCTTGGTCTCAAGTGCATTGAGGAGTGGAATAAGACTGCAATGATGAAATATGTAAGGCATATTTGCAACAACAAGGAGAGCCTTTGGGTCAAATGGTGTCATACTTTAAAATTAAAAGAAGGAGCTTATGAGCCCTCACTATCCCTAGTGATTGCTCATGGACATGGAGGAAAATTCTGAAAATGAGGAGGGATTGCAAACCTCTCATCAAGTCCATCATTGGCAATGACAACAACACCTTTTTGTGGCGCGATAATTGGCATCCTTTTGGCCCTCTGCAACCTTTATTTGGGGATAGGACCATCTATGATGCTGCAAGTAACTCCACTGCTAAAGTTGCTGACTTCACTTGTGGTATTATATGGAGATGGCCCTCTTCCATTACTTGGAAGCTCATTGACATTCAGGCTGGCCCCCTTCCTATTATCTCGACCCTTGAGGATAAGGTTTCCTGGGTTCCTTCTTCTGGGATGTTTTCTACTATGTCAGCTTACCAATCCATATGTAATCACTATCCCATTATGGAGTGGGCTAAGTTTGTGTGGAACAATGACAATATCCCCAAGTGTTCCTTCATCTCTTGGATGGCCTGCTGCAAGAGTCTTATCACCAAGGACAAGCTTATGGCTTGGGGGATTGTGGACAACAATAGATGTAGCTTGTGCTTTGATAGGGTTGAGACTCTCAACCATATCCTAGCTGATTGCCCTTATGCCAAGGAGGTATGGATGGAGGTTCTCTGTAGGAATCAGTGCTATAGGACCATGACTTCTTGGGAGATGGAGATGGAGAAGGCCGTGGAGTATGCCAACAGCAATACTTTCCTCAACAAATTTAGGACCTTATCTTATACTACTACCATCTACTGCCTTTGGATGGAAAGGAATGGGAGGCTCCACAATAGATAGCTAAAGATCATATCCATCTCTTGAGAGACATTGAAAGCATGATGAAGATCAGAATCAATAGCTGGAAGAGAGTACTTGCAGAAACTACACCAACTGGGGGATGCCTGAGTCCATGTTGTTCCTGTGATCCCTTTGAGCCTACTCTCTTGGAGGATAGTTTTGATAGCTTGTTGATCTTGTGTGGGGTGGGGTATGCCCCACCTTATTTGATCTTTGCTCTTTCTTTTTAGCTTGGCGGCTTTGTCCCTTTGTTGTGGGTGTTCTTTGGCCTAGAAGCATGTTTCTAGTTGCCTTGGTTCCCTTTCTTGTATAGTTGTTTCCCTTTCAATATATTTCATTTACCAAAAAAAGGGGGTTTGGAACTTTGGTAAACAGATAGGAAAACGTTTTTTGCCAGAAGTTCTTAAAAAATTTGAGTCCAACTCGCCTTAAATAGTAAAAACCTAAATTTTGAGGCAGCGAATTCATTCGAACAAAATTAACATGTCATTGGAATGAGATTAGATTTGTGTTCTAATGAAACTACATCTCGTTCAAACGAGAAAACTTTCTCGTTCAAATGTTGTTCCAATGAGCTTCTAACGAGATGTGCAATCCTTGATAGAGAAATCTCATTCAATGGTCATTAGATGGTCTTTCCAACAAGATCTTAATGTCGTTCTAACGAGACCAAAGTCGTTCTATGTTCTCATAGGATTGAATTTTATTCTAGCGAGATTAAAATCAAATAGATATTTTTCTTTAAGAAATATATAAAACATTTCCAAACGATTTAAGTACAAAAACAAACAACCTTAAAAATATCCAAAGACTCGTATTCAATATGCATGCTTACCTACAAGATCCTTTTATTTGTATGCATGCTTACCTACGAGATCCAAAGACTCGTATTCAATATGCATGCTTACCTACAATCTACGTTCTCAATATGCATGCTTATAGTAAGCAGTGAAGTATGATACTAACTTCGAAATTACAAATTTGAGAAAAGGAATTTCAATGCACATAATGAGTGATGTTAATACGATAAAAAATCATGCCAAATAAAATCCAAAGATAAGGCATATGGCAAACATGGACTAGATGTAAACCGCAATGACTGAAAACTAACGATACCTAATATATCAATATGCAAAAGATATACCAAAAATTACCCGACATGTGACTATATGGTATAAACGACCACAAAACGCGATATAAAACACATAAGGCACACTAGCATAGTATCGGTGTGTCTAAACATGTGGGATGGAATGAATGGGTGTGAACTAAATAGAAACGAATTATAACCCAATCACACAAATATGTTTAAGAAGTTTTAATTGACCGCAAAACTTTATCAAACTAAGAATTAGCCTCAAGTGACAAGATAAAGTGAACTTTATGAATAAACAAGCACAATGCACACAAGCTTAGAATATTCATGAATCTACAAATCAATAGCATTATGAAAAAATATGCATAACTAGGATTCATTGTACAAACTCATTGATCTCCAGTAACACCCTCAAAAGATAAAAATATATCATATATTATTTTCTTTTTTTCTCTCAATTCTTTTGAAGCTATTGCTTTTGAAAGATCAAACAAACAATGTTGGCCTTTGCAAATTTTTGTGTTTTTATTGCCTTTAATTTTTTCATAAGACTCTTGCCAATAGAGTCTTATGAAAGATCAAGCATTTCATAAGACTCTTTCCCATAGAGGCCTTCCGTAGTCATTTCCCGTGCATTACTCTTACATGCACAAATTCTCCATTGTCATAAAACATTTAGATGACAAGATTTATGGGAGAACATCTCATAAAGCTCATATATACATGTGAAGCTAACATCCAAAAAGCTCATGCACGTGTGTGCATAGGCATATACAATGTCGACTCCACTAAGCAAATCAAGTTCGAAGCAACTCCATGCGAGCATGATTAAGAACAACCTAACTATCAACAATCATAATTAATGTCCTAGTCACATGGAAAGTATGGAATGAATTCGATTCAAACACAACAAATGTTTACTAAAATATGCAAAAACTGAAATCTTTTTGAGTTTTTCTAAAAAAATTCAAACTAAAATATCATTTTTTTAATTTTTGGATGCAAACTCTAACTCATGTTGTATTTTTCAATATTTTTGTATTTTTGAATGAAATATCAATCTTTTTGTATTTTTCAAAAATTAAACTAAAATATCAATCTTTTTGTATTTTGGACATGTTTACATATTAAACTAAAATATCAATCTTTTAGTATTTTTCAATGACTCAAAAAATAAAAAATACAAATACAAAACATAAACATGTTATGACACTAGCAAACATATATCATGAAGCATAAACTAAAGCATGACACACAAGCTAACACAATCAACCTTTAGATATAGCATGGAAAGTATCATCTACGAGCAAACGATAATTAACAAGTTTAATATGTAAACCTTCAAATCTAATTTCCTAAACAAAATAGGTGTAAAATGATGCTTAGGGTCTTTGGAAACCACGTTAACTATATTCTTAGAATTCCTAGGACTGTTCTTAAGATCATAACAAAAATGCCTAAGGTGACCTTTCCTACTGCAATGAGTGCAAGTATAAACACGACGAGGGGTGCTACCTAAAGGTTGTCCTTTCTAACGTTCCTAGTGGACTCTCTCAAATGCATGGTCTTCGCTTTAGTAGCAGAAGCATTATGATCATCGAATTTAATTACACACTTTTCATCTTTGATTTGGACGGTGCCTAACAATTTATGCAACCTTTTAGACCTAGATTCCAAATTAAATTTGACCCTCTCAAATTTTTCAGTCTCTCCCAAGCTCAACTATTCTCGACTCGAGTAAGCACTAGACTCCTCAAACTATATAACCTCTTTCTTCACAGCCTCCATCAAACCTCGCAGACTATCTCTCTCACCCTCAACATACTCTATCTTCTCTTGAAGAGTCCTCTCACGTGACCTAAGATCTTCAATCAAAACATTATCATTATTCACTATGGCACGTTCTTTTAACACTTAGCTTCCAACTTCAAGTTAAACTTATTCACCTTCAAATTTTTCACATATAATTCATGGAAGGCAACTTGGAGTACACTCTCCTCCTCTTCCTCTTCTTCATCCTCACTCTCATCTCCACTCTCTACCATCACTCATTTAGGGTCCACAAACTGTGGCCTTGGAAGTGTCATACAAAGAAATATTTTTATGGGAATATCTCTTATCAAAGCTCACATGACTAGCCATGAACGTGGTAAGTTGTGCTCAATGGGGGAATCGTTTCCCCCATCTAGATCACTACCACTAAGGGTGGAAATAATTGTTATTGGTTTCTTGCCCTCTTTCCTTAGCTTAGTGGGGCACTCAGCTACCCTATGTCCCTAACCCTCAACCCCATAACATTTGTCATACTCATCCCTCTTAAAATTATCATTTCGAATTTTAGGTAAGTGATCATCCTTGTTGTGCTTATTTATCTCAAACCTTTTTGCCTTTTTCTATTGCTTTTGGAATCGAGAAATTTCTTAAATTTCTTTGCCAACACGTCCACATCATCAGAATAAATGTCAGACTCATCATCCAAAATAGGTGTTTCCTCTTTTCGAGCTTTCAAAGCAATGCCTTTTTTCTTTCTTTGTCACATTCTTGGAGGTAAACATGTCAACCTCATAAGTTTGTAAGTCACCTGCAAGCCCTTCAAATTTCGTAGAGTCAAGAGTACCCAAACAATTCAAAACAATCGCCTTTGGATTAAATCTTTCAGGCAATGACCTTAAGATTTTCTTGATTACTTGATTGTGAGGTATCTTCTCTCCCAGGTTGAAACACGAGTTAACTATGTCAAAAAGTATAGTGTAAAACGCATCAAACATCTCACTCTCTAACATTTTAATCGTTTCAAATTGTGTGGTGAGTTTTTGGGGTTTGAAATCCTTAATAGAACTAGTTCCTTCATGGGTGAGTTGGAGTATGTCCAAAGACTCTTTAGGTATCTCACAATACAACAAAACTCCTTCGGGGTGACAGAATAAAACAGAAGAATAAAACAGGGCATTTAAACCTCTAGAATTAAAATTTGCTAAGCTATGCTCGACTTCCCTCCATGATTCTACGGGTTTTAAATGAATTGTTTCACCTTCTCTAATAACAGTTAAAGACAACAACAACAACTAACCACACCCGCTTGTCTATAGCCTTAAATGCCGACTTCATACGCATTTACAGTATGCGTAGTTTGACTCATCAAACGTCGGGGTTCTAATACCATTAAATCCTCCAAAATTCATGCTTAAAGACACGGGATCAAAACAAAATAGCTAAGTGTCCTAGCTTTGATACCAATTTTAGAACGCCACTTAACAGTGTGTGTTTAGGCAAAGATGGTCTGAATATAAAAAAGTCCAAATTTTTATACTTCTCGATTTTATTTAAAGATTAAAACTTTAAAACTAAATTAACCCAAATAAACTTAGCACCGATTTCAAACCTTTGTTGTGGAAAATCGATTTACTCAATTCTATCTTTTTAAACAAAAACATGCATCTAGGTGATAAGAAGATAAAATAAATAAATCATCGACAAGACACTGATGTACGAGGAAAATCACAAAAGAAAAAATCTCGAACGACCCAACCAAATAGATCACTATGACGCGGAATTATAAAATTTGACTGTAGACTTACACAACAATTCGATCCCCATAAGCCTTGATGCTCTTCTATCATTGACCGCTCTCTATAGTGCAATGCAATAGTCCACCCACGCAAGCTACCACAGTGCACGAGTCCACACACATCTCGGTGTCCACCAATGACGCTCAACAACCGGAGTCCACTGTATTGTGGTGCCCAACAAGCAGCCGACACGGAGTTCACTACACGAAACAAACAGCACACACGGAGTCCACTGCACGAAACAAGTTCTGTCAAGATGAAGAGAAACAAATTTTGGTGCCCAAACTTAACATCTAAAAGCATAAGAATTACGAATCTTGGATCTTTAAGCATAAAGGGTGAAATAAGGATTTTGAAACTTTGGTAAACAGATAGGAAAATGTTTTTCGCCAAAAGTTCTTGAAAAGTTTGAGTCCAACATGCCCTAACAAGTAAAAACACGAATTTTGAGGTGGCAAACTCGTTCGAACCAAAACAGCAGTGTAATAGCTCATAATTTTTAATGATTTTAATTATGGGATTAATTGAATTAAATAATGAGAAATAAATTTATGATTAATCCAAATTTAAATAGATATTTACTAGTGTGATGGGAGTTAGTATTTATGTTCAATATTACTTAGTGAATAAAGTAATATGCGATTAGGAATTATTAAAATTTCCACAAGTGAATAATACGACAGTTATGGAAATTAAGTCGGGACGCGCGTGCTAGCCGTGTCGGGACTAAATTTAAGGAATAAAAGTATGTTATGTTTAAGTCGCCCATATGGTCATTTCGAGTGCGCCAACATGTTCGAAAAGGTCGAGATAGTCAAAAAAGTTTACCCGGGGGTTTAGTTTGGGTCCTGGGGCAGTTTTAGGCTGCCAAACCGTCACATCGAGAGGGTATTTCAGAGGAGAGGAGTTGTCTTCTAGCGTTAGAATTCACAAAATCTTAGGAGGCCATTAAAGGAGGAAGGAGGAGAGGTTTCTAAGCCTAGAACCCCCACCTCTAAACCACCACCGTCACCACTAACGCGTAGATCGAAAAGAGAGCATCACCCCACACTATCTTCATCAAAGGATTAGAACTTCTATTTAAAGGCAAGTGTTTTATCTTGCAAAGATTCAGTGCATATATTATCCATGGTAGTCTAGAATTGAAGAAAAATCCTTGAATAATTGATAATTATGAATTTGGCGAATTTAATCTTGAAATTGGGTAGGTTTTGCATGTAGAAGAATATTTGGAATTATTAGAAAAACGAATCATAATCTAAGAGTTGGGAATTTCGAATTTAAATCTAAGATTTATGGCGCTCTTGAATAAAGATTCAGGAACTAGGGTTTTTAAGAAATATTCATGATTTAATCCAAGAAAATTATGCCCCATGATGAGTTGATGTTTTTGATACGTTAAAACTTATGTATTTATATTGGTGTAACATTTAGTATAGTTATTTAGGAGTTTGGGACATTGTAATGGATGATTTGAGGTTTAAAATTGAAGAAACCCCTACAAAATTATGCAGAATTCGTAGGCCAATATGGATCTCGATCGATCAACCCAAGAACGGTCGATCGACCCATTTCTTCGATCGATCGACTCCCCTACAATTTGTGACTTATTTTTCCTTTTAAGTTACGATCTAACCCCAACTTTTAAGAACCCTTAATGTTGATGAATTGAATATAATGGGACTTAGGGAAGGCCAGTAAGGTTATAGTTAAGGCCCCAAAAGTATCATTATGTATGGGATTGAATGGGGAGATTTAAGAGTGTTTTTCGAATGCATTACAATTGGAAATTATATTAATTGGGGTTTAAATCAAATAAATGAATATTCAAGGTTAGTACCAGTAGTGGGGGGGGGGGGGGGAGGGGGGGGGGTACATTATAGATACTGAAATAACCCAAGGAATACGTGGAAACTTGGTAACCTTTTTGGGATAGGGCAAGGTGCTTGAAGTTATGCGACGAGAGTTACCGCGTTAAATAAATTATTACGTAGGATATTCGAGATATAAATATACTACGTATGAGACTTGTAAAATGGGACGTGTGTATACCTATATGGAATTTAATATACTTAGGTTGGGTGATTACATACAGTATGGATTATTGCGTGTAATGCATCATACCGCGCTATTTGCTATCACGGAGGTTTTCGCGCTAGGACAGTTCTATTTTGATGAGCCCATCGGGGGAATATGGACTAGTACCTTAGAACCATAGAACCTTGGTACAACCTATCTGTGAATGATAGTGCAGACGGTCGTAAGGGGTGAGTGGGTATGTTCGTCTCCCTCGTGACTTGGAACTATGATTCGCCTCCATTATTTGTGACTTGTGTTTTTATATGGTTCTATAGTGATTATCCTTCATGTAGTATGAGATATACTAGACTTCATAGCAAAGTATGCATGCACCGTAGCTTAGTCTCGGGTATATATATATTATGATAGTGATGTCTATATATATATATATATATATACACTGGTGATTATTCTAATATGTTGCTTAGTACATAAGAAAGAGTACGTCATATTAAATATGTTATAATACTGGGAAATTATATGAGTAAAGAGATACTTGAATTCGATTAATTAATACTAGAAACAGAAGATTGTATTATTCGGGTGATACGGGTGGGCACAATGTCTTAGGCATCATAGTAAGAGACTTGATTCAAACTAGTTAAGTGGGATACCATAACTAGGATGGGTTAGGAGAATGCGTTAGGCATGCACAATAGTTGAGAGGTGAGAATCTCAAGTGAGAGCACGTGACTAACATGTACATAATATTCATTGTTTAATGCAATTTAAACACTTGGTATTTTAAAACTATTTTCCACTCGGGCTCTGACTTATTTCTAGAAAATCTCTTCCTTTTGTCTATATATATATTACATCAGGTGCCCAGCCATAGGGACACCAAGCTTAGAGTTCCCATCAATTGACGTGATGTAGCTGCTGTGGAAGTTACAGGACCTTGCTATTAGATGCCTCCACTTATTCTTGACTCATTCAGAGCACTTTCTATCAGTCAGGGCATGTTGCCCATTCTTGTGTAGAGATTGTTACTTCAGACATTTGTTTTTATTTCAGTTATTAAGCTTTATTGAATGGTAGTGGGATTTTTATTTTGGAATTGTTTATTCCAGACTCAGTTAATTCATTATGTCGATTCATTTCCTATGAGATTGTATTGAATGATGGATGTTTATTTATTCATTTATTTGGTTGGTTAATTTAAGATAAAATTTGACATCTGACTTTTTAAATACTAGGCGGTTAGCAAAAAATAAAAAGTTTTGAACAGTGACGCTAAGACTGATCCAACTGGATATTCTGTTATAAATTTAATAAAGGACTGATCACCCGATATTTAATTAGGCGGGGTGTCACAAGCAGGTCGTTCGAACGAGATTAGCTTTTCGTTCTAACGAAACTAAATTTAGTTCAAACGAGAGAGCTTTCTCGTTCAAACTCCTTCCATCGAGCATGTGATGAAATGTGAAATCCTTGGAAGAGAAATCTCATTCGATGGTCATTAGATGGTCGTTCCAATGAGATCTTAATGTCGTTATAATGAGACCAAAGTCAATCTAACGAAAATACTATTTTCATTTTAACAAAATTGAATTTCGTTATAACGAGATTAAAATTAGGAAATATATTTTTTCTTAAAAAAAAATAAAACAGTTCCAAATGATTTAAGTACGAAAACAAATATCCAAGGACTCATATTCAATATGCATTAATACATGTAAGATCCTCAGTAATTGTGAAGACAAACTTGGCACTAAACACGGCACGGTGTATCAAATATTTGAAGCTTGGTCGCTACGTCTTGATCAAACATGTCGTAGGCTATAGGGTTAACGACACAAAGTCTAACTTTGACATAAAACAATTACATATTTTTTGGTAATTAAGAAGTAACATAAAACAAAGAAATATATACAAGATAAATAAAGGAGGGTCATACCCCCCCCCCCCCCCCCCCCCCCCCCCGGGTCAAATTTTGCAAATGAAATTTACCTAAAACAAAAAAGCATAAAGCAAAACCCAACAACAAGAACAAAATGAGGGTAACAAATTTTCATCAAGGGCCAATAGACCATTGAGAGTAAAACCATTAGCTCAAATGGTCATCCCAACTCCATCCTGCATGAGAGGGGAGATTAGACCCCTACAATCCAAGGAGCTAGCTTGATCATCTTGGTGTATGGTTTCCTCCACCTCCCATAGCTTCTTTGTGTGCATTCGCCACACTAACACTGCCTTTATTCTTCTGTTTCTTCTTCTTACTATCTGACTTGCTTTTTAGATCGCTATTAGAGAGGATTATTGCCATTCCGTCTATGGCTTTCACCTTAAGGACGATGCCACAAGGAGCAGGGGTAGTCTCCTCTTGTGATTTGTCCTCTATTTCTCCATCTTCATTGTTTTCTCTAGCTTCTGGGACCCCTTCCTCATCAAGAGCAAGAATGGCATCTGTTCAGGGATAACGTTGGTTACAGTAGGAGTGACTTCTTGTCTGAGGTTGTGGTCTTCATCTTCCTGAGGAATTCACTTCACTAAAGTCCTAGCTTTAGTAACTTGCTTCCAATCATCAACCGTAGGTTTAATCAACGTGGTATTAGAAGCCTTGGGTAGCTCATGGTCTTCAATTTTATGAACTGGGCATGCGGTGAGGTTATGACCAAACACGAGGCAGTTTGGGCATGAGGGCTTGAAACTCCACTCTGACTCGAACACTAGCTCCGTCCTCAATAATAACATTAATGCTCTTAGGGTAAGTCCCTTTGGCATCAACATCTATACAGATATGAGCATAGTTTATTCTATTCATTTCTTCAGTTGTTGCATTACGTACAATAGTAGACCCACCGACCTGGCAATGTAGCTCAGTCCTTCCTCAGTCCAAAGTTGGACTGGAATGTCATGGAATTTAACCCATATAGGTATTTTATTCATAGTATCCTGTATAAGGTTATCAAACATGAAGAAGAGGAACCCATTATCATGGGTAATGACCTTGGTCATTCCAAACTTACCCCAAAATCTTGTAGCCGCATTGTTAACATGAGAAAAGGGGAGTTTTTTTTCCTAAAAAGTACCCAACGAGACTCTTCTCCCATCACCCATGACCTCTATTGGCAACCTCAATAGGTGGTTTGATAGTAAATCCACCATTGACGGTTGATGAAAGGTAAGTCTTAGTTTTGGTATCTTTTTTTCTGCTGTCACAGAACTCCACGTCTTCTCCATGCGGACCATTTTGTTATTATGAGATATTGGGACTCCCAAGGTCACTGAATCTTTGTCCCTCCTAAAATTAGTGGTTGGCATAGTGTTAGGTAGGGTAGATGTTGTACAAATTAATCGTCTAATCCCTTTTCAACAACTTCCCCCTTTATACCAACATCGGTACCTTTGAGCCTATCGCATCTGACACCACCAGACTCTTCTTCGCAGCCCACTGCCATCTCTGCTATCTTAGGTGTTTGAACACCATCCTCTTGCCGGGTGTTAGAGAGGCAGTAGTTCTTCACATCTTCATGAGTATATCCAATGCTTAAGATGAAGTCCCAATAGGTATCCTTTTCAAGTTTAAGCTCCTAAACACTCTTGACCTGCTTGGTAGGTCTGGAGATTCTGGCATCCGACGCACTGATTT
This sequence comes from Sambucus nigra, assembly GCA_949130495.1. Taxonomy (NCBI): domain Eukaryota; kingdom Viridiplantae; phylum Streptophyta; class Magnoliopsida; order Dipsacales; family Adoxaceae; genus Sambucus; species Sambucus nigra. Next base: position 151,731,280 of record OX422218.1, read on the forward strand.
CGCCATCTTCCGTTACATTAACCTTGTCCAAGCACTCATCCACAGTTGATAGATCTGGTTGGGTAGGAATAACAGATACGACAAGAGGCGAAGACGTATTATCTGCCAAAAAGAGTGAATGGTTCTGGGAAACAGCATTCCCGCGTAAAGCAGATGGTAGGAATGAAGAAGATGGGGGTGGGAGGGGTAGTGACCAACGACCTTGGTCAGAGAACCATTAAGTCAATAGGTGGAGGGAGAGTAGGGTTGGTTACCATGGTTAGATAGGAGAGAGAGTGCAGAGAGAAGTGAGGGCATTTTTTATGTTTATGCCGTTATACTAATTACATATAAATTGACTCGATTAGAAATTTGTCCTTACAGAGAAACACGTATAGAGGTCTTGATGCAGCGCAGTACAAATGAGGAATGTGTTTTGGTTATGGAATTGGACATGGGTCCATCCTCGATGGATCCCATCCGAGCATATTTGGAAACTAACGCAACTTTAGATGATTCGAAAGAAGTGCAAAGACTCCGCTATAAACAACAAGATATATAGGAAGGTGGAATCCTGTTCATAAGAGGGTATCAGATGTGTCCATCATGCTAAAGTTAATGACTTGATAAAAAAAGTGCATGAAGGCTCATGTGGGGACCATTTAGCGAGAAGATCATTGCTGAAGCAAGTGGCCACCCAAGGCTAATACTGGCCCACTATGAAAGAAGACTACACAAATTATGCAAGGAAGTGTGACAAGTGCTAGAAGTTTGACGTGATCTACAAGAGTCTAGGAGCCTCATTGATGCCGATCACATCACCTTGACCCTTCACCATGTGGGGGTTTGACCTGGTCATCCTGCTGTCGAAGACAAAGGGCAGATTCAGATATCTGGTCATAGCAGTGGAGGCCGAGCCCTTGGAGGAGATACCGTAAGAAAAACTCTTCCATTTTATATGGAAAAACATTATTTTCAATTATGGGATGTCCTATGCCTTCATCACTGATCTTGGTACCCAGTTCGACAACAAAGAGTTTAAGGACTATTGTATACATTCAAAGATCTAGAAATTGCACTCAACACCTGGTCACCCATAATGCAATGGGAAGATGGAAGTGACAAACAAAACTCTGCTAGACGGGATGAAGAAAAGTATAAATGAGACCAAGGTGAACTTGATCAACGAGTTGCAGAGTATTCTTTGGGCATATAAGATAACACTGAGAACAATGACAGGCAAGACTCTATTCATATTGGCGTTTGGCACCGAGGCAGTAGTGCCAACTGATATCGGTTTACCTAGCCATCGAGTACTTAACTTTAACTCACCAAGGAGTGATTTGACGAGAAGACTTAATCTAGACCTTATAGAGGAAGTAAGGGAGAGCGTAACACTATGTGTAGCAGCTTACCAGCAAAGGACTACTTGATTCACACTAAAGGAAGGAGACTACGTAAAAGAAGATCATTCAGAAAGGAAACAAGTTAGAACCCAATTTGCATGGCCTGTATAGAGTATCTTCCGTCGTATGACCTGGAACCTACAAAATTGAGACTTTATAAGGTGAATAATTTATAAACCCAAAGAACACCGATCACCTGATAAGGTATTATCAGTAATGAGCAGATTATAGATTATAAGGCTAAAACACTATATAAATAATTTTTATTTCCCTGTAATACGGTATCAAGTAATGAATGAGAATCATAGCTTCATCCTCTATATATGTTATTTTAAGTTTTTATAAAATTATTCAATGTTTATTTTCAGCGGTATGAGATAGGTGCAAGAAGCCTAGGCCGAAGACATCTCAGAGCTGAGCACATCAAACATGATCAAAACAACACATCATGAAAGACCTCGCCTTTAGACAGGTCATGATCAAGAAGTTTTAGCCAAATCTGGGAAATCCAGTGAAGTTATATTGACGATAAGATTCGACCATAATTGACTAACGCAATGATATATCCTAGTACATTCGGTCAAAACTAGTAACCAATGTTGTGGAAACAAAAAAATCCATCCATACGACCACTAAGCTGGCACAGGCATTAGTATAACCTAAGTTAGGACAACTCGGGTTCATCCAAAACTTGTAGCTCATAAGGTAGATCACGTCGACAAGATTCAACCATACGATCATAAGTCTAAACTACTAACAGGCCTATCACAACATCAAACAACTAGTAAGTCAACATAGCAGGATGACAAGATCCCACCATGAGTTCATAAGAGTCAAACTAACTGTAAGATCGATGAAATACGACCACATTTACTTGTCAAAAATATTTTTGTAAATAACACTTTACTACAAGTGATGGCTAAGAATTTAGTCGAGCAAAATAATTGGCAAACATAGTATAAACATGCACGTAGAAAAGAACTAGAATCATAGTTTATTTTGAATTAAAAAATAAGCATAATCCAAATTATTCATTATAAAAGATGTTCATTATAAAACTTCAAAAAATCAAAGTTTCAATGGATGTAGGCCACGGGAGCATCTCCACCATCAGGGGAAACTCCAGGAGCCTAGTCAACCTCTGGATCAACTGAGGTAATGGCATGGTATCCTATGTAGCAGGAAGAATGGCCCATATAACGATGGTCTGGTCAGCTCCGTCGACCTCATCATCTTCGGTGGTAGACTCGTTATCCATTAATTGCTTAGTGGCCAAAGTCATGGATTTTTCGTCATCACCTTCCCATTTACTGACAACGTTTGTGATGTCAGGGTAATATTTTGTCACCCTCTTCTTATGTTCCTCATAACCATCAAGAAATAATGTTACGGTTTCAACATTGTAGTTAGCAAACAATTTGAACTTTTCCAACCCACTTTCCTCAGGCTTAGAAAGAGTTTCATTAGCTTTGACAAGCTCCTGGTTCACCTTAGGTCCCAATTGTCTGTGTCAAGTTCCTGCAAATGATGTAATTAGCTCGTCATTGGCCTTTTTGTGGGCCTTCTAATGGCTTTGGAACTTGATGGCATCAGTGCCAGTCTGGTCCTTCAAGTTTTGAATTTCCTCTTTCGCCTGGATGACAGATATTGTCATCAGGACCACCCAATCGTCCTTCTGTTCAAGTTCGTCACAAGTCTTTTGAAGCTTGTTAGTAGACTGCTTTAGCTCATCCTTCACTTGAGTGTTCTCTTTGGTGAGCATAATAATGGTGCTCCCCATAGGCAACGTGATTAGTCACGATCTTCTCCCTTGAAATAGTAGAAGCCGCCACATCCTAATAGAAAAGTAAAAGGATTATCTTAAAATAAAGTTTGGATTAAAATGAGATGAGCATAATTTTAGTAGGATTACCACTGCCAGACGATGTTGTGCCAGCTTCCACGAGCTATCAGGATCATAACCCCCGTAAAAACTCAAAGTCCTTATGATGCACATGATAACCGAGAAGATTAGAAGCATTGTTCATATGATGGGAAATGGAGTCTAGATCATTTCTCAGATCCTCGATTATGATGGTATTACTGGGGTCGAACTTGAAGTCATTAGCCTCATCATAATGAGAGGCTGCTCCTTGACCATGAATGAGCCAATGAGAGGGTTGTCCTTCAATCTGAATTTTCTCAGTGACAGACCCAGTTAGACAAGACTCAACCACCCGCGAGCCCTTAGGCTCACTTTGAGTTGTGGGGGCTTCGAGGGGCCTCTTGTCATCCATAGTAGCAAAACTAGAGGACATCAGAACCTTCCCCTTTGATTTCACCCAAATAATGACTTTGGCATCAGCCTTCCCCTTAGCATTTATTGCCTGCTTCATATCCTTAACATCGACTTTCTTTTTGGCTTTGGCCTCTACATTATCTTTTTTCTTTTTCTCGACCTCCACATTTTACGACAGGTAAATCCATATAACTGCGATCAATTCCTTGTGGTGTCATCTCGCAGGAAGGTCTAGTAATAAAACTCGAGGTAGTAGGAGTGGAAGTTGCACAAAAAGTCAACATTTAGTCATATCACAGTGCAAAAGAAAAAGAAGAACAAAAATGGCAAAATCTTAGTCACTTACTCTAACTTCTGCTTTAGCACCCTGGTTAGTCTCAACGCCCTGATCAACTTCAACAGGCCCTTCTGCTACCAATATAACCAATATCTCTACAGGGGGAGTACCACCAGGGGGAGTGTTATACCCAACATATATGAACTTGGCCATAGAGAAAATTTCTTCAAACTTTAGGAGATTGGGCACACTGTAAGTCTCAACCAAGTCCAGCAACATAGGAGGAAGGGTGAGAGCTTTCTTTACTGAAAACATTGAACAAAGTTATCAACATAATATAAGTCAAATGGAAATCAGAAAGAAAATGAGAATAGATGTTTACCAATTTTTCTTGGCCCAACCCATTCATGAGGAACCTTAAAAGACATAACCTTCTAATGGTATATGAATTCCCAATCACCCTTCATAAACACAAATTGATTTTTCTAACTATGGTTACTGGTCTTGACAACCTTAATCATCCTCAAATGGATTTTCCTAGGTGTGAAGTAATAATACCCCAGAGCTTCAGGCCATGGACGAACCTAAATATGTCTCAAGAAAGGTCAAAACTAGTTCAGTCCTTCCAAAACATCACCAACCCAAGAATCGCCCTATAAGCATTGGGGGAAGTTGGGTAGGAGCAATGCCATAACTCTTCAGGATGGACCTAATGATTTGGTGTAAGGGTAGATGAAGTCCAACTTGGAGTGACCATAAGGGGAGGCAAACCTCATTTGAATTTAGATCATAAACAATTTGTCCCAATATATCAGCCTAGTTATAATGCTAATAGGATGTTGTACTTCTCTCTTAGAGAATCCAACTCATACTTAAGAACATCGCAAGCCTTCCATTTGGCATCGATGTTAAAAGGGTCATAGGAGTAAGTGAAACTCCTTAAAGTACTTTCCTCGTCGAATGACACCTCAACAGAAGAGGGGGATGGCATAGGTCTGTCAGACATGGCTCTCCCATCTGATGTTTCCAAGTCAACAATAGATATATTAGAGACTATGTTTACAAAATTACTTACATTGGGTTGATGTTCAGCCTAGTCAACTATTTTAGGTCCCATAAATTCTATACCATGAAATTTCATGTCTGTAAGTAGGGGTGCATAACCATTAGAGGAGGCTACAGTAGGATTATACCTAGGATGGGAAGGCTCAACCTCAGGACAAACAACCTGGAGAGGTTTTGGGAACCTCCTAGAAATGATGTTTGGGCAAGATGACTTTAATTCAGCCAAATACTCTAACCCCTCCGGAGTAAGGCTCGTAACTCATCAAGGAAAGATGGAATTTGGGGTACACAAATTCGTGGGGGCTATTTAGTTTTATAAACTAAAGGCTTGAATAAGATGAAACCCTATAATGCCTAAAAAGCCCAAAAATGGGGAACCCTGGGCCAATCAACTCAATGGCCACCTAAGACAAGTAAACTTCATATCAGTGTTTAAATCAACCAATAACCACCACAAGAACAAATCGTAACCCAGAAGGGAAGAAAATACGGATTAGCTTGAATCGGAATCCTAAAGGAGAAACGACGTACTTGGAACCCTAAAATAGTTGAACACGATCGAAATAATGCTCAATCCCTATCTACAAATGGAGGAAAGCTAGAGAAATTCTCCGAAAAATGATTTCCAGGCAAGAAGTCGGGCAAAAATGATAGCAGATGGAAGAAATTTCGCTGGAGAAGAAACGAGTTAGTGGAGGGAGGGAGTTTCTCCCTCTAAAAGCAAACACAAGTGTGAAAATGAGTTAGAAAGTTTAAAATGGTTCAAATTTGTTTTTTTTTTGTTTTTTTAATGGTAGTCATTTCCCTTATTAATGATGCGCATGACAAGACGCCTAGAAAAGAGGACAGACGCAGCAAAGACTGACACACATTGCCCCAGATGCACATCATGATTGCGCCACATGCCAAACCTTAGTGTCTGACACTTGGAAAGTTCAATTCCAAGCAAAAAAATTACAAGTCTTCCTACTTGGCACGCGCCAAGAAGATTCCAAGACAAGCAAAATTGTCGAAGTCGATAAATTTCTCACTGGATAACAATTCACTTGTTTAATTTGCTCAACACATTCTCAGAAGACATAATGCCTCAAAGAATTCATTGCATTCCTCAATAGCGAGCAAAGTCTTGGGGGATTTTTTTGTACCATGAACATGATGTGACCGAGGAAAAAATCAGAAGGTAAAACCTAGACTTATTTATCCCTTAAAAAAGGTCATCTCAATTACCTATCTGGTCGGCCAGTGCAATTGTGGTCATCCCCAATGTCATAGGCGGTTGACCTGACTCAACTATCTCACAATAGTTAACACTATTATGTAACATCATCACAAAAAGCGTATACCATGTTATAGAATGACGTCAATAACAGTCATATCACATGCACATGTGGGAGATATACAAATATTTCTCCTCCATGTGCTCGTAACAAACTTATGATTATCCTCCCTACTTACATGTAAAGGAGTGTAACTACCTATCATATAAAGGCACGATACCTGTCCCTCGACACTCTCTCTCCTCTAACAGCTTATATATAGCACATTATTCCCCATTGTAGAGGAATTGGGACATATTTTCCCTATTATTATAATGCCCACGTCCAGAGTGCCCATTAGATTTAGTACAATTAACACTACCCATGTGGGATGTAGGCACCACTTTGGTTTGAGCCACGTAAATCCATTTCATTATCTTTCTTTCACCTATCTCTATTGCTTGCTCTAGATTAGAGTAACTATGATTTATATCCCTTTATCTGTAATACTTTATGATTAGTGTATTCTTGCCAAGTCCCAATTCAATATACTAGTTTTAAATGATAACAGCTACAAAGTGGGCTAAACTTTGGAAATAAGTAAACTTTAAGGACTAAATGAACAAAGGTAGTCAAAATGTGTGATAAAAGCAATAACAAGATAAAAAGATGGTATTTACCTTGGGTTAAATGTCCCATATGGTATAAATCTTAAACTGAAAAAGAAACTAAACACCGTTAGAAAGGTAATTCAGAGACCATTCGGAGATCCAAACGCCAGCTTTTTCCATAGGGATCAACGTAGTCAGAGATGGCTCTTCCTTTCATAGCTTTCTGCGTGACATACATAATATCGAACACGGCTAGCAGCATTAACCATCGAGCCATTCGATTGGACAGGGAAAGTTTCTCGAGCAGGTATTTGATAGGATCCATTCAGGATACAAGTCTATTGAGAAAAGCGAGCATGTAGTGTCGTAATTTTTAAGTGACCCAGACAAGGGTGGCACATGCTTTTTCCAGGACAGTGTAGTTGACTTCGTACCTGGATAATTTGTAGTTGGCATAGTAGATGGCCCTCTCTTTGTGGGATTATTCAAGGTATTGGGCTAGCAAAGCCCCAACTTCAGTGTCTATTACGATCAAGTATAGGAGTGGGGGAGACCAGGCTGCGGGGGCATGAGTACCAGAGGCTGGGTTAGATACTTCTTGATTCGATCAAAGGCTTCATGATAAGCTTTGTTCCAGACTTTGGTGGAATCCTTTCGGAGTTTTTTGAATGTTCACAAATAGAGGTCAACTGGATGATGAACCGGCTAATACATTGTAATTTTCCCAAGAATTCCCTAACTTCCTTCTCCATTCGGGGTGGTGGCATTTCGAGTATGGCCTTCAGTTTGGTAGGATCTGCTCAATCCCTTTCTCGCTAACCATGAATCCTAAAAGTTTTCCTTTGGTGACGCCAAAGACACATTTATGTGGGTTAAGTCACATCTGGTATCACCGCAGTCGTTCGAAGAACTTTCGAAGAGCGGGGAACATGACCTTCTTGAGCCTTAAACTTGATGATCATATTATCCACATAGACCTCGACCTCCTTGTGTATCAGGTCATGGAAGATGGTTGTGGCAGCCCTTTGGTAGGTAGCCCCTACATTTTTTAGACCGAATGGCATAACTGTGTAACAGAAGGTTCCCCAAGGGGTGATGAATGCATTTTTTTCTTGATGATAAGGGTGCATCTTGATATGATTGTATCCAACAAACCCATCGATTAACGATTTGAGAGCATGAATGGCAGTGTTGTCCATGATCATGTCGATATTGTGCAGTGGGTAATCATTATTCGGAGAGGTCTTGTTCAAATCTCGTTAATCAATGCACACGCAAACCTTTCCTCCTGATTTTGGCAGAGGTATAATGTTATATAACCATATGGGATATTCGATCATCCGAATGAAGCCTACGTTCAACTGTTTGACCATATCTTTTTTAACCTTGAGCGACCATTCGGTGCGGAGCTTTCCCAATTTTTGTTTGACCGGTTTACATTCCAGGAGAGTCAAAATCATGTGCTGAGCTATTTTGGGATTGATGTCGGCCATGTCATCATAGGACCATGCGAAGACGTCCACATATTCCTTTAGCATTTCTTCAAGTTGCTCACGCTCATGCTCGTCGAGGGTGGTGTGACACCCCACGCAATTAAATACCGGGTGATTAGTCCTTTATTAAATGAAACAGGATTTCCATTTATTTCATCCTTAGCATCATTGTCGAAAACCATTAATTACTAATCACCTATTAGTTAATTAAGCCAGTGTCAAAATTTTTATCTTTTCATTTAACGGATAATAATATGCGAAAAACTAAATTAAACCATTCACACGATAATAGAATCTAAACCACCATCATAGGATATAAATAAATAAAATGTCTTGCTGAATAAACCATCGGCTATAATTCCCAAATCCAAATAATAAATCCAACAGATAATAAATAAATCCCAATATAAGTTTGAACTGAATAACTGAATAAAGTTCTATGGGCAACGTATAAACGAAATACTGAGATAAGGATATCCTAATCTAGGAATGAACAGTTGAAGCGTCTAATCGAAATCCTGCATGCACCCACATATGTTGCAGCTACGAATCCCTGCAATAGATAATCATGTTTGGCGTCCTTGTGGCTGGACACCTAAAAGGTTTTGAAAATCAGTTTAAAAATCAGTTATTAGATACATATGTTAGGTTCACATAAACTCTCTTGAATTTTCTCACCTCTCAACTACTGTGCACGCCTAACATTTCCTACTTAGCCCACCTAGCTATACTACCCAGGCCAACTAGACATAAGTATCTATCTGAATTATCGGCTCGTTTAAGTCCCCGTACCACCCATACAGTACGCTAACCGATAATTAAAATTTCTCGTAGGTTATAAGCATCTTAAGTAACATTTCACATATGTTATCTTTAAACCATTTAATTAAGTTTCTCTACTTAATTTACTTTCAGATATACACTATCTAGCTATCTACAGTCACACGTAAGTAGAATACTCATACAAGTACATATTTTACACACTAATATATACAATTACGGCGCCACTTAGGATAAGCACCACTAATACGGGCATACTCTGCTATCAAGTCCATGTATCACACATACTACATAAAGGACTATTGGTTCGACATGTCTCCTCGAACTCAAAATCAAATAACAAGCAATGGAGGCGAACATAATTCTAAGCCTTGGGGCTACGTACATACCTAACGTATCAAAATGTCCTGCCAGTCTCACTAATACACGGCACATAGTGAGCCGCCCTAAGTTCTATGCTCTGGGGCACAAATACAGACCTCACTAGAATTGTCAAGGCGGGATCACCCACTGCGCGGGAGCCTCCGTGATAGTAGGCAACGTAGGTATGTTCACATTTAACACCAATATATATATATACACACACACAACCCGAACATTATCATTTGTACGTAGGGTATATCACTCACCGTATTTATTATTTTACTATTTTACTCACTATTTTATTAATCCGAGTATTATTCTCTACTCTAAGGTCCCTAGTTACCCCTTACATCACTTAGTAGTTAACTCATTCATAACCTATTGGTCTATAAAATAAACTCATTCAAAATCCCCGTAACTCATTCTCTCTCTCAAATTAATTACGTCACAATTTAAGCATGTTGAATCCTCGCCTCAATTCTCTCATTAAGACTAAGTCATAATCCTATCATAGGCCTACTGTAATATAATAAGTCCCTGATTATATTTTAACAAAGTCCCAAAAGTTTCCTCGACAAAACTATAGGAATTCTAGGCTTAAAAAGGGAGGAATAAGCAAATCTGGGCAAACCGAATCGATTTTCCCTTGGGCCGAATCGATTCATTTTGTAGCAGGTCGTCTTCTTCATTTGATTTATGCGGTTTTCACCATTTTTCTTTAACCCAACTCTCATGATCCTTCACCAACTTACACCCAAACGTTTTATACATGTATTAAGATGATTTCCAACGTGATTATAACATCAAAACATTATGATTTCCATTCAAGAGTAAATCAAATCATCTATTCATAAAAAAACCTAGATTTTTCATGTTCTTCATGCATACTCATATAAAACCCAGATAAAATTCGTGGTGATTATCACATACCCTCTGATTTCTTATCCTCTACAGATGTTAATTCATACTACATGCAACTCCTACCCAAAACATGTGTTCTAATCATTCTTTTCTTCCAAGAACATCAATTTAATCCATACATTTTTGAAACCCTAACCACATGGGTATTATAACTTCATAAGAAATTGCAAATAAACACTTGCCTTAGTAGGTCTGATTTTGTGATTTGGTGTTGGATTTGTTTGTCTTCCCTCCCAATCCCCAATCCAAGGTTAATGATGGTGCAAGAACAAGGTTGCAAGTTTCAAGTTTGCTCTCTTAAGCTTTAAAAATGGCTTATCCTTCTTCTCTAAGGGATGCCCTTTGGTTTCTAATCTCTTAATTCTAGCCTCTCCCAACTATCAGCTAATATAAACCTTGGAAATTCGTAGCTCTATTAACCCTAGGCTACCAAAGGACTAAAATACCCTTACACGGTATCAGTTTAGTCTAAAATTGCCTCGGGACCCAAACACTACCCATGGGTATACTATTCTGACTATTTCGATTCTTTCGGAATCATCCGTGACCTCAAAATTATCATTCGAGTCACTCTAAATATTTATCCTATCTCAACCTCAAATTAGTCTACACGCGACTCCCGGTTGAGAATAAATTCAATTACGTCAATATCACTCGCTATGACGTGTAATAATTTCAATAAATTATTTACTATCCACTTAGTAAATTTATCACATCATATTAATCATTATTTCTCTCAATTAATGTTTAATAACCACATTATTATTTAATTCAATTAAATTACATCACTCATGTAATTTAAAATAAAACGAATTCATTACCGAATTAATTCAATTGAAAGTACGCAAAAATACGGGGTATTACATACTTCCTCCCTTACAAAGGAATTTAGTCCCCAAAATTAGGTCATACCTGCGGCAAATAACTCTGGATATTGCTCTCGTGTGTCATCCTCCCGCACCCATGTCGACTAGTCAATAATGTGGTGTCCCCACTGAACTCTGACTAATGGTACCACCTTAGACCGCAGCTTATGCTCACTACGATCCAGAATAGCCAAGGGTCTCTCCTCATATGATACATCTGGCTGTAAATCGATCTCCTCGAGTGGAACGTGCCAAAAAACTCTCTCGCTCCTTCGATACTTCTTCAGCGATGCCATGTGGAGCATGTCGAGTACGAAATTCCTTTGCAAGGGGGGAAGTATGTAACACCCCGTATTTTTGGGGATATTTAAATTACACGTGCCATAGTAAATAAAATTATACTATTTTATATTACGTTATAAGTGGGTAAAAGCGACAGGCTGACAGGATATTATTTGAGGACGCACGTGTGGAGTCTTGTAAGAAATAAGATGGTAAATTATTGATAGATGACACGAATGGTGATTTTGAGTGGACAGATGATCCGGAATGGGTTGAGATGGTCAGAATTAGGTACTCGGGGGTTGTAATCGGCATCATGGGACTTTTTAAGCTATATGAGACTCGTATAGAAGTATTCAGGTCATTTTAATGTTACTAGTTTATCTAAAAACGGAACTAGGAGTATATTAAGGGGTTTTGGATGAGGGAGGAAACCTAATTGATCATTCTAATCACCTAGGCTTGAGAGAGAGGTAAGAGCGATGGGAGAAAACATAAGAGAGGAATCAAAGGCAACCTGGGGAGGGAATTGGCAATTTTTGGGCTAAAGATTCTTGGGCAAGGAAGATATACAAAGAAAGATTTAGACCTTATGATAATCTAAGGCAAGTGTTTAACTTGCTTTGATCATCTATGTTGTGTTTTAATTCATATTATACTTAGTGGAAACAAATATGAATTTATAGGTGGGATTCATATGTAAAAAGGGGAATTTTGTGAATAAAATTAGAGGAGAATAATTGGCTTATGATCCCATGTATAATCTGTGATTTATTCATGTAGAAAAGTGTGATCTTGAATGATTAGTATAAGGTTTGATTCAACCTTGAAGTCAAATTAAGGACATGTATAATTCTTGATTAATGATGTTGAATCCCAGGAATTTAGATTGTTAATTCGAATGTGAAAATAAGTGTAATCATGTTTAGAATTGATGAAAACTATAAATTTTGGGTTAGATCGGTGATATATATGGGATTGTTGATGGGAAGATGATGAATCTCGCCTAACAAAGAGGGTTACAACGCCAATCTCATTGGTATCTCGTTCGAACGAATTGTGATTCTCGATCGAACGAGGTTGATATTTCATTTGAACGACCCTTGGGTTTGGTCGTGGAGATAGATATTTTCGTTACGAACGCGTGACCACCAGTTTCGTATTTTTCTGATTTTTTTTAATTAGTTATGAATTTTCTACAAAAGGGTGTTCGAGGCCGATATCTTTAGTTGGAAATCAAATTCGGGTATGGATACACGAGTGTTTTAGGGTGAAAAAACTCGACTTATGATTTATATAATCGGGTTGTGATTTCAGAAAGAGTTAGGTTATGGGTCGGTTTAAGATAAACTTAGTGTCCGGAATAAAATAAAATTGCGATATATAAATAAGTAAGTGACTACTTATGAATTTGGGAGTCGAATTTAGACTCGGAGATTAGGGGCTAGTGCTATGAGGGACATGCATGGGCAGTCTGGCTTATTATATATATATATATATATATATATATATATGTGTGTGTGTGTGTGTGTGTGTGTGTGTGTGTGTGAAAATAATTTGTGTATGATATTTATATGGAACATACCCATCCTAGCGAATATGCTATCGGCGTAGGTTGCGAGCCATAGGAGGTCACTCTGGAAAATCTTAGAAGAGGTAGTATAATTTCCCAGGGCCATAGGTCTGTGCATGTCCACGTTGTGTAGGGTTGGAATCCTGTAGAATAATGTGGTATGGTTATATCCCACGGACTTAAGGCAATACTGCCTCCAGTATTTATTTTTTATTTTTGGGTCCAGTGGTGGGACTCTGACCCGGTTGCCGAGGTTGTGGTGAACTTCTTGGAGCTTGATAGCATGCTAGTGATTTCGTATCCAGTGAGTTATTACTCTGAGGGATTGCGATTATGCATATATAGTGAGTGATATATATAAAGGTATACTTGATGTGTGTATATATATATATATATATATATATATATATATATATATATATATATATATATATAGAGAGAGAGAGAGAGAGAGAGAGAGAGAGAGAGAAAGAGAGAGAGAGAGAGAGAGAGGTTCTCTAGTGTAACTAAAAACCGAACTTTTTAATGAACCTAATAAAACATTAAAAATAACCCAGTTAATTGTAAATCCTATGTTGTAATTGGTTCGCGCCAGCATTACCGAGACTATTCTGGCAAGACCCCACCACCCATTTTTATTCCAATATTTCTGAGCGTTTGGTGAGGATTACAAAAGCAAAAATGGACCTTATCCAATCTTGCCTGGACACTGATGGTTCTAACAGCATGCAGCATGAAGAACATGAGTGTGTTGTTCTTTACATCTCTCTTCGTACTGCTGAAGAGGCCTACTATAGGCAAAAGGCTAGAATCAATTGGCTGCAGCTGGGAGACATGAACACAAATTTCTTCCATAACAAAGTCAAAGCTAACACCTCTAGAAGGAAAGTCTTATGTATTCAAAATAAGAGAGGTGATACTATTGAGGGTTTAGAGGCAGTGAATGATGAGGCCATTAACTTCTTCACCAATCTTCTTGTAAGGGAGAGGAGGAGATCCAGACCCCCCCTTTGCTCATGAAGAGGAAGTTGGATCCCTAACATGCCCTTCCCTTACTGCACGTATTTCTGCTCTTGAGATGAAAAATGCTATTTTCTCCGTTGCCTCCAACAAAGCTCCTGGACCTGATAGATTTAGTGATGGATTCTTCAAGAAAAATTGGGATGTAGTGGGGACTGATGTGGTGTCTACTATTGAACAATTCTTTAAGCATAATTACTTGCCTAGACAGTGGAATAGCACCTCTCTTGCTTTGATACCCAAAGTTCCTAACCCAAACACTATGGCTGACTTCAGGCCGCCTGCTGCAACACGATCTATAAATGTATCTCCAAGATTCTTACCCTAAGACTCAAGCCTCTCATGTCCCACCTCATTAATAATAGCCAAGCAACCTTTGTACATGGGAGATCTATTACGGATAATATCCTCCTGCTATAAGAATTAATGAGAAACTACCATAGGGACTCTATCCCTCCTAAGTGCACTGTGAAGATTGACATCATGAAGGCTTACGACTCAGTGGATTGGGAGTTCCTTTTTGATATCTTGGTTCAAATCAACTTTTCTACCAGATTTATCTCTTCGATTAAGGCATGTGTTTCTTTTGTTTGGTACTCTATTAGTCTGAATGGGACTCTTAATGAATTCTTTGAAGGTAAAAGGGGGTTGAGACAAGGGGACCCCCTCTCTCCCTTTCTCTTCCTTATTGTGATGGAGGCCCTTCTTGATAAGCACACTAGTAGAGTTGCCTTCAACTTCCACCCCAAATGCAAAGAAAACAACATAAATAATTTGTGCTTTGTTGGTGACCTTGTGGTGTTCTGTAGTGGTGATATTCAGTCGGTTGAGTGTGTAAAGGATGCTCTTGAGGAATTTGATGAGTTTAGATGGATTTACCCAAATCTTTCTAAAAGTAATTTTTATTGTTCAGGAGTGAATGCTGATGCTATCAATTCTATGTCTTCCTCTTTGGGAAATAATCATCAAAAGCCTCCTTTCAAGTACTTGGGAGTTCCCCTCATTTCTACTAGACTCAAGCACTTGGATTGCATTGAACTTATTAATAAAATTACCAATAAAGTTAAGAGTTGGACCACCAGATTCCTTAGCTATGCACGTAGAATGCAGCTTGCTATCTCTGTCTTGTTCAGCTCCAAAATTTATTCGGCTTCTATCTTTATATTGCCTAAAAGTGTGGTGAAGGCTATTGAGCAGTGTATTAGAGATTTCGTCTGGACAGGGCCTGAGCTCAAACACAGTGGTGCCAAAGTGGCCTGGGATGATGTATGCAAGCCAAAAAAGGAAGGGGGATTGGGTATCAAAAGTTTGACTCATTGGAACAAGGCTGCAATTATGAAAAACCTTTGGAATCTCTTCAATAAAAAGGATAGTCTATGGGTCAAGTGGTGTAATACATACAAGATAAAAGGCAGAAGCATTTGGGTCATCACCATTCCTTAAGACTCTTCTTGGAGATGGAGGAAAATTCTTAAAGCTAGAGAGGATTGTAGACTCATGTTTAAGGCTACTATTGGTAATGGCAGGAACACCTTCATGTGGCATGACAATTGGCACCATCTTTGCCCTCTTCAACCTCTATTTGGGGATAGAATCATTTATGATGCTATTAGTAACTCCAATGCTATGGTCTCTGACTTCGTTGATGGTTACAATTGGAAGTGGCGAGCAACTACCACTTGGGAGCTGAATGACATTAAGAACTCTCCCCTGCCTCCTATCAATCCTCCTCTGACTGATAGTGTAAAGTGGTATCCTCACAGTTTAGGGATTTTCTCTATTGCTTCTGCTTATGATTCCATTTATCCTATGGGGACTGTTGTTCAATGGCATTGTCTGGTTTGGAATAAGGTTATCATTCCCAAGTGCTCCTTCATTCTTTGGCTTGCTTGCAAAAGTGCTTTAGTGACTAAAAATAATCTCTTTGATTGGGGTTTATCTGACAATAACACTTGTATTCTCTGCAACTCTGGGATTGAGACTATCAAGCACATCTTAATTGAATGCCCTTTCTCCAACCTTGTTTGGGATGAGGTACTATTTCGTAATCAATCCTATAGAGCCTTGGATAGTTGGGATACTTAGATTAGTAGGGCAACTACTGATGCAAAAGGGAAAAACCTCAACTCCATGATAAAGACCACTTCTTTATCTGCCCCCACTTACTGTTTTTGGCAATAGAAAAACAGTAGTATCATAACAAGGGCTCTTATTCTGCTAATAAGGTGACTAGGAGCATTGAGGAGATGGTGCAAGGCAAAACAAGCAGATGGAAGAATTCTAGAAGATCTTACACCAGCTGGATGACTGGTAACTTATGGGGGTTATCCAACTCTCTTTTGTATGACTAATTTGTTTTGTTTGTTGGTCTCTATAGATGCCTGTATCTAGCTGACTCATTGGCCTTTAGGATTTTGTATATCTGGTTCTTTTGTTTCTAATACATTTTAACTACCAAAAAAAGGAAGAGGAGAGGAGTTCTAAGGCTAGAACCACCACCTCTACACCGATTTCACCACCGAGATTGCCGGATTTTAGATCCGAGAGAAAGGAACACCAATCTAACCATCTTCTTCAACAGATCAGGCCTATATACAAAGAGGCAAGTGTTTAATCTTGCAAAGTTATAACATATATAATATCCCTGTTAGTATAGGTTGGATTAACTATGAAATTCATGTGATTTGAATGAACTTTTGAAGACATATATCATTATATTGGGTGAAATTGATATAGAATAGGTAGTATGAAACCCTAAAATTATATTGAATCTTGATGAAGAAATCTGGATTTTGATGGCTATAATTGAATTGTAGAACAATTTCATGAATTCGAAGAAGTCTATAAAATTGGGTAAATAAATCGTCGCTTTAGAAACTGTCTTGAGAGGTTTTGGTGCCTAAAATTGCTATTCTGATCGCGCTACCATGCAGAAAATCCCATTTTCTTCAATTTGTTCTCTGATACATTTTTTCCAAAACAACTTCAAAATGCCTCAAAACTGCATTTTAAAATTTTGAGCAGATTTGTGGGGTAAATTTTAAAAAATGTTATTTTAGTTATTCCGTTGGAGGTTGCCTAGATTGATTGATTGTGATTATTGGTCGATAATAAGGACATTAGGCCTAAAGTGGATATTAGGTTTACATAAAGTGAGACGAACAAATATTGGGATAATTGAGAAAATCATTTTGTTTGAGTTAAAACCTTGCGACATAGATAATTCGAGGGAAATGGAATAACCCACGATGATTATTAAGGTAAATTAACACTGAAAGAATTGGGTTAATTACATTAAAAGATTCTTGGGTAGTGAATCATCCTTTGGAAAATACAATGGGGAGAATATTCGTAAGTTAATAAATATATCGGTAGTATTAGTGGAAAAAAAAACAACTACGTATGAATTATAATATTCGTGTTGTTTGTATACCTAATGATCTTGATAGGTTGTGTGAATACCTATAGTAGTATTTATTATGTGTATGACATACCTGTGAATACCTATAGTAGTATTTATTATGTGTATGACATACCTACGCTGCTTGCTATCGCGAGAGGTTTTTGAAAGGGGACAGTCTTATCCTAATGAGCCCATTGGGGGGATTTTAGATTTGGTACCTCAGAACATGGAATCTAGGTATGGGCTATCTGTGATAACGATAGTGATGACGGTCATATGGGTGTGTAGGTATGTGAGTAGCCCATAGGCTTGGAACTATGTTCGCCTCCAATATGTGTGATTTGTATATATGGTTCGTGAGAGATACCGAACCGATTGTCCTTATTTAGTACGAGATGTACCAGGAGTTGATAGCAGAGTATGCATGCACCGCAACTGAGTCTAGGGGTGTAGTATTAGTATATATATAATGTATTGATGAATATATATATATATATATGCTTGTGCTATTATCTACTACGTGAAATTATTAAATGAGAAAGATTGTGAAATCTAAATTATCTTAAGTACGTGAACACTATATTGTACCTGTGAAAACTCTTACTTGGGATATTAAAGGCAGAAACATTTATTGATATTATATGGGAAATACGGGGTTACAAGTGATAGTTAGAAGGTTTATGCCTACAATCTAGTTAGGTGTGATAACGGTATCTAGAATGGTTTAGAGGTACGTTAGGTGTGCACAATAGTTGAGAGGTGAGAATCTCATGTGAGAGCTCAAAAAGCTAACATGTATATCTGCTTTACAGTATTTTAAATACTTGCTAAACTGTTTCAAACTATTTTCAATCAGGCTCTGACCCGTTTCTTGCAAATCTATTTTCTCTTGTGCAAAGTATTTTAGGTGTCCGACAACAGGGATGCCAGGCGTAGACTTTCAAATGATTTGACGTGCTGTAGCTATTGTCAAAGTTGCAGGTCCTCGTGATTAGAGATGCCTCCACTATTATTCCTTCAGTTCTTGATCTAGTAATTTCAGTTTGGGCATGTTGCCCATTGTCCATTATCATTTATTTAAGAGAGATATTGTAATCCTTTATTTCAGTTTGATGGTATTCAATTTTGTTATGGATTATTATATTTGAGATTTTAACTGGGACGTTTATTCCAGTCTTCTTGAATCAGTTAGTTGGTTTCTCATTTATTATTATTTTTTTGGTAAATAAGAATCAATTAAAAAATGAGGAAATATACAAGGGAAGTAAGGCATACCCTCCTTGGATCAATTTTCACATGAGAAAATAATCCTAATAAAGCATGAAAAGCAACAAAACACATTAAAAACACCAAAATACAATGGATAAGCAAACTGTTAACTAAACAACAGGAGATTCTCGTCTAAACCCCAATTTTTGCATATAAGCCATGAGCTGAAGTTTCTCTTTGATTTTGACCATGTATAAGATTTGCAGTTGACAAGGAAGGTAATGTCTCGCATGATATCGACATAGTTAGAGGTCTTGTTCTTGAAGATTCTATTGTTCCTCTCAATCCATATGTAGTAGATCGTAGCAGCCAAGGAGGATTTCCTAATCTTGTCAATGATGGTCTTCCCTTCAAAATGCATGGCAACATCAATAATGATCTCCTCCCAAGTAGTAGCAGCATTGTTGTATGAGTCACAAAGAACACAACTATTGTCATTAGAAATACCCCAACTGTGTGTCTTGTCCTTGGTGTTGATTGCATTCTTACATACTAGCAAAAAAATGAAGGCGTATTTTTGAATAACACTACTATTCCAGATAGTAGGGGCCCACCCGGGGGGAGTGACTTCTGATTGAGTTCCAGGCTGAATTAATGTTGAAGGTGTCATTTGCCTTTGGGGTCCAGACAATGCAATCTTCCCTATTGGTATTCATATTTGGAAGTGCATCGTATTTAATCTCATACAGCTCTCAGGTGGTAGAAGTTGGCCAAACCCAATTCCCATTCCAAATAAAATTAACAACCTTAGCTTTGTGATTGCTAGCTGCATCATAGATTGTTCTCTCACCATAAAGCAGCCATAGAAGGCCTCTAGGGTGCCAATTATCGTGCCTTATAAAGGTGCTATGGACATTCCCAATGATGGACTTGATGAGGGGTCTGGTTTTGACTCTGAGGTGCATGAGTTTGGTCCAGGTCCATGAGGCATCTGCTGGAACTCGGATACACCATAGGCTTTGACCTTTCAATTTGTAGATGTGGCACCATTTAACCCACAGATTATTTTTTTTACTGCAGAGATTCCAAAGGTGTTTGAACATGATAGCTTTGTTCCATTCCCTTGTGTTTTTTTATACCTAGACCAACCTCAACTTTTGGGTAGCACACATCACTCCATTTCACCTTAGCAGCAGTATGCTTCATGTCAGGCCCAGACCGCAAGAATCTTCTAAGTTTTGTGTCAATCTCTTCGGTTGTTCTTTTAGGCAAAATGAATATGTTTGACCAATAGATTTGCATGCTGAAGAGGATAGAGGTTACAAGGTTCAGCCTACCTGCATAGCTCAAGAATATATTGTTCCAACTAGTGATTCTGTTAGTGATCTTGTCAATAAGAGGAAGGCAATCCTCATGTTTTAGTTTGGTGGAGATCAGAGGAACACCGAGGTACTTGACTGGGAATTGGCCAATTTGGTAGCCTAACAGGTTGGCCACGAAAGATTTGTCACTATTGGGGATCCCTGTAGCAAAGAATGAACACTTCATAGGGTTCGAATATAAACCAGACAAGGTACTGAACTCATGAATGGCAGTTCTAATGATGGTAAGGGAATTGAGGTCAGCACCTGCTAAGATGAAAAGATTGTCAGCAAAACATAGATGGTTTATTTTAGCTCGGACATGTGGGGTGGAAGGTGAAAGTAGGGGATTTAGTATGGAGGTCAAGGATGCCAGCAAAGGCTTCCATTATGAAAAGGAACAAGAAGGGGGAGAGAGGGTCGCCTCAGCCCTCTTTTAGCTGGAAAGAAACCATGGGTAGCTCTATTGATAAGTATAGAAAACATGGGAGTAGTAACACATTCTTTGATCTAGCCAATAAAAATGGGAGGGAAGCCCATGTGGATGAGGACATGGATTAGAAAATCCTAGTTAACCCATAGGCTTTTAGGATGTCAATTTTTAGGGCACATCTGGGGGGGGGGGCATGATTCTTATAATAATTTCTCATCAATTCTTGCATGACCAGGATGGTGTCACCAATGGATCTGCCATGCACAAAGGTAGACTGCCTATCATTGATTAAGGTTGGCATGTAAGGCTTTATTCTGTTAATAATGATTTTTGAGATGCACTTGTAAATGGTGTTGCAATAGGCAATAGGTCTGAAATCCTTCATAGAGGTTGGGGTTTTGGATTTAGGGATAAGCACTAGGTTAGTACGGTTCCACTATTTGAGAAGGGTGTTTCTCTGAAAGAAAAAAGCCACAGTAGCAGTAACATCGTTCCCAACCAAGTCCCAGTTGTGGCCGATGAAATCAGAGTTGAATCCATCAGGCCCAGGGGATTTATCCTTACCGAGGTTAAGGAAGGCTAACTTAATCTCCTCATTAGTAATGGGGGAAATTATTTGGCTAGCCTAATCAGTAGAGAGCTTCCTGGTAATGGCATGGTTGAGAATATAAGGTGTAGGAGAGGATGTGGACTGGCCCAAGAGGTTAGAGAAAAAAAGAACAACCTCTTTAGCAACTTGTTCATTCCCCTCCACCTTCTGGCTATGCTGGTTAAGAATGCATAGGAAATTCTTTATGTTAATATTGCCATGCACTCTAGCATGAAAGAAGCTAATGTTAAGATCACCCTCCTGTAACCATCTGGTCCTAGCCTTTTGCTTGAAATATGCCTTTTCAGCCATGTAACATTCAGCATAGTCAGTTCTAGCCTTTAGCTCCTCCTCCTGCAGAATGGATTTGCTTCCCCCAAGGTTGATTTGGCCTTGAATATTCATGAGCACACTCTCCACATCAGTGGCTCTCTTGGTGATGTTGTTGTAGAAATTATGGTTGAAGCCTTTTAGAGCTAATTTGACCTTCTTGAGTTTGGTGGAGACTTGATACATAGGGCTGCCATGCACATTGAAACCCCAGGCTTCCTCAAGAACATGGGAGAACTCACTATGTTGCATCCAGAAATTGAAGAATTTGAAAGGTTAATGCATTAGGGGGGATGATGGTTACAATGATGGGGTAGTGATCAGATAGCCCCTGACATATAATTTCAGCCTTGAGACTCAAAAAAATTTGTCTTTCAGTTCTCATTTGTGAGGACTCTATCAATTTTGGATTGAATACTGGTGCCCTCATTGTGGTTCCTAGTCCAGGTGTAAAATAGGCCCCGGGTAATCATATCATCCACCTGAATGTTATAGAGGCATTGGTTGAAATCATTGACAGCATTGACATCAATGTCCAGAATACCTTTCTTTTCATTTCTAGCCCTTACCACTTTGAAATCACCCATTAAAATCCAATTATGGTCCTGGAAGGTCAGAGAGCAACTTTCGAGGAAGGACCAGAGGGGCAATCTCTGGGAGGGGAGGTTTTGAGCATAAACAAAGGTAGCAAAGAAATATTTGTCAAGGCTTAGTGAGGTAACGTGGCAAGAGATGGCTTGGGCATTTGAAGAAAGGATGGTAGTCTTAAAGTGGTTTGGATCCCAACCCACAATAATTCTAGCCACCCCTCCCTCTAAAGGGCAGTTGTGTATGGATTCCCAGTTGGGAAGGCTGCTTCTACTAGCATTGAGCATGTTGATTCTCCTAACCTTGGTTTCAACCAGACGTATAAGGGATAGATTATGGTCTTTCATGAGATTTCGCACCTGTTGTTGTTTTAGGGGATTGTTAAGGCCCCTAATGTTCCATGTGGCAAGCTTAATCATTAAGATTGATTGGGATTGGTGGGGTGTTAGCATTGGTATAGACTATACCTTGATTCCTCTTTCTGAGTTTCTTCTTCTGGTTCTTAGATAGGTTTGGGTCTAGTTTTCCCCCCATGCCATCAATATCAAGGATTTTGAGGGCAATCCCAGTGGGGGTTGGTGTTGTATCTGTTTCCCCATCCTCATCTATAGCTTTGAGAGCATCAAACCTGTTGACCATGACAGGTGTTTCAGCAGTAATTTAATTTGAATCACCAATGGTGCTGGAACAACAGGTGTGTCTGTAGGGTGGACCAACTCCTGGCCATTATGTCCCTCCTTTACTCCGTTCTGACCTTTTTCCCCACTTAAGTCCATTCATCTCTTTGAGGTTATAAGGTTTCCTCCTTGGTTTTAGTATCTTTGGGCATCCAAACTTGAGTCACATGGGGATATTTTGTTATTTTAAGCTCGAAGACAAGGCAGTTGGAACAGGAATAGGTCATACCTTGATATTCCACATATATTTCAGTTACTTCTCCATCATCATGTTGTAGGTCAATGGACTTGAGGTAGCTCTCTTTTGCTTCGACTTCAATGCATATTCTAGCATAGCTGGTATGTTCATCTTCTCAGTGGCTGCATCAGCATAAAGAGGTTTGCCTATAGCACATGCAATGTAGCTAAGGCCGTCTTTGTACCAGTATTGGATAGGGACGTTGTGGAATCTCACCCATATGGGTACAGATTTTGTGAGGTCTTTATTCGTTTTGAAGTTAGTTTGCCATTTCTTTATAATGATGGGATTTCCAGAAAAATGCCAAGGTCCATTTGTTAAGACTACTTCTCTCTCTTCAACAGTATTAAATTTAAATAGAAAGAAACTGTTGTCATGGGGGATAACTTGCATGAGACCATGCTTGTCCCAGAGTTTATGGACAATGTTGTTAACTAAGGATAAAGGAAGTCTTCTGCCCAGGAAGTACTCCACCGCACTGTTACTCCACTTTGCCTTTCCAGCTGCAGCAACTTCGATAGGTGGTCTCACCATCCGTTTATCGTTTACCATCAAACGTTGGTGGTATGAGAGTTTGAAGGCAGGTGTACGTTTGGGGACTAACACAGTGCTCCAAGATTTTATCGTACTACTATTCTGAGCAGTGGGTTCTAAGCTTTTGTCTACCTTAGTGGACTGGGATGCCTCATGTGTCCCATCATATTTATGTGGGAGATTTGGATGGACGATATCCTTAGTAGTACCCCCTAGATTTAAGGAGTCAACTTCTCCTTGGTAGCGCACAATTCCCAATGTTTGCCTTGAGAGGCTTCTCCACCCTATCCTAATGGAGGTTAGTAGTATCTTCACTTCTCGCAGCTTCTCCTCCATTGGAAGTTGACTGTTTTGTACTTAAACCTATTATTTCCTCATGCGTGAAACCTTTACTGAGAAGGAAATTGAGATAGATATTTTTTCTTCTTTCAACTTTGCATTCTCTTTACATCTGCATAATCAGTGGAGTTTCCAGTAGCCTTGTCGCTAATCTGACCATCCTCTATGTCATAGCAACAACATGGGTGACACCTGGAGTAACGGCCTCTTTCCCAAAGTTGGGGGTTGTGCCAATGATAGCAGGGGGCGTAAGGCCTCCACCACCTCGTGCGCAGGCTGCATAGGTGGATTTTGAGGGTGTAGGCCAACCGAGGTTGGAGAGGGTGGGAGAAGTGTGGTGGCCATGGAGGTGTTTAGAAGGTGGTGCAGAGGTTGGCGAGGGTGTAAAGGTAGAGGTTGTTACAGGTTACTGGTAGGGGAGTTTTAGAGAGAAGGGAGAGCATTTCTACAAGGTTCATTTTTGTGAGTGATGTTCTAAATTAATGAGTCATTCTTTATTTGTTAGTGAATATGATTATTGTTTTAAATTGTTGGATAATAATAAAATGGTTAAATGTTTTGACACTAGCTTAATTAATTATTAGGTGATTAATAAAACATAAAGTTTTCGACAGTGATGCTAAGAATGAACCAACTGGATATCCTGATTTAATTTAATAAAGGACTGATCACCAAGTATTTAATTGAGCGAGGTGTCACAGGTGGTATCAGAGCATCGGGTTGTAGTGTCCATAGGATCTGTGCGGATTTTCACATTTCAGCGTAGCGTTCTTTGATGTAGAGCCTTATTATAGGATTGTTGTATTCCTCTAAGTATGCGACTTATGTTCTCCTACTATTAAGTATAGTCGATGTGACTCATATATGAGTTTGGTTACGCTTCGTACACCGAAAATTATAGGACGACCGGCTAGGGCCGTAAGAAGGATTGCAGGAGGAGAGGCTCAGCAGAAGACAAATTATTCTGGGAATGATGGAAGCGACAAAAGTC
The DNA here is from genome assembly GCA_949130495.1 of Sambucus nigra. Classification (NCBI taxonomy): domain Eukaryota; kingdom Viridiplantae; phylum Streptophyta; class Magnoliopsida; order Dipsacales; family Adoxaceae; genus Sambucus; species Sambucus nigra. The sequence goes on from OX422218.1 coordinate 151,756,142, forward strand.
ACCATGAGAATTATTCAAGCAGGTGATAATAGGATAATCACTCGGAAGCAGTAGCTACCCCAAGCACTGTCATAGATAACGTTAATGTCATTTCAGACTCACCCAGCGTAGTCGGCAAAGGGTGGGGGAGTCGGAAGGACTTTTCGAAAGAGCCATCTATAAAGATGCGGGAGAGAGAGCAAGTGTGATGGGCCAAAGGGAGTAGAGAATCCAAAGGCAATTGTGTAGGGTGGAGTGCAACAACACCTAGGATTTAATTTCGGGCAACTTTTATTTTTTTTGCTCATAGGAGCAGTATAAAGTGATGAGAGTCAGTCACCATACATAAAGAAGTATATTTTAAATTTAACGAGGAATTTGGGTACGATGTGACCGTGAGGCCTTCCATCTGCTATTTTAACAGGGATGCAAATGGAATTTCAAAACTTATCACAAGTAGGCAACATAGAAACCGATCATGAAAGAGCGGTTGATTTGCTTAACAAACTTCGTACCCGATGAAAGGGGGGTACGTAGAATATAAAAGGGTCTATAGTTAATAAAGGCCCCGTGAGTAGAATACAAAAGTATGGATGAGAAATCCAGCTACGATGACTAATGTCGATGTCATCAAAGTTGTATACAAGTTTATATGAACACTTCCAGAAGGAGTGAGCTAGGAGGGTTAGAGGATCTAGCCGAAGAGCAAGACTAGACTTAACGGTGTTCATGAAGCACCACATGAGAGTATGCCCAGTAGGGAACCCATTTAATTGATTTTGATCGATTAAATTCTTACAAAGTGACGATGAAGTCAATCAGGGTCATAGAGGCCAACAATAAGTTCCATAGGGCCAGTGGAGCCAAAGGAACAACGGGAGTAGCAATTGGGGCCAAGACTATCAAGTCCGAGAGAAGGACACCCCGACATGGCCACTGAGGCTAGAGGCAATGGGATAGCAAAGAAAGGTTTCCTATAGGTGGAGAGTAGGGTCACCTCTGCTGAACTTATTCACAACAAGATAGTGAGACCAATCAGACTCGGAACTGTGCTAGTCGAGCATAAGAGCTGGAGGAGCGGGATTTTTGAAAAGGGAAATCGGGACAAAAGAGTTAGGTTAGGGGTTACCAACCCAAGAGTGGTGTGTTCAGGTAGGATCAGCAAGGTCCCCAATAGCAACAACGACTTCTCCGTCCTTCAAGATCGTCGGAGCTAGGGGATGGCAGGGGAGGCCAGCAAGGACAAAGGCATTTCTCTGGCAGTTGTTACATTTTTGGAGAGATTTTTGGGTCGATGTTTAACTTATGGGAGTGTATGCCATAATAAAAGAAGGGATTACCCAAAGCAAGGCACGGGGCAACTACAGGATGAGATCCTGGATGTATAACCATTGTAGCAGGTCGGGGGTCAGTTCCAATGCGAGAGTACATTTAAGGAACTGACGATCAGGAGAGGCAGATGCCAAAAGGAGGTAATATCTTTATTCCACCATTACAAATACGAAATTAGTTCAGGTGACATGAGTGCGTCACACAGTATGATTATCGACACTAAATTCGAGGGTGAGTCGGGTTTAGTGGGTTCATTGGCAGTATTAGCCTTATTATATATATATATTTATCGTTGGGTAGCGGGTATCATGTCGTTGTCTCCCATAGGTGAGCTGTTGTGGGCACTGAGAGAATTTGATGTTATGAATCGCTATTTTTGAGAATTAAGAAAGCGGGAATTATTATGATTGTATGTAGTAACGGGATACCAAGAGTTCGAGCGGTAGTAGGTTGTGTGATAAGACTATCGTGCTTGTTATTCCCGGGTGAGATGCATTATTTTGCGAGGCATATCCTCAAAGAGGGTTGAGTCTACCTACATATATGGTATGTTATATTATGATCAAACATAAAGAGTTATATATCATTGATGTTATATATAGATTCAGAAATGTTATGGACTTCGGTGAGTATGATGTCCAGTTATATTTGATCCCGGTGCGTAGGGACTTTTTACTGATGTGATTCAGGGTGCTTTATGTTCTTTGTCGAGCAGTTATATATAGCTCATTATTATATATAGTGCTAAGAACTTGTGACAGTAAGGGCGTCGTATTATTTGTCATCTTTGGTGACATGAGAGTGGATGAGTAGACTTTTTATGTCAGTAGACGGGAATTCATGGGTACATGTCATACTGAGGACCTAACGGATCTCGACGACCAACAATTTTAGATAGTAGCATATCGGAGGGGGGGTTCCTTGTTTAGATTTCGCTTTGCGAGACATCCCACACATGAAACTTAGCGAACGTTGGAAGTCGGGAGAGGTTTGGTCTTTAGTACCGGGGTTTAGTACCATAGCTATTGTACACATACATGAATATAACTGAGATTTAATAGTTATATTATGAGTTAAGGTCGGTAGAGCTATATAATTTCGAAGCGATAACCAGTGTACAGCGTTTACACCACGAGTAAATCAGTGGGACAACCTAGAAAATAATTATGTTATAACTAGTTGGGTGGTTGAGTATAACCTTATCGTATAGTCAGGCCAACGTATATTATGCATGATGCAAGTATATTACGTTCGATTGATTTGTGCTGAAATGCACACAACATAGGGTGTATGGGTGCCCTAGTTAGTTGAAATGTTCAGTATCATTCATGAGGTGAGAACGTGACAACATATGAAATGATGAGGTAAATTCATGGGTAAAATAGAGGTAGGACTAAAATGAGACAAAGAGAATATAGTGCGTTGTGAGCGAAGCAAGTCACCGAAAATCGAAAGTAAACAGAAATGGGTGATTAGAGTGTCGAACAGTAAAAAGAGGTTACATTTTAAATATTCAGGGATAAACACGAGCAACTTCGAATAGAGGAGTGATACAATGAGAATTACGTCATAACCAACTGAAATGTAAAAGCCTCACGTGTGTAGACAGGAGATGATTAGGATGTCCTTTTCGTATAATTCATAATGGTAGTGAGAGTACCGTAAACCAAGTTTGGAGCCTGACATAAGCATCCCAGGGGAGAGTTACGAGATTTAGCATCGAGAGAAATTGGCACCTAAGAAATATGGCACTTTTCCAATATAGAGATAAAAGAGCCATTAGAGTGTAGGCTCATCTATTTGAAGCATTATTAGTGGGTTTCACGATGATTCGGTATGTTATTAAATAGGCAATACCTAAAGAAACATATTAGCATATAAGAGTGGTAATGACTTGTAGCTAATCTGGGATAGAAAGGAGTGGACTTACAGTCATAATGGTGACACTGACATAAGTATAGTGGAAGTACCAAAATAATTATTACGAGATTAAATTTGAGTACGTTTGGATACGTCGAGTGTTAGAATTTGAAGTTTTAGTACCAAGACATATCCAAATTCTGAGGACGAATCAAATATTGGAAGATAGCAGAGGTTGGGAATGGTATCTTCCACTGATGGAGTTTGCGTATAATAACTCATATTAGTGTACGATTGCCATGGCACTATTTAACGCATTGTTTAGTAGGCATTGTCGTTCTCCTACTTGTTGGTTAGAGGTGGGAGACAACAAGCTCTACTTGGACCAGAATTGGTTCAGAATACTTCGGAGAGGATAGAGATAATTCGAAGTCGTATACGGGAACTACAATTCAGAAAGTAAAGCACTATCATCAAGACCCCAGTTCATGCATATCAGATAGTTGTTGAAGTTTCTTCTAGACATTTTCCAAGTATGTGCTTTGCAATTGATAAAGAAGGAGATATCATTCATGATGCTCGCCTGGTTGGTCGTAGTGTTCCTGAAAATACAATTGTTCCCCTCCATCCATATGTAGTAGATTGCAGCAGAAAAGGATGTCCTTCTGACCTTTTGAGTGAGGTTTTTCCCCACGAACTTATGGGTGACATCAACAATGATCTCCTCCCAGGTGGTTGCCTTAAGGTTGTAAGCGTTGTTATATTTGAGATCCCCCAGACTGCATTAGAAAATCTACAATTGAAGAAGAGGTGATCACGAGTCTCTGGTGCATTCCCACATAGCACACAGATGTTGTCTTGGGAGATAGCCCACGCCATGGTCTTGTCCTTGGTATTGAGAGATTCCTTGAAAACCAGCTGTAGTATGAAAGTGCATATCAGAATTTTGTTGTTGTTCCATACAATAGGATCCCAAGTAAGAGGGTTTGGTTGGTGCCTAATGTCATTCCAAGCAGAATTAATGGAGAAGAGTCCATTTGCCATAGGTAACCAAAAGTCCTTGTCCTACACATAAGGGTTTATGGGTGGTAAGTCATCATACTTTATCTCATTAAGTTCCCATGTGATTGTAGAGGGTCAAACCCAATTCCCATGCAGAATGAAATCAGAAACTTTTGTTTTATGGTTGCTAGCTGCATCATATATGGTCCTCTCACCATACTTCATCCAAAGAGGCCCTCTAGGGTGCCAGTTATCATGCCAGATGAAGGTGCTATTCCCATTTCCAACAATAGATTTGAGCAGGGGTCTAAATTTGCACCTAAGTTTCATTAATTTCTTCCAAGTCCAAGACACATCAGTAGGGATATGGATATGCCACAAGCTTTTTGATTTAGTTAGTTGGTTTCTCATTTATTATTATTTTATTTATTTGTTAGTGAATATGCTAATTGTTTTAAATTGTTGGATAATAATAAAATGGTTAAAAGTTTTGACACTAGTTAATTAATTATTAGGTGATTAATAAAATAAAAAGTTTTCGACAGTGATGCTAAGAATGAACCAACTGGATATCATGATTTAATTTAATAAATGACTGATCACCCATTATTTAATTGAGTGAGGTGTCACGTAATTATGATTAAATAGTGAAAATAAATTAATTACGAGGTTGTAATTTAGGATTCCTAGTATTTATTAGAAAGAAAATTTAATTGTTTGTCTTGATTCTCTAGTATAGTCCATATACCCAAGTAGTTAGGCCCAGACTCTGTGGAATCCTAGTTTAGCCTTAGTAGATTACCTATACCTCTTTATAAGGGTATAAGCTAAGTTTTTAACCAGAATAATCATTATTAGAGTTACATAGTGGGGAGATAAAATAATATTAACGTTTTTGTGAAGAGGCTTAGAGGGATAGGTTCATATCTCACTCAAAATCAAAGGTTTTCATATCCAAAGTTGCCTACCTAGCTTTGGGAGAATCGTATACTAAAAGATCGATTCTTTTCGATGGACACAAGCAAGCTTTTAAAGGAACAAAAGAAATCTATAACACATACCTTTATCCATACTCAGATTGCAATCGAATCCGTAAAGGTATTGTATTCGTAACCCTAAGCTTGGTTTTCAGACCTGGTTTTTGCTTTTACACTTTCCAATATATGATTAATAAAAAATTATGGGCTGAAATTTTTTATTTTGCGTATATCAATCCCCCAACTATTGGTATCAGAGCTCTCAGTTCAAATTAGTTGTGTTATAAAAAGACCCATGTTGTCCATCTTCAAACCCTAGACTGCATGTTATAAAATATGTGCATGGATGTGTATAATTTTTTGTACTAGCATGGATTTGTAGGATGTGAATGATTATATCCCTTCCATCATGGTCACATGAATGTATTTTGTGTGAATGGATCCTATGGTGGGTTATATGTAGTTATTTTCTACTCTAAATTCGATTTGGTTGAAATGAATAATATTTTATAATTACTGCTTTAATCAATGTATCGGAAGAGATTGTGAGGGAATGTAATTTTTATGTTCATCAACTGTATTGGGTTTTGTTATGGAGGATTTCCATGGATTCTGAAAAGCTTAAAAGCCTTCAATGGAGTTTTACAAGAAGTTACAAAAATAAAGAAGGAAGAAAAAGAAAAAAAGAAAAAAAGAAAAAAAGAAAAAAGAAAAAAGAAAAAAGAAAAAAGAAAAAAGAAAAAAGAAAAAAGAAAAAAAGAAAAAAAGAAAAAAAGAAAGAAGAAAAAGGTTTGCAGTGGCAGGAACACTTTCAGGTGGCATTAAGTCAACTATTGGCAATGGCAGGAACACTTTCATGTGGCATGACAACTGGCACCATCTTGGCCCTCTACAACCTCTATTTGGGGATATAACCATTTATGATGATGCTAGTAACTCTAAGGCTATGGTCTTTGACTTCATTCATGGTTCCAATTGGAAGTGGCCAACTACCATCACTTGGGTGCTGAATGACACTAAAAACTCTCCTCTGTCTCCTATCAATTCTCTTCTGGCTGATGGTGTTAAGTGGAATCCTCATAGTTTGGGGGTTTTCTCCATTTCTTCGGCTTATGATTCCATCTGTCCTATGGTGACTGCTGTCTAATGGCACTGCCTTGTTTGGAACAAGGTTTGCATTCCCAAGTATTCCTTCATACTCTGGCTTTCTTGTTGAAGTGCTTTAGTGACTAAAGATAAGCTCTTTTATTGGGGTTTAACTGATAATAACACTTGTGTTCTTTGTAACTCGGGGGTTGAGACCATCAATCACATCTTGATAGAATGCTCTTACTCCACCCTTGTTTGGGAAGAGGTACTGTTTCGTAATCAATCCTACAGAGCCTTGGGTAGTTGGGATGCTTAGATTATTAGTGCAAGTGATGATGCCAATGGAAAATGCCTCAACTCCATGATAAAGACCCTTTCCTTCTCTGCCACCACTTACTGTTTATGGAAAGAGAGGAATAGTAGACTTCATAACAAAGGCCCTTATTCTGCTGATGAGGTGATTAGGTGCATTGAAGGGATGGTGCAAGGCAAGGGAGATGGAAGAAATCTAGAAGATCGTACACCAATTGGATGACTTGTAACTTATGGGGTTTATCCAACTCTCTTTTGTATGACTAATCCTTTGTGTCTGGGACTTAGTTTGGCTGTTTTCCTTTCTTTGGGGGCTTTGACCGGTTGGTTGTTCCTTGTTTAGTTATGTTCTTCTGTTTCTATTTTGTTGGTCTCTAGATGCCTGTATCAAGCTGACTCCTTGGCCTTGGATCTCTTGTATATTTGTTTCTAATATATTATTATCTTACCGAAAAAAAGTTTGCAGTGCTGGGACTAGGTGAAGAGTTATTATAGCGGCTTAACCAAACCACTCTAATTGAGGCCAGCACCATTGAAGTGGTAAGTTACCCGCGATAATGGCGAGGAGGGCCACAATCGCGGCAGTATTATGATGGTGGCGGATTTATTTTTCTCATCAACTTCATTATTCCAGAAGTCTTCTCCAGAAGGAACTCCTCTTCATCAGATTTCTTTCACAACGGGTTCCTTTGTTCAAGGAACATTATTATTCAATTAGTGAACTCAAGAAAGAAGATAGGCCATAATGGAAGGTCACATTATTGTCCTTTTATTTCACAATTGAAATTATCAAAATTTTCATGTCTCTTAATTACATTTGTTGCATAATTTCATATGTTAATTAGTTGGTTAATTAGTGACACCGATTTTTATGGACAACACGGTTTATTATTTTGAGACCGACCTAGATCACCATTTTTTCTTGAAAAATCTATTTTATTTATTCTTTTGTAAATAAAATTTAATGGAGTAATGATGTGATTAGTTCTTCGCGTCAGCTTATTTGCCCCCCTCCCCCCCTAATGGATGGGATATCATGGCATTCAATATTCTTAAAACTCTTAAGTAATAATTCCTAGAATTAGAATGTGGGTGGGTTTGATCCCCCCAACAGCAAAGTTCTTCACGAGCGATTTGTAATTCAAGAAATGAACTAATGGTATTTAGTTAAACATAATTAATGATAGCCCCCCCCCCCCCCCCCCCCCCCCCAGCAGAGTCATTGTCATTAATTTTGTGACCAAAAGTTGCCTCACTTCAATTATGTTGGACAAAAGTTCATGAACTGTCTGGATTACATAATTGAAAGACGTTCAAGGTGAAATAATTTAAGCTCCCAACAAGAAATCTAACTTCATTAGTGAAGTAAGAGGTTCGACAAAATTTAATTTTTATTAGGCGGTGGAGTGATGCCAAATTAAAATTGAATCGAAGTTAATTCTCACATGTTTATTTTGAAAATAATTTCGTTTTTAAAATTCATGATTCTCATATTTCAAAATGGGCTCAACATCCAAGCTGCTTGCTTCAATCTTAAAGGATAACAAACTTAACATCATTAACTATATAGACTGAAAAAGAAACCTAGACACTGTCCTTACTGGATGAGGGGGCATCTAATCGTGATGTCCAAGCATATTAAAGGTGGAAAAGGCTGATCAGATGGCTTATAGCCACATATTAACCTCTGCAACCAATGTTTTGCAGCACCAGATTCAACATATGTCTTTTTTTTGGTAATTAGATTCAACATATGTCAATCGCTTACGATATGATTATGAACCTTAGGGACATATTTGAGGATTTGAATCGGGCCACAATGTTGGATGCTATGGAAAGGATGGTAAACACCAAGATGCTAGATGGTACTCCCGTACCCGAGCACAATGTTAATATAGTGTCTATATTAGAAGAACTAGAGGTTCTTGGATTTGAAATCAATGGGGAAACCAATGTTAATTTTGTGCTCCGATTACTACTGAAGGCCTTTAAACAATTTCATTTAAACTATTCTATGAACAATTTTGATTACTCTCAAGCACAACTACTTAAAGAACTCCAAGTTATAGGGAATATCACCAAGCATAAGGGTGTGGTTCAGGTTGCTAAGAAAGGCCCATCTTCTTTTGTCCCATAAGATAAAAAGAAGGTAAAATCTCAAACATAACTTGTGGTTGTCAAAACGTATTTTTAAGCCTCGAGGAGTATGTAAGAAGATGAAAGGCAACTGTTATATCTGCAAACAGTTAGGATATTGGAAGAATCAGTGCTCGATCTTCCTATAAAGGAAAAATGGAAGCAGTAATTTCTCCTTAGTCATTGAGACATGTTTTATGGTGCAATCTCTCAGCATCTAGTGTGTAGATTCGGGAGCCACTAATCATGTTTCCAATTCTTTGTAAGGGTTTCAAGTAACTAGGGAGCTCAACGATAGTGAAATTTTCCTATTCATGGGCGATCACAACAAGGCAACAATAGTAGAAGTAGGAAATTTAGTTTTAAATTTTGGTGAAGACAAGAAGTTCATATTAGTAGATTGATTTTATGTTCCTAGAATTAGAAGAAATTTGATATATTTCTATACTGGTTTTGAAAGCATATTTTGTTTATTTTAATAATGGTTCCTTTATCTGTCGAGGTACATTCAAAGGTGAACTTTATATTATAAGGCTAGTCTCACCACTACTGCTTAATACTGAATTGAATAAGATAAATGGAAATAACCTAAAGAGAAAGAACCTTATAGTTTGAACCAAACACATCTTTTTCACTTATGCTTAGGTCATATTAATCTAAAAAGAATTCAAAGAATAGATTTAAATGGACAATTGAGTTCATTGGAAGTGGGGGCACTTCCAGTATGTAAATCCTGCTTAAAGGGTAAAAGGATCAAGAGGCATTCATGACCAAGATCCATAAAGCCAAAGATGTATGGCGATTGATTTATTCTGATTTGTGGGGACTTATAACAATGTTAGAAAAAGTTGGCTACGTGTATTTCATCAATTTCATTGATGATTACTCGAGGCTTGGGTATATTTACCTTAAGCATCACAAGTATAAAGTCTTTGATAAGTTCAAAGAAGGCCCAGGTGAAGCGTAGGCATGGTAAAATAATCCAAAATCTATGATTTGAGCATGGAGGAGAGTACCTCTTGGGAGAGTTTAGGAATTCATTATCGGAGGTGGGAAGTACATCCCAACTGTTTACACCGGGCACTCTGCGGCAAAATAGTGTAGTGAAAAGGGGGAACATGACTCTTTTGGACATGGCTCATGATGAGTTATTTGGATCTACCAGATTCCTTTTGTGGTTTTATACTGAAGAGTAATCTCTAATTATCAACTTCAGAATTTCCATCACTATTGCCATTACACTCAATGATCTTTTTTGTCACATTTATATCATTCCTTACAATATTCTTTGGATACACATATCATAAAAAATTACATGTTATCTTCCTCATCTAACATTGTATGTTTATTTAGGAATTAAATAAGATCAAAAGAATAAATTTGATCCGTGTTTCTCTCATTTTCAACATATACCATAAAACTCTGATAGAGAAATAGTGAAAAAAATGCTCTCCCTTCTCACTAAAAAAACCCCTACCCCTAACCTCCTACAACCACCACTAAAACACCCTCTAACTACCCTATGGCCACCCCAGTCTGGCCAACATGGTGAAAGGGTCCTCCCAACCCTTAACCTCTGTGGCTAGCCCTCCTGCTACTCTTCGTGTTACAGCAGTTAACCCCAACCCTCCAACCTTAGGCAATATGGCCACAACCAGTGTGAACAATGGTGTTGCTGACCGGTCTCCAACTCCTCTCTCCCCAACAGGTCATGCTACAAAACGTGCTGTCAACCATACCATCGATAAGACTATGGATCATGAGGAGGGGCAAATTCTGGTTATAAACACTAGCCATCCCATTGTGCATGAAAATATGCAGGTGTTAAAAGAAGAAAAGAATATCTACCTTAACTTCCTGCTTGGCAAAGGTTTCATGATAGAGGAAGAAGCTATGGGAAACACCAAAAACCACCAGCTGGTTTTGGCTATAGAAAACCACTCGAGAGTTGCTGGAGAATGCGCGCTACCAGGTAACAGCTCTGACTCCCTAATTTCAGGCGGTGCAACGCAGGAACCCTATCACCTTAATACCATTAATCAAATCGCACATAAATGCGATAGGAGAGCTGGCGTATCCACTGCTGCTGAGTTGAACGGTCGCACAGATCCTAAACCACAGATTAGTGGTACTTTAGAGTCTTGGAGTAAGGTGGTAGCCCCCAAACGTCCACCCACCCTCAACCTATCTTACCACAAACCAGAAATGGTTAATGGTATTCCCTTGGTTAAACCACCTTTTGAGGTGGCAGAAGCTGGCAAAGCAATGTGGTGCAATAGTGTCGTGGGTTACTTCTTTGGCAGAAAGATTGCCATACTCCTTGATCAACAACCTTGCCCACAAACTGTGGGACAAACATGGTCTATTGCAGGTAATCCCCCATGAAAATGGTTTCTTTCTATTCAAATTTAAGGAGGCTGAGGATAGAGATAATATCATCACAAATTGCCCATGGCACTTTGCTGGAAACCCCATCATTCTAAAACAATGGCAACCAAACTTTAAAGCTAACAAAGACCTCACTAAGTTTGTTCCCATATGGGTTCGTTTCCACAATGTGCCCATCCAATACTGGACAGAAGACGAGCTAAACTATATTGCCAGCGCCATAGGCAAACCGCTTTACACAGATGCAGCCACAGAAAAGAGGAATACTCTCAGCTACGCTAGAGTCTATATTGAAGTTGAAGCCAATGGAAGATACCCCAAATCCATCAACCTGCAACACGATGATGGCGAAACTACTGAGATCATTGCGGAATACCAAGGTATACCGTACTCATGCTCCAACTATCTTGTCTTTGGTCACAAAATATCAAAATGTCCTCATGTGTCACGAGTTTGGGTGCCAAAATAGGTGCCACCCAAGGTTGCTGATGAAATGTTGCCCAAAACTCTGAATGGGAAATAGTGGGTCGTAAAAACTAGGAAAAAAACCTTAAACCTGCAAATGCCAATACTCCTCCTACTGAGTCTGCCGCTTTAGAACCACCAAACCAAACTCAAGAGGATCCCCTTACCACAAACAATAGGTTTGATACTCTTACAGGACTGTGAAGAGGCATGTATAGTTGAACCAATCCCAATCCACAATGACACTCCTTCTACAACTGTAGCTGAATTACCACAAAAACAAAGCAATACAATCTCCCCTATAGCAGCTAACAGGCTTGACGGCATCCTTTGGGTTGTTTGAGTCAAGCATTCTGATTTTATTTTGGGTGGGACTTTTATTAGTTTAGTAGAGCTTGACGGCCCTTTTAGGATTTTTGTTTGGTTTTTATCCCGGAATAGCCAAAGGAGGAGATTTGTAAGGACACAATTCTCCAATTGAGTCTTAATGTAGTTTTGGCTCAATTCCGGACAAAAACGTTTATGTCATAGGATAGTGTTCAAGTGTACCTTTTCAAGCCTATGATGTGTTTAGTTGAAGACGTTCCGGCAAAGAGTATAAAGCTTCATCAACTGACGAGTTTATGTGCCTCATTTCTACGTCATCAACAGTAGTTCCATGCTCCCAAGGTATGAATGCATTTTATATATATATATAGGAGCTTGGAACAAGTTTATTGGGTGTTAGGTTTTAAAACTGTGTTTTATTTTCAATAAGATTTCTATTAAAAACTTTAAAATAAAGTATATAAAGTTTCTGGGCAAAAATAGAATTTTACAAACTTTCTGGAAGTTCGTTCGAACGTGTTTTTCGTTCGAACCAGATGTTGTTCGAACGAGTTTGCCAACGAGTTCCCATTTTGGCCACTGAAACTTCGTTCGAACGAGATGGCTGTTCGAACGACATTTCCAACGAGATTTCTAACGAGTTTACACTGGAACTTCATTAGAAGCCTCGTTCGAACGAGATGTCATTCGAACGAAAATGTCGTTCGAACGAGATTTCAGTGGGAAATTTTTTTGGCAGTTTTTACCCATGTTTCCCACTCCCTTACCCCACTAACTTTTGACAGATTATTATAGTGCGGGAACCAAAGTTTGTAAGACAACTTTTTCATAATATTCTAACTCCTAGAGAGAGGTTTGAGAGTTGATTCTTCCATGAAAAAGTTCATGAGTTTGAGTGTTCATTTTATCAAGAAAAATTCTTTAAACACTTAGTTACACCCATATTTGTTTCTTCCAAGTTCATATATACATATACTTTGCTTGGAGCATTTTGGCACCGGTTTATCTCTACATTTGTTTGAAGAGAAGTTTGGGTTTTCTTCTAAATCCCTCAAAGAAGAAGAATTGTTTAGCTGCGGCTTTCTCACATGGCGAAAGGCACCATGTGTGGTTGACGGTGTACCTATTGTCCGATTGGTGGGTCCGAGATCGCGGTGGAGCTCCGTGGTTATCCGCTAGAAAGAGGTGGTTACAAGAAGACTCGTCAAGGCTTGAGAGGGTTCGAGTTGAGGAAGTAAGTCATCTGTCTTGTAAATGTAAATTCCATACTTAGTGGATTTGAGGCTAGGGGCCGTCCGAAGTTTTTTCCCGTTGTGGATTTTTCCTCGTACATCGCGGCGTAGTGTGATTGATTTACTTTTATCTTGCATAACAACTTGGTGCAAATTAAATTTGGTTTTAATTAGGATAATTCAAGATAAAATTGGTTTTAATTGTCACACTTAATTTAATTTGGTGCTAATTAAATTTGGGTAATGTTTATTTAATTCAAGTTTATTATTAAAACTCGTCTGGCCTAATTTGGAAATATTGATAAATATGACTTAGGCAAATTCTAGGACTTGGATTAATTATGTTTAAGTGAAAATGTTTTAATGGATTAATCTAATTTCACTTGGTTTAATTTTAATTTGAAAAAGTAATTAAAATTTCTAATTTGTTTTATTGAACCGTCACCTTACGCTTCCGCATATATTTCACAAGGAAATTGATTTCAAAGTATAAAAAGACTTTTGCATTTTAAAATTGGGGGACTTTTCGATTGACATCAAAGCCAAAAATGATAAATTACTTCGTTAAGATCTTTTAAATATTTTTGGCTAAAATGGAATTTTCCCCGTTTTCAAAATTTCCTATTTTCGATGGTTCTAATTACGCGTATTGGAAAGCGCGTATGAAATAGGCACTAAAATCTATCGACGAGAGGGTTTGGTTATCGGTAGTTAACGGGTGGTCTCTACCAACTCATTTAGTAGATAATGAACGTGTTCCCAAACCGTCCGATAGATGGAGTGAGGGTGAATTTAAACTTTCTAACTTTAATTCCCGTGGTTTAAATGCCTTATTTAGCGCTGTCACACCGGATAAATTCCGACTTATTATGACGTGTGAGACCGCTAAAGAAGCGTGGGATATTTTACAACTCACTCATGAAGGTACAAGTGTCGTTAAAGCTTCTAAACTTCAAAACCTCACCACTCAATTTGAAACTATCAAAATGAATGAAAAAGAAACGTTTGATGAATTTAAGCTAGACTTTCCGATGTTGTTAATGCATCTTTTAACTTGGGAGAGAAAATACCCGACAACCGAGTAGTAAAGAAAAATTTAAGGCCTCTTCCCGATAGATTTATCCCTAAAGTGACCGTTTTAAATTCTTTACCATCTTTAGCCTCTATGGAATTAGAAGAGCTCGTAGGTGATTTACAAACCTATGAACTAGAAATGTTTTCCCTCTGAAACCGAAAGGAAAATAGAAAAGGGCATGGCTTTAAAAGCCTGAAAAGAGGTCAAACAAGTAGTAGAGAGCGATAGTGATAGTGACTCGGAAGACATGGCCTTGTTTGCTCGGAAATTTAGAAAATTTCTAAAATTTAACAAAGATAAATTTAAAAATGATTTTAAGAAATTTGAAACTTCTAAGTATGACAAAGTCGAAAGGGTCCCTAAATCTTCTAACGAAACTTTAAATAGGGACGAGTCCAATAAGTGTTTTGGTTGTGAAGGTTATGGCCATAGGGCTTCCGAATGCCCCACTAAACTAAGGAGAGAGGGTAAGCGACCCATTTCATATAATGCAACCCTTAGTGATAGTGATAAGGAAGAGGGACCCGATTCCCCCACTAAGCCCAACTTTGTGACTTTTATGGCTAGTCATGTGAGTGATAGTGAGAACTCATCTATAGATGTAAATTTAACACATGACACTTCCAAGGTCATAGTTTATGATTCCCTTGTTTTTTATGATAGTGAGAGTGAAGAAGAAAGAGAGAGTGAAAATGAAGAAGAGGTTAATGTGAGTGAACTTCAAAATGCTTTTCAAGAATTGTATGAAGAATCAATTAAATTAAAAAGAGCTAATTTGAAGTTAGAAGCTAGTTTGAAAGAACGTGTCAAGGTCGTTGATAATAGTGTGTTGGTTGAAGACCTTAGGACACGAGAGAGATCTCTTCGAGAGAAGCTAGAATATGTAGAAGGCGAGAGAGATAGCCTTAGAGGTTTAATGGAATCCTTGAAAAAGGAGCTTCTCGAGTTCGAAGAGATAAATGTTTTATTAGAGTCTAACATCGTAGAATTAGAAAATAAATTAAAAGACTCTAGTAATGTCAAATTTGATTTGGAGTGTCGTTCGGAAAAATTAGATAAAATATTAGGAACGGTCCAAATTAAAAATGACACTTGTGGTTTAGGCTTCGATACTTGTAATGAATCAACTCACAAAGCCAAAACCAATGTTTTAGGAGAATCTACTAGGAAAGCCTTTAGAGATCATTCCTTAGGTACCAAATTTCGACGTAATTTTACTTGTACACATTGTGGTAAAAAAGGTCATCTTAGGAAATTTTGTTTTGATCTTAAACGAATTCCTAGAAAATCCCAACGTAAAGCAACCAAGGTAGTTAAAATTCCTACACCCCAAGATAGTCATTCTTCATTAATTTGGGTTAGGAAATCCGACTTGGTTGCCTTGCAAAATAGGACGTTTGATTCTCATTTACTTTCACATCCTTCCTCCCGTGTTAAATCTAAAGGATGAATGTGTTAGTGTTTGTATACTTTAGCTTTTGTGCTTCATGCTATATTATCATGCTAAATGTATGCTTGTTTAATCATTTTCTAGCATATGCTCCATGCTTAATCACATGCTAGAATAATGATTTTTGTTTATGTTTTGTATTTTATTTCTTTCATTTTTGTTTGCATTATATGAAAAATAGGA
The DNA here is from genome assembly GCA_949130495.1 of Sambucus nigra. Classification (NCBI taxonomy): domain Eukaryota; kingdom Viridiplantae; phylum Streptophyta; class Magnoliopsida; order Dipsacales; family Adoxaceae; genus Sambucus; species Sambucus nigra. The sequence continues at coordinate 151,771,949 of OX422218.1, forward strand.
AAAGATTTTTGTTTCTCATTTGAGTTTTTATTTCTTGATAATTTAAGCTTAATGAAAAATTCAAATGATTTTTGTTTGTCTTTTGAGTATATAATTTTTTGGTTAAAATTTTCAAAAACTCAAAAAGAATTTTATTTTGTGTGTATTTTAGTTTGACACATTTTATGTGGCATACACTTGTGTTAGAATTCCATCTTTTACGCTCCCATGTGGCTAGAACTTTTGGTTTAGATTGTCAATCCTTATTATGTTCTTTACCATGCTTACATGGAGTAGTTGGATTTTTGCGTTGCTTAAATGGATTCTATTTTTATATGCCTCTTTTCACACATGCACGAGCTCATTTGAAATTTTATTGTCACATGTTATATTTGAGCTTTGTGAGGTGTTCTCCTACCAATCTAGTCATCTACATATTTATGACCTAGGAGGACTAGTGCATGTCAAAATCCGTTGCACGTGAGTTTGTGAGATATAAAAAATGTTATATAAATGTGCACGGGGAAGGGCTCCAAAAGGAATAATAATCCTTTGCGATTGTAAGCCACCGTTTGAAATGGGCCTAAAAGAAATACGTGGTCCAAAGGCCTAAAAACAGTAAAATGGCACTAAAAGAAAAATAATTGCCAAGGCCTATGTTTATTTGATATATTCATTCAAAATTAATTTAAATGCTTATTGAGAGAGATTGGATGGTATATCAACGGTTTGTACAATGTCCGTTTATCCTAGTGGTCTTTATTGTCATGACTCTATTTGGTTTGTAGAATCATCAAAACTCTAGGCTTGTATGCATTGTGTATGTTTGTTCATTGAGTTCAATCTATATTGTCACATGAGGTTATATTCAAATGTGATGAAGTTTGCAATCAATTGATAACTCCGTGAACATGTTTTAAGTGATTGGGTCTAAATTTAATTATTACTAGTTCACACCCCAACACTTCCGTTTCCATATGACACATTTTTGCCATACGAGTGTGAAAGACTCCTATTATATTTTGTGTGTGTCATTTGTGTGTTTATATATATATATATATGTATTAGTTATATCTTATGTATACATATATTTGATATTTTTGTTTAGTCTTTGCTGTGCTTTCTAGTCCATATATGCTTTAATTCATAATTGGTATCTATCTTGTTGCATTCTTTGTTGATATCACATGCTTCATACTTTATGTATCTTATTGGTATCATTTTCTTGCATTCTAGTTGGTATTCGTTATTATTTGTTGGATTAGTTGTGATTTTGTTGCCCATATGATTTCATGTTCTCATCACTTTATGCACAATTACATGTTTTTATTCTTTAACCTTTGTCTATTCCTGAACAAAAAGGGGGAGAATTATAGGGGGAAATGGTATATAAACCTATTATCATCGTATCTTAGTTTGGGGGAGATTTATCTTAGGGGGAGACGTCTTTCTAAGTTGATCAATGTTGATAAAGGGAGAGAATTAATTTAGGGGGAGTAATAAGTTTTTTTTTTTTTTGGGAAATTAGATGTATAAAAAAAAGAAGAATACATAGAGGAAGGAACCTCAAAGTTCAAAAAAACCCCGGGGCATACCCCGGAGCCAACCAAAAAGCAAACAAAAGATTAGCTCAACAGCCTATTTTTAGGGATGTTCCAATACATACAGGCCATCCAGTTAGTGTAATTTCTTCTATCCTTCTTCCAAGTAAGAACTTTGGCTTTAACCATGTTTTCAATACCCTTCACAATGGTGTCTAGAGAATTGAAGACATGCTTAAAGCACCTCGAATTCCTCTCCATCCAGATGCAGTAGATCGTAGTAGTGAAAGAAAGGGATCTAATCTTGTCACATAAGGATTTTGTAGAGTGGTTAACAGTGGCCAAGGATACCTCTCTATTCCAACTTTGAAACTTCCTATACCGCTGATTCCTAAGCATCACCTCCTCCCATATACTCTTGCTAAGGCTGCATTGAGAGAACAGGTGGTTATAAGTTTCCCTCTTAGAACCACAAATCCCACACAGGTCATCCTCAAAAATACCCCATTCAAATAATTTGTCCTTAGTGTTGATGGCCTTACGAAATACTAACCAAGCAATGAAAGAACACTTAGGAATGCAAACCTTGCTCCAAACAAAATTGCTCCAAGTAACAGTAGGCTTGTGGGTCTTCAATAGCTCCCAAGCAGATGCAATGGTGAAGGTCCCTTTCTTGGAAGGAAGCCAAACCACATAGTCATTTCCCTCAAGAATTGCAGGTAAGCTAGCATTCTTCACTTCATTTAATTCCCAGGTCACAGTTGAGGGCCATCTCCACTCCATTTGGTGGATGAAATCAGAAACTTTAGCTTTTAGACTACTGGCTGAGTAATATTTTGATATTCCCTATGCGTGTAATGTGTTTGCTTAAGTGTGCAGGAATTATATTATAAGTGGCAACTTTCACCAGCAAAGATTATGATCCTTTGGGTTGTAGTCAAGCATTCTGATTTTATTTTGGGTGGGACTTTTATTAGTTTAGTAGAGCTTGACGGCCCTTTTAGGATTTTTGTTTGGTTTTTATCCCGGAATAGCCAAAGGGGGAGATTTGTAAGGACACAATTCTCCAATTGAGTCTTAATGTAGTTTTGGCTCAATTCCGGACAAAAACGTTTATGTCATAGGATAGTGTTCAAGTGTACCTTTTCAAGCCTATGATGTGTTTAGTTGAAGACGTACCGGCAAAGAGTATAAAGCTTCATCAACTGACGAGTTTATGTGCCTCATTTCTACGTCATCAACAGTGGTTCCATGCTCCCAAGGTATGAATGCATTTTATATATATATATAGGAGCTTGGAACAAGTTTATTGGGTGTTAGGTTTTAAAACTGTGTTTTATTTTCAGAAAGATTTCTATTAAAAACTTTAAAATAAAGTATATAAAGTTTCTGGGCAAAAATAGAATTTTACAAACTTTCTGGAAGTTCGTTCGAACGTGTTTTTCGTTCGAACCAGATGTTGTTCGAACGAGTTTGCCAACGAGTTCCCATTTTGGCCACTGAAACTTCGTTCGAACGAGATGGCTGTTCGAACGAGATTTCCAACGAGATTTCTAACGAGTTTACACTGGAACTTCATTAGAAGCCTCGTTCGAAGAGATGTCATTCGAACGAAAATGTCGTTCGAACGAGATTTCAGTGGGAAATTTTTTTGGCAGTTTTTACCCATGTTTCCCACTCCCTTACCCCACTAACTTTTGACAGATTATTATAGTGCGGGAACCAAAGTTTGTAAGACAACTTTTTCATAATATTCTAACTCCTAGAGAGAGGTTTGAGAGTTGATTCTTCCATGAAAAAGTTCATGAGTTTGAGTGTTCATTTTATCAAGAAAAATTCTTTAAACACTTAGTTACACCCATATTTGTTTCTTCCAAGTTCATATATACATATACTTTGCTTGGAGCATTTTGGCACCGGTTTATCTCTACATTTGTTTGAAGAGAAGTTTGGGTTTTCTTCTAAATCCCTCAAAGAAGAAGAATTGTTTAGCTGCGGCTTTCTCACATGGCGAAAGGCACCATGTGTGGTTGACGGTGTACCTATTGTCCGATTGGTGGGTCCGAGATCGCGGTGGAGCTCCGTGGTTATCCGCTAGAAAGAGGTGGTTACAAGAAGACGCGTCAAGGCTTGAGAGGGTTCGAGTTGAGGAAGTAAGTCATCTGTATTGTAAATGTAAATTCCGTACTTAGTGGATTTGAGGCTAGGGGCCGTCCGAGGTTTTTTCCCGTTGTGGGTTTTTCCTCGTACATCGCGGCGTAGTGTGATTGATTTACTTTTATCTTGCATAACAACTTGGTGCAAATTAAATTTGGTTTTAATTAGGATAATTCAAGATAAAATTGGTTTTAATTGTCACACTTAATTTAATTTGGTGCTAATTAAATTTGGGTAATGTTTATTTAATTCAAGTTTATTATTAAAACTTGTCTGGCCTAATTTGGAAATATTGATAAATATGACTTAGGCAAATTCTAGGACTTGGATTAATTATGTTTAAGTGAAAATGTTTTAATGGATTAATCTAATTTCACTTGGTTTAATTTTAATTTGAAAAAGTAATTAAAATTTCTAATTTGTTTTATTGAACCGTCACCTTACGCTTCCGCATATATTTCACAAGGAAATTGATTTCAAAGTATAAAAAGACTTTTGCATTTTAAAATTGGGGGACTTTCAGATTGACATCAAAGCCAAAAACGATAAATTACTTCGTTAAGATCTTTTAAATATTTTTGGCTAAAATGGAATTTTCCCCGTTTTCAAAATTTCCTATTTTTGATTGTTCTAATTACGCGTATTGGAAAGCGCGTATGAAATATTCACTAAAATCTATCGACGAGAGGGTTTGGTTATCGGTAGTTAACGGGTGGTCTCTACCAACTCATTTAGTAGATAATGAACGTGTTCCCAAACCGGCCGATAGATGGAGTGAGGGTGAATTTAAACTTTCTAACTTTAATTCCCATGGTTTAAATGCCTTATTTAGCGTTGTCACACCGGATAAATTCCGACTTATTATGACGTGTGAGACCGCTAAAGAAGCGTGGGATATTTTACAACTCACTCATGAAGGTACAAGTGTCGTTAAAGCTTCTAAACTCCAAAACCTCACCACTCAATTTGAAACTATCAAAATGAATGAAAAAGAAACGTTTGATGAATTTTACGCTAGACTTTCCGATGTTGTTAATTCATCTTTTAAGTTGGGAGAGAAAATACCCGACAACCGAGTAGTAAAGAAAATTTTAAGGCCTCTTCCTGATAGATTTATCCCTAAAGTGACCGTTTTAAATTCTTTACCATCTTTAGCCTCTATGGAATTAGAAGAGCTCGTAGGTGATTTACAAACCTATGAACTAGAAATGTTTTCCCTCTGAAACCGAAAGGAAAATAGAAAAGGGCATTGCTTTAAAAGCCCGAAAAGAGGTCAAACAAGTAGTATTATAGAGCGATAGTGATAGTGACTCGGAAGACATGGCCTTGTTTGCTCGGAAATTTAGAAAATTTCTAAAATTTAACAAAGATAAATTTAAAAATGATTTTAAGAAATTTGAAACTTCTAAGTATGACAAAGTCGAAAGGATCCCTAAATCTTCTAACGAAACTTTAAATAGGGACGAGTCCAATAAGTGTTTTGGTTGTGAAGGTTATGGCCTTAGGGCTTCTGAATGCCCCACTAAACTAAGGAGAGAGGGTAAGCGATCCATTTCATATAATGCAACCCTTAATGATAGTGATAAGGAAGAGGGATCCGATTCCCCCACTAAGCCCAACTTTGTGACTTTTATGGCTAGTCATGTGAGTGATAGTGAGAACTCATCTATAGATGTAAATTTAACACATGACACTTCCAAGGTCATAGTTTATGATTCCCTTGTTTTTTATGATAGTGAGAGTGAAGAAGAAAGAGAGAGTGAAAATGAAGAAGAGGTTAATGTGAGTGAACTTCAAAATGCTTTTCAAGAATTATATGAAGAATCAATTAAATTAAAAAGAGATAATTTGAAGTTAGAAGCTAGTTTGAAAGAACGTGTCAAGGTCGTTGATAATAGTGTGTTGGTTGAAGACCTTAGGACACGAGAGAGATCTCTTCGAGAGAAGCTAGAATATGTAGAAGGTGAGAGAGATAGCCTTAGAGGTTTAATGGAATCCTTGAAAAAGGAGCTTCTCGAGTTCGAAGAGATAAATGTTTTATTAGAGTCTAACATCGTAGAATTAGAAAATAAATTAAAAGACTCTAGTAATGTCAAATTTGATTTGGAGTGTCGTTCGGAAAAATTAGATAAAATATTAGGAACGGTCCAAATTAAAAATGACACTTGTGGTTTAGGGTTTTTTTTTTTGGGAATTTAATTGTATATAAAAAACTTAAGGATATACAAATGAGGAACCCTCCACAGAACAAAAGAACCCAGTGTCATACCCCACAGGCAAATAGGCCAACAAGGCAGAAACCAATCAAAGCCTAAATTAGAAGCCTATCTTCAAGGATGTTCCAGTACATACAAGCCATCCAGTTAGTAAAACTCCTCCTGTCCTTTTTCCACGTGAGAGATTTTGCTCTAACCATGTTTTCAATACCCTTGATAATTGAATCAAGGTAATTGGAGACATGCTTAAAGCATCTAGCATTCCTCTCCACCCAAATGCAATAGATAGTGGCAGTAAATGATAGGGATCTAATCTTGTCACAAAGGGTCTTCGTAGAGTGGTTAACAGTAGCCAAATCCAACTCACTATTCAGACCCTGGGCATCCCTGTAGCACTGTGTAATACCCCGTATTTTTATGCTATATTAATTTGGGGATTTATTAAATTTAATGAGAGTCAATTATTTAATAAAAATCCGAAAATTAATTATGTTATAATTATTAACGTGACGAGAGTTAGTAATTATGGAAAATTTGTTGAATATTACTAATGAGCAAAGTAATATGTAATATTGGTTATATTAAATGTCACGAGTGAATAAAATGACAATTTTGGACATTTGAGTCGGGACGCGGCCATGTCGTGTCGGGACTAAACATTGATAAATAAAAATGAATATTTTATAAGTTGTTCGTATGGTCGTTTTGAGTGCACCAACTCTTCCGGAAGGGTCGAGATAGTCAGAAAAGTGTACCCGGGGATTTAGTTTGGGTCTCGGGGCGTTTTTAGGTCTAATTAGTACCCCGGGTGGGCGTTTTGGACATTTCACAATTATGGGTAATTAAACCCACGAAATTCTTAGGGTTATATCAGATGCCTAAGGTTGTCTTCTAGGGTTAGAACAACTAAAGGCAAGTGACGGCCGTAGGAGAGGGAAGAAGAGAGCTTCCAAGGCAACCCAAGGCCCAAAAGCCATCCGTTTGCACCGCCACCACCACCAACGCGTAGATCGCGCAACGGGCTACGCAACCACACCAAAATCATCTGCAAATCAGAACACCAAAAATCCCAGGCAAGTGTTTATCTTGCTTATTTCGTTGGTGCATCTTTCATATTAGTGTAGGAGTAATTAGAATGAGTTTTTATGGAAGAAACCTAAGATATGAGTTAGGAAATTGCATGTAGTGATGAATAAATTGATAATTCTGGAAACCCTTGCCATGTAGAGGAATTACCCACGAAATTATGATGTTTGCAAGAAGGAAATTTCTGGAAATACTTGTTAGAACCATGTTTAAGAGAATTCTAGGGTTCTTGATAATTATAATAATTTTTGGTTGGTTAATCCATGTATAATGATAGAATTCCTCATGCTTCACATTGGAAATACCTAGTAGGATGATATAATGTTGGTAGTACAATTTTTGAGACGTTTAGGATTGAAAAATATGGATTTGGATGAAGAAATGTGTTAGAACCCGTAACTGCAATTCTGCAGAAATCGCAATACCTGCTTGATCGATCGATCGAGCCCAGAGCTTCGATCGATCGAAGGTTCGATCGATCGAAGGTTCGATCGATCGAGCCCCAGACCTCGATCGATCGACCCCTCCTGGCAGACTCCTATTTCCTTTTTAAATGAGTTAAATTCAATTTATTGTGAGATAATTCTTGGGCATCCTTAATAAAATGTTTTGGGAGATAGGGAAGACCAGTAGGACATGTGAATAGATTTGGGACCCTTGATGTCGGGCAAAGATTGTATTTTGGGATAATTACATAAGGGTCGGTGAATTTATGATTTAAAGAGAGAGACACGTAAGAGAGTTACTTTGGGACAAATGTGTACCTACAGAATTTTATACTTGGGAGGATAGAATCCATGAGCATTATGTAGTAAGTGGAAAAGTTCCTTAAATTAAAGTAAGATGTGAATGGTTATACGTGATAACTAAATAATGAGAAATAAATACAAATGTCGTAATTATGGGAATTGAGAATATACCCATTATTGATATGGTAATATTAGTATAGTTATATGATTGTGTATGCATATACTATCTATGTGTGAAAATCATGCCCACGTTACTTGCTATCCCTGAGGTTTCCGCACTGGGATAGTCTTATCTCGATGGGACCTATATGGGGGATATTGACTTGTACCCTAGAAGATAGATATCCTTGGTACAGGCTATCGATGTAATAGTTCAGACGGTCCTAAGAGACGCAGGCATGTGCCATCCTCTTAGAGACTTGGAATCTATGCTTCGCCTCATATTGTTTGTGTATAGATATCCTTGGTACAGGCTATCGCAGTGATAGTTCAGACGGTCCTAAGAGACGCAGACATATGCCATCCTCTTAGAGACTTGGAATCTATGCTTCGCCTCAATATTGTTTGAGTATGTGTTAATACAGTTCGAGAGTGATTCCGAATTTGTATTCCCTTAGTACGAGTGATACGGGGATTGGATAGTAGAGTATGCCCGCACCATAAATTTTATTTGGGGTGCTGTTATGATATATATATATTCTATGAGTAGTTAATATATATATGAAATTCTGAAATCTGGAACTGCCTACTGTGATTTGATATGTAGGACATGGTTGATGACTCAAATTGTAAATACTTGTTTTGAGAAAGTATAATATGACACTGGAAAACTTTATTGATTAATAAAGTTAAAATGAGAACTTTGGTTACTAATTGAGCATGAAGATGAGAAATCTTAAGGTTAAACTTAAAGGGTTCAACAAAAATTTCTTCTATCATCTTTCTTCGAGAGTCAAAGAAGCCAAAGATCAGCTGGACGATGTTCAGTCTAGGCTGGATTCTGACGGGGGTAACACCAGCATGCAGAGGGATGAGAAGATCAAGCTATCCATTTACTTGGAGCTTCGTAATGCGGAGGAGTCTTTCTATAAGCAGTAGTCCAGGGTTAGATGGCTTCAGCTGGGTGACGATAACAATGCCTTCTTCCACAAGAAGGCTAACCAGGCTAGGGCCAAAAGAAAGATCGTAAGTGTTAATGACGAGAATGGTAACAGAGTGGAAGGAACCCAGAATGTGGCTAATATTGCAGTTGAGTATTTTAGTAACCTTCTGGGTAGTAGCAGTACCTGTGTGGACCCTGCTCCTGTTCTTAATGCGAATGTTTGCAAGAGAATTACTGATGAAGATAGAGCGGCTTTGACTGGGCCTTTCAGCGATGAAGAAATTAAAGGGGCCATGTTTGCTATTGGATCGGAAAAGTCTCCTGGACCTGATGGGTTCAATGCGCATTTCTTCAAAGAGAACTGGGATGTGGTTGGGAGTGATGTCTTGAGGGCCATCAAATTCTTCTTTAGGTGTTGTTACATGCCCCGTCAGTGGAATTGCACGGCCTTGGCCCTCATTCCAAAGGTTACCACTCCCAATGGGATGCATGATTTTCGGCCTATTTCTTGTTGTAACACCATTTATAAGTGTATCTCTAAGGTTCTTGCCAATAGAATCAAGCCTCTTCTCCCCAACATCATTAGTCCGAATCAGGCTGCGTTTGTGAAAGGGAGATCAATTTCTGATAATATCCTTTTGCTACAGGAGATTATGAGGAACTACCACAGGGGGGATTACCCCCCCAGATGCACCTTGAAGATTGACCTATTAAAGGCTTATGACACGGTGAGTTGGGACTTTCTGGTCAAACTGTTGGACCACTTGGGCTTCCCATCTAGTTTTGTTGGGTGGGTTATGGAGTGTTGCACGACGACCAGGTTCTCCATCAGTATGAATGGCTATCTGCATAATTTCTTCGAGGGAAGGAGGGGGTTAAGACAGGGTGACCCTCTCTCACCCTATCTTTTTCTCCTGATTATGGACACCTTCTCCTGCATTATGGACAAGGCGAGTACGGATCCGGCTTTTACCTTCCACCCGCGGTGTAAGGAGATTGGTCTTCACCACCTTTGTTTTGCTGACGACCTGATTATTCTTTGTGGGGGGGACTTTGCCTCCTGTTCGGTTGCTAAGAAAGTGCTTGTGGATTTCTGTAGCATCTCGGGGCTCCTGCCAAACCCTAACAAGAGCAGTTTCTACTCTTCCGGCATTGACGAGGGTGGGATTATTCAGATTGGTAGTATGCTAGGGTTCGCTCACAGCAGGCCACCTTTCCAGTACCTTGGTGTGCCCCTCATTACTACGAGACTCAAGGGGGAGGATTGCAAGAGGCTGATTGACAGGATTACTGCTAAGATTAAGTGTTGGACCAATCGGTTTCTCAGCTACGCTGGTCGTCTTCAGCTCATTAAGTCTGTTCTCTTCGGTATACAGGTGTACTGGTCTAGTCTGTTCATCGTGCCTAAAAGAGTTATCCTTTGTATCGAGCAGCTTATGAAGGACTTCTTATGGACTGGGCCCGATTTGAAACACTCAGGAGCTAAGGTCGCTTGGAAGGACCTGTGTTGTAATCTTGAAGAGGGTGGATTGGGAATTAAGAACATTGAGAGATGGAATGAAGATGCCATTATAAAGCTCCTTTGGAACCTCAGCAGCAAGAAGGATGGTTTGTGGGTCAAATGGTGCAATGTTTACAAATTAAAGAGGAGGAGCTTGTGGGCTATCGATATTGCTAATGACACTACTTGGAGTTGGAGGAAAATGATGCAACTTAGACATTTAACCAGGCCTCTCATCAAGTGCATCATTGGCGATGGCAACGGGACCTTCCTATGGCATGATAACTGGCACCCCCTTGGGCCCCTGCACCCCCTCTATGGGGATAGGGTTATTTATGACGCTGCTAGCAATCACAAGGCGTTGGTGGCTGATTACATCGCTGAGAGTGGTTGGAGGTGGCCCTCTACGATTACTGTGGAACTTCTTGAGATAAGGAATGCGGAGTTACCGGGTATTAGGCCTGATACCACGGATGAGGTGGTTTGGGTCCCGAGGCCACGTGGGTTCACTATTAGTTCGGCTTATGAGGCTTTGAGTCCGGGTCTCCCTGCCACCACCTGGCATAACCTAGTCTGGAACAAGAACAATATCCCCAAGTGTGCCTTCATTCTTTGGCTGGTCTGTAGGGACGCCTTGCAAACGAAGAATAAGCTCTTCAGCTGGGGCATCGCCGATAACAACCTTTGCTGCAGCTGCTCTAACGGGGTGGAGACTTGCTCTCACCTGTTCAACGAGTGCCATGTGGCCAGGGAGGTTTGGGAGGAAGTGAGGTTCAGGAATCAGGAATACAGGGAGGCTACAGACTGGGATGGGGAGATACAAGGTGCTATCTCCAACTATGGAGGGCCTAAGTTATATAATCGTATCAGATGCATTTCCTTTTCAGCTACTTGCTACTGCCTGTGGATGGAGAGAAATAATAGATTCCATAAGAAGACGAAGGAAAATACTGGGGCCATTTTAAAGAAGATTGAGGAGATGGTGAGAGCTAGAGTCATGACTTGGGGGAAGGGGAGAAGAAGCTACGTCAATTGGATGGCTTGCATGAACTGGGGTATTCCAGAGAGTACTCTGGAGTAGGATCGATTTTGGGTTTGTTTGGTCCTTTATCATTTGTTTCCTTGGTTTTCCTGTTGGGGTATGCCCCTCTGGAGGTTTGAGGCTTTTCTTCCTCTAATTTGTTCCGTTGGTTATTCTTGGTTTTAATATACATAATTTTCCCCAAAAAAAAATATATATATATATGAAATTCTGAAATCTGGAACTGCCTACTGTGATTTGATATGTAGGACATGGTTGATGACTCAAATTGTAAATACTTGTTTTGAGAAAGTATAATATGACACTGGAAAACTTTATTGATTAATAAAGTTAAAATGAGAACTTTGGTTACTAATTGAGCATGAAGATGAGAAATCTTAAGGTTAAACTTAAAGGGTTCAACAAAAATTTCTTCTATCATCTTTCTTCGAGAGTCAAAGAAGCCAAAGATCAGCTGGACGATGTTCAGTCTAGGCTGGATTCTGACGGGGGTAACACCAGCATGCAGAGGGATGAGAAGATCAAGCTATCCATTTACTTGGAGCTTCGTAATGCGGAGGAGTCTTTCTATAAGCAGTAGTCCAGGGTTAGATGGCTTCAGCTGGGTGACGATAACAATGCCTTCTTCCACAAGAAGGCTAACCAGGCTAGGGCCAAAAGAAAGATCGTAAGTGTTAATGACGAGAATGGTAACAGAGTGGAAGGAACCCAGAATGTGGCTAATATTGCAGTTGAGTATTTTAGTAACCTTCTGGGTAGTAGCAGTACCTGTGTGGACCCTGCTCCTGTTCTTAATGCGAATGTTTGCAAGAGAATTACTGATGAAGATAGAGCGGCTTTGACTGGGCCTTTCAGCGATGAAGAAATTAAAGGGGCCATGTTTGCTATTGGATCGGAAAAGTCTCCTGGACCTGATGGGTTCAATGCGCATTTCTTCAAAGAGAACTGGGATGTGGTTGGGAGTGATGTCTTGAGGGCCATCAAATTCTTCTTTAGGTGTTGTTACATGCCCCGTCAGTGGAATTGCACGGCCTTGGCCCTCATTCCAAAGGTTACCACTCCCAATGGGATGCATGATTTTCGGCCTATTTCTTGTTGTAACACCATTTATAAGTGTATCTCTAAGGTTCTTGCCAATAGAATCAAGCCTCTTCTCCCCAACATCATTAGTCCGAATCAGGCTGCGTTTGTGAAAGGGAGATCAATTTCTGATAATATCCTTTTGCTACAGGAGATTATGAGGAACTACCACAGGGGGGATTACCCCCCCAGATGCACCTTGAAGATTGACCTATTAAAGGCTTATGACACGGTGAGTTGGGACTTTCTGGTCAAACTGTTGGACCACTTGGGCTTCCCATCTAGTTTTGTTGGGTGGGTTATGGAGTGTTGCACGACGACCAGGTTCTCCATCAGTATGAATGGCTATCTGCATAATTTCTTCGAGGGAAGGAGGGGGTTAAGACAGGGTGACCCTCTCTCACCCTATCTTTTTCTCCTGATTATGGACACCTTCTCCTGCATTATGGACAAGGCGAGTACGGATCCGGCTTTTACCTTCCACCCGCGGTGTAAGGAGATTGGTCTTCACCACCTTTGTTTTGCTGACGACCTGATTATTCTTTGTGGGGGGGACTTTGCCTCCTGTTCGGTTGCTAAGAAAGTGCTTGTGGATTTCTGTAGCATCTCGGGGCTCCTGCCAAACCCTAACAAGAGCAGTTTCTACTCTTCCGGCATTGACGAGGGTGGGATTATTCAGATTGGTAGTATGCTAGGGTTCGCTCACAGCAGGCCACCTTTCCAGTACCTTGGTGTGCCCCTCATTACTACGAGACTCAAGGGGGAGGATTGCAAGAGGCTGATTGACAGGATTACTGCTAAGATTAAGTGTTGGACCAATCGGTTTCTCAGCTACGCTGGTCGTCTTCAGCTCATTAAGTCTGTTCTCTTCGGTATACAGGTGTACTGGTCTAGTCTGTTCATCGTGCCTAAAAGAGTTATCCTTTGTATCGAGCAGCTTATGAAGGACTTCTTATGGACTGGGCTCGATTTGAAACACTCAGGAGCTAAGGTCGCTTGGAAGGACCTGTGTTGTAATCTTGAAGAGGGTGGATTGGGAATTAAGAACATTGAGAGATGGAATGAAGATGCCATTATAAAGCTCCTTTGGAACCTCAGCAGCAAGAAGGATGGTTTGTGGGTCAAATGGTGCAATGTTTACAAATTAAAGAGGAGGAGCTTGTGGGCTATCGATATTGCTAATGACACTACTTGGAGTTGGAGGAAAATGATGCAACTTAGACATTTAACCAGGCCTCTCATCAAGTGCATCATTGGCGATGGCAACGGGACCTTCCTATGGCATGATAACTGGCACCCCCTTGGGCCCCTGCACCCCCTCTATGGGGATAGGGTTATTTATGACGCTGCTAGCAATCACAAGGCGTTGGTGGCTGATTACATCGCTGAGAGTGGTTGGAGGTGGCCCTCTACGATTACTGTGGAACTTCTTGAGATAAGGAATGCGGAGTTACCGGGTATTAGGCCTGATACCACGGATGAGGTGGTTTGGGTCCCGAGGCCACGTGGGTTCACTATTAGTTCGGCTTATGAGGCTTTGAGTCCGGGTCTCCCTGCCACCACCTGGCATAACCTAGTCTGGAACAAGAACAATATCCCCAAGTGTGCCTTCATTCTTTGGCTGGTCTGTAGGGACGCCTTGCAAACGAAGAATAAGCTCTTCAGCTGGGGCATCGCCGATAACAACCTTTGCTGCAGCTGCTCTAACGGGGTGGAGACTTGCTCTCACCTGTTCAACGAGTGCCATGTGGCCAGGGAGGTTTGGGAGGAAGTGAGGTTCAGGAATCAGGAATACAGGGAGGCTACAGACTGGGATGGGGAGATACAAGGTGCTATCTCCAACTATGGAGGGCCTAAGTTATATAATCGTATCAGATGCATTTCCTTTTCAGCTACTTGCTACTGCCTGTGGATGGAGAGAAATAATAGATTCCATAAGAAGACGAAGGAAAATACTGGGGCCATTTTAAAGAAGATTGAGGAGATGGTGAGAGCTAGAGTCATGACTTGGGGGAAGGGGAGAAGAAGCTACGTCAATTGGATGGCTTGCATGAACTGGGGTATTCCAGAGAGTACTCTGGAGTAGGATCGATTTTGGGTTTGTTTGGTCCTTTATCATTTGTTTCCTTGGTTTTCCTGTTGGGGTATGCCCCTCTGGAGGTTTGAGGCTTTTCTTCCTCTAATTTGTTCCGTTGGTTATTCTTGGTTTTAATATACATAATTTTCCCAAAAAAAAATATATATATATATGAAATTCTGAAATCTGGAACTGCCTACTGTGATTTGATATGTAGGACATGGTTGATGACTCAAATTGTAAATACTTGTTTTGAGAAAGTATAATATGACACTGGAAAACTTTATTGATTAATAAAGTTAAAATGAGAACTTTGGTTACTAATTGAGCATGAAGATGAGAAATCTTAAGGTTAAACTTAAAGGGTTCAACAAAAATTTCTTCTATCATCTTTCTTCGAGAGTCAAAGAAGCCAAAGATCAGCTGGACGATGTTCAGTCTAGGCTGGATTCTGACGGGGGTAACACCAGCATGCAGAGGGATGAGAAGATCAAGCTGGACGATAATTTTCATATTTCTAGACTTAGGCTTAAAAACATGGCGTTAGTGGGTGAAAACCCGAAATGTCCCCCGAACGGCCTTGTGAGTGGCACCAACGCCTCGCACGGGACCAATGTAACTCGTACGAATTGATCTCGCGATTACGGGACCCCCGATTTGAGAATACGATGATAATTTGCATATTTCTAGACTTAGGCTTGATAACATGGCGATGGTGGGGGAAAACCCGAAACAGCCTCCGAACGGCCCCGTGAGTGGCACCAACACATCGCATAGGACTAACGTAACTCGTACGAACTGACCGTGCGTTCACGGGACCTCCAGTTTGAGAATATGATGATAATTTGTAGATCTCTAGACTTCGGCTTAAAAACATGGCGTTACTGGGTGAAACCCCAAACATCCCTCGAACGGCCCCGTGTGTGGCACCAACACCTCTCACGGGACCAATGTAACTCGTACGAACTGATCGCACGATCAGGGGACCCCCGATTTGAGAATACGACGATAATTTTCATATTTCTAGACTTAGGCTTACAAACATGGCGTTAGTGGGTGAAAATCCGAAACAGCCCCCGAACGGCCCCGTGAGTGGCACCAACACCTTGTACTGGACCAATATAACTCGTTCGAACTGACCACGCGATCACGTGACCCCCAGTTTGAGAATACGATGATAATTTGCATATTTCTAGACTTAGGCTTAAAAACATGGCCTTAGTGGGTGAAAACACGAAACATCCCTCGAAGGGCCCCGTGAGTGGCACCAACACCTAGCACGGGAAATGTAACTCGTACGAACTGACCGCGAGATCACGGGACCGCCAGTTTGAGAATACGACGATAATTTGCATATTTCTAGACTTAGGCTTGAAAACATGGCATATGGATGGAGCGAAACAACCGGATTTTCAGGAACTGTAAGGCCAACCATGCGAGTATCATGAATGATATCTCCTTTTTTGTCAATTGCAAATCCAATAATTGGAAAAAGTCGAGGAGAAACTTCAACAACTGGATTATATGCAAGAACTGGGGTCTTGATGAGAGTGTTTTACTTTCTGATTTGTAATTGTGGGTTGTTTTACGGTTTGGTGTATTCCGTCTTCGGGAGTTTCTGTTGTTTGTTTTAGGGATGTGCTACTCGTTTGAAACCACCCCTTAGGAGGGTATGCCCTCCTTTTCTTGTACATCGTTTGCTTATTTATGCTATTCTTAATTGACAAAAAAAGGCTTACATACATGGCGTTAGTGGGTGAAAACAAGAAATTTCCCCCGAATGGCCCCGTGAGTGGCACCAACAGCACGCACGGGACCAATGTAACTCGTACGAACTGACCGCGCGATCACGTGACCCCAAGTTTGAGAATACGATGATAATTTGCATATTTCTAGACTAAGGCTTAAAAACACAGCGTCAGTGGGTGAAAACCCAAAACAGCCCCCGAACGACCCCGTGAGTGGCACCAACACCTCGCACGGGACCAATGTAACTCGTACGATTTGACCGCGTGATCACGGCACCCCCAGTTTGAGAATACGATGATAATTTGCATATTTCCGGACTTAGGCTTAAAAACACAGCGTTAGTGGATGAAATCCGAAACAGCCCCCGAACAGCCCCGTGAGTGGCGCCAACACCTCGCACGGGACCAATGTAACTCGTACGAACTGACCGAATGATCGCGGGACCCCCGGTTTGAGAATAAGATGATAATTGGCATATTTATAGACTTGGGCATAAAAACATGGCGTTAGTGGGTGAACACCCGACAGTCCCCGAACGGTCCCGTGAGTGGCACAAACACCTCGCACGAGACCAATGTAACTCGTACGAACTAACCACGCGATCCTGGGACCCCCGGTTTGAGAATACGACGATATTTTGCATATTTCTAGACTTAGGCTTAAAAACATGGCGTTAGTGGGTGAACACCCGAAACAGCCCCTGAACGGTCCCGTGAGTGGCACCAACTCCTCGCACGGGTGTAATGTAACTCGTCCGAACTGACTGCGTGATCACGGGACCCCCCGATTTGAGAATACGACGATAATTTTAATATTTCTAGACTTAGGCTTAAAAACATGGCGTTAGTGGGTGAAAAATCGAAATGTCCCCCGAACGGCCTCGTGAGTGGCACCAACGCCTCGCACGGGACCAATGTAACTCGTACGAACTGACCGCGCGATTAAGGGACCCCCGATTTGAGAATACGACGATAATTTGCATATTTCTAGACTTAGGCCTGAAAACATGGCGTTGGTGGGGGGAAACCCGAAACAGCCTCCGAACGGCCCCGTGAGTGGCACCAACACCTCGCATAGGACTAACGTAACTCGTACGAACGGACCGCGCGTTCACGGGACCCCCAGTTTGAGAATATGACGATAATTTGTATATTTCTAGACTTCGGCTTAAAAACATGGCGTTGCTGGGTGAAACCCCAAACATCCCTCAAACGGCCCCGTGAGTGGTACCAACACCTCTCACGGGACCAATGTAACTCGTACGAACTGACCGCGCGATCAGGGGACCCCCGATTTGAGAATACGACGATAATTTGCATACTTCTAGGCTTCGGCTTAAAAACAAGGCGTTAGTGGGCGAAACCCCAAACATCCCTCCAACGGCCCGGTGAGTGGCACCAACACCACGGACGGGACCAATGTAACTCGTACGAACTGACCGCGCGATCAGGGGACCCCCGATTTGAGAATACGACGATAATTTGCATACATCTAGACTTCGGCTTAAAAACAAGGCGTTAGTGGGTGAAACCCGAAAAATCCCTCGAACGGCCCCGTGAGTGGCACTAACACCTCGCACGGGACCAATATAACTCGTACGAACTGACCGCGCGATGACGGGGCCCCCAGTATGAGAATACGACAATAATTTTCATATTTCTAGACTTAGGCTTAAAAACCTGGCATTAGTGGGTGAAAATCCGAAACAGCCCCCGAACGGCCCCGTGAGTGGCACCAACGCCTCGCACGGGACAAATGTAACTCGTCCGATTTGACCGCGCGATCACGGGACCCCCGTTTTGGGAATGAGACGATAATTTTCATATATATAGACTTAGGCTTTAAAATATGGCGTTAGTGCGTGAAAACCCAAAACATCCCTCGAAGGGCCTTGTGAGTGGCACCAACTCCTTGCACCGGACAAATGTAACTCGTACGAACTGACCATACGACCGCGGGACCCCCGGTTTGAGAATACGACGATATTTTGCATATTACTAGACTTCGGCTTTAAAACCCGGCTTTAGTGGGTAAAAACCCGAAACAACCCCTGAACGGCCCCGTGAGTGGCGCCAACACCTCGCACGGGACCAATGTAACTCGTACGAACTAGTCGCGCGATTGCGGGACCGCTTGTTTGAGAATACGATGATATTTTGCAGATCTCTAGACTTCGGCTTAAAAACCCAGCGTTAGTGGGTAAAAACCCGAAACAGCTCCTGAACGGCCCCGCGAGAGGTGCCAACACCTCGCACGGGACAATTGTAGCTCGTACGAACTGGTCGCGCGATCACGTGACCCCCAATTTGAGAATGCGATCATAATTTGCATATTTCTAGACTTTGGCTTAAAAACATGGCGTTAGTGGGTGAAAACCCGAAACAGCTCCCGAACGGCCCCGTGAGTGGGACCAACACCTCGAACGGGACCAATGTAACTCGTACGAACTAACCACGCGATCAAGGGACCCCCGGTTTGAAAATACGACGATATTTTGCATATTTCTAGGCTTAGGCTTAAAAACATGGCGTTAGTGGGTGAAGACCCGAAACAGCCCCCGAACGGCCCCGTGAGTGGCACCAACACCTCGAACGGGACCAATGTAACTCGTACGAACTAACCACGCGATCATGGGACCCCCGGTTTGAGAATACGACGATATTTTGCATATTTCTAGACTTAGGTTTAAAAACACGGCGTTAGAGGGTGAACACCCGAAACAGCCCCCGAACGGCCCCGTGAGTGGCACCAACGCCTCGCACGGGACCAATGCAAATCGTCCGAACTGACCGCGCGATCACGGGACCCCCGGTTTGAAAATACGACGATTATTTTCATATTTCTAGACTTAGGCTTAAAAACATGGCGTTAGTGCGTGAAAACCCGAAACATCCCTCGAAGGGCCTTGTGAGTGGCACCAACGCCTTGCACGGGACCAAATTATCATCGTACGAACTGACCATGCGACCGCGGGACCCCCAATTTGAGAATACGACGATAATTTGCATATTTCTAGACTTAGGCTTGAAAACATGGCGTTGGTGGGGGAAAACCCGAAACAGCCTCCGAACGGCCCCGTGAGTGGCACCAACACCTCGCATAGGACTAACGTAACTCGTACGAACTGATCGCGCGTTCACGGGACCCCCAGTTTGAGAATATGATGATAATTTGCAGATCTCTAGACTTCGGCTTAAAAACATGGCGTTACTGGATGAAACCCCAAACATCCCTCGAACGGCCCCGTGAGTGGCACCAACACCTCGCACGGGACCAATTTAACTCGTACGAACTGACCGCGCGATCAGGGGACCCCCGATTTGAGAATACGAGTATAATTTGCATACTTCTTGGCTTCGGCTTAAAAACAAGGCATTAGTGGGTGAAACCCCAAACATCCCTCCAACGGCCCGGTAAGTGGCACCAACACCTCGCACGGGACCAATGTAACTCGTACGAACTGACCGCGCGATCAGGGGACCCCCGATTTGAGAATACGACGATAATTTGCATACATCTAGACTTCGGGTTAAAAACAAGGCGTTAGTGGGTGAAACCCGAAACATCCCTCGAACGGCCCCGTGAGTGGCACTAACACCTCGCACGGGACCAATATAACTCGTACGAACTGACCGCGCGATCATGGGGCCCCCAGTATGAGAATACGACGATAATTTTCATATCTCTAGACTTAGGCTTAAAAACATGGAGTTAGTGGGTGAAAATCCGAAATAGCCCCCAAACGGCCCCGTGAGTGGCACCAACACCTTGTACGGGACCAATGTAACTCGTTCGAACTGACCGCGCGATCACGTGACCCCCAGTTTGAGAATACGATGATAATTTTTATATTTCTAGACTTAGGCTTAAAAACATGGCCTTAGTGGGTGAAAACCCGAAACATCCCTCGAAGGACCCCGTGAGTGGCACCAACACCTAGCACGGGAAATGTAACTCGTACGATCTGACCGCGAGATCACGGGACCGCCGGTTTGAGAATACGACGATAATTTGCATATTTCTTGACTTAGGCTTAAAAACATGGCATATGGATGGAGCGAAACAACCGGATTTTCAGGAACTGTAAGGCCAACCATGCGAGTATCATGAATGATATCTCCTTTTTTGTCAATTGCAAATCCAATAATTGGAAAAGGTCGAGGAGAAACTTCAACAACTGGATAATATACAAGAACTGGGGTCTTGATGAGAGTGTTTTATTTTCTGATTTGTAATTGTGGGTTGTTTTATGGTTTGGTGCCGTCCGTCTTCGGGAGTTTCTGTTGTTTGTTTTAGGGATGTGTTTCTCGTTTGAAACCACCACTTAGGAGGGTATGCCCTCCTTTTCTTCTACATCGTTTGCTTATTTATGCTATTCTTAATTGACAAAAAAAGGCTTACATACATGGCGTTAGTGGGTGAAAACCAGAAATTTCCCCCGAATGGCCCCGTGAGTGGCACCAACAGCACGCACGGGACCAATGAAACTCGTAAGAACTAACCACGCGATCCTGGGACCCCCGATTTGAGAATACGACGATATTTTGCATATTTCTAGACTTCGGCTTTAAAACATGGCGTTGGTGGGGGAAAACCCGAAACAACCTACGAACGGCCCCGTGAGTGGCACCAACACCTCGCATAGGACTAACGTAACTCGTAAGAACTGACCGCGCGTCCAAGGGACCCCCAGTTTGAGAATATGATGATAATTTGTATATTTCTAGACTTCGGCTTAAAAACATGGCGTTGCTGGGTGAAACCCCAAACATCCCTCGAATGGCCCCGTGAGTGGCACCAACACCTCTCACGTGACCAATGTAACTCGTACGAACTGACCGCGCGATCAGGGGACCCCCGATTTGAGAATACGAGGATAATTTGCATACTTTTAGGCTTCGTCTTAAAAACAAGGCGTTAGTGGGCGAAACTTCAAACAACCCTCCAACGGCCCCGAACGACCCCGTGAGTGGGTGAAAATCTGAAAGAACCCCCGAACGGCCCCGTGAGTGGCACCAACACCTTGTACGGACCAATGTAACTCGTTCGAACTGACCGCGCGATCATGGGACCCCCGGTTTGAGAATACGATGAGATTTTGCATATTTCTAGACTTAGGCTTAAAAACATGGCGTTAGTGGGTGAACACCCGAAACAGCCCCCGAACGGCCCGTGAGTGGCACCAACGCCTCGCACGGGAGCAATGTAACTCGAACGAACTGACCGAATGATCGCGGGACCCCCGGTTTGAGAATACGATGATAATTGGCATATTTATAGACTTGGGCTTAAAAACATGGCGTTAGTGGGTGAACACCCGACAGTCCCCGAACGGTCCCGTGAGTGGCACCAACACCTCGCACGAGACCAATGTAACTCGTACGAACTAACCACGCGATCCTGGGACCCCCGGTTTGAGAATACGACGATATTTTGCATATTTCTAGACTTAGGCTTAAAAACATGGCGTTAGTGGGTGAACACCCGAAACAGCCCCCGAACGGTCCCGTGAGTGGCACCAACTCCTCGCACGGGACCAATGTAACTCGTCCGAACTGACTGCGTGATCACGGGACCCCCGATTTGAGAATACGACGATAATTTTCATATTTCTAGACTTAGGCTTAAAAACATGGCGTTAGTGGGTAAAAAACCGAAATGTCCCCCGAATGGCCTCGTGAGTGGCACCAACGCCTCGCACGGGACCAATGTAACTCGTACGAACTGACCGCGCGATTAAGGGACCCCCGATTTGAGAATACGACGATAATTTGCATATTTCTAGGTGTAGGCTTGAAAACATGGCGTTGGTGGGGGGAAACCCGAAACAGCCTCCGAACGGCCCCGTGAGTGGCACCAACACCTCGCATAGGACTAACGTAACTCGTACGAACTGACCGCGCGTTCACGGGACCCCCAGTTTGAGAATATGATGGTAATTTGTATATTTCTAGACTTCGGCTTAAAAACATGGCGTTGCTGGGTGAAACCCCAAACATCCCTCAAACGGCCCCGTGAGTGGCACCAACTCCTCTCATGGGACCAATGTAACTCGTACGAGCTGACCGCGTGATCAGGGGACCCCCGATTTGAGAATACCACGATAATTTGATTACTTCTAGGCTTCGGCTTAAAAACAAGGCGTTAGTGGGCGAAACCCCAAAAATCCCTCCAACGGCCCGGTGAGTGGCACCAACACCTCGCACGGGACTAATGTAACTCGTACGAACTGACCGCACGATCAGTGGACCCCCGATTTGAGAATACGATGATAATTTGCATACATCTAGACTTTGGCTTAAAAACAAGGCGTTAGTGGGTGAAACCCGAAACATCCCTCGAACGGCCCCGTGAGTGGCACTAACACCTCGCACGGGACCAATATAACTCGTACGAACTGACCGCGTGATCACGAGGCCCCCAGTATGAGAATACGACGATAATTTTCATATTTCTAGACTTAGGCTTAAAAACATGGCGTTAGTGGGTGAAAATCCGAAACAACCCCCAAACGGTCCCGTGAGTGGCACCAACACCTTGTACGGGACCAATGTAACTCGTCCGAACTGACCGCGCGATCATGGGACCCCCGATTTGAGAATACGACGATATTTTGCATATTTCTAGACTTAGGCTTAAAAACATGGCCTTAATGGGTGAAAACCCAAAACATCCCTCGAAGGGCCCCGTGAGTGGCACCAACACCTAGCACGAGAAATGTAACTCGTACGAACTGACCGCGAGATCACGGGACCGCCGGTTTGAGAATACGACGATAATTTGCATATTTCTAGACTTAGGCTTAAAAACATGGAATATTTCTAGACTTAGGCTTACAAACATGGCGTTAGTGGGTGAACACCCGAAACAGCCCCCGAACGGCCCCGTGAGTGGAACCAACGCCTCGCACGGGACCAATGTAACTCGTCCGAACTGACCGCGCGATCACAGAACCCTCGGTTTGAGAATACGACGATAATTTTCATATTTATAGACTTAGGCTTAAAAACATGGCGTTAGTGCGTGAAAACCCGAGACATCCCTCGAAAGGCCTTGTGAGTGGCACCAACGCCTTGCACGGGACCAATGTAACTCGTACGAACTGACCATGCGACCGCGGGACCCCCGGTTTGAGAATATGACGATATTTTCCATATTACTAGACTTCGGCTTTAAAATCCGGCTTGAGTGGGTACAAACCCGAAACAACCCCTGAACGGCCCCGTGAGTGGCGCCAACACCTCGCACGGGACCAATGTAACTCGTACGAACTAGTCGCGCGATTGCGGAACCGCTTGTTTGAGAATACGATGATATTTTGCAGATCTCTAGACTTCGGCTTAAAAACCCAACGTTAGTGGGTGAAAACCCGAAACAGCCCCTGAACGGCCCCGCGAGAGGTGCCAACACCTCGCACGGGACCAATGTAGCTCGTACGAACTGTTCGCGCGATCACGTGACCCCCAGTTTTAGAATGCGATCATAATTTGCATATTTCTAGACTTTGGCTTAAAAACATGGCATTAGTGGGTGAAGACCCGAAACAACCCCCGAACGGCCCCGTGAGTGGCACCAACGCCTCGCACGGGACCAATGTAACTCGTCCGAATAGCCCGCGCGATCACGGGGCCCCCGATTTGAGAATACGACGATAATTTTCATATTTCTAGACTTAGGCTTAAAAACATGGCGTTAGTGGGTGAAAACCCGAAATGTCCCCCGAACGGCCTTGTGAGTGGCACCAACGCCTCGCACGGGACCAATGTAACTCGTACGAATTGATTGCGTGATTACGGGACCCCCGATTTGAGAATACGACGATAATTTGCATATTTCTAGACTTAGGTTTGAAAACATGGCGTTGGTGGGGGAAAACCCGAAACAGCCTCCGAACGGCCCCGTGAGTGGCACCAACACCTCGCACGGGACCAATGTAACTCGTACGAACTGACCGCGCGATCAGGGGACCCCCGATTTGAGAATACGACGATAATTTGCATACGTCTTGGCTTCGGCTTAAAAACAAGGCATTAGTGGGTGAAACCCCAAACATCCCGCCCGGTGAGTGGCACCAACACCTCGCACGAGACCAATGTAACTCGTACGAACTGACCGCGCGATCAGGGGACCCCCGATTTGAGAATACGACGATAATTTGCATACATCTAGACTTCGGCTTAAAAACAAGGCGTCAGTGGGTGAAACCCGAAACATCCTTCCAACGGCCCGGTGAGTGGCACCAACACCTCGCACGGGACCAATGTAACACGTACGAACTGACCGCGCGATCAGGGGACCCCCGATTTGAGAATACGATGATAATTTGCTTATTTCCGGACTTAGGCTTAAAGAAATGGCGTTAGTATGTGAAAACCCGAAACATCCCTCGAAGGGCCTTGTGAGTGGCACCAACGCCTTGCACGGGACCAATGTAACTCGTACGAACTGACCATGCGACCGCGGGACCCCCGGTTTGAGAATACGACGATATTTTGCATATTTCTAGACTTAGGCTTAAAAACATGGCATATGGATGGAGCGAAACAACCGGATTTTCAGGAACTGTAAGGCCAACCATGCGAGTATCATGAATGATATCTCCTTTTTTGTCAATTGCAAATCCAATAATTGGAAAAAGTCGAGGAGAAACTTCAACAACTGCATTATATGCAAGAACTGGGGTCTTGATGAGAGTGTTTTACTTTTTGATTTGTAATTGTGGGTTGTTTTATGGTTTGGTGTCGTCTGTTTTCGGGAGTCTCTGTTGTTTGTTTTAGGGATGTGCTTCTCGTTTGAAACCACCCCTTAGGAGGGTATGCCCTCCTTTTCTTGTACATCGTTTTCTTATTTATGCTATTCTTAATTGACAAAAAAAGGCTTCCATACATGGCGTTAGTGGGTGAAAACTAGAAATTTCCCCCGAATGGCCCCTTGAGTGGCACCAACAGCATGCACGAGACCAATGTAACTCGTACGAACTGACCGCGCGATCACGTGACCCGAAATTTGAGAATACGATGATAATTTGCGTATTTCTAGACTAAGGCTTAAAAACACAGCGTCAGTGGGTGAAAACCCAAAACAGCCCCTGAACGACCCCGTGCGTGGCACCAACACCTCGCACGGGACCAATGTAGCTCGTACGATTTGACCGCGTGATCACGGCACCCCCAGTTTGGGAATATGATGATAATTTGCATATTTCCGGACTTAGGCTTAAAAACACTGCGTTAGTGGGTGAAATTCGGAACAGCCTCCGAACGGCCCAGTGAGTGGCGCCAACACCTCGTACGGGACCAATGTAACTCGTATGAACTGATCGAATGATAGCGGGACCACCGGTTTGAGAATACGATTATAATTGGCATATTTATAGACTTGGGCTTAAAAACATGGCGTTAGTGGGTGAACACCCGACAGTCCCCGAACGGTCCCGTGAGTGGCACCAACACCTCGCACGAGACCAATGTAACTCGTACGAACTAACCACGCGATCCTGGGACCCCCGGTTTGAGAATACGACGATATTTTGCATATTTCTAGACTTAGGCTTAAAAACATGGCGTTAGTGGGTGAACACCCGAAACAGTCCCCGAACGGTCCCGTGAGTGGCACCAACTCCTCGCATGGGACCACTGTAACTCGTCCGAACTGACTGCGTGATCACGGGACCCCCGATTTGAGAATACGATGATAATTTTCATATTTCTAGACTTAGGCTTAAAAACATGGCGTTAGTGGGTGAAAAACCGAAATGTCCCCCAAACGGCCTCTTGAGTGGCACCAACGCCTCGCACGGGACCAATGTAACTCGTACGAACTGACCGCGCGATGAAGGGACCCCCGATTTGAGAATACGACGATAATTTGCATATTTCTAGACTTAGGCTTTAAAACATGGCGTTGGTGGGGGAAAACCCGAAACATCCCTCGAACGCCCCGTGACTGGCACTAACACCTCGCACGGGACCAATATAACTCGTACGAACTGACCGCGTGAACACGTGAACCCCAGTTTGAGAATACGATGATAATTTGCATATTTCTATACTTAGGCTTAAAAACATGGCCTTAGTGGGTGAAAACCCGAAACATCCCTCGAAGGACCCCGTGAGTGGCACCAACACCTAGCACGGGAAATGTAACTCGTACGAACTGACCGCGAGATCACGGGACCGCCGGTTTGAGAATACGACAATAATTTGCATATTTCTAGACTTAGGCTTAAAAACATGGCATATGGATGGAGCGAAACAACCGGATTTTTAGGAACTGTAAGGCCAACCATGCGAGTATCATGAATGATATCTCCTTTTTTGTCAATTGCAAATCCAATAATTGGAAAAAGTGGAGGAGAAACTTCAACAACTGGATTATATGCAAGAACTGGGGTCCTGATGAGAGTGTTTTAATTTCTGATTTGTAATTGTGGGTTGTTTTATGGTTTGGTGTCGTCCATCTTCGGGAGTTTCAGTTGTTTGTTTTAGGGATGTGTTTCTCGTTTGAAACCACCCCTTAGGAGGGTATGCCCTCCTTTTCTTGTACATCGTTTGCTTATTTATGCTATTCTTAATTGACAAAAAAAGGCTTCCATACATGGCGTTAGTGGGTGAAAATATGAAATTTCCCCCGAATGGCCCCGTGAGTGGCACCAACAGCACGCACGGGACAATTGCAACTCGTACGAACTAACCGCGCGATCACGTGACCCCAAGTTTGAGAATACGATGATAATTTGCATATTTCTAGACTAAGGCTTAAAAACACAGCGTCAGTGGGTGAAAACCCAAAACAGCCTCCGAACGACCCCCTGAGTGGCACCAACACCTCGCACGGGACCAATGTAACTCGTACGATTTGACCGCGTGATCACGGCACCCCCAGTTTGAGAATACGACGATAATTTGCATATTTCCGAACTTAGGCTTAAAAACACAGCGTTAGAGGGTGAAATCCGAAACAGCCCCCGAACGACCCCGTGAGAGGCGCCAACACCTCGCACGGGAGCAATGCAACTCGTACGAACTGACCGATTGATCGCGGGACCCCCGGTTTGAGAATACGATGATAATTGGCATATTTATAGACTTGAGCTTAAAAACATGGCGTTAGTGGGTGAACACCCAACAGCCCCCGAACGGTCCCGTGAGTGGCACCAACACCTCGGACGAGACCAATGTAACTCGTACGAACTAATCACGCGATCCTGGGACCCCCGATTTGAGAATACGACGATATTTTGCATATTTCTAGACTTAGGCTAGAAAACATGGCGTTGGTGGGGGAAAACCGGAAACAACCTCCGAACGGCCCCGTGAGTGGCACCAACACCTCGCATAGGACTAACGTAACTCGTACGAACTAACCGCGCGTTCAAGGGACCCCAAGTTTGAGAATATGATGATAATTTGTATATTTCTAAACTTCGGCTTAAAAACATGGCGTTGCTGGGTGAAACCCCAAACATCCCTCGAACGGCCCCGTGAGTGGCACCAACACCTCTCACGGGACCAATGTAACTCGTACGAACTGACCGCGCGATCAGGGGACCCCGATTTGAGAATACGAGGATAATTTGCATACTTTTAGGCTTCGGCTTAAAAACAAGGCGTTAGTGGGCGAAACCTCAAACACCCCTCCAACGGCCCGGTGAGTGGGTGAAAATCTAAAAGAACCCCCGAACGGCCCCGTGAGTGGCACCAACACCTTGTACGGACCAATGTAACTCGTTCGAACTAACCGCGCGATCATGGGACCCCCGGTTTGAGAATACGACGAGATTTTGCATATTTCTAGACTTAGGCTTAAAAACATGGCGTTAGTGGGTGAACACCCGAAACAGCCCCCGAACGGCCCGTGAGTGGCACCAACGCCTCGCACGGGAGCAATGTAACTCGTTCGAACTGACCGCGCGATCACGGGACCCCCGGTTTGAGAATACGACGACAATTTTCATATTTCTAGACTTAGGCTTAAAAACATGGCGTTAGTGCGTGAAAACCCGAAACATCCCTCGAAGGGCCTTGTGAGTGGCACCAACGCCTTGCACGGGACCAAATTATCATTGTAGGAATTGACCATGCGACCGCGGGACCCTCGATTTGAGAATACGACGATAATTTACATATTTCTAGACTTAGGCTTGAAGACAAGGCGTTGGTGGGGGAAAACCCGAAACAGCCTCCGAACGGCCCCGTGAGTGGCACCAACACCACGCATAGGACTAACGTAACTCGTACGAAATGACCGCGCGTTAACGGGACTCCCAGTTTGAGAATATGATGATAATTTATAGATCTCAAGACTTCGGCTTAAAAACATGGCGTTACTGGGTGAAACCCCAAACATCCCTCTAATGGCCCCGTGAGGGGCACCAACACCTCGCACGGGACCAATGTAACTCGTGCGAACTGACCGCGGGATCAGGGGACCCCCGATTTGAGAATACGACGATAATTTTCATACTTCTTGGCTTCGGCTTAAAAACAAGGCATTAGTGGGTGAAACCCCAAACATCCCTCCAACAGCCCGGTGAGTGGCACCAACGCCTCGCACGGGAGCAATGTAACTCGAACGAACTGACCGAATGATCGCGGGACCCCCGGTTTGAGAATACGATGATAATTGGCATATTTATAGACTTGGGCTTAAAAACATGGCGTTAGTGGGTGAACACCCGACAGTCCCCGAACGGTCCCGTGAGTGGCACCAACACCTCGCACGAGACCAATGTAACTCGTACGAACTAACCACGCGATCCTGGGACCCCCGGTTTGAGAATACGACGATATTTTGCATATTTCTAGACTTAGGCTTAAAAACATGGCGTTAGTGGGTGAACACCCGAAACAGCCCCCGAACGGTCCCGTGAGTGGCACCAACGCCTCGCACGGGACCAATGTAACTCGTACGAACTGATCGCACGATCAGGGGACCCCCGATTTGAGAATACGACGATAATTTTCATATTTCTAGACTTAGGCTTAAAAACATGGCGTTAGTCGGTGAAAATCCGAAACAGCCCCCGAACGGCCCCGTGAGTGGAACCAACACCTTGTACGGGACCAATGTAACTCGTCCGAACTAACCGCGCGATATTGGGACCCCCGGTTTGAGAATACGACGATAATTTTCATATTTCTAGACTTAGGCTTAAAAACATGGCGTTAGTGGGTGAAAACCCGAAATGTCCCCCGAACGGCCTTGTGAGTGGCACCAACGCCTCGCACGGGACCAATGTAACTCGTACGAATTGATCTCGCGATTACGGGACCCCCGATTTGAGAATACGATGATAATTTGCATATTTCTAGACTTAGGCTTGATAACATGGCGATGGTGGGGGAAAACCCGAAACAGCCTCCGAACGGCCCCGTGAGTGGCACCAACACATCGCATAGGACTAACGTAACTCGTACGAACTGACCGTGCGTTCACGGGACCTCCAGTTTGAGAATATGATGATAATTTGTAGATCTCTAGACTTCGGCTTAAAAACATGGCGTTACTGGGTGAAACCCCAAACATCCCTCGAACGGCCCCGTGTGTGGCACCAACACCTCTCACGGGACCAATGTAACTCGTACGAACTGATCGCACGATCAGGGGACCCCCGATTTGAGAATACGACGATAATTTTCATATTTCTAGACTTAGGCTTACAAACATGGCGTTAGTGGGTGAAAATCCGAAACAGCCCCCGAACGGCCCCGTGAGTGGCACCAACACCTTGTACTGGACCAATATAACTCGTTCGAACTGACCACGCGATCACGTGACCCCCAGTTTGAGAATACGATGATAATTTGCATATTTCTAGACTTAGGCTTAAAAACATGGCCTTAGTGGGTGAAAACACGAAACATCCCTCGAAGGGCCCCGTGAGTGGCACCAACACCTAGCACGGGAAATGTAACTCGTACGAACTGACCGCGAGATCACGGGACCGCCAGTTTGAGAATACGACGATAATTTGCATATTTCTAGACTTAGGCTTGAAAACATGGCATATGGATGGAGCGAAACAACCGGATTTTCAGGAACTGTAAGGCCAACCATGCGAGTATCATGAATGATATCTCCTTTTTTGTCAATTGCAAATCCAATAATTGGAAAAAGTCGAGGAGAAACTTCAACAACTGGATTATATGCAAGAACTGGGGTCTTGATGAGAGTGTTTTACTTTCTGATTTGTAATTGTGGGTTGTTTTACGGTTTGGTGTATTCCGTCTTCGGGAGTTTCTGTTGTTTGTTTTAGGGATGTGCTACTCGTTTGAAACCACCCCTTAGGAGGGTATGCCCTCCTTTTCTTGTACATCGTTTGCTTATTTATGCTATTCTTAATTGACAAAAAAAGGCTTACATACATGGCGTTAGTGGGTGAAAACAAGAAATTTCCCCCGAATGGCCCCGTGAGTGGCACCAACAGCACGCACGGGACCAATGTAACTCATACGAACTGACCGCGCGATCACGTGACCCCAAGTTTGAGAATACGATGATAATTTGCATATTTCTAGACTAAGGCTTAAAAACACAGCGTCAGTGGGTGAAAACCCAAAACAGCCCCCGAACGACCCCGTGAGTGGCACCAACACCTCGCACGGGACCAATGTAACTCGTACGATTTGACCGCGTGATCACGGCACCCCCAGTTTGAGAATACGATGACAATTTGCATATTTCCGGACTTAGGCTTAAAAATACAGCGTTAGTGGGTGAAATCCAAAACAGCCCCCGAACGGCCCCGTGAGTGGCGCCAATACCTCGCACGGGACCAATGTAACTCGTACGAACTGACCGAATGATCGCGGGACCCCCGGTTTGAGAATACGACGATAATTGGCATATTTATAGACTTGGGCTTAAA
The DNA here is from genome assembly GCA_949130495.1 of Sambucus nigra. Taxonomy (NCBI): domain Eukaryota; kingdom Viridiplantae; phylum Streptophyta; class Magnoliopsida; order Dipsacales; family Adoxaceae; genus Sambucus; species Sambucus nigra. The sequence goes on from OX422218.1 coordinate 151,803,097, forward strand.
AACATGGCGTTAGTGGGTGAACACCCGACAGCCCCCGAACGGTCCCGTGATTGGCATCAACACCTCGCACGAGACCAATGTAACTCGTACGAACTAGCCACGCGATCCTGGGACCCCCGGTTTGAGAATACGACGATATTTTGCATATTTCTAGACTTAGCTTGAAAACATGGCGTTGGTGGGGGAAAACTCGAAACAACCTCTGAACGGCCCCGTGAGTGGCACCAACACCTCGTATAGGACTAACGTAACTCGTACGAACTGACCGCGCGTTCATTGGACCCCCAGTTTGAGAATATGATGATAATTGGTATATTTCTAGACTTCAGCTTAAAAACATGGCGTTGCTGGGTGAAACCCCAAACATCCCTCGAACGGCCCCGTGAGTGGCACCAACACCGCTCACGGGACCAATGTAACTCGTACGAACTGCTCGCGCGATTAGGGGACCCCCGATTTGAGAATACGACGATAATTTGCATACATCTACACTTCGGGTTAAAAACAAGGCGTTAGTGGGTGAAACCCGAAACATCCCTCGAACGGCCCCGTGAGTGGCACTAACACCTCGCACGGGACCAATATAACTCGTACGAACTGACCGCGCGATCACGCGGCCCCCAGTATGAGAATACGACGATAATTTTCATATTTCTAGACTTAGGCTTATAAACATGGCCTTAGTGGGTGAAAATCTGAAATAACCCCCGAACGGCCCCGTGAGTGGCACCAACACCTTGTATGGGACCAATGTAACTCGTTCGAACTAACCGCGCGATCATGGGACCCCCGGTTTGAGAATACGACGATATTTTGCATATTTCTAGACTTAGGCTTAAAAACATGGCGTTAGTGCGTGAAAACCCGAAACATCCCTCGAAGGGCCTTGTGAGTGGCACCAACGCCTTGCACGAGACCAAATTATCATCGTACGAACTGACCATGCGACCGCGGGACCCCCGATTTGAGAATACGACGATCATTTGCATATTTCTAGACTTAGGCTTGAAAACATGGCGTTGGTGGGGGAAAACCCGAAACAGTCTCCAAACGGCCCTGTGAGTGGCACCAACACCTCGCATAGGACTAACGTAACTCGTACGAACTGACCGGGCGTTCACGGGATTCCCAGTTTGAGATATATGATGATAATTTGTAGATCTCTAGACTTCGGCTTAAAAATATGGCGTTACTGGGTGAAACCCCAAACATCCCTCGAATGGCCCCGTGAGGGGCACCAACACCTCGCACGGGACCAATGTATACGAACTGACCGCGCGATCAGGGGACCCCCGATTTGAGAATACAACGATAATTTGCATACTTCTTGGCTTCGGCTTAAAAACAAGGCATTAGTGGGTGAAACCCCAAACATCCCTCCAACGGCCCGGTGAGTGGCACCAACACCTCGCACGGGACCAATGTAACTCGTACGAACTGACCGCGCGATCAGGGGACCCCCGATTTGAAAATACGACGATAATTTGCATACATCTAGACTTCGGCTTAAAAACAAGGCGTTAGTGGGTGAAACCCGAAACATCCCTCGAACGGCCCCGTGAGTGGAACTAACACCTCGCACGGGACCAATATAACTCGTACGAACAGACCGCGCGATCACGGGGCCCCCAGTATGAGAATATGACGATAATTTTCATATTTCTAGACTTAGGCTTAAAAACATGGCGTTAGTGGGTGAAAATCCAAAACAGCCCCCGAACGGCCCCGTGAGTGGCACCAACACCTTGAACGGGACAAATGTAACTCGTCCGAACTGACCGCGCGATCACGGGACCCCCGGTTTGAGAATACGACGATAATTATCATATTTCTAGAGTTTGGCTTAAAAACATGGTGTTAGTGGGTGAAAACCCGAAATTTCCCCCGAACGGCCTCGCGAGTGGCACCAACGCCTCGCACGGGACCAATGTAACTCGTACAAATTGATCGCGCAATTACGGGACCCCCGATTTGAGAATACGACGATAATTTGCATATTTCTAGACTTAGGCTTGAAAACATGGCGTTGGTGGGGGGAAACCCGAAACAGCCTCCGAACGGCCCCGTGAGTGGCACCAACACCTCGCATAGGACTAACGTAACTCGTACGAACTGACCGGGCGTTCACGAGACTCCCAGTTTGAGAATATGATGATAATTTGTAGATCTCTAGACTTCGGCTTAAAAACATGGCGTTACTGGGTGAAACCCCAAACATCCCTCGAATGGCCCCGTGAGGGACACCAACACCTCGCACGGGACCAATGTAACTCGTACGAACTGACCGCGAAATCAAGGGACCCCCGATTTGAGAATACGACGATAATTTGCATACATCTAGACTTCGGCTTAAAAACAAGGCGTTAGTGTGTGAAACATGGAACATCCCTCGAACGGCCCCGTGAGTGGAGCTAACACCTCGCACGGGACCAATATAACTCGTACGAACAGACCGCGCGATCACGGGGCCCCCAGTATGAGAATACGACGATAATTTTCATATTTCTAGACTTAGGCTTAAAAACATGGCGTTAGTGGATGAAAATCCAAAACAGCCCCCGAACGGCCCCGTGAGTGGCACCAACGCCTCGCACGGGACCAATGTAAATTGTCCGAACTGACCGCGCGATCACGGGACCCCCGGTTTGAGAATACGACGATAATTTTCATATTTCTAGACTTAGGCTTAAAAACATGGCGTTAGTGCCTGAAAACCCGAAACATCCCTCGAAGGGCCTTGTGAGTGGCACCAACGCCTTGCACGGGACCAAATTATCATCGTACGAACTGACCATGCGACCGCGAGACCCCCGATTTGAGAATACGACGATAATTTGCATATTTCTAGACTTAGGCTTGAAAACATGGCGTTAGTGGGGGAAAACCCGAAACAGCCTCCGAACGGCCCCGTGAGTGGCACCAACACCTCGCATAGGACTAACATAACTCGTACGAACTGACCGCTCGTTCACGGGACCCCCAGTTTGAGAATATGAGGATAATTTGTATATGTCTAGACTTCGGCTTAAAAAATTGGCGTTACTGGGTGAAACCCCAAACATCCCTCGAACGGCCCCGTGAGTGGAACCAACACCTCGCACGGGACCAATGTAACTCGTGCGAACTGACCGCGCGATCAGGGAACCCCCGATTTGAGAATCCGACGATAATTTGCATATTTCTATACTTAGGCTTAAAAACATGGCATATGGATGGAGCGAAACAACCGGATTTTCAGGAACTGTAAGGCCAACCAAGCGAGTATCATGAATGATATCTCCTTTTTTGTCAATTGCAAATCCAATAATTGGAAAAAGTCGAGGAGAAACTTCAACAACTGGATTATATGCAAGAACTGGGGTCTTGATGAGAGTGTTTTACTTTTTGATTTGTAATTGTGGGTTGTTTTATGGTTTGGTGTCGTCCGTCTTCGGGAGTTTCTGTTGTTTGTTTTAGGGATGTGTTTCTCGTTTGAAACCACCCCTTAGGAGGGTATGCCCTCCTTTTCTTGTACATCGTTTGCTTATTTATGCTATTCTTAATTGACAAAAAAGGCTTACATACATGGCGTTAGTGGGTGAAAACCAAAAATTTCCCCCGAATGGCCCCGCGAGAGGTGCCAACAGCACGCACGGGACCAATGTAGCTCGTACGAACTGGTCGCGCGATCACGTGACCCCCAGTTTGAGAATGCGATCATAATTTGCATATTTCCGGACTTAGGCTTAAAAACACAGCGTTAGTGGGTGAAATCCGAAACAGCCCCCGAACGGCCCCGTGAGTGGCGCCAACACCTCGCACGGGACCAATGTAACTCGTACGAACTGACCGAATGATCGCGGGACCCCCGGTTTTAGAATACGATGATAATTGGCATATTTATAGACTTGGGCTTAAAAACATGGCGTTAGTGGGTGAACACCCGACAGCCCCCGAACGGTCCCGTGAGTGGCACCAACGCCTCGCACGGGACCAATGTAACTCGTCCGAACTGACCGCGCGATCACGGGACCCCCGGTTTGAGAATACGACGATAATTTTCATATTTCTAGACTTAGGCTAAAAAACATGGCGTTAGTGGGTGAAAACCCGAAATGTCCCCCAAACGGCCTCGTGAGTGGCACCAATGCCTCGTACGGGACCAATGTAACTCGTACGAATTGATCGCGCGATTACGGGACCCCTGATTTGAGAATACGACGATAATTTGCATATTTCTAGACTTAGGCTTGAAAACATGGCGTTGGTGGGGGAAAACCCGAAACAGCCTTCGAACGGCCCCGTGATTGGCACCAACACCTCACATAGGACTAACGTAACTCGTACGAACTGACCGCGGATTCACGGGACCCCCAGTTTGAGAATACGATGATATTTTGCAGATCTCTAGACTTCGGCTTAAAAACCCAGCGTTAATGGGTAAAAACCCAAAACAACCCCTAAACAGCCCCGCGAGAGGTGCCAACACCTCGCACGGGACCAATGTAGCTCGTACGAACTGGTCGCGTGATCACGTGACCCCCAGTTTGAGAATGCGATCATAATTTGCATATTTCTAGACTTTGACTTAAAAACATGGCGTTATTGGGTGAAACTCCGAAACAGCTCCCGAACGGCCCCGTGAGTGGCACCAACACCTCGAACGGGACCAATGTAATTTGTACGAACTAACCACGCGATCTTGGATCCCCCGGTTTGAGAATACGACGATATTTTGCATATTTCTTGACTTAGGCTTAAAAACATAGCGTTAGTATGAGAAAACCCGAAACATCCCTCGAAGGGCCTTGTGAGTGGCACCAACGCCTTGCACGGGACCAATGTAACTCGTACGAACTGACCATGCGACCGCGGGACCCCCGGTTTGAGAATACGATGATATTTTGCATATTACTAGACTTAGACTTAAAAACATGGCCTTAGTGGGTGAAAACCCGAAACATCCCTCGAAGGGCCCCCGTGAGTGGCAACAACACCTAGCACGGGAAATGTAACTCGTACGAACTGACCGCGAGATCACGGGACCGCCGGTTTGAGAATACGACGAAAATTTGCATATTTCTAGACTTAGGCTTAAAAACATGGCATATGGATGGAGCGAAACAACCGGATTTTCAGGAACTGTAAGGCCAACCATGCGAGTATCATGAATGATATCTCCTTTTTTGTCAATTGCAAATCCAATAATTGGAAAAAGTCGAGGAGAAACTTCAACAACTGGATTATATGCAAGAACTGGGGTCTTGATGAGAGTGTTTTACTTTCTGATTTGTAATTGTGGGTTGTTTTATGGTTTGGTGTATTCCGTCTTCGGGAGTTTCTGTTGTTTGTTTTAGGGATGTGCTACTCGTTTGAAACCACCCCTTAGGAGGGTATGCCCTCCTTTTCTTGTACATCGTTTGCTTATTTATGCTATTCTTAATTGACAAAAAAAGGCTTATATACATGGCGTTAGTGGGTGAAAACCAGAAATTTCCCCCGAATGGCCCCGTGAGTGGCACCAACAGCATGCATGGGACCAATGTAACTCATACGAACTGACCGCGCGATCACGTGACCCCAAGTTTGAGAATACGATTATAATTTGCATATTTCTAGACTAAGGCTTAAAAACACAGCGTCAGTGGGTGAAAACCCAAAACAGCCCCCGAACGACCCCGTGAGTGGCACCAACACCTCGCACGTGACCAATGTAACTCGTACGATTTGACCGCGTGATCACGGCACCCCCAGTTTGAGAATATGATGATAATTTGTATATTTCTAGACTTCGGCTTAAAAACATGGCGTTGCTGGGTGAAACCCCAAACATCCCTCGAACGGCACCGTGAGTGGCACCAACACCTCTCACGGGACCAATGTAACTCGTACGAACTGACCGCGCGATCAGGGGACCCCCGATTTGAGAATACGACGATAATTAGCATACATCTAGACTTCGGCTTAAAAACAAGGCGTTAGTGGGTGAAACTCGAAACATCCCCCGAACGGCCCCGTGAGTGGCACTAACACCTCGCACGGGACCAATATAACTCGTACGAACTAACCACGCGATCTTGGATCCCCCGGTTTGAGAATACGACGATATTTTGCATATTTCTAGACTTAGGCTTAAAAACATGGCGTTAGTGGGTGAAAATCAGAAACAACCCCCGAACGGCCCCGTGAGTGGCACCAACACCTTGTACGGGACCAATGTAACTCGTTCGAACTGACCGCGCGATCATGGGACCCCCGGTTTGAGAATACGATGATATTTTGCATATTTCTAGACTTAGGCTTACAAACATGGCGTTAGTGGGTGAACACCCGAAACAGCCATAATCAACAATATCAGAAAGTCAAAAAATGCTCCTCCTTCTCTCTAGAATCCGTCTAGCCAAATTAACCCAGCCCTAACTTCCACCCAGCTTAACAGCGATGTCTAAACCCAGCCCTAGCATTAGGTCCACCCCTAGTTACCCTCCTTCTACAGTTGTTACTCCCACTTCCATGGTTTCCCCCACATCTGCTGGAGTGTCCACAATTAGCCAACATGCCCAAACTGTCATTGTTCCTCGTGGTGGTGAAGTCTGTGATGATGCTATGGAAGGAATGGAAGAAGGCCAAATTGGTACTGTTGAAGACCACATCGCAGCTACTCCCAATGGAGACAAGATGAATGATTTGGATGTGGAGAAAAGGGCATATGCCAATTTCATTGAAAGCATGGGTCTGTCTCATGACGACATAATGCACGCCAGGTATTCACTGAAATCTCCTTGTGAACAGTTGGGAAAAAGTACAAATTGCCCAATAATTAAGGCTACCACACCACTGAGGCAATCACTGGAGGTGGGAAACATTGGAAGCACAAGTGAAACAGAGAATGTGGGCAGAGGAATTAAGGAGGAGATTAAACAACCTAACAAATCGTGGAAGTCAGTCATCACAAGTGGGAGTGACCCTAAGAATGACCCTAAATTTATTCTCCAATACCACAAACCTACTATTGTTGATGATAGGATTCAAGTTAATCCTCCTATAGAAGTGGCCAAACTTGGGTACTCCCAGATGGAATGTGCTGCTGTGGGATTTTTTCTGGGTAAGAATCTTCCCTATTCTCTAGTTAAGAACATTGCCCATAGAATTTGGGATAAGCATGGGTTAAGTAAAGTAATAGCCAATGATCAAGGACACTACATATTCATGTTTGATAACCAGAATTGTAGGGATGAGGTGGTGGAAAATGGGCCTTGGCATTTTGTTGGTAATGCCATTATCCTGCAGAAATGGTATCCGGAGTGCAACTTTGCTAAAGAAGATATTGAGAGAGTTCCAGTTTGGGTCATGTTTCACAATGTCCCTATGCAGTTTTGGACTGCAGAAGGTTTAAGCTACATAGCATCTGCTGTTGGTGTTCCATTATATGCTGACTCTATCACTGAAGAAATGAGGAGAATAAGCTATGCCCGTATTTGTGTTGAGATAAAACCTCAAAAGAAATTCCCCACAACCATTGACTTGAAAATGGAAAATGGGGAATTTTCTCAGATTAAGGTTGAATATCAAGCAATGCCTCACTCTTGCAGCCACTGCATCGCCTTTGGTCACACAACTATAAAGTGCACGAAGAAGGATAAGGGAGTGAGAGGGGAAACCATTCCTCCAAAGTCAACTGTGGAAGAGCCTAACCATGATGGATGGAAAACCGTAGGAGGCAAAACTAAACCTGGTCTAAAGGACTCAAGCCTGTGCATAGCTGCTATTGAAACAACTTCCAACTCTAACCCCCCTATATTGGAAGCTGCTACTGAACCAAACCCCATACCCAAACTTAACTCCCCCAAATCTACTTCCACCAACTCGTTTGAAGCCTTACTGGATATAGATTCTGAGGACTACACGGCGGAGACTACTCCCTTGCCTTCTGGTATTGTGCTAAAGATTAAAGCTGTGGATGAGCTGTCTACCAAAATCAAGACTGATGAATCTCCCCTATCTTCTAAGGGGAAGAAGAAGAAGAAGGGGGGTACCAAACAACAATTCAAATGACCAAGATTGTGTCCTGGAACATTAGGGGTCTCAACTCCCCTCACAAACAGCAGGAAGTGAAGAAGTTGATTTATGATAATAAGTTAAGCCTTGTTTGTCTCCTTGAATCTAAAGTCAGAAGGAACCACATTGCCAAGGTGGCTGCCAGTTGCTTCTGGAATTGGAAGTATAGTCACAACTGCCCAGATAATGGTGGGGTAGCTAGAGTGATCTTAGCATGGGACCCAATTACATTTGATGTGGAGATTCTCTTATCCCATCCCCAAGCTCTTTTTTGTAAGATCAAGTGTGTGGGGGTCAACAAGTTTTTCTATGCTACTTTTGTTTATGGCCTTAATCTTCCTATTGAAAGGATTCCTCTTTGGAGTTTCCTTAGACAGAACCACAACCTCACAGACAATAGCCAATGGATCATTATGGGGGATTTCAACACTGTTAGAAACAGAGAGGATAAAAGTGGTAGGCTGGGAATTGATATTAGGGCTGCTGCTGACTTTAATAACTGCCTATTTGAGATAATGATGGATGATATGCTAGCCACGGGGCTATGGTTCTCTTGGAGTAACAAAAGTGAGGGGATTGAGAATACTCAAACCAGAATTGATAGAGTTCTCCATAACTCGCAATGGAGTGTTTCTTTCCCTGATTCCCATGCCACCTACCTATGCCCAGGGGTTTCTGATCATAGCCCCATTGTGATTTCTCTTCTCAACCAACCTAGCAAGCCAAAACCCTTCAAATTCTTTGATTATTGGATGAAGAATGCTGAATTTATGCCCACGCTTGTGACCTCTTGGCAGGAGGAATGTCAGCTATTCCCTATGGCTAAACTTTCCCACAAACTTAGAAGACTTAAACCTCTTTTAAGACTTTTTAACCATAAGTTCTACTCCAATATCTCTGAGCGTGTGAGGATCGCTAAAGATAAGTTGGATCATATCCAGCGCTACCTGGACAGTGATGGTTCAAATAGCAGGCTTAGGAAGGATGAACATGAGTGTGCTACTCTCTATAGCTCCTTACGCGCTGCTGAAGAAGCCTACTACAAGCAAAAGGCTAGAATCAATTGGCTGCAGTCAGGGGATATGAACACAAGCTTCTTCCATAATAAAGTAAAAGCAAACACCTCCAGAAGAAAAGTCTTGTGCATACAGAATGAGAGAGGAGTCACTATTGAAGACATTGAGGCAGTGAGTGAAGAGGCCATAAATTTTTTCACTAATTTGTTGGGGAGTCAGAGAAGGAGATCTACCACTATCCCTACGATCATGAAAAGGAAGCTGAATCCTTCGCAGTGGCCTAACCTTACTGCCCCCATAACTGATATTGAGATTAAAAATGCTATGTTCTCCATTGCCTCCAACAAAGCTCCTGGCCCTGATGGTTTCAGTGCTGCCTTCTTTAAGAAGAATTGGGATGTTGTGGGGGATGATGTGATGGAAGCCATTCATCATTTTTTTAACCACAGCTACTTGCCTAGACAATGGAATACCACCTCTCTTGCTCTGATCCCCAAAGTTCCTAACCCAAACACTATGGCTGATTTCAGACCCATTGCGTGCTGCAACACGATTTATAAGTGTATTTCCAAGATTCTTACCCTTAGACTCAAGCCTCTTATGCCTCAATTGATTAATGAAAGCCAAGCTGCCTTTGTCCAGGGGAGATCTATCACTGATAATATTCTCTTGCTGCAAGAATTGATGAGGAATTACCACAGGGACTCTAACACTCCTAAATGCACTGTGAAGATTGATATTATGAAGGCTTATGATTCGGTGGATTGGGAGTTCCTTTTTGGCATTCTTATCCAAATCAACTTCCCTCCCAGGTTTGTTTCTTGGATTAAGGCATGTGTTTCCTCTGTCTGGTACTCTATTAGTCTGAATGGGTCTCTAAATGGGTTCTTTGAAGGCAAAAAGGGGCTGAGGCAAGGAGATCCCCTATCCCCCTTTCTTTTCCTTATTGTGATGGAGGCCCTCTCTTGTATTCTTGATAAGCATGCTAGCAGAAATACCTTCATTTACCATCCCAAGTGCAAAGAAAATAATATTAACCACCTGTGCTTCGCGGATGACCTGGTGGTTTTTTGCAATGGTGATACCCAATCTGTGGATTGTGTTAAGGATGCGCTTGAGGAATTTGCTGATTATAGTGGGTTAATCCCCAATCTGGCTAAAAGTAATTTTTACTGTTCTGGAGTGAATGCTGAAATTATCAGCTCTATGTCTTCTTCCTTGGGCATCTCCCACCAGCAGCCTCCTTTCAAGTATTTAGGAGTCCCCCTCATCTCTACTAGACTCAAGCATGTGGATTGTATGGTTCTTATCGACAAAATTACTAATAAAGTCAAAAGCTGGACCACTAGATTCCTGAGTTATGCAGGCAGATTGCAGCTTACAATTTCTGTCCTGTTTAGTTCCCAAATTTATTGGTCATCAATCTTTATTCTACCTAAAAGTGTGGTGAAGGCTATTGAGAAATGTATTAGAGAGTTCATATGGACAGGCCCTGAGCTCAAGCACAGTGGAGCTAAAGTGGCGTGGGATGAGGTCTGCAATACTAAAAAGGAAGGGGGTCTGGGAATAAAGTGCCTGACTCATTGGAACAAGGCTGCAGTGATGAAAAACCTATGGAACCTCTTCAACAAAAAGGATAGTCTTTGGGTCAAGTGGTGTCATACTTATAAGATAAAAGGGAGAAGCATATGGGCAATCCCCATTCCTCAAGACTCTTCATGGAGCTGGAGGAAAATTCTTAAAGCTAGAGAGGAATGTAGACTCATGGTTAAGGCTGATATTGGAAATGGCAGGAATACGTTCATGTGGCATGATAATTGGCACCACCTTGGCCCTCTTCAACCTCTTTTTGGGGATAGAACCATATATGATGCTGCTAGCAACTCCAAGGCTAAGGTCTCCGAATTCATTGATGGGTTCAATTGGAAATGGCCAGCTTCTACCACTTGGGAGCTGAATGATATCAAAAACTCTCCCCTGCCTTCTATAAATCCTATGACCTCTGATAGTGTAAAGTGGACTCCTAACAGGTCGGGTAACTTCTCTATTGCGTCTGCATATGAGTCCACCTATTCTAGGGGGAATGAAGTTCAATGGCATGGGCTGGTTTGGAACAAGATGAGTATCCCAAAGTGTTCTTTCATTCTTTGGTTGGCTTGCAGAAAGGCTTTAGTGACTAAAGATAAACTCTTTGATTGGGGAGTTGTCGATAATAAAGCTTGTTTGCTTTGTAACTCTGGGATTGAGACTATTAAGCACATCTTAATGGAATGCCCATTCTCTAAAATTGTTTGGGATGAGATTCTATTTAGGAACCAATCTTATAGAGCAATGGGAAGGTGGGATATTGAGATCAGGAAGGCTGTTGCTGATAGTAAAGGGATTGACCTAAAATCCAGGATTAAGACCACTTCATTCTCTGCCACCATCTATTGTCTGTGGCAGGAAAGAAATAGTAGGCTCCATAACAAGGGATTGGCCACAACGTCCAAGGTGATTAGGAGCATCGAGGAAATGGTGCGAGGAAAATCTAGCTATTGGAAGAAATATCGAAGATCTTACTCCAACTGGATGACTTGTAATTTATGGGGATTACCCAACTCTCTCTTGTATGACTAAATGTTTAGATCGTTGGTCTCTAGATGCATGTATCTAGATGACTCTTTGGCCTTTTGGCCTTTGTATATTTGGGTCTTTTGTTTCTAATACACTTTAATTACCGAAAAAAAACACCCGAAACAGCCCCCGAACGGCCCCGTGAGTGGCACCAACGCCTCGCACGGGACTAATGTAACTCGTCCGAAATGACCGCGCGATCACGGGACCCCCGGTTTGAGAATACGACGATAATTTTCATATTTCTAGACTTAGGCTTAAAAACATGGCGTTAGTGCATGAAAACCCGAAACATCCCTCGAAGGGCCTCGTGACTGGCACCAACGCTTTGCAGAGGACCAATGTAACTCATACCAACTGACCATGCGACCGCGGGACCCCTGGTTTGAGAATACGACGATATTTTGCATATTACTAGACTTCGGCTTTAAAACCCGACTTTAGTTGGTAAAAACCCGACACAACGCCTGAACGGACCCGTGAGTGGCGCCAACACCTCGCACGGGACCAATGTAACTCGTACGAACTAGTCGCGCGATTGCGGGACCGCTTGTTTGAGAATACGATGATATTTTACAGATCTCTAGACTTCGGCTTAAAAACCCAGCGTTAGTGGGTAAAAACCCGAAACAGCCCCTGAACGGCCCCGCGAGAGGTGCCAACACCTCGCACGGGACCAATGTGGCTCGTACGAACTGGTCGCGTGATCATGTGACCCCCAGTTTGAGAATCCGATCATAATTTGCATATTTCTAGACTTTGGCTTAAAAACATGGCGTTATTGGGTGAAAACCCGAAACTGCTCCCGAACGGCCCCGTGAGTGGCACCAACACCTCAAACGGGATCAATGTAACTCGTACGAACTAACCACGCGATCATGGGACCCCCGGTTTAAGAATACGACGATATTTTGCATATTTCTAGACTTAGGCTTAAAAACATGGCGTTAGTGGGTGAAGACCCGAAACAGCCCCCGAACGGCCCCGTGAGTGGCACCAACACCTCGAACGGGACCAATGCAACTCGTACGAACTAACCACGCGATCATGGGACCCCCGGTTTCAGAATACGAAGATATTTTGCATATTTCTAGACTTAGGCTTGAAAACATGGCGTTGGTGGGGGAAAACCCGAAACAGCCTCCGAACGGCGTTAGTGGGTGGCACCAACACCTCGCATAGGACTAACGTAACTCGTACGAACTGACCGCGCGTTCACGGGACCCCCAGTTTGAGAATATGATGATAATTTGTATATTTCTAGACTTCGGCTTAAAAACATGGCGTTGCTGGGTGAAACCCCAAACATCCCTCCAATGGCCCGGTGAGTGGCACCAACACCTCGCACGGGACCAATGTAACTCGTACGAATTGACCGCGCGATCAGGGGACCCCCGATTTGAGAATACGACGATAATTTGCATACATCTAGACTTCGGCTTAAAAACAAGGCGTTAGTGGGTGAAACCCGAAACATCCCTCGAACGGCCCCGTGAGTGGCACTAACACCTTGCACGGGACCAATATAACTCGTACGAACTGACCGTGCGATCACGCGGCCCCCAGTATGAGAATACGACGATAATTTTCATATTTCTAGACTTAGGCTTAAAAACATGGCGTTAGTGGGTGAAAATCCGAAACAACCCCCGAACGGCCCCGTGAGTGGCACCAACACCTTGTACGGGACCAATGTAACTCGTTCGAATTGACCGCGCGATCATGGGACCCCCGGTTTGAGAATATGACGATATTTTGCATATTTCTAGACTTAGGCTTAAAAAGATGGCGTTACTGGGTGAACACCCGAAACAGCCCCCGAACGGCCCCGTGAGTGGCACCAACGCCTCTCACGGGACCAATGTAACTCGTCCGAACTGACCGCACGATCACGGGACCCCCGGTTTGAGAATAGGACGATAATTTTCATATTTCTAGACTTAGGCTAAAAAACATGGCGTTAGTGGGTGAAAACCCGAAATTTCCCCGAACGGCCTCGTGAGTGGCACCAACGCCTCGCACGGGACCAATGTAACTCGTACGAATTGATCGCGCGATTACGAGACCCCTGATTTGAGAATAAAACATGGCGTTAGTGGGTGAAGACCCGAAACAGCCCCCGAACGGCCCCGTGAGTGGCACCAACACCTCGAACGGGACCAATGTAACTCGTACGAACTAACCACGCGATCATGGGACCCCCGGTTTGAAAATACGACGATATTTTGTATATTTCTAGACTTAGGCTTGAAAACATGGAGTTGGTGTGGGAAAACCCGAAACAGCCTCCGAACGGCCCCGTGAGTGGCAGCAACACCTCGCATCGGACTAACGTAACTCGTACGAACTGACCGCGCGTTCACGGGTCCCCTAGTTTGAGAATATGATGATAATTTGTATATTTCTAGACTTCGGCTTAAAAACATGGCGTTGCTGGGTGAAACCCCAAACATCCCTCGAACGGCCCCGTGAGTGGCACCAACACCTCGCACGGGACCAATGTAACTCGTACGAACTGACCGCGCGATCAGGAGACCCCCGATTTGAGAATACGACGATAATTTGCATACATCTAGACTTCGGCTTAAAAACAAGGCGTTAGTGGGTGAAACCGGAAACATCCCTCGAACGGCCCCGTGAGTGGCAATAACAGCTCACATGGGACCAATATAACTCGTACGAACTGACCGTGCGATCACGCGGCCCCCGGTATGAGAATACGACGATAATTTTCATATTTCTAGACTTAGGCTTAAAAACATGGCGTTAGTGGGTGAAAACCCGAAACAACCCCCGAACGGCCCCGTGACTGGCACCAACACCTTGTACGGGACCAATGTAACTCGATCGAATTTACCGCGCGATCATGGGACCCCCTGTTTGAGAATACGACGATATTTTGCATATTTCTAGACTTAGGCTTAAAAAGATGGCGTTACTGGGTGAACACCCGAAACAGCCCCCGAACGGCCCCGTGAGTGGCACCAACGCCTTGCACGGGACCAATGTAACTCGTCCGAACTGACCGCGCGATCACGGGACCCCCGGTTTGAGAATACGACGATAATTTTCATATTTCTAGACTTAGGCTAAAAAACATGGCGTTAGTGGGTGAAAACCCGAAATGTCCCCCGAACGGCCTCGTGAGTGGCACCAACGCATCGCACGGGACCAATGTAACTCATACGAATCGATCGCGCGATTATGGGACCCCTGATTTTTAGAATAAAACATGGCATTAGTGGGTGAAGACCCGAAACAGCCCCCGAACGGCCCCGTGAGTGGCACCAACACCTCGAACGGGACCAATGTAACTCGTACAAACTAACCACGCGATCATGGGACCCCCGGTTTGAAAATACGACGATATTTTGAATATTTCTAGACTTAGGCTTGAAAACATGGCGTTGGTGGGGGAAAACCAGAAACGGCCTCCGAACGGCCCCGTGAGTGGCACCAACACCTCGCATAGGACTAACGTAACTCGTACGAACTGACCGCGCGTTCACGGGACCCCTAGTTTGAGAATATGATGATAATTTGTATATTTCTAGACTTCGGCTTAAAAACATGGCGTTGCTGGGTGAAACGCCAAACATCCTCCAACGGCCCGGTGAGTGGCACCAACACCTCGCACGGGACCAATGTTACTCGTACGAACTGACCGCGCGATCAGGGGACCCCCGATTTGAGAATACGACGATAATTTGCATACATCTAGACTTCGACTTAAAAACAAGGCGTTAGTGGGTGAAACCCGAAACATCCCTTGAACGGCCCCATGAGTGGCACTAACACCTCGCACGGGACCAATATAACTCATACGAACTAACCGTGCGATCACGCGGCCCCCAATATGAGAATACGACGATAATTTTCATATTTCTAGACTTAGGCTTAAAAACATGCCGTTAGTGGGTGAAAATCCGAAACAACCCCCGAACGGCCCCGTGAGTGGCACCAACACCTTGTACGGGACCAATGTAACTCGTTCGAATTGACCGCGCGATCATGGAACCCCCGGTTTGAGAATACGACGATATTTTGCATATTTCTAGACTTAGGCTTAAAAAGATGGCGTTAGTGGGTGAACACCCGAAACAGCCCCCGAACGGCCCCGTGAGTGGCACCAACGCCTCGCACGGGACCAATGTAACTCGTTCGAACTGACCGCGCGATCACGGGACCCCCGGTTTGAGAATACGACGATAATTTTCATATTTCTAGACTTAGGCTTAAAAACATGGCGTTAGTATGTGAAAACCCGAAAGATCCCTCGAAGGGCCTTGTGAGTGGCACCAATGCCTTTAACGGGACCAATGTAACTTGTACGAACTGACCATGCGACCGCAGGACCCCCGATTTGAGAATACGATGATATTTTGCATATTACTAGACTTCGGCTTTAAAACCCGGCTTTAGTGGGTAAAAACCCGAAACAACCCCTGAACGGCCCCGTGAGTGGCGCCAACACCTCGTACGGGACCAATGTAACTCGTACGAACTAGTCGCGCGATTGCGGGACCGCTTGTTTGAGAATACGATGATATTTTGCAGATCTCTAGACTTCGGTTTAAAAACCCAGCGTTAGTGGGTAAAAACCCGAAACAGCCCCTGAACAGCCCCACGAGAGGTGCCAACACCTCGCACGGGACCAATGTAGCTCGTACGAACTGGTCGCGCGATCACGTGACCCCCAGTTTGAGAATGCGATCATAATTTGCATATTTCTAGACTTTTACTTATAAAACATGGCGTTATTGGGTGAAAACCCGAAACAGCTCCCGAACGGCCCTGTGAGTGGCACCAACACCTCGAACGGGACCAATGTAACTCGTACGAACTAACCACGCGATCTTGGATCCCCCGATTTGAGAATACGACGATATTTTGCATATTTCTAGACTTAGGCTTAAAAACATGGCGTTAGTATGTGAAAACCCGAAACATCCCTCGAAGGGCCTTGTGAGTGGCACCAACGCCTTGCACGGGACAATTGTAACTCGTACGAACTGACCATGCGACCGCGGGACCCCCGGTTTGAGAATACGACGATATTTTGCATATTAGTAGATTTAGGCTTAAAAACATGGCCTTAGTGGGTGAAAACCTGAAACATCCTTCGAAGGGCCCCGTGAGTGGCACCAACACCTAGCACGGGAAATGTAACTCGTACGAACTGACCGCGAGATCACGGGACCGCCGGTTTGAGAATACGAAGATAATTTGCATATTTCTAGACTTAGGCTTAAAAACATGGCATATGGATGGAACTAAACAACCCGATTTTCAGGAACTGTAAGGCCAACCATGCTAGTATCATGAATGATATCTCCTTTTTTATCAATTGCAAATCCAATAATTGGAAAAAGTCGAGGAGAAACTTCAACAACTGGATTATATGCAAGAACTGGGGTCTTGATGAGAGTGTTTTACTTTCTGATTTGTAATTGTGGGTTGTTTTATGGTTTGGTGTCATCCGTCTTCGGGAGTTTCTGTTGTTTGTTTTAGGGATGTTCTTCTCGTTTGAAACCACCCCTTAGGAGGGTATGCCCTCCTTTTCTTGTACATCGTTTGCTTATTTATGTTATTCTTAATTGACAAAAAAAGGCTTACATACATGGCGTTAGTGGGTGAAAACCAGAAATTTCCCCCGAATGGCCCCGTGAGTGGCACCAACAGCACGCACGGGACCAATGTAACTCATACGAACTGACCGCGCGATCATGTGACCCCAAGTTTGAGAATACGATGATAATTTGCATATTTCTAGACTAAGGCTTAAAAACACAGCGTCAGTGGGTGAAAACCCAAAACAGCCCCCGAACGACCCCGTGAGTGGCACCAACACTTCGCACGGGACCAATGTAACTCGTACGATTTGACCGCGTGATCACGGCACCCCCAGTTTGAGAATACGCTGATAATTTGCATATTTCCGGACTTAGGCTTAAAAACACAGCGTTAGTGGGTGAAATCCGAAACAGCCCCCGAACGGCCCCGTAAGTGGCACCAACACCTCTCATAGGACTAACGTAACTCGTACGAACTGACCGCGCGTTCACGGGACCCCCAGTTTGAGAATATGATGATAATTTGTATATTTCTAGACTTCGCCTTAAAAACATGGCGTTGCTGGGTGAAACCCCAAACATCCCTCGAACGGCACCGTGAGTGGCACCAACACCTCTCACGGGACCAATGTAACTCGTACGAACTGACCGCGCTATCACGGGACCCCCGATTTGAGAATACGACGATAATTTGCATACATCTAGACTTCGGCTTAAAAACATGGCGTTAGTGGATGAAACTCGAAACATCCCCCGAACGGCCCCGTGATTGGCACTAACACCTCGCACGGGACCAATATAACTCGTACGAACTGACCGCGCGATCACGCGGCCCCCAATATGAGAATACGACGATAATTTTCATATTTCTAGACTTAGGCTTAAAAACATGCCGTTAGTGGGTGAAAATCCGAAACAACCCCCGAACGGCCACGTGAGTGGCACCAACACCTTGTACGGGACCAATGTAACTCGTTCGAATTGACCGCGTGATCATGGGACCCCCGGTTTGAGAATACGACGATATTTTGCATATTTCTAGACTTAGGCTTAAAAAGATGGCGTTAGTGGGTGAACACCCGAAACAGCCCCCGAACGGCCCCGTGAGTGGCACCAACGCCTCGCACGGGACCAATGTAACTCGTCCGAACTGACCGCGCGATCACGGGACCCCCGGTTTGAGAATACGACGATAATTTTCATATTTCTAGACTTAGGCTTAAAAACATGGCGTTAGTATGTGAAAACCCGAAACATCCCTCGAAGGGCCTTGTGAGTGGCACCAACGCCTTGCACGGGACCAATGTAACTCGTACGAACTGACCATGCGACCGCGGGACCCACGGTTTGAGAATACGACGATATTTTGCATATTACTAGACTTCGGCTTTAAAACCCGGCTTTAGTGGGTAAAAACCCAAAACAACCCCTGAACGGCCCCGTGAGTGGCGCCAACACCTCGCACGGGACCAATGTAACTCGTACGGACTAGTCGCGCGATTGCGGGACCGCTTGTTTGAGAATACGATGATATTTTGCAGATCTCTAGACTTCGACTTAAAAACCCAGCGTTAGTGGGTAAAAACCCGAAACAGCTCCTGAACGGCCCCGCGAGAGGTGCCAACACCTCGCACGGGACCAATGTAGCTCGTACGAACTGGTCGCGCGATCACGTGACCCCCAGTTTGAGAATGCGATCATAATTTGCATATTTCTAGACTTTGAGTTAAAAACATGGCGTTATTGGGTGAAACCCCGAAACAGCTCCCGAACGGCCCCGTGAGTGGCACCAACACCTCGAACGGGACCAATATAACTCGTACGAACTAACCACGCGATCTTGGATCCCCCGGTTTGAGAATACGACGATATTTTGCATATTTCTAGACTTAGGCTTAAAAACATGGCGTTAGTATGTGAACCCGAAACATCCCTCGAAGGGCCTTGTGAGTGGCAGCAACGCCTTGCACGGGACCAATGTAACTCGTACGAACTGACCATGCGACCGCGGGACCCCCGGTTTGAGAATACGACGATATTTTGCATATTACTAGACTTAGGCTTAAAAACATGGCCTTAGTGGGTGAAAACCCGAAACATCCCTCGAAGGGCCCCGTGAGTGGCAACAACACCTAGCACGGGAAATGTAACTCGTACGAACTGACCGCGAGATCACGGGACCACCGGTTTGAGAATACAACGATAATTTGCATATTTCTAGACTTAGGCTTAAAAACATGGCATATGGATGGAGCGAAACAACCGGATTTTCAGGAACTGTAAGGCCAACCATGCGAGTATCATGAATGATATCTCCTTTTTTGTCAATTGCAAATCAAATAATTGGAAAAAGTCGAGGAGAAACTTCAACAACTGGATTATATGCAAGAACTGGGGTCTTGACGAGAGTGTTTTACTATCTGATTTGTAATTGTGGGTTGTTTTATGGTTTTGGTGTCGTCTGTCTTCGGGAGTTTCTGTTGTTTGTTTTAGGGATGTGCTTCTCGTTTGAAACCACCCCTTAGGAGGGTATGCCCTCCTTTTCTTGTACATAGTTTGCTTATTTATGCTATTCTTAATTGACAAAAAAAGGCTTACATACATGGCGTTAGTGGGTGAAAACAAGAAATTTCCCCCGAATGGCCCCGTGAGTGGCACCAACAGCACGCACGGGACCAATGTAACTCATACGAACTGACCGCGTGATCACATGACCCCAAGTTTGAGAATACGATGATAATTTGCATATTTCTAGACTAAGGCTTAAAAACACAGCGTCAGTGGGTGAAAACCCAAAACAGCCCCCGAACGACCCCGTGAGTGGCACCAACACCTCGCACGGGACCAATGTAACTCATACGATTTGACCGCGTGATCACGGCACCCCCAGTTTGAGAATACGATGATAATTTGCATATTTCCGGACTTAGGCTTAAAAACACAGCGTTAGTGGGTGAAATCCGAAACAGCCCCCGAACGGTCCCGTGAGTGGCGCCAACACCTCGCACGGGACCAATGTAACTCCTACGAACTGACCGAATGATCGCGGGACCCCCGGTTTGAGAATACGATGATAATTGGCATATTTATAGACTTGGGCTTAAAAACACAGCGTTAGTGGGTGAAATCCGAAACAGCCCCCGAACGGCCCCGTGAGTGGCACCAACACCTCTCATAGGACTAACGTAACTCGTACGAACAAACCGCGCGTTCACGGGACCCCCAGTTTGAGAATACGACGATAATTTGCATACTTCTAGGCTTCGGCTTAAAAACAAGGCGTTAGTGGGCGAAACCCCAAACATCCCTCCAACAGCCCGGTGAGTGGCACCAACACCTCGCACGGGACCAATGTAACTCGTACGAATTGACCGCGCGATCAGGGGACCCCCGATTTGAGAATACGACGATAATTTGCATACATTTAGACTTCGGCTTAAAAACAAGGCGTTAGTGGGTGAAACCCGAAACATCCCTCGAACGGCCCCGTGAGTGGCACTAACACCTCGTACGGGACCAATATAACTCGTACGAACTAACCGTGCGATCACGCGGCCCCCAATATGAGAATACGACGATAATTTTCATATTTCTAGACTTAGGCTTAAAAACATGCCGTTAGTGGGTGAAAATCCGAAACAACCCCCGAACGGCCCCGTGAGTGGCACCAACACCTTGTACGGGACCAATGTAACTCGTTCGAATTGACCGTGCGATCATGGGACCCCCGGTTTGAGAATACGACGATATTTTGCATATTTCTAGACTTAGGCTTAAAAAGATGGCGTTAGTGGGTGAACACCCGAAACAGCCCCCGAACGGCCCCGTGAGTGGCACCAACGCCTCGCACGGGACCAATGTAACTCGTCCGAACTGACCGCGCGATCACGGGACCCCCGATTTGAGAATACGACGATAATTTTCATATTTCTAGACTTAGGCTTAAAAACATGGCGTTAGTATGTGAAAACCCGAAAGATCCCTCGAAGGGCCTTGTGAGTGGCACCAATGCCTTTAACGGGACCAATGTAACTTGTACGAACTGACCATGCGACCGCAGGACCCCCGATTTGAGAATACGATGATATTTTGCATATTACTAGACTTCGGCTTTAAAACCCGGCTTTAGTGGGTAAAAACCCGAAACAACCCCTGAACGGCCCCGTGAGTGGCGCCAACACCTCGTACGGGACCAATGTAACTCGTACGAACTAGTCGCGCGATTGCGGGACCGCTTGTTTGAGAATACGATGATATTTTGCAGATCTCTAGACTTCGGTTTAAAAACCCAGCGTTAGTGGGTAAAAACCCGAAACAGCCCCTGAACAGCCCCACGAGAGGTGCCAACACCTCGCACGGGACCAATGTAGCTCGTACGAACTGGTCGCGCGATCACGTGACCCCCAGTTTGAGAATGCGATCATAATTTGCATATTTCTAGACTTTTACTTATAAAACATGGCGTTATTGGGTGAAAACCCGAAACAGCTCCCGAACGGCCCTGTGAGTGGCACCAACACCTCGAACGGGACCAATGTAACTCGTACGAACTAACCACGCGATCTTGGATCCCCCGATTTGAGAATACGACGATATTTTGCATATTTCTAGACTTAGGCTTAAAAACATGGCGTTAGTATGTGAAAACCCGAAACATCCCTCGAAGGGCCTTGTGAGTGGCACCAACGCCTTGCACGGGACAATTGTAACTCGTACGAACTGACCATGCGACCGCGGGACCCCCGGTTTGAGAATACGACGATATTTTGCATATTAGTAGATTTAGGCTTAAAAACATGGCCTTAGTGGGTGAAAACCTGAAACATCCTTCGAAGGGCCCCGTGAGTGGCACCAACACCTAGCACGGGAAATGTAACTCGTACGAACTGACCGCGAGATCACGGGACCGCCGGTTTGAGAATACGAAGATAATTTGCATATTTCTAGACTTAGGCTTAAAAACATGGCGTTGGTGGGGGAAAACCCGAAACAGCCTCCGAACGGCCCCGTGAGTGGCACCAACACCTCGCATAGGACTAACGTAACTCGTACGAACTGATCGCGCGTTCACGGGACCCCCAGTTTGAGAATATGATCATAATTAGTATATTTCTTGACTTCGGCTTAAAAACATGGCGTTACTGGGTGAAACCCCAAACATCCCTCGACGGCCCCGTGAGTGGCACCAACACCTCGCACGGGACCAATGTAGCTCGAACGAACTGACCGCGCGATCAGGGGACCCCCATTTGAGAATACGACGATAATTTGCATACTTCTTGGCTTCGGCTTAAAAACAAGGCGTTAGTGGGTGAAACCCGAAACATCCCTCGAACAGCCCCGTGAGTGGCACTAACACCTCGCACGGGACCAATATAACTCCTACGAACTGACCGCGCGATCACGCGGCCCCCAGTTTGAGAATACGACGATAATTTTCATATTTCTAGACTTAGGCTTATAAACATGGCGTTAGTGGGTCAAAATCTGAAACAACCCCCAAACGGCCCCATGAGTGGCACCAACACCTTGTACGGGACCAATGTAACTCGTTCGAACTGACCGCGCGATCATGGGACCCCCGGTCTGAGAATACGACGATATTTTGCATATTTCTAGACTTAGGCTTAAAAACATGGCTTTAGTGGGTGAACACCGGAAACAGTCCCCGAATGGCCCGTGAGTGGCACCAACGCCTCGCACGGGACCAATGTAACTCGTCCGAACTGATCGCGCGATCACGGGACCCCCGGTTTGAGAATACGACGATAATTTTCATATTTCTAGACTTAGGCTTAAAAACATGGCGTTAGTGGGTGAAAACCCGAAATGTCCCCCGAACGGCCTCGTGAGTGGCACCAACGCCTCGTACGGGACCAATGTAACTCGTACGAACTCATCGCGCGATTACAGGACCCCCGATTTGAGAATACGACGATAATTTTCATATTTCTAGACTTAGGCTTGAAAACATGGCGTTGGTGGGGGAAAACCCGAAACAGCCTCCGAACGGCCCCGTGAGTGGCACCAACACCTCGCATAGGACTAACGTAACTCGTACGAACTGATCGCGCGTTCACGGGACCCCCAGTTTGAGAATATGATCATAATTAGTATATTTCTAGACTTCGGCTTAAAAACATGGCGTTACTGGGTGAAACCCCAAACATCCCTCGAACGGCCCCGTGAGTGGCACCAACACCTCGCACGGGACCAATGTAGCTCGAACGAACTGACCGCGCGATCAGGGGACCCCCATTTGAGAATACGACGATAATTTGCATACTTCTTGGCTTCGGCTTAAAAACAAGGCGTTAGTGGGTGAAACTCGAAATAACCCTCGAACGGCCCCGTGAGTGGCACTAACACCTCGCACGGGACCAATATAACTCGTACGAACTGACCGCGCGATCACGCGGCCCCCAGTTTGAGAATACGACGATAATTTTCATATTTCTAGACTTAGGCTTATAAACATGGCGTTAGTGGGTCAAAATTTGAAACAACCCCCGAACGGCCCCGTGAGTGGCACCAACACCTTGTACGGGACCAATGTAACTCGTTCGAACTGACCGCGCGATCATGGGACCCCCGGTTTGAGAATACGACGATATTTTGCATATTTCTAGACATAGGCTTAAAAACATGGGGTTAGTGGGTGAACACCCGAAACAGCCCCCGAACGGCCCGTGAGTGGCACCAACGCCTCGCACGGGACCAATGTAACTCGTCCGAACTGACCGCGCGATCACGGGACCCCCGGTTTGAGAATACGACGATAATTTTCATATTTCTAGACTTAGGCTTAAAAACATGGCGTTAGTGGGTGAAAACCCGAAATGTCCCCCGAACGGCCTCGTGAGTGGCACCAACGCCTCGCACGGGACCAATGTAACTCGTACGAACTCATCGCGCGATTACAGGACCCCCGATTTGAGAATACGACGATAATTTGCATATTTCTAGACTTAGGCTTGAAAACATGGCGTTGGTGGGGGAAAACCCGATTTAGCCTCCGAACGGCCCCGTGAGTGGCACCAACACCTCGCATAGGACTAACGTAACTCGTACGAACTGATCGCGCGTTCACGGGACCCCCAGTTTGAGAATATGATCATAATTAGTATATTTCTTGACTTCGGCTTAAAAACATGGCGTTACTGGGTGAAACCCCAAACATCCCTCGACGGCCCCGTGAGTGGCACCAACACCTCGCACGGGACCAATGTAGCTCGAACGAACTGACCGCGCGATCAGGGGACCCCCATTTGAGAATACGACGATAATTTGCATACTTCTTGGCTTCGGCTTAAAAACAAGGCGTTAGTGGGTGAAACCCGAAACATCCCTCGAACAGCCCCGTGAGTGGCACTAACACCTCGCACGGGACCAATATAACTCCTACGAACTGACCGCGCGATCACGCGGCCCCCAGTTTGAGAATACGACGATAATTTTCATATTTCTAGACTTAGGCTTATAAACATGGCGTTAGTGGGTCAAAATCTGAAACAACCCTCAAACGGCCCCATGAGTGGCACCAACACCTTGTACGGGACCAATGTAACTCGTTCGAACTGAGCGCGCGATCATGGGACCCCCGGTTTGAGAATACGACGATATTTTGCATATTTCTAGACTTAGGCTTAAAAACATGGCGTTAGTGGGTGAACACCGGAAACAGTCCCCGAATGGCCCGTGAGTGGCACCAACGCCTCGCACGGGACCAATGTAACTCGTCCGAACTGATCGCGCGATCACGGGATCCCCGGTTTGAGAATACGACGATAATTTTCATATTTCTAGACTTAGGCTTAAAAACATGGCGTTAGTGGGTGAAAACCCGAAATGTCCCCCGAACGGCCTCGTGAGTGGCACCAACGCCTCGTACGGGACCAATGTAACTCGTACGAACTCATCGCGCGATTACAGGACCCCCGATTTGAGAATACGACGATAATTTGCATATTTCTAGACTTAGGCTTGAAAACATGGCGTTGGTGGGGGAAAACCCGAAACAGCCTCCGAACGGCCCCGTGAGTGGCACCAACACCTCGCATAGGACTAACGTAACTCGTACGAACTGATCGCGCGTTCACGGGCCCCCCAGTTTGAGAATATGATCATAATTGTATATTTCTAGACTTCGGCTTAAAACATGGCGTTACTGGGTGAAACCCCAAACATCCCTCGAACGGCCCCGTGAGTGGCACCAACACCTCGCACGGGACCAATGTAGCTCGAACGAACTGACCGCGCGATCAGGGGACCCCCATTTGAGAATACGACGATAATTTGCATACTTCTTGGCTTCGGCTTAAAAACAAGGCGTTAGTGGGTGAAACCCGAAACATCCCTCGAACGGCCCGTGAGTGGCACTAACACCTCGCACGGGACCAATTTAACTCGTACGAACTGACCGCGCGATCACGCGGCCCCCAGTTTGAGAATACGACGATAATTTTCATATTTCTAGACTTAGGCTTATAAACATGGCGTTAGTGGGTCAAAATCTGAAACAACCCCCGAACGGCCCCATGAGTGGCACCAACACCTTGTACGGGACCAATGTAACTCGTTCGAACTGACTGCGCGATCATGGGACCCCCGGTTTGAGAATACGATGATATTTTGCATATTTCTAGACTTAGGCTTAAAACATGGCGTTAGTGGGTGAACACCGGAACAGTCCCCGAACGGCCCGTGAGTGGCACCAACGCCTCGCACGGGACCAATGTAACTCGTCCGAACTGATCGCGCGATCACGGGACCCCCGGTTTGAGAATACGACGATAATTTTATATTTCTAGACTTAGGCTTAAAACATGGCGTTAGTGGGTGAAAACCCGAAATGTCCCCCGAACGGCCTCGTGAGTGGCACCAACGCCTCGTACGGGACCAATGTAACTCGTACGAACTCATCGCGCGATTACAGGACCCCCGATTTGAGATACGACGATAATTGCATATTTCTAGACTTAGGCTTGAAACATGGCGTTGGTGGGGTAAAACCCGAAACAGCCTCCGAACGGCCCCGTGAGTGGCACCAACACCTCGCATAGGACTAACGTAACTCGTACGAACTGATCGCGCGTTCACGGGATCCACAGTTTGAGAATATGATCATAATTAGTATATTTCTAGACTTCGGCTTAAAAACATGGCGTTACTGGGTGAAACCCCAAACATCCCTCGAACGGCGCCGTGAGTGGCACAACACCTCGCACGGGACCATGTAGCTCGAACGAACTGACCAAGCGATCAGGGGACCCACATTTGAGAATACGACGATAATTTGCATACTTCTTGGCTTCGGCTTAAAAACAAGGCGTTAGTGGGTGAAACCCAAAACATCCCTCAAACGGCCCCGTGAGTGGCACTAACACCTCGCACGGGACCAATATAACTCCTACGAACTGACCGCGCGATCACGCGGCCCCCAGTTTGAGAATACGACGATAATTTTCATATTTCTAGACTTAGGCTTATAAACATGGCGTTAGTGGGTCAAAATCTGAAACAACCCCCGAACGGCCCCGTGAGTGGCACCAACACCTTGTACGGGACCAATGTAACTCGTTCGAACTGACCGCGCGATCATGGGACCCCCGGTTTGAGAATACGCTGATATTTTGCATATTTCTAGACTTAGGCTTAAAAACATGGCGTTAGTGGGTGAACACCCGAAACAGCCCCCGAACGGCCCGTGAGTGGCACCAACGCCTCGCACGGGATCAATGTAACTCGTCCGAACTGACCGCGCGATCACGGGACCCCCGGTTTGAGAATACGACGATAATTTTCATATTTCTAGACTTAGGCTTAAAAACATGGCGTTAGTGGGTGAAAACCCGAAATGTCCCCGAACGGCCTCGTGAGTGGCACCAACGCCTCGCACGGGACCAATGTAACTCGTACGAACTCATCGCGCGATTACGGGACCCCCGATTTGAGAATACGACGATAATTTGCATATTTCTAGACTTAGGCTTGAAAACATGGCGTTGGTGGGAGAAAACCCGAAACAGCCTCCGAACGGCCCCGTGAGTGGCACCACCACCTCGCATAGGACTAACGTAACTCGTACGAACTGACTGCGCGTTCACGGGACCCCCAGTTTGAGAATATGATGATAATTAGTATATTTCTAGACTTTGGCTTAAAAACATGGCATTAGTGGGCGAAACCCCAAACATCCCTCGAACGGCCCCGTGAGTGGCACCAACACCTCGCACGGGACCAATGTAACTCGTACGAACTGACCGCGCAATCAGGGGACCCCCGATTTGAGAATACGACGATAATTTGCATACATCTAGACTTCGGCTTAAAAACAAGGCGTTAGTGGGTGAAACCCGAAACATCCCTCGAACGGCCCCGTGAGTGGCACTAACACCTCGCACGGGACCAATATAACTCGTACGAACTGACCGCGCGATCACGCGGCCCCCAGTTTGAGAATACGACGATAATTTTCATATTTCTAGACTTAGGCTTATAAACATGGCGTTAGTGGGTCAAAATCTGAAACAACCCCCGAACGGCCCCGTGAGTGGCACCAACACCTTGTACGGGACCAATGTAACTCGTTCGAACTGACCGCGCGATCATGGGACCCCCGGTTTGAGAATACGCTGATATTCTGCATATTTCTAGACTTAGGCTTAAAAACATGGCGTTAGTGGGTGAACACCCGAAACAGCCCCCGAACGGCCCGTGAGTGGCACCAACGCCTCGCACGGGATCAATGTAACTCGTCCGAACTGACCGCGCGATCACGGGACCCCCGGTTTGAGAATACGACGATAATTTTCATATTTCTAGACTTAGGCTTAAAAACATGGCGTTAGTGGGTGAAAACCCGAAATGTCCCCGAACGGCCTCGTGAGTGGCACCAACGCCTCGCACGGGACCAATGTAACTCGTACGAACTCATCGCGCGATTACGGGACCCCCGATTTGAGAATACGACGATAATTTGCATATTTCTAGACTTAGGCTTGAAAACATGGTGTTGGTGGGAGAAAACCCGAAACAGCCTCCGAACGGCCCCGTGAGTGGCACCACCACCTCGCATAGGACTAACGTAACTCGTACGAACTGACTGCGCGTTCACGGGACCCCCAGTTTGAGAATATGATGATAATTAGTATATTTCTAGACTTTGGCTTAAAAACATGGCATTACTGGATGAAACCCCAAACATCCCTCGAACGGCCCCGTGAGTGGCACCAACACCTCGCACGGGACCAATGTAACTCGTACGAACTGACCGCGCGATCAGGGGACCCCCGATTTGAGAATACGACGATAATTTGCATACTTCTTGGCTTCGGCTTAAAAACAAGGCATTAGTGGGCGAAACCCCAAACATCCCTCCAACGGCCAGGTGAGTGGCACCAACACCTCGCACGGGACCAATGTAACTCGTACGAACTGACCGCGCAATCAGGGGACCCCCGATTTGAGAATACGACGATAATTTGCATACATCTAGACTTCGGCTTAAAAACAAGGCGTTAGTGGGTGAAACCCGAAACATCCCTCGAACGGCCCCGTGAGTGGCACTAACACCTCGCACGGGACCAATATAACTCGTACGAACTGACCGCGCGATCACGCGGCCCCCAGTATGAGAATACGACGATAATTTTCATATTTCTTGACTTAGGCTTAAAAACATGGCGTTAGTGGGTGAAAATCCGAAACAGAACCCCGAACGGCCACGTGAGTGGCACCAACACCTTGTACGGGACCAATGTAACTCGTTCGAACTGACCGCGCGATCATGGGACCCCCGTTTTGAGAATACGACGATATTTTGCATATTTCTAGACTTAGGCTTAAAAAGATGGCGTTAGTGGGTGAACACCCGAAACAGCCCCCGAACGGCCCCGTGAGTGGCACCAACGCCTCGCACGGGACCAATGTAACTCGTCCGAACTGACCGCGCGATCACGGGACCCCCGGTTTGAGAATACGACGATAATTTTCATATTTCTAGACTTAGGCTTAAAAACATGGTGTTAATGCGTGAAAACCCGAAACATCCCTGGAAGGGCCTTGTGAGTGGCACCAACGCCTTGCACGGGACCAATGTAACTCGTACGAACTGACCATGCGACCGCGGGACCCCCGATTTGAGAATACGACGATATTTTGCATATTACTAGACTTCGGCTTTAAAACCCGGCTTTAGTGGGTAAAAACCCGAAACAACCCCTGAACGGCCCCGTGAGTGGCGCCAACACCTCGCACGGGACCAATGTAACTCGTACGAAATAGTCGCGCGATTGCGGGACCGCTTGTTTGAGAATACGATGATATTTTGCTGCTATCTAGACTTCGGCTTAAAAACCCAGCGTTAGTGGGTAAAAACCCGAAACAGCCCCTGAACGGCCCCGCGAGAGGTGCCAACACCTCGCACAGGACCAATGTAGCTCGTACGAACTGGTCGCGCGATCACGTGACCCCCAGTTTGAGAATGCGATCATAATTTGCATATTTCTAGACTTTGACTTAAAAACATGCCGTTATTGGGCGAAAACCCGAAACAGCTCCCAAATGGCCCCGTGAGTGGCACCAACACCTCGAACGGGACTAATGTAACTCGTACGAACTAACCACCCGATCTTGGGACCCCCAGTTTTGAGAATACGACGATATTTTGCATATTTCTAGACTTAGGCTTAAAAACATGGCGTCAGTGGGTGAAGACCCGAAACAGCCCCCGAACGGCCCCGTGAGTAGCATCAACACCTCGAACGGGACCAATGCAACTTGTACGAACTAACCACGCGATCATGGGACCCCCGGTTTGAGAATACCATGATATTTTGCATATTTCTAGACTTAGGCTTAAAAACAGGGCGTTAGTGGGTGAACACCCGAAACAGCCCCCGAACGGCCCCGTGAGTGGCACCAACGCCTCGCACGGGACCAATGTAACTCGTCCGAACTGACCGCGAGATCACGGGACCCCCGGTTTCAGAATACGACGATAATTTTCATATTTCTAGACTTAGGCTTAAAAACATGGCGTTAGTGCGTGAAAGCCCGAAACATCCCTCGAAGGGCCTTGTGAGTGGCAACGCCTTGCACGGGACCAAATTATCATCGTACGAACTGATCATGCGACCGCGGGACCCCCGATTTGAGAATAAGACGATAATTTGAATATTTCTAGACTTAGGCTTGAAAGCATGGCGTTGGTGGGGGAAAACCCGAAACAGGCTCCGAACGTCCCCGTGATTGGCACCAACACCTCGCATAGGACTAACGTAACTCGTATGAACTGACCGCGCATTCACGGGACCCCCAGTTTGAGAATATGATGATAATTTGTATATTTCTAGACTTCGGCTTAAAAACATGGCGTTACTGGGTGAAACCCCAAACAACCCTCGAACGGCCCCGTGAGTGGCACCAACACCTCGCACTGGACCAATGTAACTCGTACGAACTGACCGCGTGATTAGGGGACCCCCGATTTGAGATTACGACGATAATTTGCATACTTCTTGGCTTCGACTTAAAAACAAGGCAATAGTGGGTGAAACCCCAAACATCCCTCCAACGGCCCGGTGAGTGGCACCAACACCTCGCACGGGACCAATGTAACTCGTACGAACTGACCGCGCGATCAGGGGACCCTCGATTTGAGAATACGACGATAATTTGCATACATCTAGACTTCGGCTTAAAAATAAGGCGTTAGTGGGTGAAACCCGAAACATCCCTCGAACGGCCCCGTGAGTGGCACTAACACATCGCACGGGACCAATATAACTCGTACGAACTGACCGCGCGATCACGCGGCCCCCAGTATGAGAATACGACGATAATTTTAATATTTCTAGACTTAGGCTTAAAAACATGCCGTTAGTGGGTGAAAATCCGAAACAACCCCCGAACGGCCCCGTGAGTGGCACCAACACCTTGTCCGGGACCAATGTAACTCGTTCGAACTGACCGCGCGATCATGGGACCCCCGGTTTGAGAATACGACGATATTTTGCATATTTCTAGACTTAGGCTTACAAACATGGCGTTAGTGGGTGAACACCCGAAACAGCCCCCGAACGGCCCCATGAGTGG
This sequence comes from Sambucus nigra, assembly GCA_949130495.1. Classification (NCBI taxonomy): domain Eukaryota; kingdom Viridiplantae; phylum Streptophyta; class Magnoliopsida; order Dipsacales; family Adoxaceae; genus Sambucus; species Sambucus nigra. Next base: position 151,834,436 of record OX422218.1, read on the forward strand.
CACCAACGCCTCGCACGGGAAAAATGTAACTCGTCCGAATTGACCGCGCGATCACGGGACCCCCGGTTTGAGGATACGACGATATTTTGCATATTTCTAGACTTAGGCTTAAAAACATGGCGTTAGTGGGTGAACAACCAAAACAGCCACCGAACGGCCCCGTGAGTGTCACCAACACCTCGCACGGGACCAATGTAACTCGTTCGAACTGACTGCGTGATCACGGGACCCCCGGTTTGAGAATACGACGATAATTTTCATATTTCTAGACTTAGGCTTAAAAACATGGCGTTAGTGCGTGAAAACCCGAAACATCCCTCGAAGGGCCTCGTTAGTGGCACCAATGCCTTGCAGAGGACCAATGTAACTCGTACCAACTGACCATGTGACCGCGGGACCCTCGGCTTGAGAATACGACGATATTTTGCATATTACTAGACTTCGGCTTTAAAACACGACTTTAGTGGGTAAAAACCCGAAACAACGCCTGAACGGCCCCGTGAGTGGCGCCAACACCTCGCACGGGACCAATGTAACTCGAACGAACTAGTCGCGCGATTGCGGGACCGCTTGTTCGAGAATTCGATGATATTTTGCAGATCTCTAGACTTCGGCTTAAAAACCCAGCGTTAGCGGGTAAAAACCCGAAACAGCCCCTGAACGGCCCCGCGAGAGGTGCCAACACCTCACACGGGACCAATGTAGCTCGTACGAACTGGTCGCGCGATCACGTGACCCCCAGTTTTAGAATGCGATCATAATTTGCATATTTCTAGACTTTGGCTTAAAAACATGGCGTTATTGGGTGAAAACCCGAAACTGCTCCCGAACGGCCCCGTGAGTGGCACCAACACCTCAAAAGGGACCAATGTAACTCGTACGAACTAACCACGCGATCATGGGACCCTCGATTTGAGAATACGACGATATATTGCATATTTCTAGACTTAGGCTTAAAAACATGGCGTTAGTGGGTGAACACCCGAAACAGCCCCCGAACGGCCCCGTGAGTGGCACCAACGCCTCGCACGGGACCAATGTAACTCGTCCGAACTGACCGCGCGATCACGGGACCCCCGGTTTGAGAATACGACGATAATTTTCATATTTCTAGACTTAGGCTAAAAAACATGGCGTTAGTGGGTGAAAACCCGAAATGTCCCCCAAACGGCCTCGTGAGTGGCACCAATGCCTCGCACGGGACCAATGTAACTCGTACGAATTGATCGCGCGATTACGGGACCCCTGATTTGAGAATACGACGATAATTTGCAAATTTCTAGACTTAGGCTTGAAAACATGGCGTTGGTGGGGGAAAACCCGAAACAGCCTTCGAACGGCCCCGTGATTGGCACCAACACCTCACATAGGACTAACGTAACTCGTACGAACTGACCGCGGATTCACGGGACCCCCAGTTTGAGAATATGATGATAATTTGTATATTTCTAGACTTCGGCTTAAAAACATGGCGTTACTGGGTGAAACCCCAAACATCCCTCGAACGGCCCCGTGAGTGGCACCAACACCTCGCACGGGACCAATGTAACACGTACGAACTGACCGCGCGATCAGGGGACCCCCGATTTGAGAATACGACGATAATTTGCATACTTCTTGGCTTCGGCTTAAAAACAAGGCAATAGTGGGTGAAACCCCAAACATCCCTCCAACGGCCCGGTGAGTGGCACCAGCACCTCGCACGGGACCAATGTAACTCGTACGAACTGACCGCGCGATCAGGGGACCCCCGATTTGAGAAAACGACGATAATTTGCATACATCTAGACTTCGGCTTAACAACAAGGCGTTAGTGTGTGAAACCCGAAGCATCCCTCGAACGGCCCCGTGAGTGGCACTAACACCTCGCACGGGACCAATATAACTCATACGAACTGACCGCGCGATCACGGGGCCCCCAGTATAAGAATACGACGATAATTTCATATTTCTAGACTTAGGCTTAAAAACATGGCGTTAGTGGGTGAAAATCCGAAACAGCCCCCAAACGGCCCCGTGAGTGGCACCAACACCTTGTACGGGACCAATGTAACTCGTTAGAACTGACCGCGCGATCACGTGACCCCCAGTTTGAGAATACGATGATAATTTGCATATTTCTAGACTTAGGCTTAAAAACATGGCCTTAGTGGGTGAAAACCCGAAACATCCCTCGAAGGGCCCCGTGAGTGGCACCAACACCTAGCACGGGAAATGTAACTTGTACGAACTGACCGCGAGATTACGGGACCGCCGGTTTGAGAATACGACGATAATTTGCATATTTCTAGACTTAGGCTTAAAAACATGGCATATGGATGGAGCGAAACAACCGGATTTTCAGGAACTGTAAGGCCAACCAAGCGAGTATCATGAATGATATCTCCTTTTTTGTCAATTGCAAATCCAATAATTGGAAAAAGTCGAGGAGAAACTTCAACAACTGGATTATATGCAAGAACTGGGGTCTTGATGAGAGTGTTTTACTTTTTGATTTGTAATTGTGGGTTGTTTTATGGTTTGGTGTCGTCCGTCTTCGGGAGTTTCTGTTGTTTGTTTTAGGGATGTGTTTCTCGTTTGAAACCACCCCTTAGGAGGGTATGCCCTCCTTTTCTTGTACATCGTTTGCTTATTTATGCTATTCTTAATTGACAAAAAAAGGCTTACATACATGGCGTTAGTGGGTGAAAACCAAAAATTTCCCCCGAATGGCCCCGCGAGAGGTGCCAACAGCACGCACGGGACCAATGTAGCTCGTACGAACTGGTCGCGCGATCACGTGACCCCCAGTTTGAGAATGCGATCATAATTTGCATATTTCCGGACTTAGGCTTAAAAACACAGCGTTAGTGGGTGAAATCCGAAACAGCCCCCGAACGGCCCCGTGAGTGGCGCCAACACCTCGCACGGGACCAATGTAACTCGTACGAACTGACCGAATGATCGCGGGACCCCCGGTTTGAGAATACGATGATAATTGGCATATTTATAGACTTGGGCTTAAAAACATGGCGTTAGTGGGTGAACACCCGACAGCCCCCGAACGGTCCCGTGAGTGGCACCAACGCCTCGCACGGGACCAATGTAACTCGTCCGAACTGACCGCGCGATCACGGGACCCCCGGTTTGAGAATACGACGATAATTTTCATATTTCTAGACTTAGGCTAAAAAACATGGCGTTAGTGGGTGAAAACCCGAAATGTCCCCCAAACGGCCTCGTGAGTGGCACCAATGCCTCGCACGGGACCAATGTAACTCGTACGAATTGATCGCGCGATTACGGGACCCCTGATTTGAGAATACGATGATAATTTGCATATTTCTAGACTTAGGCTTGAAAACATGGCGTTGGTGGGGGAAAACCCGAAACAGCCTTCGAACGGCCCCGTGATTGGCACCAACACCTCACATAGGACTAACGTAACTCGTACGAACTGACCGCGGATTCACGGGACCCCCAGTTTGAGAATATGATGATAATTTGTATATTTCTAGACTTCGGCTTAAAAACATGGCGTTACTGGGTGAAACCTCAAACATCCCTCGAACGGCCCCGTGAGTGGCACCAACACCTCGCACGGGACCAATGTAACACGTACGAACTATCGCGCGATTACGGGACCCCTGATTTGAGAATACGACGATAATTTGCATATTTCTAGACTTAGGCTTGAAAACATGGCGTTGGTGGGGGAAAACCCGAAACAGCCTTCGAACGGCCCCGTGATTGGCACCAACACCTCACATAGGACTAACGTAACTCGTATGAACTGACCGCGGATTCACGGGACCCCCAGTTTGAGAATATGATGATAATTTCTTTATTTCTAGACTTCGGCTTAAAAACATGGCGTTACTGGGTGAAACCTCAAACATCCCTCGAACGGCCCCGTGAGTGGCACTAACACCTCGCACGGGACCAATATAACTCATACGAACTGACCGCGCGATCACGGGGCCCCCAGTATAAGAATACGACGATAATTTTCATATTTCTAGACTTAGGCTTAAAAACATGGCGTTAGTGGGTGAAAATCCGAAACAGCCCCCAAACGGCCCCGTGAGTGGCACCAACACCTTGTACGGGACCAATGTAACTCGTTAGAACTGACCGCGCGATCACGTGACCCCCAGTTTGAGAATACGATGATAATTTGCATATTTCTAGACTTAGGCTTAAAAACATGGCCTTAGTGGGTGAAAACCCGAAACATCCCTCGAAGGGCCCCGTGAGTGGCACCAACACCTAGCACGGGAAATGTAACTTGTACGAACTGACCGCGAGATTACGGGACCGCCGGTTTGAGAATACGACGATAATTTGCATATTTCTAGACTTAGGCTTAAAAACATGGCATATGGATGGAGCGAAACAACCGGATTTTCAGGAACTGTAAGGCCAACCAAGCGAGTATCATGAATGATATCTCCTTTTTTGTCAATTGCAAATCCAATAATTGGAAAAAGTCGAGGAGAAACTTCAACAACTGGATTATATGCAAGAACTGGGGTCTTGATGAGAGTGTTTTACTTTTTGATTTGTAATTGTGGGTTGTTTTATGGTTTGGTGTCGTCCGTCTTCGGGAGTTTCTGTTGTTTGTTTTAGGGGTGTGTTTCTCGTTTGAAACCACCCCTTAGGAGGGTATGCCCTCCTTTTCTTGTACATCGTTTGCTTATTTATGCTATTCTTAATTGACAAAAAAAGGCTTACATACATGGCGTTAGTGGGTGAAAACCAAAAATTTCCCCCGAATGGCCCCGCGAGAGGTGCCAACAGCACGCACGGGACCAATGTAGCTCGTACGAACTGGTCGCGCGATCACGTGACCCCCAGTTTGAGAATGCGATCATAATTTGCATATTTCCGGACTTAGGCTTAAAAACACAGCGTTAGTGGGTGAAATCCGAAACAGCCCCCGAACGGCCCCGTGAGTGGCGCCAACACCTCGCACGGGACCAATGTAACTCGTACGAACTGACCGAATGATCGCGGGACCCCCGGCTTGAGAATACGATGATAATTGGCATATTTATAGACTTGGGCTTAAAAACATGGCGTTAGTGGGTGAACACCCGACAGCCCCCGAACGGTCCCGTGAGTGGCACCAACACCTCGCACGAGACCAATGTAACTCGTACGAACTAACCACGCGATCCTGGGACCCCCGGTTTGAGAATACGACGATATTTTGCATATTTCTAGACTTAGGCTTAAAAACATGGCGTTAGTGGGTGAACACCCGAAACAGCCCCCGAACGGTCCCGTGAGTGGCACACTCCTCGCACGGGACCAATGTAACACGTCCGAACTGACTGCGTGATCACGGGACAACCGATTTCAGAATACGACGATAATTTTCATATTTCTAGACTTAGGTTTAAAAACATGGCGTTAGTGGGTGAAAAACCGAAATGTCCCCCGAACGGCCTCGTGAGTGGCACCAACGCCTCGCACGGGACCAATGTAACTCGTACGAACTGACCGCGCCATTAAGGGACCCCCGATTTGAGAATACGACGATAATTTGCATATTTCTAGACTTAGGCTTGAAAACATGGCGTTGGTGAGGGAAAACCCGAAACAGCCTCCGAACGGCCCCGTGAGTGGCACCAACACCTCGCATAGGACTAACGTAACTCATACGAACTGACCGCGCGTTCACGGGACCCCCGGTTTGAGAATATGATGATAATTTGTATATTTCTAGACTTCGTTTTAAAAACATGGCGTTGCTGGGTGAAACCCCAAACATCCCTCGAACGGCCCCGTGAGTGGCACCTACACCTCTCACGAGACCAATGTAACTCGTACGAACTGACCGCGCGATCAGGGGACCCCCGATTTGAGAATACGACTATAATTTGCATACTTCTAGGCTTCGGCTTAAAAACAAGGCGTTAGTGGGCGAAACCCCAAACATCCCTCCAACGGCCCAGTGAGTGGCACCAACACCTCGCACGGGACCAATGTAACTCGTACCAACTGACCATGTGACCGCGGGACCCCCGGTTTGAGAATACGACGATATTTTGCATATTACTAGACTTCGGCTTTAAAACACGACTTTAGTGGGTAAAAACCCGAAACAACGCATGAACGGCCCCGTGAGTGGCGCCAACACCTCGCACGGGACCAATGTAACTCGAACGAACTAGTCGTGCGATTGCGGGACCGCTTGTTCGAGAATACGATGATATTTTGCAGATCTCTAGACTTCGGCTTAAAAACCCAGCGTTAGTGGGTAAAAACCCGAAACAGCCCCTGAACGGCCCCGCGAGAGGTGCCAACACCTCGCACGGGACCAATGTAGCTCGTACGAACTGGTCGCGCGATCACGTGACCCCCAGTTTTAGAATGCGATCATAATTTGCATATTTCTAGACTTTGGCTTAAAAACATGGCGTTATTGGGTGAAAACCCGAAACTGCTCCCGAACGGCCCCGTGAGTGGCACCAACACCTCAAAAGGGACCAATGTAACTCGTACGAACTAACCACGCGATCATGGGACCCTCGATTTGAGAATACGACGATATATTGCATATTTCTAGACTTAGGCTTAAAAACATGGTGTTAGTGGGTGAAGACCCGAAACAGCCCCCGAACGGCCCCGTGAGTGGCACCAACACCTCGAACGGGACCAATGTAACTCGTACGAACTAACCACGCGATCATGGGACCCCCGGTTTGAGAATACGACGATATTTTGCATATTTCTAGACTTAGGCTTAAAAACATGGCGTTAGTGGGTGAACACCCGAAACAGCCCCTGAACGGCCCCATGAGTGGCACCAACGCCTCGGACGGGACCAATGTAACTAGTCCGAACTGACCGCGCGATCACGGGACCCCCGGTTTGAGAATACGACGATAATTTTCATATTTCTAGACTTAGGCTAAAAAACATGGCGTTAGTGGGTGAAAACCCGAAATGTCCCCCAAACGGCCCCGTGAGTGGCACCAATGCCTCACACGGGACCAATGTAACTCGTACGAATTGATCGCGCGATTACGGGACCCCTGATTTGAGAATACGACGATAATTTGCATATTTCTAGACTTAGGCTTGAAAACATGGCGTTGGTGGGGGAAAACCCGAAACAGCCTTCGAACGGCCCCGTGATTGGCACCAACACCTCACATAGGACTAACGTAACTCGTACGAACTGACCGCGGATTCACGGGACCCCCAGTTTGAGAATATGATGATAATTTGTATATTTCTAGACTTCGGCTTAAAAACATGGCGTTACTGGGTGAAACCCCAAACATCCCTCGAACGGCCCCGTGAGTGGCACCAACACCTCGCACGGGACCAATGTAACACGTACGAACTGACCGCGCGATCAGGGGACCCCCGATTTGAGAATACGACGATAATTTGCATACTTCTTGGCTTCGGCTTAAAAACAAGGCAATAGTGGGTGAAACCCCAAACATCCCTCCAACGGCCCGGTGAGTGGCACCAGCACCTCGCACGGGACCAATGTAACTCGTACGAACTGACCGCGCGATCAGGGGACCCCGATTTGAGAAAACGACGATAATTTGCATACATCTAGACTTCGGCTTAAAAACAAGGCGTTAGTGTGTGAAACCCGAAGCATCCCTCGAACGGCCCCGTGAGTGGCACTAACACCTCGCACGGGACCAATATAACTCATACGAACTGACCGCGCGATCACGGGGCCCCCAGTATAAGAATACGACGATAATTTTCATATTTCTAGACTTAGGCTTAAAAACATGGCGTTAGTGGGTGAAAATCCGAAACAGCCCCCAAACGGCCCCGTGAGTGGCACCAACACCTTGTACGGGACCAATGTAACTCGTTAGAACTGACCGCGCGATCACGTGACCCCCAGTTTGAGAATACGATGATAATTTGCATATTTCTAGACTTAGGCTTAAAAACATGGCCTTAGTGGGTGAAAACCCGAAACATCCCTCGTAGGGCCCCGTGAGTGGCACCAACACCTAGCACGGGAAATGTAACTTGTACGAACTGACCGCGAGATCACGGGACCGCCGGTTTGAGAATACGACGATAATTTGCATATTTCTAGACTTAGGCTTAAAAACATGGCATATGGATGGAGCGAAACAACCGGATTTTCAGGAACTGTAAGGCCAACCAAGCGAGTATCATGAATGATATCTCCTTTTTTGTCAATTGCAAATTCAATAATTGGAAAAAGTCGAGGAGAAACTTCAACAACTGGATTATATGCAAGAACTGGGGTCTTGATGAGAGTGTTTTACTTTTTGATTTGTAATTGTGGGTTGTTTTATGGTTTGGTGTCGTCCGTCTTCGGGAGTTTCTATTGTTTGTTTTAGGGATGTGTTTCTCGTTTGAAACCACTCCTTAGGAGGGTATGCCCTCCTTTTCTTGTACATCGTTTGCTTATTTATGCTATTCTTAATTGACAAAAAAAGGCTTACATACATGGCGTTAGTGGGTGAAAACCAAAAATTTCCCCCGAATGGCCCCGCGAGAGGTGCCAACAGCACGCACGGGACCAATGTAGCTCGTACGAACTGGTCGCGCGATCACGTGACCCCCAGTTTGAGAATGCGATCATAATTTGCATATTTCCGGACTTAGGCTTAAAAACACAGCGTTAGTTGGTGAAATCCGAAACAGCCCCCGAACGGCCCCGTGAGTGGCGCCAACACCTCGCACGGGACCAATGTAACTCGTACGAACTGACCGAATGATCGCGGGACCCCCGGTTTGAGAATACGATGATAATTGGCATATTTATAGACTTGGGCTTAAAAACATGGCGTTAGTGGGTGAACACCCGACAGCCCCCGAACGGTCCCGTGAGTGGCACCAACGCCTCGCAGGGACCAATGTAACTCGTCCGAACTGACCGCGCGATCACGGGACCCCCGGTTTGAGAATACGACGATAATTTTCATATTTCTAGACTTAGGCTAAAAAACATGGCGTTAGTGGGTGAAAACCCGAAATGTCCCCCAAACGGCCTCGTGAGTGGCACCAATGCCTCGCACGGGACCAATGTAACTCGTACGAATTGATCGCGCGATTACGGGACCCCTGATTTGAGAATACGACGATAATTTGCATATTTCTAGACTTAGGCTTGAAAACATGGCGTTGGTGGGGGAAAACCCGAAACAGCCTTCGAACGGCCCCGTGATTGGCACCAACACCTCACATAGGACTAACGTAACTCGTATGAACTGACCGCGGATTCACGGGACCCCCAGTTTGAGAATATGATGATAATTTCTTTATTTCTAGACTTCGGCTTAAAAACATGGCGTTACTGGGTGAAACCTCAAACATCCCTCGAACGGCCCCGTGAGTGGCACTAACACCTCGCACGGGACCAATATAACTCATACGAACTGACCGCGCGATCACGGGGCCCCCAGTATAAGAATACGACGATAATTTTCATATTTCTAGACTTAGGCTTAAAAACATGGCGTTAGTGGGTGAAAATCCGAAACAGCCCCCAAACGGCCCCGTGAGTGGCACCAACACCTTGTACGGGACCAATGTAACTTGTTAGAACTGACCGCGCGATCACGTGACCCCCAGTTTGAGAATACGATGATAATTTGCATATTTCTAGACTTAGGCTTAAAAACATGGCCTTAGTGGGTGAAAACCCGAAACATCCCTCGAAGGGCCCCGTGAGTGGCACCAACACCTAGCACGGGAAATGTAACTTGTACGAACTGACCGCGAGATTACGGGACCGCCGGTTTGAGAATACGACGATAATTTGCATATTTCTAGACTTAGGCTTAAAAACATGGCATATGGATGGAGCGAAACAACCGGATTTTCAGGAACTGTAAGGCCAACCAAGCGAGTATCATGAATGATATCTCCTTTTTTGTCAATTGCAAATCCAATAATTGGAAAAAGTCGAGGAGAAACTTCAACAACTGGATTATATGCAAGAACTGGGGTCTTGATGAGAGTGTTTTACTTTTTGATTTGTAATTGTGGGTTGTTTTATGGTTTGGTGTCGTCCGTCTTCGGGAGTTTCTGTTGTTTGTTTTAGGGGTGTGTTTCTCGTTTGAAACCACCCCTTAGGAGGGTATGCCCTCCTTTTCTTGTACATCGTTTGCTTATTTATGCTATTCTTAATTGACAAAAAAAGGCTTACATACATGGCGTTAGTGGGTGAAAACCAAAAATTTCCCCCGAATGGCCCCGCGAGAGGTGCCAACAGCACGCACGGGACCAATGTAGCTCGTACGAACTGGTCGCGCGATCACGTGACCCCCAGTTTGAGAATGCGATCATAATTTGCATATTTCCGGACTTAGGCTTAAAAACACAGCGTTAGTGGGTGAAATCCGAAACAGCCCCCGAACGGCCCCGTGAGTGGCGCCAACACCTCGCACGGGACCAATGTAACTCGTACGAACTGACCGAATGATCGCGGGACCCCTGGCTTGAGAATACGATGATAATTGGCATATTTATAGACTTGGGCTTAAAAACATGGCGTTAGTGGGTGAACACCCGACAGCCCCCGAACGGTCCCGTGAGTGGCACCAACACCTCGCACGAGACCAATGTAACTCGTACGAACTAACCACGCGATCCTGGGACCCCCGGTTTGAGAATACGACGATATTTTGCATATTTCTAGACTTAGGCTTAAAAACATGGCGTTAGTGGGTGAACACCCGAAACAGCCCCCGAACGGTCCCGTGAGTGGCACACTCCTCGCACGGGACCAATGTAACACGTCCGAACTGACTGCGTGATCACGGGACAACCGATTTGAGAATACGACGATAATTTTCATATTTCTAGACTTAGGTTTAAAAACATGGCGTTAGTGGGTGAAAAACCGAAATGTCCCCCGAACGGCCTCGTGAGTGGCACCAACGCCTCGCACGGGACCAATGTAACTCGTACGAACTGACCGCGCCATTAAGGGACCCCCGATTTGAGAATACGACGATAATTTGCATATTTCTAGACTTAGGCTTGAAAACATGGCGTTGGTGAGGGAAAACCCGAAACAGCCTCCGAACGGCCCCGTGAGTGGCACCAACACCTCGCATAGGACTAACGTAACTCATACGAACTGACCGCGCGTTCACGGGACCCCCGGTTTGAGAATATGATGATAATTTGTATATTTCTAGACTTCGTTTTAAAAACATGGCGTTGCTGGGTGAAACCCCAAACATCCCTCGAACGGCCCCGTGAGTGGCACCTACACCTCTCACGAGACCAATGTAACTCGTACGAACTGACCGCGCGATCAGGGGACCCCCGATTTGAGAATACGACTATAATTTGCATACTTCTAGGCTTCGGCTTAAAAACAAGGCGTTAGTGGGCGAAACCCCAAACATCCCTCCAACGGCCCAGTGAGTGGCACCAACACCTCGCACGGTACCAATGTAACTCGTACGAACTGACCGCGCGATCAGGGGACCCCCGGTTTGAGAATACGACGATAATTTTCATATTTCTAGACTTAGGCTTAAAAACATGGCGTTAGTGCGTGAAAACCCGAAACATCCCTCGAAGGGCCTCGTGAGTGGCACCAATGCCTTGCAGAGGACCAATGTAACTCGTACCAACTGACCATGTGACCGCGGGACCCCCGGTTTGAGAATACGACGATATTTTGCATATTACTAGACTTCGGCTTTAAAACACGACTTTAGTGGGTAAAAACCCGAAACAACGCATGAACGGCCCCGTGAGTGGCGCCAACACCTCGCACGGGACCAATGTAACTCGAACGAACTAGTCGTGCGATTGCGGGACCGCTTGTTCGAGAATACGATGATATTTTGCAGATCTCTAGACTTCGGCTTAAAAACCCAGCGTTAGTGGGTAAAAACCCGAAACAGCCCCTGAACGGCCCCGCGAGAGGTGCCAACACCTCGCACGGGACCAATGTAGCTCGTACGAACTGGTCGCGCGTTCACGTGACCCCCAGTTTTAGAATGCGATCATAATTTGCATATTTCTAGACTTTGGCTTAAAAACATGGCGTTATTGGGTGAAAACCCGAAACTGCTCCCGAACGGCCCCGTGAGTGGCACCAACACCTCAAAAGGGACCAATGTAACTCGTACGAACTAACCACGCGATCATGGGACCCTCGATTTGAGAATACGACGATATATTGCATATTTCTAGACTTAGGCTTAAAAACATGGTGTTAGTGGGTGAAGACCCGAAACAGCCCCCGAACGGCCCCGTGAGTGGCACCAACACCTCGAACGGGACCAATGTAACTCGTACGAACTAACCACGCGATCATGGGACCCCCGGTTTGAGAATACGACGATATTTTGAATATTTCTAGACTTAGGCTTAAAAACATGGCGTTAGTGGGTGAAAACCCGAAATGTCCCCCAAACGGCCCCGTGAGTGGCACCAATGCCTCGCACGGGACCAATGTAACTCGTACGAATTGATCGCGCGATTACGGGACCCCTGATTTGAAAATACGACGATAATTTGCATATTTCTAGACTTAGGCTTGAAAACATGGCGTTGGTGGGGGAAAACCCGAAACAGCCTTCGAACGGCCCCGTGATTGGCACCAACACCTCACATAGGACTAACGTAACTCGTACGAACTGACCGCGGATTCACGGGACCCCCAGTTTGTGAATATGATGATAATTTGTATATTTCTAGACTTCGGCTTAAAAACATGGCGTTACTGGGTGAAACCCCAAACATCCCTCGAACGGCCCCGTGAGTGGCACCAACACCTCGCACGGGACCAATGTAACACGTACGAACTGACCGCGCGATCAGGGGACCCCCGATTTGAGAATACGACGATAATTTGCATACTTCTTGGCTTCGGCTTAAAAACAAGGCAATAGTGGGTGAAACCCCAAACATCCCTCCAACGGCCCGGTGAGTGGCACCAGCACCTCGCACGGGACCAATGTAACTCGTACGAACTGACCGCGCGATCAGGGGACCCCCGATTTGAGAAAACGACGATAATTTGCATACATCTAGACTTCGGCGTAAAAACAAGGCGTTAGTGTGTGAAACCCGAAGCATCCCTCGAACGGCCCCGTGAGTGGCACTAACACCTCGCACGGGACCAATATAACTCATACGAACTGACCGCGCGATCACGGGGCCCCCAGTATAAGAATACGACGATAATTTCATATTTCTAGACTTAGGCTTAAAAACATGGCGTTAGTGGGTGAAAATCCGAAACAGCCCCCAAACGGCCCCGTGAGTGGCACCAACACCTTGTACGGGACCAATGTAACTCGTTAGAACTGACCGCGCGATCACGTGACCCCCAGTTTGAGAATACGATGATAATTTGCATATTTCTAGACTTAGGCTTAAAAACATGGCCTTAGTGGGTGAAAACCCGAAACATCCCTCGAAGGGCCCCGTGAGTGGCACCAACACCTAGCACGGGAAATGTAACTTGTACGAACTGACCGCGAGATCACGGGACCGCCGGTTTGAGAATACGACGATAATTTGCATATTTCTAGACTTAGGCTTAAAAACATGGCATATGGATGGAGCGAAACAACCGGATTTTCAGGAACTGTAAGGCCAACCAAGCGAGTATCATGAATGATATCTCCTTTTTTGTCAATTGCAAATCCAATAATTGGAAAAAGTCGAGGAGAAACTTCAACAACTGGATTATATGCAAGAACTGGGGTCTTGATGAGAGTGTTTTACTTTTTGATTTGTAATTGTGGGTTGTTTTATGGTTTGGTGTCGTCCGTCTTCGGGAGTTTCTGTTGTTTGTTTTAGGGATGTGTTTCTCGTTTGAAACCACCCCTTAGGAGGGTATGCCCTCCTTTTCTTGTACATCGTTTGCTTATTTATGCTATTCTTAATTGACAAAAAAAGGCTTACATACATGGCGTTAGTGGGTGAAAACCAAAAATTTCCCCCGAATGGCCCCGCGAGAGGTGCCAACAGCACGCACGGGACCAATGTAGCTCGTACGAACTGGTCGCGCGATCACGTGACCCCCAGTTTGAGAATGCGATCATAATTTGCATATTTCCGGACTTAGGCTTAAAAACACAGCGTTAGTGGGTGAAATCCGAAACAGCCCCCGAACGGCCCCGTGAGTGGCGCCAACACCTCGCACGGGACCAATGTAACTCGTACGAACTGACCGAATGATCGCGGGACCCCCGGTTTGAGAATACGATGATAATTGGCATATTTATAGACTTGGGCTTAAAAACATGGCGTTAGTGGGTGAACACCCGACAGCCCCCGAACGGTCCCGTGAGTGGCACCAACGCCTCGCACGGGACCAATGTAACTCGTCCGAACTGACCGCGCGATCACGGGACCCCCGGTTTGAGAATACGACGATAATTTTCATATTTCTAGACTTAGGCTAAAAAACATGGCGTTAGTGGGTGAAAACCCGAAATGTCCCCCAAACGGCCTCGTGAGTGGCACCAATGCCTCGCACGGGACCAATGTAACTCGTACGAATTGATCGCGCGATTACGGGACCCCTGATTTGAGAATACGATGATAATTTGCATATTTCTAGACTTAGGCTTGAAAACATGGCGTTGGTGGGGGAAAACCCGAAACAGCCTTCGAACGGCCCCGTGATTGGCACCAACACCTCACATAGGACTAACGTAACTCGTACGAACTGACCGCGGATTCACGGGACCCCCAGTTTGAGAATATGATGATAATTTGTATATTTCTAGACTTCGGCTTAAAAACATGGCGTTACTGGGTGAAACCTCAAACATCCCTCGAACGGCCCCGTGAGTGGCACCAACACCTCGCACGGGACCAATGTAACACGTACGAACTGACCGCGCGATCAGGGGACCCCCGATTTGAGAATACGACGATAATTTGCATACTTCTTGGCTTCGGCTTAAAAACAAGGCAATAGTGGGTGAAACCCCAAACATCCCTCCAACGGCCCGGTGAGTGGCACCAGCACCTCGCACGGGACCAATGTAACTCGTACGAACTGACCGCGCGATCAGGGGACCCCCGATTTGAGAAAACGACGATAATTTGCATACATCTAGACTTCGGCTTAAAAACAAGGCGTTAGTGTGTGAAACCAGAAGCATCCCTCGAACGGCCCCGTGAGTGGCACTAACACCTCGCACGGGACCAATATAACTCATACGAACTGACCGCGCGATCACGGGGCCCCCAGTATAAGAATACGACGATAATTTTCATATTTCTAGACTTAGGCTTAAAAACATGGCGTTAGTGGGTGAAAATCCGAAACAGCCCCCAAACGGCCCCGTGAGTGGCACCAACACCTTGTACGGGACCAATGTAACTCGTTAGAACTGACCGCGCGATCACGTGACCCCCAGTTTGAGAATACGATGATAATTTGCATATTTCTAGACTTAGGCTTAAAAACATGGCCTTAGTGGGTGAAAACCCGAAACATCCCTCGAAGGGCCCCGTGAGTGGCACCAACACCTAGCACGGGAAATGTAACTTGTACGAACTGACCGCGAGATTACGGGACCGCCGGTTTGAGAATACGACGATAATTTGCATATTTCTAGACTTAGGCTTAAAAACATGGCATATGGATGGAGCGAAACAACCGGATTTTCAGGAACTGTAAGGCCAACCAAGCGAGTATCATGAATGATATCTCCTTTTTTGTCAATTGCAAATCCAATAATTGGAAAAAGTCGAGGAGAAACTTCAACAACTGGATTATATGCAAGAACTGGGGTCTTGATGAGAGTGTTTTACTTTTTGATTTGTAATTGTGGGTTGTTTTATGGTTTGGTGTCGTCCGTCTTCGGGAGTTTCTGTTGTTTGTTTTAGGGATGTGTTTCTCGTTTGAAACCACCCCTTAGGAGGGTATGCCCTCCTTTTCTTGTACATCGTTTGCTTATTTATGCTATTCTTAATTGACAAAAAAAGGCTTACATACATGGCGTTAGTGGGTGAAAACCAAAAATTTCCCCCGAATGGCCCCGCGAGAGGTGCCAACAGCACGCACGGGACCAATGTAGCTCGTACGAACTGGTCGCGCGATCACGTGACCCCCAGTTTGAGAATGCGATCATAATTTGCATATTTCCGGACTTAGGCTTAAAAACACAGCGTTAGTGGGTGAAATCCGAAACAGCCCCCGAACGGCCCCGTGAGTGGCGCCAACACCTCGCACGGGACCAATGTAACTCGTACGAACTGACCGAATGATCGCGGGACCCCCGGTTTGAGAATACGATGATAATTGGCATATTTATAGACTTGGGCTTAAAAACATGGCGTTAGTGGGTGAACACCCGACAGCCCCCGAACGGTCCCGTGAGTGGCACCAACGCCTCGCACGGGACCAATGTAACTCGTCCGAACTGACCGCGCGATCACGGGACCCCCGGTTTGAGAATACGACGATAATTTTCATATTTCTAGACTTAGGCTAAAAAACATGGCGTTAGTGGGTGAAAACCCGAAATGTCCCCCAAACGGCCTCGTGAGTGGCACCAATGCCTCGCACGGGACCAATGTAACTCGTACGAATTGATCGCGCGATTACGGGACCCCTGATTTGAGAATACGATGATAATTTGCATATTTCTAGACTTAGGCTTGAAAACATGGCGTTGGTGGGGGAAAACCCGAAACAGCCTTCGAACGGCCCCGTGATTGGCACCAACACCTCACATAGGACTAACGTAACTCGTACGAACTGACCGCGGATTCACGGGACCCCCAGTTTGAGAATATGATGATAATTTGTATATTTCTAGACTTCGGCTTAAAAACATGGCGTTACTGGGTGAAACCTCAAACATCCCTCGAACGGCCCCGTGAGTGGCACCAACACCTCGCACGGGACCAATGTAACACGTACGAACTGACCGCGCGATCAGGGGACCCCCGATTTGAGAATACGACGATAATTTGCATACTTCTTGGCTTCGGCTTAAAAACAAGGCAATAGTGGGTGAAACCCCAAACATCCCTCCAACGGCCCGGTGAGTGGCACCAGCACCTCGCACGGGACCAATGTAACTCGTACGAACTGACCGCGCGATCAGGGGACCCCCGATTTGAGAAAACGACGATAATTTGCATACATCTAGACTTCGGCTTAAAAACAAGGCGTTAGTGTGTGAAACCAGAAGCATCCCTCGAACGGCCCCGTGAGTGGCACTAACACCTCGCACGGGACCAATATAACTCATACGAACTGACCGCGCGATCACGGGGCCCCCAGTATAAGAATACGACGATAATTTTCATATTTCTAGACTTAGGCTTAAAAACATGGCGTTAGTGGGTGAAAATCCGAAACAGCCCCCAAACGGCCCCGTGAGTGGCACCAACACCTTGTACGGGACCAATGTAACTCGTTAGAACTGACCGCGCGATCACGTGACCCCCAGTTTGAGAATACGATGATAATTTGCATATTTCTAGACTTAGGCTTAAAAACATGGCCTTAGTGGGTGAAAACCCGAAACATCCCTCGAAGGGCCCCGTGAGTGGCACCAACACCTAGCACGGGAAATGTAACTTGTACGAACTGACCGCGAGATTACGGGACCGCCGGTTTGAGAATACGATGATAATTTGCATATTTCTAGACTTAGGCTTAAAAACATGGCATATGGATGGAGCGAAACAACCGGATTTTCAGGAACTGTAAGGCCAACCAAGCGAGTATCATGAATGATATCTCCTTTTTTGTCAATTGCAAATCCAATAATTGGAAAAAGTCGAGGAGAAACTTCAACAACTGGATTATATGCAAGAACTGGGGTCTTGATGAGAGTGTTTTACTTTTTGATTTGTAATTGTGGGTTGTTTTATGGTTTGGTGTCGTCCGTCTTCGGGAGTTTCTGTTGTTTGTTTTAGGGATGTGTTTCTCGTTTGAAACCACCCCTTAGGAGGGTATGCCCTCCTTTTCTTGTACATCGTTTGCTTATTTATGCTATTCTTAATTGACAAAAAAAGGCTTACATACATGGCGTTAGTGGGTGAAAACCAAAAATTTCCCCCGAATGGCCCCGCGAGAGGTGCCAACAGCACGCACGGGACCAATGTAGCTCGTACGAACTGGTCGCGCGATCACGTGACCCCCAGTTTGAGAATGCGATCATAATTTGCATATTTCCGGACTTAGGCTTAAAAACACAGCGTTAGTGGGTGAAATCCGAAACAGCCCCCGAACGGCCCCGTGAGTGGCGCCAACACCTCGCACGGGACCAATGTAACTCGTACGAACTGACCGAATGATCGCGGGACCCCCGGCTTGAGAATACGATGATAATTGGCATATTTATAGACTTGGGCTTAAAAACATGGCGTTAGTGGGTGAACACCCGACAGCCCCCGAACGGTCCCGTGAGTGGCACCAACACCTCGCACGAGACCAATGTAACTCGTACGAACTAACCACGCGATCCTGGGACCCCCGGTTTGAGAATACGACGATATTTTGCATATTTCTAGACTTAGGCTTAAAAACATGGCATATGGATGGAGCGAAACAACCGGATTTTCAGGAACTGTAAGGCCAACCAAGCGAGTATCATGAATGATATCTCCTTTTTTGTCAATTGCAAATCCAATAATTGGAAAAAGTCGAGGAGAAACTTCAACAACTGGATTATATGCAAGAACTGGGGTCTTGATGAGAGTGTTTTACTTTTTGATTTGTAATTGTGGGTTGTTTTATGGTTTGGTGTCGTCCGTCTTCGGGAGTTTCTGTTGTTTGTTTTAGGGATGTGTTTCTCGTTTGAAACCACCCCTTAGGAGGGTATGCCCTCCTTTTCTTGTACATCGTTTGCTTATTTATGCTATTCTTAATTGACAAAAAAAGGCTTACATACATGGCGTTAGTGGGTGAAAACCAAAAATTTCCCCCGAATGGCCCCGCGAGAGGTGCCAACAGCACGCACGGGACCAATGTAGCTCGTACGAACTGGTCGCGCGATCACGTGACCCCCAGTTTGAGAATGCGATCATAATTTGCATATTTCCGGACTTAGGCTTAAAAACACAGCGTTAGTGGGTGAAATCCGAAACAGCCCCCGAACGGCCCCGTGAGTGGCGCCAACACCTCGCACGGGACCAATGTAACTCGTACGAACTGACCGAATGATCGCGGGACCCCCGGTTTGAGAATACGATGATAATTGGCATATTTATAGACTTGGGCTTAAAAACATGGCGTTAGTGGGTGAACACCCGACAGCCCCCGAACGGTCCCGTGAGTGGCACCAACGCCTCGCACGGGACCAATGTAACTCGTCCGAACTGACCGCGCGATCACGGGACCCCCGGTTTGAGAATACGACGATAATTTTCATATTTCTAGACTTAGGCTAAAAAACATGGCGTTAGTGGGTGAAAACCCGAAATGTCCCCCAAACGGCCTCGTGAGTGGCACCAATGCCTCGCACGGGACCAATGTAACTCGTACGAATTGATCGCGCGATTACGGGACCCCTGATTTGAGAATACGATGATAATTTGCATATTTCTAGACTTAGGCTTGAAAACATGGCGTTGGTGGGGGAAAACCCGAAACAGCCTTCGAACGGCCCCGTGATTGGCACCAACACCTCACATAGGACTAACGTAACTCGTACGAACTGACCGCGGATTCACGGGACCCCCAGTTTGAGAATATGATGATAATTTGTATATTTCTAGACTTCGGCTTAAAAACATGGCGTTACTGGGTGAAACCTCAAACATCCCTCGAACGGCCCCGTGAGTGGCACCAACACCTCGCACGGGACCAATGTAACACGTACGAACTGACCGCGCGATCAGGGGACCCCCGATTTGAGAATACGACGATAATTTGCATACTTCTTGGCTTCGGCTTAAAAACAAGGCAATAGTGGGTGAAACCCCAAACATCCCTCCAACGGCCCGGTGAGTGGCACCAGCACCTCGCACGGGACCAATGTAACTCGTACGAACTGACCGCGCGATCAGGGGACCCCCGATTTGAGAAAACGACGATAATTTGCATACATCTAGACTTCGGCTTAAAAACAAGGCGTTAGTGTGTGAAACCAGAAGCATCCCTCGAACGGCCCCGTGAGTGGCACTAACACCTCGCACGGGACCAATATAACTCATACGAACTGACCGCGCGATCACGGGGCCCCCAGTATAAGAATACGACGATAATTTTCATATTTCTAGACTTAGGCTTAAAAACATGGCGTTAGTGGGTGAAAATCCGAAACAGCCCCCAAACGGCCCCGTGAGTGGCACCAACACCTTGTACGGGACCAATGTAACTCGTTAGAACTGACCGCGCGATCACGTGACCCCCAGTTTGAGAATACGATGATAATTTGCATATTTCTAGACTTAGGCTTAAAAACATGGCCTTAGTGGGTGAAAACCCGAAACATCCCTCGAAGGGCCCCGTGAGTGGCACCAACACCTAGCACGGGAAATGTAACTTGTACGAACTGACCGCGAGATTACGGGACCGCCGGTTTGAGAATACGACGATAATTTGCATATTTCTAGACTTAGGCTTAAAAACATGGCATATGGATGGAGCGAAACAACCGGATTTTCAGGAACTGTAAGGCCAACCAAGCGAGTATCATGAATGATATCTCCTTTTTTGTCAATTGCAAATCCAATAATTGGAAAAAGTCGAGGAGAAACTTCAACAACTGGATTATATGCAAGAACTGGGGTCTTGATGAGAGTGTTTTACTTTTTGATTTGTAATTGTGGGTTGTTTTATGGTTTGGTGTCGTCCGTCTTCGGGAGTTTCTGTTGTTTGTTTTAGGGATGTGTTTCTCGTTTGAAACCACCCCTTAGGAGGGTATGCCCTCCTTTTCTTGTACATCGTTTGCTTATTTATGCTATTCTTAATTGACAAAAAAAGGCTTACATACATGGCGTTAGTGGGTGAAAACCAAAAATTTCCCCCGAATGGCCCCGCGAGAGGTGCCAACAGCACGCACGGGACCAATGTAGCTCGTACGAACTGGTCGCGCGATCACGTGACCCCCAGTTTGAGAATGCGATCATAATTTGCATATTTCCGGACTTAGGCTTAAAAACACAGCGTTAGTGGGTGAAATCCGAAACAGCCCCCGAACGGCCCCGTGAGTGGCGCCAACACCTCGCACGGGACCAATGTAACTCGTACGAACTGACCGAATGATCGCGGGACCCCCGGCTTGAGAATACGATGATAATTGGCATATTTATAGACTTGGGCTTAAAAACATGGCGTTAGTGGGTGAACACCCGACAGCCCCCGAACGGTCCCGTGAGTGGCACCAACACCTCGCACGAGACCAATGTAACTCGTACGAACTAACCACGCGATCCTGGGACCCCCGGTTTGAGAATACGACGATATTTTGCATATTTCTAGACTTAGGCTTAAAAACATGGCATATGGATGGAGCGAAACAACCGGATTTTCAGGAACTGTAAGGCCAACCAAGCGAGTATCATGAATGATATCTCCTTTTTTGTCAATTGCAAATCCAATAATTGGAAAAAGTCGAGGAGAAACTTCAACAACTGGATTATATGCAAGAACTGGGGTCTTGATGAGAGTGTTTTACTTTTTGATTTGTAATTGTGGGTTGTTTTATGGTTTGGTGTCGTCCGTCTTCGGGAGTTTCTGTTGTTTGTTTTAGGGATGTGTTTCTCGTTTGAAACCACCCCTTAGGAGGGTATGCCCTCCTTTTCTTGTACATCGTTTGCTTATTTATGCTATTCTTAATTGACAAAAAAAGGCTTACATACATGGCGTTAGTGGGTGAAAACCAAAAATTTCCCCCGAATGGCCCCGCGAGAGGTGCCAACAGCACGCACGGGACCAATGTAGCTCGTACGAACTGGTCGCGCGATCACGTGACCCCCAGTTTGAGAATGCGATCATAATTTGCATATTTCCGGACTTAGGCTTAAAAACACAGCGTTAGTGGGTGAAATCCGAAACAGCCCCCGAACGGCCCCGTGAGTGGCGCCAACACCTCGCACGGGACCAATGTAACTCGTACGAACTGACCGAATGATCGCGGGACCCCCGGTTTGAGAATACGATGATAATTGGCATATTTATAGACTTGGGCTTAAAAACATGGCGTTAGTGGGTGAACACCCGACAGCCCCCGAACGGTCCCGTGAGTGGCACCAACGCCTCGCACGGGACCAATGTAACTCGTCCGAACTGACCGCGCGATCACGGGACCCCCGGTTTGAGAATACGACGATAATTTTCATATTTCTAGACTTAGGCTAAAAAACATGGCGTTAGTGGGTGAAAACCCGAAATGTCCCCCAAACGGCCTCGTGAGTGGCACCAATGCCTCGCACGGGACCAATGTAACTCGTACGAATTGATCGCGCGATTACGGGACCCCTGATTTGAGAATACGATGATAATTTGCATATTTCTAGACTTAGGCTTGAAAACATGGCGTTGGTGGGGGAAAACCCGAAACAGCCTTCGAACGGCCCCGTGATTGGCACCAACACCTCACATAGGACTAACGTAACTCGTACGAACTGACCGCGGATTCACGGGACCCCCAGTTTGAGAATATGATGATAATTTGTATATTTCTAGACTTCGGCTTAAAAACATGGCGTTACTGGGTGAAACCTCAAACATCCCTCGAACGGCCCCGTGAGTGGCACCAACACCTCGCACGGGACCAATGTAACACGTACGAACTGACCGCGCGATCAGGGGACCCCCGATTTGAGAATACGACGATAATTTGCATACTTCTTGGCTTCGGCTTAAAAACAAGGCAATAGTGGGTGAAACCCCAAACATCCCTCCAACGGCCCGGTGAGTGGCACCAGCACCTCGCACGGGACCAATGTAACTCGTACGAACTGACCGCGCGATCAGGGGACCCCCGATTTGAGAAAACGACGATAATTTGCATACATCTAGACTTCGGCTTAAAAACAAGGCGTTAGTGTGTGAAACCAGAAGCATCCCTCGAACGGCCCCGTGAGTGGCACTAACACCTCGCACGGGACCAATATAACTCATACGAACTGACCGCGCGATCACGGGGCCCCCAGTATAAGAATACGACGATAATTTTCATATTTCTAGACTTAGGCTTAAAAACATGGCGTTAGTGGGTGAAAATCCGAAACAGCCCCCAAACGGCCCCGTGAGTGGCACCAACACCTTGTACGGGACCAATGTAACTCGTTAGAACTGACCGCGCGATCACGTGACCCCCAGTTTGAGAATACGATGATAATTTGCATATTTCTAGACTTAGGCTTAAAAACATGGCCTTAGTGGGTGAAAACCCGAAACATCCCTCGAAGGGCCCCGTGAGTGGCACCAACACCTAGCACGGGAAATGTAACTTGTACGAACTGACCGCGAGATTACGGGACCGCCGGTTTGAGAATACGATGATAATTTGCATATTTCTAGACTTAGGCTTAAAAACATGGCATATGGATGGAGCGAAACAACCGGATTTTCAGGAACTGTAAGGCCAACCAAGCGAGTATCATGAATGATATCTCCTTTTTTGTCAATTGCAAATCCAATAATTGGAAAAAGTCGAGGAGAAACTTCAACAACTGGATTATATGCAAGAACTGGGGTCTTGATGAGAGTGTTTTACTTTTTGATTTGTAATTGTGGGTTGTTTTATGGTTTGGTGTCGTCCGTCTTCGGGAGTTTCTGTTGTTTGTTTTAGGGATGTGTTTCTCGTTTGAAACCACCCCTTAGGAGGGTATGCCCTCCTTTTCTTGTACATCGTTTGCTTATTTATGCTATTCTTAATTGACAAAAAAAGGCTTACATACATGGCGTTAGTGGGTGAAAACCAAAAATTTCCCCCGAATGGCCCCGCGAGAGGTGCCAACAGCACGCACGGGACCAATGTAGCTCGTACGAACTGGTCGCGCGATCACGTGACCCCCAGTTTGAGAATGCGATCATAATTTGCATATTTCCGGACTTAGGCTTAAAAACACAGCGTTAGTGGGTGAAATCCGAAACAGCCCCCGAACGGCCCCGTGAGTGGCGCCAACACCTCGCACGGGACCAATGTAACTCGTACGAACTGACCGAATGATCGCGGGACCCCCGGCTTGAGAATACGATGATAATTGGCATATTTATAGACTTGGGCTTAAAAACATGGCGTTAGTGGGTGAACACCCGACAGCCCCCGAACGGTCCCGTGAGTGGCACCAACACCTCGCACGAGACCAATGTAACTCGTACGAACTAACCACGCGATCCTGGGACCCCCGGTTTGAGAATACGACGATATTTTGCATATTTCTAGACTTAGGCTTAAAAACATGGCATATGGATGGAGCGAAACAACCGGATTTTCAGGAACTGTAAGGCCAACCAAGCGAGTATCATGAATGATATCTCCTTTTTTGTCAATTGCAAATCCAATAATTGGAAAAAGTCGAGGAGAAACTTCAACAACTGGATTATATGCAAGAACTGGGGTCTTGATGAGAGTGTTTTACTTTTTGATTTGTAATTGTGGGTTGTTTTATGGTTTGGTGTCGTCCGTCTTCGGGAGTTTCTGTTGTTTGTTTTAGGGATGTGTTTCTCGTTTGAAACCACCCCTTAGGAGGGTATGCCCTCCTTTTCTTGTACATCGTTTGCTTATTTATGCTATTCTTAATTGACAAAAAAAGGCTTACATACATGGCGTTAGTGGGTGAAAACCAAAAATTTCCCCCGAATGGCCCCGCGAGAGGTGCCAACAGCACGCACGGGACCAATGTAGCTCGTACGAACTGGTCGCGCGATCACGTGACCCCCAGTTTGAGAATGCGATCATAATTTGCATATTTCCGGACTTAGGCTTAAAAACACAGCGTTAGTGGGTGAAATCCGAAACAGCCCCCGAACGGCCCCGTGAGTGGCGCCAACACCTCGCACGGGACCAATGTAACTCGTACGAACTGACCGAATGATCGCGGGACCCCCGGTTTGAGAATACGATGATAATTGGCATATTTATAGACTTGGGCTTAAAAACATGGCGTTAGTGGGTGAACACCCGACAGCCCCCGAACGGTCCCGTGAGTGGCACCAACGCCTCGCACGGGACCAATGTAACTCGTCCGAACTGACCGCGCGATCACGGGACCCCCGGTTTGAGAATACGACGATAATTTTCATATTTCTAGACTTAGGCTAAAAAACATGGCGTTAGTGGGTGAAAACCCGAAATGTCCCCCAAACGGCCTCGTGAGTGGCACCAATGCCTCGCACGGGACCAATGTAACTCGTACGAATTGATCGCGCGATTACGGGACCCCTGATTTGAGAATACGATGATAATTTGCATATTTCTAGACTTAGGCTTGAAAACATGGCGTTGGTGGGGGAAAACCCGAAACAGCCTTCGAACGGCCCCGTGATTGGCACCAACACCTCACATAGGACTAACGTAACTCGTACGAACTGACCGCGGATTCACGGGACCCCCAGTTTGAGAATATGATGATAATTTGTATATTTCTAGACTTCGGCTTAAAAACATGGCGTTACTGGGTGAAACCTCAAACATCCCTCGAACGGCCCCGTGAGTGGCACCAACACCTCGCACGGGACCAATGTAACACGTACGAACTGACCGCGCGATCAGGGGACCCCCGATTTGAGAATACGACGATAATTTGCATACTTCTTGGCTTCGGCTTAAAAACAAGGCAATAGTGGGTGAAACCCCAAACATCCCTCCAACGGCCCGGTGAGTGGCACCAGCACCTCGCACGGGACCAATGTAACTCGTACGAACTGACCGCGCGATCAGGGGACCCCCGATTTGAGAAAACGACGATAATTTGCATACATCTAGACTTCGGCTTAAAAACAAGGCGTTAGTGTGTGAAACCAGAAGCATCCCTCGAACGGCCCCGTGAGTGGCACTAACACCTCGCACGGGACCAATATAACTCATACGAACTGACCGCGCGATCACGGGGCCCCCAGTATAAGAATACGACGATAATTTTCATATTTCTAGACTTAGGCTTAAAAACATGGCGTTAGTGGGTGAAAATCCGAAACAGCCCCCAAACGGCCCCGTGAGTGGCACCAACACCTTGTACGGGACCAATGTAACTCGTTAGAACTGACCGCGCGATCACGTGACCCCCAGTTTGAGAATACGATGATAATTTGCATATTTCTAGACTTAGGCTTAAAAACATGGCCTTAGTGGGTGAAAACCCGAAACATCCCTCGAAGGGCCCCGTGAGTGGCACCAACACCTAGCACGGGAAATGTAACTTGTACGAACTGACCGCGAGATTACGGGACCGCCGGTTTGAGAATACGACGATAATTTGCATATTTCTAGACTTAGGCTTAAAAACATGGCATATGGATGGAGCGAAACAACCGGATTTTCAGGAACTGTAAGGCCAACCAAGCGAGTATCATGAATGATATCTCCTTTTTTGTCAATTGCAAATCCAATAATTGGAAAAAGTCGAGGAGAAACTTCAACAACTGGATTATATGCAAGAACTGGGGTCTTGATGAGAGTGTTTTACTTTTTGATTTGTAATTGTGGGTTGTTTTATGGTTTGGTGTCGTCCGTCTTCGGGAGTTTCTGTTGTTTGTTTTAGGGATGTGTTTCTCGTTTGAAACCACCCCTTAGGAGGGTATGCCCTCCTTTTCTTGTACATCGTTTGCTTATTTATGCTATTCTTAATTGACAAAAAAAGGCTTACATACATGGCGTTAGTGGGTGAAAACCAAAAATTTCCCCCGAATGGCCCCGCGAGAGGTGCCAACAGCACGCACGGGACCAATGTAGCTCGTACGAACTGGTCGCGCGATCACGTGACCCCCAGTTTGAGAATGCGATCATAATTTGCATATTTCCGGACTTAGGCTTAAAAACACAGCGTTAGTGGGTGAAATCCGAAACAGCCCCCGAACGGCCCCGTGAGTGGCGCCAACACCTCGCACGGGACCAATGTAACTCGTACGAACTGACCGAATGATCGCGGGACCCCCGGCTTGAGAATACGATGATAATTGGCATATTTATAGACTTGGGCTTAAAAACATGGCGTTAGTGGGTGAACACCCGACAGCCCCCGAACGGTCCCGTGAGTGGCACCAACACCTCGCACGAGACCAATGTAACTCGTACGAACTAACCACGCGATCCTGGGACCCCCGGTTTGAGAATACGACGATATTTTGCATATTTCTAGACTTAGGCTTAAAAACATGGCATATGGATGGAGCGAAACAACCGGATTTTCAGGAACTGTAAGGCCAACCAAGCGAGTATCATGAATGATATCTCCTTTTTTGTCAATTGCAAATCCAATAATTGGAAAAAGTCGAGGAGAAACTTCAACAACTGGATTATATGCAAGAACTGGGGTCTTGATGAGAGTGTTTTACTTTTTGATTTGTAATTGTGGGTTGTTTTATGGTTTGGTGTCGTCCGTCTTCGGGAGTTTCTGTTGTTTGTTTTAGGGATGTGTTTCTCGTTTGAAACCACCCCTTAGGAGGGTATGCCCTCCTTTTCTTGTACATCGTTTGCTTATTTATGCTATTCTTAATTGACAAAAAAAGGCTTACATACATGGCGTTAGTGGGTGAAAACCAAAAATTTCCCCCGAATGGCCCCGCGAGAGGTGCCAACAGCACGCACGGGACCAATGTAGCTCGTACGAACTGGTCGCGCGATCACGTGACCCCCAGTTTGAGAATGCGATCATAATTTGCATATTTCCGGACTTAGGCTTAAAAACACAGCGTTAGTGGGTGAAATCCGAAACAGCCCCCGAACGGCCCCGTGAGTGGCGCCAACACCTCGCACGGGACCAATGTAACTCGTACGAACTGACCGAATGATCGCGGGACCCCCGGTTTGAGAATACGATGATAATTGGCATATTTATAGACTTGGGCTTAAAAACATGGCGTTAGTGGGTGAACACCCGACAGCCCCCGAACGGTCCCGTGAGTGGCACCAACGCCTCGCACGGGACCAATGTAACTCGTCCGAACTGACCGCGCGATCACGGGACCCCCGGTTTGAGAATACGACGATAATTTTCATATTTCTAGACTTAGGCTAAAAAACATGGCGTTAGTGGGTGAAAACCCGAAATGTCCCCCAAACGGCCTCGTGAGTGGCACCAATGCCTCGCACGGGACCAATGTAACTCGTACGAATTGATCGCGCGATTACGGGACCCCTGATTTGAGAATACGATGATAATTTGCATATTTCTAGACTTAGGCTTGAAAACATGGCGTTGGTGGGGGAAAACCCGAAACAGCCTTCGAACGGCCCCGTGATTGGCACCAACACCTCACATAGGACTAACGTAACTCGTACGAACTGACCGCGGATTCACGGGACCCCCAGTTTGAGAATATGATGATAATTTGTATATTTCTAGACTTCGGCTTAAAAACATGGCGTTACTGGGTGAAACCTCAAACATCCCTCGAACGGCCCCGTGAGTGGCACCAACACCTCGCACGGGACCAATGTAACACGTACGAACTGACCGCGCGATCAGGGGACCCCCGATTTGAGAATACGACGATAATTTGCATACTTCTTGGCTTCGGCTTAAAAACAAGGCAATAGTGGGTGAAACCCCAAACATCCCTCCAACGGCCCGGTGAGTGGCACCAGCACCTCGCACGGGACCAATGTAACTCGTACGAACTGACCGCGCGATCAGGGGACCCCCGATTTGAGAAAACGACGATAATTTGCATACATCTAGACTTCGGCTTAAAAACAAGGCGTTAGTGTGTGAAACCAGAAGCATCCCTCGAACGGCCCCGTGAGTGGCACTAACACCTCGCACGGGACCAATATAACTCATACGAACTGACCGCGCGATCACGGGGCCCCCAGTATAAGAATACGACGATAATTTTCATATTTCTAGACTTAGGCTTAAAAACATGGCGTTAGTGGGTGAAAATCCGAAACAGCCCCCAAACGGCCCCGTGAGTGGCACCAACACCTTGTACGGGACCAATGTAACTCGTTAGAACTGACCGCGCGATCACGTGACCCCCAGTTTGAGAATACGATGATAATTTGCATATTTCTAGACTTAGGCTTAAAAACATGGCCTTAGTGGGTGAAAACCCGAAACATCCCTCGAAGGGCCCCGTGAGTGGCACCAACACCTAGCACGGGAAATGTAACTTGTACGAACTGACCGCGAGATTACGGGACCGCCGGTTTGAGAATACGATGATAATTTGCATATTTCTAGACTTAGGCTTAAAAACATGGCATATGGATGGAGCGAAACAACCGGATTTTCAGGAACTGTAAGGCCAACCAAGCGAGTATCATGAATGATATCTCCTTTTTTGTCAATTGCAAATCCAATAATTGGAAAAAGTCGAGGAGAAACTTCAACAACTGGATTATATGCAAGAACTGGGGTCTTGATGAGAGTGTTTTACTTTTTGATTTGTAATTGTGGGTTGTTTTATGGTTTGGTGTCGTCCGTCTTCGGGAGTTTCTGTTGTTTGTTTTAGGGATGTGTTTCTCGTTTGAAACCACCCCTTAGGAGGGTATGCCCTCCTTTTCTTGTACATCGTTTGCTTATTTATGCTATTCTTAATTGACAAAAAAAGGCTTACATACATGGCGTTAGTGGGTGAAAACCAAAAATTTCCCCCGAATGGCCCCGCGAGAGGTGCCAACAGCACGCACGGGACCAATGTAGCTCGTACGAACTGGTCGCGCGATCACGTGACCCCCAGTTTGAGAATGCGATCATAATTTGCATATTTCCGGACTTAGGCTTAAAAACACAGCGTTAGTGGGTGAACACCCGAAACAGCCCCCGAACGGTCTCGTGAGTGGCACCAACTCCTCGCACGGGACCAATGTAACTCGTCCGAACTGACTGCGTGATCACGGGACAACCGATTTGAGAATACGACGATAATTTTCATATTTCTAGACTTAGGTTTAAAAACATGGCGTTAGTGGGTGAAAAATCGAAATGTCCCCCGAACGACCTCGTGAGTGGCACCAACGCCTCGCACGGGACCAATGTAACTCGTACGAACTGACAGCGCCATTAAGGGACCCCCGATTTGAGAATACGACGATAATTTACATATTTCTAGACTTAGGCTTGAAAACATGGCGTTGGTGGGGGAAAACCCGAAACAGCCTCCGAACGGCCCCCGTGAGTGGCACCAACACCTCACATAGGACTAACGTAACTCGTACGAACTGACCGCGCGTTCACGGGACCCCCGGTTTGAGAATATGATGATAATTTGTACATTTCTAGACTTAGGCTTGAAAACATGGCGTTGGTGGGGGAAAACCCGAAACAGCCTCCGAACGGCCCCGTGAGTGGCACCAACACCTCGCATAGGACTAACGTAACTCGTACGAACTGATCGCGCGTTCACGGGACCCCCGGTTTGAGAATATGATGATAATTTGTACATTTCTAGACTTCGACTTAAAAACATGGCGTTGCTGGGTGAAACCCCAAACATCCCTCGAACGGCCCCGTGAGTGGCACCAACACCTCTCACGAGACCAATGTAACTCGTACGAACTGACCGCGCGATCAGGGGACCCCCGATTTGAGAATACGACTATAATTTGCATACTTCTAGGCTTCGGCTTAAAAACAAGGCGTTAGTGGGCGAAACCCCAAACGTCCCTCCAACGGCCCAGTGAGTGGCACCAACACCTCGCACGGGACCAATGTAACTCGTACGAACTGACCGCGCGATCAGGGGACCCCCGATTTTAGAATACGACGATAATTTGCATACATCTAGACTTCGGCTTAAAAACAAGGCGTTAGTGGGTGAAACCCGAAACATCCCTCGAACGGCCCTGTGAGTGGCACTAACACCTCGCACGGAACCAATATAACTCGTACGAACTGACCGTGCGATCACGCGGCCCCCAGTATGAGAATACGACGATAATTTTCATATTTCTAGACTTGGGCTTAAAAACATGGCGTTAGTGGGTGAAAATACGAAACAACCCCCGAACGGTCCCGTGAGTGGCACCAACACCTCGCACGAGACCAATGTAACTCGTAAGAACTAACCACGCGATCCTGGGACCCCCGGTTTGAGAATACGACGATATTTTGCATATTTCTAGACTTAGGCTTAAAAACATGGCGTTAGTGGGTGAGCACCCGAAACAGCCCCCGAACGGTCTCGTGAGTGGCACCAACTCCTCGCAAGGGACCAATGTAACTCGTCCGAACTGACTGCGTGATCACGGGACAACCGATTTGAGAATACGACGATAATTTTTATATTTCTAGACTTAGGCTTAAAAACATGGCGTTAGTATGTGAAAACCCGAAACATCCCTCGAAGGGCCTTGTGAGTGGCACCAACGCCTTGCACGGGACCAATGTAACTCGTACGAACTGAGCGTGCGACCGCGGGACCCCCGGTTTGAGAATACGACGATATTTTGCATATTACTAGACTTCGGCTTTAAAACCCTGCTTTAGTGGGTAAAAACCCGAAACAACCCCTGAACGGCCCCGTGAGTGGCGCCAACACCTCGCACGGGACCAATGTAACTCGTACGAACTAGTCTCTAGACTTCGGCTTAAAAACCCAGCGTTAGTGGGTAAAAACCCGAAACAGCCCCTAAACAGCCCCGCGAGGGGTGCCAACACCTCGCACGGGACCAATGTAGCTCGAACGAACTGGTCGCGCGATCACGTGACCCCCAGTTTGTGAATGCGATCATAATTTGCATATTTCTAGACTTTGACTTAAAAACATGGCGTTATTGGGTGAAAACCCGAAACAGCTCCCGAACGGCCCCGTGAGTGGCACCAACACCTCGCACGGGACCAATGTAACTCGTACGAACTGACCGAATGATCGCGGGACCCCCGGTTTGAGAATACGATGATAATTGGCATATTTATAGACTTGGGCTTAAAAACATGGCGTTAGTGGGTGAACACCCGACAGCCCCCGAACGGTCCCGTGAGTGGCACCAACACCTCGCACGAGACCAATGTAACTCGTAAGAACTAACCACGCGATCCTGGGACCCCCGGTTTGAGAATACGACGATATTTTGCATATTTCTAGACTTAGGCTTAAAAACATGGCGTTAGTGGGTGAGCACCCGAAACAGCCCCCAAACGGTCTCGTTAGTGGCACCAACTCCTCGCACGGGACCAATGTAACTCGTCCGAACTGACTGCGTGATCACGGGACAACCGATTTGAGAATACGACGATAATTTTCATATTTCTAGACTTAGGTTTAAAAACATGGCGTTAGTGGGTGAAAAATCGAAATGTCCCCCGAACGACCTCGTGAGTGGCACCAACGCCTCGCACGGGACCAATGTAACTCGTACGAACTGACCGCGCCATTAAGGGACCCCCGATTTGAGAATACGACGATAATTTGCATATTTCTAGACTTAGGCTTGAAAACATGGCGTTGGTGGGGGAAAACCCGAAACAGCCTCCGAACGGCCCCGTGAGTGGCACCAACACCTCGCATAGGACTAACGTAACTCGTACGAACTGATCGCGCGTTCACGGGACCCCCGGTTTGAGAATATGATGATAATTTGTACATTTCTAGACTTCGGCTTAAAAACATGGCGCTGCTGGGTGAAACCCCAAACATCCCTCGAACGGCCCCGTGAGTGGCACCAACACCTCTCACGAGACCAATGTAACTCGTTCGAATTGACCGCGCGATCATGGGACCCCCGGTTTGAGAATACGACGATATTTTGCATATTTCTAGACTTGGGCTTAAAAACATGGCGTTAGTGGGTGAAAATACGAAACAACCCCCGAACGGCCCCGTGAGTGGCACCAACGCCTCGCACGGGACCAATGTAACTCGTCCGAACTGACCGCGCGATCACGGGACCCCCGGTTTGAGAATACGACTATAATTTTTATATTTCTAGACTTAGGCTTAAAAACATGGCGTTAGTATGTGAAAACCCGAAACATCCCTCGAAGGGCCTTGTGAGTGGCACCAACGCCTTGCACGGGACCAATGTAACTCGTACGAACTGAGCGTGCGACCGCGGGACCCCCGGTTTGAGAATACGACGATATTTTGCATATTACTAGACTTCGGCTTTAAAACCCTGCTTTAGTGGGTAAAAACCCGAACAACCCCTGATCGGCCCCGTGAGTGGCGCCAACACCTCGCACGGGACCAATGTAACTCGTACGAACTAGTCGCGCGATTGCGGGACCGCTTGTTTGAGAATACGATGATATTTTGCAGATCTCTAGACTTCGGCTTAAAAACCCAGCGTTAGTGGGTAAAAACCCGAAACAGCCCCGCGAGGGGTGCCAACACCTCGCACGGGACCAATGTAGCTCGAACGAACTGGTCGCGCGATAACGTGACCCCCAGTTTGTGAATGCGATCATAATTTGCATATTTCTAGACTTTGACTTAAAAACATGGCGTTATTGGGTGAAAACCCGAAACAGCTCCCGAACGGCCCCGTGAGTGGCACCAACACCTCGCACGGGACCAATGTAACTCGTACGAACTGACCGAATGATCGCGGGACCCCCGGTTTGAGAATACGATGATAATTGGCATATTTATAGACTTGGGCTTAAAAACATGGCGTTAGTGGGTGAACACCCGACAGCCCCCGAACGGTCCCGTGAGTGGCACCAACACCTCGTACGAGACCAATGTAACTCGTAAGAACTAACCACGCGATCCTGGGACCCCCGGTTTGAGAATACGACGATATTTTGCATATTTCTAGACTTAGGCTTAAAAACATGGCGTTAGTGGGTGAGCACCCGAAACAGCCCCCGAACGGTCTCGTGAGTGGCACCAACTCCTCGCACGGGACCAATGTAACTCGTCCGAACTGACTGCGTGATCACGGGACAACCGATTTGAGAATACGACGATAATTTTCGTATTTCTAGACTTAGGTTTAAAAACATGGCGTTAGTGGGTGAAAAATCGAAATGTCCCCCGAACGACCTCGTGAGTGGCACCAACGCCTCGAACGGGACCAATGTAACTCGTACGAACTGACCGCGCCATTAAGTGACCCCCGATTTGAGAATACGACGATAATTTGCATATTTCTAGACTTAGGCTTGAAAACATGGCGTTGGTGGGGGAAAACCCGAAACAGCCTCCGAACGGCCCCGTGAGTGGCACCAACACCTTGTACGGGACCAATGTAACTCGTTCGAATTGACCGCGCGATCATGGGACCCCCGATTTGAGAATACGACGATAATTTGCATACATCTAGACTTCGGCTTAAAAACAAGGCGTTAGTGGGTGAAACCCGAAACATCCCTCGAACGGCCCCGTGAGTGGCACTAACACCTCGCACGGGACCAATATAACTCGTACGAACTGACCGTGCGATCACGCGGCCCCCAGTATGAGAATACGACGATAATTTTCATATTTCTAGACTTGGGCTTAAAAACATGGCGTTAGTGGGTGAAAATACGAAACAACCCCCGAACGGCCCCGTGAGTGGCACCAACGCCTTGTACGGGACCAATGTAACTCGTTCGAATTGACCGCGCGATCATGGGACCCCCGGTTTGAGAATACGACGATATTTTGCATATTTCTAGACTTAGGCTTAAAAAGATGGCGTTAGTGGGTGAACACCCGAAACAGCCCCCCGAACGGCCCCGTGAGTGGCACCAACGCCTCGCACGGGACCAATGTAACTCGTCCGAACTGACCGCGCGATCACGGGACCCCCGGTTTGAGAATACGACGATAATTTTTATATTTCTAGACTTAGGCTTAAAAACATGGCGTTAGTATGTGAAAACCCGAAACATCCCTCGAAGGGCCTTATGAGTGGCACCAACGCCTTGCACGGGACCAATGTAACTCGTACGAACTGAGCGTGCGACCGCGGGACCCCCGGTTTGAGAATACGACGATATTTTGCATATTACTAGACTTCGGCTTTAAAACCCTGCTTTAGTGGGTAAAAACCCGAAACAACCCCTGAACGGCCCCGTGAGTGGCGCCAACACCTCGCACGGGACCAATGTAACTCGTACGAACTAGTCGCGCGATTGCGGGACCGCTTGTTTGAGAATACGATGATATTTTGCAGATCTCTAGACTTCGGCTTAAAAACCCAGCGTTAGTGGGTAAAAACCCGAAACAGCCCCTAAACAGCCCCGCGAGGGGTGCCAACACCTCGCACGGGACCAATGTAGCTCGAACGAACTGGTCGCGCGATCACGTGACCCCCAGTTTGTGAATGCGATCATAATTTGCATATTTCTAGACTTTGACTTAAAAACATGGCGTTATTGGGTGAAAACCCGAAACAGCTCCCGAACGGCCCCGTGAGTGGCACCAACACCTCGTACGGGACCAATGTAACTCGTACGAACTGACCGAATGATCGCGGGACCCCCAGTTTGAGAATACGATGATAATTGGCATATTTATAGACTTGGGCTTAAAAACATGGCGTTAGTGGGTGAACACCCGACAGCCCCCGAACGGTCCCGTGAGTGGCACCAACACCTCGCACGAGACCAATGTAACTCGTAAGAACTAACCACGCGATCCTGGGACCCCCGGTTTGAGAATACGACGATATTTTGCATATTTCTAGACTTAGGCTTAAAAACATGGCGTTAGTGGGTGAGCACCCGAAACAGCCCCCGAACGGTCTCGTGAGTGGCACCAACTCCTCGCACGGGACCAATGTAACTCGTCCGAACTGACTGCGTGATCACGGGACAACCGATTTGAGAATACGACGATAATTTTCATATTTCTAGACTTAGGTTTAAAAACATGGCGTTAGTGGGTGAAAAATCGAAATGTCCCCCGAACGACCTCGTGAGTGGCACCAACGCCTCGCACGGGACCAATGTAACTCGTACGAACTGACCGCGCCATTAAGGGACCCCCGATTTGAGAATACGACGATAATTTGCATATTTCTAGACTTAGGCTTGAAAACATGGCGTTGGTGGGGGAAAACCCGAAACAGCCTCCGAACGGCCCCGTGAGTGGCACCAACACCTCGCATAGGACTAACGTAACTCGTACGAACTGATCGCGCGTTCACGGGACCCCCGGTTTGAGAATATGATGATAATTTGTACATTTCTAGACTTCGACTTAAAAACATGGCGTTGCTGGGTGAAACCCCAAACATCCCTCGAACGGCCCCGTGAGTGGCACCAACACCTCTCACGAGACCAATGTAACTCGTACGAACTGACCGCGCGATCAGGGGACCCCCGATTTGAGAATACGACTATAATTTGCATACTTCTAGGCTTCGGCTTAAAAACAAGGCGTTAGTGGGCGAAACCCCAAACGTCCCTCCAACGGCCCAGTGAGTGGCACCAACACCTCGCACGGGACCAATGTAACTCGTACGAACTGACCGCGCGATCAGGGGACCCCCGATTTGAGAATACGACGATAATTTGCATACATCTAGACTTCGGCTTAAAAACAAGGCGTTAGTGGGTGAAACCCGAAACATCCCTCGAACGGCCCCGTGAGTGGCACTAACACCTCGCACGGGACCAATATAACTCGTACGAACTGACCGTGCGATCACGCGGCCCCCAGTATGAGAATACGACGATAATTTTCATATTTCTAGACTTGGGCTTAAAAACATGGCGTTAGTGGGTGAAAATACGAAACAACCCCCGAACGGCCCCGTGAGTGGCACCAACGCCTTGTACGGGACCAATGTAACTCGTTCGAATTGACCGCGCGATCATGGGACCCCCGGTTTGAGAATACGACGATATTTTGCATATTTCTAGACTTAGGCTTAAAAAGATGGCGTTAGTGGGTGAACACCCGAAACAGCCCCCCGAATGGCCCCGTGAGTGGCACCAACGCCTCGCACGGGACCAATGTAACTCATCCGAACTGACCGCGCAATCACGGGACCCCCGGTTTGAGAATACGACGATAATTTTTATATTTCTAGACTTAGGCTTAAAAACATGGCGTTAGTATGTGAAAACCCGAAACATCCCTCGAAGGGCCTTGTGAGTGGCACCAACGCCTTGCACGGGACCAATGTAACTCGTACGAACGGAGCGTGCGACCGCGGGACCCCCGGTTTGAGAATACGACGATATTTTGCATATTACTAGACTTCGGCTTTAAAACCCTGCTTTAGTGGGTAAAAACCCGAAACAACCCCTGAACGGCCCCATGAGTGGCGCCAACACCTCGCACGGGACCAATGTAACTCGTACGAACTAGTCGCGCGATTGCGGGACCGCTTGTTTGAGAATACGATGATATTTTGCAGATCTCTAGACTTCGGCTTAAAAACCCAGCGTTAGTGGGTAAAAACCCGAAACAGCCCCTAAACAGCCCCGCGAGGGGTGCCAACACCTCGCACGGGACCAATGTAGCTCGAACGAACTGGTCGCGCGATCACGTGACCCCCAGTTTGAGAATGCGATCATAATTTGCATATTTCTAGACTTTGACTTAAAAACATGGCGTTATTGGGTGAAAACCCGAAACAGCTCCCGAACGGCCCCGTGAGTGGCACCAACACCTCGCACGGGACCAATGTAACTCGTACGAACTGACCGAATGATCGCGGGACCCCCAGTTTGAGAATACGATGATAATTGGCATATTTATAGACTTGGGCTTAAAAACATGGCGTTAGTGGGTGAACACCCGACAGCCCCCGAACGGTCCCGTGAGTGGCACCAACACCTCGCACGAGACCAATGTAACTCGTAAGAACTAAGCACGCGATCCTGGGACCCCCGGTTTGAGAATACGACGATATTTTGCATATTTCTAGACTTAGGCTTAAAAACATGGCGTTAGTGGGTGAGCACCCGAAACAGCCCCCGAACGGTCTCGTGAGTGGCACCAACTCCTCGCACGGGACCAATGTAACTCGTCCGAACTGACTGCGTGATCACGGGACAACCGATTTGAGAATACGACGATAATTTTCATATTTCTAGACTTAGGTTTAAAAACATGGCGTTAGTGGGTGAAAAATCGAAATGTCCCCCGAACGACCTCGTGAGTGGCACCAATGCCTCGCACGGGACCAATGTAACTCGTACGAACTGACCGCGCCATTAAGGGACCCCCGATTTGAGAATACGACGATAATTTGCATATTTCTAGACTTAGGCTTGAAAACATGGCGTTGGTGGGGGAAAACCCGAAACAGCCTCCGAACGGCCCCGTGAGTGGCACCAACACCTCGCATAGGACTAACGTAACTCGTACGAACTGATCGCGCGTTCACGGGACCCCCGGTTTGAGAATATGATGATAATTTGTACATTTCAAGACTTCGACTTAAAAACATGGCGTTGCTGGGTGAAACCCCAAACATCCCTCGAACGGCCCCGTGAGTGGCACCAACACCTCTCGCGAGACCAATGTAACTCGTACGAACTGACCGCGCGATCAGGGGACCCCCGATTTGAGAATACGACTATAATTTTCATACTTCTAGGCTTCGGCTTAAAAACAAGGCGTTAGTGGGCGAAACCCCAAACGTCCCTCCAACGGCCCAGTGAGTGGCACCAACACCTCGCACGGGACCAATGTAACTCGTACGAACTGACCGCGCGATCAGGGGACCCCCGATTTGAGAATACGACGATAATTTGCATACATCTAGACTTCGGCTTAAAAACAAGGCGTTAGTGGGTGAAACCCGAAACATCCCTCGAACGGCCCCGTGAGTGGCACTAACACCTCGCACGGGACCAATATAACTCGTACGAACTGACCGTGCGATCACGCGGCCCCCAGTATGAGAATACGACGATAATTTTCATATTTCTAGACTTGGGCTTAAAAACATGGCGTTAGTGGGTGAAAATACGAAACAACCCCCGAACGGTCCCGTGAGTGGCACCAACACCTCGCACGAGACCAATGTAACTCGTAAGAACTAACCACGCGATCCTGGGACCCCCGGTTTGAGAATACGACGATATTTTGCATATTTCTAGACTTAGGCTTAAAAACATGGCGTTAGTGGGTGAGCACCCGAAACAGCCCCCGAACGGTCTCGTGAGTGGCACCAACTCCTCGCAAGGGACCAATGTAACTCGTCCGAACTGACTGCGTGATCACGGGACAACCGATTTGAGAATACGACGATAATTTTTATATTTCTAGACTTAGGCTTAAAAACATGGCGTTAGTATGTGAAAACCCGAAACATCCCTCGAAGGGCCTTGTGAGTGGCACCAACGCCTTGCACGGGACCAATGTAACTCGTACGAACTGAGCGTGCGACCGCGGGACCCCCGGTTTGAGAATACGACGATATTTTGCATATTACTAGACTTCGGCTTTAAAACCCTGCTTTAGTGGGTAAAAACCCGAAACAACCCCTGAACGGCCCCGTGAGTGGCGCCAACACCTCGCACGGGACCAATGTAACTCGTACGAACTAGTCGCGCGATTGCGGGACCGCTTGTTTGAGAATACGATGATATTTTGCAGATCTCTAGACTTCGGCTTAAAAACCCAGCGTTAGTGGGTAAAAACCCGAAACAGCCCCTAAACAGCCCCGCGAGGGGTGCCAACACCTCGCACGGGACCAATGTAGCTCGAACGAACTGGTCGCGCGATCACGTGACCCCCAGTTTGTGAATGCGATCATAATTTGCATATTTCTAGACTTTGACTTAAAAACATGGCGTTATTGGGTGAAAACCCGAAACAGCTCCCGAACGGCCCCGTGAGTGGCACCAACACCTCGCACGGGAC
Source organism: Sambucus nigra (assembly GCA_949130495.1). Taxonomy (NCBI): domain Eukaryota; kingdom Viridiplantae; phylum Streptophyta; class Magnoliopsida; order Dipsacales; family Adoxaceae; genus Sambucus; species Sambucus nigra. The sequence continues at coordinate 151,874,208 of OX422218.1, forward strand.
CAATGTAACTCGTACGAACTGACCGAATGATCGCGGGACCCCCGGTTTGAGAATACGATGATAATTGGCATATTTATAGACTTGGGCTTAAAAACATGGCGTTAGTGGGTGAACACCCGACAGCCCCCGAACGGTCCCGTGAGTGGCACCAACACCTCGCACGAGACCAATGTAACTCGTAAGAACTAACCACGCGATCCTGGGACCCCCGGTTTGAGAATACGACGATATTTTGCATATTTCTAGACTTAGGCTTAAAAACATGGCGTTAGTGGGTGAGCACCCGAAACAGCCCCCGAACGGTCTCGTGAGTGGCACCAACTCCTCGCACGGGACCAATGTAACTCGTCCGAACTGACTGCGTGATCACGGGACAACCGATTTGAGAATACGACGATAATTTTCATATTTCTAGACTTAGGTTTAAAAACATGGCGTTAGTGGGTGAAAAATCGAAATGTCCCCCGAACGACCTCGTGAGTGGCACCAACGCCTCGCACGGGACCAATGTAACTCGTACGAACTGACCGCGCCATTAAGGGACCCCCGATTTGAGAATACGACGATAATTTGCATATTTCTAGACTTAGGCTTGAAAACATGGCGTTGGTGGGGGAAAACCCGAAACAGCCTCCGAACGGCCCCGTGAGTGGCACCAACACCTCGCATAGGACTAACGTAACTCGTACGAACTGATCGCGCGTTCACGGGACCCCCGGTTTGAGAATATGATGATAATTTGTACATTTCTAGACTTCGACTTAAAAACATGGCGTTGCTGGGTGAAACCCCAAACATCCCTCGAACGGCCCCGTGAGTGGCACCAACACCTCTCACGAGACCAATGTAACTCGTACGAACTGACCGCGCGATCAGGGGACCCCCGATTTGAGAATACGACGATAATTTGCATACTTCTAGGCTTCGGCTTAAAAACAAGGCGTTAGTGGGCGAAACCCCAAACGTCCCTCCAACGGCCCAGTGAGTGGCACCAACACCTCGCACGGGACCAATGTAACTCGTACGAACTGACCGCGCGATCAGGGGACCCCCTATTTGAGAATACGACGATAATTTGCATACATCTAGACTTCGGCTTAAAAACAAGGCGTTAGTGGGTGATACCCGAAACATCCCTCGAACGGCCCCGTGAGTGGCACTAACACCTCGCACGGGACCAATATAACTCGTACGAACTGACCGTGCGATCACGCGACCCCCAGTATGAGAATACGACGATAATTTTCATATTTCTAGACTTGGGCTTAAAAACATGGCGTTAGTGGGTGAAAATACGAAACAACCCCCGAACGGCCCCGTGAGTGGCACCAACGCCTTGTACGGGACCAATGTAACTCGTTCGAATTGACCGCGCGATCATGGGACCCCCGGTTTGAGAATACGACGATATTTTGCATATTTCTAGACTTAGGCTTAAAAAGATGGCGTTAGTGGGTGAACACCCGAAACAGCCCCCCGAACGGCCCCGTGAGTGGCACCAACGCCTCGCACGGGACCAATGTAACTCGTCCGAACTGACCGCGCGATCACGGGACCCCCGGTTTGAGAATACGACTATAATTTTTATATTTCTAGACTTAGGCTTAAAAACATGGCGTTAGTATGTGAAAACCCGAAACATCCCTCGAAGGGCCTTGTGAGTGGCACCAACGCCTTGCACGGGACCAATGTAACTCGTACGAACTGAGCGTGCGACCGCGGGACCCCCGGTTTGAGAATACGACGATATTTTGCATATTACTAGACTTCGGCATTAAAACCCTTCTTTAGTGGGTAAAAACCCGAAACAACCCCTGAACGGCCCCGTGAGTGGCGCCAACACCTCGCACGGGACCAATGTAACTCGTACGAACTAGTCGCGCGATTGCGGGACCGCTTGTTTGAGAATACGATGATATTTTGCAGATCTCTAGACTTCGGCTTAAAAACCCAGCGTTAGTGGGTAAAAACCCGAAACAGCCCCTAAACAGCCCCGCGAGGGGTGCCAACACCTCGCACGGGACCAATGTAGCTCGAACGAACTGGTCGCGCGATCACGTGACCCCCAGTTTGTGAATGCGATCATAATTTTCAATGGCATGGGCTGGTTTGGAACAAGATGAGTATCCCAAAGTGTTCTTTCATTCTTTGGTTGGCTTGCAGAAAGGCTTTAGTGACTAAAGATAAACTCTTTGATTGGGGAGTTGTCGATAATAAAGCCTGTTTGCTTTGTAACTCTGGGATTGAGACTATTAAGCACATCTTAATGGAATGCCCATTCTCCAAAATTGTTTGGGATGAGATTCTATTTAGGAACCAATCTTATAGAGCTATGGGAAGGTGGGATATTGAGATCAGGAAGGCTGTTGCTGATAGTAAAGGGATTGACCTAAAATCCAGGATTAAGACCACTTCCTTCTCTGCCACCATCTATTGTCTGTGGCAGGAAAGAAATAGTAGGCTCCATAACAAGGGATTGGCCACAACGTCCAAGGTGATTAGGAGCATCGAGGAAATGGTGCGAGGAAAATCTAGCTATTGGAAGAAATATCGAAGATCTTACTCCAACTGGATGACTTGTAATTTATGGGGATTACCCAACTCTCTCTTGTATGACTAAATGTTTAGATCGTTGGTCTCTAGATGCATGTATCTAGCTGACTCTTTGGCCTTTTGGCCTTTGTATATTTGGATCTTTTGTTTCTAATACACTTTAATTACCGAAAAAAAAACATGGCGTTATTGGGTGAAAACCCGAAACAGCTCCCGAACGGCCCCGTGAGTGGCACCAACACCTCGCACGGGACCAATGTAACTCGTACGAACTGACCGAATGATCGCGGGACCCCCGATTTGAGAATACGATGATAATTGGCATATTTATAGACTTGGGCTTAAAAACATGGCGTTAGTGGGTGAACACCCGACAGCCCCCGAACGGTCCCGTGAGTGGCACCAACACCTCGCACGAGACCAATGTAACTCGTAAGAACTAACCACGCGATCCTGGGACCCCCGGTTTGAGAATACGACGATATTTTGCATATTTCTAGACTTAGGCTTAAAAACATGGCGTTAGTGGGTGAGCACCCGAAACAGCCCCCGAACGGTCTCGTGAGTGGCACCAACTCCTCGCAAGGGACCAATGTAACTCGTCCGAACTGACTGCGTGATCACGGGACAACCGATTTGAGAATACGACGATAATTTTCATATTTCTAGACTTAGGTTTAAAAACATGGCGTTAGTGGGTGAAAAATCGAAATGTCCCCCGAACGACCTCGTGAGTGGCACCAACGCCTCGCACGGGACCAATGTAACTCGTACGAACTGACCGCGCCACTAAGGGACCCCCGATTTGAGAATACGACGATAATTTGCATATTTCTAGACTTAGGCTTGAAAACATGGCGTTGGTGGGGGAAAACCCGAAACAGCCTCCGAACGGCCCCGTGAGTGGCACCAACACCTCGCATAGGACTAACGTAACTCGTACGAACTGATCGCGCGTTCACGGGACCCCCGGTTTGAGAATATGATGATAATTTGTACATTTCTAGACTTCGGCTTAAAAACATGGCGCTGCTGGGTGAAACCCCAAACATCCCTCGAACGGCCCCGTGAGTGGCACCAACACCTCTCACGAGACCAATGTAACTCGTACGAACTGACCGCGCGATCAGGGGACCCCCGATTTGAGAATACGACTATAATTTGCATACTTCTAGGCTTCGGCTTAAAAACAAGGCGTTAGTGGGCGAAACCCCAAACGTCCCTCCAACGGCCCAGTGAGTGGCACCAACACCTCGCACGGGACCAATGTAACTCGTACGAACTGACCGCGCGATCAGGGGACCCCCCGATTTGAGAATACGACGATAATTTTCATATTTCTAGACTTGGGCTTAAAAACATGGCGTTAGTGGGTGAAAATACGAAACAACCCCCGAACGGCCCCGTGAGTGGCACCAATACCTTGTACGGGACCAATGTAACTCGTTCGAATTGACCGCGCGATCATGGGACCCCCGGTTTGAGAATACGACGATATTTTGCATATTTCTAGACTTAGGCTTAAAAAGATGGCGTTAGTGAGTGAACACCCGAAACTGCCCCCGAACGGCCCCGTGAGTGGCACCAACGCCTCGCACGGGACCAACGTAACTCGTCCGAACTGACCGCGCGATCATGGGACCCCCGGTTTGAGAATACGACTATAATTTTGCATATTTCTAGACTTAGGCTTAAAAAGATGGCGTTAGTGGGTGAACACCCGAAACAGCCCCCGAACGGCCCCGTGAGTGGCACCAACGCCTCGCACGGGACCAACGTAACTCGTCCGAACTGACCGCGCGATCATGGGACCCCCGGTTTGAGAATACGACTATAATTTTTATATTTCTAGACTTAGGTTTAAAAACATGGCGTTAGTATGTGAAAACCCGAAACATCCCTCGAAGGGCCTTGTGAGTGGCACCAACGCCTTGCACGGGACCAATGTAACTCGTACGAACTGAGCGTGCGACCGCGGGACCCCCGGTTTGAGAATACGACGATATTTTGCATATTACTAGACTTCGGCTTTAAAACCCTGCTTTAGTGGGTAAAAACCGGAAACAACCCCTGAACGGCCCCGTGAGTGGCGCCAACACCTCGCACGGGACCAATGTAACTCGTACGAACTAGTCGCGCGATTGCGGGACCGCTTGTTTGAGAATACGATGATATTTTGCAGATCTCTAGACTTCGGCTTAAAAACCCAGCGTTAGTGGGTAAAAACCCGAAACAGCCCCGCGAGGGGTGCCAACACCTCGCACGGGACCAATGTAGCTCGAACGAACTGGTCGCGCGATCACGTGACCCCCAGTTTGTGAATGCGATCATAATTTGCATATTTCTAGACTTTGACTTAAAAACATGGCGTTATTGGGTGAAAACCCGAAACAGCTCCCGAACGGCCCCGTGAGTGGCACCAACACCTCGCACGGGACCAATGTAACTCGTACGAACTGACCGAATGATCGCGGGACCCCCGGTTTGAGAATACGATGATAATTGGCATATTTATAGACTTGGGCTTAAAAACATGGCGTTAGTGGGTGAACACCCGACAGCCCCCGAACGGTCCCGTGAGTGGCACCAACACCTCGCACGAGACCAATGTAACTCGTACGAACTAACCACGCGATCCTGGGACCCCCGGTTTGAGAATACGACGATATTTTGCATATTTCTAGACTTTGGCTTAAAAACATGGCGTTAGTGGGTGAGCACCCGAAACAGCCCCCGAACGGTCTCGTGAGTGGCACCAACTCCTCGCACGGGACCAATGTAACTCGTCCGAACTGACTGCGTGATCACGGGACAACCGATTTGAGAATACGACGATAATTTTCATATTTCTAGACTTAGGTTTTTAAACATGGCGTTAGTGGGTGAAAAATCGAAATGTCCCCCGAACGACCTCGTGAGTGGCACCAACGCCTCGTACGGGACCAATGTAACTCGTACGAACTGACCGCGCCATTAAGGGACCCCCGATTTGAGAATACGACGATAATTTGCATATTTCTAGACTTAGGCTTGAAAACATGGCGTTGGTGGGGGAAAACCCGAAACAGCCTCCGAACGGCCCCGTGAGTGGCACCAACACCTCGCATAGGACTAACGTAACTCGTACGAACTGACCGCGCGTTCACGGGACCCCCGGTTTGAGAATATGATGATAATTTGTACATTTCTAGACTTCGGCTTAAAAACATGGCGCTGCTGGGTGAAACCCCAAACATCCCTCGAACGGCCCAGTGAGTGGCACCAACACCTCACACGGGACCAATGTAACTCGTACGAACTGACCGCGCGATCAGGGGACCCCCGATTTGAGAATACGACTATAATTTGCATACATCTAGACTTCGGCTTAAAAACAAGGCGTTAGTGGGTGAAACCCGAAACATCCCTCGAACGGCCCCGTGAGTGGCACTAACACCTCGCACGGGACCAATATAACTCGTACGAACTGACCGGGCGATCACGCGGCCCCCAGTATGAGAATACGACGATAATTTTCATATTTCTAGACTTGGGCTTAAAAACATGGCGTTAGTGGGTGAAAATACGAAACAACCCCCGAACGGCCCCGTGAGTGGCACCAACACCTTGTACGGGACCAATGTAACTCGTTCGAATTGACCGCGCGATCATGGGACCCCCGGTTTGAGAATACAACGATATTTTGCATATTTCTAGACTTAGGCTTAAAAAGATGGCGTTAGTGGGTGAACACCCGAAACAGCCCCCGAACGGCCCCGTGAGTGGCACCAACGCCTCGCACGGGACCAACGTAACTCGTCCGAACTGACCGCGCGATCATGGGACCCCCGGTTTGAGAATACGACTATAATTTTTATATTTCTAGACTTAGGTTTAAAAACATGGCGTTAGTATGGGAAAACCCGAAACATCCCTCGAAGGGCCTTGTGAGTGGCACCAACGCCTTGCACGGGACCAATGTAACTCGTACGAACTGAGCGTGCGACCGCGGGACCCCCGGTTTGAGAATACGACGATATTTTGCATATTACTAGACTTCGGCTTTAAAACCCTGCTTTAGTGGGTAAAAACCCGAAACAACCCCTGAACGGCCCCGTGAGTGGCGCCAACACCTCGCACGGCACCAATGTAACTCGTACGAACTAGTCGCGCGATTGCGGGACCGCTTGTTTGAGAATACGATGATATTTTGCAGATCTCTAGACTTCGGCTTAAAACCCAGCGTTAGTGGGTAAAAACCCGAAACAGCCCCTAAACAGCCCCGCGAGGGGTGCCAACACCTCGCACGGGACCAATGTAGCTCGAACGAACTGGTCGCGCGATCACGTGACCCCCAGTTTGTGAATGCGATCATAATTTGCATATTTCTAGACTTTGACTTAAAAACATGGCGTTATTGGGTGAAAACCCGAAACAGCTCCCGAACGGCCCCGTGAGTGGCACCAACACCTCGCACGGGACCAATGTAACTCGTACGAACTGACCGAATGATCGCGGGACCCCCGGTTTGAGAATACGATGATAATTGGCATATTTATAGACTTGGGCTTAAAAACATGGCGTTAGTGGGTGAACACCCGACAGCCCCCGAACGGTCCCGTGAGTGGCACCAACACCTCGCACGAGACGAATGTAACTCGTAAGAACTAACCACGCGATCCTGGGACCCCCGGTTTGAGAATACGATGATATTTTGCATATTTCTAGACTTAGGCTTAAAAACATGGCGTTAGTGGGTGAGCACCCGAAATAGCCCCCGAACGGTCTCGTGAGTGGCACCAACTCCTCGCACGGGACCAATGTAACTCGTCCGAACTGACTGCGTGATCACGGGACAACCGATTTGAGAATACGACGATAATTTTCATATTTCTAGACTTAGGTTTAAAAACATGGCGTTAGTTGGTGAAAAATCGAAATGTCCCCCGAACGACCTCGTGAGTGGCACCAACGCCTCGCACGGGACCAATGTAACTCGTACGAACTGACCGCGCCATTAAGGGACCCTCGATTTGAGAATACGACGATAATTTGCATATTTCTAGACTTAGGCTTGAAAACATGGCGTTGGTGGGGGAAAACCCGAAACAGCCTCCGAACGGCCCCGTGAGTGGCACCAACACCTCGCATAGGACTAACGTAACTCGTACGAACTGATCGCGCGTTCACGGGACCCCCGGTTTGAGAATATGATGATAATTTGTACATTTCTAGACTTCGGCTTAAAAACATGGCGCTGCTGGGTGAAACCCCAAACATCCCTCGAACGGCCCCGTGAGTGGCACCAACACCTCTCACGAGACCAATGTAACTCGTACGAACTGACCGCGCGATCAGGGGACCCCCGATTTGAGAATACGACTATAATTTGCATACTTCTAGGCTTCGGCTTAAAAACAAGGCGTTAGTGGGCGAAACCCCAAACGTCCCTCCAACGGCCCAGTGAGTGGCACCAACACCTCGCACGGGACCAATGTAACTCGTACGAACTGACCGCGCGATCAGGGGACCCCCCGATTTGAGAATACGCCGATAATTTTCATATTTCTAGACTTGGGCTTAAAAACATGGCGTTAGTGGGTGAAAATACGAAACAACCCCCGAACGGCCCCGTGAGTGGCACCAATACCTTGTACGGGACCAATGTAACTCGTTCGAATTGACCGCGCGATCATGGGACCCCCGGTTTGAGAATACGACGATATTTTGCATATTTCTAGACTTAGGCTTAAAAAGATGGCGTTAGTGGGTGAACACCCGAAACAGCCCCCGAACGGCCCCGTGAGTGGCACCAACGCCTCGCACGGGACCAACGTAACTCGTCCGAACTGACCGCGCGATCATGGGACCCCCGGTTTGAGAATACGACTATAATTTTTATATTTCTAGACTTAGGTTTAAAAACATGGCGTTAGTATGTGAAAACCCGAAACATCCCTCGAAGGGCCTTGTGAGTGGCACCAACGCCTTGCACGGGACCAATGTAACTCGTACGAACTGAGCGTGCGACCGCGGGACCCCCGGTTTGAGAATACGACGATATTTTGCATATTACTAGACTTCGGCTTTAAAACCCTGCTTTAGTGGGTAAAAACCCGAAACAACCCCTGAACGGCCCCGGGAGTGGCGCCAACACCTCGCACGGGACCAATGTAACTCGTACGAACTAGTCGCGCGATTGCGGGACCGCTTGTTTGAGAATACGATGATATTTTGCAGATCTCTAGACTTCGGCTTAAAAACCCAGCGTTAGTGGGTAAAAACCCGAAACAGCCCCTAAACAGCCCCGCGAGGGGTGCCAACACCTCGCACGGGACCAATGTAGCTCGAACGAACTGGTCGCGCGATCACGTGACCCCCAGTTTGTGAATGCGATCATAATTTGCATATTTCTAGACTTTGACTTAAAAACATGGCGTTATTGGGTGAAAACCCGAAACAGCTCCCGAACGGCCCCGTGAGTGGCACCAACACCTCGCACGGGACCAATGTAACTCGTACGAACTGACCGAATGATCACGGGACCCCCGGTTTGAGAATACGATGATAATTGGCATATTTATAGACTTGGGCTTAAAAACATGGCGTTAGTGGGTGAACACCCGACAGCCCCCGAACGGTCCCGTGAGTGGCACCAACACCTCGTACGAGACCAATGTAACTCGTAAGAACTAACCACGCGATCCTGGGACCCCCGGTTTGAGAATACGACGATATTTTGCATATTTCTAGACTTAGGCTTAAAAACATGGCGTTAGTGGGTGAGCACCCGAAACGGCAGTGGCACCAACTCCTCGCACGGGACCAATGTAACTCGTCCGAACTGACTGCGTGATCACGGGACAACCGATTTGAGAATACGACGATAATTTTCATATTTCTAGACTTAGGTTTAAAAACATGGCGTTAGTGGGTGAAAAATCGAAATGTCCCCCGAACGACCTCGTGAGTGGCACCAACGCCTCGCACGGGACCAATGTAACTCGTACGAACTGACCGCGCCATTAAGGGACCCCCGATTTGAGAATACGACGACAATTTGCATATTTCTAGACTTAGGCTTGAAAACATGGCGTTGGTGGGGGAAAACCCGAAACAGCCTCCGAACGGCCCCGTGAGTGGCACCAACACCTCGCATAGGACTAACGTAACTCGTACGAACTGATCGCGCGTTCACGGGACCCTCGGTTTGAGAATATGATGATAATTTGTACATTTCTAGACTTCGGCTTAAAAACATGGCGCTGCTGGGTGAAACCCCAAACATCCCTCGAACGGCCCCGTGAGTGGCACCAACACCTCTCACGAGACCAATGTAACTCGTACGAACTGACCGCGCGATCAGGGGACCCCCGATTTGAGAATAGGACTATAATTTGCATACTTCTAGGCTTCGGCTTAAAAACAAGGCGTTAGTGGGCGAAACCCCAAACGTCCCTCCAACGGCCCAGTGAGTGGCACCAACACCTCACACGGGACCAATGTAACTCGTACGAACTGACCGCGCGATCAGGGGACCCCCCGATTTGAGAATACGACGATAATTTGCATACATCTAGACTTCGGCTTAAAAACAAGGCGTTAGTGGGTGAAACCCGAAACATCCCTCGAACGGCCCCGTGAGTGGCACTAACACCTCGCACGGGACCAATATAACTCGTACGAACTGACCGTGCGATCACGCGGCCCCCAGTATGAGAATACGACGATAATTTTCATATTTCTAGACTTGGGCTTAAAAACATGGCGTTAGTGGGTGAAAATACGAAACAACCCCCGAACGGCCCCGTGAGTGGCACCAACACCTTGTACGGGACCAATGTAACTCGTTCGAATTGACCGCGCGATCATGGGACCCCCGGTTTGAGAATACGACGATATTTTGCATATTTCTAGACTTAGGCTTAAAAAGATGGCGTTAGTGGGTGAACACCCGAAACAGCCCCCGAACGGCCCCGTGAGTGGCACCAACGCCTCGCACGGGACCAACGTAACTCGTCCGAACTGACCGCGCGATCACGGGACCCCCGGTTTGAGAATACGACTATAATTTTTATATTTCTAGACTTAGGTTTAAAAACATGGCGTTAGTATGTGAAAACCCGAAACATCCCTCGAAGGGCCTTGTGAGTGGCACCAACGCCTTGCACGGGACCAATGTAACTCGTACGAACTGAGCGTGCGACCGCGGGACCCCCGGTTTGAGAATACGACGATATTTTGCATATTACTAGACTTCGGCTTTAAAACCCTGCTTTAGTGGGTAAAAACCCGAAACAACCCCTGAACGGCCCCGTGAGTGGCGCCAACACCTCGCACGGGACCAATGTAACTCGTACGAACTAGTCGCGCGATTGCGGGACCGCTTGTTTGAGAATACGATGATATTTTGCAGATCTCTAGACTTCGGCTTAAAAACCCAGCGTTAGTGGGTAAAAACCCGAAACAGCCCCTAAACAGCCCCGCGAGGGGTGCCAACACCTCGTACGGGACCAATGTAGCTCAAACGAACTGGTCGCGCGATCACGTGACCCCCAGTTTGTGAATGCGATCATAATTTGCATATTTCTAGACTTTGACTTAAAAACATGGCATTATTGGGTGAAAACCCGAAACAGCTCCCGAACGGCCCCGTGAGTGGCACCAACACCTCGCACGGGACCAATGTAACTCGTACGAACTGACCGAATGATCGCGGGACCCCCGGTTTGAGAATACGATGATAATTGGCATATTTATAGACTTGGGCTTAAAAACATGGCGTTAGTGGGTGAACACCCGACAGCCCCCGAACGGTCCCGTGAGTGGCACCAACACCTCGCACAAGACCAATGTAACTCGTACGAACTAACCACGCGATCCTGGGACCCCCGGTTTGAGAATACGACGATATTTTGCATATTTCTAGACTTAGGCTTAAAAACATGGCGTTAGTGGGTGAGCACCCGAAACAGCCCCCGAACGGTCTCGTGAGTGGCACCAACTCCTCGCACGGGACCAATGTAACTCGTCCGAACTGACTGCGTGATCACGGGACAACCGATTTGAGAATACGACGATAATTTTCATATTTCTAGACTTAGGTTTAAAAACATGGCGTTAGTGGGTGAAAAATCGAAATGTCCCCCGAACGACCTCGTGAGTGGCACCAACGCCTCGCACGGGACCAATGTAACTCGTACGAACTGACCGCGCCATTAAGGGACCCCCGATTTGAGAATACGACGATAATTTGCATATTTCTAGACTTAGGCTTGAAAACATGGCGTTGGTGGGGGAAAACCCGAAACAGCCTCCGAACGGCCCCGTGAGTGGCACCAACACCTCGCATAGGACTAACGTAACTCGTACGAACTGACCGCGCGTTCACGGGACCCCCGGTTTGAGAATATGATGATAATTTGTACATTTCTAGACTTCGGCTTAAAAACATGGCGCTGCTGGGTGAAACCCCAAACATCCCTCGAACGGCACAGTGAGTGGCACCAACACCTCACACGGGACCAATGTAACTCGTACGAACTGACCGCGCGATCAGGGGACCCCCGATTTGAGAATACGACTATAATTTGCATACATCTAGACTTCGGCTTAAAAATAAGGCGTTAGTGGGTGAAACCCGAAACATCCCTCGAACGGCCCCGTGAGTGGCACTAACACCTCGCACGGGACCAATATAACTCGTACGAACTGGCCGTGCGATCACGCGGCCCCCAGTATGAGAATACGACGATAATTTTCATATTTCTAGACTTGGGCTTAAAAACATGGCGTTAGTGGGTGAAAATACGAAACAACCCCCGAACGGCCCCGTGAGTGGCACAACCACCTTGTACGGGACCAATGTAACTCGTTCGAATTGACCGCGCGATCATGGGACCCCGGTTTGAGAATACGACGATATTTTGCATATTTCTAGACTTAGGCTTAAAAAGATGGCGTTAGTGGGTGAACACCCGAAACAGCCCCCGAACGGCCCCGTGAGTGGCACCAACGCCTCGCACGGGACCAATGTAACTCGTCCGAACTGACCGCGCGATCACGGGACCCCCGGTTTGAGAATACGACTATAATTTTTATATTTCTAGACTTAGGTTTAAAAACATGGCGTTAGTATGTGAAAACCCGAAACATCCCTCGAAGGGCCTTGTGAGTGGCACCAACGCCTTGCACGGGAGCAATGTAACTCGTACGAACTGAGCGTGCGACCGCGGGACCCCCGGTTTGAGAATACGACGATATTTTGCATATTACTAGACTTCGGCTTTAAAACCCTGCTTTAGTGGGTAAAAACCAGAAACAACCCCTGAACGGCCCCGTGAGTGGCGCCAACACCTCGCACGGGACCAATGTAACTCGTACGAACTAGTCGCGCGATTGCGGGACCGCTTGTTTGAGAATACGATGATATTTTGCAGATCTCTAGACTTCGGCTTAAAAACCCAGCGTTAGTGGGTAAAAACCCGAAACAGCCCCTAAACAGCCCCGCGAGGGGTGCCAACACCTCGAACGGGACCAATGTAGCTCGAACGAACTGGTCGCGCGATCACGTGACCCCCAGTTTGTGAATGCGATCATAATTTGCATATTTCTAGACTTTGACTTAAAAACATGGCGTTATTGGGTGAAAACCCGAAACAGCTCCCGAACGGCCCCGTGAGTGGCACCAACACCTCGCACGGGACCAATGTAACTCGTACGAACTGACCGAATGATCGCGGGACCCCCGGTTTGAGAATACGATGATAATTGGCATATTTATAGACTTGGGCTTAAAAACATGGCGTTAGTGGGTGAACACCCGACAGCCCCCGAACGGTCCCGTGAGTGGCACCAACACCTCGCACGAGACCAATGTAACTCGTAAGAACTAACCACGCGATCCTGGGACCCCCGGTTTGAGAATACGACGATATTTTGCATATTTCTAGACTTAGGCTTAAAAACATGGCGTTAGTGGGTGAGCACCCGAAACAGCCCCCGAACGGTCTCGTGAGTGGCACCAACTCCTCGCACGGGACCAATGTAACTCGTCCGAACTGACTGCGTGATCACGGGACAACCGATTTGAGAATACGACGATAATTTTCATATTTCTAGACTTAGGTTTAAAAACATGGCGTTAGTGGGTGAAAAATCGAAATGTCCCCCGAACGACCTCGTGAGTGGCACCAACGCCTCGCACGGGACCAATGTAACTCGTACGAACTGACCGCGCCATTAAGGGACCCCCGATTTGAGAATACGACGATAATTTGCATATTTCTAGACTTAGGCTTGAAAACATGGCGTTGGTGGGGGAAAACCCGAAACAGCCTCCGAACGGCCCCGTGAGTGGCACCAACACCTCGCATAGGACTAACGTAACTCGTACGAACTGATCGCGCGTTCACGGGACCCCCGGTTTGAGAATATGATGATAATTTGTACATTTCTAGACTTCGGCTTAAAAACATGGCGCTGCTGGGTGAAACCCCAAACATCCCTCGAACGGCCCAGTGAGTGGCACCAACACCTCACACGGGACCAATGTAACTCGTACGAACTGACCGCGCGATCAGGGGACCCCCGATTTGAGAATACGACTATAATTTGCATACATCTAGACTTCGGCTTAAAAACAAGGCGTTAGTGGGTGAAACCCGAAACATCCCTCGAACGGCCCCGTGAGTGGCACTAACACCTCGCACGGGACCAATATAACTCGTACGAACTGACCGTGCGATCACGCGGCCCCCTGTATGAGAATACGACGATAATTTTCATATTTCTAGACTTGGGCTTAAAAACATGGCGTTAGTGGGTGAAAATACGAAACAACCCCCGAACGGCCCCGTGAGTGGCACCAACACCTTGTACGGGACCAATGTAACTCGTTCGAATTGACCGCGCGATCATGGGACCCCCGGTTTGAGAATACGACGATATTTTGCATATTTCTAGACTTAGGCTTAAAAAGATGGCGTTAGTGGGTGAACACCCGAAACAGCCCCCGAACGGCCCCGTGAGTGGCACCAACGCCTCGCACGGGACCAAAGTAACTCGTCCGAACTGACCGCGCGATCACGGGACCCCCGGTTTGAGAATACGACTATAATTTTTATATTTCTAGACTTAGAATTAAAAACATGGCGTTAGTATGTGAAAACCCGAAACATCCCTCGAAGGGCCTTGTGAGTGGCACCAACGCCTTGCACGGGACCAATGTAACTCGTACGAACTGAGCGTGCGACCGCGGGACCCCCGGTTTGAGAATACGACGATATTTTGCATATTACTAGACTTCGGCTTTAAAACCCTGCTTTAGTGGGTAAAAACCGGAAACAACCCCTGAACGGCCCCGTGAGTGGCGCCAACACCTCGCACGGGACCAATGTAACTCGTACGAACTAGTCGCGCGATTGCGGGACCGCTTGTTTGAGAATACGATGATATTTTGCAGATCTCTAGACTTCGGCTTAAAAACCCAGCGTTAGTGGGTAAAAACCCGAAACAGCCCCTAAACAGCCCCGCGAGGGGTGCCAACACCTCGCACGGGACCAATGTAGCTCGAACGAACTGGTCGCGCGATCACGTGACCCCCAGTTTGTGAATGCGATCATAATTTGCATATTTCTAGACTTTGACTTAAAAACATGGCGTTATTGGGTGAAAACCCGAAACAGCTCCCGAACGGCCCCGTGAGTGGCACCAACACCTCGCATGGGACCAATGTAACTCGTACGAACTGACCGAATGATCGCGGGACCCCTGGTTTGAGAATACGATGATAATTGGCATATTTATAGACTTGGGCTTAAAAACATGGCGTTAGTGGGTGAACACCCGACAGCCCCCGAACGGTCCCGTGAGTGGCACCAACACCTCGCACAAGACCAATGTAACTCGTACGAACTAACCACGCGATCCTGGGACCCCCGGTTTGAGAATACGACGATATTTTGCATATTTCTAGACTTAGGCTTAAAAACATGGCGTTAGTGGGTGAGCACCCGAAACAGCCCCCGAACGGTCTCGTGAGTGGCACCAACTCCTCGCACGGGACCAATGTAACTCGTCCGAACTGACTGCGTGATCACGGGACAACCGATTTGAGAATACGACGATAATTTTCATATTTCTAGACTTAGGTTTAAAAACATGGCGTTAGTGGGTGAAAAATCGAAATGTCCCCCGAACGACCTCGTGAGTGGCACCAACGCCTCGCACGGGACCAATGTAACTCGTACGAACTGACCGCGCCATTAAGGGACCCCCGATTTGAGAATACGACGATAATTTGCATATTTCTAGACTTAGGCTTGAAAACATGGCGTTGGTGGGGGAAAACCCGAAACAGCCTCCGAACGGCCCCGTGAGTGGCACCAACACCTCGCATAGGACTAACGTAACTCGTACGAACTGACCGCGCGTTCACGGGACCCCCGGTTTGAGAATATGATGATAATTTGTACATTTCTAGACTTCGGCTTAAAAACATGGCGCTGCTGGGTGAAACCCCAAACATCCCTCGAACGGCCCAGTGAGTGGCACCAACACCTCACACGGGACCAATGTAACTCGTACGAACTGACCGCGCGATCAGGGGACCCCCGATTTGAGAATACGACTATAATTTGCATACATCTAGACTTCGGCTTAAAAACAAGGCGTTAGTGGGTGAAACCCGAAACATCCCTCGAACGGCCCCGTGAGTGGCACTAACACCTCGCACGGGACCAATATAACTCGTACGAACTGACCGTGCGATCACGCGGCCCCCAGTATGAGAATACGACGATAATTTTCATATTTCTAGACTTGGGCTTAAAAACATGGCGTTAGTGGGTGAAAATACGAAACAACCCCCGAACGGCCCCGTGAGTGGCACCAATACCTTGTACGGGACCAATGTAACTCGTTCGAATTGACCGCGCGATCATGGGACCCCCGGTTTGAGAATACGACGATATTTTGCATATTTCTAGACTTAGGCTTAAAAAGATGGCGTTAGTGGGTGAACACCCGAAACAGCCCCCGAACGGCCCCGTGAGTGGCACCAACGCCTCGCACGGGACCAACGTAACTCGTCCGAACTGACCGCGCGATCATGGGACCCCCGGTTTGAGAATACGACTATAATTTTTATATTTCTAGACTTAGGTTTAAAAACATGGCGTTAGTATGTGAAAACCCGAAACATCCCTCGAAGGGCCTTGTGAGTGGCACCAACGCCTTGCACGGGACCAATGTAACTCGTACGAACTGAGCGTGCGACCGCGGGACCCCCGGTTTGAGAATACGACGATATTTTGCATATTACTAGACTTCGGCTTTAAAACCCTGCTTTAGTGGGTAAAAACCCGAAACAACCCCTGAACGGCCCCGTGAGTGGCGCCAACACCTCGCACGGGACCAATGTAACTCGTACGAACTAGTCGCGCGATTGCGGGACCGCTTGTTTGAGAATACGATGATATTTTGCAGATCTCTAGACTTCGGCTTAAAAACCCAGCGTTAGTGGGTAAAAACCCGAAACAGCCCCTAAACAGCCCCGCGAGGGGTGCCAACACCTCGCACGGGACCAATGTAGCTCGAACGAACTGGTCGCGCGATCACGTGACCCCCAGTTTGTGAATGCGATCATAATTTGCATATTTCTAGACTTTGACTTAAAAACATGGCGTTATTGGGTGAAAACCCGAAACAGCTCCCGAACGGTCCCGTGAGTGGCACCAACACCTCGCACGGGACCAATGTAACTCGTACGAACTGACCGAATGATCGCGGGACCCCCGGTTTGAGAATACGATGATAATTGGCATATTTATAGACTTGGGCTTAAAAACATGGCGTTAGTGGGTGAACACCCGACAGCCCCCGAACGGTCCCGTGAGTGGCACCAACACCTCGCACGAGACCAATGTAACTCGTAAGAACTAACCACGCGATCCTGGGACCCCCGGTTTGAGAATACGATGATATTTTGCATATGTCTAGACTTAGGCTTAAAAACATGGCGTTAGTGGGTGAGCACCCGAAACAGCCCCCGAACGGTCTCGTGAGTGGCACCAACTCCTCGCACGGGACCAATGTAACTCGTCCGAACTGACTGCGTGATCACGGGACAACCGATTTGAGAATACGACGATAATTTTCATATTTCTAGACTTAGGTTTAAAAACATGGCGTTAGTGGGTGAAAAATCGAAATGTCCCCCGAACGACCTCGTGAGTGGCACCAACGCCTCGCACGGGACCAATGTAACTCGTACGAACTGACCGCGCCATTAAGGGACCCCCGATTTGAGAATACGACGATAATTTGCATATTTCTAGACTTAGGCTTGAAAACATGGCGTTGGTGGGGGAAAACCCGAAACAGCCTCCGAACGGCCCCGTGAGTGGCACCAACACCTCGCATAGGACTAACGTAACTCGTACGAACTGACCGCGCGTTCACGGGACCCCCGGTTTGAGAATATGATGATAATTTGTACATTTCTAGACTTCGGCTTAAAAACATGGCGCTGCTGGGTGAAACCCCAAACATCCCTCGAACGGCCCAGTGAGTGGCACCAACACCTCACACGGGACCAATGTAACTCGTATGAACTGACCGCGCGATCAGGGGACCCCCGATTTGAGAATACGACTATAATTTGCATACATCTAGACTTCGGCTTAAAAACAAGGCGTTAGTATGTGAAACCCGAAACATCCCTCGAACGGCCCCGTGAGTGGCACTAACACCTCGCACGGGACCAATATAACTCGTACGAATTGACCGTGCGATCACGCGGCCCCCAGTATGAGAATACGACGATAATTTTCATATTTCTAGACTTGGGCTTAAAAACATGGCGTTAGTGGGTGAAAATACGAAACAACCCCCGAACGGCCCCGTGAGTGGCACCAACACCTTGTACGGGACCAATGTAACTCGTTCGAATTGACCGCGCGATCATGGGACCCCCGGTTTGAGAATACGACGATATTTTGCATATTTCTAGACTTAGGCTTAAAAAGATGGCGTTAGTGGGTGAACACCCGAAACAGCCCCCGAACGGCCCCGTGATTGGCACCAACGCCTCGCACGGGACCAATGTAACTCGTCCGAATTGACCGCGCGATCACGGGACCCCCGGTTTGAGAATACGAAGATAATTTTTATATTTCTAGACTTAGGCTTAAAAACATGGCGTTAGTATGTGAAAACCCGAAACATCCCTCGAAGGGCCTTGTGAGTGGCACCAACGCCTTGCACGGGACCAATGTAACTCGTCCGAACTGAGCGTGCGACCGCGGGACCCCCGGTTTGAGAATACGACGATATTTTGCATATTACTAGACTTCGGCTTTAAAACCCTGCTTTAGTGGGTAAAAACCCGAAACAACCCCTGAACGGCCCCGTGAGTGGCGCCAACACCTCGCACGGGACCAATGTAACTCGTACGAACTAGTCGCGCGATTGCGGGACCGCTTGTTTGAGAATACGATGATATTTTGCAGATCTCTAGACTTCGGCTTAAAAACCCAGCGTTAGTGGGTAAAAACCCGAAACAGCCCCTAAACAGCCCCGCGAGGGGTGCCAACACCTCGCACGGGACCAATGTAGCTCGAACGAACTGGTCGCGCGATCACGTGACCCCCAGTTTGTGAATGCGATCATAATTTGCATATTTCTAGACTTTGACTTAAAAACATGGCGTTATTGGGTGAAAACCCGAAACAGCTCCCGAACGGCCCCGTGAGTGGCACCAACACCTCGCACGGGACCAATGTAACTCGTACGAACTGACCTAATGATCGCGGGACCCCCGGTTTGAGAATACGATGATAATTGGCATATTTATAGACTTGGGCTTAAAAACATGGCGTTAGTGGGTGAACACCCGACAGCCCCCGAACGGTCCCGTGAGTGGCACCAACACCTCGCACGAGACCAATGTAACTCGTACGAACTAACCACGCGATCCTGGGACCCCCGGTTTGAGAATACGACGATATTTTGCATATTTCTAGACTTAGGCTTAAAAACATGGCGTTAGTGGGTGAACACCCGAAACAGCCCCCGAACGGTCTCGTGAGTGGCACCAACTCCTCGCACGGGACCAATGTAACTCGTCCGAACTGACTGCGTGATCACGGGACAACCGATTTGAGAATACGACGATAATTTTCATATTTCTAGACTTAGGTTTAAAAACATGGCGTTAGTGGGTGAAAAATCGAAATGTCCCCCGAACGACCTCGTGAGTGGCACCAACGCCTCGCACGGGACCAATGTAACTCGTACGAACTGACCGCGCCATTAAGGGACCCCCGATTTGAGAATACGACGATAATTTGCATATTTCTAGACTTAGGCTTGAAAACATGGCGTTGGTGGGGGAAAACCCGAAACAGCCTCCGAACGGCCCCGTGAGTGGCACCAACACCTCGCATAGGACTAACGTAACTCGTACGAACTGATCGCGCGTTCACGGGACACCCGGTTTGAGAATATGATGATAATTTGTACATTTCTAGACTTCGGCTTAAAAACATGGCGTTGCTGGGTGAAACCCCAAACATCCCTCGAACGGCCCCGTGAGTGGCACCAACACCTCTTACGAGACCAATCTAACTCGTACGAACTGACCGCGCGATCAGGGGACCCCCGATTTGAGAATACGACTATAATTTGCATACTTCTAGGCTTCGGCTTAAAAACAAGGCGTTAGTGGGCGAAACCCCAAACGTCCCTCCAACGGCCCAGTGAGTGGCACCAACACCTCGCACGGGACCAATGTAACTCGTACGAACTGACCGCGCGATCAGGGGACCCCCGATTTGAGAATACGACGATAATTTGCATACATCTAGACTTCGGCTTAAAAACAAGGCGTTAGTGGGTGAAACCCGAAACATCCCTCGAACGGCCCCGTGAGTGGCACTAACACCTCGCACGGGACCAATATAACTCGTACGAACTGACCGTGCGATCACGCGGCCCCCAGTATGAGAATACGACGATAATTTTCATATTTCTAGACTTGGGCTTAAAAACATGGCGTTAGTGGGTGAAAATCCAAAACAACCCCCGAACGGCCACGTGAGTGGCACCAACACCTTGTACGGGACCAATGTAACTCGTTCGAATTGACCGCGCGATCATGGGACCCCCGGTTTGAGAATACGACGATATTTTGCATATTTCTAGACTTAGGCTTAAAAAGATGGCGTTAGTGGGTGAACACCCGCAACAGCCCCCGAACGGCCCCGTGAGTGGCACCAACGCCTCGCACGGGACCAATGTAACTCGTCCGAACTGACCGCGCGATCACGGGACCCCCGGTTTGAGAATACGACGATAATTTTTATATTTCTAAACTTAGGCTTAAAAACATGGCGTTAGTATGTGAAAACCCGAAACATCCCTCGAAGGGCCTTGTGAGTGGTACCAACGCCTTGCACGGGACCAATGTAACTCGTACGAACTGAGCGTGCGACCGCGGGACCCCCGGTTTGAGAATACGACGATATTTTGCATATTACTAGACTTCGGCTTTAAAACCCTGCTTTAGTGGGTAAAAACCCGAAACAACCCCTGAACGGCCCCGTGAGTGGCGCCAACACCTCGCACGGGACCAATGTAACTCGTACGAACTAGTCGCGCGATTGCGGGACCGCTTGTTTGAGAATACGATGATATTTTGCAGATCTCTAGACTTCGGCTTAAAAACCCAGCGTTAGTGGGTAAAAACCCGAAACAGCCCCTAAACAGCCCCGCGAGGGGTGCCAACACCTCGCACAGGACCAATGTAGCTCGAACGAACTGGTCGCGCGATCACGTGACCCCCAGTTTGTGAATGCGATCATAATTTGCATATTTCTAGACTTTGACTTAAAAACATGGCGTTATTGGGTGAAAACCCGAAACAGCTCCCGAACGGCCCCGTGAGTGGCACCAACACCTCGCACGGGACCAATGTAACTCGTACGAACTGACCGAATGATCGCGGGACCCCCGGTTTGAGAATACGATGATAATTGGCATATTTATAGACTTGGGCTTAAAAACATGGCGTTAGTGGGTGAACACCCGACAGCCCCCGAACGGTCCCGTGAGTGGCACCAACACCTCGCACGAGACCAATGTAACTCGTACGAACTAACCACGCGATCCTGGGACCCCCGGTTTAAGAATACGACGATATTTTGCATATTTCTAGACTTAGGCTTAAAAACATGGCGTTAGTGGGTGAACACCCGAAACAGCCCCCGAACAGTCTCGTGAGTGGCACCAACTCCTCGCACGGGACCAATGTAACTCGTCCTAACTGACTGCATGATCACGGGACAACCGATTTGAGAATACGACGATAATTTTCATATTTCTAGACTTAGGTTTAAAAACATGGCGTTAGTGGGTGAAAAATCGAAATGTCCCCCGAACGACCTCGTGAGTGGCACCAACGCCTCGCTCGGGACCAATGTAACTCGTACGAACTGACCGCGCCATTAAGGGACCCCCGATTTGAGAATACGACGATAATTTGCATATTTCTAGACTTAGGCTTGAAAACATGGCGTTGGTGGGGGAAAACCCGAAACAGCCTCCGAACGGCCCCGTGAGTGGCACCAACACCTCGCATAGGACTAACGTAACTCGTACGAACTGATCGCGATCCACGGGACCCCCGGTTTGAGAATATGATGATAATTTGTACATTTCTAGACTTCGGCTTAAAAACATGGCGTTGCTGGGTGAAACCCAAACATCCCTCGAACGGCCCCGTGAGTGGCACCAACACCTCTCACGAGACCAACGTAACTCGTACGAACTGACCGCGCGATCAAGGGACCCCCGATTTGAGAATATGACTATAATTTGCATACTTCTAGGCTTCGGCTTAAAAACAAGGCGTTAGTGGGCGAAACCCCAAACGTCCCTCCAACGGCCCAGTGAGTGGCACCAACACCTCGCACGGGACCAATGTAACTCGTACGAACTGACCGCGCGATCAGGGGACGCCCGATTTGAGAATACGACGATAATTTGCATACATCTAGACTTCGGCTTAAAAACAAGGCGTTAGTGGGTGAAACCCGAAACATCCCTCGAACGGCCCCGTGAGTGGCACTAACAGCTCGCACGGGACCAATATAACTCGTACGAACTGACCGTGCGATCACGCGGCCCCCAGTATGAGAATACGACGATAATTTTCATATTTCTAGACTTGGGCTTAAAAACATGGCGTTAGTGGGTGAAAATCCGAAACAACCCCTGAACGGCCCCGTGAGTGGCACCAACACCTTGTACGGGACCAATGTAACTCGTTCGAATTGACCGCGCGATCATGGGACCCCCGGTTTGAGAATACGACGATATTTTGCATATTTCTAGACTTAGGCTTAAAAAGATGGCGTTAGTGGGTGAACACCCGAAACAGCCCCCGAACGGCCCCGTGAGTGGCACCAACGCCTCGCACGGGACCAATGTAACTCGTCCGAACTGACCGCGCGATCACGGGACCCCCGGTTTGAGAATACGACGATAATTTTTATATTTCTAAACTTAGGCTTAAAAACATGGCGTTAGTATGTGAAAACCCGAAACATCCCTCGAAGGGCCTTGTGAGTGGCACCAACGCCTTGCACGGGACCAATGTAACTCGTACGAACTGAGCGTGCGATCGCGGGACCCCCGGTTTGAGAATACGATGATATTTTGCATATTACTAGACTTCGGCTTTAAAACCCTGCTTTAGTGGGCAAAAACCCGAAACAACCCCTGGACGGCCCCGTGAGTGGCGCCAACACCTCGCACGGGACCAATGTAACTCGTACGAACTAGTCGCGCGATTGCGGGACCGCTTGTTTGAGAATACGATGATATTTTGCAGATCTCTAGACTTCGGCTTAAAAACCCAGCGTTAGTGGGTAAAAACCCTAAACAGCCCCTAAACAGCCCCGCGAGGGGTGCCAACACCTCGCACGGGACCAATGTAGCTCGAACGAACTGGTCGCGCGATCACGTGACCCCCAGTTTGTGAATGCGATCATAATTTGCATATTTCTAGACTTTGACTTAAAAACATGGCGTTATTGGGTGAAAACACGAAACAGCTCCCGAACGGCCCCGTGAGTGGCACCAACACCTCGCACGGGACCAATGTAACTCGTACGAACTGACCGAATGATCGCGGGACCCCCGGTTTGAGAATACGATGATAATTGGCATATTTATAGACTTGGGCTTAAAAACATGGCGTTAGTGGGTGAACACCCGACAGCCCCCGAACGGTCCCGTGAGTGGCACCAACACCTCGCACGAGACCAATGTAACTCGTACGAACTAACCACGCGATCCTGGGACCCCCGGTTTGAGAATACGACGATATTTTGCATATTTCTAGACTTAGGCTTAAAAACATGGCGTTAGTGGGTGAACACCCGAAACAGCCCCCGAACAGTCTCGTGAGTGGCACCAACTCCTCGCACGGGACCAATGTAACTCGTCCGAACTGACTGCATGATCACGTACAACCGATTTGAGAATACGACGATAATTTTCATATTTCTAGACTTAGGTTTAAAAACATGGCGTTAGTGGGTGAGAAATCGAAATGTCCCCCGAACGACCTCGTGAGTGGCACCAACGCCTCGCACGGGACCAATGTAACTCGTACGAACTGACCGCGCCATTAAGGGACCCCCGATTTGAGAATACGACGATAATTTGCATATTTCTAGACTTAGGCTTGAAAACATGGCGTTGGTGGGGGAAAACCAGAAACAGCCTCCGAACGGCCCCGTGAGTGGCACCAACACCTCGCATAGGACTAACGTAACTCGTACGAACTGATCGCGCGTTCACGGGACCCCCGGTTTGAGAATATGATGATAATTTGTACATTTCTAGACTTCGGCTTAAAAACATGGCGTTGCTGGGTGAAACCCCAAACATCCCTCGAACGGCCCCGTGAGTGGCACCAACACCTCTCACGAGACCAATGTAACTCGTACGAACTGACCGCGCGATCAGGGGACCCCCGTTTTGAGAATACGACTATAATTTGCATACTTCTAGGCTTCGGCTTAAAAACAAGGCGTTAGTGGGCGAAACCCCAAACGTCCCTCCAACGGCCCAGTGAGTGGCACCAACACCTCGCACGGGACCAATGTAACTCGTACGAACTGACCGCGCGATCAGGGGACCCCCGATTTGAGAATACGACGATAATTTGCATACATCTAGACTTCGGCCTAAAAACAAAGCGTTAGTGGGTGAAACCCGAAACATCCCTCGAACGGCCCCGTGAGTGGCACTAACACCTCGCACGGGACCAATATAACTCGTACGAACTGACCGTGCGATCACGCGGCCCCCAGTATGAGAATACGACGATAATTTTCATATTTCTAGACTTGGGCTTAAAAACATGGCGTTAGTGGGTGAAAATCCGAAACAACCCCCGAACGGCCCCGTGAGTGGCACCAACACCTTGTACGGGACCAATGTAACTCGTTCGAATTGACCGCGCGATCATGGGACCCCCGATTTGAGAATACGACGATAATTTGCATACATCTAGACTTCGGCTTAAAAACAAGGCGTTAGTGGGTGAAACCCGAAACATCCCTCGAACGGCCCCGTGAGTGGCACTAACACCTCGCACGGGACCAATATAACTCGTACGAACTGACCGTGCTATCACGCGGCCCCCAGTATGAGAATACGACGATAATTTTCATATTTCTAGACTTGGGCTTAAAAACATGGCGTTAGTAGGTGAAAATCCGAAACAACCCCCGAACGGCCCCGTGAGTGGCACCAACACCTTGTACGGGACCAATGTAACTCGTTCGAATTGACCGCGCGATCATGGGACCCCCGGTTTGAGAATACGACGATATTTTGCATATTTCTAGACTTAGGCTTAAAAAGATGGCGTTAGTGGGTGAACACCCGAAACAGCCCCCGAACGGCCCCGTGAGTGGCACCAACGCCTCGCACGGGACCAATGTAACTCGTCCGAACTGACCGCGCGATCACGGGACCCCCGGTTTGAGAATACGACGATAATTTTTATATTTCTAGACTTAGGCTTAAAAACATGGCGTTAGTATGTGAAAACCCGAAACATCCCTCGAAGGGCCTTGTGAGTGGCACCAACGCCTTGCACGGGACCAATGTAACTCGTACGAACTGAGCGTGCGACCGCGGGACCCCCGGTTTGAGAATACGACGATATTTTGCATATTACTAGACTTCGGCTTTAAAACCCTGCTTTAGTGGGTAAAAACCCGAAACAACCCCTGAACGGCCCCGCGAGTGGTGCCAACACCTCGCACGGGACCAATGTAACTCGTACGAACTAGTCGCGCGATTGCGGGACCGCTTGTTTGAGAATACGATGATATTTTGCAGATCTCTAGACTTCGGCTTAAAAACCCAGCGTTAGTGGGTAAAAACCCGAAACAGCCCCGCGAGGGGTGCCAACACCTCGCACGGGACCAATGTAGCTCGAACGAACTGGTCGCGCGATCACGTGACCCCCAGTTTGTGAATGCGATCATAATTTGCATATTTCTAGACTTTGACTTAAAAACATGGCGTTATTGGGTGAAAACACGAAACAGCTCCCGAACGGCCCCGTGAGTGGCACCAATACCTCGCACGGGACCAATGTAACTCGTACGAACTGACCGAATGATCGCGGGACCCCCGGTTTGAGAATACGATGATAATTGGCATATTTATAGACTTGGGCTTAAAAACATGGCGTTAGTGGGTGAACACCCGACAGCCCCCGAACGGTCCCGTGAGTGGCACCAACACCTCGCACGAGACCAATGTAACTCGTACGAACTAACCACGCGATCCTGGGACCCCCGGTTTGAGAATACGACGATATTTTGCATATTTCTAGACTTAGGCTTAAAAACATGGCGTTAGTGGGTGAACACCCGAAACAGCCCCCGAACGGTCTCGTGAGTGGCACCAACTCCTCGCACGGGACCAATGTAACTCGTCCGAACTGACTGCGTGATCACGGGACAACCGATTTGAGAATACGACGATAATTTTCATATTTCTAGACTTAGGTTTAAAAACATGGCGTTAGTGGGTGAAAAATCGAAATGTCCCCCGAACGACCTCGTGAGTGGCACCAACGCCTCGCACGGGACCAATGTAACTCGTACGAACTGACCGCGCCATTAAGGGACCCCCGATTTGAGAATACGACGATAATTTGCATATTTCTAGACTTAGGCTTAAAAACATGGCGTTGGTGGGGGAAAACCCGAAACAGCCTCCGAACGGCCCCGTGAGTGGCACCAACACCTCGCATAGGACTAACGTAACTCGTACGAACTGATCGCGCGTTCACGGGACCCCCGGTTTGAGAATATGATGATAATTTGTACATTTCTAGACTTCGGCTTAAAAACATGGCGTTGCTGGGTGAAACCCCAAACATCCCTCGAACGGCCCCGTGAGTGGCACCAACACCTCTCACGAGACCAATGTAACTCGTACGAACTGACCGCGCGATCAGGGGACCCCCGTTTTGAGAATACGACTATAATTTGCATACTTCTAGGCTTCGGCTTAAAAACAAGGCGTTAGTGGGCGAAACCCCAAACGTCCCTCCAACGGCCCAGTGAGTGGCACCAACACCTCGCACGGGACCAATGTAACTCGTACGAACTGACCGCGCGATCAGGGGACCCCCCGATTTGAGAATACGACGATAATTTGCATACATCTAGACTTCGGCTTAAAAACAAGGCGTTAGTGGGTGAAACCCGAAACATCCCTCGAACGGCCCCGTGAGTGGCACTAACACCTCGCACGGGACCAATATAACTCGTACGAACTGACCGTGCGATCACGCGGCCCCCAGTATGAGAATACGACGATAATTTTCATATTTCTAGACTTGGGCTTAAAAACATGGCGTTAGTGGGTGAAAATCCGAAACAACCCCCGAACGGCCCCGTGAGTGGCACCAACACCTTGTTCGGGACCAATGTAACTCGTTCGAATTGACCGCGCGATCATGGGACCCCCGGTTTGAGAATACGACGATATTTTGCATATTTCTAGACTTAGGCTTAAAAAGATGGCGTTAGTGGGTGAACACCCGAAACAGACCCCGAACGGCCCCGTGAGTGGCACCAACGCCTCGCACGGGACCAATGTAACTCGTCCGAACTGACCGCGCGATCACGGGACCCCCGGTTTGAGAATACGACGATAATTTTTATATTTCTAGACTTAGGCTTAAAAACATGGCGTTAGTATGTGAAAACCCGAAACATCCCTCGAAGGGCCTTGTGAGTGGCACCAACGCCTTGCACGGGACCAATGTAACTCGTACGAACTGAGCGTGCGACCGCGGGACCCCCGGTTTGAGAATACGACGATATTTTGCATATTACTAGACTTCGGCTTTAAAACCCCGCTTTAGTGGGTAAAAACCCGAAACAACCCCTGAATGGCCCCGTGAGTTGTGCCAACACCTCGCACGGGACCAATGTAACTCGTACGAACTAGTCGCGCGATTGCGGGACCGCTTGTTTGAGAATACGATGATATTTTGCAGATCTCTAGACTTCGGCTTAAAAACCCAGCGTTAGTGGGTAAAAACCCGAAACAGCCCCGCGAGGGGTGCCAACACCTCGCACGGGACCAATGTAGCTCGAACGAACTGGTCGCGCGATCACGTGACCCCCAGTTTGTGAATGCGATCATAATTTGCATATTTCTAGACTTTGACTTAAAAACATGACGTTATTGGGTGAAAACCCGAAACAGCTCCCGAACGGCCCCGTGAGTGGCACCAACACCTCGCACGGGACCAATGTAACTCGTACGAACTGACCGAATGATCGCGGGACCCCCGGTTTGAGAATACGATGATAATTGGCATATTTATAGACTTGGGCTTAAAAACATGGCGTTAGTGGGTGAACACCCGACAGCCCCCGAACGGTCCCGTGAGTGGCACCAACACCTCGCACGAGACCAATGTAACTCGTACGAACTAACCACGCGATCCTGGGACCCCCGGTTTGAGAATACGACGATATTTTGCATATTTCTAGACTTGGGCTTAAAAAAAAAGTGTTTTGGTTTCCAAAATGCTCCCGCTTCTCTCTAAAAAACCATCAGCCAGACTTTACCCAAAAACTTCCACCGCCTTAACCTACCAATCGACCTCCGGCCACCTTAACCTATAGGCTACCATGAACAATCTACCTCCGGCCATTCGTGGTGGGTGGGCTCGTAACCCTAACCCTTCCCAAACGCCCTCGCACATGGATGGGAACTCCCCGAGGCATACCCCCTCTCTGGAAGTTGCTAGATTTGTTCCTTTTGATGCAGTGAGATTCCCCACCAATAGCGGCCTGGAAATGGAGTCTAGTCCGATAGATATTCAAGGTTCTAATGACAAGGAAGAAAATGAAGAGGGTCAAATTGTTGCCTTTGAAGATACGATTCAAGACTCTAAGATTGTAGAGATGTACAAGGAATTCATGAAGCATAAGGGGTTCTCATATGAGGATGTACTGCAACATGGAAGAGCCATTAACGAAAGCAGGGACTCCACCAATACTGGGGTTGGAGAAAAGAGAGGGTTAAGGCAAGAAGCAGGGGATTGTAGTGGTAGTGGACCTATTCCATGCTCCCCAAAGAACGTAGCTGTGGAGAAATCTTGGAAGGATGTTGTTGCCGATAAAAGATACCCCAAGCTTCGACTCACATATCATCCCCCATCCATTTCTGATAACAGGATCACTGTGGCCCCTCCAGTGGAGATTGCAGCGAATGGATATGCTAAATGGGAGAATAGCATGGTGGGTTGCTTTCTGGGAAGGAAATTACCTTACACCTTAGTTTGCAATATAGCACATAAGTTATGGAACAAGTTTGGCCTCAAGCAGGTTGTGGGTCATAACAATGGTTTCTATTTCTTTATGTTTGATAATGCTAATATGAGGGATGAGGTAATTGACAATGGCCCATGGCATTTTGTGGGGAACCCAATTATCATCCAAAAATGGGCTCCAAACTTCTCTTTCAGCAAAGACTCAACTTCTGTGATTCCTGTTTGGGTCAAATTTCATGACATTCCTGTCCAGTTATGGACAGAGGAGGGGCTGAGCTATGTGGCTAGCTCAGTTGGAATACCTATGTATGCTGATACTATAACTGAAGGAATGCTGAGAATCAGTTTTGCTAGGATATGTGTTGAGTTAAAAGTCATGGGAGAATACCCAAGGACCATTGACATTAAAATGGAGGATGGGTCCATTGCTGTGGTTGCAGTTGAGTACCAAGAAAAACCTCCATCGTGTATCAAATATGGCATTTTTGGTCATGACCTCCTCAATTGTCAGAAGGCCAAGAAGGCATGGGTGGCAACTAACAACAAAGAGATAATGTATCCTTTCAAAAGTCAGACTGAGATTCAGAAGGCCTTAGAAGAGGAATGGACCCAGGTGCATTACACAACCAATAAGAATCACAATGACAAGAGGGCAACTAAACCAAAAGAAGGTCAGGTTGAGGAAGGGATCAATCTAGTTCCTAATGCCTGGAATGATCCAGTAGCAGGACTGCCTGAGGCAGTTACTAAGCCAGTGGTAGAAGCAGGGGATAAGAGCATAAATTCCCCTAATCCATTTGATATTTTGGAGACTGAGAATGAAGATCCCCTTTTGTCCACTCCTGCCCCAGCTGGCTTGGTCCTTAAGATTAAGGCAGTTGATGAACTTGACAAGGGGCTGGAAAGGGGAGGTGACAAAGGTGGAGGAAATGAGTTACCTGGGAGTAACAAGAAAGGGAAGAAGAAATCAGGTAACAAAGTTAAGAAGTTTAGATGACCAGAATGGGTACATGGAATATTAGGGGCCTTAATGCTCCCCATAAGCAGGTGGAGGTGGTTAAACTAATAAAGGATAATAGACTAGACCTTATCAGTCTTGTGGAAACTAAAATTAGAAGGAACAATATGGAGACTATTAAAAGTTCTTGCTTCTACCATTGGGAGTACATCCATAATTGCCCCACGGATGGGGGTGTGGCTAGAGTGATTGTGGGCTGGAACCCAAATATTCTGAAGATTGAGGTGATCTACACTCATAGACAGGCCCTGTTCTGCCTTGTTAATATCATTGGTACCAGCTACTCCTTCCATGCTACCTTCATATATGGGGAAAACCTTCCTGAGCAGAGGAGATGCCTTTGGACTTTCCTTAGAGAAAATAAAATGGTGGTTAATGATGGGCCTTGGATACTAATGGGGGATTTTAATGTGGTCTTGGGCGAAAACCCGAAATAGCTCCCGAACGGCCCCGTGAGTGGCACCAACACCTCGAACGGGACCAATGTAACTCGTACGAACTAACCACGCGATCTTGGGACCCCCGGTTTGAGAATACGATGATATTTTGCATATTTCTAGACTTAGGCTTAAAAACATGGCGTTAGTGGGTGAAGACCCGAAACAGCCCCCGAACGGCCCCGTGAGTGGCACCAAACCTCGAACGGGACCAATGTAACTCGTACGAACTAACCATGCGATCATGGGACCCCCGGTTTGAGAATACGACGATATTTTTCATATTTCTAGACTTAGGCTTAAAAACATGGCGTTAGTGGGTGAACACCCGAAACAGCCCCCGAACGGCTCCGTGAGTGGCACCAACGCCTCGCACGGGACCAATGTAACTCGTCCGAACTGACCGCGCGATCACGGGACCCCCGGTTTGAGAATACGACGATAATTTTCATATTTCTAGACTTAGGCTTAAAAACATGGCGTTAGTGGGTGAAAACCCGAAATGTCCCCCGAACGGCCTCGTGAGTGGCACCAACGCCTCGCACGGGACCAATGTAACTCGTACGAAGTCATCGCGCGATTACGGGACCCCCGATTTGAGAATACAACGATAATTTGCATATTTCTAGACTTAGGCTTGAAAACATGGCGTTGGTGGGGGAAAACCCGAAACAGCCTCCGAACGGCCCCGTGAGTGGCACCAACACCTCGCATAGGACTAACGTAACTCGTACGAATTGATCGCGCGTTCACGGGACCCCCAGTTTGAGAATATGATGATAATTAGTATATTTCTAGACTTCGGCTTAAAAACATGGCGTTACTGGGTGAAACCCCAAACATCCCTCGAACGGCCCCGTGAGTGGCACCAACACCTCGCACGGGACCAATGTAACTCGAACGAACTGACCGCGCGATCAGGGGACCCCCGATTTGAGAATACGACGATAATTTGCATACTTCTTGGCTTCGGCTTAAAAACAAGGCGTTAGTGAGTTTAACCCGAAACATCCCTCGAACGGTCCCGTGAGTGGCACTAACACCTCACACGGGACTAATATAACTCGTACGAACTGACCGCGCGATCACGCGGCCCCCAGTTTGAGAATACGACGATAATTTTCATATTTCTTGACTTAGGCTTAAAAACATGGCATTAGTGGGTGAAAATCCGAAACAGCCCCCGAACGGCCCCGTGAGTGGCACCAACACCTTGTACAGGACCAATTTAACTCGTTCGAACTGACCGCGCGAACATGGGACCCCCGGTTTGAGAATACGACGATATTTTGCATATTTCTAGACTTAGGCTTAAAAACATGGCGTTAGTGGGTGAACACCCGAAACAGCCCCCGAACGACCCGTGAGTGGCACCAACGCCTCGCACGGGACCAATGTAACTCGTCCGAACGGACCGCGCGATCACGGGACCCCCGATTTGAGAATACGACGATAATTTGCATACATCTAGACTTCGGCTTAAAAACAAGGGGTTAGTGGGTGAAACCCGAAACATCCCTCGAACGGCCCCGTGAGTGGCACTAACACCTCGCACGTGACCAATATAACTCGTACGAACTGACCGCGCGATCACGCGGCCCCCAGTTTGAGAATACGACGATAATTTTCATATTTCTTGACTTAGGCTTAAAAACATGGCGTTAGTGGGTGAAGACCCGAAACAGCCCCCGAACGGCCCCGTGAGTGGCACCAACACCTCGAACGGGACCAATGTAACTCGTACGAACTAACCACGCGATCATGGGACCCCCGGTTTGAGAATACGACGATATTTTTCATATTTCTAGACTTAGGCTTAAAAACATGGCGTTAGTGGGTGAACACCCGAAACAGCCCCCGAACGGCTCCGTGAGTGGCACCAACGCCTCGCACGGGACCAATGTAACTCGTCCGAACTGACCGCGCGATCACGGGACCCCCGGTTTGAGAATACGACGATAATTTTCATATTTCTAGACTTAGGCTTGAAAACATGGCGTTAGTGGGTGAAAACCCGAAATGTCCCCCGAACGGCCTCGTGAGTGGCACCAACGCCTCGCACGGGACCAATGTAACTCGTACGAAGTCATCGCGCGATTACGGGACCCCCGATTTGAGAATACGACGATAATTTGCATATTTCTAGACTTGGGCTTGAAAACATGGCGTTGGTGGGGAAAAACCCGAAACAGCCTCCGAACGGCCCCGTGAGTGGCACCAACACCTCGCATAGGACTAACGTAACTCGTACGAATTGATCGCGCGTTCACGGGACCCCCAGTTTGAGAATATGATGATAATTAGTATATTTCTAGACTTCGGCTTAAAAACATGGCGTTACTGGGTGAAACCCCAAACATCCCTCGAACGGCCCCGTGAGTGGCACCAACACCTCGCACGGGACCAATGTAACTCGAACGAACTGACCGCGCGATCAGGGGACCCCCGATTTGAGAATACGACGATAATTTGCATACTTCTTGGCTTCGGCTTAAAAACAAGGCGTTAGTGGGTTTAACCCGAAACATCCCTCGAACGGCCCCGTGAGTGGCACTAACACCTCGCACGGGACCAATATAACTCGTACGAACTGACCGCGCGATCACGCGGCCCCCAGTATGAGAATACGACGATAATTTTCATATTTCTAGACTTAGGCTTATAAACATGGCGTTAGTGTCAAAATCTGAAACAACCCCCGAACGGCCCCGTGAGTGGCACCAACACCTCGAACGGGACCAATGTAACTCGTACGAACTAACCACGCGATCATGGGACCCCCGGTTTGAGAATACGATGATATTTTTCATATTTCTAGACTTAGGCTTAAAAACATGGCGTTAGTGGGTGAACACCCGAATTAGCCCCCGAACGGCTCCGTGAGTGGCACCAACGCCTCGCACGGGACCAATGTAACTCGTCCGAACTGACCGCGCGATCACGGGACCCCCGGTTTGAGAATACGACGATAATTTTCATATTTCTAGACTTAGGCTTAAAAACATGGCGTTAGTGGGTGAAAACCGGAAATGTCCCCCGAACGGCCTCGTGAGTGGCACCAACGCCTCGCACGGGACCAATGTAACTCGTACGAAGTCATCGCGAGATTACGGGACCCCCGATTTGAGAATACGACGATAATTTGCATATTTCTAGACTATAGCTTGAAAACATGGCGTTAGTGGGTGAAAATCCGAAACAGCCCCCGAACGGCCCCGTGAGTGGCACCAACACCTTGTACAGGACCAATTTAACTCGTTTGAACTGACCGCGCGATCATGGGACCCCCGGTTTGAGAATACGACGATATTTTGCATATTTCTAGACTTAGGCTTCAAAAGATGGCGTTAGTGAGTGAACACCCGAAACAGCCCCCGAACGGCCCCGTGAGTGGCACCAACGCCTCGCACGGGACCAATGTAACTCGTCCGAACGGACCGCGCGATCACGGGACCCCCGGTTTGAGAATACGAAGATAATTTTCATATTTCTAGACTTAGGCTTAAAAACATGGCGTTAGTGCGTGAAAACCCGAAACATCCCTCGAAGGGCCTTGTGAGTGGCACCAACGCCTTGCACGGGACCAATGTAACTCGTACGAACTGACCATGTGACCGCGGGACCCCCGGTTTGAGAATACGATGATATTTTGCATATTACTAGACTTCGGCTTTAAAACTCGGCTTTAGTGGGTAAAAACCCGAAACAACCCCTGAACGGCCCCGTGAGTGGCGCCAACACCTCGCACGGGACCAATGTAACTCGTACGAACTAGTCGCGCGATTGCGGGACCGTTTGTTTGAGAATACGATGATATTTTGCTGATCTCTAGACTTCGGCTTAAAAACCCAACGTTAGTGGGTAAAAACCCGAAACAGCCCCTGAACGGCCCCGCGAGAGGTGCCAACACCTTGCACGGGACCAATGTAGCTCGTACGAACTGGTCGCGCGATCACGTGACCCCCAGTTTGAGAATGCGATCATAATTTGCATATTTCTAGACTTTGACTTATAAACATGGCGTTATTGGGTGAAAACCCGAAACAGCTCCCGAACGGCCCGTGAGTGGCACCAACACCTCGAACGGGACCAATGTAACTCGTACGAACTAACCACGCGATCTTGGGACCCCCGGTTTGAGAATACGATGATATTTTGCATATTTCTAGACTTAGGCTTAAAAACATGGCGTTAGTGGGTGAAGACCCGAAACAGCCCCCGAACGGCCCCGTGAGTGGCACCAACACCTCGAACGGGACCAATGTAACTCGTACGAACTAACCACGCGATCATGGGACCCCCGGTTTGAGAATACGACGATATTTTTCATATTTCTAGACTTAGGCTTAAAAACATGGCGTTAGTGGGTGAACACCCGAAATAGCCCCCGAACGGCTCCGTGAGTGGCACCAACGCCTCGCACGGGACCAATGTAACTCGTCCGAACTGACCGCGCGATCACGGGACCCCCGGTTTGAGAATACGACGATAATTTTCATATTTCTAGACTTAGGCTTAAAAACATGGCGTTAGTGGGTGAAAACCCGAAATGTCCTCCGAACGGCCTCGTGAGTGGCACCAACGCCTCGCACGGGACCAATGTAACTCGTACGAACTCATCGCGCGATTACGGGAGGATTTGAGAATACGACGATAATTTGCATATTTCTAGACTATAGCTTGAAAACATGGCGTTGGTGGGGGAAAACCCGAAACAGCCTCCGAACGGCCCCGTGAGTGGCACCAACACCTCGCATAGGACTAACGTAACTCGTACGAACTGACCGCGCGTTCACGGGACCCCCGGTTTGAGAATATGATGACAATTAGTATATTTCTAGACTTCGGCTTGAAAACATGGCGTTCCTGGGTGAAACCCAAAACACCCCTCGAACGGCCTCGTGAGTGGCACCAACACCTCGCACGGGACCAATGTAACTCGTACGAACTGACCGCGCGATCAGGGGACCCCCGATTTGAGAATACGACGATAATTTGCATACTTCTTGGCTTCGGCTTAAAGACAAGGCATTAGTGGGCGAAACCCCAAACATCCCTCCAACGGCCCGGTGAGTGGCACCAACACCTCGCACGGGACCAATGTAACTCGTACGAACTGACCGCGCGATCAGGGGACCCCCGATTTGAGAATACGACGATAATTTGCATACATCTAGACTTCGGCTTAAAAACAAGGCGTTAGTGGGTGAAACCCGAAACATCCCTAGAACGGCCCCGTGAGTGGCACTAACACCTCGCACGGGACCAATATAACACGTACGAACTGACCGCGCGATCACGCGGCCCCCAGTTTGAGAATACGACGATAATTTTCATATTTCTTTACTTAGGCTTAAAAACATGGCGTTAGTGGGTGAAAATCCGAAACAGCCCCCGAACGGCCCCGTGAGTGGCACCAACACCTTGTACAGGACCAATTTAACTCGTTCGAACTGACCGCGCGATCATGGGACCCCCGGTTTGAGAATACGACGATATTTTGCATATTTCTAGACTTAGGCTTCAAAAGATGGCGTTAGTGAGTGAACACCCGAAACAGCCCGCGAACGGCCCCGTGAGTGGCACCAACGCCTCGCACGGGACCAATGTAACTCGTCCGAACGGACCGCGTGATCACGGGACCCCCGGTTTGAGAATACGACGATAATTTTCATATTTCTAGACTTAGGCTTAAAAACATGGCGTTAGTGCGTGAAAACCCGAAACATCCCTCGAAGGGCCGTGTGAGTGGCACCAACGCGTACGAACTGACCATGTGACCGCGGGACCCCCGGTTTGAGAATACGATGATATTTTGCATATTACTAGACTTCGGCTTTAAAACCCAGCTTTAGTGGGTAAAAACCCGAAACAACCCCTGAACGGCCCCGTGAGTGGCGCCAACACCTCGCACGGGACCAATGTAACTCGTACGAACTAGTCGCGCGATTGCGGGACCGCTTGTTTGAGAATACGATGATATTTTGTATATTTCTAGACTTCGGCTAAAAAACATGGCGTTACTGGATGAAACCCCAAACATCCCTCGAACGGCCCCGTGAGTGGCACCAACACCTCGCACGGGACCAATGTAACTCGAACGAACTGACCGCGCGATCAGGGGACCCCCGATTTGAGAATACGACGATAATTTGCATACTTCTTGGCTTCGACTTAAAAACAAGGCGTTAGTGGGTGAAACCCGAAACATCCCTCGAACGGCCCCGTGAGTGGCACTAACACCTCGCACGGGACCAATGTAACTCGTCCGAACTGACCGCGCGATCACGGGACCCCCGGTTTGAGAATACAACGATAATTTTCATATTTCTAGACTTAGGCTTAAAAACATGGCGTTAGTGGGTGAAAACCCGAAATGTCCCCCGAACGTCCTCGTGAGTGGCACCAACGCCTCGCACGGGACCAATGTAACTCGTACGAACTCATCGCGCGATTACGGGACCCCCGATTAGAGAATACGATGATAATTTGCATATTTCTAGACTATAGCTTGAAAACAAGGCGTTGGCGGGGGAAAACCCGAAACAGCCTCCGAACGGCCCCGTGAGTGGCACCAACACCTCGCATAGGACTCACGTAACTCGTACGAACTGACCGCGCGTTCACGGGACCCCCAGTTTGAGAATATGATGATTATTAGTATATTTCTAGACTTCGGCTTGAAAACATGGCGTT
This sequence comes from Sambucus nigra, assembly GCA_949130495.1. Classification (NCBI taxonomy): domain Eukaryota; kingdom Viridiplantae; phylum Streptophyta; class Magnoliopsida; order Dipsacales; family Adoxaceae; genus Sambucus; species Sambucus nigra. The sequence continues at coordinate 151,911,781 of OX422218.1, forward strand.
CCTGGGTGAAACCCAAAACATCCCTCGAACGGCCCCGTGAGTGGCACCAACACCTCGCACGGGACCAATGTAACTCGTACGAACTGACCGCGCATTCACGGAACCCCCAGTTTGAGAATACGACCATAATTTGCATATTTCTAGACTTAGGCTTGAAAACATGGCGTTGGTGGGGGAAAACCCGAAACAGCCTCCGAACGGCCCCGTGATTGGCACCAACACCTCGCATAGGACTAACGTAACTCGTACGAATTGATCGCGCGTTCACGGGACCCCCAGTTTGAGAATATGATGATAATTAGTATATTTCTTGACTTCGGCTTAAAAACATGGCGTTACTGGGTGAAACCCCAAACATCCCTCGAACGGCCCCGTGAGTGGCACCAACACCTCGCACGGGACCAATGTAACTCGTACGAACTGACCGCGCGATCAGGGGACCCCCGATTTGAGAATACGACGATAATTTGCAAACTTCTTGGCTTCGTCTTAAAAACAAGGCATTAGTGGGCGAAACCCCAAACATCCCTCCAACGGCCCGGTGAGTGGCACCAACACCTCGCACGGGACCAATGTAACTCGTACGAACTGACCGCGCGATCAGGGGACCCCCGATTTGAGAATACGACGATAATTTGCATACATCAAGACTTCGGCTTAAAAACAAGGCGTTAGTGGGTGAAACCTGAAACATCCCTCGAACGGCCCCGTGAGTGGCACTAACATCTCGCACGGGACCAATATAACACGTACGAACTGACCGCGCGATCACGCGGCCCCCAGTTTGAGAATACGACGATAATTTTCATATTTCTTGACTTAGTTGACTTAGGTTTAAAAACATGGCGTTAGTGGGTGAAAATCCGAAACAACCCCCGAACGGTGGCACCAACACCTTGTACGGGACCAATGTAACTCGTTCGAACTGACCGCGCGATCATGGGACCCCCGGTTTGAGAATACGACGATATTTTGCATATTTCTAGACTTAGGCTTAAAAAGATGGCGTTAGTGGGTGAACACCCGAAACAGCCCCCGAACGGCCCGGTGAGTGGCACCAACGCCTCGTACGGGACCAATGTAACTCGTCCGAACTGACCGCGCGATCACGGGACCCCCGATTTGAGAATACGACGATAATTTTCATATTTCTAGACTTAGGCTTAAAAACATGGTGTTAGTGCGTGAAAACCCGAAACATCCCTGGAAGGGCCTTGTGAGTGGCACCAACGCCTTGCACGGGACCAATGTAACTCGTACGAACAGACCATGCGACCGCGGGACCCCCGGTTTGAGAATACGACGATATTTTGCATATTACTAGACTTCGGCTTTAAAACCCGGCTTTAGTGGGTAAAAACCCGAAACAACCCCTGAACGGCCCCGTGAGTGGCGCCAACACCTCGCACGGGACCAATGTATAGACTTCGGCTTACAAACCCAGCGTTAGTGGGTAAAAACCCGAAACAACCCCTGAACGGCCCCGCGAGAGGTGACAACACCTCGCACAGGACCAATGTAGCTCGTATGAACTGGTCGCGTGATCACGTGACCCCCAGTTTGAGAATGCGATCATAATTTGCATATTTCTAGACTTTGACTTAAAAACATGGCATTATTGGGCGAAAACCCAAAACTGCTCCCGAACGGCCCCGTGAGTGGCACCAACAACTCGAACGGGACCAATGTAACTCGTACGAACTAACCACGTGATCTTGGGACCCCCGGTTTGAGAATACGACGATATTTTGCATATTTCCGACTTAGGCTTAAAAACATGGCATTAGTGGGTGAAGACCCGAAACAGCCCCCGAACGGCCCGTGAGTGGCACCAACGCCTCGCACGAGACCAATGTAACTCGTCCGAACTGACCGCGCGATCCCCCGTGTGGTTAATGATAGGCCTTGGATCCTCATGGGTGATTTTAATGTTGTTAGAAATCAGGATGAGAAAAAAGGTATTAATGGCATTGACACTGCTGCTACTGATGAGTTTAATAACTGTTTAAGTGATCTCAATGCTGATGACATGGTAAATAGTGGGATTTGGTTTACTTGGAATAAAAATCAGCTTGGTTGCAATAATGTGCAATCAAGGATTGATAGGGTGCTGCACAATGACATATGGACTGATGTATTTCCTAACTCTCAGGCAATCACCTTGCCGTGTGGAATCTCAGACCATAGCCCTATTATTACCCTTCTAGATTACAGCAGCAACTGGAAGCCTAAGCCATTCAAGTTTTTTTAATTTCTGGATGAACCACCAGGAATTCATGCCCATTCTTATTGAGGCATGGGATGTTGAGATGGATGGTAACCCGATGATGAGGCTGTTTAGGAAGCTGAATATAGTGAAAGTATCCTTAAAGAATTTTAATAAGAAGTTTTTTAACAGAATATCCATTCAGGTAACTGACATAAAGAGTAAGCTGGATAACCTTCAGAGAGCTTTGGACATCGATGGTTCCAATGAGGAGCTCCAAATGGAGGAGAAAGAGATGAGGGAGAAGTACACTTACATGAGGAATGATGAAGAGTCTTTCTTAAGGCAAAAGGCTAGGACTAAGTGGCTGCAGCTTGGTGATCAGAACAATGCTTTCTTCCACAAGAAGGTTAATCAAAACTTGGCTAGAAGGAAAATTGTTAGTATTGAGAATGATATGGGGGTGAGGGTGGAAGGAAGTGAGAAGGTGGCTAGGTAAGCTGTGAGATACTTTCAGAATCTGTTTGGGAATAGGGTGCAGTGTGTGGATGCTGATGATGTTCTTAGGGAGGTAATAAAGACTAAACTCAACTCCCACCAAGCTGATTTATTAGAAGCAGATGTCTCCCATGATGAAATTAAGGCAGCTATGTTTGCAATTGGGTCTGACAAGGCTCCTAGACCTGATGGTTTCAATAGCCATTTCTTTAAAGAAAACTGGCAACTTGTGGGGGATGATGTGTGTGATGCAATTAAGTACTTCTTTGATACTGGTATGTTCTTTGATCAGTGGAACTGTACTGCCTTGGCTTTAATTCCTAAGATGTCTACACCTGTTTCTATGAAGGATTTCAGACCTATATCATGCTGTAACACCATCTACAAATGCATATCCAAAGTGATCACTCGTAGGCTAAAGAAGCTGATGCCTATCCTTATCAGCAATAACCAAGCTGCCTTTGTGGAAGGAAGGTCTATTGCTGACAATATCCTATTACTCCAAGAGTTGATGAGGAACTATCATAGGGACTCCCTTCCTCCTAGATGTGTTATCAAGATTGATATGCTTAAGGCATATGACTTGGTTAGCTGGGATTTCTTGCTTAATCTTTTGGTGCAGTTTGGGTTTCCCTCTAAGGTCATTGGGTGGATTACCATGTGTGTGACCACTACCAGGTTCTCTATTAATTTGAATGGTGATCTTAATGGGTTTTTTCCTGGTAGAAGAGGGCTTAGACAGGGAGATCCTTTATCTCCCTATCTGTTCCTGCTTGTGATGGAGGCGTTCACAGGGATTATCTCCAAAGCTACTGATTCTGCCCTTTTCAAACATCATCCTAAATGCAAGGAGATGTCCCTCACCCATCTTAGTTTTGCTGATGACTTGGTTGTTTTTACTGGTGGGGATAAAGAGTCCTGCAGAATTGTCAAGGATGCCATTGCTGAATTTAGTTCCTATTCGGGACTTATGGTTAACTTAGATAAAAGTAGTCTTTTCACTGCTAGGATCAATATGGATGGGATTCAGGAGATTTCTTCTATCTTGGGCATTCAACATGGGCACCCCCCCTTTAAATATCTTGGGGTGCCTCTCATTACTACTAGGCTGAAAAAGGAGGATTGTCAGATCCTGGTGGATAGGATCACCATGAGAGTCAGATGCTGGACTAATAAGTTTTTAAGTTTTGCAGGTAGACTCCTCCTTGTGAAGACTGTCATTTTCAGCATACAAGTTTATTGGGCTTGCACTTTTATTTTGCCTAAAAGCATCATAAAGAAGATTGAGCAAGTTATGAAGAATTATCTGTGGAAAGGGGATGAGACTAACAGTAAAGGTGCTAAAGTTGCTTGGGAGGACATCTGTGTGTCTCTAGAGGAAGGAGGGCTAAATATCAAGAGTTTAGAGACATGGAACATTGCTGCCATGGCTAAGCACTTATGGAATCTATGCAGTAAGAAGGATAGTTTATGGATTAAGTGGTGCAACATTTACAAAATTAAAGGGAGGAGCATATGGGCTAAGAATATACCAAATGATGCATCATGGAGTTGGAGGAAAATTCTTAAGATAAGAGAAAAGTTTAGAAGACAAATCAAAACATTCATTGGGAATGGGACTCAAACCTTTATGTGGTTTGATTTGTGGCATCCAAATGGGCCACTGTTTCCCCTTTATGGGAATAACATTGTGTATGACTCAGCCAGTAGTCTAAAAGCTAAAGTTTCTGATTTCATCCACCAAATGGAGTGGAGATGGCCCTCAACTGTGACCTGGGAATTAAATGAAGTGAAGAATGCTAGCTTACCTGCAATTCTTGAGGGAAATGACTATGTGGTTTGGCTTCCTTCCAAGAAAGGGACCTTCACCATTGCATCTGCTTGGGAGCTATTGAAGACCCACAAGCCTACTGTTACTTGGAGCAATTTTGTTTGGAGCAAGGTTTGCATTCCTAAGTGTTCTTTCATTGTTTGGTTAGTATTTCGTAAGGCCATCAACACTAAGGACAAATTATTTGAATGGGGTATTTCTGAGGATGACCTGTGTGGGATTTGTGGTTCTAAGAGGGAAACTTATAACCACATGTTCTCTCAATGCAGCCTTAGCAAGAGTATATGGGAGGAGGTGATGCTTAGGAATCAGCGGTATAGGAAGTTTCAAAGTTGGAATAGAGAGGTATCCTTGGCCACTGTTAACCACTCTACAAAATCCTTATGTGACAAGATTAGATCCCTTTCTTTCACTACTACGATCTATTGCATCTGGATGGAGAGGAATTCGAGGTGCTTTAAGCATGTCTTCAATTCTCTAGACACCATTGTGAAGGGTATTGAAAACATGGTTAAAGCCAAAGTTCTTACCTGGAAGAAGGATAGAAGAAATTACACTAACTGGATGGCCTGTATGTATTGGAACATCCCTGAAAATAGGCTGTTGAGCTAATCTTTTGTTTGCTTTTTGGTTGGCTCCGGGGTATGCCCCGGGGTCTTTTTGAACTTTGAGGTTCCTTCCTCTGTGTTTTCTTCTTTTTTTATATATACAACTAATTTCCCAAAAAAAAAAAAAAGGCTTAAAACATGGCGTTAGTGGGTGAAAACCCGAAATGTCCCCCGAACGGCCTCGTGAGTGGCACCAACGCCTCGCACGGGACCAATGTAACTCGTACGAACTCATCGCGCGATTACGGGACCCCCGATTTGAGAATACGACGATAATTTGCATATTTCTAGATTCTAGCTTGAAAACATGGCGTTAGTGCGTGAAAGCCCGAAACATCCCTCGAAGGGCCTTGTGAGTGGCACCAACGCCTTGCACGGGACCAAAATATCATCGTACGAACTGATCATGCGACCGCGGGACCCCCGATTTGAGAATACGACGATAATTTGCATATTTCTAGACTTAGGCTTGAAAACATGGCGTTGGTGGGGGAAAACCCGAAACAGGCTCCGAACGGCCCCGTGATTGGCACCAACACCTCGCATAGGACTAACGTAACTCGTACGAACTGACCGCGCATTCACGGGACCCCCAGTTTGAGAATACGACGATAATTTGCATATTTCTAGACTTAGGCTTGAAAACATGGCGTTGGTGGGGGAAAACCCGAAACAGCCTCCGAACGGCCCCGTGAGTGGCACCAACACCTCGCATAGGACTAACGTAACTCGTACGAACTGACCGCGCGATCAGGGGACCCCCGATTTGAGAATACGACGATAATTTGCATACATCTTGGCTTCGACTTAAAAACAAGGCAATAGTGGGTGAAACCCCAAACATCCCTCCAACGGCCCGGTGAGTGGCACCAACACCTCGCACGAGACCAATGTAACTCGTACGAACTGACCGCGCGATCAGGGGACACCCGATTTGAGAATACGACGATAGTTTTCATATTTCTAGACTTAGGCTTAAAAACATGCCGTTAGTGGGTGAAAACCGAAACAACCCCCGAACTGCCCCGTGAGTGGCACCAACACCTTGTACGGGACCAATGTAACTCGTTCGAACTGACCGCGCGATCATGGGACCCCCGGTTTGAGAATACGACGATATTTTGCATATTTCTAGACTTAGGCTTACAAACATGGCGTTAGTGGGTGAACACCCGAAACAGCCCCCGAACGGCCCCGTGAGTGGCACCAACGCCTCGCACGGGAAAAATGTAACTCATCCGAATTGACCGCGCGATCACGGGACCCCCGGTTTGAGAATACGACGATATTTTTCATATTTCTAGACTTAGGCTTAAAAACAAGGCGTTAGTGGGTGAACAACCAAAACAGCCGCCGAACGGCCCCGTGAGTGTCACCAACACCTCGCACGGGACCAATGTAACTCGTCCGAACTGACTGCGTGATCACGGGACCACCGGTTTGAGAATACGACGATAATTTTCATATTTCTAGACTTAGGCTTAAAAACATGGCGTTAGTGCGTGAAAACCCGAAACATCCCTCGAAGGGCCTCGTGAGTGGCACCAATGCCTTGCGGAGGACCAATGTTACTCGTACCAACTGACCATGCGACCGCGGGACCCCCGGTTTGAGAATACGACGATATTTTGCATATTACTAGACTTCGGCTTTAAAACTCGACTTTAGTGGGTAAAAACCGGAAACAACGCCTGAACGGCCCCGTGAGTGGCGCCAACACCTCGCACGGGACCAATGTAACTCGTACGAACTAGTAGCGCGATTGCGGGACCGCTTGTTTGAGAATACGATGATATTTTGTAGATCTCTAGACTTCGGCTTAAAAACCCAGCGTTAGTGGGTAAAAACCCGAAACAGCCCCTGAACGGCCCCGCGAGAGGTGCCAACACCTCGCACGGGACTAATGTAACTCGTACGAACTAACCACCACGCGATCTTGGGACCCCCGGTTTGAGAATACGACGATATTTTGCATATTTCTAGACTTAGGCTTAAAAACATGGCGTTAGTGGGTGAAGACCCGAAACAGCCCCCGAACGGCCCGTGAGTGGCACCAACGCCTCGCACGGGACCAATGTAACTCGTCCGAACTGACCGCGCGATCACGGGACCCCCGGTTTGAGAATACAACGATAATTTTCATATTTCTAGACTTAGGCTTAAAAACATGGCGTTAGTGGGTGAAAACCCGAAATGTCCCCCGAACGGCCTCGTGAGTGGCACCAACGCCTCGCACGGGACCAATGTAACTCGTACGAACTCATCGCGCGATTACGTGTCCCCCGATTTGAGAATACGACGATAATTTGCATATTTCTAGACTCTAGCTTGAAAACATGGCGTTAGTGCGTGAAAACCCGAAACATCCCTCGAAGGGCCTTGTGAGTGGCACCAACGCCTTGCACGGGACCAAATTATCATCGTACGAACTGATCATGCGACCGCGGGACCCCCGATTTGAGAATACGACGATAATTTGCATATTTCTAGACTTAGGCTTGAAAACATGGTGTTGGTGGGGGAAAACCCGAAACAGGCTCCGAACGGCCCCGTGATTGGCACCAACACCTCGCATAGGACTAACGTAACTCGTACGAATTGACCGCGCATTCACGGGACCCCCAGTTTGAGAATACGATGATAATTTGCATATTTCTAGACTTAGGCTTGAAAACATGGCGTTGGTGGGGGAAAACCCGAAACAGCCTCCGAACGGCCCCGTGAGTGGCACCAACACCTCGCATAGGACTAACGTAACTCGTACGAACTGACCGCGCGATCAGGGGACCCCCGATTTGAGAATACGACGATAATTTGCATACTTCTTGGCTTCGACTTAAAAACAAGGCAATAGTGGTGAAACCCCAAACATCCCTCCAACGGCCCGGTGAGTGGCACCAACACCTCGCACGGGACCAATGTAACTCGTACGAACTGACCGCGCGATCAGGGGACCCCCGATTTGAGAATACGACGATAATTTGCATACAACTAGACTTCGGCTTAAAAATAAGGCGTTAGTGGGTGAAACCCGAAACATCCCTCGAACGGCCCCGTGAGTGGCACTAACACCTCGCACGGGACCAATATAACTCGTACGAACTGACCGCGCGATCACGCGGCCCCCAGCTTGAGAATACGAGGATAATTTTCATATTTCTTGACTTAGGCTTAAAAACATGGCGTTAGAGGGTGAAAACCCGAAACAGCCCCCGAACGGCCCCGTGAGTGGTGCCAACACCTCGCACGGGACCAATGTAACTCGTACGAACTAGTCGCGCGATTGCGGGACCGCTTGTTTGAGAATACGATGATATTTTGCTGATCTCTAGACTTCGGCTTAAAAACCCAGCGTTAGTGGGTAAAAAGCCGAACAACCCCTGAACGGCCCCGCGAGAGGTGCCAACACCTCGCACAGGACCAATGTAGCTCGTACGAACTGGTCGCGCGATCACGTGACCCCCAGTTTGAGAATGCGATCATAATTTGCATATTTCTAGACTTTGACTTAAAAACATGGCGTTATTGGGCGAAAACCCGAAACTGCTCCCGAACGGCCCCGTGAGTGGCACCAACACCTCGAACGGGACTAATGTAACTCGTACGAACTAACCACCACGCGATCTTGGGATCCCCGGTTTGAGAATACGACGATATTTTGCATATTTCTAGACTTAGGCTTAAAAACATGGCGTTAGTGGGTGAAGACCCGAAACAGCCCCCGAACGGCCCGTGAGTGGCACCAACGCCTCGCACGGGACCATTGTAACTCGTCCGAACTGACCGCGCGATCACGGGACCCCCGGTTTGAGAATACAATGATAATTTTCATATTTCTAGACTTAGGCATAAAAACATGGCGTTAGTGGGTGAAAACCCGAAATGTCCCCCGAACGGCCTCGTGAGTGGCACCAACGCCTCGCACGGGACCAATGTAATTCGTACGAACTCATCGCGCGATTACGGGACCCCCGATTTGAGAATACGACGATAATTTGCATATTTCTAGACTCTAGCTTGAAAACATGGCGTTAGTGCGTGAAAGCCCGAAACATCCCTCGAAGGGCCTTGTGAGTGGCACCAACGCCTTGCACGGGACCAAATTATCATCGTACGAACTGATCATGCGACCGCGGGACCCCCGATTTGAGAATACGACGATAATTTGCATATTTCTAGACTTAGGCTTGAAAACATGGCGTTGGTGGGGGAAAACCCGAAACAGGCTCCGAACGGCCCCGTGATTGGCACCAACACCTCGCATAGGACTAACGTAACTCGTACGAACTGACAGCGCATTCACGGGACCCCCAGTTTGAGAATACGATGATAATTTGCATATTTCTAGACTTAGGCTTGAAAACATGGCGTTGGTGGGGGAAAACCCGAAACAGCCTCCGAACGGCCCCGTGAGTGGCACCAACACCTCGCATAGGACTAACGTAACTCGTACGAACTGACCGCGCGATCAGGGGACCCCCGATTTGAGAATACGACGATAATTTGCATACTTCTTGGCTTCGACTTAAAAACAAGGCAATAGTGGGTGAAACCCCAAACATCCCTCCAACGGCCCGGTGAGTGGCACCAACACCTCGCATGGGACCAATGTAACTCGTACGAACTGACCGCGCGATCAGGGGACCCCCGATTTGAGAATACGACGATAATTTGCATACATCTAGACTTCGACTTAAAAATAAGGCGTTAGTGGGTGAAACCCGAAACATCCCTCGAACGGCCCCGTGAGTGGCACTAACACCTCGCACGGGACCAATATAACCCGTACGAACTGACCACGCGATCACGCGGCCCCCAGTATGAGAATACGACGATAATTTTTATATTTCTAGATTTAGGCTTAAAAACATGCCGTTAGTGGGTGAAAATCCGAAACAACCCCCGAACGGCCCCGTGAGTGGCACCAACACCTTGTACGGGACCAATGTAACTCGTTCGAACTGACCGCGCGATCATGGGACCCCCGGTTTGAGAATACGACGATATTTTGCATATTTCTAGACTTAGGCTTACAAACATGGCGTTAGTGGGTGAACACCCGAAACAGCCCCCGAACGGCCCCGTGAGTGGCACCAACGCCTCGCACGGGAAAAATGTAACTCATCTGAATTGACCGCGCGATCACGGGACCCCCGGTTTGAGAATACGACGATATTTTGCATATTTCTAGACTTAGGCTTAAAAACAAGGCGTTAGTGGGTGAACAACCAAAACAGCCGCCGAACGGCCCCGTGAGTGTCACCAACACCTCGCACGGGACCAATGTAACTCGTCCGAACTGACTGCGTGACCACGGGACCCCCGGTTTGAGAATACGACGATAATTTTCATATTTCTAGACTTAGGCTTAAAAACATGGCGTTAGTGCGTGAAAACCCGAAACATCCCTCGAAGGGCCTCGTGAGTGGCACCAATGCCTTGCGGAGGACCAATGTTACTCGTACCAACTGACCATGCGACCGCGGGACCCCCGGTTTGAGAAGACGACGATATTTTGCATATTACTAGACTTCGGCTTTAAAACCCGACTTTAGTGGGTAAAAACCGGAAACAACGCCTGAACGGCCCCGTGAGTGGCGCCAACACCTCGCACGGGACCAATGTAACTCGTACGAACTAGTCGCGCGATTGCGGGACCGCTTGTCTGAGAATACGATGATATTTTGCAGATCTCTAGACTTCGGCTTAAAAACCCAGCGTTAGTGGGTAAAAACCCGAAACAGCCCCTGAACGGCCCCGCGAGAGGTGCCAACACCTCGCACGGGACCAATGTAGATCGTACGAACTGGTCGCGCGATCACGTGACCCCCAGTTTGAGAAAGCGATCATAATTTGCATATTTCTAGACTTTGGCTTAAAAACATGGCGTTATTGGGTGAAAACCCGAAACTGCTCCCGAACGGCCCCGTGAGTGGCACCAATACCTCGAACGGGACCAATGTAACTCGTACGAACTAACCACGCGATCTTGGGACCCCCGGTTTGAGAATACGACGATATTTTGCATATTTCTAGACTTAGGCTTAAAAACATGGCGTTAGTGGGTGAAGACCCGAAACAGCCCCCGAACGGCCCGTGAGTGGCACCAACGCCTCGCACGGGACCAATGTAACTCGTCCGAACTGACCGCGCGATCACGGGACCCCCGGTTTGAGAATACAACGATAATTTTTATATTTCTAGACTTAGGCTTAAAAACATGGCGTTAGTGGGTGAAAACCCGAAATGTCCCCCGAACGGCCTCGTGAGTGGCACCAACGCCTCGCACGGGACCAATGTAACTCGTACGAACTCATCGCGCGATTACGGGACCCCCGATTTGAGAATACGACGATAATTTGCATATTTCTAGACTCTAGCTTGAAAACATGGCGTTAGTGCGTGAAAGCCTGAAACATCCCTCGAAGGGCCTTGTGAGTGGCACCAACGCCTTGCACGGGACCAAATTATCATCGTACGAACTGATCATGCGACCGCGGGACCCCCGATTTGAGAATACAACGATAATATGCATATTTCTAGACTTAGGCTTGAAAACATGGCGTTGGTGGGGGAAAACCCGAAACAGGCTCCGAACGGCCCCGTGATTGGCACCAACACTAACGTAACTCGTACGAATTGACCGCGCATTCACGGGACCCCCAGTTTGAGAATACGACGATAATTTGCATATTTCTAGACTTAGGCTTGAAAACATGGCGTTGGTGGGGGAAAACCCGAAACAGCCTCCGAACGGCCCCGTGAGTGGCACCAACACCTCGCATAGGACTAACGTAACTCGTACGAACTGACCGCGCGATCAGGGGACCCCCGATTTGAGAATACGACGATAATTTGCATACTTCTTGGCTTCGACTTAAAAACAAGGCAATAGTGGGTGAAACCCCAAACATCCCTCCAACGGCCCGGTGAGTGGCACCAACACCTCGCACGGGACCAATGTAACTCGTACGAACTGACCGCGCGATCAGGGGACCCCCGATTTGAGAATACGACGATAATTTGCATACATCTAGACTTCGGCTTAAAAATAAGGCGTTAGTGGGTGAAACCCGAAACATCCCTCGAACGGCCCCGTGAGTGGCACTAACACCTCGCACGGGACCAATATAACTCGTACGAACTGACCGCGCGATCACGCGGCCCCCAGCTTGAGAATACGACGATAATTTTCATATTTCTTGACTTAGGCTTTAAAACATGGCGTTAGTGGGTGAAAACCCGAAACAGCCCCCGAACGGCCCCGTGAGTGGTGCCAACACCTCGCACGGGACCAATGTAACTCGTACGAACTAGTCGCGCGATTGCGGGACCGCTTGTTTGAGAATACGATGATATTTTGCTGATCTCTAGACTTCGGCTTAAAAACCCAGCGTTAGTGGGTAAAAACCCGAACAACCCCTGAACGGCCCCACGAGAGGTGCCAACACCTCGCACAGGACCAATGTAGCTCGTACGAACTGGTCGCGCGATCACGTGACCCCCAGTTTGAGAATGCGATCATAATTTGCATATTTCTAGACTTTGACTTAAAAACATGGCGTTATTGGGCGAAAACCCGAAACTGCTCCCGAACGGCCCCGTGAGTGGCACCAACACCTCGAACGGGACTAATGTAACTCGTACGAACTAACCACCACGCGATCTTGGGACCCCCGGTTTGAGAATACGACGATATTTTGCATATTTCTAGACTTAGGCTTAAAAACATGGCGTTAGTGGGTGAAGACCCGAAACAGCCCCCGAACGGCCCGTGAGTGGCACCAACGCCTCGCACGGGACCAATGTAACTCGTCCGAAATGACCGCGCGATCACGGGACCCCCGGTTTGAGAATACAATGATAATTTTCATATTTCTAGACTTAGGCTTAAAAACATGGCGTTAGTGGGTGAAAACCCGAAATGTCCCCCGAACGGCCTCGTGAGTGGCACCAACGCCTCGCACGGGACCAATGTAACTCGTACGAACTCATCGCGCGATTACGGGACCCCCGATTTGAGAATACGACGATAATTTGCATATTTCTAGACTCTAGCTTGAAAACATGGCGTTAGTGCGTGAAAGCCCGAAACATCCCTCGAAGGGCAATTGTGAGTGGCACCAACGCCTTGCACGGGACCAAATTATCATCGTACGAACTGATCATGCGACCGCGGGACCCCCGATTTGAGAATACGACGATAATTTTCATATTTCTAGACTTAGGCTTGAAAATATGGCGTTGGTGGGGGAAAACCCGAAACAGGCTCCGAACGGCCCCGTGATTGGCACCAACACCTCGCATAGGACTAACGTAACTCGTACGAACTGACCGCGCATTCACGGGACCCCCAGTTTGAGAATACGACGATAATTTGCATATTTCTAGACTTAGGCTTGAAAACATGGCGTTGGTGGGGGAAAACCCGAAACAGCCTCCGAACGGCCCCGTGAGTGGCACTAACACCTCGCATAGGACTAACGTAACTCGTACGAACTGATCGCGCGATCAGGGTACCCCCGATTTGAGAATACGACGATAATTTGCATACTTCTTGGCTTCAACTTAAAAACAAGGCAATAGTGGGTGAAACCCCAAACATCCCTCCAACGGCCCGGTGAGTGGCACCAACACCTCGCATGGGACCAATGTAACTCGTACGAACTGACCGCGCGATCAGGGGACCCCCGATTTGAGAATACGACGATAATTTGCATACATCTAGACTTCGGCTTAAAAATAAGGCGTTAGTGGGTGAAACCCGAAACATCCCTCGAACGGCCCCGTGAGTGGCACTAACACCTCGCACGGGACCAATATAACTCGTACGAACTGACCGCGCGATCACGCGGCCCCCAGTATGAGAATACGACGCTAATTTTCATATTTCTAGATTTAGGCTTAAAAACATGCCGTTAGTGGGTGAAAATCCGAAACAACCCCCGAACGGCCCCGTGAGTGGCACCAACACCTTGTACGGGACCAATGTAACTCGTTCGAACTGACCGCGCGATCATGGGACCCCCGGTTTGAGAATACAACGATATTTTGCATATTTCTAGACTTAGGCTTACAAACATGGCGTTAGTGGGTGAACACCCGAAACAGCCCCCGAACGGCCCCGTGAGTGGCACCAACGCCTCGCACGGGAAAAATGTAACTCATCCGAATTGACCGCGCGATCACGGGACCCCCAGTTTGAGAATACGACGATATTTTGCATATTTCTAGACTTAGGCTTAAAAACAAGGCGTTAGTGGGTGAACAACCAAAACAGCCGCCGAACGGCCCCGTGAGTGTCACCAACACCTCGCACGGGACCAATGTAACTCGTCCGAACTGACTGCGTGATCACGGGATCCCCGGTTTGAGAATACGACGATAATTTTCATATTTCTAGACTTAGGCTTAAAAACATGGCGTTAGTGCGTGAAAACCCGAAACATCCCTCGAAGGGCCTCGTGAGTGGCACCAATGCCTTGCGGAGGACCAATGTTACTCGTACCAACTGACCATGCGACCGCGGGACCCCCGGTTTGAGAATACGACGGTATTTTGCATATTACTAGACTTCGGCTTTAAAACCCGACTTTAGTGGGTAAAAACCGGAAACAACGCCTGAACGGCCCCGTGAGTGGCGCCAACACCTCGCACGGGACCAATGTAACTCGTACGAACTAGTCGCGCGATTGCGGGACCGCTTGTCTGAGAATACGATGATATTTTGCAGATCTCTAGACTTCGGCTTAAAAACCCAGCGTTAGTGGGTAAAAACCCGAAACAGCCCCTGAACGGCCCCGCGAGAGGTGCCAACACCTCGCACGGGACCAATGTAGCTCGTACGAACTGGTCGCGCGATCACGTGACCCCCAGTTTGAGAATGCGATCATAATTTGCATATTTCTAGACTTTGGCTTAAAAACATGGCGTTATTGGGTGAAAACCCGAAACTGCTCCCGAACGGCCCCGTGAGTGGCACCAATACCTCGAACGGGACCAATGTAACTCGTACGAACTAACCACGCGATCTTGGGACCCCCGGTTTGAGAATACGACGATATTTTGTATATTTCTAGACTTAGGCTTAAAAACATGGCGTTAGTGGGTGAAGACCCGAAACAGCCCCCGAACGGCCCGTGAGTGGCACCAACGCCTCGCACGGGACCAATGTAACTCGTCCGAACTGACCGCGCGATCACGGGACCCCCGGTTTGAGAATACAACGATAATTTTTATATTTCTAGACTTAGGCTTAAAAACATGGCGTTAGTGGGTGAAAACCCGAAATGTCCCCCGAACGGCCTCGTGAGTGGCACCAACGCCTCGCACGGGACCAATGTAACTCGTACGAACTCATCGCGCGATTACGGGACCCCCGATTTGAGAATACGACGATAATTTGCATATTTCTAGACTCTAGCTTGAAAACATGGCGTTAGTGCGTGAAAGCCTGAAACATCCCTCGAAGGGCCTTGTGAGTGGCACCAACGCCTTGCACGGGACCAAATTATCATCGTACGAACTGATCATGCGACCGCGGGACCCCCGATTTGAGAATACAACGATAATTTGCATATTTCTAGACTTAGGCTTGAAAACATGGCGTTGGTGGGGGAAAACCCGAAACAGGCTCCGAACGGCCCCGTGATTGGCACCAACACCTCGCATAGGTCTAACGTAACTCGTACGAATTGACCGCGCATTCACGGGACCCCCAGTTTGAGAATACGACGATAATTTGCATATTTCTAGACTTAGGCTTGAAAACATGGCGTTGGTGGGGGAAAACCCGAAACAAGCTCCGAACGGCCCCGTGATTGGCACCAACACTAACGTAACTCGTACGAATTGACCGCGCATTCACGGGACCCCCAGTTTGAGAATACGACGATAATTTGCATATTTCTAGACTTAGGCTTGAAAACATGGCGTTGGTGGGGGAAAACCCGAAACAGCCTCCGAACGGCCCCGTGAGTGGCACCAACACCTCGCATAGGACTAACGTAACTCGTACGAACTGATCGCGCGATCAGGGGACCCCCGATTTGAGAATACGACGATAATTTGCATACTTCTTGGCTTCGACTTAAAAACAAGGCAATAGTGGGTGAAACCCCAAACATCCCTCCAACGGCCTGGTGAGTGGCACCAACACCTCGCACGAGACCAATGTAACTCGTACGAACTGACCGCGCGATCAGGGGACCCCCGATTTGAGAATACGACGATAATTTGCATACATCTAGACTTCGGCTTAAAAATAAGGCGTTAGTGGGTGAAACCCGAAACATCCCTCGAACGGCCCCGTGAGTGGCACTAACACCTCGCACGGGACCAATATAACTCGTACGAACTGACCGCGCGATCACGCGGCCCCCAGCTTGAGAATACGACGATAATTTTCATATTTCTTGAGTTAGGCTTAAAAACATGGCGTTAGTGGGTGAAAACCCGAAACAGCCCCCGAACGGCCCCGTGAGTGGTGCCAACACCTCGCACGGGACCAATGTAACTCGTACGAACTAGTCGCGCGATTGCGGGACCGCTTGTTTGATAATACGATGATATTTTGCTGATCTCTAGACTTCGGCTTAAAAACCCAGCGTTAGTGGGTAAAAACCCGAACAACCCCTGAACGGCCCCGCGAGAGGTGCCAACACCTCGCACAGGACCAATGTAGCTCGTACGAACTGGTCGCGCGATCACGTGACCCCCAGTTTGAGAATGCGATCATAATTTGCATATTTCTAGACTTTGACTTAAAAACATGGCGTTATTGGGCGAAAACCCGAAACTGCTCCCGAACGGCCCCGTGAGTGGCACCAACACCTCGAACGGGACTAATGTAACTCGTACGAACTAACCACCACGCGATCTTGGGACCCCCGGTTTGAGAATACGACGATATTTTGCATATTTCTAGACTTAGGCTTAAAAACATGGCGTTAGTGGGTGAAGACCCGAAACAGCCCCCGAACGGCCCGTGAGTGGCACCAACGCCTCGCACGGGACCAATGTAACTCGTCCGAACTGACCGCGCGATCACGGGACCCCCGGTTTGAGAATACAATGATAATTTTCATATTTCTAGACTTAGGCTTAAAAACATGGCGTTAGTGGGTGAAAACCCGAAATGTCCCCCGAACGGCCTCGTGAGTGGCACCAACGCCTCGCACGGGACCAATGTAACTCGTACGAACTCATCGCGCGATTACGGGACCCCCGATTTGAGAATACGACGATAATTTGCATATTTCTAGACTCTAGCTTGAAAACATGGCGTTAGTGCGTGAAAGCCCGAAACATCCCTCGAAGGGCCTTGTGAGTGGCACCAACGCCTTGCACGGGACCAAATTATCATCGTACGAACTGATCATGCGACCGCGGGACCCCCGATTTGAGAATACGACGATAATTTGCATATTTCTAGACTTAGGCTTGAAAACATGGCGTTGGTGGGGGAAAACCCGAAACAGGCTCCGAACGGCCCCGTGATTGGCACCAACACCTCGCATAGGACTAACGTAACTCGTACGAACTGACCGCGCATTCACGGGACCCCCAGTTTGAGAATACGACGATAATTTGCATATTTCTAGACTTAGGCTTGAAAACATGGCGTTGGTGGG
Organism: Sambucus nigra; assembly: GCA_949130495.1. Lineage (NCBI taxonomy): Eukaryota > Viridiplantae > Streptophyta > Magnoliopsida > Dipsacales > Adoxaceae > Sambucus > Sambucus nigra. Next base: position 151,929,556 of record OX422218.1, read on the forward strand.
GGAAAACCCGAAACAGCCTCCGAACGGCCCCGTGAGTGGCACTAACACCTCGCATAGGACTAACGTAACTCGTACGAACTGATCGCGCGATCAGGGGACCCCCGATTTGAGAATACGACGATAATTTGCATACTTCTTGGCTTCGACTTAAAAACAAGGCAATAGTGGGTGAAACCCCAAACATCCCTCCAACGGCCCGGTGAGTGGCACTAACACCTCGCACGGGACCAATATAACTCGTACGAACTGACCGCGCGATCACGCGGCCCCCAGTATGAGAATACGACGCTAATTTTCATATTTCTAGATTTAGGCTTAAAAACATGCCGTTAGTGGGTGAAAATCCGAAACAACCCCCGAACGGCCCCGTGAGTGGCACCAACACCTTGTACGGGACCAATGTAACTCGTTCGAACTGACCGCGCGATCATGGGACCCCCGGTTTGAGAATACGACGATATTTTGCATATTTCTAGACTTAGGCTTACAAACATGGCGTTAGTGGGTGAACACCCGAAACAGCCCCCGAACGGCCCCGTGAGTGGCACCAACGCCTCGCACGGGAAAAATGTAACTCATCCGAATTGACCGCGCGATCACGGGACCCCCGGTTTGAGAATACGACGATATTTTGCATATTTCTAGACTTAGGCTTAAAAACAAGGCGTTAGTGGGTGAACAACCAAAACAACCGCCGAACGGCCCCGTGAGTGTCACCAACACCTCGCACGGGACCAATGTAACTCGTCCGAACTGACTGCGTGATCACGGGATCCCCGGTTTGAGAATACGACGATAATTTTCATATTTCTAGACTTAGGCTTAAAAACATGGCGTTAGTGCGTGAAAACCCGAAACATCCCTCGAAGGGCCTCGTGAGTGGCACCAATGCCTTGCGGAGGACCAATGTTACTCGTACCAACTGACCATGCGACCGCGGGACCCCCGGTTTGAGAATACGACGGTATTTTGCATATTACTAGACTTCGGCTTTAAAACCCGACTTTAGTGGGTAAAAACCGGAAACAACGCCTGAACGGCCCCGTGAGTGGCGCCAACACCTCGCACGGGACCAATGTAACTCGTACGAACTAGTCGCGCGATTGCGGGACCGCTTGTCTGAGAATACGATGATATTTTGCAGATCTCTAGACTTCGGCTTAAAAACCCAGCGTTAGTGGGTAAAAACCCGAAACAGCCCCTGAACGGCCCCGCGAGAGGTGCCAACACCTCGCACGGGACCAATGTAGCTCGTACGAACTGGTCGCGCGATCACGTGACCCCCAGTTTGAGAATGCGATCATAATTTGCATATTTCTAGACTTTGGCTTAAAAACATGGCGTTATTGGGTGAAAACCCGAAACTGCTCCCGAACGGCCCCGTGAGTGGCACCAATACCTCGAACGGGACCAATGTAACTCGTACGAACTAACCACGCGATCTTGGGACCCCCGGTTTGAGAATACGACGATATTTTGCATATTTCTAGACTTAGGCTTAAAAACATGGCGTTAGTGGGTGAAGACCCGAAACAGCCCCCGAACGGCCCGTGAGTGGCACCAACGCCTCGCACGGGACCAATGTAACTCGTCCGAACTGACCGCGCGATCACGGGACCCCCGGTTTGAGAATACAACGATAATTTTTATATTTCTAGACTTAGGCTTAAAAACATGGCGTTAGTGGGTGAAAACCCGAAATGTCCCCCGAACGGCCTCGTGAGTGGCACCAACGCCTCGCACGGGACCAATGTAACTCGTACGAACTCATCGCGCGATTACGGGACCCCCGATTTGAGAATACGACGATAATTTGCATATTTCTAGACTCTAGCTTGAAAACATGGCGTTAGTGCGTGAAAGCCTGAAACATCCCTCGAAGGGCCTTGTGAGTGGCACCAACGCCTTGCACGGGACCAAATTATCATCGTACGAACTGATCATGCGACCGCGGGACCCCCGATTTGAGAATACAACGATAATTTGCATATTTCTAGACTTAGGCTTGAAAACATGGCGTTGGTGGGGGAAAACCCGAAACAGGCTCCGAACGGCCCCGTGATTGGCACCAACACTAACGTAACTCGTACGAATTGACCGCGCATTCACGGGACCCCCAGTTTGAGAATACGACGATAATTTGCATATTTCTAGACTTAGGCTTGAAAACATGGCGTTGGTGGGGGAAAACCCGAAACAGCCTCCGAACGGCCCCGTGAGTGGCACCAACACCTCGCATAGGACTAACGTAACTCGTACGAACTGATCGCGCGTTCACGGGACCCCCGGTTTGAGAATATGATGATAATTTGTATATTTCTAGACTTCGGCTTAAAAACATGGCTTTGCTGGGTGAAACCCCAAACATCCCTCGAACGGCCCCGTGAGTGGCACCAACACCTCTCACGAGACCAATGTAACTCGTACGAACTGACCGCGCGATCAGGGGACCCCCGATTTGAGAATACGACTATAATTTGCATACTTCTAGGCTTCGGCTTAAAAACAAGGCGTTAGTGGGCGAAACCCGAAACATCCCTCGAACGGCCCCGTGAGTGGCACTAACACCTCGCACGGGACCAATATAACTCGTACGAACTGACCGCGCGATCACGCGGCCCCCAGCTTGAGAATACGACGATAATTTTCATATTTCTTGAGTTAGGCTTAAAAACATGGCGTTAGTGGGTGAAAACCCGAAACAGCCCCCGAACGGCCCCGTGAGTGGTGCCAACACCTCGCACGGGACCAATGTAAGTCGTACGAACTAGTCGCGCGATTGCGGGACCGCTTGTTTGAGAATACGATGATATTTTGCTGATCTCTAGACTTCGGCTTAAAAACCCAGCGTTAGTGGGTAAAAACCCGAACAACCCCTGAACGGCCCCGCGAGAGGTGCCAACACCTCGCACAGGACCAATGTAGCTCGTACGAACTGGTCGCGCGATCACGTGACCCCCAGTTTGAGAATGCAATCATAATTTGCATATTTCTAGACTTTGACTTAAAAACATGGCGTTATTGGGCGAAAACCCGAAACTGCTCCCGAACGGCCCCGTGAGTGGCACCAACACCTCGAACGGGACTAATGTAACTCGTACGAACTAACCACCACGCGATCTTGGGACCCCCGGTTTGAGAATACGACGATATTTTGCATATTTCTAGACTTAGGCTTAAAAACATGGCGTTAGTGGGTGAAGACCCGAAACAGCCCCCGAACGGCCCGTGAGTGGCACCAACGCCTCGCACGGGACCAATGTAACTCGTCCGAAATGACCGCGCGATCACGGGACCCCCGGTTTGAGAATACAATGATAATTTTCATATTTCTAGACTTAGGCTTAAAAACATGGCGTTAGTGGGTGAAAACCCGAAATGTCCCCCGAACGGCCTCGTGAGTGGCACCAACTCCTCGCACGGGACCAATGTAACTCGTACGAACTCATCGCGCGATTACGGGACCCCCGATTTGAGAATACGACGATAATTTGCATATTTCTAGACTCTAGCTTGAAAACATGGCGTTAGTGCGTGAAAGCCCGAAACATCCCTCGAAGGGCCTTGTGAGTGGCACCAACGCCTTGCACGGGACCAAATTATCATCGTACGTACTGATCATGCGACCGCGGGACCCCCGATTTGAGAATACGACGATAATTTGCATATTTCTAGACTTAGGCTTGAAAACATGGCGTTGGTGGGGGAAAACCCGAAACAGGCTCCGAACGGCCCCGTGATTGGCACCAACACCTCGCATAGGACTAACGTAACTCGTACGAACTGACCGCGCATTCACGGGACCCCCAGTTTGAGAATACGACGATAATTTGCATATTTCTAGACTTAGGCTTGAAAACATGGCGTTGGTGGGGGAAAACCCGAAACAGCCTCCGAACGGCCCCGTGAGTGGCACTAACACCTCGCATAGGACTAACGTAACTCGTACGAACTGATCGCGCGATCAGGGGACCCCCGATTTGAGAATACGACGATAATTTGCATACTTCTTGGCTTCGACTTAAAAACAATGCAATAGTGGGTGAAACCCCAAACATCCCTCCAACGGCCCGGTGAGTGGCACCAACACCTCGCATGGGACCAATGTAACTCGTACGAACTGACCGCGCGATCAGGGGACCCCCGATTTGAGAATACGACGATAATTTGCATACATCTAGACTTCGGCTTAAAAATAAGGCGTTAGTGGGTGAAACCCGAAACATCCCTCGAACGGCCCCGTGAGTGGCACTAACACCTCGCACGGGACCAATATAACTCGTACGAACTGACCGCGCGATCACGCGGCCCCCAGTATGAGAATACGACGCTAATTTTCATATTTCTAGATTTAGGCTTAAAAACATGCCGTTAGTGGGTGAAAATCCGAAACAACCCCCGAACGGCCCCGTGAGTGGCACCAACACCTTGTACGGGACCAATGTAACTCGTTCGAACTGACCGCGCGATCATGGGACCCCCGGTTTGAGAATACGACGATATTTTGCATATTTCTAGACTTAGGCTTACAAACATGGCGTTAGTGGGTGAACACCCGAAACAGCCCCCGAACGGCCCCGTGAGTGGCACCAACGCCTCGCACGGGAAAAATGTAACTCATCCGAATTGACCGCGCGATCACGGGACCCCCGGTTTGAGAATACGACGATATTTTGCATATTTCTAGACTTAGGCTTAAAAACAAGGCGTTAGTGGGTGAACAACCAAAACAGCCGCCGAACGGCCCCGTGAGTGTCACCAACACCTCGCACGGGACCAATGTAACTCGTCCGAACTGACTGCGTGATCACGGGACCCCCGGTTTGAGAATACGACGATAATTTTCATATTTCTAGACTTAGGCTTAAAAACATGGCGTTAGTGCGTGAAAACCCGAAACATCCCTCGAAGGGCCTCGTGAGTGGCACCAATGCCTTGCGGAGGACCAATGTTACTCGTACCAACTGACCATGCGACCGCGGGACCCCCGGTTTGAGAATACGACGATATTTTGCATATTACTAGACTTCGGCTTTAAAACCCGACTTTAGTGGGTAAAAACCGGAAACAACGCCTGAACGGCCCCGTGAGTGGCGCCAACACCTCGCACGGGACCAATGTAACTCGTACGAACTAGTCGCGCGATTGCGGGACCGCTTGTCTGAGAATACGATGATATTTTGCAGATCTCTAGACTTCGGCTTAAAAACCCAGCGTTAGTGGGTAAAAACCCGAAACAGCCCCTGAACGGCCCCGCGAGAGGTGCCAACACCTCGCACGGGACCAATGTAGCTCGTACGAACTGGTCGCGCGATCACGTGACCCCCAGTTTGAGAATGCGATCATAATTTGCATATTTCTAGACTTTGGCTTAAAAACATGGCGTTATTGGGTGAAAACCCGAAACTGCTCCCGAACGGCCCCGTGAGTGGCACCAATACCTCGAACGGGACCAATGTAACTCGTACGAACTAACCACGCGATCTTGGGACCCCCGGTTTGAGAATACGACGATATTTTGCATATTTCTAGACTTAGGCTTAAAAACATGGCGTTAGTGGGTGAAGACCCGAAACAGCCCCCGAACGGCCCGTGAGTGGCACCAACGCCTCGCACGGGACCAATGTAACTCGTCCGAACTGACCGCGCGATCACGGGACCCCCGGTTTGAGAATACAACGATAATTTTTATATTTCTAGACTTAGGCTTAAAAACATGGCGTTAGTGGGTGAAAACCCGAAATGTCCCCCGAACGGCCTCGTGAGTGGCACCAACGCCTCGCACGGGACCAATGTAACTCGTACGAACTCATCGCGCGATTACGGGACCCCCGATTTGAGAATACGACGATAATTTGCATATTTCTAGACTCTAGCTTGAAAACATGGCGTTAGTGCGTGAAAGCCTGAAACATCCCTCGAAGGGCCTTGTGAGTGGCACCAACGCCTTGCACGGGACCAAATTATCATCGTACGAACTGATCATGCGACCGCGGGACCCCCGATTTGAGAATACAACGATAATTTGCATATTTCTAGACTTAGGCTAGAAAACATGGCGTTGGTGGGGGAAAACCCGAAACAGGCTCCGAACGGCCCCGTGATTGGCACCAACACTAACGTAACTCGTACGAATTGACCGCGCATTCACGGGACCCCCAGTTTGAGAATACGACGATAATTTGCATATTTCTAGACTTAGGCTTGAAAACATGGCGTTGGTGGGGGAAAACCCGAAACAGCCTCCGAACGGCCCCGTGAGTGGCACCAACACCTCGCATAGGACTAACGTAACTCGTACGAACTGACCGCGCGATCAGGGGACCCCCGATTTGAGAATACGACGATAATTTGCATACTTCTTGGCTTCGACTTAAAAACAAGGCAATAGTGGGTGAAACCCCAAACATCCCTCCAACGGCCCGGTGAGTGGCACCAACACCTCGCACGGGACCAATGTAACTCGTACGAACTGACCGCGCGATCAGGGGACCCCCGATTTGAGAATACGACGATAATTTGCATACAACTAGACTTCGGCTTAAAAATAAGGCGTTAGTGGGTGAAACCCGAAACATCCCTCGAACGGCCCCGTGAGTGGCACTAACACCTCGCACGGGACCAATATAACTCGTACGAACTGACCGCGCGATCACGCGGCCCCCAGCTTGAGAATACGACGATAATTTTCATATTTCTTGACTTAGGCTTTAAAACATGGCGTTAGTGGGTGAAAACCCGAAACAGCCCCCGAACGGCCCCGTGAGTGGTGCCAACACCTCGCACGGGACCAATGTAACTCGTACGAACTAGTCGCGCGATTGCGGGACCGCTTGTTTGAGAATACGATGATATTTTGCTGATCTCTAGACTTCGGCTTAAAAACCCAGCGTTAGTGGGTAAAAAGCCGAACAACCCCTGAACGGCCCCGCGAGAGGTGCCAACACCTCGCACAGGACCAATGTAGCTCGTACGAACTGGTCGCGCGATCACGTGACCCCCAGTTTGAGAATGCGATCATAATTTGCATATTTCTAGACTTTGACTTAAAAACATGGCGTTATTGGGCGAAAACCCGAAACTGCTCCCGAACGGCCCCGTGAGTGGCACCAACACCTCGAACGGGACTAATGTAACTCGTACGAACTAACCACCACGCGATCTTGGGATCCCCGGTTTGAGAATACGACGATATTTTGCATATTTCTAGACTTAGGCTTAAAAACATGGCGTTAGTGGGTGAAGACCCGAAACAGCCCCCGAACGGCCCGTGAGTGGCACCAACGCCTCGCACGGGACCATTGTAACTCGTCCGAACTGACCGCGCGATCACGGGACCCCCGGTTTGAGAATACAATGATAATTTTCATATTTCTAGACTTAGGCTTAAAAACATGGCGTTAGTGGGTGAAAACCCGAAATGTCCCCCGAACGGCCTCGTGAGTGGCACCAACGCCTCGCACGGGACCAATGTAATTCGTACGAACTCATCGCGCGATTACGGGACCCCCGATTTGAGAATACGACGATAATTTGCATATTTCTAGACTCTAGCTTGAAAACATGGCGTTAGTGCGTGAAAGCCCGAAACATCCCTCGAAGGGCCTTGTGAGTGGCACCAACGCCTTGCACGGGACCAAATTATCATCGTACGAACTGATCATGCGACCGCGGGACCCCCGATTTGAGAATACGACGATAATTTGCATATTTCTAGACTTAGGCTTGAAAACATGGCGTTGGTGGGGGAAAACCCGAAACAGGCTCCGAACGGCCCCGTGATTGGCACCAACACCTCGCATAGGACTAACGTAACTCGTACGAACTGACAGCGCATTCACGGGACCCCCAGTTTGAGAATACGACGATAATTTGCATATTTCTAGACTTAGGCTTGAAAACATGGCGTTGGTGGGGGAAAACCCGAAACAGCCTCCGAACGGCCCCGTGAGTGGCACTAACACCTCGCATAGGACTAACGTAACTCGTACGAACTGACCGCGCGATCAGGGGACCCCCGATTTGAGAATACGACGATAATTTGCATACTTCTTGGCTTCGACTTAAAAACAAGGCAATAGTGGGTGAAACCCCAAACATCCCTCCAACGGCCCGGTGAGTGGCACCAACACCTCGCATGGGACCAATGTAACTCGTACGAACTGACCGCGCGATCAGGGGACCCCCGATTTGAGAATACGACGATAATTTGCATACATCTAGACTTCGACTTAAAAATAAGGCGTTAGTGGGTGAAACCCGAAACATCCCTCGAACGGCCCCGTGAGTGGCACTAACACCTCGCACGGGACCGATATAACCCGTACGAACTGACCGCGCGATCACGCGGCCCCCAGTATGAGAATACGACGATAATTTTTATATTTCTAGATTTAGGCTTAAAAACATGCCGTTAGTGGGTGAAAATCCGAAACAACCCCCGAACGGCCCCGTGAGTGGCACCAACACCTTGTACGGGACCAATGTAACTCGTTCGAACTGACCGCGCGATCATGGGACCCCCGGTTTGAGAATACGACGATATTTTGCATATTTCTAGACTTAGGCTTACAAACATGGCGTTAGTGGGTGAACACCCGAAACAGCCCCCGAACGGCCCCGTGAGTGGCACCAACGCCTCGCACGGGAAAAATGTAACTCATCTGAATTGACCGCGCGATCACGGGACCCCCGGTTTGAGAATACGACGATATTTTGCATATTTCTAGACTTAGGCTTAAAAACAAGGCGTTAGTGGGTGAACAACCAAAACAGCCGCCGAACGGCCCCGTGAGTGTCACCAACACCTCGCACGGGACCAATGTAACTCGTCCGAACTGACTGCGTGACCACGGGACCCCCGGTTTGAGAATACGACGATAATTTTCATATTTCTAGACTTAGGCTTAAAAACATGGCGTTAGTGCGTGAAAACCCGAAACATCCCTCGAAGGGCCTCGTGAGTGGCACCAATGCCTTGCGGAGGACCAATGTTACTCGTACCAACTGACCATGCGACCGCGGGACCCCCGGTTTGAGAAGACGACGATATTTTGCATATTACTAGACTTCGGCTTTAAAACCCGACTTTAGTGGGTAAAAACCGGAAACAACGCCTGAACGGCCCCGTGAGTGGCGCCAACACCTCGCACGGGACCAATGTAACTCGTACGAACTAGTCGCGCGATTGCGGGACCGCTTGTCTGAGAATACGATGATATTTTGCAGATCTCTAGACTTCGGCTTAAAAACCCAGCGTTAGTGGGTAAAAACCCGAAACAGCCCCTGAACGGCCCCGCGAGAGGTGCCAACACCTCGCACGGGACCAATGTAGATCGTACGAACTGGTCGCGCGATCACGTGACCCCCAGTTTGAGAAAGCGATCATAATTTGCATATTTCTAGACTTTGGCTTAAAAACATGGCGTTATTGGGTGAAAACCCGAAACTGCTCCCGAACGGCCCCGTGAGTGGCACCAATACCTCGAACGGGACCAATGTAACTCGTACGAACTAACCACGCGATCTTGGGACCCCCGGTTTGAGAATACGACGATATTTTGCATATTTCTAGACTTAGGCTTAAAAACATGGCGTTAGTGGGTGAAGACCCGAAACAGCCCCCGAACGGCCCGTGAGTGGCACCAACGCCTCGCACGGGACCAATGTAACTCGTCCGAACTGACCGCGCGATCACGGGACCCCCGGTTTGAGAATACAACGATAATTTTTATATTTCTAGACTTAGGCTTAAAAACATGGCGTTAGTGGGTGAAAACCCGAAATGTCCCCCGAACGGCCTCGTGAGTGGCACCAACGCCTCGCACGGGACCAATGTAACTCGTACGAACTCATCGCGCGATTACGGGACCCCCGATTTGAGAATACGACGATAATTTGCATATTTCTAGACTCTAGCTTGAAAACATGGCGTTAGTGCGTGAAAGCCTGAAACATCCCTCGAAGGGCCTTGTGAGTGGCACCAACGCCTTGCACGGGACCAAATTATCATCGTACGAACTGATCATGCGACCGCGGGACCCCCGATTTGAGAATACAACGATAATATGCATATTTCTAGACTTAGGCTTGAAAACATGGCGTTGGTGGGGGAAAACCCGAAACAGGCTCCGAACGGCCCCGTGATTGGCACCAACACTAACGTAACTCGTACGAATTGACCGCGCATTCACGGGACCCCCAGTTTGAGAATACGACGATAATTTGCATATTTCTAGACTTAGGCTTGAAAACATGGCGTTGGTGGGGGAAAACCCGAAACAGCCTCCGAACGGCCCCGTGAGTGGCACCAACACCTCGCATAGGACTAACGTAACTCGTACGAACTGACCGCGCGATCAGGGGACCCCCGATTTGAGAATACGACGATAATTTGCATACTTCTTGGCTTCGACTTAAAAACAAGGCAATAGTGGGTGAAACCCCAAACATCCCTCCAACGGCCCGGTGAGTGGCACCAACACCTCGCACGGGACCAATGTAACTCGTACGAACTGACCGCGCGATCAGGGGACCCCCGATTTGAGAATACGACGATAATTTGCATACATCTAGACTTCGGCTTAAAAATAAGGCGTTAGTGGGTGAAACCCGAAACATCCCTCGAACGGCCCCGTGAGTGGCACTAACACCTCGCACGGGACCAATATAACTCGTACGAACTGACCGCGCGATCACGCGGCCCCCAGCTTGAGAATACGACGATAATTTTCATATTTCTTGACTTAGGCTTTAAAACATGGCGTTAGTGGGTGAAAACCCGAAACAGCCCCCGAACGGCCCCGTGAGTGGTGCCAACACCTCGCACGGGACCAATGTAACTCGTACGAACTAGTCGCGCGATTGCGGGACCGCTTGTTTGAGAATACGATGATATTTTGCTGATCTCTAGACTTCGGCTTAAAAACCCAGCGTTAGTGGGTAAAAACCCGAACAACCCCTGAACGGCCCCACGAGAGGTGCCAACACCTCGCACAGGACCAATGTAGCTCGTACGAACTGGTCGCGCGATCACGTGACCCCCAGTTTGAGAATGCGATCATAATTTGCATATTTCTAGACTTTGACTTAAAAACATGGCGTTATTGGGCGAAAACCCGAAACTGCTCCCGAACGGCCCCGTGAGTGGCACCAACACCTCGAACGGGACTAATGTAACTCGTACGAACTAACCACCACGCGATCTTGGGACCCCCGGTTTGAGAATACGACGATATTTTGCATATTTCTAGACTTAGGCTTAAAAACATGGCGTTAGTGGGTGAAGACCCGAAACAGCCCCCGAACGGCCCGTGAGTGGCACCAACGCCTCGCACGGGACCAATGTAACTCGTCCGAAATGACCGCGCGATCACGGGACCCCCGGTTTGAGAATACAATGATAATTTTCATATTTCTAGACTTAGGCTTAAAAACATGGCGTTAGTGGGTGAAAACCCGAAATGTCCCCCGAACGGCCTCGTGAGTGGCACCAACGCCTCGCACGGGACCAATGTAACTCGTACGAACTCATCGCGCGATTACGGGACCCCCGATTTGAGAATACGACGATAATTTGCATATTTCTAGACTCTAGCTTGAAAACATGGCGTTAGTGCGTGAAAGCCCGAAACATCCCTCGAAGGGCAATTGTGAGTGGCACCAACGCCTTGCACGGGACCAAATTATCATCGTACGAACTGATCATGCGACCGCGGGACCCCCGATTTGAGAATACGACGATAATTTTCATATTTCTAGACTTAGGCTTGAAAATATGGCGTTGGTGGGGGAAAACCCGAAACAGGCTCCGAACGGCCCCGTGATTGGCACCAACACCTCGCATAGGACTAACGTAACTCGTACGAACTGACCGCGCATTCACGGGACCCCCAGTTTGAGAATACGACGATAATTTGCATATTTCTAGACTTAGGCTTGAAAACATGGCGTTGGTGGGGGAAAACCCGAAACAGCCTCCGAACGGCCCCGTGAGTGGCACTAACACCTCGCATAGGACTAACGTAACTCGTACGAACTGATCGCGCGATCAGGGTACCCCCGATTTGAGAATACGACGATAATTTGCATACTTCTTGGCTTCAACTTAAAAACAAGGCAATAGTGGGTGAAACCCCAAACATCCCTCCAACGGCCCGGTGAGTGGCACCAACACCTCGCATGGGACCAATGTAACTCGTACGAACTGACCGCGCGATCAGGGGACCCCCGATTTGAGAATACGACGATAATTTGCATACATCTAGACTTCGGCTTAAAAATAAGGCGTTAGTGGGTGAAACCCGAAACATCCCTCGAACGGCCCCGTGAGTGGCACTAACACCTCGCACGGGACCAATATAACTCGTACGAACTGACCGCGCGATCACGCGGCCCCCAGTATGAGAATACGACGCTAATTTTCATATTTCTAGATTTAGGCTTAAAAACATGCCGTTAGTGGGTGAAAATCCGAAACAACCCCCGAACGGCCCCGTGAGTGGCACCAACACCTTGTACGGGACCAATGTAACTCGTTCGAACTGACCGCGCGATCATGGGACCCCCGGTTTGAGAATACAACGATATTTTGCATATTTCTAGACTTAGGCTTACAAACATGGCGTTAGTGGGTGAACACCCGAAACAGCCCCCGAACGGCCCCGTGAGTGGCACCAACGCCTCGCACGGGAAAAATGTAACTCATCCGAATTGACCGCGCGATCACGGGACCCCCAGTTTGAGAATACGACGATATTTTGCATATTTCTAGACTTAGGCTTAAAAACAAGGCGTTAGTGGGTGAACAACCAAAACAGCCGCCGAACGGCCCCGTGAGTGTCACCAACACCTCGCACGGGACCAATGTAACTCGTCCGAACTGACTGCGTGATCACGGGATCCCCGGTTTGAGAATACGACGATAATTTTCATATTTCTAGACTTAGGCTTAAAAACATGGCGTTAGTGCGTGAAAACCCGAAACATCCCTCGAAGGGCCTCGTGAGTGGCACCAATGCCTTGCGGAGGACCAATGTTACTCGTACCAACTGACCATGCGACCGCGGGACCCCCGGTTTGAGAATACGACGGTATTTTGCATATTACTAGACTTCGGCTTTAAAACCCGACTTTAGTGGGTAAAAACCGGAAACAACGCCTGAACGGCCCCGTGAGTGGCGCCAACACCTCGCACGGGACCAATGTAACTCGTACGAACTAGTCGCGCGATTGCGGGACCGCTTGTCTGAGAATACGATGATATTTTGCAGATCTCTAGACTTCGGCTTAAAAACCCAGCGTTAGTGGGTAAAAACCCGAAACAGCCCCTGAACGGCCCCGCGAGAGGTGCCAACACCTCGCACGGGACCAATGTAGCTCGTACGAACTGGTCGCGCGATCACGTGACCCCCAGTTTGAGAATGCGATCATAATTTGCATATTTCTAGACTTTGGCTTAAAAACATGGCGTTATTGGGTGAAAACTCGAAACTGCTCCCGAACGGCCCCGTGAGTGGCACCAATACCTCGAACGGGACCAATGTAACTCGTACGAACTAACCACGCGATCTTGGGACCCCCGGTTTGAGAATACGACGATATTTTGCATATTTCTAGACTTAGGCTTAAAAACATGGCGTTAGTGGGTGAAGACCCGAAACAGCCCCCGAACGGCCCGTGAGTGGCACCAACGCCTCGCACGGGACCAATGTAACTCGTCCGAACTGACCGCGCGATCACGGGACCCCCGGTTTGAGAATACAACGATAATTTTTATATTTCTAGACTTAGGCTTAAAAACATGGCGTTAGTGGGTGAAAACCCGAAATGTCCCCCGAACGGCCTCGTGAGTGGCACCAACGCCTCGCACGGGACCAATGTAACTCGTACGAACTCATCGCGCGATTACGGGACCCCCGATTTGAGAATACGACGATAATTTACATATTTCTAGACTCTAGCTTGAAAACATGGCGTTAGTGCGTGAAAGCCTGAAACATCCCTCGAAGGGCCTTGTGAGTGGCACCAACGCCTTGCACGGGACCAAATTATCATCGTACGAACTGATCATGCGACCGCGGGACCCCCGATTTGAGAATACAACGATAATTTGCATATTTCTAGACTTAGGCTTGAAAACATGGCGTTGGTGGGGGAAAACCCGAAACAGGCTCCGAACGGCCCCGTGATTGGCACCAACACCTCGCATAGGTCTAACGTAACTCGTACGAATTGACCGCGCATTCACGGGACCCCCAGTTTGAGAATACGACGATAATTTGCATATTTCTAGACTTAGGCTTGAAAACATGGCGTTGGTGGGGGAAAACCCGAAACAAGCTCCGAACGGCCCCGTGATTGGCACCAACACTAACGTAACTCGTACGAATTGACCGCGCATTCACGGGACCCCCAGTTTGAGAATACGACGATAATTTGCATATTTCTAGACTTAGGCTTGAAAACATGGCGTTGGTGGGGGAAAACCCGAAACAGCCTCCGAACGGCCCCGTGAGTGGCACCAACACCTCGCATAGGACTAACGTAACTCGTACGAACTGATCGCGCGATCAGGGGACCCCCGATTTGAGAATACGACGATAATTTGCATACTTCTTGGCTTCGACTTAAAAACAAGGCAATAGTGGGTGAAACCCCAAACATCCCTCCAACGGCCTGGTGAGTGGCACCAACACCTCGCACGGGACCAATGTAACTCGTACGAACTGACCGCGCGATCAGGGGACCCCCGATTTGAGAATACGACGATAATTTGCATACATCTAGACTTCGGCTTAAAAATAAGGCGTTAGTGGGTGAAACCCGAAACATCCCTCGAACGGCCCCGTGAGTGGCACTAACACCTCGCACGGGACCAATATAACTCGTACGAACTGACCGCGCGATCACGCGGCCCCCAGCTTGAGAATACGACGATAATTTTCATATTTCTTGAGTTAGGCTTAAAAACATGGCGTTAGTGGGTGAAAACCCGAAACAGCCCCCGAACGGCCCCGTGAGTGGTGCCAACACCTCGCACGGGACCAATGTAACTCGTACGAACTAGTCGCGCGATTGCGGGACCGCTTGTTTGATAATACGATGATATTTTGCTGATCTCTAGACTTCGGCTTAAAAACCCAGCGTTAGTGGGTAAAAACCCGAACAACCCCTGAACGGCCCCGCGAGAGGTGCCAACACCTCGCACAGGACCAATGTAGCTCGTACGAACTGGTCGCGCGATCACGTGACCCCCAGTTTGAGAATGCGATCATAATTTGCATATTTCTAGACTTTGACTTAAAAACATGGCGTTATTGGGCGAAAACCCGAAACTGCTCCCGAACGGCCCCGTGAGTGGCACCAACACCTCGAACGGGACTAATGTAACTCGTACGAACTAACCACCACGCGATCTTGGGACCCCCGGTTTGAGAATACGACGATATTTTGCATATTTCTAGACTTAGGCTTAAAAACATGGCGTTAGTGGGTGAAGACCCGAAACAGCCCCCGAACGGCCCGTGAGTGGCACCAACGCCTCGCACGGGACCAATGTAACTCGTCCGAACTGACCGCGCGATCACGGGACCCCCGGTTTGAGAATACAATGATAATTTTCATATTTCTAGACTTAGGCTTAAAAACATGGCGTTAGTGGGTGAAAACCCGAAATGTCCCCCGAACGGCCTCGTGAGTGGCACCAACGCCTCGCACGGGACCAATGTAACTCGTACGAACTCATCGCGCGATTACGGGACCCCCGATTTGAGAATACGACGATAATTTGCATATTTCTAGACTCTAGCTTGAAAACATGGCGTTAGTGCGTGAAAGCCCGAAACATCCCTCGAAGGGCCTTGTGAGTGGCACCAACGCCTTGCACGGGACCAAATTATCATCGTACGAACTGATCATGCGACCGCGGGACCCCCGATTTGAGAATACGACGATAATTTGCATATTTCTAGACTTAGGCTTGAAAACATGGCGTTGGTGGGGGAAAACCCGAAACAGGCTCCGAACGGCCCCGTGATTGGCACCAACACCTCGCATAGGACTAACGTAACTCGTACGAACTGACCGCGCATTCACGGGACCCCCAGTTTGAGAATACGACGATAATTTGCATATTTCTAGACTTAGGCTTGAAAACATGGCGTTGGTGGGGGAAAACCCGAAACAGCCTCCGAACGGCCCCGTGAGTGGCACTAACACCTCGCATAGGACTAACGTAACTCGTACGAACTGATCGCGCGATCAGGGGACCCCCGATTTGAGAATACGACGATAATTTGCATACTTCTTGGCTTCGACTTAAAAACAAGGCAATAGTGGGTGAAACCCCAAACATCCCTCCAACGGCCCGGTGAGTGGCACTAACACCTCGCACGGGACCAATATAACTCGTACGAACTGACCGCGCGATCACGCGGCCCCCAGTATGAGAATACGACGGTAATTTTCATATTTCTAGATTTAGGCTTAAAAACATGCCGTTAGTGGGTGAAAATCCGAAACAACCCCCGAACGGCCCCGTGAGTGGCACCAACACCTTGTACGGGACCAATGTAACTCGTTCGAACTGACCGCGCGATCATGGGACCCCCGGTTTGAGAATACGACGATATTTTGCATATTTCTAGACTTAGGCTTACAAACATGGCGTTAGTGGGTGAACACCCGAAACAGCCCCCGAACGGCCCCGTGAGTGACACCAACGCCTCGCACGGGAAAAATGTAACTCATCCGAATTGACCGCGCGATCACGGGACCCCCGGTTTGAGAATACGACGATATTTTGCATATTTCTAGACTTAGGCTTAAAAACAAGGCGTTAGTGGGTGAACAACCAAAACAACCGCCGAACGGCCCCGTGAGTGTCACCAACACCTCGCACGGGACCAATGTAACTCGTCCGAACTGACTGCGTGATCACGGGATCCCCGGTTTGAGAATACGACGATAATTTTCATATTTCTAGACTTAGGCTTAAAAACATGGCGTTAGTGCGTGAAAACCCGAAACATCCCTCGAAGGGCCTCGTGAGTGGCACCAATGCCTTGCGGAGGACCAATGTTACTCGTACCAACTGACCATGCGACCGCGGGACCCCCGGTTTGAGAATACGACGGTATTTTGCATATTACTAGACTTCGGCTTT
Source organism: Sambucus nigra (assembly GCA_949130495.1). Taxonomy (NCBI): domain Eukaryota; kingdom Viridiplantae; phylum Streptophyta; class Magnoliopsida; order Dipsacales; family Adoxaceae; genus Sambucus; species Sambucus nigra. The sequence goes on from OX422218.1 coordinate 151,946,720, forward strand.
AAAACCCGACTTTAGTGGGTAAAAACCGGAAACAACGCCTGAACGGCCCCGTGAGTGGCGCCAACACCTCGCACGGGACCAATGTAACTCGTACGAACTAGTCGCGCGATTGCGGGACCGCTTGTCTGAGAATACGATGATATTTTGCAGATCTCTAGACTTCGGCTTAAAAACCCAGCGTTAGTGGGTAAAAACCCGAAACAGCCCCTGAACGGCCCCGCGAGAGGTGCCAACACCTCGCACGGGACCAATGTAGCTCGTACGAACTGGTCGCGCGATCACGTGACCCCCAGTTTGAGAATGCGATCATAATTTGCATATTTCTAGACTTTGGCTTAAAAACATGGCGTTATTGGGTGAAAACCCGAAACTGCTCCCGAACGGCCCCGTGAGTGGCACCAATACCTCGAACGGGACCAATGTAACTCGTACGAACTAACCACGCGATCTTGGGACCCCCGGTTTGAGAATACGACGATATTTTGCATATTTCTAGACTTAGGCTTAAAAACATGGCGTTAGTGGGTGAAGACCCGAAACAGCCCCCGAACGGCCCGTGAGTGGCACCAACGCCTCGCACGGGACCAATGTAACTCGTCCGAACTGACCGCGCGATCACGGGACCCCCGGTTTGAGAATACAACGATAATTTTTATATTTCTAGACTTAGGCTTAAAAACATGGCGTTAGTGGGTGAAAACCCGAAATGTCCCCCGAACGGCCTCGTGAGTGGCACCAACGCCTCGCACGGGACCAATGTAACTCGTACGAACTCATCGCGCGATTACGGGACCCCCGATTTGAGAATACGACGATAATTTGCATATTTCTAGACTCTAGCTTGAAAACATGGCGTTAGTGCGTGAAAGCCTGAAACATCCCTCGAAGGGCCTTGTGAGTGGCACCAACGCCTTGCACGGGACCAAATTATCATCGTACGAACTGATCATGCGACCGCGGGACCCCCGATTTGAGAATACAACGATAATTTGCATATTTCTAGACTTAGGCTTGAAAACATGGCGTTGGTGGGGGAAAACCCGAAACAGGCTCCGAACGGCCCCGTGATTGGCACCAACACTAACGTAACTCGTACGAATTGACCGCGCATTCACGGGACCCCCAGTTTGAGAATACGACGATAATTTGCATATTTCTAGACTTAGGCTTGAAAACATGGCGTTGGTGGGGGAAAACCCGAAACAGCCTCCGAACGGCCCCGTGAGTGGCACCAACACCTCGCATAGGACTAACGTAACTCGTACGAACTGATCGCGCGTTCACGGGACCCCCGGTTTGAGAATATGATGATAATTTGTATATTTCTAGACTTCGGCTTAAAAACATGGCGTTGCTGGGTGAAACCCCAAACATCCCTCGAACGGCCCCGTGAGTGGCACCAACACCTCTCACGAGACCAATGTAACTCGTACGAACTGACCGCGCGATCAGGGGACCCCCGATTTGAGAATACGACTATAATTTGCATACTTCTAGGCTTCGGCTTAAAAACAAGGCGTTAGTGGGCGAAACCCGAAACATCCCTCGAACGGCCCCGTGAGTGGCACTAACACCTCGCACGGGACCAATATAACTCGTACGAACTGACCGCGCGATCACGCGGCCCCCAGCTTGAGAATACGACGATAATTTTCATATTTCTTGAGTTAGGCTTAAAAACATGGCGTTAGTGGGTGAAAACCCGAAACAGCCCCCGAACGGCCCCGTGAGTGGTGCCAACACCTCGCACGGGACCAATGTAAGTCGTACGAACTAGTCGCGCGATTGCGGGACCGCTTGTTTGAGAATACGATGATATTTTGCTGATCTCTAGACTTCGGCTTAAAAACCCAGCGTTAGTGGGTAAAAACCCGAACAACCCCTGAACGGCCCCGCGAGAGGTGCCAACACCTCGCACAGGACCAATGTAGCTCGTACGAACTGGTCGCGCGATCACGTGACCCCCAGTTTGAGAATGCAATCATAATTTGCATATTTCTAGACTTTGACTTAAAAACATGGCGTTATTGGGCGAAAACCCGAAACTGCTCCCGAACGGCCCCGTGAGTGGCACCAACACCTCGAACGGGACTAATGTAACTCGTACGAACTAACCACCACGCGATCTTGGGACCCCCGGTTTGAGAATACGACGATATTTTGCATATTTCTAGACTTAGGCTTAAAAACATGGCGTTAGTGGGTGAAGACCCGAAACAGCCCCCGAACGGCCCGTGAGTGGCACCAACGCCTCGCACGGGACCAATGTAACTCGTCCGAAATGACCGCGCGATCACGGGACCCCCGGTTTGAGAATACAATGATAATTTTCATATTTCTAGACTTAGGCTTAAAAACATGGCGTTAGTGGGTGAAAACCCGAAATGTCCCCCGAACGGCCTCGTGAGTGGCACCAACTCCTCGCACGGGACCAATGTAACTCGTACGAACTCATCGCGCGATTACGGGACCCCCGATTTGAGAATACGACGATAATTTGCATATTTCTAGACTCTAGCTTGAAAACATGGCGTTAGTGCGTGAAAGCCCGAAACATCCCTCGAAGGGCCTTGTGAGTGGCACCAACGCCTTGCACGGGACCAAATTATCATCGTACGTACTGATCATGCGACCGCGGGACCCCCGATTTGAGAATACGACGATAATTTGCATATTTCTAGACTTAGGCTTGAAAACATGGCGTTGGTGGGGGAAAACCCGAAACAGGCTCCGAACGGCCCCGTGATTGGCACCAACACCTCGCATAGGACTAACGTAACTCGTACGAACTGACCGCGCATTCACGGGACCCCCAGTTTGAGAATACGACGATAATTTGCATATTTCTAGACTTAGGCTTGAAAACATGGCGTTGGTGGGGGAAAACCCGAAACAGCCTCCGAACGGCCCCGTGAGTGGCACTAACACCTCGCATAGGACTAACGTAACTCGTACGAACTGATCGCGCGATCAGGGGACCCCCGATTTGAGAATACGACGATAATTTGCATACTTCTTGGCTTCGACTTAAAAACAATGCAATAGTGGGTGAAACCCCAAACATCCCTCCAACGGCCCGGTGAGTGGCACCAACACCTCGCATGGGACCAATGTAACTCGTACGAACTGACCGCGCGATCAGGGGACCCCCGATTTGAGAATACGACGATAATTTGCATACATCTAGACTTCGGCTTAAAAATAAGGCGTTAGTGGGTGAAACCCGAAACATCCCTCGAACGGCCCCGTGAGTGGCACTAACACCTCGCACGGGACCAATATAACTCGTACGAACTGACCGCGCGATCACGCGGCCCCCAGTATGAGAATACGACGCTAATTTTCATATTTCTAGATTTAGGCTTAAAAACATGCCGTTAGTGGGTGAAAATCCGAAACAACCCCCGAACGGCCCCGTGAGTGGCACCAACACCTTGTACGGGACCAATGTAACTCGTTCGAACTGACCGCGCGATCATGGGACCCCCGGTTTGAGAATACGACGATATTTTGCATATTTCTAGACTTAGGCTTACAAACATGGCGTTAGTGGGTGAACACCCGAAACAGCCCCCGAACGGCCCCGTGAGTGGCACCAACGCCTCGCACGGGAAAAATGTAACTCATCCGAATTGACCGCGCGATCACGGGACCCCCGGTTTGATAATACGACGATATTTTGCATATTTCTAGACTTAGGCTTAAAAACAAGGCGTTAGTGGGTGAACAACCAAAACAGCCGCCGAACGGCCCCGTGAGTGTCACCAACACCTCGCACGGGACCAATGTAACTCGTCCGAACTGACTGCGTGATCACGGGACCCCCGGTTTGAGAATACGACGATAATTTTCATATTTCTAGACTTAGGCTTAAAAACATGGCGTTAGTGCGTGAAAACCCGAAACATCCCTCGAAGGGCCTCGTGAGTGGCACCAATGCCTTGCGGAGGACCAATGTTACTCGTACCAACTGACCATGCGACCGCGGGACCCCCGGTTTGAGAATACGACGATATTTTGCATATTACTAGACTTCGGCTTTAAAACCCGACTTTAGTGGGTAAAAACCGGAAACAACGCCTGAACGGCCCCGTGAGTGGCGCCAACACCTCGCACGGGACCAATGTAACTCGTACGAACTAGTCGCGCGATTGCGGGACCGCTTGTCTGAGAATACGATGATATTTTGCAGATCTCTAGACTTCGGCTTAAAAACCCAGCGTTAGTGGGTAAAAACCCGAACAACCCCTGAACGGCCCCGCGAGAGGTGCCAACACCTCGCACAGGACCAATGTAGCTCGTACGAACTGGTCGCGCGATCACGTGACCCCCAGTTTGAGAATGCGATCATAATTTGCATATTTCTAGACTTTGACTTAAAAACATGGCGTTATTGGGCGAAAACCCGAAACTGCTCCCGAACGGCCCCGTGAGTGGCACCAACACCTCGAACGGGACTAATGTAACTCGTACGAACTAACCACCACGCGATCTTGGGACCCCCGGTTTGAGAATACGACGATATTTTGCATATTTCTAGACTTAGGCTTAAAAACATGGCGTTAGTGGGTGAAGACCCGAAACAGCCCCCGAACGGCCCGTGAGTGGCACCAACGCCTCGCACGGGACCAATGTAACTCGTCCGAACTGACCGCGCGATCACGGGACCCCCGGTTTGAGAATACAATGATAATTTTCATATTTCTAGACTTAGGCTTAAAAACATGGCGTTAGTGGGTGAAAACCCGAAATGTCCCCCGAACGGCCTCGTGAGTGGCACCAACGCCTCGCACGGGACCAATGTAACTCGTACGAACTCATCGCGCGATTACGGGACCCCCGATTTGAGAATACGACGATAATTTGCATATTTCTAGACTCTAGCTTGAAAACATGGCGTTAGTGCGTGAAAGCCCGAAACATCCCTCGAAGGGCCTTGTGAGTGGCACCAACGCCTTGCACGGGACCAAATTATCATCGTACGAACTGATCATGCGACCGCGGGACCCCCGATTTGAGAATACGACGATAATTTGCATATTTCTAGACTTAGGCTTGAAAACATGGCGTTGGTGGGGGAAAACCCGAAACAGGCTCCGAACGGCCCCGTGATTGGCACCAACACCTCGCATAGGACTAACGTAACTCGTACGAACTGACCGCGCATTCACGGGACCCCCAGTTTGAGAATACGACGATAATTTGCATATTTCTAGACTTAGGCTTGAAAACATGGCGTTGGTGGGGGAAAACCCGAAACAGCCTCCGAACGGCCCCGTGAGTGGCACTAACACCTCGCATAGGACTAACGTAACTCGTACGAACTGATCGCGCGATCAGGGGACCCCCGATTTGAGAATACGACGATAATTTGCATACTTCTTGGCTTCGACTTAAAAACAAGGCACTAGTGGGTGAAACCCCAAACATCCCTCCAACGGCCCGGTGAGTGGCACTAACACCTCGCACGGGACCAATATAACTCGTACGAACTGACCGCGCGATCACGCGGCCCCCAGTATGAGAATACGACGGTAATTTTCATATTTCTAGATTTAGGCTTAAAAACATGCCGTTAGTGGGTGAAAATCCGAAACAACCCCCGAACGGCCCCGTGAGTGGCACCAACACCTTGTACGGGACCAATGTAACTCGTTCGAACTGACCGCGCGATCATGGGACCCCCGGTTTGAGAATACGACGATATTTTGCATATTTCTAGACTTAGGCTTACAAACATGGCGTTAGTGGGTGAACACCCGAAACAGCCCCCGAACGGCCCCGTGAGTGACACCAACGCCTCGCACGGGAAAAATGTAACTCATCCGAATTGACCGCGCGATCACGGGACCCCCGGTTTGAGAATACGACGATATTTTGCATATTTCTAGACTTAGGCTTAAAAACAAGGCGTTAGTGGGTGAACAACCAAAACAACCGCCGAACGGCCCCGTGAGTGTCACCAACACCTCGCACGGGACCAATGTAACTCGTCCGAACTGACTGCGTGATCACGGGATCCCCGGTTTGAGAATACGACGATAATTTTCATATTTCTAGACTTAGGCTTAAAAACATGGCGTTAGTGCGTGAAAACCCGAAACATCCCTCGAAGGGCCTCGTGAGTGGCACCAATGCCTTGCGGAGGACCAATGTTACTCGTACCAACTGACCATGCGACCGCGGGACCCCCGGTTTGAGAATACGACGGTATTTTGCATATTACTAGACTTCGGCTTTAAAACCCGACTTTAGTGGGTAAAAACCGGAAACAACGCCTGAACGGCCCCGTGAGTGGCGCCAACACCTCGCACGGGACCAATGTAACTCGTACGAACTAGTCGCGCGATTGCGGGACCGCTTGTCTGAGAATACGATGATATTTTGCAGATCTCTAGACTTCGGCTTAAAAACCCAGCGTTAGTGGGTAAAAACCCGAAACAGCCCCTGAACGGCCCCGCGAGAGGTGCCAACACCTCGCACGGGACCAATGTAGCTCGTACGAACTGGTCGCGCGATCACGTGACCCCCAGTTTGAGAATGCGATCATAATTTGCATATTTCTAGACTTTGGCTTAAAAACATGGCGTTATTGGGTGAAAACCCGAAACTGCTCCCGAACGGCCCCGTGAGTGGCACCAATACCTCGAACGGGACCAATGTAACTCGTACGAACTAACCACGCGATCTTGGGACCCCCGGTTTGAGAATACGACGATATTTTGCATATTTCTAGACTTAGGCTTAAAAACATGGCGTTAGTGGGTGAAGACCCGAAACAGCCCCCGAACGGCCCGTGAGTGGCACCAACGCCTCGCACGGGACCAATGTAACTCGTCCGAACTGACCGCGCGATCACGGGACCCCCGGTTTGAGAATACAACGATAATTTTTATATTTCTAGACTTAGGCTTAAAAACATGGCGTTAGTGGGTGAAAACCCGAAATGTCCCCCGAACGGCCTCGTGAGTGGCACCAACGCCTCGCACGGGACCAATGTAACTCGTACGAACTCATCGCGCGATTACGGGACCCCCGATTTGAGAATACGACGATAATTTGCATATTTCTAGACTCTAGCTTGAAAACATGGCGTTAGTGCGTGAAAGCCTGAAACATCCCTCGAAGGGCCTTGTGAGTGGCACCAACGCCTTGCACGGGACCAAATTATCATCGTACGAACTGATCATGCGACCGCGGGACCCCCGATTTGAGAATACAACGATAATTTGCATATTTCTAGACTTAGGCTTGAAAACATGGCGTTGGTGGGGGAAAACCCGAAACAGGCTCCGAACGGCCCCGTGATTGGCACCAACACTAACGTAACTCGTACGAATTGACCGCGCATTCACGGGACCCCCAGTTTGAGAATACGACGATAATTTGCATATTTCTAGACTTAGGCTTGAAAACATGGCGTTGGTGGGGGAAAACCCGAAACAGCCTCCGAACGGCCCCGTGAGTGGCACCAACACCTCGCATAGGACTAACGTAACTCGTACGAACTGATCGCGCGTTCACGGGACCCCCGGTTTGAGAATATGATGATAATTTGTATATTTCTAGACTTCGGCTTAAAAACATGGCGTTGCTGGGTGAAACCCCAAACATCCCTCGAACGGCCCCGTGAGTGGCACCAACACCTCTCACGAGACCAATGTAACTCGTACGAACTGACCGCGCGATCAGGGGACCCCCGATTTGAGAATACGACTATAATTTGCATACTTCTAGGCTTCGGCTTAAAAACAAGGCGTTAGTGGGCGAAACCCGAAACATCCCTCGAACGGCCCCGTGAGTGGCACTAACACCTCGCACGGGACCAATATAACTCGTACGAACTGACCGCGCGATCACGCGGCCCCCAGCTTGAGAATACGACGATAATTTTCATATTTCTTGAGTTAGGCTTAAAAACATGGCGTTAGTGGGTGAAAACCCGAAACAGCCCCCGAACGGCCCCGTGAGTGGTGCCAACACCTCGCACGGGACCAATGTAAGTCGTACGAACTAGTCGCGCGATTGCGGGACCGCTTGTTTGAGAATACGATGATATTTTGCTGATCTCTAGACTTCGGCTTAAAAACCCAGCGTTAGTGGGTAAAAACCCGAACAACCCCTGAACGGCCCCGCGAGAGGTGCCAACACCTCGCACAGGACCAATGTAGCTCGTACGAACTGGTCGCGCGATCACGTGACCCCCAGTTTGAGAATGCAATCATAATTTGCATATTTCTAGACTTTGACTTAAAAACATGGCGTTATTGGGCGAAAACCCGAAACTGCTCCCGAACGGCCCCGTGAGTGGCACCAACACCTCGAACGGGACTAATGTAACTCGTACGAACTAACCACCACGCGATCTTGGGACCCCCGGTTTGAGAATACGACGATATTTTGCATATTTCTAGACTTAGGCTTAAAAACATGGCGTTAGTGGGTGAAGACCCGAAACAGCCCCCGAACGGCCCGTGAGTGGCACCAACGCCTCGCACGGGACCAATGTAACTCGTCCGAAATGACCGCGCGATCACGGGACCCCCGGTTTGAGAATACAATGATAATTTTCATATTTCTAGACTTAGGCTTAAAAACATGGCGTTAGTGGGTGAAAACCCGAAATGTCCCCCGAACGGCCTCGTGAGTGGCACCAACTCCTCGCACGGGACCAATGTAACTCGTACGAACTCATCGCGCGATTACGGGACCCCCGATTTGAGAATACGACGATAATTTGCATATTTCTAGACTCTAGCTTGAAAACATGGCGTTAGTGCGTGAAAGCCCGAAACATCCCTCGAAGGGCCTTGTGAGTGGCACCAACGCCTTGCACGGGACCAAATTATCATCGTACGTACTGATCATGCGACCGCGGGACCCCCGATTTGAGAATACGACGATAATTTGCATATTTCTAGACTTAGGCTTGAAAACATGGCGTTGGTGGGGGAAAACCCGAAACAGGCTCCGAACGGCCCCGTGATTGGCACCAACACCTCGCATAGGACTAACGTAACTCGTACGAACTGACCGCGCATTCACGGGACCCCCAGTTTGAGAATACGACGATAATTTGCATATTTCTAGACTTAGGCTTGAAAACATGGCGTTGGTGGGGGAAAACCCGAAACAGCCTCCGAACGGCCCCGTGAGTGGCACTAACACCTCGCATAGGACTAACGTAACTCGTACGAACTGATCGCGCGATCAGGGGACCCCCGATTTGAGAATACGACGATAATTTGCATACTTCTTGGCTTCGACTTAAAAACAATGCAATAGTGGGTGAAACCCCAAACATCCCTCCAACGGCCCGGTGAGTGGCACCAACACCTCGCATGGGACCAATGTAACTCGTACGAACTGACCGCGCGATCAGGGGACCCCCGATTTGAGAATACGACGATAATTTGCATACATCTAGACTTCGGCTTAAAAATAAGGCGTTAGTGGGTGAAACCCGAAACATCCCTCGAACGGCCCCGTGAGTGGCACTAACACCTCGCACGGGACCAATATAACTCGTACGAACTGACCGCGCGATCACGCGGCCCCCAGTATGAGAATACGACGCTAATTTTCATATTTCTAGATTTAGGCTTAAAAACATGCCGTTAGTGGGTGAAAATCCGAAACAACCCCCGAACGGCCCCGTGAGTGGCACCAACACCTTGTACGGGACCAATGTAACTCGTTCGAACTGACCGCGCGATCATGGGACCCCCGGTTTGAGAATACGACGATATTTTGCATATTTCTAGACTTAGGCTTACAAACATGGCGTTAGTGGGTGAACACCCGAAACAGCCCCCGAACGGCCCCGTGAGTGGCACCAACGCCTCGCACGGGAAAAATGTAACTCATCCGAATTGACCGCGCGATCACGGGACCCCCGGTTTGAGAATACGACGATATTTTGCATATTTCTAGACTTAGGCTTAAAAACAAGGCGTTAGTGGGTGAACAACCAAAACAGCCGCCGAACGGCCCCGTGAGTGTCACCAACACCTCGCACGGGACCAATGTAACTCGTCCGAACTGACTGCGTGATCACGGGACCCCCGGTTTGAGAATACGACGATAATTTTCATATTTCTAGACTTAGGCTTAAAAACATGGCGTTAGTGCGTGAAAACCCGAAACATCCCTCGAAGGGCCTCGTGAGTGGCACCAATGCCTTGCGGAGGACCAATGTTACTCGTACCAACTGACCATGCGACCGCGGGACCCCCGGTTTGAGAATACGACGATATTTTGCATATTACTAGACTTCGGCTTTAAAACCCGACTTTAGTGGGTAAAAACCGGAAACAACGCCTGAACGGCCCCGTGAGTGGCGCCAACACCTCGCACGGGACCAATGTAACTCGTACGAACTAGTCGCGCGATTGCGGGACCGCTTGTCTGAGAATACGATGATATTTTGCAGATCTCTAGACTTCGGCTTAAAAACCCAGCGTTAGTGGGTAAAAACCCGAAACAGCCCCTGAACGGCCCCGCGAGAGGTGCCAACACCTCGCACGGGACCAATGTAGCTCGTACGAACTGGTCGCGCGATCACGTGACCCCCAGTTTGAGAATACGATCATAATTTGCATATTTCTAGACTTTGGCTTAAAAACATGGCGTTATTGGGTGAAAACCCGAAACTGCTCCCGAACGGCCCCGTGAGTGGCACCAATACCTCGAACGGGACCAATGTAACTCGTACGAACTAACCACGCGATCTTGGGACCCCCGGTTTGAGAATACGACGATATTTTGCATATTTCTAGACTTAGGCTTAAAAACATGGCGTTAGTGGGTGAAGACCCGAAACAGCCCCCGAACGGCCCGTGAGTGGCACCAACGCCTCGCACGGGACCAATGTAACTCGTCCGAACTGACCGCGCGATCACGGGACCCCCGGTTTGAGAATACAACGATAATTTTTATATTTCTAGACTTAGGCTTAAAAACATGGCGTTAGTGGGTGAAAACCCGAAATGTCCCCCGAACGGCCTCGTGAGTGGCACCAACGCCTCGCACGGGACCAATGTAACTCGTACGAACTCATCGCGCGATTACGGGACCCCCGATTTGAGAATACGACGATAATTTGCATATTTCTAGACTCTAGCTTGAAAACATGGCGTTAGTGCGTGAAAGCCTGAAACATCCCTCGAAGGGCCTTGTGAGTGGCACCAACGCCTTGCACGGGACCAAATTATCATCGTACGAACTGATCATGCGACCGCGGGACCCCCGATTTGAGAATACAACGATAATTTGCATATTTCTAGACTTAGGCTAGAAAACATGGCGTTGGTGGGGGAAAACCCGAAACAGGCTCCGAACGGCCCCGTGATTGGCACCAACACTAACGTAACTCGTACGAATTGACCGCGCATTCACGGGACCCCCAGTTTGAGAATACGACGATAATTTGCATATTTCTAGACTTAGGCTTGAAAACATGGCGTTGGTGGGGGAAAACCCGAAACAGCCTCCGAACGGCCCCGTGAGTGGCACCAACACCTCGCATAGGACTAACGTAACTCGTACGAACTGACCGCGCGATCAGGGGACCCCCGATTTGAGAATACGACGATAATTTGCATACTTCTTGGCTTCGACTTAAAAACAAGGCAATAGTGGGTGAAACCCCAAACATCCCTCCAACGGCCCGGTGAGTGGCACCAACACCTCGCACGGGACCAATGTAACTCGTACGAACTGACCGCGCGATCAGGGGACCCCCGATTTGAGAATACGACGATAATTTGCATACATCTAGACTTCGGCTTAAAAATAAGGCGTTAGTGGGTGAAACCCGAAACATCCCTCGAACGGCCCCGTGAGTGGCACTAACACCTCGCACGGGACCAATATAACTCGTACGAACTGACCGCGCGATCACGCGGCCCCCAGCTTGAGAATACGACGATAATTTTCATATTTCTTGACTTAGGCTTTAAAACATGGCGTTAGTGGGTGAAAACCCGAAACAGCCCCCGAACGGCCCCGTGAGTGGTGCCAACACCTCGCACGGGACCAATGTAACTCGTACGAACTAGTCGCGCGATTGCGGGACCGCTTGTTTGAGAATACGATGATATTTTGCTGATCTCTAGACTTCGGCTTAAAAACCCAGCGTTAGTGGGTAAAAACCCGAACAACCCCTGAACGGCCCCGCGAGAGGTGCCAACACCTCGCACAGGACCAATGTAGCTCGTACGAACTGGTCGCGCGATCACGTGACCCCCAGTTTGAGAATGCGATCATAATTTGCATATTTCTAGACTTTGACTTAAAAACATGGCGTTATTGGGCGAAAACCCGAAACTGCTCCCGAACGGCCCCGTGAGTGGCACCAACACCTCGAACGGGACTAATGTAACTCGTACGAACTAACCACCACGCGATCTTGGGACCCCCGGTTTGAGAATACGACGATATTTTGCATATTTCTAGACTTAGGCTTAAAAACATGGCGTTAGTGGGTGAAGACCCGAAACAGCCCCCGAACGGCCCGTGAGTGGCACCAACGCCTCGCACGGGACCAATGTAACTCGTCCGAACTGACCGCGCGATCACGGGACTCCCGGTTTGAGAATACAATGATAATTTTCATATTTCTAGACTTAGGCTTAAAAACATGGCGTTAGTGGGTGAAAACCCGAAATGTCCCCCGAACGGCCTCGTGAGTGGCACCAACGCCTCGCACGGGACCAATGTAACTCGTACGAACTCATCGCGCGATTACGGGACCCCCGATTTGAGAATACGACGATAATTTGCATATTTCTAGACTCTAGCTTGAAAACATGGCGTTAGTGCGTGAAAGCCCGAAACATCCCTCGAAGGGCCTTGTGAGTGGCACCAACGCCTTGCACGGGACCAAATTATCATCGTACGAACTGATCATGCGACCGCGGGACCCCCGATTTGAGAATACGACGATAATTTGCATATTTCTAGACTTAGGCTTGAAAACATGGCGTTGGTGGGGGAAAACCCGAAACAGGCTCCGAACGGCCCCGTGATTGGCACCAAGACCTCGCATAGGACTAACGTAACTCGTACGAACTGACCGCGCATTCACGGGACCCCCAGTTTGAGAATACGACGATAATTTGCATATTTCTAGACTTAGGCTTGAAAACATGGCGTTGGTGGGGGAAAACCCGAAACAGCCTCCGAACGGCCCCGTGAGTGGCACTAACACCTCGCATAGGACTAACGTAACTCGTACGAACTGATCGCGCGATCAGGGGACCCCCGATTTGAGAATACGACGATAATTTGCATACTTCTTGGCTTCGACTTAAAAACAAGGCAATAGTGGGTGAAACCCCAAACATCCCTCCAACGGCCCGGTGAGTGGCACCAACACCTCGCATGGGACCAATGTAACTCGTACGAACTGACCGCGCGATCAGGGGACCCCCGATTTGAGAATACGACGATAATTTGCATACATCTAGACTTCGGCTTAAAAATAAGGCGTTAGTGGGTGAAACCCGAAACATCCCTCGAACGGCCCCGTGAGTGGCACTAACACCTCGCACGGGACCGATATAACTCGTACGAACTGACCGCGCGATCACGCGGCCCCCAGTATGAGAATACGACGCTAATTTTCATATTTCTAGATTTAGGCTTAAAAACATGCCGTTAGTGGGTGAAAATCCGAAACAACCCCCGAACGGCCCCGTGAGTGGCACCAACACCTTGTACGGGACCAATGTAACTCGTTCGAACTGACCGCGCGATCATGGGACCCCCGGTTTGAGAATACGACGATATTTTGCATATTTCTAGACTTAGGCTTACAAACATGGCGTTAGTGGGTGAACACCCGAAACAGCCCCCGAACGGCCCCGTGAGTGGCACCAACGCCTCGCACGGGAAAAATGTAACTCATCCGAATTGACCGCGCGATCACGGGACCCCCGGTTTGAGAATACGACGATATTTTGCATATTTCAAGACTTAGGCTTAAAAACAAGGCGTTAGTGGGTGAACAACCAAAACAGCCGCCGAACGGCCCCGTGAGTGTCACCAACACCTCGCACGGGACCAATGTAACTCGTCCGAACTGACTGCGTGATCACGGGACCCCCGGTTTGAGAATACGACGATAATTTTCATATTTCTAGACTTAGGCTTAAAAACATGGCGTTAGTGCGTGAAAACCCGAAACATCCCTCGAAGGGCCTCGTGAGTGGCACCAATGCCTTGCGGAGGACCAATGTTACTCGTACCAACTGACCATGCGACCGCGGGACCCCCGGTTTGAGAATACGACGGTATTTTGCATATTACTAGACTTCGGCTTTAAAACCCGACTTTAGTGGGTAAAAACCGGAAACAACGCCTGAACGGCCCCGTGAGTGGCGCCAACACCTCGCACGGGACCAATGTAACTCGTACGAACTAGTCGCGCGATTGCGGGACCGCTTGTCTGAGAATACGATGATATTTTGCAGATCTCTAGACTTCGGCTTAAAAACCCAGCGTTAGTGGGTAAAAACCCGAAACAGCCCCTGAACGGCCCCGCGAGAGGTGCCAACACCTCGCACGGGACCAATGTAGCTCGTACGAACTGGTCGCGCGATCACGTGACCCCCAGTTTGAGAATGCGATCATAATTTGCATATTTCTAGACTTTGGCTTAAAAACATGGCGTTATTGGGTGAAAACCCGAAACTGCTCCCGAACGGCCCCGTGAGTGGCACCAATACCTCGAACGGGACCAATGTAACTCGTACGAACTAACCACGCGATCTTGGGACCCCCGGTTTGAGAATACGACGATATTTTGCATATTTCTAGACTTAGGCTTAAAAACATGGCGTTAGTGGGTGAAGACCCGAAAAGCCCCCGAACGGCCCGTGAGTGGCACCAACGCCTCGCACGGGACCAATGTAACTCGTCCGAACTGACCGCGCGATCACGGGACCCCCGGTTTGAGAATACAACGATAATTTTTATATTTCTAGACTTAGGCTTAAAAACATGGCGTTAGTGGGTGAAAACCCGAAATGTCCCCCGAACGGCCTCGTGAGTGGCACCAACGCCTCGCACGGGACCAATGTAACTCGTACGAACTCATCGCGCGATTACGGGACCCCCGATTTGAGAATACGACGATAATTTGCATATTTCTAGACTCTAGCTTGAAAACATGGCGTTAGTGCGTGAAAGCCTGAAACATCCCTCGAAGGGCCTTGTGAGTGGCACCAACGCCTTGCACGGGACCAAATTATCATCGTACGAACTGATCATGCGACCGCGGGACCCCCGATTTGAGAATACAACGATAATTTGCATATTTCTAGACTTAGGCTTGAAAACATGGCGTTGGTGGGGGAAAACCCGAAACAGGCTCCGAACGGCCCCGTGATTGGCACCAACACTAACGTAACTCGTACGAATTGACCGCGCATTCACGGGACCCCCAGTTTGAGAATACGACGATAATTTGCATATTTCTAGACTTAGGCTTGAAAACATGGCGTTGGTGGGGGAAAACCCGAAACAGCCTCCGAACGGCCCCGTGAGTGGCACCAACACCTCGCATAGGACTAACGTAACTCGTACGAACTGATCGCGCGTTCACGGGACCCCCGGTTTGAGAATATGATGATAATTTGTATATTTCTAGACTTCGGCTTAAAAACATGGCGTTGCTGGGTGAAACCCCAAACATCCCTCGAACGGCCCCGTGAGTGGCACCAACACCTCTCACGAGACCAATGTAACTCGTACGAACTGACCGCGCGATCAGGGGACCCCCGATTTGAGAATACGACTATAATTTGCATACTTCTAGGCTTCGGCTTAAAAACAAGGCGTTAGTGGGCGAAACCCGAAACATCCCTCGAACGGCCCCGTGAGTGGCACTAACACCTCGCACGGGACCAATATAACTCGTACGAACTGACCGCGCGATCACGCGGCCCCCAGCTTGAGAATACGACGATAATTTTCATATTTCTTGAGTTAGGCTTAAAAACATGGCGTTAGTGGGTGAAAACCCGAAACAGCCCCCGAACGGCCCCGTGAGTGGTGCCAACACCTCGCACGGGACCAATGTAAGTCGTACGAACTAGTCGCGCGATTGCGGGACCGCTTGTTTGAGAATACGATGATATTTTGCTGATCTCTAGACTTCGGCTTAAAAACCCAGCGTTAGTGGGTAAAAACCCGAACAACCCCTGAACGGCCCCGCGAGAGGTGCCAACACCTCGCACAGGACCAATGTAGCTCGTACGAACTGGTCGCGCGATCACGTGACCCCCAGTTTGAGAATGCAATCATAATTTGCATATTTCTAGACTTTGACTTAAAAACATGGCGTTATTGGGCGAAAACCCGAAACTGCTCCCGAACGGCCCCGTGAGTGGCACCAACACCTCGAACGGGACTAATGTAACTCGTACGAACTAACCACCACGCGATCTTGGGACCCCCGGTTTGAGAATACGACGATATTTTGCATATTTCTAGACTTAGGCTTAAAAACATGGCGTTAGTGGGTGAAGACCCGAAACAGCCCCCGAACGGCCCGTGAGTGGCACCAACGCCTCGCACGGGACCAATGTAACTCGTCCGAAATGACCGCGCGATCACGGGACCCCCGGTTTGAGAATACAATGATAATTTTCATATTTCTAGACTTAGGCTTAAAAACATGGCGTTAGTGGGTGAAAACCCGAAATGTCCCCCGAACGGCCTCGTGAGTGGCACCAACTCCTCGCACGGGACCAATGTAACTCGTACGAACTCATCGCGCGATTACGGGACCCCCGATTTGAGAATACGACGATAATTTGCATATTTCTAGACTCTAGCTTGAAAACATGGCGTTAGTGCGTGAAAGCCCGAAACATCCCTCGAAGGGCCTTGTGAGTGGCACCAACGCCTTGCACGGGACCAAATTATCATCGTACGTACTGATCATGCGACCGCGGGACCCCCGATTTGAGAATACGACGATAATTTGCATATTTCTAGACTTAGGCTTGAAAACATGGCGTTGGTGGGGGAAAACCCGAAACAGGCTCCGAACGGCCCCGTGATTGGCACCAACACCTCGCATAGGACTAACGTAACTCGTACGAACTGACCGCGCATTCACGGGACCCCCAGTTTGAGAATACGACGATAATTTGCATATTTCTAGACTTAGGCTTGAAAACATGGCGTTGGTGGGGGAAAACCCGAAACAGCCTCCGAACGGCCCCGTGAGTGGCACTAACACCTCGCATAGGACTAACGTAACTCGTACGAACTGATCGCGCGATCAGGGGACCCCCGATTTGAGAATACGACGATAATTTGCATACTTCTTGGCTTCGACTTAAAAACAATGCAATAGTGGGTGAAACCCCAAACATCCCTCCAACGGCCCGGTGAGTGGCACCAACACCTCGCATGGGACCAATGTAACTCGTACGAACTGACCGCGCGATCAGGGGACCCCCGATTTGAGAATACGACGATAATTTGCATACATCTAGACTTCGGCTTAAAAATAAGGCGTTAGTGGGTGAAACCCGAAACATCCCTCGAACGGCCCCGTGAGTGGCACTAACACCTCGCACGGGACCAATATAACTCGTACGAACTGACCGCGCGATCACGCGGCCCCCAGTATGAGAATACGACGCTAATTTTCATATTTCTAGATTTAGGCTTAAAAACATGCCGTTAGTGGGTGAAAATCCGAAACAACCCCCGAACGGCCCCGTGAGTGGCACCAACACCTTGTACGGGACCAATGTAACTCGTTCGAACTGACCGCGCGATCATGGGACCCCCGGTTTGAGAATACGACGATATTTTGCATATTTCTAGACTTAGGCTTACAAACATGGCGTTAGTGGGTGAACACCCGAAACAGCCCCCGAACGGCCCCGTGAGTGGCACCAACGCCTCGCACGGGAAAAATGTAACTCATCCGAATTGACCGCGCGATCACGGGACCCCCGGTTTGAGAATACGACGATATTTTGCATATTTCTAGACTTAGGCTTAAAAACAAGGCGTTAGTGGGTGAACAACCAAAACAGCCGCCGAACGGCCCCGTGAGTGTCACCAACACCTCGCACGGGACCAATGTAACTCGTCCGAACTGACTGCGTGATCACGGGACCCCCGGTTTGAGAATACGACGATAATTTTCATATTTCTAGACTTAGGCTTAAAAACATGGCGTTAGTGCGTGAAAACCCGAAACATCCCTCGAAGGGCCTCGTGAGTGGCACCAATGCCTTGCGGAGGACCAATGTTACTCGTACCAACTGACCATGCGACCGCGGGACCCCCGGTTTGAGAATACGACGATATTTTGCATATTACTAGACTTCGGCTTTAAAACCCGACTTTAGTGGGTAAAAACCGGAAACAACGCCTGAACGGCCCCGTGAGTGGCGCCAACACCTCGCACGGGACCAATGTAACTCGTACGAACTAGTCGCGCGATTGCGGGACCGCTTGTCTGAGAATACGATGATATTTTGCAGATCTCTAGACTTCGGCTTAAAAACCCAGCGTTAGTGGGTAAAAACCCGAAACAGCCCCTGAACGGCCCCGCGAGAGGTGCCAACACCTCGCACGGGACCAATGTAGCTCGTACGAACTGGTCGCGCGATCACGTGACCCCCAGTTTGAGAATACGATCATAATTTGCATATTTCTAGACTTTGGCTTAAAAACATGGCGTTATTGGGTGAAAACCCGAAACTGCTCCCGAACGGCCCCGTGAGTGGCACCAATACCTCGAACGGGACCAATGTAACTCGTACGAACTAACCACGCGATCTTGGGACCCCCGGTTTGAGAATACGACGATATTTTGCATATTTCTAGACTTAGGCTTAAAAACATGGCGTTAGTGGGTGAAGACCCGAAACAGCCCCCGAACGGCCCGTGAGTGGCACCAACGCCTCGCACGGGACCAATGTAACTCGTCCGAACTGACCGCGCGATCACGGGACCCCCGGTTTGAGAATACAACGATAATTTTTATATTTCTAGAGTTAGGCTTAAAAACATGGCGTTAGTGGGTGAAAACCCGAAATGTCCCCCGAACGGCCTCGTGAGTGGCACCAACGCCTCGCACGGGACCAATGTAACTCGTACGAACTCATCGCGCGATTACGGGACCCCCGATTTGAGAATACGACGATAATTTGCATATTTCTAGACTCTAGCTTGAAAACATGGCGTTAGTGCGTGAAAGCCTGAAACATCCCTCGAAGGGCCTTGTGAGTGGCACCAACGCCTTGCACGGGACCAAATTATCATCGTACGAACTGATCATGCGACCGCGGGACCCCCGATTTGAGAATACAACGATAATTTGCATATTTCTAGACTTAGGCTAGAAAACATGGCGTTGGTGGGGGAAAACCCGAAACAGGCTCCGAACGGCCCCGTGATTGGCACCAACACTAACGTAACTCGTACGAATTGACCGCGCATTCACGGGACCCCCAGTTTGAGAATACGACGATAATTTGCATATTTCTAGACTTAGGCTTGAAAACATGGCGTTGGTGGGGGAAAACCCGAAACAGCCTCCGAACGGCCCCGTGAGTGGCACCAACACCTCGCATAGGACTAACGTAACTCGTACGAACTGACCGCGCGATCAGGGGACCCCCGATTTGAGAATACGACGATAATTTGCATACTTCTTGGCTTCGACTTAAAAACAAGGCAATAGTGGGTGAAACCCCAAACATCCCTCCAACGGCCCGGTGAGTGGCACCAACAC
The DNA here is from genome assembly GCA_949130495.1 of Sambucus nigra. Lineage (NCBI taxonomy): Eukaryota > Viridiplantae > Streptophyta > Magnoliopsida > Dipsacales > Adoxaceae > Sambucus > Sambucus nigra. The sequence goes on from OX422218.1 coordinate 151,966,491, forward strand.
CTCGCACGGGACCAATGTAACTCGTACGAACTGACCGCGCGATCAGGGGACCCTCGATTTGAGAATACGACGATAATTTGCATACATCTAGACTTCGGCTTAAAAATAAGGCGTTAGTGGGTGAAACCCGAAACATCCCTCGAACGGCCCCGTGAGTGGCACTAACACCTCGCACGGGACCAATATAACTCGTACGAACTGACCGCGCGATCACGCGGCCCCCAGCTTGAGAATACGACGATAATTTTCATATTTCTTGACTTAGGCTTTAAAACATGGCGTTAGTGGGTGAAAACCCGAAACAGCCCCCGAACGGCCCCGTGAGTGGTGCCAACACCTCGCACGGGACCAATGTAACTCGTACGAACTAGTCGCGCGATTGCGGGACCGCTTGTTTGAGAATACGATGATATTTTGCTGATCTCTAGACTTCGGCTTAAAAACCCAGCGTTAGTGGGTAAAAACCCGAACAACCCCTGAACGGCCCCGCGAGAGGTGCCAACACCTCGCACAGGACCAATGTAGCTCGTACGAACTGGTCGCGCGATCACGTGACCCCCAGTTTGAGAATGCGATCATAATTTGCATATTTCTAGACTTTGACTTAAAAACATGGCGTTATTGGGCGAAAACCCGAAACTGCTCCCGAACGGCCCCGTGAGTGGCACCAACACCTCGAACGGGACTAATGTAACTCGTACGAACTAACCACCACGCGATCTTGGGACCCCCGGTTTGAGAATACGACGATATTTTGCATATTTCTAGACTTAGGCTTAAAAACATGGCGTTAGTGGGTGAAGACCCGAAACAGCCCCCGAACGGCCCGTGAGTGGCACCAACGCCTCGCACGGGACCAATGTAACTCGTCCGAACTGACCGCGCGATCACGGGACTCCCGGTTTGAGAATACAATGATAATTTTCATATTTCTAGACTTAGGCTTAAAAACATGGCGTTAGTGGGTGAAAACCCGAAATGTCCCCCGAACGGCCTCGTGAGTGGCACCAACGCCTCGCACGGGACCAATGTAACTCGTACGAACTCATCGCGCGATTACGGGACCCCCGATTTGAGAATACGACGATAATTTGCATATTTCTAGACTCTAGCTTGAAAACATGGCGTTAGTGCGTGAAAGCCCGAAACATCCCTCGAAGGGCCTTGTGAGTGGCACCAACGCCTTGCACGGGACCAAATTATCATCGTACGAACTGATCATGCGACCGCGGGACCCCCGATTTGAGAATACGACGATAATTTGCATATTTCTAGACTTAGGCTTGAAAACATGGCGTTGGTGGGGGAAAACCCGAAACAGGCTCCGAACGGCCCCGTGATTGGCACCAAGACCTCGCATAGGACTAACGTAACTCGTACGAACTGACCGCGCATTCACGGGACCCCCAGTTTGAGAATACGACGATAATTTGCATATTTCTAGACTTAGGCTTGAAAACATGGCGTTGGTGGGGGAAAACCCGAAACAGCCTCCGAACGGCCCCGTGAGTGGCACTAACACCTCGCATAGGACTAACGTAACTCGTACGAACTGATCGCGCGATCAGGGGACCCCCGATTTGAGAATACGACGATAATTTGCATACTTCTTGGCTTCGACTTAAAAACAAGGCAATAGTGGGTGAAACCCCAAACATCCCTCCAACGGCCCGGTGAGTGGCACCAACACCTCGCATGGGACCAATGTAACTCGTACGAACTGACCGCGCGATCAGGGGACCCCCGATTTGAGAATACGACGATAATTTGCATACATCTAGACTTCGGCTTAAAAAATAAGGCGTTAGTGGGTGAAACCCGAAACATCCCTCGAACGGCCCCGTGAGTGGCACTAACACCTCGCACGGGACCGATATAACTCGTACGAACTGACCGCGCGATCACGCGGCCCCAGTATGAGAATACGACGATAATTTTCATATTTCTAGATTTAGGCTTAAAAACATGCCGTTAGTGGGTGAAAATCCGAAACAACCCCCGAACGGCCCCGTGAGTGGCACCAACACCTTGTACGGGACCAATGTAACTCGTTCGAACTGACCGCGCGATCATGGGACCCCCGGTTTGAGAATACGACGATATTTTGCATATTTCTAGACTTAGGCTTACAAACATGGCGTTAGTGGGTGAACACCCGAAACAGCCCCCGAACGGCCCCGTGAGTGGCACCAACGCCTCGCACGGGAAAAATGTAACTCATCCGAATTGACCGCGCGATCACGGGACCCCCGGTTTGAGAATACGACGATATTTTGCATATTTCTAGACTTAGGCTTAAAAACAAGGCGTTAGTGGGTGAACAACCAAAACAGCCGCCGAACGGCCCCGTGAGTGTCACCAACACCTCGCACGGGACCAATGTAACTCGTCCGAACTGACTGCGTGATCACGGGACCCCCGGTTTGAGAATACGACGATAATTTTCATATTTCTAGACTTAGGCTTAAAAACATGGCGTTAGTGCGTGAAAACCCGAAACATCCCTCGAAGGGCCTCGTGAGTGGCACCAATGCCTTGCGGAGGACCAATGTTACTCGTACCAACTGACCATGCGACCGCGGGACCCCCGGTTTGAGAATACGACGGTATTTTGCATATTACTAGACTTCGGCTTTAAAACCCGACTTTAGTGGGTAAAAACCGGAAACAACGCCTGAACGGCCCCGTGAGTGGCGCCAACACCTCGCACGGGACCAATGTAACTCGTACGAACTAGTCGCGCGATTGCGGGACCGCTTGTCTGAGAATACGATGATATTTTGCAGATCTCTAGACTTCGGCTTAAAAACCCAGCGTTAGTGGGTTAAAAACCCCGAAACAGCCCCTGAACGGCCCCGCGAGAGGTGCCAACACCTCGCACGGGACCAATGTAGCTCGTACGAACTGGTCGCGCGATCACGTGACCCCCAGTTTGAGAATGCGATCATAATTTGCATATTTCTAGACTTTGGCTTAAAAACATGGCGTTATTGGGTGAAAACCCGAAACTGCTCCCGAACGGCCCCGTGAGTGGCACCAATACCTCGAACGGGACCAATGTAACTCGTACGAACTAACCACGCGATCTTGGGACCCCCGGTTTGAGAATACGACGATATTTTGCATATTTCTAGACTTAGGCTTAAAAACATGGCGTTAGTGGGT